>CM073730.1:12927500-14240000 GCA_037113605.1 Calophaca sinica | reverse complement strand
ATGTATACTACCACCTCCGGTACTAATTATAAGAAGAAATTACAAAAAATACAAGGACCAATGAGACATATTTAATGTTACAAAATTGACATCTTTTTCCAAATATACCCTAATATCAATAATTAGGTGCATATAAAATATACATATCTACTAAATATACAAGTCTATTAAAATAGGGGTATAAAAGGTATTTTAGCAATTAATACATCTACAAATAAGTCTTTTTTCTTATAATTAGAAGACAAAAAGATCCTCCAAAAATTCCCTTATAATTAAGACTGGGGTAGTATTTCTGACCATATTATTCTAGCATCCATTGTTCAGCCACTAACCATTCATTACCTTTGTCAAAAAAATATAATTATTATTTACCAGTTTATATATTTTTTTGGATACTTAAACGAGACGTACTATTTTATATGTTCGTAATTATATTTAAGAAAATCATAACATTATTTTCTCAGTTTAAAAGAACGTGATCGTTTTCATGCTTTAAACCAAATTTGATTTGCTTTTCATTTTTTTAATCTTAGATTTTTCGTCCAGGTGACTCACTGTGTTACAAAAGCTACAAAAATATTATTTGAAAAAAACGCAGAAGTAATATGACAAACTTTGTTTACCCCATGCATCGCACGGGTCAAAAAACTAGTAGAAATAAAAGTAAATGACAAACTTAGTATATTACATATAGAAGCAATAGAAAATGAAGATAAGGATTTTTATGAGAAACTAAAATATATATGGTCATTGGAACTGCCAAAGGAAATAAAAAAAAATATGTGAAGAATATGGAAAGCTTTGTACACAATCAATAGTATACAAAAATGAAATAAGTGAAGAACTGTGGTACCTAAACCTATCGAGAGAAGAGGAAATACAAGAAGAGAACTCAGAGAATAACTTAGGAATTTATTTTGTAGAATTAGACATAGATGATGACTGGTTTCCCGATAAAGATTAAGGAATTAAAATATATTTTAGATAATTTTTCAAAGGATTTATCAGAAAATAGAATAAATTTAGAGAAAATCATGGATTTATTTGAAATTATTGACTTAGTGGAAATTACGCACTCAACTGGTATCAGAGCACTAAGATTCTAAAATTATTTATTATGGATAAATATGGTATTTCTGATGAAGAAATAAGAAAATGTAAATTAGAAATGATTTCAAATCAAATACAACATGAAAAAATAGAATTAGAAAGACTTTATAGATCATTTGATTATTATGTCAATGGCCTGAAGGATTAACTAGTAAAAATTGGCAAAAATTAAAAGATAGAATTTTACTAGTAGAACGAAACATTAAAACATTATGAATATAAATAATATTGAAAAAGAATTAAAATTATGTCTACCACTAAGTTTTGCGACCACAAAATTAGAGACCAATTATTATTTTCCGTCACTAAAATTCCTCACTAAATTGCTTGATTCTAATTGTGTACACACGCTATGTGTTGAAAAAATAAAAAATATAGATCATTTTTTTATTAATTTATTTCTATAGAAATGTTTGTACATAGAGATTCAGATTTTAATATTTTTTTACGTAAAACATTCAATCTACATATAATATATTTTATACTCTTTACTCTTTTTTTTATGGAATCTTTACTCTAAATAATATATTTTATACTCTTTACTCTAAATATTAATGCATTTTAATTTAGATATTAGTATTATTTTATGTATTTTCATCCATATTAATTTAGATCTTAATGTTTTTATGTAAAATGTTCAGTCTACCTATTTTAAAATTTTACTCTATAATTCAAATGCTAATAGACTTTTATGTAGATATTAAGTAAAATTCATGTCTTCTTTTATGTTTCTACTATCTGTGTAGTTTATGTTTAATCTTAATTTATCAAAATTTTATGACTTATTTATTAAAAAGTACACCATATCATATTCAGTAATTTATATTACATTAAATATTAATTAATAGTAATATATTTATAGTGTGATGGCCCATACTGCTTATGGTTAAAGATATAAATTTTATACTAAAAACTATATTAACATATAATTTCAATTAAAATGTATACCCACAACTATTTACATATTAATTTTCTTTCTAGTAAAATGTTTAACATCTCAGTGATATATTTTACTCTTAATTAAATATTGGTGCATTTTTATATAGATATTAATAAGTTTTTGTATAAAATATTCATCCCTATCTAATATATATTTTCACCTGGTTGATCCCTGTCTAATATATTTTACCTAGTTCCATTTCTCTTCTCGGATTATGTACATCAGCAATATTCATCAATTTTGTAAAACTTTCTATTGTAAAAATCCCCCCTGGCCATCCCTTTGTTCTCAAGAATCTTATTTCTAAATAATGTTTTTCCCAAAAATAAGCAAACCAAGTAGGAAACCTTTTTTTATTTGAAAATTTATAAATTTAAATATTAAAAAATATAAATTTTTTCCTCTTTCGGGCTTAATATTCAGTTTGGTAAATTTTTCCTTTTTTCCAAGTTCCCCAAAAAGTTGTGGCTTACTATCCAGTTTGCTTTTAATAGGTTGACTTGGAAATAAAAGCTTCGAAACTACTACATAATAATACGGATAAGACAGTGTCTAGCCAAATCGACAAATCCTAGTCAAAAAGCTAAATTGTCATCATTTCACCTTAAGCTGATTTTAAATGCAAATATAGTCACTTTCAGGGGTATGTATATAAGAAGACGCATTTCGAATTCACTTCCACATTCTTTTCCATCGTATATGATGCGTGAGAGCTCCAACATATCACTACCACACGAAAAACTACCACATCTACCAGGTTAAGAATTGCCACTCAAAGTTGAAGTTAAATCCAACTGTTAATTTGACAGCATTGTGACTCGGATGTCTATGCTCGAATCAACAATTCTAAATCCAATGTCAGGTCTGCATCTTATATCACAAATTTTTTAAAAAATCAGTAGTCAAACCCAACTTTACACAGCATCAGGGAACACAGCTCGATCCTCGTTTCTTACATTTTAATCTCTGATATCAGGGAAGACAACTTTACAAAATTGGCAGTAGTCAAATCCAGCTTTGCAAAGCATCACGGTAAAGGGAAGCATTTCATAGCCATGGACTGGCATATATTGACTTTTAAAAATTTATATAAAATATTTAGAATTTTTAATATATAAGTTTTGAAAAATCTACCCAAAATTTTAAATGATTTGTTTTATCTCATAATAACAATTTTTTAGTTTTTTTTTTGACCGAACAACAATTTTTTAGTTACTCATTATTATTGTCATTATAAAAAGTTGGTCATATGCAAAGTTAATTACTCCCTCCGGTTTGAAATATAAGTAAAAAAAATCTATTTCTTATATTTTATAGACTTTTTTTTGTTTACATTTCATACTGGAGAGAGTATATTTTTACCCAAAAAAAGTAGACAAATTAAATGCGTATCATGGCTTTGGTAAGAAAATAATTTAAATAATTAATGTTAAATAATATCACCATCAAACTAAAGTGAGAATAGCTAAGATATTTTCGAAATGACAAATTTAAAAATATATTATTAATGACAAAAATATTGTAATGTAGTTTATTTTATAACTGTATGTAGGGGTGGGAATAGAGCAGACTGTCCGACAGGGGCCTACAACCTAGCCTACGTCAGGCCAATGCCAGACCAGACTTTTTATGTAAATAGACTAAGTCAAGGCTTTTTGAGAAGCCTATTTAGTTAAAAAGGTCAGGCTTTGGGCCCCCAAAAAGCTTTTTAAGCCTAACAGACCAGCTTATTTAAGTAAATATAAATAATAATTTTATATTGTTATTACTATTATTATATTATATTTTGTACATTGTGTTAAATTATATACATACTGACATTTTTAATAATTTAAGCATATTGACTTACATAAATTTTTGACATAATTAACGACCTTATTGCAACGTAGAATTTAAATAGGCTATTATATAAGATTTGATTCTCTAAAAGGTCATATTAGACCTTAAAAAATTTATATCATACGAATAAATCAGAATCAGACTTTATAAACTTAGGTCGTCCTATCTATTTTTACCCCTATGTCTCATGTCTCTTAGTAGCAATAGTTTTAATTTTCTTTTTTTATAAATTATTATAAATAGAATTAACCTCATTGGCCTATTAGTCTTTTAGTCTATTTAAATATTGGTCAGATGACTTATTCAAAGATGTTAATATCAAGTAGGCTATTAAGTAGGCTAACAGACCATATCAGGCTTTCAAAAAGGCCAGACCAGACCTAAAAAAAGCCTATGACAGTTAACAGGCCAGACTTAGGCATTAAATTTTTTGATCAGGCCAGGCTTAGGCCTTGCAAAGCGTAGCTCGGCCTAGCCTATTTCCACCCCTAACTGTATGCACTTTGTTGAAAATTCCTCTATTTGTCATTTCAAGTGTTCAAGTTCAATCTCAAGGATGCGATACTTTTAGGTATTGTTTGAAACCGAAGGAGAAAAAAAAGATCATAGCGGGGATGGAAACACGCATTTAAAAAACCGATCAACTGCTTGGTTCTCCGAAAAAAGCCATGGAAAGAAAGGTTTTAGTGGGCTGCATGCCAAAAAACCTTTCCACTCATTCTGTGAAGAAAACGGGAAGTGCGACCTTTATTTTTGTAAAAGTCAATTATGCCCCTTTGTTTTTGCAAGGAAATCACAAAGAACTGCTTTGCAAAAAAATTTCAAACATAAGGTCATTGCAGTTCAGTGAAGTCAAATTGTATTCCAAATTGTAGTAGTTGTTGTAACAAATAACAAATCCAATACATGCAGAAGATAATAAAAAGATGTATCGCATGATCAGAAAGCCTAATTAGCAGTCCTATAGCAAGAACCTGTGAAATAAGCACGAAAACATGTCGATATTATTGATAAATTACATTGTCAATGGAATTCCGCCGAGACATAGTTAATCAGCTTCTACAGGTCGCTGGCCCTTTTGTCTGCTCAATATAAAGCATACGCCTCTGGTCGGTAAAATCTACCATCATTCACTAAGTTGCTCAAAACATGAAGATCGACTTCTTCTCACCTCTATTTTTGTCCATGTTGCTCTCAACGTAAGCATTGGCTGCTATCTCATTCATAAAATCAAACTTATTGTCTTCTAATAACATTAACATCTGTGTGTCTAACTGCAAGATCTTTCTCTGTTCTTTTATCATCCTTGCATGCTCCTCAAGGAGAGGAATATGCACTATTCTGTAGGGCAAATATTCATCTTTCTTAACAGCAACCAAAATGAATTTTTGCTCAAACATTCTGGTTAATCACACGGTATTTGAGGAGGTTGCGCCAACAGAATGAGTCACAGATGGAGTACTATTATTCACCATCATAACCATTATGTATTTGTTCTGTAATTATTCATTTTGTCAAATTAATTAGAAAAGAAAGAAAAGCGTTACATATGTAAAAAGAAAAGGGCCAACATAACCATTATCTCTAACCAAAGATTGTGGGCCGATTTATATGACCCCTAATCATAAATTGACTCATTGACAATTATTGAAACAAATCAAAAGCAAAGGGAATGGACGTGCCACGCACATAGGGGTGAAAATAGGCTAGGCTAGACTGATATTTGGTTAAATAAGTCTGGCCTGTTTCAAATATCCAAGGCCTGAGCTTGGCCTATTACTTAACATAGGCTATTTTTAAGGCCTGAGTCTAACCTTTTTAAAAGCCTGAAAGCCTATTTAAAAGCCTACTTAACATTAAGTCTTTAAAGAGACAACTAAACCTACTTTCAAAAGGTCCCAACCTCTGACACAAAAATATGATACGTTCTGCTTTTATTTCAAAATTCATAAAATAAACGCAAAAATAATGATATGGTTTATTTTATTAAAAATACGATGCACTCTACTGCGTAATTCACATAGTAAACGCCAAATGAATTAATCGAACTGAAAATATCACCATTATACATTCAATCACAAAGTTCTTCCACTCAATCCAAAAGAATGTGATGAAGCTTGATTAAAAAAAAAAAAATCAAAACAATCATTAATTTTAATCAAAATACAAGAACAACAGTCTCATGAAATAAAATAAAATAAAATAAAAACATAGCTAAAACTGTTACGAGACGGAGAAATCAATCTAGCTTAAGAATAGAATAAGTTAGAGACACCGTCGTCGATCTGTCTGACTGTGAAGCTGAAGATTTTGAAATGGATGAAAAGGTTAGTGTACAACATCAAGCTGATTAGCTGAAGGTTGCAATCCCAAAAGCTGAGTAGAAGATCTCCCTTCACTTCTATGATTCAGTCGTGAAAGAATTGTAACACCCTAACTCTAATTAGGGGATTACTTATAATTAAGCCCTACACTACAAGAAATAAGTGTATTACCCACGACCAATTTGCGTAGGCCAATAACGCGTGTAAATTACCCACGGCCTTTTTGCTTTTACCCGCGGCCATGGCCCACAGTAAATACGGTCAAAAGGAACAGTCTCCAAAATCTGACACATTACACCATAAATCGTGGGACAGTCCCACGCTAACCATGTTTTACCCGCGGCCAGTATATTACCCGCGGCCTTACCCGCGGCCTGGCCCCCGGTAATTACAACATTTACCCGCGGCCTTAACTATTACACGCGGTTATAGCCCACGGTAAATTAGATTTTACACGCGGCCTTAACTGTGACCCACGGTTAACTTCGAATTTACTCATGCGCTTTAATCATACTCACGGCTATGGCCCACAGTAAAATCTTTCTTATTAATAAAAACGTGACCCTGCCACTTTACTTCCATTTCCATGCATTCTCATTTTTTTTGGTGGAGACCAACAGGATGCTCCTCCCCTCGTCATTCTCTGTTCAGGCTGCCTTCCCTCCTCCATCACCCGTGACGCTCATCACCTCCTCCCCTACTCTCCTCTGGGCCGACCACAGGCTGCCTCCCCTTTCTCCGCTCCTCCTCCTCCTTACTCGACCTCCCATTCCTCATCTCATATGGATCTGGACTTCCAACTCAAATCAGGGGCGATTTCAAGAACGGTTGACGATTTGGCCTTCGTTGAAGATCTGATTTTTCTGATTTGAGGGTGAAGATCTGATTTTTCTGGAACGTTGAAGACAAAACGAGAGTGAATATCTAATTTCTAGATTTTTATTATTTTTATCTGTACATCTGTTTTTTTTTACACTGATTTTTATATTTTTTGAACAACAGAATGGACACGTTCTTGGGTCTCAAGAACAGCAGAAGAACAACCATGGATATGCTCTAAAAGCCTCTGAAGGGACATGGACAAAAGGGGGCGTAGTTCAACGAAGATGGAATATTAGAGCATCTGAAACCATTTTCATCTTTTTTCTTTTTTAACACTGTTAGGTTTTTTTTTTTGGTTTTTTGGTGTTAGGTTTCCATTTGTGTTTCGAACCCAACATTCTCAGTTGCTTCTCTGTACAATTTTTACTCTATTTTATTGTTGATTCAGTTTCATGATTATTTCAGTTTCTTATTCGCAATTTAGTTCCTTGTTTATTTCATTGAAGTCATTGTTAATTCCTTGTTAATTCCTTCATTGACAAATTCAGTTTCTTGATTATTCTGCACAATTTGATGAACTAGCTGCCCGTAACCAAAATTGTTGCCTCCAAAAATTGCAAAATTGTATTTTAAAATTTTTAATTTCGAAATATTAAAAAAAATTAACCAAATTTAACCAGTATATTAAAAATAATTAATAATTAAATTTAATCAGTTTAAAAACTGGTTAAATTTAGTTATTTTTTTTAAAATTATGTTGTAGTTTACCGTGGGCCAAAGTTAGTACCGTAGGTCATATCCCACGGTAATGACAAAATTTACCCGCGGCCTTTACTATTATCGTAAATCGTTTCCCACGGTAAAATACAAATTTACCCGCGGCTCATCCCACGCTAATTTACCCTCGCGCAGTTACCCGCGGCCATGCCCCCGGGTAACATCTACCGTTGAGCATTTAACCTGCAGACTTGGCCCACGGTTGGCCCACGGTAATCGTCACATTACCCACGGCCTTTTAGCGTTACCCGCGGCTTTTGGCCCACGGTAACAACTGTTTTTCTTGTAGTGCTAAATTCTAGAATTTGGACGTTAAAAAAAAATTTCGCAAACTGAATGATACAATGGACGAATCCTGTTTTACAAATATTAGCCATGCTTTAATTAATGAAAATCCATGGATATTGACGCGTTAACCAAATACGCTGTGAAAACCTTAAACATTACTCAGAGTTTCGAAAATGCGAAAGTTACTTAAATTATTACAATTTCTTTTCGGAAGAATAATAAATTATAACAATTACAAATATACTTCATTTTAAAAGAAATACTAGGACACAACCTAAGACTTAGAGTGCGACTGGTGATCCGGTGACTCAGGTCTCGTAGATAAGCGAGACCGAGCACAATCCAATGCTCTGAACCTCTTCAACAGTTGTACCTGAAAACAACGCCTCAAAGGTGAGTTTATAAAACTCAATAACATAGACTTGAAATCATAAATATTTTTACCGTTGTTTCCAGCCATACGTGGTGTGCGACATATGGAAAATCCTCCCCATAAATATATACATATTTATTTGTTCACTATCCTTAATCAACCCTCAAACATAATAGTGCAACTAAGTTTCCAACTCCCAAACACACATCAACACATAACCTAAACATAACACGATCACTTTTCACCAACCTCAATTCATAATCATTGCACACACGTGTTCAATAATGTTTACAAGCAAATCACAATTCATAATAATGCAGTTGACATCTTTAAAGAGAGAAGTACTTGCAAAAAAATGTCTAAAGGACCACAATGAATGTCCCCACTTGACCCAACCCAATTGCAAAATGAGTAAAATCCCGTATACAAGGATAAAGCCAAAGGCCCAGCTCAAACGCAGAATGGGTAAAATCCTATATATAGAAGGATAAAGTCAAGGGGCCCCCAACGGCAAAGGTGGTAGCTAATCACTTATGATGGGGTTGCAAAGCAATTTGCAAACATTCCAAACAATTCCTATCAGAGGAATACAAGCGGCTTATATTGTAACATCCCAAGTATACTCCCTCAGTCTCCGCTTATATGGGGTGACTGGCTCGGATTAATCAAGGATATGTTACTCACAGAACTTCACACACAATTCAATCAAGGAGCACTAATTAATAATGCAATGCATATCATAAGAATCATAGAACGTACCCACTTGGCAAAGCCCAGAGATCAAAATGAGCAAGGACCTATAGAAGTCCTACCAAGGGGTCCCCGCCATCGAAAGTGACCAAAGTACTTATATGATGGGTTTGCAGTTAAAACGCAAACATCCTCACACATAAACAATTTTCAATCCAATCCAAGATGATTTCAACAAGGATTTCAAAGCCACATACACATGTATTACTAGGAATTCAAAACATATTAAGAAACCAAGATCATTAGGAAACTTAAAATGTGTAAAGAGGATTAATACCCTTATCAAAGTATCATCTACACTAAGCGAATACATATATCTTAGTGCATGCGAATTCAATCTCAAATAACTTATTGCCCCAAAATCATACAAATGGGCTAGTTCGAATGCCAAGCCTCAACAAGACCGAAATCATACATATTTAACATACAAGATAACTATATTAAATATTTCGATTAGAGCTCAATGGAACTCGCAACAGTACGAACATCACACATTGGTTTAGGAGGGTTGGGGGCAACCATCCAACCCCATTTCATTCAAACCCCATACAATACCATTCAGTATGACTAATAAACTAATTATGGAACTAATAAATTTAATAGTAAAGCCTAGCACACCCTAAGGGAGGTTTTGGGGGAAGTCTATGTTACCTTAGTAATCCCAAATTAGGGATTTGAGCTCCAAAAATCCCCTTTCCTCTTCTTCCATCGTTCTGAGCTCAAATTCATCTTCTCCCCCAATTAAGTCCACATGCAAGTAAAAACATTCATTCATAAATAATTTAAGCTCAATTGCATTACAATCTAACTAGGATTGAAACCCTATAGATTAAGGACCAAAACCATAACCCAAACCTACCAAAATAAGGTAGAAATTAGTGAAGAAACAGCATGAAACACGGCTTGGCCGTGCTGTGCAAAACGGCCGTGTCAGGCCTCTGCAGAATTTTTGCAGACGAGCGTCAACTTCGCGGATTTTATTAACATAACAAACGGAGTCGGAATTGGGCAAACGACCACTTGTTGAAAAGCTTAGGATGTCTAGTTTATGAATATAATTTTTATTTTAGAGGATGTCCTCCCAATTAGTGCAGCTTTAACAAACAAGACACTGATGTCAGAAAACAGGACAGCATTCATTCCTTAACTTGTAAATTCTATATCTAATTCAATTCTTAACATTTTCAGGTGATTCTTGGGCCTAAAATGAAGCCCTTCCTGTATAGTTTACATAGCAACAAGAAGCATTTCAATCCAAGTTCTATATAGAGAGCTATACTTGAAATACCAGAGGAAGTCTTAACATGCATGTTCACTAAGTTGTAACCCAAACTTCTACTAAGTCCAACATCAAATTCCCACTCCACAATCTGAACCTTAGACTAACTAAACCACATGCAAAAGGAAATAAAAACCCCAATAGGGGTCTTATTGGTTGCCCATCACCTAAAGGAGAAGAACTCACCTCAAGAAGAAGAAATGGAGTTAAGTAGCTTGAGTTCTCCTTCCTTCGCCCTCTTATAATTTCGAGCTCCTCCTTCTTGCTTCCTTGAACCAGCTCTTGAAGCTTCAACAATGGAGGATGTTCCGCCCAAACTCCTCCTTTGACAAGGATTGAATGGAGTCTTCAAAGCTTCACCCCTCTTCTAGCCTCAAAACCCTAGTTTTCTTCTTCTTTTCCCCTTTTTCCTCTTCTTCCTTCTCTCTACATTTCTAATTTTCTGATTTTTGGGGCTGAGAGTCACGATGGGAGGGAGAGAAAAAGAGAATGAGTGGGTATTAGGGTGGTTGAGAGGTAAGTGTGGTATATGGTGGGTCTAGGCTTAGATTTAATTAAAAATCTTGCAAACGAGCCCCTAATAAGCCTCTTAATCTAACCTTTGGTTTCTAACAACAACTTGAGTAATTTTAGTAAATTAAAACTACTCTTAATTAATTAGTCTCACAATTCCTAAATCATTGGGTAAAATTACTATTTTACCCTTTAGCTCCTAATTGGTTTTAAATTACTAAATTAAGGCTATGAACTATATTTAATCCTTAGTGATTAAATTCATTTTCACTTAGGATTTCTAATAATTAGGCTTAGGGAATTCGGGATGTTACAAGAAGCTCATTTCACCATCTCTCTTCCATAGTCTGGAGATTACACCTCACCATGAACTTGTATATACAAAGAAAAACAAGAACACAACCCATTAATAATTTTTAAAAAATGAATAAGATAATAAACAGGTACTTGGAGAAGGGAGAAGCAATAGAAAATGAGAGAAGATAGGCTCCGAATCCAGCTGGATGGAGGCGCCGACGTATGCTCTCTGCTATGATGTGTGTTGACTCTTTGAGTTTAGGGTTTCTAATTTCCATTCCCCACTGTATTCCAATGTTGGAATTTGCCTATAGTTTTTCAGCGAATGTTTTTTCTTTTTACCTGTTTCCTCACTTCCTGGGCTCATAGTCCACAATTGTGGCCCAAAAAAATGAGTAGCACGTCTACTGTATAAGTTATCGGATTAATATTTATATTTATGGTTTTAAAAGTTATTTTGTTTTATTATTATTATTATTATTATTATTATTATTATTATTATATAGGCCGATCTGTCGAGCCCAATAGGCTTTTTTATTAGCCTAAGCCTGGCCTTTTTAATTAAGAAGGCTTTTAAAAAAGCCTAACTAAGCCTAGCCTTTTTGCTAAATAAGTCAGGCCAAGCTAGGTCTTAAATAGGTCAGGTCATAGGCCCCTGTCGGGCGGCCTGGCCATTTCCATCCCTACATGCACATAACTTTCGTTCACAATTTGATATGTTGAAAACAAAAAATGGAAAAAGCATGACATAAAATTGGAGCACCCATTATAGAACACTATCATCATTCTTTTTGCACCCCTTGATGACAATTTGGGCTAAAATGGGCACACGCAACCATAGGTCATAACAAAAGTACTATTATGCAATGACAAAGTACATTTAATGATCAAACAATTCATTCCATGAAACTAAAGTATATTATTGAAATGCAGTTTCATTTATGGATCCTTCTTGGAGCCCAAATTAATTCTTGAATTAGTAATACACTGTCATGTCATACATTTTTTAACTTAGGTTTTGTAAATTTTTATTGTATTATATATACTTATATTGTTCAGAATTTCTATTCTGAATTGCGTCAAAAAAAAAAAGAATTTCTATTCTGAATGTTTTAAAACATTATTTGCTTCTATTATTTTTGTTGCTTAATTTTCCAAAATAAGCGTAGAATATCATATTTATTTATTTTATATAGTTGAAAAAACAATTGGAATTTGATTTTTTTTTTGTTTCAAATTTTGAAATGCATATATTTTTTGGAATTGGATTTCTTGGCCTCAAATGACGATATTGATTGATTCAGAATGTTGTTATATAATTGATTGCACTGAACAATCAAATTTTTTTTTGACAGAGCACTGAACAATCAATTGAATAGACGGAAATACTGAAATGGAATGTTCATATGGTGTTTATGATGATTGAAGCCCAAATCGATCCATATTTATTGTGTTTGCATTTAATTGATTTAAATTGTGATTCTTAATTTATAATTATAATATTCAGTATCTGTTTAGCAAAAATCATTCAATGGATATTTGAATTAGGTTGGATTTAATTAATTTTAATTGATTCAGTACAAAATATTCTTGTCCAGTGCAAATCATTCCAGAAATCAATTTTTAAATTGTTTTTGCTTTTAATTGATTTAAAACACGATTCTTTTTATTTGTAATATTCAGTATATGTTCAATACTTTTATTTCTGATTCTTTTCGATTATAATTTTCAGTATTTGTCATGGCATTAGATTTATGAACCCTTTTTGATTTCTGATTCTTTTTAATTTAAAATTTCAATTTATATGTTTTCGTTAGAAATAGAATGGCAGACATGGAAGCAATTGATTTGTTTTATTATCTAAAGACAATACATATGGAAGTCATTGTTTGAGTAACAATGAACAGGTGTCAATCAATGGGATACCTTTCACCACCTCAATATTTTTTTATTATTTTTTTCATGCTTCTTTTGGTGAAAGAGAAAATCCTTTAGTTTCCAGCATAAGACAAACACAAGGGGACAAACGTTTTGCTGGAAAAGCAATGGATCAGTACATGGTAAGCGGACAAATGTTTGGCCAGCCTTTTCACACCGCAAGCAAAAACAAAATATTCACACTGCACAATGCAAGACTGCAACGACGAGGCTCAAAATATTCACACAGAAGAAAAATAATGCCCATTGCCGAGACTCAAAAAATTTAGAAGAAAAATAGCGCCGAGATTCAAAAAAATTTGAATCGTTTCCCTCTCTCATAAACAACTCGCTCCGTCTGTAGTAATTCCAGAGCTCTGTTTTCCACTGCGACCTGGTGGCAAGTAGAGATGGAACCGGTTTGCAGTGGCGAAACCACACACGCGGAGGAAAGCCATATCGATAGCTCCTCGACGTCGCCATACCATCACCTGTAAATCTCCATTCTGATCTTCTATGTTTCAGATAATGAGAAGTTCTACTTCTATTTTCGATTTTATATCTTCTTCTTTCATCTATTTTGCTGTAGAAGAAACTAGGACAGTTTGGTTTTGTTATGGACCGGTCCCGAGCCGAGTCCTAGTATGCTCGCCGACTGTGGCAGATCGCCTGCCTCGCTACCCGAAGCCGACGAATTGCCACCGACCTGAGACGCGCCAGACCCGACTTCCTGTACGACTTTCCCGATGATAACGCCGAGCTGGGGAAGGGGCGAGCTAACTCAGGTCTCATGAACCTTCTAGAACGAGGCGTGCCTAAGGTAACACTTGGGACCGCTGTCGCCCTAAAGATTGAAGATCACGTGGCAGACGTAGCGGGCTCGGGCAGAAGCGACATATCAGGAAGGGATCAGCTAATTCCCGAATTGTCAGGGAGGGATTCCCGCGCGCAGAAATCGGATCGGAGGTTTCCTTCCTTCTAGGCAACTCCACTATATAAAGGGGGCTAGACTCCCCAGGTTTGGGACTCTCTACTCTCTCTAAACCCTAAACTCATCTCCATGATGCGAGCTCTACGCTCACCCTAAAAAGCCCTATCTAACTTAGGCATCGGAGTGCCTCTTGCAGGTACCCCACCACGGCCTCAAGGAGGAAGGACATCGCGCTCGGAGGAGGAATACTCACCACGGAGCTCATCGCCCAACTACCAGGCAGAGGATCAAAGGTACGACCTTGCACCATTTCGTACATTAACATTGGCGCCCACCGTGGGGCCCGGTAAAACTAGCCTGGGCATCAGGGATACCGACGAGCAAGATGGTACACGCGAGGAGCATCAGAATCGAGGATCGCCGCCAACCCGACGCTCGAACGGAGAACAAGATCGGACCAATCAAACCAAAGTCGATCTTCATGACACAAATATAGTCAACAAAGCTTGACCAAATCATTATCACAGAGAAACACTCGCCTGAATTTGCCATTACGAACGTCAAGATAATATTTCTCACACTCGGTAAAGTAGTTTTGATCTCGGTGCAGGCCAATTATGTCAAGAACATGGAAGATCAGTCTTCAAGCAAATACAATCTCGGCGTCTTCTTCGACCATCGTGTTTTAAATCAGGTGTTTTCCTTCCTGTTATATCTCCCCTCTGGTTATTATGGGTCAGCCACACAAATCTTGGAAGAGATCAAGATATGCTTGGCAAAGCCCAACCAATCAACTTGGTCAACCTCATCCCAACTACCGAGCTGACCTCAACCATTCAGATATTCGACCGACCTCAACTCAGATAGTCAGATGACCTCAGTGCTATTTTCCATGTTTCTTTCAGCAGCTCATCCTTAACAATGAGCCATCAACGATTCGTGTCACTTTATTCTTTATTATCTGGAGCATTGTATAAGGTCTTCTCGCTTTATTCATGTCTGCCCAAACTTTCGAGCAAGACAACCAACAGGTGGATACCCAGTCCAGTACTCGGGCGGCCTACCAGGCCCACCTCAACAATTTCAATATTCAGACGGCTTTCAACTCGGCTACGTCACTGACCTCGATTACTTGATGACCTCAACATTGCCGTTTGGAAAGCCAAATCAACTACTCTCACAGGGAAGTATAAAACTCGACTACGAGCACTTTACTCAGCATAAAAATTAATGCTAACTTTATTACATCAAGTTGTTGCAAATTGTCTATACTTTGACAGGAACAGTGCCCCAAAACCAAAGGTCGAGCCCGCCACGGAGCTCGGCACCCAGAGTCGGAAGAACCTCGACCTCGACACCCCTGTGGTCCTAAACCCAAGTCAGCATAAAGGCTTGGTGGGCTCACTCGCAGCTCGACCCCTGTGGTCCTAAACCCAAGTCAGCATAAAGGCTTGGTAAGCTCGCTCGCAGCTCGACCCCTGTGGTCCTAAACCCAAGTCAGCATAAAGGCTTGGTGGGCTCACTCGCAGCTCGACCCCTGTGGTCCTAAACCCAAGTCAGCATAAAGGCTTGGTAAGCTCGCTCGCAGCTCGACCCCCGTGGGCCGTAACCCAAGTCAAGATAAAGGCTTGGTGGGCTCACTCGCACTCGACCTGTGGTCCTAAACCCAAGTCAAGATAAAGGCTTGGTGGGCTCACTCGCGGCTCGACCCTGTGGTCCTAAACCCAAGTCAAAGATAAAGGCTTGGTGAGCTCACTCGCAGCTCGACCAGTGGTCCCAAGACCCCAAGTCAAAGATAAAGGCATGGTGGGCTCGCCAGCCTCAACCCCTGCGGTTCCAAAGATTCCAGTCAAGATAGAGGCCTGGCTCAAAAGCGACTCGGAAGGTCGCGGTCGGCACTAAACAACCCCTCGTGGTTTCAAGACACCAGTGCTCAAGATAGAGGCCTACAAGCTCTAAAGCAGCTCTGGCTAAGGTCGCTGTCGAGCTAAACAAGACCATTGTGGTTTCAAAGACACCATGTCAAGATAAAGACGCGTCGAGCTCAAACACTGGCGACAAAGACTAACCCCTGCGGTTCCAAAGATTTCAGGTCAGCATAGAGGCCTGGCGGGCTCTAAAGCAGCTCGGATGGTGTTAACTCGAACTAAAGAAAAACCTAACCAGCTCCAATCATCATAGAGACCTGACAGCTCAAAACGATGCTCAGATTAGACAAGCACTCGACTAATGTAGTTACGAGGGACTAATGTTCCAAACTTTCAATTTGAAACAAATCTTTCGGGGGGAAGCCACCCGAGGACTACAGGAAAGCGTGGAAAGAAAGTAAAGTAAGTCATCATCACTTAGTCAAATTTCATTCATAGGAAAAGGAATTGCAAGAGGTGGTTATCGAATGAGCAATTACAAGTTACGCAAGGGCATCCTCTTGGCTTTCAATAACAAGATCGGGAGCGATCACCTTTGCTGGGGTCAGGGCATCATCGAAACCCTCCTAAAAAAATTGGGGAGCACTGAAGCCCATTTTTCTCCTAGAGATGAAGCCCAACAAAGATTAACTCGCCACGAGTTCGCGGAGGTAAAGCTCTCCATGAGCCCACCGACGAAGACCAGTTCTCCATAGGCCCTCCTTCTAGCGCCAAGCTCAAAAAGTGACGCTCCTTGTGAGCTCACCTGCAAATGGAACCTTTACACAAAGAAAGTCGAAACCTTGTCCCCCTAATCATTCCAGGTCAGACCAAGACCTGGCGAGCTCTAAAGCAAGCCCGGTTTCGGTCACAACTCGACCTCAGAAACACCTCTATGGTCTAAATCATCAAGTCAGCTCGAAGACTGCCGAGCGCCATCGCCGCTCCACTTAAGCTACCTCACAAAGCATAAAAGAAAGCAAATACAAACTACTCGCGGTATCCCCTTGACTCTGCTGGGCCACCATCGGCAATAATTCTCTATGTTCGCAGCAACCGGCTTCTCCCTTGCTTCATCGGGATCACCCTGGTTGGTCTTTTCGGCTTCATCCTCCTCCTCCACAATCTTGCCATCCTTCGCAGTCTTGGTGAAGTCAAGCTCTGAGATATCCAAATCGGGGGCAACCACCCTGATTTGGGCAAAGGTATTATCAAAGCCCTCCTTGAACTGTAGAGCACAAAACTCTTATACTCCTCCGCTCAACAGCTTGGCCGAGGATTTCTCCTTCTCAATCGCAAGGTCGAAAGCCAAGAGATCTCTCATTTTGCAACTCTTTTTGGTCCTCCAAGTGCCTCATGTAGCTCTCACAAGTTCGGTTACAACTTGCTCTACCACAATGAGCCCAGATCGAATAAGCTCGACCATGACCGACCATCCCGGAGAAACAACGAGGATCTTTGGAATAAGTGTAGCCGCGACGTTAGCTTAAACAATCTGGGGCTTACGCCCCTTGTAAAGACAGGAAATAAGGTTAATGCCTGACACATGTAGCACATGAACCAAGGAAAACTACGCGATCGGGCCGAGGCCCAAGACCTCTCACCACTCGGACCTCAGAAATCAGACCTCATAGGTCATCTCAGACATTTAGACATCATGCCTCGCAGATCAGATCATCTGACCAGTCATTATATTATTGACAGCTGAAACCCATGTAATCGATCGTGGCACTTAGATGGGTCCAACCTGACCTACTACTCTCGACGAATGCTCAGCTGATCGGCAAGCAAGTCTCGGGGACTTATGGTTCAAAATCAACAACGGATCACTCCCCATTCAATAGCCCTCATTCATAGGGTCAAAAAGAACAAATAATATAGACTTCTTAACTTTTCAAGTTAACAAGTCTAGGGGGGCTTGTGTTACGGGCCGGCCTCCGAGCTGGGCTCCTAACTGGATCACCGAGCTGAGCCGAACCAATCCAAGCCTACATTTACGAAACTGGATATGGATCTAGCGGTTCAGGCCGCATCAGATGATCGACGGCGGGAAGAGGAACGGTTGAGCAGACGTCCCATCTGAGTCCCATCACGTGGCAGAACACCGAGTAAAGGTGCAGCACGTGGAGCGTGACCCCTCAGACAAACAAGCTTCTGGGACACGCCCCCGACCTTGGTGACTCGACTCGGATACCGACCCAAGGACATTGGATAGACCCTCCGCCCTTTCGTGCGAAGAGTCTAGGGGGCTTGTGTTATGGACCGGTCCCGAGCCGAGTCCTAGTATGCTCGCCGACCAGGTGCATCGCCCTGCCTCGCTACCCGAAGCTTGACGTGCCAGTGCCACCGACCGAGACGCGCTGCACCGACTTCAGACGACTTTCCCGATGATAACGCCGAGCCGGGAAGGGGCGAGCTAACTCAGGTCTCATGAACCTTCTAGAACGAGGCGTTTAAGGTAACACTTGGGACCGTGTCGCTCTAAAGATTGAAGATCACGAGTCGACGTAACGGGCTTGGCGGGCGAGCGAAATATCGTGAAGAGATCAGCTAATTCCCGAATTGTCGTGGAGGATTACCGCACAGAAATCGGATCGGAGGTTTCCTTCCTTCGTGCAACTCCACTATATAAAGGGGGCTAGACTCTGGGTTTGGGACTCTACTCTCTCTAAACCCTAAACTCATCTCCATGATGCGAGCTCTACGCTCACCCTAAAAAGCCCTATCTAACTTAGGCATCGGAGTGCCTTTTGCAGGTACCCCACCCGCCGGTTTGAAGGAGGAAGGACATCACGCTCGGAGGAGGAATACTCACCGCGGAGCTCATCGCCCAACTACCAGGTAGAAGAGCAAAGGTACGACCTTGCACCATTTCGTGCATTAATAGTATCAATTGTGTATATTCCATTAGCTGTCAAATAATCAGCATTCATTTGTCAAATATCAAGAAGATATTAAGTATAGAGATTCTGAAGATGATTCCCAGGTTCGTAAAAGATGATTCCCAGCATAAAGGCTTGGTGGGCTCGCTCGCAGCTCGACCCCCGCGGTCCCGAAGACCCCAAGTCAGCATAAAGGCTTGGTGGGCTCGCTTGCAGCTCGACCCCCGCGGTCCCGAAGACCCGGCGTTGACTTGCCTCTGTTCAATGAGGAATACAAGGTGACGTCGAATATAAAAAAAAGTGACGTCGAATATTAACTGGCGTTGACTTGCATCTCGGAAGGTGATAACTCGACCTAAAGAAAAACCTAACCAGCTCCAATCATCAGAGACCTGACAGCTCAAAACTTCGACTTGGAACCAAACGAGCTAGCTCATGAACCAAACGAGTCGAGCTATGCTTAGCTCAAGCTCAGCTCACTTATTTAACGAGCTCAATGAGGAATACAAGGTGACGTCGAATATAAAAAAAAGATGATTCGACCCGTGGTCCTAAACCCAACTCAGCATAAAGGCTTGGTGGACTCACTCGCAGCTCGACCCCTGTGGTCCTAAACCCAGGTCGACATAGCGGCCTGGCTCAAAAGCAGCTCGGAAGGTCGCCAGTCGACCTAAACAACCCCTGTGGTTTCCAAGACACCAGGTCAGCATAGAGGCCTGGCTCAAAAACAGTTCGGAAGGTCGCCAGTCGGCCTAAACAACCCTTGTGGTTTCGAAGACACCAGGTCAGCAGAGGCCTACAAGCTCTAAAGCAGCTCGGCTAAGGTCGCCTGTCGAGCTAAACAAGACCATTGTGGTTTCAAAGACACCATGTCGGCATAAAGACGTGCCGAGCTCAAACACAGTGCGACAAAGACTAACCCCTGCGGTTCCAAAGATTTCAGGTCAGCATAGAGGCCTGGCGAGCACTAAAGCATCTCGGAAGGTAATAACTCGACCTAAAGAAAAACCTAACCAGCTCCAATCATCAGAGACCTGACAGCTCAAAACTTCGACTTGGAACCAAACGAGCTAGCTCATGAACCAAACGAGTCGAGCTAAAACGAGCTAGCTCATGAACCAAACGAGTCGAGCTATGCTTAGCTCAAGTTCAGCTCACTTATTTAACGAGCTCAATGAGGAATACAAGGTGACGTCGAATATAAAAAAAAAGATGATTCGACCCGTGGTCCTAAACCCAACTCAGCATAAAGGCTTGGTGGGCTCACTCGCAGCTCGACCCCTGTGGTCCTAAACCCAGGTCGACATAGCGGCCTGGCTCAAAAGCAGCTCGGAAGGTCGCCAGTCGACCTAAACAACCCCTGTGGTTTCCAAGACACCAGGTCAGCATAGAGGCCTGGCTCAAAAGCAGCTCGGAAGGTCGCCAGTCAGCCTAAACAACCCCTTTGGTTTCGAAGACACCAGGTCAGCAGAGGCATACAAGCTCTAAAGCAGCTCGGCTAAGGTCGCCTGTCGAGCTAAACAAGACCATTGTGGTTTCAAGACACCATGTCGGCATAAAGACGTGCCGAGCTCAAACACAACGCGACAAAGACTAACCCCTGCGATTCCAAAGATTTCAGGTCAGCATAGAGGCCTGGCGAGCACTAAAGCATCTCGGAAGGTGATAACTCGACCTAAAGAAAAACCTAACCAGCTCCAATCATCAGAGACCTGACAGCTCAAAATAATAATATTAACTGGCGTTGACTTGCCTCTGTTCAATGAGGAATACAAGGTGACGTCGAATATAAAAAAAAGTGAGTACTTCGACTTGGAACCAAACGAGCTAGCTCATGAACCAAACGAGTCGAGCTATGCTTAGCTCAAGTTCAGCTCATTTATTTAACGAGCTCAATGAGGAATACAAGGTGACGTCGAATATTAAAAAAGAGATGTCGGCAATTGGGAAGAACACTTCGACTTGCAACCAAACGAGCTAGCTCATGAACCAAACGAGTCGAGCTATGCTTAGCTCAAGTTCAGCTCATTTATTTAACGAGCTTAATAATATTAACTGGCGTTGACTTGCCTCTGTTCAATGAGGAATACAAGGTGACGTCGAATATAAAAAAAAGTGACGTCGAATATTAAAAAAAAGTGACGTTGAATATTAACTGGCGTTGACTTGCATCTCAGAAGGTGATAACTCGACCTAAAGAAAAACCTAACCAGCTCCAATCATCAGAGACCTGACAGCTCAAAACTTCGACTTGGAACCAAACGAGCTAGCTCATGAACCAAACGAGTCGAGCTAAAACGAGCTAGCTCATGAACCAAACGAGTCGAGCTATGCTTAGCTCAAGTTCAGCTCACTTGTTTAACGAGCTCAATGAGGAATACAAGGTGACGTCGAATATAAAAAAAAGATGATTCGACCCGTGGTCCTAAACCCAACTCAGCATAAAGGCTTGGTGGGCTCACTCGCAGCTCGACCCCTGTGGTCCTAAACCCAGGTCGACATAGCGGCCTGGCTCAAAAGCAGCTCGGAAGGTAGCGGTCGACCTAAACAACCCTGTGGTTTCCAAGACACCAGGTCAAAGATATAGGCCTGGCTCTGCGGCTTCGGAAGGTCGCGGTCGGCCTAAACAACCCCTGTGGTTTCAAGACACCAGGTCACAGAGGCCTACAAGCTCTAAAGCGGCTGGCTAAGGTCGCTGTCGAGCTAAACAAGACCATTGTGGTTTCAAGACACCATGTCGGCATAAAGACGTGCCGAGCTCAAACACAGCGCGACAAAGACTAACCCCTGCGGTTCCAAAGATTTCAGGTCAGCATAGAGGCCTGGCGAGCACTAAAGCATCTCGGAAGGTGATAACTCGACCTAAAGGAAAACCTAACCAGCTCCAATCATCAGAGACCTGACAGCTCAAAATAATAATATTAACTGGCGTTGACTTGCCTCTGTTCAATGAGGAATACAAGGTGACGTCGAATATAAAAAAAAGTGAGTACTTCGACTTGGAACCAAACGAGCTAGCTCATGAACCAAATGAGTCGAGCTATGCTTAGCTCAAGTTCAGCTCATTTATTTAACGAGCTCAATGAGGAATACAAGGTGACGTCGAATATTAAAAAAGAGATGTCGACAATTGGGAAGAACACTTCGACTTGCAACCAAACGAGCTAGCTCATGAACCAAACGAGTCGAGCTATGCTTAGCTCAAGTTCAGCTCATTTATTTAACGAGCTTAATAATATTAACTGGCGTTGACTTGCCTCTGTTCAATGAGGAATACAAGGTGACGTCGAATATAAAAAAAAGTGACGTCGAATATTAAAAAAGAGATGTCGACAATTGGGAAGAACACTTCGACTTGCAACCAAACGAGCTAGCTCATGAACCAAACGAACTGGCGTTGACTTGCCTCTGTTCAATGAGGAATACAAGGTGACGTCGAATATAAAAAAAAGTGAGTACTTCGACTTGAATAAACCCAAGTCGAATACAATGATTCGACCCGTGGTCCTAAACCCAACTCAGCAAAAAGGCTTGGTGGGCTCACTCGCAGCTCGACCCGTGTGGTCCTAAACCCAGGTCGGCATAACAGCCTAGGCCTACAAGCTCTAAAGCAGCTCGGCTAAGGTCGCCTGTCGAGCTAAACAAGACCATTGTGGTTTCAAGACACCATGTCGGCATAAAGACGTGCCGAGCTCAAACACAGCGCGACAAAGACTAACCCCTGCGGTTCCAAAGATTTCAGGTCAGCATAGAGGCCTGGCGAGCACTAAAGCAGCTCGGAAGGTGATAACTCAACCTAAAGAAAAACCTAACCAGCTCCAATCATCAGAGACCTGACAGCTCAAAACTTCGACTTGGAACCAAACGAGCTATCTCATGAACCAAACGAGTCGAGCTATGCTTAGCTCAAGTTCAGCTCATTTATTTGACGAGCTCAATGAGGAATACAAGGTGACGTCGAATATTAAAAAAGAGATGTCGACAATTGGGAAGAACACTTCGACTTGGAACCAAACGAGCTAGCTCATGAACCAAACGAGTCGAGCTATGCTTAGCTCAAGTTCAGCTCATTTATTTAACGAGCTTAATAATATTAACTGGCGTTGACTTGCCTCTGTTCAATGAGGAATATAAGGTGACGTCGAATATAAAAAAAAGTGAGTACTTCGACTTGGAACCAAACGAGCTAGCTCATGAACCAAACGAGTCGAGCTATGCTTAGCTCAAGTTCAGCTCATTTATTTAACGAGCTCAATGAGGAATACAAGGTGATGTCGAATATAAAAAAAAAGATGATTCGACAATTGGGAAGAAAACTTCAACTTGGAACCAAACGAATACAATGTGTTACTCACCCGTGCGTATTACTAGTATAATATATATGCAGGTTTCATGCATCTAAAATTTGATTTGTGTATAACTGTTAATTGATATATGTTATTTCTAAATGTGGATTTTTGTCTTCTAAAAATTATATTAGATATTATTGGAGTCAATGTAGCTGTAAATGCATATATCAATTGATTGCATTCTAATGGTATTATTCCCGTTTTTGGCATCATAAATTTATTATTGAAAATGTGATTTTTATAGGAAGAATTCAATATCGTAATTTATAATTTGAACAGTGGGGGCGCCTGACATTTGGTGATGGGTGGATAATACAGGGACCGATCAACTAAAAGAAGGGTCGCAGGATGTGCTGCTGTTTTCGGCAAGGGTTTGCCATTGCCATTGAAAAGCAACATTTCAAAGAAAATATTGGCAGAGGCAACAGAGCAACCAGGTTTAGAAAATTCTTTCTCTTTCCTTCCTTTCAAGTACAAAAATAACATATCACCATCACCAAACTAACAATATTATCTGCTGTTCTATTTTTATTATGTGCATAAAGGAACAAAATATGAAAACGAGAAATACTGACTGATCGAGAAAATGAAAACTATTACTTTCTTTGAGATGTTTGCCTTCCAGTTTCGAAAAATTGCTTCTTTAATTAGGAAGTAGGCTAATTTGATAATGGGTAGTCTTATTTTTTGTGATTGTGAAAAAGCTTTCTAAGAAAATAATAACCTAGTATTTAACAGAAGAAGGTGCATACGATGGAAATGTGGAACAAAGTTTCAAGCGATGATGTCAGTGGATCAAGAAGCCATAGTTATGCTCATGTGAGATTGGATTCTAATGATAAGTATTTTTTTTTTTTTTTATGATTTGATGAAGTTGTTTGAAAATCTTGTGAGATGAAAGGAGTAACAATGAATGGAAGGATTCTGATGGTAAGCTTCTGTCTTTATTCTATACATTTTTTTATTCATAGTTGAATGGAAGGATAACATTGAGCATGAAGTGACTGAGAAAGATATAATCCCATATGTTGGCATGGAGTTCGATTCAGAAGATCATGCATTTAGATTTTATAATATGTATGCTGGCTTTGTTGGTTTTAGCGTTAGAAAAAATTGGAGAACTAAAAGTAAGTTAGACAAGAAGATTGTGATATCTCGAAACTTTTGTTTGTTTTAAAGAAGGCTTCAAGAGGATCAAAGATTATGAAGAAAAATGGCTCGTAAAGACATCAGAACTGGATGTTCAACAAACATGCTCATTGGTCGAGAATCAAGTGGAAAATATGTTGTTAAATCTTTTGAAAAAGACCATAACCATGAGCTGGCAACCCCCAAGAGTAAGCATAAATTACCATCACAAAGGGGGTTTCTGTCGCTCAAGCTGCTGAAGTTGAAATGGCAAGTCGGTCTGGTATACGTCAAAAATTAATTTTTGAGTTTATAAGTCGACAAGCTGGAGGGAGGGAGAATGTTGGTTGCACTGCAAAAGATATTAGTAATCATTTGAATTCTAAGAGGATGAAGGAAATGGAAGAAGGTGAGGCATACACTATGCTTCATTATTTTAAGTCAAAGCAAACAGAGAATCAGTCATTCTTTTATGAAATTCAACTGGATGTTGACAGTCAAATAACAAATATTTTCTGAGCGGATGCTAAAATGGTTGTGGATTATGCTTATTTTGGAGATGTAGTGTGTTTTGACACCACTTATCGCACCAATAGGAATTTACGACCATTTGCACCCTTCGTTGGATTCAATTATTATCGAGAAACTGTGTTATTTTGCGTTATTGTATGATGAAACTGCTGAATCATTTGGGTGGCTATATAAGACTTTTCTTAAGGCTATGTGTGGAAAAAAGCCAAAAACAATTTTCACAGATCAAGATACAGCCATGGCAAAAGCAATTGTTGATGCTTTTCCTGAATCCTATCATCGTTTATGCTTGTGGCATATATTCCAAAATGCACTTAAGAATGTTAATCATGCCTTTAAGAGATCAAATTCTTTTGCTAAAGAGTTGCGAAGCTGCATTTATGACTTTGAGTATGAGGATGACTTTATTAATGCTCGGGAGTCATTACTTGACAAGCACAAGCTTCATGAAAACAAGTGGATGCAAGATTTCTTTAAGAAGAAAGAAAAATGGGCTTTGGTATATAGGCGACACACATTTTCCGATGGTGCTACAACAACACAATTAAGTGAGAGTTTCAATGGTCGTTTAAGGCTTTATATGAAGTCTACCTATAATGTGTTAGAATTTTTCAGGAACTTTGATAGGTTGTTAGAAGACTTGCGATATAAGGAGATAGAGTCTAACTATGAGATGAACCAGAAGATGCCACCATTGAATATGAATATCATGTTATTGAAAAATGCAAGAGATGTCTACACACCAGCAATTTTTTATCTAGTTCGAGGGGAATATGAAAAATCTTGTAATCTTATTTTCAACAATTGCACTCAAAAGTTGCACTTATATGAATGCGAAGTGTGTTTGTTGGGGGAAATATGACAACATAGAGTTACCATCAACTCCGAAGATCAAAGTATTGAGTGTAGCTATCAACTTTTTCCATTTATTGGTATCCTTTGTTGTCATGCTCTTCGAGTACTTAATCATTTGAATATAGTTGTTATTCCTTCAAAATACATCCTTAAGAGGTGGGCTAAGCATGCTCGAAGTGGATGTGTCTTAGACAACAAAGGACAAATCATCAAAGAAGATCCAAAGTTAGTTGTCTCAAATCGATTTAAGGATTTGTGTCGCATTGTTATGGAAATATCAAGTAAGGCTGCTGAATGTGAAGATGCTTCAACATATTTTTCAAGAAAATTGATGGAAATTGGCATTGAAGTTGATAATATCGTAAATAAAAGATCTTTTGCGCCTAGTGGAGATGTTATTGATGCCAATTGTCAAACTAATAAAGTTAGAACACATGACTCAGCCATTATTACAAATAATGATGGTAATGTATCTCAAGTCAAAGGTATAAAAAAGAAGGATGGTGTATCTCGGGTAAAAGGTAGACCAAAAAGTTGTCTGGAAAAAAATATAAATGAAGCAAAGGCACTCAACAGTATAGTCCCAGTCCACAAAATTTTTCTCTCATCATGCCACCTCCAGTTATGCAGGTACAACAACATAGTGACTTATCTTTCCAACTTTGATTCACTTTACAAGAATTTTTTAGCCTTTTGGTGTATTTAATTTGCTTTTGATTATTGTTTGAGCAGAATGTGCCCTTTTTACATGGATGTCAAGATCCAATAGCAATTGATATTAATCCGGCATTATTTCTTTTACATTTTTTTGTTAGATTAATTTTGGTATATGATGTTTACTGCCTGACATTAATACTTTCTCTGCATTGTTTGTTATTGTGTCATCTCCTTCAAATCCAGTATATTAATAGGGATAAGGAAATTGGAGTGCAGAAAGATGAAGTAGGTCTTTCTGTTCATGCCTATCAAGGACAAGAGCATCTAAAGGAAGATATTGTGAAATGCCAAAATCATGTTCTTGACAGAACAAACATAGAGCCCGAGGCACCAGCTTTAGAGTTTCAACTAAGTCAATTGGTATTTCCATGTTTTGAATGATTTGGCATTACATTAAGTTCATTTTAATTTTGTCTGGAACTGTAAAATTTTAGTTTGGTAATACATTTGTTTTTCATATAGGAATTCAGTTTGCAAGCTAGCCTTTTTTCTTCAAGCAGCAGCAAGACTATTAGCTAATATGGTTCTTCACATTGATGGGAAAAAGGAGTCTGGAGTTATAGAAATTTATATTCTTTATTATTTGTTGTGAACAAAATAATTTTGACTGAGGGCTCATGATCATGATATATCTATTCTCATTTCACAATATCAATTGATTTTTTAAGTGTAATCATGTTCTAATTTAGTTCCTGTACTGGATATATGTTAATTAGAACTCTGGTGGAGAGTTGGCAGTGATCAGTTTTGGCGATGAAGTATTAATTAGTTGGTATTACATTTGCGGTTGCTGTTAACATGAACAAATCTAATGTGTTGTCTTTAATTTACTTAATGGTTAGATTTATGAACCATGATGCACATAATAGCTCCAGTGTTTCTGTCATGGGAAAGAAACTTTCTATGGATCAAGCTTCAGTTTTATTGTGACTCATTCTAGTCTTTTCTTGCTGGTTTTGCTCATACCTGTGTCAAAGAAGTAGTCAGTTATCTATCTCAACCATTCAATATTTTAACCATTAAATCTATGATAAAGAAACCATTTGCTCATGATGGGAAAATTTTCCCGTTTCCCCTTGTTAAACGTAACCATCTGTTTAATTGCTGCAATCTGATAAATTGTTGCTATAGTTGTTAAGAATGAAACGGCTCAAGAGAATGAAGAGAACAAATGGAGTAATGTGCTTTGATCTCATTGAAAAAACAGAATGAATCTCTCTAAAATGTTATTTACACAGCAGCTTCAATATATATACTAACACTAATTGATCCTGTAACTAACTATGCTTACATGGCAGTACTCACAGCTGTCATATAGCTGATTAACTTAGCTAAATATTTCAAGTATCAACAGTGGCAAAAAAATATCCGTTGTGCCCCTTATTCTTTTGCAGTCATCATTCAGCTGTAGGCGCTTTCAAATACAATACACACATCCTCTTTTTCCTTTGAACACTGATATTAGAGAGGCATTAAATAAACACACTGGCAGCGACAGCGAGAAAACTTCCTAATTGGATCTCACCTCACCATTCTTCTTGGTTTGATGACTATCATCGGCATCGCATAAGGCTTGGATTTTGAGGTGCTTACTTTGCCTCTGTTTTACCATTTAGTCGATCAATTAGGATTTTCTTTCTTTCTTTTTTTTCTTGAGTTAGAAACAATGTTCAGCACCTATTTCTAAAAAAAAGCAATTGGGATTCTTTGCATGCAAGTTGTGCCCTGTTCATTATTAAAGCATCCCGTTGATTACCTCTGATTAAATACCCACAACAATTGTTCTTTACTTTAAGTTTCCCTCTATTTCTCGCGCTTGCTTAGTGAAGTTTGATAGTCTCTACACCTAGCACCACTGTAGGAATTGTGGGGATTTTTTCTGTGTCAAATTTATGTTAGCGTACAAATCACTCAAGTGCACAATATACTCTATCTCACAGAATACAAGTATACATGATAGGTAATAGTTCTTAGTAAATGACTTAGTAGTTTATTCAATGAAATGAAACATAGTATTTATACACAAAGTATTCACAGCTAAAGGGTTTAACAAACTTAACCACTTTAACTAACACATGAGTTAGTTATAACTAACTAACAAACTAGTATTTGAATTATCTAAACACGTCACTTTCCCTTAATTCAAATACTTCATGGATACAACACCAAGTTCTCTCCTAAGTTCTTCAAACCGATTCACCTTCAATGCTTTTGTCATTACATCTGCTACTTGTGCATCACTTGGACAGTATACTAGTTGCAGTTTACCTTTATTTACTTGATCTCTTAGGAAATGAAACTGAGTCTCAATGTGTTTGCTTCTACCATGAGACACGAGATTTTTGGCAAGATTAATAGTTGAATTATTATCAACTAATAGCTTCAGTGACTGATTTATCTCAATCTTCATCTCCTTCAGCACAGATTCCAACCACAGTGCCTGACAGGCCGCATAAGTGCTGGAAATATACTCAGCTTCACAGCTAGATAGAGCAATGACTGGTTGCTTCTTAGAACACCAAGAGATTGGTGCATTCATGAACCTAAAGAAATAACCAGTAGTGCTTCTTCTATCTACTCTATCACCACACCAATCAGCATCTGAATACCCTATCAAAACACATTCTTCTAACTTGTTCTGCATAGGAAACAAAATTCCATATTCTAAGGTACCTTGCACATACCTTAAAATTCTTTTGGCAGCTAACATGAGACTTCCTTGGAGCATCCATGAACCTGCTAAATACTCCAACAACATAGCATAAATTCGGCCTACTATTGCATAAGTATCTCAGTGATCTAACTACTTGTTTGAACATGGTGCTGTCAACTGAGTCTTCTTCACTGTTTCTTTCCAACTTGACATTTATCTCAGTAGGTGTTGCCACTGAATTACACCCAGTCATGTTAAACCTCTTAAGAATCTCACTTGCACACCTTTGCTGATGCATCACCAAACTTGCCTTTGTCACAGCAAATTCCATACCAAGAAAGTATGTCAACCTCCCAAGATCTGTCATTTTGAATTCATTTTTCATCACCACCTTCAATTCTTCAATTTTCTCAGCATTACTTCCAGTGATCAAAAGATCATTAACATAGAGGCATATGATCAACAATTCTGCAGTTCCCTCCTGAGACTTTACATAAACACCATGCTCAACAGAGCACTTAGATAAATCGAGTGCAGTTAAGAAACCATCAATTCTTCTATTCCATGCTCTAGGTGCTTGTTTCAAGCCATAAAGAGCCTTTCTCAACCTATACACCATTGATTCATTTCCCTGAATTTCATATCCAGGTGGCTGATAAACATAAACCTCTTCATCAAGAGGTCCATTTAAAAATGCTGATTTAACATCCAATTGAAACAATGACCAACCTCTTGAGCAAGCCAAAGCCACAACTAACCGAATTGTCTCAATCCTTGCCACTGGTGCAAACACTTTAGAATAGTCCAATCTAGCTCTTTGAAAAAAACCCTCTTGCAACCAATCTAGCCTTGTGTTTAGCAATTGACCCATCTGGATTAAGCTTCAACTTGTACACCCAGTTAACATCAATCTTTTTCTTGTCTTTGGGCAACGCTGTGAGAAATCAAGTCTGGTTTTTCTCTATTGCTTTCAATTCCTCCTCCATGGCTTCACTCCAAGCTCTATTTTTCATGGCCTCATCTAGGTTCAATGGTTCTGAATTTGCAAACAGAGCAAAATGTACTAGGTCTCCATCATTAGCTATTTCTTGATCAGAAAATAACTGATAACCTGAAAACCTAGAGGACACTTGCCTTGTTCTACGAGGTCTTGAGGAATTCTGCTCATCATGATTGTCCTGCTCAGCTGGATGCACTCCCAAATCTGCATTGTCACCAGAACTGTCTTGTTCCTCATTCAACAGATCACTTGGCATTGACACTTTCTTAAGACTGCTGCACTTTTGATTCCAGTCCCAAAACTCTGATTCTGTCACCATCACATCTCTACTAATTGAAACCTTTCCTTTCAATGGATCATACAACTTGTAAGAACCTGTTGGATGGTAGCCGATCAGAATCATTGCCTCACTCTTGTCCTGCAATTTCTTCTTTGTTGATCTGGAATGTGCTTGAAGCATAAAGCTCCAAACACCTTCAGCTGACTGACTGAAGGTTTATTTCCAGTCCACACTTCTTCTGGTACTGCACCATTCAGTTTTTTGGTTGGACATTTGTTCAAAATATAAGCTGCAGTGGAGACAGCTTCTCCCCAAAATGAATGTGGTAAGAACTTGTCCTTCAACATACTTCTTGTCATATTAAGGATTGTCCTATTCCTCCTCTTAGCCAGCCCATTATACTGAGGAGTTTAGGGTGCTGTTAATTCATGTTGAATGCCATTTTCTACACAAAATTTCTCAAAAACATTTGAGGTGTATTCTCCACCTCCATCAGTTCTTAACACCTTGATTTTCTTTTCAATTTGTCTTTCAACAATCAGCTTAAACTTTTTAAACACATCAAATGCTTCACTCTTTGCTTTAATCAGATATACCCACAACATTCTACTATATTCATCAACAAAAGATATGAAATATCGATTACCTCCTATTGAATTCACTTCAAAGGGCCCACATATATCTGCATGCACCACACCAAGAAATCCTTTAGCTCTCATTAGCAACTGAGATTTAAAGGAATTTCTTAGTTGTTTTCCAGTCATGCATACTGCACACACCTTTTCTAGAATTGTGACTGCAGGCATGCCCGAGACCATGTGTTTAGCTCCAAGTTGATTCAAACTCCTGAAATTTAGGTGGTCAAATCTCAGGTGCCACAACCAGCTATTCTCTATGGATTCCATTGCCTTCAAGCACTTAACTTCAGTAGCTTCTAGATTAATCTGAAAGGTCATGTTCTTTGAAATAGGCACTTTCAAAATCAATCTTTTTGTTGAATCAAACATTTCCAAGAAGTCATGCCTCATTTCCACTTCAAAGCCCTTCTGAATTAGCTGACCTATGCTCATCAGATTGCTCTTCATGCCAAGAACATAGAGAACATCTTCAATCACCACAGATTTCCCATTCTTTCTTCTGATTATCATTTTTCCAATTCCTTATGCATTCAAGGTTCTGTCATCCGCAAACCGAATCTTGGTCCTTCTTGAAGTGTCTATATCATCCAACCACTCATTGTGGCTTGTCATGTGATTGGAGCATCCTGTATCAAGAATCCACATCTCATTTTGGGAAACTTCATCAGTTACAGTTGCCATTAACAGAACTGGATCTGAATCACTATCATCTTCATGTGCAACATATGCATCTTCCTCTACTTTCTTTGTTTTGCCACTGCCATACCAGCTTTCATTGGCAAAATGATCATACTTCTCACAATTATAGCATTGCACATTTTTCTTATCAAATCCCTTAGTTCTTCCTTTAGTTTTGATATTGCCTCCTCCTCCTTTGTTTGAGGATTCAGCTTTATCATCACCCTTCCATTGATTCTTGTTGAATTTTCCTTTGGCCCCTTTCTTCCAATTCTTCTTTGAATTGCCTCATTTCCCTTTAAATTGAGCCTGCAGTGCCTGCTCACTGTTTTTCTCCGGATTTCTTTCAAGAAGTCTCAGCTCCCTTGCCTCTAGAGAGGCTTGCAACTCTTCTATGCTCATACTGGAAATGTCCTTAGATTCTTCAATAGCACACACTATGAAGTCAAATTTTGAAGGCAAAGATCTCATTATTTTCTCACACAGATCTGCATCACTGACTGTCTTGCCACAGCCAGCCATTTGATTGACCAAATTCCTTATTCTAATAAAGAAATCCGCAATCTTTTCATGTTCTTCCATTTGAATGAACTCATATTGCCTTTGTAAAGCTTGAAGCCTTACCTTCTTCACTCTTTCACCTCCAGCATAACATCTTTCAAGAATATCCCATGCTTGCTTTGAATTCGTAGCATTGGAAATCTTGTCAAAGTTTGGCAAATCCATACTTTGATGAAGAATGAAGAGTCCCTTGCTGTCCTTCTTCTTGAGCTCCAGATAAGTTTTCCTCTGTGCGTCGGTTGGATTCTCTCCCAATTCTGGAAAACCAGTTTTGATGACCTCAGCCACATCTTGAAAACTGAAGAGAGCCTTTATTTGAATGTTCCAGCGATCCCAATTCTTCCCATCAAGAACTGGAAATTGCCTAGGAATGTTCCCATTTGAATTCAGCTCCATCTTTCACTTTGATCGGGTTCCTCAAACCTCACTTGTGTTTTTGTTGTATTCCTCACACTTCACTCGTGTTTATGGGTTCAAGAAAGAACATTTTTTCACTCAGAAAATTACCTAGAATCTTATGCTCTGGATACCATTTGTTAGCGCACAAATCACTCAAGTGCACAATATACTCTATCTCACAGAATACAAGTATACACGATAGGTAATAGTTCTAAGTAAATGACTTAGTAGTTTATTCAATGAAATGAAACATAGTATTTATACACAAAGTATTCACAGCTAAAGGGTTTAACAAACTTAACCACTTTAACTAACACATGAGTTAGTTATAACTAACTAACAAACTAGTATTTGAATTATCTAAACACATCAATTTACACATGGTAGAATTGTTGTAATAAGTGATTATTCATAGTAAGGATGCTTAGCAACCGATGCATGGTATGAGTGATGTTCGTTGTAACAATGAAATACACCTCTGATTGTGATTCCTTTATCCTACTCACTCTTTTTTTAGCTTTATCTTCAGTTTCTTCTTTTTCTTTCTCATTCCACAATTTGAAAACTTCCCCAATCCTTCTAAGATTTAGGCTAATTTATTTGACTTAATTCTCTTTATGGAATAGTTCATGAACCAGCTTTGAAGTTTGGATACTGCTTCTCAGTACCCAAAAAAATGTTTGCTGTCTTCCTCAAAAGTTCTTGGATGCAAATTAAGAGAAAATTAAAAAGGTGTATTTAAGCCTTGATTTGCCTTTAGTTGCACTTTTTTTTAGATTTTTTTATGGTTTCTAATAGAGCTAATTCTTATAGGTGGTTTAGGCTGTAAAATAATTGAAGAACAAGAAAATTTCAAAGGGGAAAATACATATAAGATAGAGAGAACATGCAAGGGAGAGATGTGCATTATTATCAGAAGCTGAAAATATTAGAATTTTATTTGACCCGATATTTTAACCACAAACGAAAAGAAGTTGTTGCACAACTGAAGGAAGGGCTTCTAGAGACCGCAATCGTTTGTAACTACTTAACTATGTCTTTGTACCAGAAGCACATAATACAATAACTGCAGATATAGCTTTATGTTGCATTTAGATAATAAAGTGATAGAATAATTTACTATGCATATATGCATGTTTTTATTCTTTTGCAGCCTGATATCACTTGGAGCAATCAAATAACAACTTGCAGCTGTGTGAAACAAGGCCCAAGATGAGCCAAGATCACTGAAAGTTTACAACCAGAAAGTTTGCTAGCATGACAACAACACTTTAACAGCTTTTATGCAATTATAGCACCAGAAAATACAAACTATAACAGAATACATTCAAAAAATTAGCAAACAAGCACAACAGTGTTAACTTCACATCAATAAGAACTCTACAAAACAAAAAGGTAATTCGGTTACACTGTTCAATAATGTAGCAGTTAGTCATAGATTTGAAAACTCCACTTGATTTCATTCATGAAACACCACATTGAGTGTTTAGTTGCATTGCTTTGTTTGGCAGAGTGAGAGGTTGCACAAGGTTCTTGAATTTGTTAGTGTTGTGCATGATTGATATGTTTTCCTTGGCATAGACTCCTTCAATACTTTAACTGAGCTTCATCCAAGCCTAAACGATTCTTCTGATCTAGTGTTCAATCCAAAAGCATTAGCAACAATGCCTTTGCTTGCTCAGCCAGCTTAGACAGTCCTAAAGCTGAAAGAAGATAAAAACAGAGACTGAACAAGGTAATGCAATTAGAAGATTGTTTCATTTCATTAGTTTTTATTTATTTAGTGGTTGTTAACTGCAATTTTGGTATAGTGTGACTTTTCTGTTGCAAAATATTGAATGACATGACACAACATATACTATATATGCAGATTTTGCTCCCCATAAACTAATGCTGCATAAGAGTTTCTTTGATCTGAAAACTGTCTATCTGGAAATATTATCATTTAAATCAATTCAATAAGTTGTTTAAAAATAAAAAAAATTCGAAAATATGGTGCTAATATTGGAATACCTAGAATAAATATGGTGCAAATGTTGTTTTCTTGAGGAAATAACACGATCCTTTTGCTAAGGATTTTTTTAGTTACATCATCAAATGCTCCAGGGTAGATTACTGCATAAGGCAAACCAACGTATTAAGTGAGATTAAAATCTTATATAAAGTTAAGAGAGCAGAAAGATTTGAGCTAGAACATACAGTCCAGATATTGTGGATTCAAAAAGCTTATTATTTAATAATCTATTTTCATGATTTGTTACCGGACATTCTTTTCTATTTGTAGTTCAATATCTAAAACATGCCATGGCTGTTTTTAATAGTGTTCCATGAATAAATACCAAACTTGACGTGTGATTTCTTTGTGGTTATTTATAGTGCTAGGAGCTTTGAGGTTTTTATTGTATAATATACAAAATTTTGTCATGTGAAGCTCTCAATAATGTTGCCTTTGTTGTATTCTGTTTCATAGGATTAGTGAACTCCTGAAAGGAAGTTTTCTAGACACTCAAAGGATCCTAGAATAATTCAAGGGAATAAGTATGAAGACCCAACTCCCATGGATTCAGATGTTAGCTTTTGTTTTTTATTTTCATGTCATGATTTAGTGAGAGCTTAAATTCTGGAAAACATTGATTTATGAAAAACTAATTTTACAATCATAAATAGTTAAAATCAATTCAAACAACAAATTATTTCATCTGGCTCTAGAGATGTCTATGTTCAGCTGACAACTCCTCTAATTGTAATGCTCAAAACTCATATCATCAAAGGCAAAGAGTTCCAGACTTACAAAGGGATATTGAAGTCCTAAAATCTGAACTCCTCCTGAAACTCATTGCTGAACATGGACATGGATTTATGCTAATGACAAGGATTTATGCTATGAGACTGGGACAATTGGCCACAAAAAAAGGAAATGAGGGTGCTTAGAGCAATGGAAGTGTTCACATCTCAGATATTAATTTGGACCCCTCAAGAACATCAGTGAATAGTCCCGTATCTTGAGAATACTATTTTATTTTTCTGCAAATTTATACTAAAGTTTGTATGCACTCATTGAAACAAACAAGTGTTCTTTGATGCCCTTTCTATCAATCATCATGTTGTATGCTGACGGCTTTTATATTTCCATTAATTAATCCAAGTAAGATATAAGTTGGTATATACAAGTAGAAGTTGATTATCAAACAGAATAATTAAACGTAAACATGTTCTCATTAGACACAACTCTCTACGTGTGAAGATTGGACCGAGTGACTAGATCTCAGCATAATCGTCACCGATTTAAAGCTTGAAATCAGAGAGTTTCGCATAAGTGATTAAATGATTAAAGTATACTTTAATATTTAATTTTACCTGTACCTATAATTATACTGTGAAGTAAATTTCCAAACTCAAATATATTTTACTTTGAACTCATAAAAATAATTAAAATACATTGTAATATTTAATTTTACAGCCCTGTGCTTAGCAAGGGTCCATCTGCTAGTTTATTTAATTCGTAGATGAAAATTTCATAAAAGAAAATTGTTAATGATTTTCGTAATTTGGTATTATTTAATTTGTATATAACCATTTGAAAACAAATATTTGTAAATGATTTTCAGGTTCAGTTACTATTTATATAATGGATTCATCATTAATTGTTTGGTAGAAAGTCATTAATTGGTGGATTAAATTTAATTTTTTTACGATTTGGAAATTAATTTAAGTTTTGATTTATTTTTTATGTCTATAGTTTCCATGTAAGCACATTTTGGAGGGAATGGATTTTGTGATGCCATGTTTTAACAATTCTGAAATCTGATTGGCTGTGGGGAAATAACTTGGAACATTCCATATTGAGGAATGTTCTCAATCGTATAGAACTAGTAACAGACCCGTGCATACGCACGGGTGAGTAACACATTGTATTCGTTTGGTTCCAAGTCGAAGTTTTCTTCCCAATTGTCGAATCATCTTTTTTTTATATTCGACGTCACCATGTATTCCTCATTGAACAGAGGCAAGTCAACGCCAGTTAATACTATTAAGCTCGTTAAATAAATGAACTGAACTTGAGCTAAGCATAGCTCGACTCGTTTGGTTCATGAGCTAGCTCGTTTGGTTCCAAGTCGAAGTGTTCTTCCCAATTGTCGACATCACTTTTTTTATATTCGACGTCACCTTGTATTCCTCATTGAGCTCGTTAAATAAATAAACTGAACTGAGCTCGTTTGGTTCCAAGTCGAAGTGTTCTTCTCAATTGTCGACATCACTTTTTTTATATTCGACGTCACCTTGTATTCCTCATTGAGCTCGTTAAGTAAATGAACTGACCTTGAGCTAAGCATAGCTCGACTCGTTTGGTTCATGAGCTAGCTCGTTTGGTTCCAAATCGAAGTGTTCTTCCCAATTGTCGACATCACTTTTTTTATATTCGACGCAGTTAATATTATTAAGCTCGTTAAATAAATGAACTGAACTTGAGCTAAGCATAGCTCGACTCGTTTGGTTCATGAGCTAGGTCGTTTGGTTCCAAGTCGAAGTTTTCTTCCCAATTGTCGAATGAACCAAGTTTAAAAGAGGGAGTATAGAACCATTATAGTTGTTTGCTGCAAAAGAAACACTCCACAACTCACAATAAGTAAAAGGTCAAAATCTGACATAAGAGTAACCACAATTCCGTTTGTCGAGAGTATCAAAATTCCAGCCAAATACAAACATCAGAAAAAATGTATACTACTGATCCTAATGACCATCAATACATCATAATATGTCAGTAAACTGAATTATAAAAAAAGGGCGTTTCCCATGGTTATCATTGTCTCACAGAAGGTCGTCAAGTGCGACTGACTGGGCATCACAGCCTTTCCAAAATCTACAAAAAAACACAAACAGATATCTCCATTAGTAATAATTTTGGTGGACTACATATTCTGCTAAAAACATGTCACATGTCAATAGACTAAAACTGAAACTTAGTAAATTTAGATCATTAAAATTCAAGGTTTGTATATGTAAGCACAGTTTAATGAAGGATGAAAAATATAAATTTCGAACCTGTTGTGATTAATCTGCTAGAGGTTGCCAAAAACTTCTCGGTATACAACATTTTTTGTCGATGTGCATACCTTCCCATCATCGTCCAAAATCAAAATCTTCAAACCCTTTTTTGATTTTACTCTGGACACAGCAACATAGAGTTGACCATGTGTAAAAACTGGTCGTGGAAGATACAGTCCTACCTTAGAAAGTGACTGGCCTTGACTTTTGTTTATTGTCATTGCAAAACAGAGACATAGGGGAAATTGTCTTCGCTGGAATTTAAATGGGAGTCCAGAATCAGAAGGTACCAAATCCATCCTTGGAATAAAGATTCTTTCCCCAATATTTTTGCCAGTGATAACTGTTGCTGTTATAATATTAGTTCCTAAATCATTCACCTGCAACCTTGTTCCATTACACAAACCACTTGCCTGGTCGATATTCCTCAGAAGCATCACAGGTACTCCAGGCTTTAGTGTCAATCGGTGATTTGGAATCCCAGAACATTTAATGTCATTCAAAAACTCAGAGGTAAACCATTGGCTCTGAAGCTCATAATCTTCATCTGATTGGCAGGGTGTGTCAGAACTGAAATAGTCTTTTTCATCCCCAGGAAACAAAGAGAGAATGGAATCATTAACCTGTTCCACACATTCTAAAGCTGGAGCAAGGATTGCTCTCTCTTCAAAGAAGTTACTGCATGTCATGTTTTGTAATATGTCTGGATAGACAAATTCCACTAATGAAAGTAACGGGCTTTCACAATGCGAAATCAACAAATCATCTGGTATGTCAATCTCACTTTCACCATTTTCATCCGCATCCATGTCACCATCTCCAATTTTAAGTATCCAATCAGCAAAATGTTTTATCTCATTAGCGGACTGATCTGTTGTTGCGGTACTTAACCTCATGTTTTTTGTCAGCCTCAAAACCTTGCAGCTTTTCCATATCTCTGAGGAGTTAATTGTTGATTTAACAATGTCATGTCTTGAACCTTTTCTAACCACAGGCAATATTTGCCTGAAATCCCCACCCAAGACAACAACTTTCCCCCCAAATGGTTTGTCATTATTTTCTGCACATTGGACTCTCATGAGATCCCTCATAGTTCGATCGAAAGCCTCAAAACAAAATCGATTCATCATTGGAGCTTCATCCCATATGATTAATTTTGCTTCTATAAGAAGCTTTGCTCGAAGGCTTCCTTGCTTAATATTGCAAGTTGATTCCTCATTGATGTCCAATGGAATACAAAAAGTGGAATGAGCAGTCTTTCCTCCTGGTAACAACAAAGAAGCAATACCACTGGAAGCAACATTGAGGACAATTATTCCCTGTGACCTAAGAGCAGCAGACAATGTTTTCCAAAGAAATGTCTTCCCAGTTCCACCATAGCCATATAAAAAAAAGAATCCTCGACTTGAGATAAGACTGATCTCATGATTTTATCATAAACACTCAATTGTTCCTCTGTAAACAATTGTAATAAAGATGCATGTAGTTCAGCTAATTCAACTCTATCATAGTTTAACTCATCCACAATGAACTTATTTTGAAAGTCAAACACATCTGAAAAATCTGGGAACGGTAAAGAACCATAATCCTTTAGAGATCTTCCATTTGACATTAATAGCTTTTCCAATTCTATGAGGCAAAGATTTTTCAATTCATTATCTTCAATTTGAAGACCTAAAAAAAACACAGTATATCAAAAAATATACAAACACGATACATAGATATCAAAAGTTATAAAACTTTTACCTGGGATATGTAATGTCTTTCTTCTTTGATATAGAATTCCATCGGCTAACAATTTCCAAGTAGAATCCCAAACAACATCTGGCTTTTTCATTGTGCTCGTGACCAACAATGTAACAAACAACTTTCTCAATTGGTTCTAAGACATTTCACTGGCCTCTTTAATTGCATCAATGTATTCTTTGTCATCTGCTAACAAACCCAAGGCATAACATGCCTCTTGGAAAGTGTCATAGGCCTTGCCATTGATCGTTCTAATACTTTCATAGTCAATACAACCCTTTGGATTGTCAATAATAACCTCATGTAGTATAATTCACCGTGCAGTAGGAACATAGGTAAGCCTTCCAATAGTAAAACCTGTTTCCTCGGTTGCCATCTCTTTGTTGACTAAAATAAACAAACTTTGTAGGAAACTCTGCAAAAGTTAGATTATTTCCCTCATTGTAAGTTTTATTTGCCTCAAACCAAGCGAAACATTGTTTGCACATCTTCATTATTTAGAACAACTTCATCAATTGTATCCTCATCTTTAAATAGAATTGATTGCTCGTTTGGAAGATGAAAATATAACCTTTGAACAATTGGCCACCTTTCATGAATATCAAAGGAATAAATTCTCCAAGCCGCTTCACATGGAGATAGATATCTGCAATCATAATCTTGTTTGATCTCATCAACAGCGGCTGATTTTGAGTTTCGGAATCATTAGTTATCTTCATATTGGCTCGGTCAGGACCCTTGTTCACATATTTAAACAAATACTTGATGGAATTTGATTTATTGCAATATTCTGTATTCACATGTCCTTGATACCTCATCAAAAGAAGGGGACTATAAGGAACGACACTCCTGTTATCCAACTTGATCCCTTTTTTGTGTACAAACATCCCAGAATCACGACGCTTGTAGCATGGATAGCCACCCTCATCAATGGTAGTAGTAGATTGAAATTTTTTGGGATAATACTTATCACATTTCCTTCCTTTCATGCAAGGTGACTTCATGTTAGCAACCCCACATGGACCATGCATCATGTATGATGCAACAACATTGGCCAACTTTGGATACAAATCGGGGTGAGGTAGTTCAGCAGAAATGACCTTGTTTATATCTGTTCCATTCCTCAATCTGTTGTCGCCATCCAACCACAATAAGATATGTGCATGCGGAAGTCCTCTTTTTTGAAACTCGATAGTGTACATCCCTAATATCAGTTAAAAATTCAATTAAAAATAATGAATATAAATTACAAAATTATATAAAATATGCATAAGATTAAAACTTGCCTGCATTAACCTTTCCTAATATTTCTTTCTTTTGAAATCATCATCATTTCCTCCAGCTTCATTTTGAATACTCTACACCCAATATCAGGCCTGTCAGCTGCTGTGAGACCCTTTTCAGAACCAAAATCACGTATTTCCCTCCAATTTGTGTTACATGTAACGGTAATGAATAAATCCGGGTATCCAAATCTTTTACAGATAGCCATAGCATCCTGGCAGTTATTGAACATGTATCTCATACCACCGGAAAAAGATGACGGCAATATTATACGCTTCCCAACAGAAGAAGGCTCTGTTTCTCCTCTATTAACAGCTTCTTGTAACCCATTAAGAACATCACACCTGATTTTTTTTTTTATTGTGTCTTATGAAAGGCATGACGAGCCTCTATCATAGTGTATGATCAACTAAAAATTGTTGAAACAATCTTCTTGCATTGACAATGTTACCAAATTCAACATCTCTTTCTTGGATTCTAAATGCAATGAATTCCCTCATGGAAACACGAAGTCTTTTACGAACCTGGGAATCATCTTCAGAATCTCTATACTTAATATCTTCTTGATATCCATTTTCTCCATAAGGAAATAGTAATGGATATTGCAAGGGGATAAATGCAGTATGTGTTTCATGAAGCCTAGTCAAATGGCCTAAAAAATCTTTGACAATAATGTCTCTCCCAACATCCATGCTACTGAAGTCACCCACTATCAAAGCTGCCACTTCATTTGATGTAGGAATATTATGCATCCTTGAATCCGTGGATCGATTTCGAAACAACCTCAAACTAAAACTTGACTGCTCACGTTGCATTACATAATCTCTGACTCTTCTAAATTCCTTAGCAAGTTTGTTAAACTCATCAATCATAATAGTCAGATCTTGAACCAATGAATTATCAAAGCTTTGTGAATCTTTGTTTGACCTGCAAAGACATATAAATTCATAAATTTATTTTCTAAACTAATGACTTTGCAATATAGAGTAATAGTACATGACACATACCCAAAGTTTCGAGTCCTATTTTGTAATTCATTCTCTGTATCATAAATATATAGTTGTGCAAACTTAGGATTAGATCCGGGTTCTGGCAACAAACTCCCGATTCTGTGATAATTCTGCCCACTAAGTATAAATTGGGGAGGACCACCTCCGTCATTGATTGAAGATTCTATCTTACCCCCAATTGAAGTAAATGAGAACATGCTATTATATGCTCTAATATTTTGCTTAAAATGATTGCCTCTATCATCCAGACCATTCATTAAGGAGATGAGTAATTGTGGAGGCTTGTCTAGGAATTTTAGTTGTACTTTTCCCTTCTGACAACAAATTGAAAATTCAACATCCTTCACTTTCCTGGCCTTTTCAGATCTTTCTTCAAACCATACATCAGCCATGCAATACTGACATTGAATTGATGGTTGTCCAAAGTTGACATATGCTGTAAAAAAAATCAATTATATAGACTATAGACTATACAACAATATATTATAGTATTTGTATTAGTATTATAGCAACATTTGAACCATTATTAGAGTATAGTTTGTACCATGAGTTTCAGCATTTGAATATAATTCTGTTTGAAAGTCAGTAGTGTCATCCTGAGGGGCAAAACCTGATTTAAAAAATTGTACACTTATTAAAACATAGAAGATGATGTATTGAGTGATTAGTGTGTAGGCGGTTTTAAAGCAAAATGTTTTGAATATACTAACCTGAGGTAGAACCACTGGCATTGGAATGTCGGTCCTCAAATTGTTGGTCAAAGTTTAATCTAGTTGCACCGATTGAATGAAGTACGTTGGCAGATTTTGTGATGCATTTGCCGTAATAAGAGCTATTTTGGGGATTTAATACTTCTGATAATGCAGAAGATTCTGCACTTGAGCCAGAGATATATGTAATTTGTGGTTTTTTAGCTGTTGATATGATAAAAATAGTTAGAAATGTTAACATACTAATATACTATTGGAAAAAATGTGGTGGACTAAATTTTTCCAAATATGTAAGTGAAATTACTAACTTGATGCAGCTTTGGAAGAGAAAATATCACCATGGGATTTGGCAGCATTGTAGTTTATAGTGTTTACTATTGAAGAAAGCGGTGACAAATTTTGTTTATGAAAACTCCTCTGTCTTTTGTGAATGTTCTTTGCTAGCATCCTTACAACTACTATTTGAACTTTGTAAACTACTCTGAATCGCCACATTTCCTTCTTCAAAACAAATGGCATAAAAAACATGTGTATAACATATAATTAGCAAATGAGTAAATGCAAATGCAGATAATGAAGATATTTTTTCTACCAGGAGTGAATGGTGACAATGGTATTCTATTTTAAATGCATCGATCCTGAAGAAATGGGGGATGGAACTGTGTTGTTGGTGACATTGGAGCTGAGATTATTCCTTCCTACAGTATTAGCAAATTGCAGATTTCCTGGTTTAAAACAAAAATATAAATAAGCAATGTTTAGGATAATCACATTATTAACTCAAGATAGATATAAAATTTGAAATGATTAAATCTAAAAGAAAGCACTCACCATTAGACAATGGTGTCAATGGTATTCTATTTGAGTTGCCCAATCTGATATTACGAATATAGGACAAAGACTCCACTGGAATCATATTATGGCCTGAAAGAAATCAACTTCATGAGCTACTGCCATGGAAAGTTGCTGAAGTTGTCCAAAAAAGCTGGGAACTTTATTTGCAAAGGGAGGAATCAAGTTAAACATGGAAGTACCTGTGATGACATGATTTGCGTTTGATTTTTGCCTCATAATGGCCTTCCTTTTGTTTCTAGCATTTTTAGAAGCTGTAGGTTCCATTTAGCAGAAATGCAGCAATGGTGTTGGAGGCAATGGGACTTGTTCAGTTACTACCTCACAGGGAATTTACTTTTGAGAAAGGTTTAACTTTTTGCACAATTCCTATGACCATACTTTTCCATCTGTTATGACAAAAGTAACCCTCCTTTTGGTCTTTAGATCAGGACACGGGTTCCTATTTTTTCATGTGAATGAGTCTTTTGGAGTGAGATAGTTTTGAGAAGCTGGGTAAATGCTTTATTTTGTCAGGATTCTAAAACAAAGGAAGTCATATTTAATGTAGTAATTTTTGGTTCCCTCATGTGACTGATGAAACAGCAAAAGTAGGTCAAAGCCTGATGCTTCCTTTTCTTTTCTTTGTCTATTAATGTTTTGATATCTGATCTGTGAGGTATGATGTCTAGAGGTTCGAGATGATTGGACCTCGACTGATCACGTAGTCATCCTTGGTTCATGTGCTACATGTGTCAGGCATTGACCTTATTTCTTGTCTTTACGATGGGACGTAAGCCCCCAACTGTTTAATCCGCATCGTGACTGCACTTATTCAGGCATCCTCGTTGTCTCTCCAGGATGGTCGGTCATGGTCGAGCTTGTTCGATCCGGGCTCACTGTGGCCGAGCAAGTTGTAACCGAACTTGTGAGAGCTACATGAGGCACTTGGAGGACCAAAAAGAGTTGTAAAATGAGAGAGATCCCTTGGCTTTCGACCTTGCGATTGAGAAGGAGAAATCCTCGGCCAGAAGTGTTGAGGCGGAGGAGTATAAGTTCTTGTGCTCTGATTCAAGGAGGGCTTTGATAATGCCTTTGCCCAAATTAGCGTGGTTGCCCCGATTTGGATATCTCGAGCTTGACTTCACCAAGGCTGCGAAGGATGGCAAGATTGTGGAGGAGGACGGCCGAAAAGACCAACCAGGGTGATCCCGATGAAGCAAGGGAGAAGCGGTGCTTTGCGAACGAGAATTATTGCCGATGGTGGCCCAACAGGAGTCCAAGGGGATACCCGAGTAGTTTGTATTTGCTTGCTTTTATGCTGTGAGGTAACTTAAGTGGAGTAGCAGTAGAGCTCGACAGGTCTTCGAGTTGACTTGATGATTTAGACCCTAGAGGTGTTTCTGAGGTCGAGTTGTGACCGAAATCGGGCTTGCTTTAGAGCTCGCCAGGTCTTGGTCTGACCTGGAATGATTAGGGGAACCAAGTTTCGACCTTCTTTGTGGCAAGGTTCCATTTGCAGGTGAGCTCACAAGGAGCGTCACTTTTGAGCTTGTGGAGAACTGGTCTTTGTCGGTGGGCTCACGGAGAGCTTTACCCGCAAACTTCGTGGCGAGTTAATCTTTGTCAAGCCGTATCTAGGAGAAAAAAGGGCTTGAGTGCTCCCGATTTTAGGAGGGTTTCGATGATGCCCTGGCCCAGAAAGGTGATCGCCCCGATCTTGTTATTGAAAGCCAAGAGGATGCCACTTGCGTAACTTGTGCCTTGTTGCTTTTTGTTTTTCTTTAGTTAGATCTTGTAATTCCTCATCCGATAACCACCTCTTGCAATTCCTTTTCCTATGAATGAAATTTGACTAAGTGATGATGACTTACTTTACTTTTCTTTCCACGCTTTCTGTAGTCCTCGGGTGGCTTCCCAGAAAGATTTGTTTCAAATTGAAAGTTTGGAACATTAGTCCTCGTAACTACATTAGTCGAGTGCTTGTCTAATCAGAGCATCGTTTTTGAAATTTGTCAGGTCTCACGATGATTGGAGCTGGTTAGGTTTTTCTTTAGGTCGAGTTATCACCTTCCGAGCTGCTTTAGTGCTCGCCAAGCCTCTATGTCGACCTGAAATCTTTGGAACCGCAGGGGTTAGTTTTTGTCGCGCTGTGTTTGAGCTCGGCACGTCTTTATGCCGACATGGTGTCTTTGAAACCACAATGGTCTTGTTTAGCTCGACAGGCGACCTTAGTCGAGCTGCTTTAGAGCTTGTAGGCCTCTGCTGACCTGGTGTCTTCGAAACCACAGGGGTTGTTTAGGCCGACTGGCGACCTTCCGAGCTGTTTTTGAGCCAGGCCTCTATGCTGGCCTGGTGTCTTGGAAACCACAGGGGTTGTTTAGGTCGACTGGCGACCTTTCGAGCTGCTTTTGAGCCAGGCCTCTATGCTGACCTGGTGTCTTGGAAACCACAGGGGTTGTTTAGGCGACCTTCCGAGCTGCTTTTGAGCCAGGCTGCTATGCCGACCTGGGTTTAGGACCACAGGGGTCGAGCTGCGAGTGAGCCCACCAAGCCTTTATGCTGAGTTGGGTTTAGGACCACAGAGGTCGAATCATCTTTTTTTTATATTCGACGTCACCTTGTATTCCTCATTGAGCTCGTTAAATAAATGAGCTGAACTTGAGCTAAGCATAGCTCGACTCGTTTGGTTCATGAGCTAGCTCATTTGGTTCCAAGTCGAAGTACTCATCACTTTTTTTATATTCGACGTCACCTTGTATTCCTCATTGAGCTCGTTAAATAAATGAGCTGAACTTGAGATAAGCATAGCTCGACTCGTTTGGTTCATGAGCTAGCTCGTTTGGTTCCAAGTCGAAGTTTTCTTCCCAATTGTCGAATCATCTTTTTTTTTATATTCGACGTCACCTTGTATTCCTCATTGAACAGAGGCAAGTCAACGCCAGTTAATATTATTAAGCTGGTTAAATAAATGAGCTGAACTTGAGCCAAGCATAGCTCGACTCGTTTGGTTCATGAGCTAGCTCGTTTGGTTCCAAGTCGAAGTGTTCTTCCCAATTGTCGACATCTCTTTTTTAATATTCGACGTCACCTTGTATTCCTCATTGAGCTCGTTAAATAAATGAGCTGAACTTGAGCCAAGCATAGCTCGACTCGTTTGGTTCATGAGCTAGCTCGTTTGGTTCCAAGTCGAAGTTTTGAGCTGTCAGGTCTCTGATGATTGGAGCTGGTTAGGTTTTTCTTTAGGTCGAGTTATCACCTTCCGAGCTGCTTTTGAGCCAGGCTGCTATGCCGACCTGGGTTTAGGACCACAGGGGTCGAGCTGCGAGTGAGCCCACTAAGCCTTTATGTTGAGTTGGGTTTAGGACCACGGGTCGAATCATCTTTTTTTTATATTCGACGTCACCTTGTATTCCTCATTGAGCTCGTTAAATAAATGAGCTGAACTTGAGCCAAGCATAGCTCGACTCGTTTGGTTCATGAGCTAGCTCGTTTGGTTCCAAGTCGAAGTACTCACTTTTTTTTATATTCGACGTCACTTTGTATTCCTCATTGAGCTCGTTAAATAAATGAGCTGAACTTGAGCCAAGCATAGCTCGACTCGTTTGGTTCATGAGATAGCTCGTTTGGTTCCAAGTCGAAGTGTTCTTCCCAATTGTCGACTCATCACTTTTTTTATATTCGACGTCACCTTGTATTCCTCATTGAACAGAGGCAAGTCAACGCCAGTTAATATTATTAAGCTCGTTAAATAAATGAACTGATGGTTCACGAGCTAGCTCGTTTGGTTCCAAGTCGAAGTTTTCTTCCCAATTGTCGACTCATCATTTGGTTCATGAGCTAGCTCGTTTGGTTCCAAGTCGAAGTGTTCTTCCCAATTGTCGACATCACTTTTTTTATATTCAACGTCACCTTGTATTCCTCATTGTGCTCATTAAATAAATGAACTGACCTCCAACTAAGCATAGCTCGACTCGTTTGGTTCATGAGCTAGCTCGTTTGGTTCCAAGTCGAAGTGTTCTTCCCAATTGTCGACATCACTTTTTTTATATTCGACGCAGTTAATATTATTAAGCTCGTTAAATAAATGAACTTAACTTGAGCTAAGCATAGCTCGACTCGTTTGGTTCATGAGCTAGCTCGTTTGGTTCCAAGTCGAAGTTTTCTTCCCAATTGTCGAATCATCTTTTGTTTATATTCGACGTCACCTTGTATTCCTCATTGAACAGAGGCAAGTCATCTTTTCTTCCCAATTGTCGAACCACCTTGTGCCATATTTTGCAGTTGGAGGTGTTTCCTTATTTAGTTGGAGGTGTTTTAAAGAATAGATAATCTTCATCCATTATTGCTATAAATAAATACTTCGATTACATACTTTAATCCCACTTATGCAGATTTAGTCAGAAGATAAAACGAATTGCAGTAAATGGAAATGTTAATTGGTATACAATAACAATAGGTATAGAAAAAGTGGGCCTTCAAATTCAAATAACATTAAGACTGAAAATTAGAACACCAAATTCAAATAACATTAAGACAGAAACTGTAACATAAAGAGTTGTCCACAAAGCAGAAAGCAACTCAATGACTCCAACTTGAATACAAATCTTGTCCACAAAATACAAAGACTGAAACTTTAACATAATAGAGTTGTCCACAAAGCAGAAAGCAACCCAATGACTCACAACTTAAATACCTTTGTTGTCCACAGAATACAAAGCTAAGAAACAACAACAATAAGAACTACAGATAAAGCATCAATAACAGAACATGACAAATAACATCAGCATCACTTATCTCCCCAATCAGATAGCAAAGACCAAAGATAGCACCCAAAGTGGAGCCATCTACATTTTCTCAATCTTGATGTTCTTCTTCAACAACTTAATGGGTCGCTGCATTTCAAGGTCCACGTTGCTCTGCTGGGTTTCACAGTCTTTCTTAAGAGGAGTTATGTCCTCTAAATCCTTGGATAATTCACCACTCTTCCTTTCAATTTCAAGGTCCATGTTGCTTTGCTGTGTTTCAAAGTCTTTCTTAAGAGGAGTTATATCCTCTAAATCCTTGGATAATTTACCACTCTTTCTCCTTTCAACACCAACAACAGCACATGTGAACTTGGGCATAAGGTCCTATCAAACAGCAAATATAGACCGTCAAATAGCATATAAAGATCACAAATGTCAAGCGACTTCCTAATCATGTGAAACACCTATAGTATACACAATGAAATGGTACCTCGGCTAGAGTAGTGCATGAAGACGACTAATGTCATTGTCTCCTTCTCATTACCCAAATATACACTCTCAGAATTCAAATCCTTATCCTTTGTTGAAACACAAAAAAAATTGTTTGTCATTAACACATTTAAAATAAAAACCAACTCCAAATATAATACTTATACCTATTATTATACCTCTGCATGAACGAATTTCTGCACAATCTCCAAATCACTACAAATTTTCCTGACTCGGAAAGTTTGCTCAAATTTGGAATTGAACTGGTGTTTATATTCAACTTTGAAAAGGAAGCTCTTGTCCACCAATCCTAAAATATCCTTAGGAAAAGTTCCATGGGACCTCTACACCAAAGTGAAAAATTGTTTTAAATTTATGTACAACAGATTATAATAATAAGGTTGAAATATAGAATGAACCACAGAGACAAACCTTGTCATGGGCCTCATACATATCTGCACATGATTTGTTGAAAAGAAGTTTTGCCTCACAATCAGACACCACAAAGGTTGCAGAATCAGTTTGATCAATTACTCGAACCTTGATACAATATCTAGTGTTGGAACCAAAAAGTAGAGCTGTTGTCATGTTGTATAAGTTATAATTCACTATGTTCAAAAGATAAAGTTAACCCTGAAAACTGCTAATACCTTGGAAAAACCTTCATCACATGCCTGTTACATTTTTCACAAAAGAACATTTTTGAATCTGGGTTTACTCCCTTGCCACAAGTGCAGGCAGTATACCACCAGTCATCATCACCAATGATGTGCTTCACTGTGGCAAATACCACATAGTCAGATTCCTGCAACAAAAATTACTACTGAATAAGAAGTAGACACTAAAAAAATATAAATAACATTGTTGGAGTGAGTAACAAAATTGAAACTAAAAGTCCAAAACCTTATTGCAATCTTTTAGACCCTCAATGGTCTTTCTTGGTGTGAGCTCCAAAAATTCTTCTAAAGCTCCAACTTTTGGAGTTTGATTCAGCTGAGACAATGCTAATGGGGAAGGTGATTCTATGTTGTCACTCATCCTTTTGGCCAGAATAAATCATGGTCAGGATAAATTATTTTTTGAAAACCACAAATGAAATGAGAATATGAGCTTAAATAACCTGTTTCTGAGCTTGAGGGCATCCTCACAGTCTGCATTGAATACCAATTTAGTGGAGTTCATACTATTTTGAATATGAATTTTTCCTACAGTAAAGATTATAGGAAGCTCATAATCTATAAACAAAATTTTAATCATGCCTTTCGAATTAAAAATGCATGTAAGGAAGACCTTGAAAGTTCTTGACTTTGGCAAACTGAACTACCACCACTACATTTTGCACTTCTCCAGAAGCAAGAAAAGTGTTCAGTTCATCAACATAGGGTCCAAACAGGGTACATTCTACGTTATGACTGTTGCAAAAATTGTAAATAAGAAACCAAGCATAAGGCACATTGAATTTGAAGACCAATATTAATATGATTATGAATGAAAAAAATTGTCCAATAATGCAATAGAATAAGAGAAATATGTGCTTAATTACCCATCAGCCTCTATCCCAATAACATTAATTTTTGTCCTGATGCCATCCTTTTCGTACTCCTTCTCAGTTCCAACACCAGTAAGCATTCCAATAACATCTTTGCAAATGATTTGATGATAGTAAGTTTCAACATGAGTAAATGGTAAAAAAAAATTATACGGACTGATAAAGCTTACCAACTAAGTAGTCAGTGTCAAAGCAGCCCCCAACAAGATCAGATATAGGAACAAAATCATAGATACTTCCAGGCACAGAAGCACTATCCAGCTTTTCCACCCTTGTTGAAAACTGAAAGTTTAACTTGTAACCATGGTGGGTAGTTTTGAAACTACCACCATTAGAAGCAACACACAACCCTTGAAGGGAATAAACACAGCCCTCACGTAGATCGTTCTGAAACCTATATATGAGAGTCTTCCTTATGGAAGCATGAATCCTAGCTCCCTGCAACGAAAACGAAGTGGTTAAAAAAGAGCTGTGATAAATAAACATCACGTTTTCAACCACCGTATCTCACACCGTATTCCACACACACACATGCCGATCTCGTACAGCGTGTCGAGCTGACAAAAACAAATAAAAAAGGGGGGAAGTCGTATTTTTATACGATGTCGGACACCAAAAGTGGTGTCCGAGAATCATTTCTGTTAAAAAATGATATGTTGAAAGAGCAGTAATGTATAAAATTAAAATGTTAAAAAAGCTGAAGAAAAATTTAATCTATAAACACAACCTCCTCATCCATCAGCACTAACTCCATAGAGAACGGTATTCTCTGCCTAGTGAAATCAGAAACTTGCCACAACCGAATGACCTTAGCCTTGATGGTCCAACTCGCCTTGGCAGGTGAAATCGCCGAAATCTCATCGAATATGGTAGCCATCTCACTATCTCAGTATGGTTTGAACTGGTTTAGGTTGGTTTCGGTGAGGAAATATTGGCAACCTGAGCCCCAATATATAGATCTTAGTGAAGAAATACTAACTGAGAAGCTTAAAAAAAAGAAAGAAAAATTAAATTGAAAACGTAACAGAGCATTTGGCGAAAAATATGATTTACCTTTGGATCAAGCATTTCATGTTGCGCAAGTTGTTCCTGAGAAAGCAGCAAAGGCTTGAAATAGAGACATAAATTTTGGCTTTTCAAAGACTTAGACGTTGATTTCACCATTGTGGAAAAAATGGGGAGAAGATTGGGTTATAGATGTTGGGTAGATTCACCGAGACAGGGTTGTCACAGTCCGTGCTTTTTGTAGAGTTTGATTTGGGTTATCAATGGGGAAAGGGATGGACGAAAGATGGTGACTGATATGGTTACCGTGTGTGTATGTAAGACGAATCCGGCAAATGGTGGTTGACTATAGTTACGGGAGTGATGTGGTTTTGTGGAGAAAAAGATGGCGGTGTCACGTGCGCACACAAGTGTGCGTGCAAACGCGTGCTCGACATGTTACGTGCACTGCTTTGTCGACTTTTTGCTTTGTGAACACGGTAAGAGAGGCTATTCATTTCATTAAAAAAATAAAAATTAAATAAAAGAGGTGAGGTGGTTCCAGCTATTGTTGACCTGCAACCGTGACATTTGTGGCAAATTTTTTTGTGTTTGTGAAGTGTGTTGTGGAAGGGACTGGTTAGTTGATTGACACCTGTTAAATTGTTACTCCAACAATGACTTGTATATGTATTGTTTATAGATATATACATGAAGAGGGATTAAATGATTCCAGAAGTAACTCTTGTATGAGTTACTCTGCTTAATAACTCTCTATATATATTGAATTTTAACAATCAAACCGTCAAATTAAAAGTTCTTATTGATTAGATCAATTCCATAAAATTTCATAAAATTTTAAAAATATTTGATATTTCATCAAATAACTTTAATTTAACGTATAATATACTTTTGAAAATACAAGTAAAATGTTGACCATATAATTACATGGCTATGATTGTCTAATTTATTTAAAATTTGGTATACATAATCTTTAATGTAATATGATGATATTCAACGGTTGGATTGATAAAATTCAATGTCTATAGTTGTTATGGGCCGGCCTCCGAGCTGGGCTCCTAACTGGATCACCGAGCTGAGCCGAACCAATCCGAGCCCTACATTTACGAACTGGATGTAGATCTAGCGGTTCAGGCCGCATCAGATGATCGACGGCGGGAAGAGGAACGGTTGAGCAGACGTCCCATCTGAGTCCCATCACGTGGCAGAACGCCGAGTAAAGGTGCAACACGTGGGGCGTGACCGCCCAGACAAACAAGCTTCTGGTATACGCCATCGACCTCAACAACTCGACTCGGATACCGACCCAAGAACAATAGGTAGACCCTCCGCCCTTTCGTACAGAGTCTAGGGGGCTTGTGTTACGGGCCGGTCTCGAGGCGAGTTCTAGTGTGCTCACCGAACCGGGGCGGATCAGCTCGGTTCCTGCTTATCCGAGCTCGACGGATTGCCACCGACCTGAGGCGAGCCAGACCCGACCTCCGGTACGACTGCCCCAATGATAACACCGAGCAGGGCGGGGCGAGCCGGCTCATGACCCTCGAACCTTCTAGAAAGGGATACACCTGGAAACGATGCTTGGGGCCGTTGCCACTCCGTAGATTGAGGATCACGCAGCCGGTACGTGACGGATTTGGCAGGTGCGAAATATCAGGAAGAGGAGCTGATCCTTGGAGCGTGAGGGAGGGGTCACTGCGCGCAGATTCCGGATCGGTGGTCACCCTCCTTCTGCGCAACTCCACTATATAAAGGGGGCTAGACCCCCTAGGTTGGTACACTCTCTACTCTCTACTCTCTCTAAACCCTAGACTCATCTCTATGATGCGAGCTCTACGCTCACCCAAAAAAGCCCTATCTAACTTAGGCATCGGAGTGCCTTTGCAGTACCCCACCACTGGTCTGAAGGAGGAAGGACATCACGCTCGGAGGAGGAATACTCACCGCGGAGCTCATCGCCCAACTACCAGGCAGAGGAGCAAAGGTACGACCTTGCACCATTTCGTGCATTAACATTGGCGCCCACCGTGGGGCCCGGTAAAATTGGCCTGGGCCTCAAGGAAACCACCGAGCGAGATGGTGAACACTGAAAGCACAGCAAATCCCAAGTCGCCACCACCAAGCCACAACACGATCGGCCAGAGCCAACAACCATCTAAAGACCCGGTCTTGGAGCACCTCAAGCCCCGGCAAAACTTTTCCCGGGCCTCAAGTTTCATTATGCATCTCATCATGAGGCGTAGCATACGCACACGATGAAATCCTCAAAAAGCGATCATAAGCAGATCGGTCGTTATTGAGCGACTTGGGAAAATAGGAATACATCAAACGTGGGGGCTCCCCATGACGACACATTCATCAGGTGGAGACCCCATACCACCCTTAAAGAGAGCAGATTTATAGCAAATCAAAAGACATCGACGGGAATAAAATCGGACCGATTACGGCTTATCACCTGGATGTTCATCCACGGTGCTACTCATAAATCAGGTTGACCACACAAACCAAGGGAGAGGTCAAGATATGCTTGGCAAAGCCCAACCACTCAGCTTGGTCAACCTCATCTCAGCTACCGAGCTGACCTCAACTATTCAGATATTCGACCGACCTCAACTCAGATAGTCGTATGACCTCAGTTATTTGGAGGAGCTCAAGTCAACCACATTGCTGACCTCAACAACTCGGACGACCACAGATACGTCCCTTGAAACCAGGTGCTATTTTTCCATGTTTCTTTCAGCATCTCATCCTTAACTATGAACCATCAACGATTCGTGTCACTTTATTCTTTATTATCTGGAGCATTGTATAAGGTCTTCTCGCTTTATTCATGTCTGCCCAAACTTTCGAGCAAGACAACCAACAGGTGGATACCCAGTCCAGTACTCGGGCGGCCTACCAGGCCCACCTCAACAATTTCAATATTTAGACGGCTTTAAACTCGGCTACGTCACTGACCTTGATTACTTGATGACCTCAACCTTGCCGTTTGGACAGCCAAATCAACTACTCTCACAGGGAAGTATAAAACTCGACTACAAGCACTTTACTCAGCATAAAAATTAATGCTAACTTTATTACATCGAGTTGTTGCAAGTTGTCTATACTTTGACAGGAACAGTGCCCCAAAACCAAAGGTCGAGCCCGCCACGGAGCTCGGCACCCAGCGTCGGAAGAACCTCGACCTCGACACGACCCCCGTGTGTTCAAAGACCCCAAGTCAGCATAAAGGCTTGGTAAGCTCACTCACAGCTCGACCCCTGTGGTCCTAAACCCAAGTCAGCATAAAGGCTTGGTGGGCTCACTCGTAGCTCGACCCTTGTGGTCTTAAACCCAAGTCAGCATAAAGGCTTGGTGGGCTCACTCGCAGCTCGACCCCCGTGGTTCCGAAGACCCTAAGTCAGCATAAAGGCTTGGTAAGCTCGCTCGCAGCTCGACCCCTGTGGTCCTAAACCCAAGTCAGCATAAAGGCTTGGTGGGCTCACTCGCAGCTCGACCCCCGTGTGTTCAAAGACCCCAAGTCAGCATAAAGGCTTGGTGGGCTCACTCGCAGCTCGACCACTGTGGTCCTAAACCCAAGTCAGCATAAAGGTTCCGAAGACCCCAAGTCAGCATAAAGGCTTGGTAAGCTCGCTCGCAGCTCGACCCCTGAGGTTTCCAAGACACCAGGTCAGCATAGAGGCCTGGCAAGCTCAAAAGCAGCTCAGAAGGTCGCCAGTCGGCCTAAACAACCCCTGTGGTTTCCAAGACACCAGGTCAGCATAGAGGCCTGGCAAGCTCAAAAGCAGCTCAGAAGGTCGCCAGTCGGCCTAAACAACCCCTGTGGTTTCGAAGACACCAGGTCAGCATAGAGGCCTACAAGCTCTAAAGCAGCTCGGCTAAGGTCGCCTGTCGAGCTAAACAAGACCATTGTGGTTTCAAAGACACCCTGTCAGCATAAAGACGTGCCGAGCTCAAACACAGCGCGACAAAGACCAACCCCTGCGGTTCCAAAGATTTCAGGTCAGCATAGAGGCCTGGCGAGCTCTAAAGCAGCTCGGAAGGTGATAACTCGACCTAAAGAAAAGCCTAACCAGCTCCAATCATCATAGAGACCTGACAGCTCAAAACGATGCTCGGATTAGACAAACACTCGACTAATGTAGTTACGAGGGACTAATGTTCCAAACTTTCAATTTGAAACAAATCTTTCGGGGGGAAGCCACCCGAGGACTACACTACCTTACACTACCCAAGGACTACAGGAAAGCGTGGAAAGAAAGTAAAGTAAGTCATCATCACTTAGTCAAATTTCATTCATAGGAAAAGGAATTACAAGAGGTGGTTATCGGATGAGCAATTACAAGATCGGAACTAAAGAAAAACAAAAAGCAAAAAGGCACAAGTTACGCAAGGGCATCCTCTTGGCTTTCAATAACAAGATCGGGAGCGATCACCTTTGCTGGGGCCAGGGCATCATCGAAACCCTCCTAAAATTGGGGAGCACTGAGGCCCTTTTTCTCCTAGAGATGAAGCCCAACAAAGATTAACTCGCCACGAGTTTACGGAGGTAAAGCTCTCCGTGAGCCCACCGACGAAGACCAGTTCTCCACAAGCTCAAAAAAGTGACGCTCCTTATGAGCTCACCTGCAAATGGAACCTTGCCACAAAGAAGGTCGAAACTTGGTTCCCCTATGTTGGAATCAAGTGGATTCAGAAACAATAACCCTTAATTATTTTGATGATAACAAAAGATTAAGAGAACAATTTATTCTCTAACATGGTTATAAGTGTGCAGAAAGTATTTATACTCAGAAAAATTTGCTTCAGAAGACTTAGTGAAATCTTGAAGTTCACTCATCAAAGTCCGGCTCTGGCTCTGATTCTTGGCACATAGAATCTGGTTGGTCAACGCTCTGGAGTTAGTCAACATTCTGATGTTAGTCAACACTCTGGTATATGATGCAAGACATGATTTGACTCGGTCAAATCTGTTGGTTACCTGCTCTTTCGAAGACTCCGAATCTGTTTGGTCAACGCTCTGTTAGAGCATAGTCACAATCTGGTTGGTCAACTCTCTGGTGCAGTCAACAATACAACAGATTCTACTTAGTGCACTCTATGAAGACTTATTGTGCTTCAACAAGAATCTGCTATGTGATAACCCTCTCAGCTCTGTATTGAAGAATACTTGATTCTGGTGAACAGTGAAGTCTTTGAACGAAGAGCTCTGATAGTGAAATTGAAGTACCCTGTTATACGAGGACAAGAAGAATGTCAAAGGATAAAATCATCAAGGAAACTTGTGTTTGAAGTGTCTATATTTTGAAAAGCTCACTAAGGACAAAGTTACTGACATTGCGTATAATACTCAGAATGCTTTTCGTCTTGAAAGCGACGTAACCTGCAAAAGCCAAAGTTCCAGGATCTGAAGCTTTGACTTCGGACAAAAAGAGACGTTGTGTCACATCGGCACTTACAACGGCACTTTTTCAACCCTAGCTATATATCCTACCTCATACACTGAAGTAAGACAAGAATTGAGTTTTTACAAACGATTTTCAACACAGTTGTACGCAAGCTAGCAACTTGAATATCTTTCTGAGTAGTGAGAGCATCAACATCTATCTTCTCAAACACTACCCAATCAAGAGAAAGTGAGCAATCAAGAATTCATCCAAGTCTCTGAGATCCTTGAACAAGGCACTTACTGTTTTATTCTTTCTTTAAGAAAGTTATTTTGTGCTAAAAGTATTTTCATTGTAAATCCTCTCTGAAGAGAGTTATCTCTATATTGTTTCAAAACTCTTATTTGAATCTGTACTTAGCCGATGGTAATTTGTATACCTTAGAGGCTCAACTGCATCGAGTCGTTCTAAGAAGTTGTGAGTATAGCCAGGTTAGCGAAATATACTCTCAAGTGTAATAAGTTGATTATAGTGGAGAAATCCTTCAAGTGAGTGAAGGGACTAGACGTAGCTATCAGGTGATAGTGAACTAGTATAAATCTCTGTGTCTCTTTCTTCTCTCTACTCTTTATTCCTTGCACAGTTTATTCAATAGTTATTTTTCATATACATTTGTATTTGCGAAAAAGTTTTAAAACCCAATTCAAACCCCCTTTCTTGTGTTTTTGCCACGCTCAATTGGTATCGAGCTCGGCCTCTTGGTTGAGCACTTAACGATGTGAGAGGAAAAGATCCTATACTATCCTATGGCAAGCAACGAACGGTGGTCACGTTAACAGTCCCCCTTTGTTCCCGGATCTAACTATGACTACTTGGAAAGATAAAGTGAAAAACTTTTTCGAATCTCAACAGTTTGAACTTTGGGATATGGTTCAAAACAAGACACAGAACGATTGACTCAAAAGAAATCCTATTCCTAGGAGTCTTGGGTGATGATCATAAAAGGAACGTACCTTGCACCAAAAAGCAAGATACTTTCTTGTATGTGCTATCTCTCGAAAAAGAGTTTGAGAAATGTGGTAATAACAAAGACCTTTGCTAAAGAAATTTGGGACTCATGGCTTTAGCCTATGAGGTACTTCCCAAGTACAAGAAACCAAGGCTAATATCTTGGTTAGACAATATGAACTCTTCAAGATGGAAGAGGATGAAAGCATCGAAACTATGTTTGGAAGATTTCAAACATTAGTTCATGGCTTGAAGGTTCTCAAGAAAAGCTATACTACTGCTGACCATGTTAAGAAAATCTTGAGAAGTCTGCCAAAGAGATGGAGACCCAAAGTCACGGCTATTCAAGAAGCCAAGGACTTGAATGAATTACGACTTGAAGATCTTTTGAGTTCACTAAGAGCTCACGAGCTTGAGCTTGATGAAGAAGAACCTCCCAAGAAAACTAAGACCATTGCTTTAAAATCCTCACACAAAGCATCTACTTCTAAAGCTCTCCAAGCTGAACTTGACACTGACAAAGATTCATGAGAAGAGAGTAGTGAAGATCCTGACGATGAAATTTCCTTAATATCAAGGAAGATTCAACGCATGATGAAAAGCAAAGGAAGGTTTAGAAGAAAGTTCCCTAAGAAGGACTCAAGGGAAAAACACGACTCAAAAAGAAAAGAAGGACTTCAAGGACAAAGCCAAGTTACTTGCTATGAATGCAAGAAACCTGGCCACTACAAGTCGAGAATGTCCACAACTTGAGAAATCAAGGAAAGGTGGCTTTAAGGGTAAGAAGAAGAATAGTCTCATGGCTACATGGGATGATTTCGAGTCATCATCCGATGATGATGATGAAGAAACGAGCCAACATGGCTCTTATGGCCAATATAGAGTCAGACAGTGAAGAAGAAGAACAAGAAGAGGTAAATTCTAACATTTCTTCTAATATTCAATTAGCCTTTGATGAACTGTTAGACGAGTCTTCCAAACTCAACAATGAGTATAAATCCTTGAAAAAGAGATTTTCAAATCTTCAAAAACAATTTCAAATACTCACTGAGGAGAATGAAAAACTCAAAGCGAAAATCACCGATTGGTGAGAATGATTCAGTGAAGAGAATCAAGAGAATGCAACTCTTCAAAATATGAAGAGGGATTTCAAAAATTTCTTGCTGAATGTGTCACACGTAGTAAACAAGCATCTATGATTTGGGGCGTAAGCCAAAATGGTAAAAAGGGTCTTGGTTACAAATCATAAGAACCCACCTTTCAAAATATACATCTGGAAACCAAGGATACTAATAATCATAGTATTTGTTTGCTTTGTACTTTCTGCAATCAGAAGGGACACATTAGAAGTGCATGTTATGAACTGAAAAATGAGAAGGACAAGTCTCCTTCTAGAACTAACAAAAAAGGACCCAAAAAGATGTGGGTACCTAAGGACAAGATTGGCTATGTTGCATTTGCTTAGCAACAGAGTTAAGACACCAGTCCTGGTTCTTAGACAGTGGGTGCTCACGACACATGACGGGAGAAAGGCGTATGTTCCAAGATCTTCAACTTAAAGAAGGTGGAAATGTTGGTTTTGGAGGAAATCAAAAAGGTAAAATCATTGGTTGTGGAAGAATTGGTGAGAAATTTCTACCCTCTATTGATAATGTTTTATTGGTTGTGGCACGAACCATAACTTCATCGAGTATAAGTCAATTATGCGATAGTGGTTATGATGTTGCCTTTAACAATAATGAATGTATAGCCAAAAGCAAAAAGGATGGATCCATTTTCTTTAGAGCAAAGAAAGAACAATATTTATAAAATCAAACTTTACGAGTTGGTGATCAAAATGTAAAATGCTTCTTGTCAATTGATGAAGAGCAATGGATCCGCACAAGAGACTTGGTCATGCTAGCTTGAGGTTAATCTCAAAGCTTAACAAGAAAGGACTTGTTAAAGGCTTACCAAATCTCAAGTACAAATCGATGCTCTTTGTGAAGCATGTCAAAAAGGAAACAAACGAAATCTTCTTTTAATTCCAAAAATATTGTTTCCACCTCAAGGCCCTTGAGCTTTTACATTTAGATTTATTTGGACCAACCGTAATCGCCTCCTGTCTGGAAAGAAATATGGTCTAGTCATTGTCGATGACTATACTAGATGGACATGGGTAAAATTCTTAACCCACAAGGATGAGTCTTTTACGGTGTTTTACGTGATTAGCAAACAAGTGCAAAATGAAAAAGGTTTTTGTATTACTACTATTAGAAGTGATCATGGTGGCGAATTTGAAAATGAATCCTTTCAAAACTTACGTGAAGAAAATGGTATTTTTCATAACTTTTCATCCCTAGAACACCACAACAAAATGGTGTTGTAGAAAGGAAAAATAGATCTTTGCAAGAAATGGCCAGAACCATGATTCACGAAACAAATATTGCTAAGCACTTTGGGTGAAGCGGTAAACCTTTGCATGTTACATTCAAAATAGAATCTATATTAGACCTATCTTGAATAAGACTCCTTATGAATTGTGGAAAGGAAGAAAACCCAACATTTCATATTTTCATCAATTTGGGTGTGACTGCTTTGTTCTCAATACAAAGGACAATCTAGGAAAATTTGACTCTAAATCACATAGAGCTATCTTTTTGGGATATTCTGAACGCTCTAAAGCATACAGAATATACAACAAAGAAACATTAGTTGTTGATGAATCTATGCATGTAAGATTTGATGATAAAAAGCCTGACAATGATACGTCGAGTTAGATGAAGTTTTTCAGATTCTGAGATAAACAAGGAAACAAGAGTTGATATCACAAGTGCCGACTCTGGTGATGTTTCGTGTGATCTCTGGTGAAGTCTCTGGTGCTGATTACGGTGATAAGGAAATAATCATATCGGTGGAAGTTCAAACCACATCACCCAAAGGACCAAATCATTGGTGAACCTAGTGATAAAGTCGAACAAGATCCTCTGCGAGAGAACACTCGACCTGGCCTTACTGCGAGATAGAGCCAAAAACAATTGATGAAGCCCATCGATGATGGTTGGATCATTGCTATGCAAGAAGAGCTAAATCAATTTCAAAGGAACGATGTGTGGAAGCTTGTGCCTCCTCCAGAGGACAAGTTAGCCATTGGAACCAAGTGGGTTTTGAAACAAACTTGATGAAGATGGCAAAGTGGTAAGGAACAAGGCTAGACTTGTTGCACAAGGTTACTCACAAGAGGAAGGTATTGATTATACTTGAAACCTTTGCTCTCGTAGCTAGACTTGAAGCTATTAGAATACTACTATCTTATCTTTGCACATCATGGCATTACTTTGTACCAAATGGATGTAAAAAGTGCATTTTTAAATGGTTTCATAAATGAGGAAGTGTTTGTGAAATAACCACCTGGTTTTGAAGATATTGAGTTTCCTGAACATGTTTTCAAACTTAAAAAGGCACTTTATGGTCTTAAACAAGCTCCAAGAGCCTGGTATGACAGATTGAGTTCCTTTTTAATGTCAAATGGTTTTGAAAGAGGACAGGTGGATACAACCCTCTTTAGAAAATCATCTAAAAAGCATTTCATTGTAGTTCAAATTTATGTAGATGATATTATCTTTGGTGCTACTAATGAGTCTCTTTGCAAAGAATTCTCTAAGCTTATGCAGAATGAATTTGAGATGAGTATGATGGGAGAACTAAAATTCTTCCTTGGCATTCAAATAAAACAATGTCAAGATGGAACTTATATCCATCAGACTAAGTATGTGAAAGAACTGCTGAAGAAGTTCAAGCTAGAGGAAACCAAACCTATGAGCACACCAATGCATCCAACATGTGCTCTTGGCAAAGATGAATCAAGTAAAAAGGTAGACCAAAAGGTATATAGAGGTATGATTGGTTCACTCCTCTATCTTACAGCCTCAAGGCCTGATATTATGTTTAGTGTGTGCTTATGTGCAAGATTTCAATCTGATCCTAGAGAATCTCACTTAACTGCGGTTAAAAGGATATTTAGGTATCTTAAAGGAACTACTAATCTTGCTTTGCTTTATAAGAACTCAGATGATTACAAGTTAGTAGGTTTACGTGATCTGACTTTCTTTGGAGACAGAATTGAAAGGAAAACCACAAGTGGTGGCTGCCAATTTCTTGGAGCAAATCTTGTCTCTTGGTCCAGCAAAAGACAAAGCACAATTGCACTATCAACAGCAGAAGCTGAGTACATATCTGCTTTGTCGTAGCTCACAACTACTTTGGATGAAGTATCAACTTGAGGACTATCCAGTTAAAGAGAGTAAAATCCCTATATACTTTGTGATAATACTTACGCTATATGCTTGACTAAAAACCCTATTTTGCATTCTCGAGCCAAACATATTGAAATTAAACATCATTTTATTAGAGACTATGTTGAAAGGGATTCTTGAAATTAAATTTATTGATACGACCATCAATGGGCGAGATATCTTTACAAAACCCCTTGCTGAAGATAGATTCAACTTTATAAGAAAGAACTTGAATTTCCTTCTTATAAAGGAATAGGTGTTTGATCTGAATAAAGATGACTCTGTTTGACAAGTTGACTCTGTTTGAATATAGTTGACTCTGTTTGACTAAGTTGACTCTGTTTGAATATAGTTGACTCTGTTTGACTAAGTTGACTCTGTTTGAATATAGTTGACTCTGTTTGACTAAGTTGACTCTGCTTGAATAAAGTTGACTCTGTTTGACTAATTGACTCTGTTTGATGTGTTTGACTTGTTGACTCTGCTTGAGTGTGTTGGCTATGTCGTAGTTAAATCTGTTGATTATCTTATCTCGTTATATTCTTTTCATTAACTGTTCGTATGATCATTACATAGCTGTCTCTGGGAATCTTAAGTACACGTGTCTCTCTGAGACTGGTTGATGCGTTAGTGATTGACATTTGCTTTTACTGAGTCATAATTGCTTTTACTGGGAAATGACAATTTTACTGCGCCTCTTTAATTTTGACAGTTACACGTTTGAAAAAGACAAATTTTTTTTCAAAAATTCATTTCGAAATCTGGCGCATAATGCTTAAACTTCTCGAACACGTTTATAACCCACTCACTCACATCACCCACTACCCACTCTATCTCTCAAAAAGAAGTCTACACTTTTCTGAACCCTAAACCCCTTTCATCTTCGCACTCTGTGTTTCTCCGATTTCAACAATGGCTGCTCCACAACAACCACTGCAAGTTCAAGTTCCTGAAGAAGAGCGTAGGGTAACGCTGGAAAATCTTCAACCCTCTGACCTCAAAGTGTTGGTGGAACACGAAGTAAGGTTTGAGGATATGGCAAATGAAGGATACGACTTCAGAGCAGACTTCATTGACATGGGGATAATGGATTTCTTCTACATGACCAACTCAGTCTATGAGAATCTGGTGAAGGAGTTCTGGACTTATGCTTGGAGTAAAGATAAGACCATTCTGAGTCATGTTCAAGGCAGGCGCATTGTGGTCACTCAGGACCTAATTGCTGAAGTCACCCATTGCCCTAATGATGGAGCGGTTGAAACCGCTGGTTGGGAAAAGGATGCTGGTGGCTGGGATGTTGTAAATGAGACTATCTATGAGAAGCCTGGAGGGACCAAGGCCGTGGAAATGAAGAACAGATTTCGAGCACTCTTCGTAATCATCATGAATTGCTTGGTGCCCAATCTGGCTCGGTGGATCTTGTCGGCCAGTACCCACAAGTTCATAATGTGGAATTATGAACTCAAAGCTAAGATCAACCTTCCACAGATAATTTTGAACATCTGCGAAGAGACTTAATGTACTCGAGAAAAGGAAATATATGAATATCCCTTATGGAAAGTCATTGTCGGCAATCATGGAGAATCAAGGGCTTATAAATCTTCTTCAAGGTCTCAACACCTTGGAAGCACGGCTTGCCCTCGAAAGCGATGGTGATTCCTATTCTCTCTTGAGACAATCTAAGGAGAATGGGACTCCTTTCCAAGAAGGCTATTGCCGCGATTCAGCAAGGTGAAGAAGGAGCAAGGAAGAAAGTTGTGAAGAAGGGAAGAAGATTGTGGTGGACTCTGGTGTCTCTACTTGGACCAACGGAAGGGTCACTCAAGCACAGGCATTCACATTGCCTCGTAACCCCTCACTCACTCTCCCAAAGAAGACTGCATGCATGCCCTCTACGCTACAGAGGAACAAGAAGAGAAGAAAATGGAGATTGATCAAATGATAAGGAAAGGATGGAGGAAACACGATCGTATCATGAAGCAAGCTTGGCTGCAGGCCTTGTCGGCGTGAGACCTTTGCACCCCGGTTCGTGCTCCTACCTCGACCCTCGAGTGGCTATTCTCCGAGCCCGCCTCATTGATCTCGCCTTTCAGAAACCACCCTTGAAAAGGATACACAAGGTTGGAGATGCCCTCACGCCAAAAAAGGATGAAGGTACTTGATAAGGTAGTTGATTTATATGATACTACTTATCAACTGCCTGTTCTCGCCGCTTCTACCGCTGTTGAACTCCTCCATCTCGACCCATTAATCCAACACCCCAACTGCTTCGCACCTAAACCAACACCTACTCAAAAACCCACATCACAGCGTAAACAACCACATATACCTACCAAAAAGCCCTTGCCCACTTTACCCTCGGACTCCTCTTCATCCGATGAAGATGATGTTGCTCCCTCGAGGACTAGACAAAGACCTCAACCACAGTTCAAATTCCTATATTGAACCTTTAGCCTCTTTACCCCCAAACTCCACTATACCTCAAACTGAAACTACACCTCCATCATTTCCTCTACAAACCCAAACACCTTCACCACCTAAATCACCACCCAAACCAGCTTCTCCACCTAGACCAGCTTCACCCCTCACCAACCACTGCACCTCAACATACCTGTGAGACTGAGCCCATTTCGAGGAACCTGAATCTGAATCCAGGGTTCAAGAGTCTTCATCTCTTGAATCGGCAATATGGTTGTGTGTGAAGCTCAACCTCTTCGCATTTTGCAGCCTCTCTCGACTCCTCTTCAGACTTCCCATAATGGTACCCTTCATGTCTCAATCGCTTTCCTCCAAATTCTCCTCTCCAAGGAGAACCAAAATCTGTCGAACCATTCGTAATCTTTCTTCCGAATTTGACTTTGAGGTAGAGATCATTGAGCCACCGCCACTTCTCCTCACCGCACTGGACCTCCGAGCCTGGTCTTCGGGAACCAAGAATTGTGCCCAACGCTCTTCCAAGTCTAATTGGTAGCATTGAATACTTCAAAGCCGCAAGATACAGGAATCTCGCTTCGGGTTTCCTTGGAGAAGACAGATTGATGAAGTAGTCAATGATCTCACAAGAAGATCGGTATGAGAACCGGGTGTCTGTGAACACTTGGTTTGACAAGCACAGGCAAGAACAAGAAGGAAGAAATAGGAGATGGCATGCCGCCTGAAATGGAGAGTTCCTCCAAGAGAAGAGGTCAATGTTGTTTGGGAACCCGAACCTCCTCCTCCTCCCCGCCCTCCTACTCCTCCAAGAGAACTCAGAACACCTCCTCCAGATCCTACCGCAATGGTTGTTCAACCATCCTCATCCGCTTTGCCTCTACAAGCCAATCAAGAGTGATACCAAAGGAAGTGTATGACAAACTTGTGGATGATAGCATCAAATTCAACAGGTTTATGGAAGCCTCTCAACAACACTGAGACTCATCGATCAGAGGCTTGACTTCACGACTACGTTACTACAAAGAAGTTTTGGAGAAGATGGACAAGCCCTAGAAAACCTTAGGCTTTTTACCTTTTAGTTTTCTCCCTTTTGATAGATTTGCTTTGAGTTTGTTTTTGTTCACTCTGTTTTTATTTCTAATAAAATTTATTTATGACACTTAAAGTTTTCTCTTTATCTTTCTTTATACTGTTTTGACTGTGATGTTCTTTATTTCTGTCTTAACCTTTTTGTCTGATGACAAAAGGGGGAGAAGAATATAGAGAGTATAAAGCAATTGATGAACCTAGTGTATCAACCAAGTGTCATCATGCATACATTATGTGTTCTGATTAATATATTCCTGTATGCTCTGAAACTTATATGCTGTAATATCTTATGCTCTGTTACACTTAGAAATATTTATATATGCTTAATTCAGGGGGAGCCTCTGAAATCATCTGAATAAATATTTTTTATAAATAAATTGTTCATCAATATATGTATTTGTCATCATCAAAAAGGGGGAGATTGTTGGAATCAAGTGGATTCAGAAACAATAACCCTTAATTGTTTTGATGATAACAAAAGATTAAGAGAACAATTTATTCTCTAACATGGTTATAAGTGTGCAGAAAGTATTTATATTCGGAAAAATTCTGCTTCAGAAGACTTAGTGAAATCTTGAATTTCACTCATCAAAGTCCTGGCCTCGCTCGATTCTCGCACATAGAATCTGGTTGGTCAACGCCTGAGTTAGTCAACATTCGATGTTAGTCAACACTGGTATATGATGTAAGACATGATTTGACTCGGCCAAATCTGCTGGTTACCCGCTTCTTCAAGACTCAATCTGTTTGGTCAACGCTCTTGTGATGGTCAACGCCTGTTAGAGCATAGTCACAATCTGGTTGGTCAACTCTCCGTGCAAGTCAACAATACAACAGATTCTACTTAGTGCACTCTATGAAGACTTATTGTGCTTCAACAAGAATCTGCTATGTGATAACCCTCTCACCAGTATTGAAGAATACTTGATTCTCGTGAACAAAGTGAAGTCTTTGAACGAAGAGCTCGATAGTGAAATTGAAGTACCTGTTATACGAGGACAAGAAGAATGTCAAAGGATAAAATCATCAAGGAAACTTGTGTTTGAAGTGTCTATATTTTGAAAAAGCTCACTAAGGACAAAGTTACCGACATTGCGTATAATACTCGAATGCTTTTCGCCTTGAAAGCGACGTAACCTCGCAAAAGCCAAAGTTCCAGGATCTCAAGCTTTGACTTGGACAAAAAGAGACGTTGTGTCACAACGGCACTTACAAACGGCACTTTTTCAACCCTAGCTATATATCCTACCTCATACAATCAAGTAAGACAAGAATTGAGTTTTTACAAACGATTTTCAACACGCTTGTACGCAAGCTAGCAACTTGAATATCTTTACGAGTAGTGAGAGCATCAACATCTATCTTCTCAAACACTACCCAATCAAGAGAAAGTGAGCAATCAAGAATTCATCCAAGTCTCCGAGATCCTTGAACAAGGCACTTATCGCTTTATTCTTTCTTTAAGAAAGTTATTTTGTGCTAAAAGTATTTTCATTGTAAATCCTCTCTCAAGAGAGTTATCTCTATATTGTTTCAAAACTCTTATTTGAATCAGTACTTAGCCCAAGAAGGGTCAGATACCTTAGAGGCTCAACTGCATCGAGTCGTTTCTAAGAAGTTGTGAGTATAGCCACCAAGCGTAAATATACTCTCAAGTGTAATCAGTTGATTATAGTGGAGAAATCCTTCAAGTGAGTGAAGGGACTAGACGTAGCTATCAGGTGATAGTGAACTAGTATAAATCTCTGTGTCTCTTTCTTCTCTCTACTCTTTATTCCTTGCACAGTTTATTCAATAGTTATTTTTCATATACATTTGTATTTGCGAAAAAGTTTTAAAAACCCAATTCAAACCCCCCTTTCTTGTGTTTTTGCCACGTTCACCCTAATCATTCCAGGTCAGACCAAGACCTGGCGAGCTCTAAAGCAAGCTCGGTTTCGGTCACAACTCGACCTCAGAAACACCTCTATGGTCTAAATCATCAAGTCAGCTCGAAGACCTGTCGAGCTCTACTGCTGCTCCACTTAAGCTACCTCACACAAAGCATAAAAGAAAGCAAATACAAACTACTCAAAGGTATCCCCTTGGACTCCTGTTGGGCCACCATCGACAATAATTCTCTACGTTCGCAGCAACCGACTTCTCCCTTGCTTCATCGGGATCACCCTGGTTGGTCTTTTCGGCTTCATCCTCCTCCTCCACAATCTTGCCATCCTTCGCAGTCTTGGTGAAGTCAAGCCTTGAGATATCCAAATCGGGGGCAACCACCCTGATTTGGGCAAAGGCATTATCAAAGCCTTCCTTGAACTGTAGAGCACAAAAACTCTTATACTCCTCCGCCCGAACAGCTTCGGTCGAGGATTTCTCCTTCTCAATCGCAAGGTCGAAAACCAAGAGATCTCTCATTTTGCAACTCTTTTTGGTCCTCCAAGTGCCTCATGTAGCTCTCACAAGTTCGGTTACAACTTGCTCGGCCACAGCGAGCCCAGATCGAATAAGCTCGACCATGACCGACCATCCTGGAGAAACAACGAGGATGCTGGAATAAGTACAGCCGCGACGCAGTTAAACAATTGGGGGCTTACGTCCCCTTGTAAAGACAGGAAATAAGGTTAATGCCTGACACATGTAGCACATGAACCAAGGAAGACTACGTGATCAGTCGAGGTCCAGGACCTCTCACCACCGCAGACCTCGTAGATCGACCTCATAGTCATCTCAGATATTTAGACATCATGCCTCGCAGATCAGATCATCCGACCAGTCATTATATTATTGACAGTTGAAACCCATGTAATCGACCGTGGCACTTAGATGGGTCCAACCCGACCTACTACTCTCTAGATATGCTCAGCTGATACGCAAACAAGTCTCGGGACTTATGGTTCAAAATCAACAACGGATCACTCCCATTCAATAGCCCTCATTCATAGGGTCGAAAAGAACAAATAATATATACTTCTTAACTTTTCAAGTTAACAAGTCTAGGGGCTTGTGTTATGGGTCGGCCTGAGCCGGGCTCCTAATCGATCACCGAAAGTGAGTCGAACCAATCCGAGCCCTACATTTACGAATCGGATGTAGATCTAGCGGTTCAGCCGCATCGATGATCGACTACGGAAGAGGAACGCTGAGCGACGCCCCATCTGAGTCCCATCACGCGGCGTAACGCCGAGTAAAGGTGCAACACGTGGGCGTGACCGCCTGCACAAACAAGCTCGGTATACGCCATCGACCTCAACAACTCGACTCGGATACCGACCCAAGAACAATAGGTAGACCCTCCGCCTTTTCGTGCAGAGAGTCTAGGGGGCTTGTGTTACGGGCCGGTCTCGAGGCGAGTTCTAGTGTGCTCACCGAACCGGGGCGGATCAGCTCGGTTCCTGCTTATCCGAGCTCGACGAATTGCCACCGACCTGAGGCGAGCCAGACCCGACCTCCGGTACGACCGCCCCAATGATAACACCGAAGCGTATGGGCGAGCCGGCTCATGACCTCGAACCTTCTAGAAAGGGATACACCTGGAAACGATGCTTGGGGCCGTTGCTACATTCAGATTGAGGATCACGCAGCCGGTACGTGACGGCTTTGGCAGGTGCGAAATATCGGGAAGAGGAGCTGACCCTTGGAGCGTGAGGAGGGTCATCGCTGCGCAGATTCCGGATCGGTGGTCACCCTCCTTCTGCGCGGCTCCACTATATAAAGGGGGCTAGACCCCCTAGGTTGGTACACTCTCTACTCTCTACTCTCTCTAAACCCTAGACTCATCTCTATGATGCGAGCTCTACGCTCACCCAAAAAAGCCCTATCTAACTTAGGCATCGGAGTGCCTTTTGCAGGTACCCCACCCGCCGGTCTGAAGGAGGAAGGACATCACGCTCGGAGGAGGAATACTCACCGCGGAGCTCATCGCCCAACTACCAGGCAGAGGATCGAAGGTACGACCTTGCACCATTTCGTGCATTAACAATAGTGAATTATTAAGTGGAGTAACTCTAACAAGAGTTACTCCTGGAGTCATTTGATCCCCTTCTTTCTCTCTCTCTCTCTATATATATATATATATAACATTTTATTCATGTTATATACACACTTAACACCTTGTGCTAGTGAAAAAAAGTTACAAATTGTCATAAATGTTGGTATTTTTATGTTTCTAACACACACACATATTTGTCAAAAAAAAAAGCACACACACACACACATATAGAGGGGGAGAGGGAGAGAGAGGGAGAAAGGAGAGAGATGGAGGGAGAAGAAAGAGATGAAAAGACACAAAGTAAAGAGAAATAATTCTGAGAAATCTCACGTGAGAGGGAAATACTTTTTATTAGAAACAAGTAACTAAGAAGTCCAACAAAGTCTGTTTTAGAAAACAATCCATTGAAATCGGTATGATTTTTAATAACATAAGACTTTTTTTAAGTTGTAAAAAGTCTCAATCAAATACCAAAAGATTTCGTTAACCTCTTTATAGTCCTAATTGAATACCGCAAGATTTTTTTTCAAAAAAAATCTCTTGAAATCTTTTAAAATCATAATCCAATACACCCCCTTTAATTTAGAAATTTCATTATAGATAGTTTATATAATTATCTATAATTTTCTCTTAAAAAAACAAGGCCCTTTTATAGCCTCCAATCCTCATGTAAATCACCAATGAAGAAGGAAAAATCACAGGTCAACAATCAAAAAAAGATTTAATCTTTAATAGAAAAGATCCGTAAAAAAAGAAAGGGCAGAAAGGGAATCTCTTCATTACAAACTTGAATCAGATCTAGTCTTCGTTTGACGATTTAGGAATGATTTGAGGTATCTTAATCAGATCAAAATTCGGTGCAATTGATTCAAAGTTGAGGATCTTTGAGATTTGGTTTGGAAAAGAAAAGAAGATGAAGAAGGAATGGCTTGAAGGGCCCGCGGGAGAAGAGAAAGGGAGGAGGGTGTGGGTGGTGGCCAAACTTAGGCATGGTAACGGGCCGGGTCGGGGGCGGGTTTTGCCGCCCCCGTCCCCGTCCCAATTTCCAGCGGGTTCGGGTTTTGCCTTACCCATCCTCGTTCCGATAGGGTCGGGTTTCCCCGCGGGCCCCTATTCCACTCCATATATGTAGAAAAATTGAAAAAATATATTTATGATAATTAATAAAATAAAATAATAATCATTATACAATGATAAAAAAGCATCAAAATAACATTTTCTATTGAAAAGAGATTAAATTAAAAATAAACAAAATATATGAAACAAAATGAATGAGTATATATGCATATAACAAAACAAAATTAACAATTTATATTTAACTGAGCGGGTTCGGGTCGGGGGCAGGTTGGGTATCGACATCCCCAACTCCCCCAATCCCCCGTCAAAGCGGGTTTTTCCCATCAAAATCGGGCCGAGTTGGGTTGGTACCCGTAGGTTCGGGTTCTGTTGCCATGCCTATAGGCCAAGAGAGGAACTAGGGTTATTTTTTTTTCATGAAGCGGGAAAGTTAAGGGAAGAGAGAAGGGGGAAGAAAAGGAGAAAGAGAGGGGGAATGTGAGGTGTGGGGCAGCGCCGAGTTGAGAGTAACTGAGAAGGTGAGAGGACTTCAATTCAAGATATTTAAATTCAAATTTTAAATTAATAAAATCCAGTTTTTTTGGTTACATAAAGTTCAGTGGAGTTGGGCTCCGGGGGCTCTACAGGGCCAGGGAATACTTTGGAGCTTATTGAGTACTTATCAAGGAGTTTACATATCGCCCACCGACAGCGTCCTCACATCGATTCCAGGAGTCAAACACGTGTCCTAGCCGTGCCTGCTCCCTTTACCAACTCAGCTAATGCTTATTGGCTAATAAAAACTAGTTTTCAAATCTAATTCAATATCACCTGTTAAAAAAATATATTTTATATATCAAATCTAAATTTTCATAATATAATTAATTTTAATTATAGATTATTATGCATGTTGCTATTTTCGGCACGTTTTAAAATTGTTCAAGTAATATTATTTTTTCTTAATATTTTCTAAGTGTAATAGTGGCACATCAAACTATTTACATATTTTCAAACCATATAAAATATTTTAAAAAATTCTTTATAGTGAAGTCATAATATTTTGTAATTAACTTAAATTTTAATATTTTCATCTCACCCCATCATATTTTCTTGCTCAAATTTAAAAAATATGAATATCAAAACATGCATAAAACAAAAATTTTAAATTAATCAAAGACATTTATGTTTTCCCGTTGGGTAGATCCCAAATTTAAATTTGCATTGGATAGATGCCAAATTAATTTTTTTAAAATTAAATCTATTATCTGTTAGAAAATAAAATTTTATGTTAAAAAAATATATTTTAAAATATTTAGAATTTAATTTAGAAATTTAGTTATGGATAATTTCTTCCAAGTATCAAAATTTTCAAAAATTATTTTTAAATTTTTATATCGCTGGACTCAGATGGGTATCTGAAAACCTCAAAAACAAGAAAACAGTAGCACATGAAGCAAGAGGAGGAATCGCACTCGAGGAGAAAAAAAGAGATTTAGAGATGTACATGAAATGAGAGCAGAAGAATAGATATATTATGTTTCTTGAACCAAACTTGGGAGTAGAGATTCAGATATTTGTGAGAATTGGGAGAATAATTGTGTTTATACTATACGAATGACAAGAGAGGATTATTATTTTTTAAATATTTTCGGATAAGAATGATTAATTAAATATGGTTTTCAGATAAGATGAGATTATTTAAATATTATTTTTGGATAAGAAGAGGTTATTATTTTTTAAATTATTTTTTGGAATTGTATTTTAGGAAACTCGAATTTTAAAAACATCGATAGTTTTTTGGATTTTAAAATCAGATCTAGTCTTCGTTTGATGGTTTAGGAATGATTTGAGGTATCTTAATCAAATCAAAATTTGGTGCAATTGATTCAAAGTTGAAGATCTTTAAGATTCGGTACAATTTGTTTTTCGAATATAATTTGAATAAAAGGATAAAATATTTTTTATCTATAAATAGATAGATTGATAGATAGAAATACAGAAACAGCAGAAGAAAACAGTCTAGCTACGATACGAGAAGAGGGTCTCTATTGTTGTTTTGTGTGATTCTTGAATTGAAATTAAAAGAGATGGCGGCGATTCCGAAGGCGGTATACCCGTCGGAAGAGGACCTGTTATACGAAGAAGAGTTGCTTCGCAATCCCTTTAGCCTGAAGCTATGGTGGCGCTACCTCATCGCTCGATCGGAGGCTCCCTTGAAGAAGCGCTTCGTGATGTACGAGCGAGCCCTCAAGGCTCTCCCCGGAAGCTACAAGATTTGGCACGCTTACCTTCGCGAACGCCTCAACCTTGTTCGCAGCTTCCCTGTCACTCATTTACAATACGACACCCTCAACAAAACCTTCGAGCGTGCCCTCGTCACCATGCACAAGATGCCCCGCATCTGGATCATGTACCTTCAAACCCTAATTGACCAAAAACTCATCACCTTTACCCGAATGACCTTCGATAGGGCTCTCCGCGCTCTCCCGGTCACCCAGCACGACCGCATCTGGGAACTCTACCTCCTTTTTGTCCGCCAAAAGGGTAGTATCCCTATTGAAACATCTCTTAAGGTTTACCGCCGGTACTTGAATTATGACCCTTCCCATATTGAAGATTTCATTGAGTTTTTGGTTAATTCGAGTCTCTGGCAAGAGGCTACGAAGAGGTTGGCCTCTGTGTTGAACGATGATTATCATTTTAATTATTATTCCAAAACGGAGGGGAAGAAAAACAAGCACAGCCTGTGGTTGGAGCTATGCGATTTGCTCACCAAGCATGCCAACGAGGTGTCTGGGTTGAACGGAGATGCCATCATTAGGGTTGGGATTAGGAAATTCACCGATGAGGTCGGTCTACTCTGGACTTCCTTGGCTGAGTATTACATTAGAAGTAGAAGGGGTTTGCATGAGAAGGCAAGGGATGTCTTTGAGGAGGGTATGTCCTCAGTGATCATTGTCAGGGATTTCGGCATCATTTTTGATTCCTACGCTCAGTTCGAAGAGAGCATGCTTGCTTATAAGATGGAGATGGGTTTGAGTGATGAAGAAGAAGAGGAACAGGATGATGGGGTTCAGGAGGAGGAGGATATTCGCTTCAAAGTGGATGACTCTAACTTTGAGAAGAAGATTTTATTTGGGTTTTGGTTGAATGACAAAAATGACATTGACTTGAGGTTTGCTCGACTTGAATACCTCATGGATAGGAGGCCCGAATTGGCTAATAGTGTGCTTTTGCGTCAAAATCCTCATAATGTGGAACAGTGGCTCCGGAGGGTGAAGCTCTTCGATGGTAATCCCACTAAGCAGATACTCACTTACACTGAGGCAGTGAAGACGGTTGATCCCAAGAAGGCGGTCGGAAAGCCTCATACTTTGTGGGTTGCTTTTGCCAAACTTTACGAGCAGAACAATGATATTGCCAATGCTCGGGTCGTATTTGACAAGGCAGTGCAGGTGAACTACACAGCTGTGGATAATCTGGCTAGTGTCTGGTGTGAGTGGGCAGAAATGGAGTTGAAACATAAGAATTTCAAAGGAGCACTTGAGCTTATGAGGCGGGCTACCGCAGAGCCATCAGTTGAGGTCAAACGAAAAGGTAATCTTAGTTCGCCTTGTTCACATTTTCTTTTTCCTTAATATGCTTTACTTTTGAGTTAATTTTATCGGTCTTTGCTGAGGGTGGTGAACTAATTACTGCGTTTGTATTATGCTTTACTTTCAGTGGCCGCTGATGGGAATGAACCAGTGCAGATAAAGCTGCATAAATCTTTGAGATTGTGGACATTCTATGTTGATTTCGAGGAAAGCCTAGGTACTTTGGAGTCTACTCGGGCCATTTATGAGCGGATATTGGATTTACGAATAGCCTCACCACAAATAATCATAAATTATGCATACTTTTTGGAGGTATGGAGCAATTTTCTTGTTTACGTACAATATCTCTTTTAGATTTCACTTCTGCTGGTTTTGGCTGATCCACTACATTGATTTATGCAGGAACATAAATACTTTGAAGATGCTTTTAAAGTTTATGAAAGAGGCGTGAAGATATTTAAGTACCCGCATGTTAAAGATATCTGGGTTACATATCTGTCCAAATTTGTGAAGAGATATGGGAAGACAAAATTGGAGAGAGCGAGAGAGCTGTTTGAGAATGCGGTTGAAACGGTACGTACTTCCATTATTATTTTATTTTATATATATTTTTTTGGTTGGCAAATCCAAGTATTATTGAAGTACTAATGTGTTGCATAGGGTATGTATGTGACCAATGTAGACACCTTCGTGACACTTGAGAGTTCAAAAAACTCCACATATATGGTTAATTTAAAACTTCACCATGATGGTATGCTGCTGTATAAATAATTTTCTTGTTATCCAAGCTTTGCATCGCGAGCCAATTGGCATCGGTAAACTTCAACGATCATTTAAAGATTTTGTCAATGGTTTTTAGATAAATCCATCCAAGAATAGTTCTAAAAACTTTTTTAATAAAATTAAATTTGTTTAGGAGGCCTTGAATTACCAGTATTGTGCACCCTGAGAAAAGATTTTAGATGTTAGAATGTACACAACAACTACAATTAGTCACATATTAGCTTAGTATATATATGTCAATTGGTATTGATATGCCATACCCACACATAACTGCTCCCAATACACACAATACCTGCATGATGTCGAAGTAGATTTGGCACTACCACAAATAGCGCCCAAAATCAGGATGGATAGAACTTACATGTTCTTTCCCATCATTGCACTTTTCCCATTATCAAATGAAGAAAACACATATAGTTCTTTACAAATTTTGCATTTGTGCATGCCAATTATTGCAAAAAAATTAATAGACCAAAAGCATTGGGAATTGAACTATCCCCAATCACTGTTTTAGGCCTTAACACTTCAATTCGACCTACCACATTCCCATCATATGCACTTGGGGTAAACTGAAGTCACTATAGAATTTAATAGCTGCAACATAACTATAGACGCAAAGAAGGGTGGAGGGAGACCAGTTCAATCCTATACATGTCATGAAATATGGAAGCTACTTTCCAGCTTGAAATAATTTTGACATTCAATTAAGCAACTTTTGTGCAGGCTAAATCTAGACAGAAGCATATAAAAGTGGTGTACATGTCTCTGTAGTCAATAGCGGCCGTAGCGGCCCTAAGGCACCACACGTTTTGCTGCTATGTTGCTGTTCTGAGTAGCGGGCTAGTGCTGCAAATAGCGGCTGTACCTCCCGCTACTCTGAAATTTGATTAAAAATCTGATTTTGCCCTCACTTTTAGTTGCTTCCTCTTCTTTTTTGGGGATTTTTGGTCAATTTTGGCCCTAAAATCCTGAATGACAAGGATGCAAATTTACCCATTCTCTTCTCCTCTGACTCCAACGCTTCTCTTGATTCCGGCACGGTCCTTCAACTGAGGCGGTGCATCCCTGAATCTCTGTTCCTCTTATCTGTTTGCTGTTCTGCACCATTCCATGAACTGCAGCCCCTTTGCTTTCTTGACATATGTGATCAGACATATCGTCATCATCCCATGTTGAGTTCCCTGCCAAATCTAAAGAAATAAATACATACACATATTGATAAGTAGATAGTAACATGGTAAATAAAAAATATAAACAAACCCTACAAAATGGCAGTGTTACTTAGAAGGGTCTCAGCAAATTCGCAATAAAAATTAACTTCCTTCAGGATTTAGCACATAACAAAATCCATGAAAATCTCATACCTAATAGCCTCTTGCATAATAAATAGCAACCACAATCTACCGCAATGAATCATCAAATAGATTCAAATAAAGGATGACAGGTGCACCCATTATTATTTTATACTCAGTTGAAGCAACAGCAGATCCATCCTCTGAACAAGTGCTTCTTATTTTATCCAACAAACCAATATATTTTGAGGCTTGAAATCTCTGCAACAAACTCTAGGAACAATGTGGATATAAGCCAAACCCCTGAAAATCTGCATGCCCGCTACAATTTTTTAACAAATTAATCCGAGAAGTTTTTGAATCACCATAAAGTCTGAGGCATACTCGTTTATGTGGAAACCCCCTACCCCAATTAAGTTCCAGTCTATTGGTTGATGGATAGTTTTGACTATATTTGCTATATTTAAATGACTAGAGTGACTTTATCAATGGATTGTGCTATAATGAAGTTTTGATGTATGGAAAATGCAACTATTTTGTCAAAAATCATAACAAGTATTTTGCCTAGTTCATTATGGTATATGATGATATTTTATTGTCCAAAACCGTGCTCGTTTGTGTCAAATATTTCTTCTTTATTGGAATTCTGATAATATATTAGAATGCTAACCCAATCGTTCTTCTGGGTCATGCTTGCCAAACAGGCTCCAGCTGATCAAGTGAAACCTCTCTACCTGCAATATGCTAAGTTGGAAGAAGACTATGGACTTGCTAAGCGAGCTATGAAGGTTTATGAGCGAGCAACTAAAGCTGTTCCTAACAATGAAAAGTTAAGCATGTATGAAATATATATTGCTCGTGAAGCCGAGATATTTGGTGTACCCAAAACAAGGGAGATCTATGAGCAGGCAGTTGAATCTGGTCTTCCAGACAAGGATGTCAAAACCATGCTTTTAAAGTATGCTGAGCTGGAAAAAAGCTTGGGGGAAGCTGTACGGGCCCGTGGAATATATGCACATGCCTCTCAATATGCAGATCCACGGTCTGATCCAGACTTTTGGAATAAGTGGCATGAATTTGAGGTTCAGCACGGAAACATAGATACCTTTAGAGAAATGCTTTGTATGAAGCGGAGTGTCTCTGCAAGCTACAACCAGGTTACTTTAATCTTCATTTTCCACTTTTCCATGTCGTATCCTTGATATTTTGCATTCATTCTAATCTTAGTTCTATTGTTTTTCCAGACACATGTTATACTGCCGGAGTATATGATGCAAAAGGATCAAACTGTAAATCTTGATCAGGCCAAAGACAACCTGAAACAGGTTGGGATCCCTGAGGACAAAATGGTTGTTTTAGAACAGCAATTAGCCCCAACAGCTTGCAATGGAGTGACAAAAGATAGAAAAGTTGGGTTTGTGAGTGCTGGAGTGGAATCACAGTCTGATAGAGGGTTAAAAACTAGTGCAAATCATGAGGATATCGAGTTACCGGAAGAAAGTGACTCTGATGATGGTGGTGATGATGATGAGATTGAAATTGCCCAAAAAGATGTCCCTTCTGCTGTTTTCGGTGGATTGATTAGAAAGAGAGACGAGAATGTAGTAGTAGACGATACAAAAGACAAGGATAAAGAAAATCGGCTTGGTGCACTTGAGAGAATAAAGAGGCTAAAAGGAAATCACCACCACTGAAGGGCAAGCCGAAAAGCAACTTAACTTGTTAAATCCAAGTTCAAGAATTCGATGTATGTGGTTGAGTGACATAGCCAGCAAGATGTGTTGTAACACAAGTGACCTCAAAATCAAGAGGTGGGGTTAATTGAGTTTGTACTCTTTCAAAACTTTTTTTCAATGCTTTGAAGGATAAACTTATTTATTTAAGAAGCTATTGAATTCTAAAACTGAAATTTGCAATTTCAACAAGTTTATAATCTATAACTATTAATAAAGAGGGGATTTTTAATTTTGGTCTCCACATTTTTCTTCCATATTGATCCTACATAAAATAAATATAATATTAAAATCTAATAGGGTTTTATTAGTAATTTTTTTTCCTGGTTTTAATTGATAAGAATCTTTTTATATACTTAATTTTTTATTAAAAAATAGAAACAATATATTAATAGTTTACTTAACTATCAGATGAGATTCCTTTTATCTAGCCTCTTTTTCCAACAATATGAGTATATCTTTTTTGTTTAAATATGATTTTAGTCCCTCAAGATATTTGATTGCTATTAAAAGCTGACCTAGCTACATGTTTTAAAACTGTTTGAAAAAATGGGTTGCTTACAAATTGTTTGAAAAAAAGTCCGAAACAACCAAATGTTTCATTTTCTGAGAGTAATCACACATTTGTTTTCTGAGATCATAGAAGAACTTAGTTGTTGTGCATGCACTTTGTTTGGGGCTCCGGGAATGAGGGATTCTGAATGAGCAGCCTTGCTTTCTCTTGAGGTAACATCCATTCCTTTTCATGGTTATCATGTTGGGTCTTGAGTATTGATGTTTTTGATTCATTGGTCCTTCATAAACTAAGATTGAAGGATGTCGTTGCTAGAAAGCAAACATTGGCTTTTAAATTGAAACCCAAGGTGAGGTTTTTCTTCTCTTTTTCTGCATTGGTGTTTCTTTGGCAACATCAGTGACTCTTTAGTCTTTACTCATTCAATTTCTTTTAAACAAAATAGTTTAGCATGTTTGTATTAGACAGATTTTAATAATTAATTTGATTAATCTGATGATATCTTAATGTTGCTCAGATATGCAGATAGTGATATTGAGGGTGTCCATGTGTTGCCTTGGCTGTGCAAGAAAAGTTGAGACATATTCCGTCTTTCTTCTGGTTCAAAGTCATGTTTCTGTGTAAATTCTATAGAATTTGAAGATGAGTTTGAGAGCAAGCCCTTGATTGCATGTGATTGCAATTTATTCATTGCGCTAATTTTCATTAACCATTTTAAATTCATTTATGTGTCCCTTAGATTCAAGAGCCCACCAATATTTTGATGGAGGAGGCCAATGAAGGAATGAACCTCATTTCCAAATTTTATTGCTGTTAAACACTTTGATTTTTCTTTGCAGCTTCGTTTTGTTTGAATTCATTGTAGAATGTTTCCCTGAATTTGTAAGTGGTTTTTATATATGGATAATATTTTGAGTTCTGGTGTATTTTTATCAATTATTTTCCAAATAAATTCTATTATTTTCGATTTTTATTTGCGGTTTTTGGGTTTTCCCCTTTTTTTTCCTGATTTTCATGATCTTTTCTGTGATACCGTTGCGTTCTTCTCTGGTGTATGATGGTTTCGATCTGACAGTGATGCACAGAGAAGGACAACTCACGTGCCAGTGTTGGTGAAGTGCTGAAGTAGCCGCGTAATGACAGAATAGACTGCATGCACGCGGAAGGAGGACAAAATTGACCAAGAGCAGGTGGATACATAAGGCTATCAAATGAATAATGGCATCATAAGTGAGAAAGGACCTCTGTTTTAGATGTGAAGAAAAATATCCACTGCACAATAAGTAGTTTCAGTTGCTAATGGTAGAAGAGGAGGAGTTGAAGGAATCAAAGAAATAGGGGAACAAGAGTCGGGTAACGGGAATAATAACTGAGTATTCATATCATTCTTCAAACAAAGGTATTTGTTTCTACTAAATTTAGAAGGCTTTTTTTTGTTCAATTTCATTACCTATTAATGTGAATTTTAATCTTTGTTTCTATTAAATTTAGAAGTTTTTTTTTGTTTAATTTTTTTTTTGTTTGATTACTAATCCATTGATCTCTTTTGAGAAGTTCACTCAGTTGAAATGGGAGAACCTATGAGGGGAAGAGATTGGGAGGAGATAGCAGTAGTTATGAGCTAATAGTGCAGGTCCCAAGCAAAGAGTGAGCTTAGGCATTGATAGCTCAGCTCGAAGTCTGTTTCTGATAGCAATTCCGATGATCACAAGGTAAATGTTGGGTTGTTGATACATGTCTAATCATTGAATGTTTTGACTCTGTTTTGGTTTAGGAATGATTCATTTGGCCTTAATTTATTTTCCTTATGCTCCATAATGCATTCATATTACTGTTATTTTGGTAATAACAGGGGAGCCCTATTGATTTATATTGCTTCCCTTCTGTGGTTTGTCACTGTATTTATTCTGCAAATTAATCTCAAACGCATAATGATAATTGTTACTTACAACACTTTTGCAACTGTCAATGTAAGCAGCATATATGAAGTTCATGATGAGGCAAAGGATTAATATTTCGAACTAGAAAGGAGCTATGTACATGATTAATCAATTCATTAAAATGAAAAGGTGAGGGTTAGGTCTTATCTGAGTTAGTTTTATATAAGTACAAATTTTTCTTTTAGTTATACCACAAAAAGATATCCTGCGGTATTTTTTCTGGCAGTACTTCTTTTTGAATTTTCTTAAAAGACTTTAATAGTTTTAAATTTGATATTTTGTTACTTTATACGTCTAAGTTTAGTTATTTTTTATGTGATATTCATGCCAGAATTTGCCAATTGGTAATTATCCCTTTCCTAAGTTTTGCTATAATTGCAGCTTTTTGTTCTTTTGGTTTGAAGTTGTGTCCTTATACTATAAATCACAACCTTCCTTATATAAGGTACTTTTGTAATTTGTAATTGATATGGGTATATTTCTTTTCTTATTGGAATGTATTAGATCAAAGCAATTGTATATGCATTATCTATTGCATGTATTTATCTACCACAGAGGCAAGTAAAAAGGGATGAAGAAAAAATAAATTATCTCCAATGAATTTTTACTTTTCTCATTTTTTGGATTAATTAGTTTAAATTATATTAATTGAGGCCATGGTGAGTTTATAACTTCGGTTTCTGTGTCGTTTGTTTCCTTTATATCTTGAGTGGAAATCAGCTCTCTGGAAATGGCTTTTCATTTGATGAAAATCTCAATAATGGAATTCTTAATGTTAAGATCACATTTCACTCTTGATAATGGGATTAATAATTCCTAATTTTGCAAGACCTGCTAATTGAATTTAGTGAGGCTGTTATAATGGGATTGATAATGGCTATGACAAAGTAGGAACAACTTTGGTCTGTTAGGGCGTTAAGTAGTGTTCTCCTTCCCTAATGAATGCATGACATCATAGATTCGATATGTTATTATATTGATGCCACCTTTCTCCATTTGAACTTATCTAATTGTCTACAGATTTCATCTCATACTGCTCTAGAAAGTTGAACATTAGGTTGGTTGTTATAAGAATGATTTTTGATCTCACTCTTTTCAAGAAATTTGCATTAGGTGATGAGATGTAATTAATAGATATACTTTTAGCAGATAGGCAACATAAAATTTTCTACGCTCAAATTCTACTACTTTAAGACTGTATCCTGCATTTCTGTATCCTAAAAAGATATTAAGTCCACAAGCATATAAACTTAGGACCTGCTTTGCAAATCAATAATATATTCCCTCATTACCTGGACATTTAACCACAAACCTGTTCACTGTGAGTTGGTGATTTTTCCTATTTTGAATAAATCAGGAATGATGAGTATGAAATAATTGGTTAGTAGTTACTTCCATGAAATCAAGAATAAACTCACTTTTTTTTTTACATCCTGATATTTGTAATCACTAATATTTTAAATATCTATCTATAGCACAAGTTTGAAGAAAACAACCGGTTCATATTTGATACTAGAGCACAATCAGTGATGATATCAAGTTTTATGTAACATAAAATTGATTGATAGCCCTTTCAACACCAAAAAAAGTGATTGCCTTTAATAAGAATCATTTGGCAGAAATGGAAAATTGCAGTTGTCAAAGTTGTTGGTGAGTTATTTGATTTTCCCTGTTGATTTTAAGTCTTTATAACCGAAATGCTTGATATCTTTATTTAGGATGTTAGTAGGAAAGTGCCTGTGGTGGAATTGAAGAGAAATGGAAGTGGTGTTGGTGCTTTCCAACTATTCCATAAAGAAGAAAGATTTAGTAAGACAAGTGAATCTTTGAGTAAAGCAACACCCTCTTCTACTGCGGCCACAGTCATTAGTAACAATGCTGGAAGCAACAGTAATAGAGAGGAGAAAGAGGGACAGAGAAAGCAGTGCAGGTACTGGTCTCAGGAGTTGCACAAGCGCTTCTTGCAAGCCCTTCACCCGCTTGGGGGTGCAAATAGTAAGTAATACCTCAATCTATACTAAGTTGTGATTCTTATGTGTTCTGTTCATGATGATAATGTAATTTGCATATTAGTATTCAATGTATTTTTTTTTTTTTTTTGTGTGGCTTTTGCAGCTGCAACACCAAAGCAAATTAGAGAGCTAATGAATGTTGATGGGCTCACAAATGATGAAGTCAAAAGCCATTTGCAGGTTTGTATATAATTGTTCACACAAAAGGTAATTGTTATTCTTCACAACCAATTACTTAAAGGTAATTGTTATTCTCCAACTCCAACAAAATTAAAATCTCTAGGGCCTTTTTCTGATTTTTTATTCTCACATATCTACTTTGGTGAAGATTGAATATGGACAAAACTAAAGAATGGAAGGAGCAAGGACTATCTAGATCTGGTAAGAAGGTATATGTTGATAAAGTAAGTTGAGCAATCTATTCCCGCATCCATTATGTGATATTTTATGCTCCCTATCTCTGTGTGTGATGAAATAGAATGACTTTGCTTTCAATTGGGGTAGCAAGAATGGTGAAAGCAAGATTCATTAGAAGTGAGATTATTTGTGTAAGAGTAAGATGGATGTTGGATTGGGGTTTCAAAGGAAATGGATATCTGACCCAAGTTATACAAAATATTGGTATGACAGAGGTGCAAAGAAAACTCAGGCTGACAAGTATTGGAAGGGAGCATGTTTTTATCCAATTAAATGTTTATTGGCCACTGAAAATTCCAAAAATCAATGCTAGAAGCTCATTTGTATAAGGATTGTTTTAACAATAAGTCTTAACACAGCTTTTTGTTTTCTTTCCGTGTTCTGCACATGTATGATTGAGTGTTAGGTATGTGATAGTCCATATAGTGCCTTAACTCTTCCTTCTCAACATATTCCATAATTACCTATAATCTAATATTCAGTTCATGTGATGTTTCATAAGGTACTTTCAAGCTTCAATTGTTGGTCATTATTTGTGTGTTATCAAGGCATGAAAAATGTCAAAATGAGGGCAGCTTTGAATGGGCAGAAATCAAGAGGCAATATGAGCTTAGGCCTTTATCTAACAATGCATCACAACTTTAGTTTCAGTATTAGGGTTATTAAGTTTCAAGTTATTTGCACGCATTTGTTTTATGTTTTTAATACACATTCCTATATAACCTTTCTTTTTAATAGCATTCTCATATAACCCCTCTTTTTAATTTGATTTCCATATAACTATCCTTTTAATATGATTCCAGAAAAATTGACAAGTACTAGTAGCTATAGTCAATATAGATTTGTATAATATTTAAATATTGATGTAGATATGTATAACATATAGACAACAATTAAGAATATTACCGTATTTTATTATTAAAAAAAAGAGTATTACCATATCTAAATCACGTTCCATCCAAATAGTCTTGTACTTAATAGGAGACAAATTATTTTGACCAGCCTCTATCAGAATGTCTTGCAAACAAAGTTAAGAGTAAAAGACAACTGCCATATTCAAACATAGAAAAGGGAATTCTATTGTGCCATGACATCAGCAAGTTTGGTTTATGTTATTATCCATATCCCAAAAAACGTTAAAATCTATAGAGGGGAATTTTAATAGAACTTAGAGCAACTTTAACGCGCAAACGTTGCTTTATTTTCGTGCAAATTGCTTTATGGTGCTGACCAGTTATAACAGCATATGTGGATAGAGCGTAGCCTCATTTTTGGTTCCCGTAAGTCTGCTACTGAACTCTGTGCAAATTTAAAACAACGGTGCTCTATTTTTTGTTCAAATGGCAGCCACGTCAGGAATAAGGAACGCAACAAAATTTAAAGAGACCGCGCTGCAGTTGCTCTTACAAATCAGAAGCAAGGCATCACCTCCAAGAGTGTCAATTCTAATAATAGCAGCCTTAACATCCATTGTGTCCAGGAGACAAACTATGGCACAAATATAATGTGAATTATAATAACAGATGAATGGAAAGGTTTAAGCTATCACACATAGAATATTATGATTAAGCATTTTGTATCACCTACCGAAAAGGTATCACACATTTTGTAACTTTAAAAATACTAAAGAAACTTAAATTTGCGAGATGCAGAAAATATCTCCCTCCGGTCATAAACCTAAGAATAACTCCAGTGAATAAACAATTTAGAGATGCATATAAAATTGAGTTAGAACACAGTCCCATAAAGCTTTAACTCATATTTTCTCTCAAATTTGGGAGAGAACTCTAAAAAAAAAATAGTAACACTCGAAACAAATTGCTATAGGAATATTGGAAAGGAATTATGATATCCAAAAGACTAAAACCAAGCACTGCACAAAACCACTTCTAATTCCTTTGCCTTTGAATATGTGTACTTCAAAACCCCGTGATTTTTTATTGTGGTACTGACCAGAACATATGTTAGTGGATTAGATACCAAACATTGGCTTGGTCATGCACAAACATTGGCTAGAATTGTTATGTATTTAAAAAAAAAAAAATGGCCTATAAAAGTCAATCAATTTTTATCTGTCAAAGTGAGTCATTGGTGCTTTAGTAACTGATCTGACCTGAGCATGTCAACATCCTCCTAAACATTCCTCCCATTTAATCACAACTGGATTATGATATATAGTCATAATAAACACCTTCAATCACTTTTTTAAAATTCTACAGAATCAATGCCCAGAAATTTTCCACAAACATGTAATTTGGGAGTAAACATGCATCATTTGAACTTCAAAATTCTGGATCTTTTTTTCTGTCAAACTCGATTCATGAATTTAAACTCCCATTGACAAAGAAAATAACTCTATTGGTACATGTCCAGGAAGATAATTTTTTCTCTATGTGAAGACTAAATGTAAAAAGAAATAAAGCCACAACAGCAGCAATATACTGAGATTGAATGACATGTGAAAAACTCCAACTTAAGCATGTGCATTACATTGACATTTAAATACTATAGCTCTATGTATAAAATATTTGACATGGAAATTGTAAATGAGAGTGAATTCACACAAAAGGGTGAGCAAACTTACCTTCTCTTCCCTTTGTTGATCCTCAACAGCTTTGGCAGAAATTCCCAATTCAGAACCTGTTCCAATAAAACAAAAAAGTACCCAAAAAATAGAAAAAGGTAAACAAATTTTTTTAAAGAAAGAAGGAAAATAGCAGAATCGGGTTCGTCAACAAATTGATAAAAATAAAAGACTAATAGTGTTAGTTTTTCTTAAAACTAACACACTGTACTTTGAAATATAATTGAAATATAGCAAATAATAACATATGTACAGATCTAGGCATAGGAGTCCAGTTTCCATGGATAAACCTAATAACATGAGGCCAAATTTGGAGAGACTGAGAAGTACAACCCTTTTGTGGCTTGTACTTTCTTGTTATCATGTGCCATTGTACCATGATGTTTTATATCAGCTTTGTGGACTTTTAACTGGTATTTTTTTTTTGGGTTTGATGTTTCAAACCAAATATAATCAATATCCTTCTAGTTTTTAGGATTTGATGCTTTGATAGTTCATGGTTAGACTGCCCTTGCATTTAGAGAACCCTAATAAGAATTGACCGATTATATCATCAAATTTCACGATTTTTGAGAAATCAATTTATGTTGAGAAGGTGATAAAACATGTGTTCATGATAATCTTAGATGCTTCTTAGACGTAGTTTTGTTTTCGTAAAAGGAAAGTTGGAACATGTTTTGCTTCCTGTTTGTTAAAAACAAAGCAAGTTTGGGGATTTATTTCTTTTCTATTTTGAAAGCGGGAGGGTGACCCTTGTACAAAACTTGTTTTCTTATCATTCTGTTTTCCCATTGTTCAAATCATTTAATTGTCATTTGAGAGAGAATTGTGGTATTTGAGCATAGCAAGGTTCTACAGTATTCTATTATTCTTATTGGGGTTGTTTCCATTTTTCTCTACTAAAACATTGATTCTTATCGACTGTTATTCGAGCTTTGATCTCAATGTTTTGGGATTCTTTTAAAAATGATTCTAATATTTGATAAGTGATATCTTATTAGTGGCTTATCAGTGTAAATCAATATTTATAATGCTAGAGTTTTTTGTATGACTTTTCGCTTGTGAACGGGTTCGAGTATCTCTTATATTTTTTTTAATAAAGTTTTTGCTTATAAAAAAATGTTGATCAATATTTTGGGGCCATGAGTGTACTTGAGGAGGATAATCTACCATGGATTGTGATGGCAATATTGATAGGTGATGCTCTTGGATGATTGTTTTTTCGGAAAGATATTAACTTGAATACGACATGGTTGCACCATGTTGGACTTTTGAGAAGGAAGTGCTTCAATGGTTCTAGTTAAAATTGGATCTGGATATTCCAATATGGGTTTAAGACGAGGAAGAATAAATTGACACGAAATTAAAATTAGCAGCCAACTAAGATGAGTCCAACTAAGATGAGTATGAGTACTATTTTACATCTTGATTTGGCCATTACTCATTTTTTTTTTTTGGTAAGTTGGCCATTACTCATTTAGCAATAAGTACATTTTTCCCTTTTTCTCAATCAACCACCAGCTATTTTGTTAAATTGAATTAAATGACACATATACTATACAAATTATGATTTTGCTAGAAATTTTGGAATAAAATTTAGGGTAAAATATGTTTTTAGTCCCTATAAATATCATAATTTTCAATTTTAGTCTTTATAAAATTTTCTTTCGAATATTGATCCCCCAAATATTTCCCGCTTCCAAAATTAGTCTCTGCCTTTAACTAACTGTTTATGTGGCTTACAGAGGTACAGGTGACACTTGACACGTGAATGTCATGTCAATTAGAAGGCCAAGTGACTAGTGAGTCACCTCATCTAATATAAAAAATATTTTAATTTTTTGTTATTTTTTTTTATTAGAAAAAAAACGTTTTTTTATTGTCATTCTAACTTCTGAGTTACTTCTTCTTCTCTTCTTTAGGCTCCCTTGTCTGCCATTTTTGGCTGAGTTATGTGATGGGCATAACTCTATAAATTGGACATTAGCTCTCTGCTTTGGGTCACTAAACCTACTACTCGCTTCAGAAACAATACACCATCAAGTTGTTGAGGAGTAAGGGCTTGGAAAGCCGAGCAATTCTGGGTCGATTTTGGCATCAGCAAACAATGGCAGGAGGTTTACAAGATCCGTAACTTTTTTGATTAATCTGAATTCTGAAATTTTTTTGTTTTAACGTGTTTAGGTCGTGTTTTATTCTTACATTTGGTATCAGAGAGTAGTTTTGCCTCAGCCTTGTTCAATTTTGGGTTTTTCCATTTTTCGTTTTGATTTTCGATCTAAGTCTTTAAGCTTTTTTTATGCTTAATTTGGTTGGAAATTCGTTTTTCATTGAAAGCATACGATTTCTGCGTTTTTCGAAAATCAAAACGATGCCTGTAATGTGGTTTTTAGTCGGGTTTCGAAACCGGGTTGTTTTGACCCGCTAGAGGTTAAAGACGATGAACAGTAATCGTACAAAAAAAATACGAGGTTTGTAAAAATCGTTTTTTCTAATAAAAGAAAAATTAAAAAATTAAATTTTTTTTTTATATTAGATGAGGTGACTCACTAGCCATGTGGCCTTTTGATTGACAAAGTGTCACCTTACCTATGTTAGTCACATAAGCAGCTAGTTAACGGTAGAGACTAATTTTAGAAACGAAAAATATTTAGGGGACTAATGTTCGAAAGAAAATTTTATAAGGACTAAAAATAAAAATCAGGATATTTATATGGACCAAAAATATATTTTACCCTAAAATTTATAAAGAAATGAAGGTTTTTTATGAAAAAGATAAAGTCATAGACTTTTATTTTATTCATTTTATTATTTATCATGTCTCGCCAAAAATAACTCAAATAATGTTTTGTATAAATTTTCATACAACACATGGATTTACGTCTAATAAAATTAATCTTATTGATTTCGATAAACTTTTTTAAATTTTTATGATGACTAAACTATCGCTTACCTAATAATTTTCGAAAGTCAAGCATGTATATGAGTTTAGTGCCTTTTTTGTTTTGACACACAAACGGTCGTTTGGGCTATTTTTTCTGTTTGCGTTTTGCAAACAGAGTTTGCTTTTTTATTTTAGTGTTTGGTAACTTTTTCGCTTTTTCTTTCCTAGTTTTGAAAACGCGTCGTTTTGCAAACGGAGGTGTGATGTTGCTTTTCCGTTTGCAAAACTCCGTTTGTGTATTTTAACACTTCAAAAGTAATTCTACTTTATCAACCAAACACAAATCAATTCTTCTAAACTCAGTTTTAAAATATTTTTACCAAACACAAATCATTTTTTTAAACTCCATTTTTTAAAACTCAGTTTTCTAAACAAAATTCTACACAATCTATTCTACCACAATCTAAACTAAATGGAAGCTTAATTGGTTAACCAATTGTGATGTGAGCCCGAGAAGTTCACTGGCAACCCCAAAGAGAGAGGAAAAGGGCATTGCTATCCCAGCTCACTTTTTTTCTTTTTCCAGCCCTCCTCGCTTGGATTAAATGAAATTCCCAAACTACTCCTACCCTTTCCTCTTCCTTTCCTACTCCCTTTGTGTTTTTACAACTTTTTAGAAACTAATATTTGGACTCACAATTTGATATGTCCAGAAATTAGTTTCCGAAAGTGTCAAAACATATTAGTTTGCCTTTTGAAAACTAGTTTTCCAAAGTTTATGAAATGTGAGTCCAATTATTTGTTTCTAGGTCATGTGAAACAAAACTTCTTGAAACTAGCAAAAATTGCTTAAAATGGAAAAAAAAATTGAGTTTTGAAAATTATTTAGTTGTATGAGTTAATTATTTGTTTTACGTCAATGTACACAGTTCTTTATTTGAATAATATTTGTTCTTTATATATAAAATACTTGTGCACAATATTATAAAATATAGTTGATAATTAGCCGACTAAATGCACATACGAAAAGAATAATTTGTAAAGAGTCGATAATACTAAAAATACATAATATTCAAATGGTTATGTAATTCTCCAAAAGCAATACACAAGGGCCCTAAAAGACTATAACACATCATTGCGTTGACAGAGGCTTTTCCTCCTCTGATAGACATGTCCCTCCCTTCTACCACTACGCGCTAAGGTTAACGCCTCTGACGCTAAGTCCCAGTTCTTGGTGCATCCAGTTATTGTGAGGTGTATGTCCATTATTTCTTGCGCAATTGCGCAATCTCAGAGATCCTCCTGAACCTCCCCTGCAAATAATAACAAATCATATCAATGTGTAATCATCATATTATAAAATGGAACACATAGGCATATAATATGAAGTTACATCTGATTATTGAGCACTACTAGACCCAGCAGCTGGCATGGCGTCCGATGACGCTCCTCTTCACTAGGTGGCATAAGGTACAAGTGAAAGATCATGAGAAAACACTACAAGTACCCATGAATGTAGTTTGTTGGATGCATGATCTGGGGACCTATAACATCCCGTTTTCGGAGCGCTACTGTGCAACCCACTCTAATACTAAAAACATTTGATGCATGTATGCTTTCAATAAAAAGTACTCTTCTGTCTTTTGCAATGGAAAATAGTGAGTAAATTTTTTCTTTCCCTTTGAAACCCTTATCAAAATGAGACAAAGAGTACTACAGTTTTCTAAATGATGTCAATTCAGAATTTTGTAAATATCAGAGTATAATGCATCATAATCAATACTTTACATAACATAAAATGTAATATAATCATTTCGCACTGAGGCGGGGTTTTCTGAAAAGAGTAATTACAAAACAATGGGTAATTACGCAAATAACCACGACAATACCCTAAGCTAAGCTGACCAACAACTATAACTCTTACTGAGAAACAGTTCAACAAGATCAAACACGAAGCCCTCAGAGGAATCTTCCTCCACTGACTCAATCTTCAATGCTCTTGGAAAGACGAAACTGCAGCAGCTATGGAGCTCCATCTGGAAGTGACATTCATAAGAATATCCAATCCAACAACAGTGCAAGGGTAAACTCTTTGTCCACGAGTTTATCAGACCGCACACAATCATCATGGTATATCAATCATTCCATGTGAGCAAACAAATCAACTAACAGATCAACAATCAAGCCATCCCGATATCAACAATTGCATGCGAGCAGACAACTCTATCAACAGATTAATGATCGAGTCATCACAATATCAAGCATTTTCATATGAGCAGACAAATCAATCAATAGGTCATCAGATGAAACTTTCGGCATCGGAGAAAACTTCCGGCATCGGAGAAAACTTCTGGAATAGGTCATCGGAGGAAACTTCCGACATCGGAGAAAACTTCCGGCATCATTTCTTTTAATTTGGCTTGCTCACCGTAGGAAGCGCCTGAGTAATGTTTAATTAATCAATGCGGATCGACGAACCCTCACTCACTCAACTTAGTGGATTTCCAATTTCAATTTGTGTGCCGCACCTAAGTGTTGTTGTACTAGAAATAACTCTTTAGCTTTAGGTCGTTGGAACCATAGTTGTGCTAAATAATGCATTAGGGAAAATTCCCAAACACATTACTTAACTCAACCTTTTTCAAAATTTACAATGTTTTCTTTTTAAAAGAACCTCTTAAACAACTTCTAACCCTCTGATCCATAAAGTGTGTTTGTACGTCGACTTATTTTAGAAAGATACATTTAGTTTACCTAAAAAACATTCCTCGGCTCATGGAATCGCATCAGACTTATCGTTGTAAGTCGTCAAACCAAGTACAGTCGATCAAGGCATTATTAATTAATCCATTATCATTCAACAATATTTTTCATATACCAAATCAATTCCAAGTTCTAATTAAATACAACATGATTCAAGGAAAACAATACAAATCATAATGTCACGTAGAGCCAAGAACATGCTACAGCATTTCAGACAACATATAACAATTCAGTATGCTACAATACGCTACAGCATTTCAAACAGTATATAGTAATACTACAAGTACTACCACACAATCAATCAATCAAACCAAACAACACACAAGGCGAAAAGCTCAAACTCATTATGTAAGAATTTCCCTTACCTTGGGCGCTTTAACAACCCAAGCAAGATAATTCCAAACTACCGTCAAGTCGTTCCTCGCACGAACCTTAACAATGCAAGTTCAATTTAATTAGAACTAAAACTCAATCTAATGCAGCAACAGGTTTAGGGTTCCCTAAACCTATGAATTATTCAACTTAATCCCTAATAGGTTCTATCTAGCCATATGCCATGACACATATTCAAATCATGTAAGTTTTGAAACTTTTACAAACACTATACACTTAGAAAATATTAAAACCCAAAACTTACCACTTTGAATAGTGTTTTCCTAACTTTGAACCACTTTTCAAAGCATTAAAACATGTCACAAAAATTTGGAAACAATTTCCTTATTGTTTTGAAACAATTCTCAAGACATCTCACAATTCTTTTTCCAAAAATTAAACCTCAGTGAAAGATTTTGCTAAACCAAATTACTAACCACTTTTACAAACATATTTAGCATCCAAAACAAGTTGGCAACAAGTTTAAAACTCCTCAAGGTATCATGGTTTTGCAACTTCATTTGCAACTTCAAAAATAACTCCAAATTTTCAAACCTTTAACTCTTAAATCATTATAATTTTATTAGATCAAAAACTTTCTAACAAAGACCAATTTCTTTACCACTTTATTATAATTAAAAACAAGCTAAAACTTACTCAAAACTTGATCATAAGCCACTGTTTTGGAAGCCTCAAAACCGCCCCAATTTCTTTTCATTTTTAAACCATAAAAATTGCTAAAAATACTAGATTTAATTACTAACATCTTAACACAAGTTAATTATCAATTTTAAGCAACAAAAATTGAATCAAAAACACCATGAACAGCCCCTTGATGGCATGGTTTTCAAGGATCAAATCAAACCAATTTTAGTTTCTCAAAACCTTGCATAATCATGTATATGACTAGATCAAAGTGTATTAGGCTAAAACCCCCAAAAATCTAACTCCAAATCAACAAAACAAGTGAAGACCAAGCCCCCACAACAGCCCCTGGTTCGGCCTCATCCAAATCTAGGGATTTCAAAATTTTTAAAACCATCAAATGTAAGATTTAACCACACAACAGTGGAAGCAAAAATTATTTTAGAACTCATACCTCCAGCCATTGCAAAATCAGACTCGGACAGGTTAGTGGTTTTGGTTTTTCCAGACCTTTACTCGCTCAAAACTCGATGGTGCTGCTTGCTGAAGAGAGGAGCAGGCTTGGTGACCCAAAACATGAGCAAAACGTTCAATTTATAAGGCTTTCTCCATCAAAGAGCTCAACTGACAGAAGAAGAACGTGGGAGCCCATTATTTTGCCTAAATACGTTTCTGAACGTTGCAAGAATAATGGCAAACAAAATACCAATCCAGATTAAATTTACGAAAGGTATCCCCAAATTGTCTTTGTGGAAAATTAATCTCTTTTGGTTGGCAAGGACTCTTTTGCAAATAATATCTCATAATTTCATCTCTATCACTTGGATGATAATCTAAAATATTCGGCCTTAAACCAGGATCATTAGGAAGTTTATCCAAATCAAATTCCAAAAATCTTTTTTTTTTCACAGATGGACATGGACCCAATGTTCTACTTCCACCTTCATCAAGTACTTGAGGACGAAATGATGGCTTTGAAGGTGACTTTCTTTTGAAAAATCTTTCAATTGCTTAATGCTAGAAATAAAATCAATATAACCACACTTAAGTTCATGTCCATAAACTAAAATCAATAGTTAATAGTAAAAACAACTAAAATAGAAATTTAAAAATTTGCAAATTGGAATTACTCATTATCAAAAATAAATTTCAACCAATTGACTCTAGAAACACATTGTCAATGAATTTAATTGCACAACCAATCAATCATAAAGCTCATATGCAATGACCCAAAATAAGCTCTACCAAACCCTTACAATGGGGTTTCCACCACTGACACAAATTCAATCTCAACAAGCTAAGAATCTATGTTCAGCTATCATCACAATAAAAAAATAAATAATGAATGCATAATGGAAAAATCAAATAAAGAAAAAAAACTACAAACTAGAGTGGGGTTTTTGTTTACCTCTTAAAAGATCAAAGATGGAGGAAGAGGGGAACAATTGAGAGAGAAGAGTGGAGCGTGTGCGTCGGTCGGTGGCCGACGATGGTCAGGGGAGGTGGTTGCCCGGAAAGCACAGGATGGATTGGAAATGAAAGTGGAAACGCCGTAGAATTTGTTCAACTGTACATGCAGAGAAAATGCAGAGGACACGTAGAATTTGTTCAAATGTAAAAAGATATTACTATTCAGTTTAATTTAATGGCATTAATTTGGCTTACGTTGTTATGAATTGATTCCTGCAATCAATTAAACAAACAAGAACCAGAAAACTTGCAAGCAAAAAATGCAAACAATGCAGTAACTTGTTATGCAAGAAATCGCAGAATTAACCATAACGAATTATGCAAAATTATGTAAATGATGTAAGGATGATAAAAGGAAGAATCAACACCAAAAATTACGTGGTTCAGCCTTCAATGTGAAGACTTACATCCACAGACAAGATAGCAAGATGAATCCACTATGGAATAGGAGTTACAAGATCAAGGCCTTATCTTTGGATCGATTTCTACCACTTTCTTGTTCCAGCAATACAAGCATACCCAGAAATCATAATCACTCAGTTTTCACACTTCCCTTAATCTCTCTATTCTCAAAATACCATGAATCACAGTTGAAAATGTACAAGAAAACCTCACTCAACATATTTTCACACAAAGGCTAAACCTATTGCTATATATAGAGTAAACAAAGGCTAGCAAAGTAACAAGCTATAAATAATTCGATTAGAAACAGAATTGGCCAGAAACTGTTATAACTGAAAACAGAAATAACTAACCCTAACAAACTTTTGATCATTGAGGCATATCATCACATACGTTGAAATTAAATCAATTTTTCAACGGATTTGAGCTGCATCTATATCAAGGAATGTAGGACAATTGAGGTTGCAAAGGAAAATTTCTTCTTCTTTTTTCCTCTCTCTTTCTCCTATTCTAAATTTTTTCTAGACAAATCGATTTCTATAAAACTCCAATCTCTTGAATTTGACAACACAAATTCGACTGTGTTAATCTTGTGGAGCAAAATCAGGTTATAACATATCTTTCCGGGTTGTTGGAAGGAATTTCTCTTTAAATTAAGGTAGTGGAAACACCACGATCTGTATTGCATGCCATCGAATTTTCATGTTTTTTTGAATTATTTTAACAGTATCCTCTTTTTAGCAGTTTAATAAGATATGTCCATATATACACAAATGCATAGGACCAATATATGAATCTTATTGCTAAAGATATTTCCAGGATGTACAATCCATCCAAACAAAGGAATTGCTAATATAATTATAAATAAATAAAAAAAGGGAATTGAGTTGTATATATATACTAAAAGGTAATTAAATTGAGTTGAATATTCTAAAGGGGTTGAACTATGAGTGGAAGTCCATGAGTGGGCCTTAAAGAGAGCATGATGGAAGGTGAATGATGGTAACTTGGTGAAAGCTTGAAACTAAACTTAGAGAGAAACACAGCAGTAAACACTATGCTATGAAAATAAAGAAGCAAGCTTTTCTCAATTTAATCTTCTCTGCTTTATTCATTCCAAAAGGGGGTTCTTATAACATGAGACATTTCCCTATAAGAGTGGATCTAAGGCCACATGGCTGGATCCTATCCCTTAAAGGCTAACAGCAAAAGCAAAAACAAAATCTAGCAATTTACAGCAGAGAATGGTAACGGTAACAAGAAGATTCCTTTAGCCAAATCATCCTTTGGGAGTCTTCCTGTGTGAACGTTTGAACTGTGGTATTGCATAGTCTCCATGCCACTTTGGTTTGTTCTTGTTGCGTTTGGACCTTAGCTTTGGTGTGGGCTCTGCCTCCTCCTCTAATTCATAGTACAACCTATCATCAGTATCAGGCTCGGCATTATGGGCCATAACATCATCCTCCCCATCCAAAAACACCTTGTCCTCAAGGTGTAACTTAGGGTAAGCTTTCATAATTTCTGACAATCGCTCCCACGAAGCATCCTCCGGATATAACCCATCCCATTTCACTAATACTTGCTTATCCTCTATATCAGGAAGGTCTTGCCAATCCAGAATTGTTAAGGGTTGGATTAGTGGCAAATTGTCCATAGCTTTTGGTGGCAGAGTGAGAGGCACAGCAGTTGGGTCATGACATGGCTTAAGTTGTGACACATGAAACACCGGGTGGATCGTTCTCCCAACTGGTAATTCTAATTCAAAAGCCACATCTCCTAGTTGCCGAATGATTTTGAGTGGTCCATAATAGCGTTTAGTGAGCTTGTGAGTTCGTTGCTCAGGAAGGGAACTCTGTCTATATGGTCTCAATTTCACAAAAACCAAGTCATTTACCTTAAAAGGGCGAGGAGAGCGATGTGCATCAGCAAAGTGTTTCATGGAAGCTTTGGGCTTTTGTAAGTTTCTGCTTCAGCTGCTCCAAAATGTGATCTCTAGTGGTTAATGCCGAGCCTACAGCCTCTAATTGACTTGTGCCAATGACATATTGTGCCAATGTGGGAGGAGGTTTCCCATAGACAATCTGGAAGGGTGAGAATCCAGTGGAGGCATGAGTTGCAGTGTTATAATTCCATTCGGCCCAGTGTAAAAAGAGACCCCACTTGCGTGGTTGGTTGTGCACAAAGCTGCGGAGGTACTAGTATTATTGTAGCACCTTGTTAACAATCTCAGTTTGCCCGTCACTTTGGGGGTGATAGGCGGATGACATTCGCAGCTTTGTGCCATTAAGGCGAAACAATTGCCAAAATTAACCTAAGAATATAGGATCTCGATCCGAAACAATACTCGTTGGCATACCATGCAATTTACAAATCATATAAGCAAACAATTCGGCTACCTTGACTGTTGTAAAATCAGTAGGCAATGTGCCAAAATGTGCGGCTTTAGACAAACGATCTACCACCACAAGGATGATCGTGTGACTTTGGAACAAAGGGAGCCCTGTTAAGAAGTCGAGGGAGATGTCTTCCCAAACGCCTAGGGGTATCGGCAAGGGTTGCAACGTGATGAGCAGCAAATCATCTGAGCAAACAATTCGGCTACCTTGACTGTTGTAAAATCAATAGGCAATGTGCCAAAATGTGCAGCTTTAGACAAACGATCTACCACCACAAGGATGATCGTGTGACTTTGGAACGAAGGGAGCCCTGTTATGAAGTCGAGGGAGATGTCTTCCCAAACGCCTAGGGGTATCGGCAAGGGTTGCAACGTGATGGGCAGCAAATCATCTGAGCAAATAATTCGGCTACCTTGACCGTTGTAAAATCAATAGGCAATGTGCCAAAATGTGCAGCTTTAGACAAACGATCTGCCACCACAAGGATGATCGTGTGACTTTGGAACGAAGGGAGCCCTGTTATGAAGTCGAGGGAGATGTCTTCCCAGACGCCTAGTGGTATCGGCAAGGGTTACAACAGACCATAAGGTTGATGAGCAGGAATCTTGGTTTGTTGACAGACCAAGCAAGCATTGACAAAATCAGTGACGTCTTGCTTCATGCCTTCCCAATAAACATTATCTTTCAAGCGCCCATAAGTTTTGTGGATCCCACCATGGCCACCAAGGGGGGAAGCATGAAATTCCTCAAGTAGCAAGGCTTAGGGAGGCCTTGAATTTGGCTAGGAGTGCCCAATGGGGCACTGTAAAACCCAAACACTGAGCCTCTAGGTCATGAACTCTGAGAAAGCATCTGCTACTTTCTTTTGCGCCCCGAGCTTGTAAACAATTTCATACGAATATCCCAACAATTTAGCAAGATAAAATTGTTGTTTCGGGGTTTGAATCACTTGTGTCATCAGTTCACGGAGGCTGCGTTGGTCAGTATGTATGACAAACTTCTGGCCTAAGAGGTAGGGACGCCACTTCTTGACAACTGAAGTGATAACACATAACTCTCTATCTAACATAGGTAGAGGAATTAAGCAACTTCTGGCAAAATTTCTTACTGAAGAAGCTAATGGGGTGACCTCTTTGGATTAAAACAGCTCCCATGCCTAAGCTTGATGCGTCAGTTTCCAATATAAAATCTTCTTCGAAATTTGGTTGGGCCAACACTGGAGCCTTAGTCATGGCTGCCTTCAATTGATCAAAGGCTTGCTGGGCTATCTTTGCCCAATGAAAGGCATCCTTTTTTAGTAATTCTGTCAAGGGGTGAGCAATGGAAGCATAGCCTTGAACAAACTTGCTGTGACACCCTCTTGGGGCCACTAGTGATTTATAGTTACTTAATGGTGATTTTAGTGAGATAATTAAAAACTTCAACACACATCATACTTAAACATACGAATACTTGTCATTTATTCATCAGAGTAGTGCGGCAGAAAATACAAGTGTAATAAATACACCTCAAAAACATAAAGACATTCCACTGACCGTGGTATTAAAAACATATATTGAGATTTTAGACTATCTTCTGATAACTCCTTAATCATCTACTCGGTATCATCAATTTCTTTGGCAGACTGCTTTCCCCATCCACGTGTCTTGGGTCCTTTTCTAAAATTGAAATCTCCCAGAGTAATCTCTTTGTCATCTATAGATCAATTGAAATACAAGAAAATACAAGCAAATACATAGAAAGGGTGAAAACCTCATCTTCACGAGTTTTATCACGACAATCGCACAAGTAAAATAAAATAGATAATTTATACATAGACAAATAATAATTTTAATAATAAGACAATAATTGATCACGACTTAAATAAGCTCATGATGATGATTTCCCATGCAATGTATGAGTATGGCAGAATAAAAGCCAAAGACATTGCTACCAATGCAAATGTTAGACTTCAAATAAGTCGAGTGATAATAATTTATCACGCCAAAAAGTCTTAATAAAGATGACTGACAATAAAATTGCCAGGCCAAAACTTAAGTAATCTTACGGCATAAAAGGCTCATGACTACCAAGTCAACGACTAATATAAGTCCAGGTTACATTGAAAACCAGCTGACAGTAATTTCTCAGATCTATGCCATGCATGAATGCAACAGTATATGTAAACTCAACATATCACTATCACAATCCAAACCATGATCATAATCAAAATACATCAAATCATTTCATATATAATATATATTAATATACAATCAATCTCAAGAACAAATTGATCAAACTCTCATCCAAGAGTTTAATCCACAACAATTGCACACAATCACACGACTCTTGGATTTATCAAAACTCATTAGAGAATTTTCCCCTTACCTTAAAAGATTTTTCTCTCAAGCTTTAAAGTGATTCTCTCAAGATAAGTTTAGTCCTAAAACTCATCAAAATATAAACTCTTTTACTAATAACTCGATTATATAATCATAACAAAATAAGCCTCTTTTATTTGCTATTTAATTATTACGATTTTTAAGGATAAAAATGGATAAGATAACTTTAATTAATATTAGAGGTTGAAGCGAGGCAGAGCCAACTGGATTAATCATCTAATATCTATAATTAGTGATCATTTATTATCTTTTCTCCGAGTTTTAATATATAATACATTTGATTGTTCCCAAGTAAGAGAGGTAGAACTTATCTCTTAAATATCAAGTCTTACCTTATTCATGACTTTCTAAGGCATGTATTATTTATCAAACTCTTAAAGCCAATTGAGTTTAAACCAAAAATTTTTATACATGTTAAGAATAATTATACAAGCCTACATACTAATTTTCAAAAGTATATAATCAAAACATAATTAGTTATGATTTTCTAAGATTAACTTAGTTTATGACTAATCATTAACTTATTGATGAATAAATTAGATTAAAATTCTTAATCATAATTAATAAATCTGTAATCTAATTATAAACACACTCTAAATATTTCATGATAATTATTTACCATAAACTATTTACCTAAAACAAAAACAAAAACTAAAAACAAAAACTAATACAACAATTAAATAAAACAGAAGAAGAAAAGAATAATAAAATAATACCTTTTATTATCCAAGTTTCAGTTGGTGTGAGATTTGTGAAGGGGGAGGCTTGAAAGAGAAAAGGTGAGTCACTTGGTATTTTTGTAATTAGGTGATGTCATTTTGGATAAAATTAGAATATTGTTTTGTTTATTAGCAAAACTTCCAAAATAAATATACCACTCTCACCTACAAAATTTATAAACCTTATATCTAAATATTTAAAATTTTCTGATAAACTTTTGAGTTTAAAAGACGATCTAGATTGTACTACAGGTGTAAAACACTGTCCAAAATCCGTCAAAATTAAAATATGAAAATTTTACCACCAACTTAATAAAATATTTAAAACTCAAATATTAAATCAATTTTCTCAAATAAGACCAAAATACCTTTTTAATGTAAAACACACATGAAATCATTATTAATACATTTGAGGATCTATTAGCAGGATCGGTTGACAAATGGCATATTATGGTGCTAAGTAAAACGGAAAAAATACACATGTCAAGTAACAATGCAATGTTGCAGCTTCAGAATACAGTTGTCGCTACACTACAGGTTCGGCTAAACAATTACTATAAATAGAATACCTAACCTTTTGAACGGTATTAATTATTAGGATTCTGTATTAATGATCAGAATTGCACAATATTAAATGTGTAGACAACTGTAATAACGTAGTATAAAAAAAATATAAATAGAATACCAAACCTGATTAGAAATTGCCATAACGATTAGAATTACACAATAAAACATTATAGCGCAAAATAAAACAGGATGACAGGGAAGAAATGGTATCCACCTTAACATCTTCGTCTAGATTCAGCATGACTTATCATTAATATGTTTTGACTTTAACACTATAAAAATATTTGATTGACACAGATGAGAACAGCAGTCCACTGATTCAAGTTGGAGTTAACAACATCAATGCAAACAATATGGAAGGTAGAGCGTATCTATCACGGCAGCGTGTAACACAACAAGCTATGTCACCCGTAAACTCATTGAATGGAAGTATCACTCCGAATTATGGAACTAATTCCCACCAGCATTTTCAAAGATCACCAACTTTTTATGGTCCAGGTGAGCATCTTAATGGTATTGTATTGCTACATATCGTTATAATTTAGTCGCAATAATTGGACCTTTGATAAGGAATGTGTTATGGAACTTAATATGTCATGTAAATAATACTATAGTTTATTGCACATATGCGATTTTGCATATGGCAGTATTAATGATATAGTCGATACTTCATTCCTACAGCCTACACAAGATTCAATGGCTCATAAGAATTCCTTATCACAAGTGACTACATGTATGTCAGTGGGTATTAATTTGGATGTAATATAAGCTCAGAATAATGTCATTAGCTAACATGTATAAATATACATGCCATATATGTACAACTATATATATATATATATATATATATATATTGTTATTACTAAAGCAGGCAATATTATGCAAACAACTCCTATATATGGATTTGGTGGAGTAGGAATCCAAACGGTGAACATGGGTATCAACACAGTTAACAAGAACTTTCATAGGGGTGAATCATCAAACACAAAGTCATTAAGGAAAGATAATGTCACACAACAAAAGACAACAAAAAGGAGGGGTATCACAGGTATGGTTATCTCTATTATTTAATTAAAGTTTTGATAAATATAATCTGAAAAAAGACAAATTGAATATTTTTGATAGATTATAATGAATAATGAGTGCACTTTAACAGATGAAAACATGAGCCCAGTTAGTGGCATGTCCTTTGCAAACAACAGTAATCAGAGTGGAATCCATCACATTTACCAAAGTGTTAGAAACCACTGGATGAACCGTGATTAGGAAGGGAAACGAGATAAGATATTGTTTGTTCTGCAATTAATGCGTCTACTATTTGGAACAATTGTAAAGTATTGAGACTTACAAGGAACATAAGACTAGGTTCTACAACTGACAATTTAGAATCTAATGATATAAGAGATTTTGCGGAATGGATTCTTGGGATTGGTGATGGCAGTCGCAATGATGATGAAAATGGGGAGAGTGAATTAGAGATTCCAGATGACCTACTTATCAAAGAATGTGTAGATCCATTGCTCTCTTTGGTTGAGTTTGCATATCCTAACCTATTACAAAACATTAATAGATAGAACTATTTTCAAGAAAGAGGGATTCTAGCACCAACTTTAGATTCCGTTCGGCAGGTTAATGAATTTGTAATATCATTGTTTCCAGGTGATGAAACGGAATATTTGAGCTCTGATTCTGTTTGCCAGTCGGATGAAAACAGTGAAGTTGAAGGTGAATGGTTCACCACTGAGTTCCTGAATGAAATTAAATGTTCTGGAATTCCGAATCACAAGTTGATGTTAAAGGTTGGTGTGCCTGTAATGCTAATGAGGAATATTGATCAAGCAACTGGATTATGTAATAGAACTAGGTTAATGATCAATGAGCTGGGAAAGAATGTTATAGGTGCAACAGTTTTGACCGGCACTAATGTTGGTGATAAAATTTGGGTTCCTAGGATGAATTTGATTCCATCTGATTATGGCTTACCCTTTAAATTTCAAAGGAGACAATTCCCACTTACTTTGTGTTTTGCTATGACAATAAATAAAATCCAGGGACAATCGCTTTCCCATGTCGGTATCTATCTCCCTAAACCAGTTTTCATCCATGGTCAGTTATACGTTGTAGTATCTAGAGTCACATCAAGGAAAGGTCTAAAGATTTTGATTCTAGATGAAGACAAAAAATTGTGCACATCAACAACCAATGTTGTCTACCGTGAAGTACTTGACAACGTTTAGTGTGCTCCCTCCAAACAAATAAAGGTAATGTTCAACTTATTATTGATACTATCTACTAATCTCTTTAGCTCTGAATGTTTATGATTTATTTCTTTCAATATGTTACGTATGTTTATTTTCATTGTCATGCTTATAAGTCCACAAGGGAATATGTTGGCCGAGCTGAAAGCAGTTTTTTTTTCTTCTACCTGTAGTCAAATTCAGAATAACTACTATTTTAGCAAACAATGTTTTATATTTCCATTACACAAGCAAATAGTTTATTGTCAGATCTTTACAGAAACAAATAAATACTAGGGTGGCATGTCAAGAAACTTTTAAATAATATTATTATTAAAGCAGTAAGTTTTCTACACTAATATTTTCGGTTTTAATTTCAGGTACCGATACATGGTACGATTTATGTACATGGGCTGCTGGAGATAAGTCCAAGTTAAACTAAAAAGCTTTTCAGGATGGTGCAGTATCAATATACAGAGCTAATGCAAAGTCAATATGAATGCTAAGATTGTAATATTATATGGCTGAACATTACCGCAACTTTTTCTTTTATTATTATAATTATAATTCGAAGTGTCTACCATATTGTGCAAGATTTCTGTTGTTACTGCATGATTAAACAGTAGATTTTTACCATAATGAAAAGTCTTATCAATTATGTTCAGGATATTGTCAACTAACCATATATAGACATCAAGTAGACTACAAGTATAGTGCATCAAATCCAGACAAACAATGGTAAAAAGTGTTCTTTAATCTGCGATGGAGGGAAAAAAATGAATTTACCTCCTTTATCAGTATTTAGTATCTTCACCAGAAAGTGATAACCTGCCATAATGTTTTGGTGTTATACCTGCCATAAAATAAAATTTGATATTTAGTTTCAATATTTCGAATCCAGCATTCATAACAATACTAATCAACTGAATTAAATTACCACAACAACATGTCATATTGATCATAAGGTACATTGGGAGTCCATATGGTTGCAGCTCACAAATAAGGATAAGTGAACACCAGTATGCAATTATGGGAGTCCATATGGTTGCAGTTCACAAAGAAAAACATTGGACTAATTGACTTTCAGATACATTAGGCAAAATGGTATCTCAAAAATTTCAGAGATGAAAAATTAGGACATCATTACCCTTAAATATTAAAAAAACCAGATTGACAGTTTAACGGTACACACCAAGGGATTAAAACAACATTGTGTCCAAGAAGTCATCAAACACGCCTCAACATAGAAGAATAACACAAAAGAACTCTAACAAATGAAATATGAACTGATTTAAAACCTCATTGCTGAAACACCTTACAAATTCGCAATATAAAATTGACATAAAACTAAAGCCATTAGCACTATCGTTTGTGACTTCAAAAATTCATAATAGTGGTTTTAGGCATTATCTTAGTCAGGAAGAGACAAAATTGAACGCTACATATCGGAAATCTAACCGATGCTCTACGTAGATGAATCGCCGATGCGCAAGTTTCGCTGATCAACGTTTCTGAATTGCCGCTGCGTAGCAGAATATGGAAATCTTCAAATTAGGATAATATTTGTTGAAGACGTGACAAAGACTGAAAGACACAAACAATCGAAAGGAGAACGTACCTGAAAGCCAAGAGCTGATCGATGACGATGAATCGCTGCTCCGGAACAGGAGGAAACTGCTTCGTTTGACTTTTGGAACCGAGAAATGATCGGTTTACACCAAAAATCGACAACAAATCGACACCTGTTTAATGACGTGCAAAAGTTTGGTTAATTCAGTTCAGTAGTTGGTTAATGGTGAATCGCATACATTAACCAAATTTTTATCTGTCATTAACCATTAATCATTAACTAACTACTCATCTGAATTAACCAAACTTTTGCACGTTATTAACCAAACATTTGCACATCATTAACCATTAACTATTAACCAACTACTCAACTGAATTAACCAAACTTTTACACGTCATTAACCAAGTGTTAATTTGTTGTCGATTTTTGGTATCCACGTAACACAGCAGTTTTGAACCCTAGATAGGCTGCGAATGGAAAGTGGCATCTTCCATGTAGTTAATAGTTTTAACCATAAATATATATATTTTAAAACCACTATATCTCATCTCATACCCATCAAAATCGGAAGGAAAGGAATATATCTAAATCTTTACCATTACACAAAAAGAGAAAGATACGTTTTAAAAAAGTGACAATATCTGTTGATAATTCCTTTTCTGTCCAATCATTATTTTTTTTATCATTCTTAATTAAAACCATTAATCATATGGACCAATAGAGTATTAACCTTAATTAAATTTAATTATATTTAGACATTAAGACTTTATAAACGATGGTGGTTAGAAGTAATGCATAATTATGTGGAGCATTTTGTTAATATAAAATTGAATTGATGTATTTGTTATTTTAACAAAATAATCATGCATTATTATTATAATCATTAAAGTAAAAATATAGTTTTAGAAAATTATTTTTACCACTATCATATGTTAATTAAATATATCGACTGCTTTATTTCTTTTTAAATTTGGTACAAGAGTGATATATTTTATTATTAAACGATATTAAATAAATTTAAAACGATCTTTTAAACATAATTAGGACGATTATACTTGATCTGGTTATAAATAATTCACAATTTCTTTTGGATTAAATTATCAAATAATTTTAAACATATTATGGATTTGTGAGTGGAAAATATTATATTTTGAATATGTTTTTTATTTGATTCATATATGTGGAAAATGTTTAACATTACATATGATGATTAGTAGAACATACAGACAAACACTTTTATTTATAAAGTATTAACTAATTTATTTTGCATTACGAAAGTGTTTGGTTGTTTTTTTTTTTTTTTGATATGAAAGTGTTTGGTTGTTTGAACTTTGAAGCATACCAATTTAACTTGAAATATACAACAGAAATGATTTCGGGACACCAAAAAATGGTGTCCGACATCGTAACTTGATACTTTTTTGCTTTTTTTATTTTTTTTTCTTCTCGGCACGCGCTACGAGGCTCGGCCTTTGTGTGTGTGTGTGTACGGTGTCCGAATACGGTGTTTGGAAAACCGGTGTTCGTTTAACACAGCTCAATATACAATGCGTAGCAAATTTTTTGTAGAGAACACAAACTAAAGGTAGCATATATATATATATATATATATATATTAATTCTAAGCAAGACTATATGCAGATACTATAAATAACATAAGCAATATTGGACTCTTACCAATATTTCATAACATACTATTTTTATCGAAAAACCCTAATATCGAAACGAACTAATCAAATTACTAAATTTTATGGTAAACGTTTAAAATGAAGCCCGTGCATGGCACGGGTATTCATACTAGTACAATAACATGCACAAAAACATAAAACCCTAAATACTAAAAATACAGGCTGTTACACTTGCGGTAGAACCCCGTGAGACCAAGGAACCCTCGCAATTGCTTGATAGAAGTAGAAGCAGGCCAATGGACCATGGCTGTTATTTTCTTCGGATCTGGCCCAACCCCTTCAACTGACACAATATGTCCCAGATATGCCATAGAAGACTGAGCAAAGCTGCACTTAGATTGCTTAAGAAAGAATTGGTGATCAATGAGACACTGAAATACAGTTTCCAAGTGCTACAAGTGGTCAGTCCATGTCTTGTTGTAAACCAGTATATCATAAAAAAAAATCAATAACAAACTGGCGCAGATAAGGCTGGAAAATAATGTCCATTGTGGACTGAAAGCTAGAGGGTGCATTACAAAGGCCGAAAGGCATAACCAAAAATTCATAATGCCATTGATGGGTAAGAAAGTCAGTTTTATGGATATCACCTGGCAGCATTCTGATCTGATGATAACCAGAACAGAGGTCTAATTTGGAAAACCAGCTCATACCATATAGTTCATCCAAAAGCTCATCAATGGCTGGAATTGGAAACCTATCATTAACTGTGATGGCGTTTAAGGCACAATAGTTAACATAGAAATGCCAAGAGTCGTCCTTCTTGCACACCAAGAGTACCGGAGATGAAAAAGCACTAGAACTAGGGCGAATGATACCCTATTACAGCATCTCACGAATCTGAGCCTCAATTTCTTGCTTCTGAAAGTGAGGGTACCTGTAGGGGTGGACATTTATAGGGTTGGCACCTTCAAGCAAGGGTATGGTGTGGTCGGTGGAACGGGATGGAGGCAGAGAAGTAGGCTCGTTAAAAAGATAGGTGTATTTGTGAAGGAGTGGTTGTAGGGTATCTGGGTAGGTTATAGGTGGGGTGGAGGAGGAGAGGTTCACCATGTGAAGTTATAAGCAAGTATCTATAGCATGAGTCGAGACCAACCGACTTAGTTGGTAGAGTGAAGCTTCCTCCGGGGTAGGTCTGGGTTCGCCATGAATATGCACCACATTCCCATCTTTGAGGAATTGCATCTTGAGCTTCTCGTAATCAGTCAAGACTAGACCCAAGGTCTTGAGCCATTGCACACCCAAGACTAACTCTGCTCCACTGATAGGTAAGACAAACATGTCAACCAGAAAATCATTAGAACCTAAATGGAGACATACCTTAGGGCATAGGAAGGTGTAGGGTAATTCCTCGCCGTTGCCCCCCAATACTTGGAACTCTGTAGTAGGCTGCAATTGGAGGCCCAAAGATTTTGCGACCCGATCTTGGATAAAATTATGCGTGCTTCCACTATCTATTAGGGTTACCACACTTTGGTTTGTAATCCGACCCACAACCCGGAGAGTCTGAGGGATAGTGTGGCCTATTAAGGCATGCAGACTGATTTGGGCAGGGTTTGGGCTTGCAACCAGTTCGGGTTCAGGATCCGGTGAAGCAGAAGCCAATAGCAGCTGGTGAAGAGGCTCCGAAACGACGTCATCAGGTTCAGGCTCGACAATCAGTAGATGAAACGATCGTTTGCAGCAATGGCCCGTTGCCCATTTCTCATCGCAGTTGTAACACAAATCTTGGGCACAACGTGCTTAAAGCTCGGCGGGTGTGAGGCGTTTAATGGGGTGTGGTGACTTCGCAGGAGAGGCAGGCACAGTGAGACAAAAACTGGATTTGGGATTAGGGTTATTTGCTGTGGTGGTGACTTCTTTGTCGCGGTGGTGAGAGAAAGAAGCGTTGCGATCTTGAAGTTTATCCTCCTGCAATTTTGCCAAGCTGATTGCGTGGGACAGAGATATAGGTTGGAAAGCTTGCAACTCTCTACGAATCTCAGACTTGAGACCTGAAATGAAACAACTAAGGTAAAACTGAGGTTGGAGCCCCACGATTTGGTTTGCGAGAGTCTCGAACTCAATCTGGTACTCTTTCACTGAAGCCTTTTGACAGAGCTTGAATAAAGCCCCTTTTGGGTCTTCGTATTGTGAAGGGGCAAACCTAAGCTCCAAAGATGTAGGAAGGTCTGCCATGAAGAAAGTTGGCCATTGGAGTGCATCCATTGGAACCAACTGAGAGTTTCGTCGTCTAGGTAAAACGAAGCCAAACGAAGGCGTTGGTCCACAGGTGTTTGATGGAAATCAAAATATTGAGTGATTTTAAATATCCAACCTAACGGGTCAGAGCCATCAAAACTGGGAATGTCTAATTTGAGGGAAGAAGTGGTATATGGGTGAGGTGGGGGTGTGTCTAGGTTGCCTGATCCGAAACCTGGAGGTGGTATGTGAGCTCGAAGGGTGGCCACATCGAAGCTCAAGGTGGCAACGGTGTGAAGAAGTTGGCGGAGGATGGTGTTTAGTTCATCGGGATTTGGTGGAGGTGAGGCCATTGGCAATGGAAGCACCAATGAAAGGGTCACGATATCAGAGATGCAACAGTAAACAGAAATACAGCAGTAAACACTATGCTAAGAAAATAAAGAAGCAAGCTTTTCTCAATTTAATCTTCTCTGCTTTATTCATTCCAAAAGGGGGTTCTTATAATATGAGACATTTCCCTGTAAGAGTGGATCTAAGGCCACTTGGCTGGATCCTATCCCTTAAAGGCTAACAGCAAAAGAAAAAACAAAATCTAGCAATTTACAGCAGAGAATGGTAACGATAACAAGAAGATTCCTTTAGCCAGCTCATCCTTTGGGAGTCTTCCTGTGTGAACGTTTGAACCGTGGTATTGCATAGTCTCCATGCCACTTTGGTTTGTTCTTGTTGCGTTTGGACCTTAGCTTTGGTGTGGGCTCTGCCTCCTCCTCTAATTCATAGTCCAGTCCATCATCAGTGTGGTACCCTAATTTTGTCCGGCCTTTTTAATTTAATTTTATTATTTAGTAGTAAAATTAAATTAAAAATGGATAAGAAAAATGAGATTTTTTATTTGAGTAGGGGTGTGTAAAAAATAAAATTAGATGGTGCAAATAGCAATAAACAAAGCTGGATCCAGCCCAGCAGGCAACAACCCAACGCTCTGTTCTACGCGCACCCCCTTTTTTTTCTTTCCAGCCCCCCTGCGTACTTCTCCCTTGCCGTTTGCTCCTTGCACCCCGTGCCTCATTCTCCACGCACCCCCTACTTGGCCCAACCATCACACACAGCGTCTCACACACGCACAGCCTAATCACTCTCACGCCACAAATTTCAAATCCCATCTTTTTTTTTTAACCTAAAAACTAACAACCCTAAAAACGCACGACCCTCCTCTTTCCCTCACCCTCTCCTTCCTTTCTCTCAAGCAAGGCCACCAAACCCTTCCTCTTCATCTCCTTCCCATCCTCTCGTCCTTCTCTCCAACCCTAGCTCCCACGCCTCCATCCTCTCCTCCTTCTCTCTAACCCTAGCTCCCAAATCACAAGCGGCCGCACCACCTCTTCCTTCTCCTCAGCCCCTTCCTTCCTTCAATCTCTTCCTCACCCTAACCCTAGCCGTGGCGTCCCACTTCATCTCCTCCGCCATTTTCGCATCCCTCTCCTCATTCTTCTCCCCCAATCTTGACCTAAACCTAATCTACCTCATCTTCTCTCATCTTCTTCCTTCCATAACCCTAGTCGCGGCAATCGTTTCCTTCTCCACGACCTCATCCCTTCATCTCTCATCTTTATCACTAAGGCAGATCATATATCTGAAGATCACAATCTGGAAGCCAAAAAGGGAGCCCTCGTTTCTTTCCTTTATTTTCGTTTAATCTAATATTTGATTTTGAATTTTGAACTAACTTGTTCCCCTTCTTTTTCATAGATAATGACCAAGATTGGAGCCTATAAAAGGACATACAAGTTGAAAAGAAAAGGGGAGGACCCTAAGAGGAAACCGAGAGGAAGAACCCTAAGGAAGGAGACGCAAGGAAGAGGAGAGGCTGAACGGACAGAACCTGTGAGACCCCCCGCCCCCTAAAACCAAAATCAAAACACCATTAGTTTAGGTTTCTTCTGAATCCTTTTTTTTTTGCTTTCTGGAAATTTCCAGGGAAGCTTCAAATTCAGGTTCCCCCATTTTCTTTATCCTTGTATTTTCTGTTTCTTTTTTTGCCATGACTGTGTAAAAAGAATTGTATTTTGGACTGAATGTTTTAATTCGGAACATACATGATGTGATTCTTTCCTCCCATTCTTTGCATTTTTGTTGCTGTTATTGTCTGGTGATTGGTTGAAGCTCGGCTGAAACAAGTTGAAACTAGGGTTTGGCCTTCCAACGGGGCCAAACCCTAGGCAGGGACTAAATTGTAAATATATGATAAATAAAGACTAAATTGTAAATATATGGTAAATAGGGACTAGACTGCAAATATATTATAAAGAAAGACTGAACTGTAAATATATGATAAAAGGGGTCTGAAAAGCAAATAAATTAAAAAATCCTCCTTTCTTTAATTTTCTGTTCATACGCGTTTTAGGGTTTAGTTTTCCAATGGGGTCAAACTTTAAATAGGGATCAATTTGTAATTATCATATTAATGAGGGACTTAAAAGCAAAATAGAAAGTTTTTGAATTTTGTTTCCTCATTTAAGTATTTTTTTCAAATAAATAAATTAATAACTTGTGGAAGTAATTCTTATTTTCAGTTTGTATTTCTGTCTTATTAAAAGGAGATGAAATAATAATAAATACAATAAAAAATGTTTTCTTTTAATAATTTTTGTTGGTTCTTTTTCTTATTATTTAAAAATTTGATAAAGGGAATTAATTTTTAAAGGCAAACAATTTTTCTTACAAGCAATTAACGGGTACCATTTTTTTAAATGGGCGTGCATGGGTGCTAATCCTTCCTTGCGCGTAACCAACTCCCGGACCCAAATCTGGTACAAAGACCTTCTTCTTTTATTAAATTCAAAAATATCCAAAAATTAGGTTTTCCGATGTTTTCCTAAAAAATAAAATATTGGTGGCGGCTCCATTTAAAATTTTTAGAGTGGTTGTCACAGCTGGCGACTCCACTGGGGACTTTTGAAAGTTAGGCCCTATGATTGTTTATGTGATTTGTTTGCCTTACTAAATGAATTATTCCCTTTTTATTTTTATTCCTATTTATTCATTTGTGTATATGTTTGTATACGTGAATACTAGGATAGAAAACTTGAAAAAAAAATTCTATTTTTCATTTGTGATTCATTCTCTCTCACTTCTTTTTTTTTCTTGTAAATATTATATATGTCTATGCATTTGAAACCTTAGGGTAGAAGACATGTATACATTGTATTTTTTATTTATTTTGCAGCGGGTAGTTTTAAGTTTGCTCCTTCACACTCTTCACTTAACACATTTTCGCACACTACGAGTGGGTGCCCTATACCCGGGCCCGAGTGAACCTTAAGTTAGGAGAGGCTGTCTAATGGGTGCTCTGCTGGACGTACGACCAGTGGGTTCCTATGAAGGCCTCACCTAGGGTTTGGCTCATTTGAGAAAAAATCATCCTTTAATAATATACTTATTATTGGTGGTAACATTTTCAAATGGAACCCTTGGCTCTAGGGACCTTTTTAGATTAGTATCTTAAATTCACCCAATGGAAAGACACTTAATACAAACCCTAGATCCTTTTAAGGAGTTACCGGCCCATATCACGAAAGGAGCATACCTTATCCCATTTCCCACGTGACAAAAGTCGTATAAGCTAAGATCTTAGGAAATACCGGCCTACATCACAAGGGGCACACTCTACCTGTTTTTCCATCATCCATTTATTTTTCATTCACATTTCAAAATTGTGAAAAATAATAAATGATATTTTTCTAGAAAAATATTATTTGTTATTCTTCTTTGCAAAAAAATATATAGTTCAAAAAATACTTTCCCTTCTCATTCCTTTTTCCCTCTAAATAAAAAATAAATTTTAAAAAAAAAGCATTTTCTCTTTTAGCAACATCATTACATTCATTTTATTTTTGTAAAAAAAAAAAACAACAAAAATAGAAAAATATTTCTCCATTATCCATCATATTATTTTGCGTAAAATGTACATAAAAAAAACATTCATGACATGCATAATCATGACACTTACATAACATAACTCGTTTTTTTCTTTACCAACAGAAAATAGATACAAGTAAGCTTTCCTTGCATCCCTACCGGACTCGAGCCCAATCTAGACTTATGGATTTGTTGGAACAGAATCAGCAAGCGATGAGAGAAGAGCTCAACCAAATCAATGGTAAAATAGACAAGTTATTTGACCTTCTGCAGAACTTGGATCCAAAATTGACCACTGATAGGAACCATTCCATCAGCACTAATGAGTATCGAGAGGCTTCCAATGGCCCATTAGGAGGCCCCCTAGATCAGAAGAGACTCCAAATTATGGAAGATAGGCTGAAAGCCATTGAAGGGGCAAATCATATTGGGTTCAAAGCTTCAGAAGTATGTTTGGTCCTGGACGTGGTGATTCCTCCAAAATTCAAAGTTCCTGAGTTCGTCAAGTATGAAGGCTTGACTTGTCCAAAAAGCCACCTCATCATGTACTGCCGGAAGATGCCCCCTGCTCCAGTAATGATAAGCTCTTAATCCACTTCTTCCAAGAGAGTCTTACAGGGGCATCCCTACGTTGGTATATGCAGTTAGAGCAGGGCAAAATCAACTTCTGGAATGATTTGACTAAAGTTTTCATCAAACAGTATAAATACAATATGGACATAGCTCCTGGCCGCTCTCAGTTGCAAACCATGGTAAAAGGGGGCAATGAAAGCTTCAAAGAGTATGCCCAAAGATGGAGAGGGATTGCAGCCCAAGTGGAACCTCCGCTATCTGAGAAAGAGATGGTTACCACGTTCATTGACACACTTCAACAACCTTTCTATGATTTGATGATGAGAAATGTCTCTTCAAACTTCTCAGACCTTGTTGTTGTCGGAGAAAGAGTGGAAGCCGGGATAACAAGCGGAAGGATTGCAAACCTCAGAGCTCAACAGCCATTGCGCAATGCGGGTCAAGAGATGGAAGAAGATACTAATGATGCTCATCACGACATACACTGAGGCAATGGGCCACTCCATTAAGGATTGTTGGGCTCTGATCAACACGAAATAGTGAAACTTCAAGGAATAGCCTTGTTTAAGCAACCTTCATTTGTTTTTACGCTTTGCCCAAAGCCCTGGGGGCATATCTTGTAAAGGGTCCACTTTATTTCCATCTTTTCGATACATCAATGGAAATGCAATTTGAATTTTTTTCCCTTCTTGGTGCATGTTCAACCCGGGATAAAAAAAAATAGTTAAGGAAAATATAAAATAAAATGGTAAAGCAAATGCACAAATCATCAAAAATTAAGTTTTGTGAAAATTTGAGCAATAGGATTTTGAGATGAAGTTTGGCCGTTTTTCTCTATCCAAAAAATATAAAAAAATACTTATCCCTTGCTACCCCTTTTGAGCCTAAAATGAAATTTTCTTTTAAATACCCTGAATAAGGATCGTTCATACAATGAAGAATAGCACAAGTCTTCAATCAACTTTGTCTTCTCAGAAAGAAGAAGAGTAAAGTAAGCAATAAGGTATCAAAAACAATTCAAAGAAATATCAAAAACGTGTCAAAGACACTTGCGAAGATCAAAAAGGAAACTGCAAAGGTGAAATAAATGTGCTAACAAAAAATGAAGTGCATCTCTACTCTAAAGATCCTTGTTTTTATAAACCCTTAAACACTTTTTGGGCCTAAAATATCATTTCTTTCATAACCCTTAACCCTGGGCCACGTTACAACCCTAATAAAGCTCATTCTGATCAAAGTCAAATTGCTCATATTTTTTTAAAACTTGATTTTTGAAAGAGGAAGTCCATATAAACTCCCCAGTGCAATTGTTTTACCTAAAAAAAAAAGGAAGAAGAATATAAAATAAAATGCTCGCTAGGCTAAAAACCCGAAAGGGCGGTCTAGGCAGAAATTAGAGCGACCCGCTAGGTTGAAAACTCGCAAGGAGCGGCCTAGGCAAAAGTTAGGGTCAAACGTCAAACATGTCAGCCCGGATTGTATCTCACAGATCTAAACAGAAACTAAGAATCTAGGGGCAAAAGCCGTGCCCATCATCTACCAGTTTCACATTCAAGATTTCGTTCTAGTTTCAAAACTACACAAGATGATCTGTCTCTCAACATAGATCTTTCCTGTCATGGCTGGACGAAAGCCAAAAAGACACTGAAAAGTCTCTATGGATCAAAATGGTCAAATCTAACCCTTCCAAAGGCATTCAAAGCATGAAGATGAAAGTTTGAAGATCCATAAAATGATTTACCAAGGGGCAAGTACGCAAACCTGGTGCAGTACAAAGTCAGTCATTCGGACAAACAATCCGACAGAAAATTATCATCCCACGAGTCTAGGGGCAGCATCCTCAAAGGAATTCAGAGAAATCAAAAATTCAAAACAATAATAATATTCATGCATAGCATACTATTCGTTGCATTTTGCATAATTATTAATATTTTTGGGCCTCAGACCCACCTTCAAAATTATTTCTCTAAAAATAAAAATTTCATTTCATGCATGGCATACCATTCATTGCCGCCTGTATGACTATCTAAGTTTTTGGGTCCATTGACCCACCCTCTCAAAAATTACATACAGTTGGTCTGTTGTTACTAAGTAAGAACTAGTACTCAGCCCACCCAATTTCTTTATTAGCATGAATTATGAACGTGTCCTACATCTTGCGGGGAATCCGACCCATCACCTTGGGAATCTGACCCAAGCTTTTAGTCGGGAACCTGACCCGCGTCTCGAATCTTCCTCAATCATGGAGATCGATCCACACCTTTTAACAAGAGTTAGGAATCTGACCTATACCTTGTCGGGAATATGACCCGAACTGTTTCGAGTGACGGAGAAGCTCATACACTGGACGCTCACCTGCAATAGGAACCTGTCCTACATCTTGTTAGGAATCTGACCTACACCTTGCCGGGGATCTGACCCGAACCTATATTGAGTGACAGAGAAACTCATACCACAGACATTCCTTAAAGTAAGGTAGTCAATCCGTACCTTTTAACAAGAGTTAAGAACCCGACTTACCCTTGTTGGGAATCTGATCCAAACTTGTGTCGAGTGACGAAGAAGCTCGCACCCCAGGCTTACCCTAAGTAGGGAAGTAATCAATACCAAAGATGTGAGGGTTAGGAATCAGACCTATGCCTTACCGAGAATTCACTAGGAACTGAACCTAGAATATCTCACCAATTTTGTAAGAGCTAGGAGCCAGACCTACGCCTTACAGAGAATTCACTAGGAATCGAACCTAGAATCTCTCAAATTTTGTAAGAGCTAGGAACTAGACCTATGCCTTACCGAGAATTCACTAGGAGTCAAACCTAGAATCTCGCTAATTTTGTAAGAGCTAGGAACCAAACCTATGCCTTACTGGGAATTCACTAAGAATCAAACCTAGAACCCCAAAGCTAAGTCGGGAGCCAATCTCGCATCCTCAAACAATTTCGTTCTGGACAAAATTAGAGTCATTTATCCTTAATTACCTTTTATAACGAACGCACGAAGACCTTCGAGTAAAATGTAATTAAGGAGGGGCAGCTGTGGTACCCTAATTTTGTCCGGCCTTTTTAATTTAATTTTATTATTTAGTAGTAAAATTAAATTAAAAATGGATAAGAAAAATGGATAAGAAAAATGGGATTTTTTATTTGAGTAGGGGTGTGTAAAAAATAAAATTAGATGGTGCAAATAGTAATAAACAAAGCTGGATCCAGCCAAGAGTAACAACCCAACGCCTCGTTTCACGCGCACCCCCTTTTTTTTCTTTCCAGCCCCCCTGCGTACTTCTCCCTTGCCGTTTGCTCCTTGCACCCCGTGCCTCATTCTCCACGCACCCCCTACTTGGCCCAACCATCACACGCAGCGTCTCACACACGCACAACCCAATCACTCTCACGCCCACGCAGCCCATCCCATCTTTTTTTAACCTAAAAACTAACAACCCTAAAAACGCACAGCCCTCCTCTTTCCCTCACCCTCTCCTTCCTTTCTCCCTCGCGGCGCTCACCACACCCTTCCTCTTCATCTCCTTCCCATCCTCTCATCCTTCTCTCCAACCCTAGCTCCCACGCCTCCATCCTCTCCTCCTTCTCTCTAACCCTAGCTCCCAAATCACAAGCGGCCGCACCACCTCTTCCTTCTCCTCAGCCCCTTCCTTCCTTCAATCTCTTCCTCACCCTAACCCTAGCTGTGGCGTCCCACTTCATCTCCTCTGCCATTTTCGCATCCCTCTCCTCATTCTTGTCCCCCAATCTTGACCTAAACCTAATCTACCTCATCTTCTCTCATCTTCTTCCTTCCATAACCCTAGCCGCGGCAATCCTTTCCTTCTCCACAGCCTCATCCCTTCATCTCTCATCTTTATCACTAAGGCAAATCATATATCTGAAGATCACAATCTGGAAGCCAAAAAGGGAGCCCTCATTTCTTTCCTTTATTTTCGTTTAATCTAATATTTGATTTTGAATTTTGAACTGACTTGTTCCCCTTCTTTTTCACAGATAATGACCAAGATTGGAGCCTATAAAAGGACATACAAGCTGAAAAGAAAAGGGGAGGACCCTAAGAGGAAACCGAGAGGAAGAACCCTAAGGAAGGAGACGCAAGGAAGAGGAGAGGCTGAACGGACAGAACCTGTGAGACCCCCCGCCCCCTAAAACCAAAATCAAAACACCATTAGTTTAGGTTTCTTCTGAATCCTTTTTTTTTTTTGCTTTCTGGAAATTTCCAGGGAAGCTTCAAATTCAGGTTCCCCCATTTTCTTTATCCTTGTATTTTCTGTTTCTTTTTTGGCCATGACTGTGTAAAATGAATTGTATTTTGGACTGAATGTTTTAATTCGGAACATACATGATGTGATTCTTTCCTCCCATTCTTTGCATTTTTGTTGCTGTTATTGTCTGGTGATTGGTTGAAGCTCGGCTGAAACAAGTTGAAACTAGGGTTTGGCCTTCCAACGGGGCCAAACCCTAGTCCCTGACTAAATTGTAAATATATGATAAATAAGGACTAAATTGTAAATATATGGTAAATAGGGACTAGACTGCAAATATATTATAAAGAAAAACTGAACTGTAAATGTATGATAAAAGGGGTCTGAAAAGCAAATAAATTAAAAAATCCTCCTTTCTTTAATTTTCTGTTCATACGTGTTTTAGGGTTTGGTTTTTCAATGGGGTCAAACTTTAAATAGGGATCAATTTGTAATTATCATATTAATGAGGGACTTAAAAGCAAAATAGAAAGTTTTTGAATTTTGTTTCCTCATTTAAGTATTTTTTTCAAATAAATAAATTAATAACTTGTGGAAGTAATTCTTATCTTCAGTTTGTATTTCTGTCTTATTAAAAGGAGATGAAATAATAATAAATACAATAAAAAATGTCTTTTTTTAATAATTTTTGTTGGTTCTTTTTCTTATTATTTAAAAATTTGATAAAGGGACTTAATTTTTAAAGGCAAACAATTTTTCTTACAAGCAATTATCGGGTACCATTTTTTTAAATGGGCGTGCATGGGTGCTAATCCTTCCTTGCGCGTAATCAACTCCCGGACCCAAATCTGGTACAAAGACCTTCTTCTTTTATTAAATTCAAAAATATCCAAAAAATAGGTTTTTCAATGTTTTCTTAAAAAATAAAATATTAGTGACGGCTCTATTTAAAATTTTTAGGGTGGTTGTCACAATCAGTATCAGGCTCGGCATTATGGGCCATAACAGGAGCAAAATCAGGTTATAACATATATCTTTCAGTTTGCAGGAAGGAATTTCTCTTTTAATTAAAGGAGTGGAAACACTGCGATCTGTATTGCATGCCATCGAATTTTCATGTTTTTTTGAATTATTTTAACAGTATCCTCTTTTTAACAATTTAATAAGATATGTCCATATATACACAAATGCATAGGACCAATATATGAATCTTATTATTAAAGATATTTCCAGCATGTACAATCCATCCAAACAAAGGAATTGCTAATATAATTATAAATAAATAAATAAAAAAGGAATTGAGTTGTATATATATACTGAAGGGTAATTAAATTGAGTTGAATATTCTAAAGGGGCTGAACTATGAGTGGAAGTCCATGAGTGGGCCTTAAAGAGAGCATGATGGATGGTGAATGATGGTAACTTGGTGAAATCTTGAAACTAAACTTAGAGAGAAGTTGGGTTAATACAATCTTGTACTCCATAAAGGTCAAGTTTCTACCCACACACATCCTTCCTCCAAACCCAAAAGGCAAGTACCCCATCTTGTGGTTGCATCCACCGTTAACATCATCCATGAACCTCTCCGGTTTGAACTCATTCACATCATTTCCCCATAAAGCAGGGTCGTGGTGCATCGCTACTACATCGATCCACAAGTTGGTTCCATTAGGCACAGTTGAATCATCAACTTGAATGTCTTCTCTTGCTTGTCTTTGCACATTTGGTGCTGGTGGGTATAGTCTTAGAACTTCATTCATCACCCACTTCATCTGCATGTAGGATAAACCCAAAACATAAGCTCATGTATTTTTTATAAAAAATTAACAAAATAATTTAATTACTTGAATTTTCAATTAATCCTGGTCAAATCCAAACACCCACATTTACTTTAGGCTTCGTAAAACTTCTGGCGTGTACATATATGTTTAGTCTATCCTACTGACATTTATTATGGCGATGGGGTGCTCCATTTAATTACGTAGTTCTAATTAGAAAACTAGTACTAATGAAAAGCAAAAAGAGACGGAGGCCGAAGAGGATTCAAATTTCAAAGTCAATCTAGTACGAAAGAAAGTGACACTTTGCTCTCCATATTTGTTCATTTATTTATATTTTCTGCATAATATAGAACCAGTGTTTTGCGGTTGTGGTTCTTGACGTCATGCGTAGTGTCATGTGATGTTTAATATGTTCCCTACCACAGAAACTCGTCACCCTTTCTAGTTTCTACAAGACTACAACACCCCAGGATTCAAATAAAATGTAAAGACGAAAGATTTTTTTTTTTAATGAAGAAAATAATTTCTTTTGGATAAGCTAAATAATATTAATATTAGAGTGAAAAGACTTTTACTATATCAACCCAAACAACAACAAAAAATTACATGTTGTATTATATAATATTTTTGAAATTTAAAATATATATAACTTAAATATTATCAAAAAAATATAACTTAAACGAAAATAACTTAAAAGATAAAAAATTACGAAATAGATAATAAAAATTTAAATTTATATATTTATGAAAAATCAAAATTATTGATTAAATTTAAGGAATAGTTTTTTAAGAAGAATAAAAAATATTTTAAAAATAAAAAGATTAATATGAAATAAGTCATGTGAAATCTTAAGAAGTAAAACAGATTTGGATAGGCGGTTATATTTTGATTTAAATCTACCAAAGACATTATTTATTTTTAAAAAAAATTGATGTCCAAGAATTATATATATAAACTCGTCAAAAAAATAATTATATATAAAAATGAGTTACCTTCTTTAAACCAGCAAGCAAAGTGATATCAAGCTCTTTGTTTCCCACCACTTCTCTTATCTCATCTCTCAACTGGATTTGCCAATCTTCATGCATGGCTAGAAGCAACAAAGTCCATGTGATAGCAAGTGCTGTGGTTTCATGGCCACCAAAGAAGAAAGTCTTGCATTCATCGACCACTTCTCGTGTTGTTAATGTCTTTCCAGATCGGCCATCAACATTGTGATTTTCTTGCAGCAACAAACCCAATAAATCTTGTTTAGAATTCTTTTTTGGTGACTTCATCCGAGCTTCTATGATGGACAACAAGAGCTTGTCAATTTCTTTCCCAAGTTTCTTAGCCTCTAGGGTTTTCTTTAAATTGAAATACCTTCCAAAAGGAACCCCTACATACCGATTGGTTTTGAAGAGAGTCATTTGCAATTCTCTTAATTTGCCAAACACCTCTCTAGCATTTTCATCTTCCATGCCAAAACTTGTTTTTGCTATGATCTCTCCGGCTGTTGCCATAATCTCTTTCTCCATGTCGATTTCGGGGTTGCCAAAGTTTATTTGGCTAGCCCATTTGTCTATCATTTGATTCGTAGACTCAACCATCATGCTTGCCATGACCTATATATATCACATTGCACAAGATAATTCAAAACTAATTAGAATGTATGCTTATACCCAAAGCAGAAATCTAAACATTCAGCCTGGTTAATGTATCATTACTTAGTAAGTCAGTAGTTTCCCATAGGATAATGTATCATTACTTAGTTATTTTATGGGTTGGTCATGGAATTAGTAGAAAGTTAGACGTGCAACCGAGTTCAAATTTCTCTTTTCTATAATTCTTGAAAAACATTCAAGTTATGGGAATTGGATTGTCGATAGTCACACACATTCATGTTATTGCGGATCTGAACCATCCAATCTTGATCAGATAAACTAAGTTTTGATTTTGTGTAGTAAAACCCGTTTTGCAAAATTGAAATACGAGTCGTTTGCGTTAAATCGATATTAAATGATTGAAATCGCATGACTATGTGAATGCATGATTATCTTGATTGTATGGAATCCGGGTCTCAAATTTATGAGAGGATATTTTTCCCTCCAAATTAGAGAGAGAGTTACCTTGAGGTTAAGAGGGTTGAATGCGGGGGCAATGATGTGACGGTGACGAACCCAATCATTGCCCTCGACCATGACCAAGCCACTCCCAAACATGGGGTCTCTGTCATTTCTAAACACACTAGGTTTTCCCCATCTCTTGGCCATCACCTCTGTTGACATTTTTTGCAAGAATTTTGGGTCTGCAATGTACAAAAATGGCTCCGTACCTAGCCAGTAGACGAACACCTTACCTACACAAACAAAAGTAAAATGCATGCATATTTTAGAACATAGGCCCCAAATTATAGTTAAAGCTATCATCAGTTCATCACCGATTGAGTTAATTTATAGTGCAAAATATTTTTCCATTATACTTACCATGTGATTTCTGCCAGCTAGAAAAGTAGGGAAAAACGGATGAGTGAATATCATGTGTGAGATTTGAGGATAAAACTGAAGATTGAATGCTATTCTTTCTTTTCATCTCTTTAATGTTTCCAAGTGGAAACGTTGGGGTTGGACCTCCAAACCCACTTCTTTTAAGTTTCATTTGAGTTTGGATAGGGAAAACCAACCAACAAAATGTTAGTATCAATAGCAACAAGAGAAAAAGTGATGCCAAAACAAGAACCCCAAATAGTCCTAGAACTTCCATAATCTCTCTCTCTCTGTGTATCTGTATTAAGCTTCTATTTGTCTCTCTCCTTGTGTTTCTCTATTTTAAGCTTCTATGTAATGTTTGAATGTTGTTGGAAGCAAAGTAAGTGCTATTGGTATTTATAAAAGAAGGGATTGAGTATTAGAATCCGTGGCTTTGACTATGAAAACATGAAGCGACTTTTGACCTTTATTTTTATTATTTGTTTTTCCGTTGAACGTTTTTTGACCCTCACATTACATTTATAGATTTGAATATTTTTCTTTTATAATCCAACTTTTGTTTCGTTCCAAATGTTCTGGTCGGAATTGTTTCCAAATATTTTTTGTGGGACCAATGAGCTTTATTGGCGGCAAATTATAGCTACGGATGAAAAGGTAAAAGGTGAGGAGGAAACAATCTGCCACACACACAACGGCTTGATCATTGTGTTTCTCGTCAACGCAATGCATAAGAGAACGAAACTTACCGTGTTTGCCTGAAACAAAAAACAAAAAAAATGTGTACTTCGTGCATTGTGAACACGAGGCTTACGCGCAGGCACGAGGGGGCATCACCCTTTGTTTACTTGAAGAGGGTACATGAGCTTGTAAAATAATGGATGGAAAATATTGTAAATTTAAATTTTGTTTAGTTATTATGTATTAATTTTTAAATCTTAGAAGTATAAATATTTCATTAATACCATGTCTGTTTCAGACTGGGTCGAAATCCTAAGGCCCATTTTGAAGCTCATACAGCAAGTGTACGAGACAAGCAAGAGATCAAAGAAACACAAAGTTCACATTGGCACAACAAAGCATTGCACGGATTGCAACACATGGATCAAGATAGGTCGTCCATTGAGACACACCCTCGATCTAGGTCGTAGATCGCGATATCCCACACAGGGGCGTAGCCTCTTGTTGCAATGGGGTAGCCATTGCTACCAATTTTTTTTTTTTTCCAAAAACCAGTGTAGTAATATGAAATTTCGCTACGAAAAAAAATAAAATTAATAGAACACGTTTATCAGATAAAGTACTTACACTAAAAAATATTCAGGTTGCTTATATTTTAGACACTTTTTTTGCTTATATTTCAGACCGGAGTAGTAGTTTATTATTCAAAAATATCAGTAGTTCATTTTGTTTATAAAAAAATTACTCTTTATATTTGACCCCCTTATGGAAAATTGGCTAGCACTACTAGGAAAAGTTGAATTAGCCACGGAAATGACTTTATCTGAAGAAATAGAAGTTATGTATAAAGAATTAAATAAAACACTTATAGAAATCAATAAAAATATAAACTTATTGATTGAAAACACTGATAGAATTGCAAATTATACATGTCATAAAATAAAAAATGAACGAGACGAAATAAATAATATACGAAGTACATTAGATGGAATAAATAAAGGAAAAGAAGTTGATGAGAACCAAAATATTAATAAAATTAGAGAAAAACTCCAAAGAATTAGAAGATCTCTTAGAATATGAAGAAAGTAATAGAAGTATAACAATAAAGGATTTAGAAGAACTGATAAATCACAAATCAGAAATTAAAGAAATAATAAGATATGATTCCTCAAGTTTATTAAAACCAGTGTCATCATGGAGAGGATAAAAGAAGAATATATGGAGACCCTAAAAAGGTCAAATGATATTGAAGAAATTCAGCAATTACTAGAACAATTAACAATAATTGAGGAACAAAATAAACAAATACAAAAAGTAGAGCAAATAGAGACTAAAAAGGAAACTGATGAGGTAATATTAAATTCTGACTCTTCGTAATCGAATCGGATTGTGATGAAATATTTATGGAAAAAGGAGAAACAAGCAATACAAAATCAAAAAGAAAATGGGGAGAACATTGGAATCCAGATAATACTTGGGAAAAACATGAATTTGAAACAATGAATAAAAAAGGATATTCAAGAAAGAGTGGTAAATGGACTAAAATTCAAGAAGAATATAAACCACATTATGAAAATATTAGACAAGGTAACATACTAAATATTGACTGTGCAAGAAATAAAGAGGAAGTGTTATTACAATGGACTAATGAAATAACGTTACTAATAGCAACTGATGAAAGATTTACTAGATTAGACTTACCAAGTGTTAGGAATTTAATAATTTATAAGACAACAGGAAATGTAGAAAAGTATTTGACAAGTATAAGTGAGCAAGACTGACAACATTATGCTAGATATGTAAGAGATAACCAAGAATTTGCTAGACTTATTATGAATTTGATTTACTTAGAGTTCATAGGGTATAATATCCTTGAACATAAAGAAAAAGTAAACAAGTTTTTACAAGAAAAAGCAAAAGCACATTTAAATGGAATACAAATTTGTAATATGTGTGAAGTAGAAAGTTTTATCTGCGAATATCAAAAATACTATTATGAATTAAGTGCTGAAGTAAAGGAAATATATAAAGAAATATTCATAGATAAATTACCATACCCACTCAATGAAAAGATAAGATCTATATGGCAATTACGACCAGTAAAGCGGTAATACTTTAGGAGGAATTATACATATCTTATATAATGAATTAAGGCAACAATGCTTAAATAGAGAAACAATTAGGCAATTAAACAAAGGAAGAAATGTAGTTTGTTGTGACATACCAGAAATAGAAAAACCAGGAAATTATGGGTGTAATCAGCAAAAGAGAAAACAAAGGTATTATAAAAGAAAGCCTAGACTAAGGAAAACCTATCCAAAGAAAAAAGCCTATAAAGATTCTAAGAAAAAGTATTTTAGAAGAAAAAGACAAACACCTAAAAAAATATTGTCCAAAGGGAAAAAAGAAATGTGTGTGTTGGATATGTAATGTAGAAGGTCACTATGCAAATGAATGTCCACAAAGAAAAGAAAAAGACTCTAAAGAAAAATCAAAATTAATAAAAAGAATGTATAGAATATATGACTTAGAGCCATTAGAAGAAGAATTAAGTAGTACCAATGAAAGTGTATATGAATATTCAGAAGATGAATTATCTTCAGAAGAAACAGAATCCGAATAGTACTTACATTAAAATAAGAATTGAAAAAGAGAATAAAGAAACTGAGGCATACATAGATACAGGGGCAAGCATTTGTTTAGCAACAAGAGCATTATTTAGTAAATGGGAAAGATTAGAAAAACCATTAAAGATTCAAATTGCAGATGGATCGATACATCCATTATTATGGGTAGCCAAAAGAATTACATTAAGTATTCAAAATAAATTATTTATAGTACCTACAGTTTACCAACAAGAAACTGGATTAGATATGATAATAGGGAATAATTTTTTGAGATTATATGCACCTTTTTGCCAAAATTTAGAATTTATATCACTAAAGACTTCATATATTAGAGGAAAACAATTAAGAGAAATAATAAATATTCCAATTGTTCATTATTCAGAAAGTACTTACTCTAAGAAACAATCAGAGTTTAGCAAGCTGAAACGTGGTGAGATAATAGAAATAACATGTAGAAAAATTCGTCATGTACTAACAAATTTAGAACCAGGAAGAGAAATTTCAGCCCATATTGAAGAACTATTAGATAAAGTTTGTAGTGAAAATCCTCTAGATCCAAAAATTAATAATAAAGATATGGAATTAGTAGAATTAAAATTAAAAGATCCTACAAAAGAAGTAAAATGTAAACTCATGATTTACACAAAACAAGATAGAGATGAATTTGCAGAAGATATTAAACAAATGTGTGATAAAGGATTAATAAGACCATCAAAAAGTAAGCATTCAGCTCCAGCCTTTTATGTTGAAAATCATAATGAAATAAAAAGAGGAAAAAGAAGGATGGTGATTAATTATAAACAAATGAATGATGCAATGGAGGGAGATGCATATTTTCTTTCTAGAAAAGACCTAATTATTGAAAGAGTAAGAGGAATGAATTGGTTTAGTACTTTTGATTGTAAGTCAGGATTTTACCAAATAAGGTTAACAGAAGAGTCTAAACCATTAACAGCATTTAGTTGTCCTCAAGGACAATATGAATGGAATGTACTCCCAATGGGAATGAAGCAATCACCAGGAATTTTCCAACGTAGAATGGATTCAATACTCAAAGAATTTAAAGATTTTTGTCTTATTTATATCGATGATATATTAGTTTTTACCAATAAAGATTTAAATGATCATTTCAAGAAGGTAGAACTAGTACTTAATAAATGTCTTGATTATGGAGTGGTTTTAAGTAGGAAAAAGGCTGTTTTAGCTCAAAATAAAATTAATTATTTAGGATTAGAAATTGAAAAAGGAAAAATAGTAATGCAGAAATATGTACTAGAAAAGCTTCAAAACTTTCCCACTAAGTTAAAAGATAAAAAAGATTTACAAAAATTTCTTGGATTATTAACTTATATTTCTAATGAGGGTTTTATAAAGAATCATTTGAGAAAGAAAGCAACTTCAACAAAAATTAAAGAAAGATGCTATTTGGTCTTAGACCGAAGAAGATGAAGCAATTATTATTAAATTAAAGCATTTATGTCAAGATCTTCCTGAATTATATCATCCATCAGATGATGATTTAATTATTATTGAAACTGATCGGCCAAATGAATATTGGGGAGGAGTTATGAAGGCAAAACCCCCTGGACAAAAGAAAGAATTACTATGTAGATATATGTCTGGAACATTTTCGGACTGTGAAATCAATTATCCAACACATGAAAAAGAAACATTAGCACTAATTCGAATGTTAGAAAAACATCGAATATACGTGCTAGATAAATAATTTATTGTTAGAACAGACTCTACTTATGTTGCAGGTTTTAAGAATATCAACCACAAAGGAACATACAAGCAAGGAAGGTTGATAAGATGGCAAATGAAATTAGCTGAATACAATTATTCAATTTCACATATCAAAGGAGAAAAGAACGTGCTGGCAGACATACTTTCAAGAGAATGGAACGAAGCAAAGCAGAAATGTTAGATAGACAAATAGCAATCAAGGAAGCACAAAAGGCCCAAAAGGAAAAAGAACTTGAATTAATTGAAGCAGAATTAAAGCTCTTAAGGTTGCAACGAGAAGAAGAAAATTTTCCAAAAGAATCAGTTCCAGATGAAGAAATGAAGCCTAAAAAGTGGTACACAGTTTTTAATGGACCATTTCCAGGAATTTATGATGATTGGTACAAAGCAGCACCACACTGTCAAAAGATTCCAGGAGTCTACCACCAAGGATTTGCAACAAAAGAAGAAGCAGAAAAAGCACTAAAAAATCATCTTGAATTAGAAAAAGAAAAAGAAAAGAAAGGTAAAGAAATATATCTTGGCCCAAAAACTTATTCAGAAACAACAAAGAATCCACCAGTAAAATCATCTACATTTAAAACACTAGGAAAAATTCCTTTTTCTCTAGATGATTTTCAAATTACTTCAAGAAAGGATCATGAACTACAAGTACAATTTTCAGAAAAGAATTTTTGGGAAAATTTTGATAGATTAAGGAATTGGACTGAAAAAGAAAAAATCAATTGTTTTTACATGGTTGATAGAAAGATTTTTGGAATTAAGACAATTATTCTTCCTGGAGCACCTCCAAATTTAACATACAATATGTTCTAGTTTGGACTTATTGATTGTCTTTATTTAAGCTCAAATCATGAAGAAATTAATTTGTTCCCCTATTATTTCAAAGAATCAGTTCAAGCTTTTAGAAGGAATATTGCAGGAGAGAAAAATATTTTTCTAAAATTTTACTCAGCTTATCCAGATTTTACCACTAAACAACCTGCTAAGCATTTTATTTTTATTGGAATAAGCAATAATAATTTTCCTCTGAAGGATGAACCCAATGACACGGTCTATGGGGAAGAATTAATGACTCAAGTAATAAGTAATCAGTTGGCAAGTATTTTCACTCAATGTCAAGCCATTGGAAAAGGCTCTTACATCAAAGTACTATACAAAGGACCCTACACTCTGCTTTTAAGCAAGACAAGCAATAAAGAAATAAAGGAAAAAGACATGAGTCTTCTGACAAATTTTGAGGCAACTTTCTACTCACTATCGGGCACCTTAGTGGAATATAGGCCATCTGTCCTCAATAATTTATGCTCTATGATCAAGGAAAGTAAGGACCATGCATGTGAAAGATGTGTCAAAGAAAAAGACAAAGCAATAGAGGAGAAAGAAGACTTTGAAGCAATAGTGGAGGAATAAAGCTTGAAAGCATTCTGAGTGTTCACGTGAAGGCACTAGAAAATGTAGAATTATTGAAGTCACAATGTAAAGCACTAATGTAGTGCTATATTACTATTGTAAATAGTGGAAGTCCATTAGGCTATAAATAAGGCCATTTCTTCACTTAGTAAGTAGAGAAAGTTGAAGAATGAAATTTCTCTCTGAGAAATGTTTTCCTTAGGAAAACTTGTGCTAGTTTTTTAGGAGCTAGTCGGATACTTGAGAGTGTATTCATCTATCCTTGTAAAATTACTACTTATTATGAATAAAATCACTCATGTTACTCAATCTACTTGACTTATTTTCTTTACTCAAAACCTTGTTAAATATTCAACAACTAATGGAGAAATCATGAGCAAAGAAGTGGCTTACTTAATCAAAGATTCAGAAGCATAGTCAGGTATACTTACTTACTCTTCTTGAATAATTTAATTATTGTTGTTATTATTACTATTGTTATTTTATGCTTATATAAAAACTGAAATGGAAAGAGAAAAAATAGATAATAATGATATAGAGCACTTACATATTACTGAAGAAGATGGAAACTATGAAGGAAGTATTTTGATAGACCCAACTTTATTTCAAAAGATACAACAAGAGGACTTAGATTTGTCAAAGGATGCAAACATGAAAGGAGTTAAAGGAAAAGAAAGAATTAAGGGGTTGATGAAAAAATTTAACCAAAAGGAAAATATAATATACTATGGGAAAATAATTAATGAAGCACCAACAGATATAGCAGATGCTCAAGGAAATACTTGTATACAGTTATTAAATAAGAAAAAACTTATGGAATTAAAAAGAAATATAAAGAAAAAAGAACATAGTGACAAAATAGGATATATTCATATAGGAGCAATACAAGTTCTAATAAAAGCAACTTTTCAGGAAGGAATAAATTCACCAATAGAATTAGTATTAAAGGATGATAGAATCACTGATCCAAAGGACAAAATATTAGGAGTTATAGAAGGAAACTTAGCTTATGTTAAGTTAAAGTTTGAGATCCATCCAAATATTGGAATACCTTTAAGTACTCAAAGATTAGATCAATCACTAACTCTTGAACACAAATTCCTAAGAGGAAATTTAATGAAAACAGGAGATAAAATTTTATCGGTCACTTATTGTGTTAATTATGCACTAACAAATTCACATCATAGTATTACCTTTAGAAATAATGATAGAATAGATATCCCAAGCCTATTTGAAGATATAGGAAAGATTTATTATCCTAAGAAAAATGAAATTACAGATCTAGGAACTCTTATAAGAAAACCAAGAATATTAACACCAAAACCGATTGGATTTTGTGAAGAAAATGAAGAAAACAAAATAAATAAATTAGCTAATCAGGTAAAAGAACTAGATTTGTATGTAAGAAATAGAATATGAATAGTTTAGAATTAAGAAAGGAAGAGGTTAAAAATGAAATTAAAAATTTTCATAGAATATTAAAGGATTATCTAAAAAGAAAATTAAATGTGAAATAGGAAAGAAATAGAAGGAATACTTATAGTAAAAGAAAATATACTGGTAAAAATAAAAAAACTTGAAAGATCTAAGAAGAGAAAAAGATGAACACATAAAATTTTTATTAAGGACAAAGTAATAGAAATAGAAATAAAAGTAAATGATAAACTTAGTATATTACATATAGACGCAATAGAAAATGAAGATAAGGATTTTTATGAGAAATTAAAATATATATGGTCATTAGAATTGCCAAAGGAAATAAAAACAAAAATATGTGAAGAATATGGAAGGCTTTGTGCACAATCGATAGTATACAAAAATGAAATAAGTGAAGAACTGTGGTACCTAAACCTACCAAGGGAAGAAGAAATACAAGAAGAAAATTTAGAAAATAATATAGGAATTTATTTTGCAGAATTAAACATAGATGATGATGACTGGTTTCCAGATGAAGATTAAAGAATTAAAATATATTTTAGGAAATTATTCAAAGAATTTATTAGAGAATAGAATAGATTTAGGAAAAATAATGAATTTATCTGGATTTATTGATTCAGTGGAAATCACGCACTCAACTGGTATCAGAGCACTAAGATTCTAGAATTATTTATTATGGATAAATATGGTATTTCTGATGAAGAAATAAGAAAATATAAATTAGAAATGATTTTAAACCAAATACAACGTGAAAAAATAGAATTAGAAAGATTGTATAGATCTTTTGATTATTATATACAATGGCCCGAAGGATTAACTACTGAGAATTGGCAAGAATTAAAAGATAGAATTTTAATAGTAGAACGAAGTATTAAAACATTAGAAGATGAATATAAACAATATTGAAAAGGAATTAAAATTATGTCCGTCACTAAGTTTTGCGACCACGAAATTAGAGACCAATTATTATTTTCCGTCACTAAAATTTGTCTCTAAATCACTTAATTCTAGTTGTGTAGCTCTGCCACTGCTCCCACATATCGCTATCAGAGTCGTTTCTTTTATCAACGTTCGAGCGCATGTCATGTCGCTATTAGCGTCGTGATTCATGTTATTTCGGTCACGACTCAACGACCTCTCCAACTCGCGTGATGAAGTTGACCTCATATAAGGCACTATGAGGAGTGCCCAGGTTTGCTTTCCTAATTCCTTCTACTCCATCCTTCGATCATTCTCTAACTTAAGCACCTGAGTGTTTGTAGGTACACCACCCACCGTCGTTGTCGTGCCGCCACCAATTCCCGCCATCGAATCTTTAGTTCTGACTCCTCTCTGAAATTCACTCCGGTTCAATGCCAAAAATTGCTTAACTTAGGCTTTGTCAGTTTGGTTGTCAATTTTAAATATTTTGAAACCAAAATCAATTTTATTTTTTGTTTTTAAAGATTGTTATAAATCTTATAATTTTTTGGGCATTGCCATCTCTAGTAGGTAACACTCACCACCACCACCACTATTATCCGACACCCTCTAGGTCTCCCCTTTCATGTCATCGCATGGCACTCTTTACATTCATAGGACTCTGGAGGCATAAAGAACTTGTAAAGAGTACTCTTTTCTTTTCAAAAATATTCCATTATTTATTTTAAGGAGAAAACTTAGTTACTATTCAATAAGTGTTGGCTTTGCTGTTTATATAATATCACATGGATTAAATTGTTCACTTAAATTTAAAACAATTCTATTTAATTTTACTCTTTGACATATAATTTACATTTTGAATTGTGATAAAAGAATAGTAAAAATTGTACACAAGAAATTGCATCTAAATTTTGTCTTTTAAACACAAAAAGTCGTGCGAAATTTATTTCTTAATAATATTGAAGAAAGATGGTAAAAATCGTCCTCTTTTAAATCAATTTGCATGTATTAAAAATTTTATTCTATTTTATTTTTATTCAATTTTTTTCTTGCAACTTGCATGTCTTCTTTTAATTATTTATTTCGGTTGGTGAAAAAACTGAAAATGTAAAAAACAAAGAGGGCTTTGAACATTCATTCTGATTTCATTTGATGCATAACACAACAATTCAAATTCGCAATTACCTCGCCGTCGTGGAAACTTTTCTAAGGAAAAAAAAAAGTTCATTATAAAATAGTAAAAAGTATTGTACTAATATGAGTTTGAGACCAAAAACACTTTTTCTTCCTCTCTACTTATTATATATATTTTCCCCTTGAATTTTATGAACATAGGAAAAAGTCTACATCACCCACCATTAACTTTGAGAGTGACTTGTACCAGATCGGTTCATAAGTACGAATGAAACGGTGTTCATTTTTGCACCACATCGATTAAAAAGGCTTAACAAACAATTGAATTAATTTATTATCTATATTTAAAAAAACTTAACTATCCTAAAGACATGCGGTAAAAATTTATTCATTATTTTTCCACAAAAAACGTAACTACAGTATAGATTCTACTTTTCTTCAACACATGTGTTAAGCACTGAGCTAGTATTACATTGATATGGGAACTCATCTTAAATCCTTAAAATTAAAATCTATGGATTGAGTTGATCAATACTCTAAAGGGGCTGAACTATGAGTGGAAGACCATGAGTGGGCCTTAGGGAGAGCATGATAGATGGTGAATGATGGTAACTTGGAGAAAGCTTGAAACTAAACTTAGAGAGAAGTTGGGTTAACACAATCTTGTACTCCATAAAGGTCAAGTTTCTACCCACACACATTCTCCCTCCAAAGCCAAAAGGCAAGTACCCCATCTTGTGTGTGCATCCACCGTTGATATCATCCATGAACCTCTCCGGTTTGAACTCATTCACATCCTTTCCCCATAATGCAGGGTCGTGGTGCATCGCTACGATGTCGATCCACAAATTGGTTCCATTAGGCACAGTTAAATCATTAACCTGAATGTCTTCTCTTGCTTGTCTTTGCACATTTGGTGCTGGTGGGTATAGTCTTAGAACTTCATTCATCACCCACTTCATCTGCATGTACGGTCAAGATCATTGCGGTCAGCTCTTAATGTAGCAAGAGGACACATCATATTGGAAGAAATAAATTAACTGAACATTAAAAAAAATAATTAACCATCTTTATCACTTGAATTTTCAATTAATCCTAGTAAAATCGAAACATCTACTACTTTTCTGGAAAAAAAAAATTGGCGTGTTTGTATTTAGTCTATCATGTAGATATTGATTAGTTTTGTGTTGATTTAAGTCAATTATAGTGACACTTTTTTATGTTAAAAATGACACTTTTTATCAGCAAGAAAGTGACACTTTTGTTTTATTATAAGTTTATATTTGCACACAAATATAGAGTGTTGTACTTTGAGAATGCTATCAACCAGGCCTTTCGCCAAGTGGCCCACATGAGCGCCTCATCTTGGATTACGACATGGGTTCAAACTTGTTCGCATCCATGGAAATCCATCGCCCTTTCTACACTTCATGTACTATGTGTCTAACCGTAGTAATACAACAACATCATTTAATAATATTTTGAGCAAAAACACTCACGTGCTTCTGCTGCACACGCGCTTTGCCGTGGGGACATCAACTTTTTTTTTCTTTTAATAATTTCCTTAATACTGCAGACCAACGCTTAAAAATCTTATGAATAAAGTTTGACCATACAAATATTGGAATATCGTTCACGAACCTTAAAAAAAAATGACAAAGAGAAAGAAAAGATGACTGACAAATGCGTCACGTACATGGTTTTAATTAAATTATACTAGTTTGCAATCGTTGCTCAAGTTACAAACATAAGAAGTTATAAGATTGGTTTTGTGGTTGGAGTAGAAGAGTTAAGAAGTAGAGTGATAATGAAGGACATGACATCCACTAACAAAATACTAGCACTAATATTTGTCATTAGAAATTGAAGTTTTCTAAACAACCGCATTGTCAATGCAGTTGTGTTGCATCGGCTATAATTGTTAGTAATTTTTCGCATTCGAGAATTTTCATGGATCATGATTCCATGCAGTCAAAATCAACTGCAGGTCCTGCATTTAGCATAAATGTGGGTAAGAGAGATAACTTAGATGATTAAAAGACCGAAAAAAAAAACCTAGATGATAGTGTAAATGTAAGGGATTGCAGGGGGGTTGAATGCAGGAATTCTATTCCAATTTTTATCGTGTGATATTAATGCTATGTATACAAAAATATCAACTTACCTTCTTTAAACCAGCAAGCAAAGTGATATCAAGCTCGTCATTACCAACCACCTGTCTTATCTCATCTCTCAACTGGTTTTGCCAATCTTCATGCATGGCTAGAAGCAACAAAGTCCATGTGATAGCAAGTGCTGTCGTTTCATGGCCACCAAAAAAGAAGGTCTTGCATTCATCCACCACTTCACGTGTAGTTAATTTCTTTCCCGATCGGCCATCAACATTGTGATTTTCCTGTAGCAACAAACTTAATAAATCTTGTTTTGAATTCTTTTTGGGTGATTTCTTCCGAGCTTCTACGATCGACAACAGAAGCTTGTCGATCTCTTTCCCAAGTTTCTTGGCCTTTAGGGTTTTCTCAACATTGAAGTACTTGCCAAAGGGAACCCCTACATAACGATTGGTGTTAAAGAGAGTTATTTGCAAGGCTCTTAATTTGTGAAACACATCTCTTGCACTTTCGCCTTCCATGCCAAAACTTGTTTTTGCTATGATCTCTCCGGCTGTTGCTATAATCTCCCTCTCCACGTCGATTTCGGGGTTGCCTGAGTTTATTTGGGTAGCCCATCTCTCTATCATTTGATTTGTAGACTCAACCATCATTCTTGCCATGGCCTACCACATTGCACAAGAACGTTAATGCAACTCAGCACGAGTACGGGTGCGAGAAAATCAATCGAAAATATTTTTTGTATATAAATAAAATATAGATACACTAATACGTGGCAACGTGTATAGCCGAACCAAGTATAGTTTGTTGTTTTTAAGATGGATAATAGACTAATCAGAGAGAGATACCTTGAGGTTAAGGGGATTGAATGCAGGGGCAACAATGTGGCGGTGACGAACCCAATCATTTCCCTCCACCATGATCAAGCCTCTTCCGAACATGGGATCTCTATCATTTCTAAACACACTAGGTTTTCCCCATCTCTTGGCCATTACCTCCGTTGACATTCTTTTCAAGAATTCTGGATCTGCAATGTACAAAAATGGTTCCGTACCTAGCCAGTACACGAACACGTTACCTACACAGACAAAGGTAAAATGCATTTAGGAACAAAGTCACGTACCAAATTATAATTAATGCTATCATATATTAGATTGAGTTTATAGTATATAATTTGCCAAATATATTGTACGCAATATGGATATATGGTTATTGCACGAAATGTGATTATATGTTCATAGGAAGACTTACCATGTGATTTCTGCCAGCAAGAAAAATAGGGGGAAACGGATGAGTGAATATCATGTGTGAGATTTGAAGATACTACTGAAGATTGAATCCTATTCTTTCTTTTCATCTCTTTAATGTTTCCAAGTGGAAAGCTTGGGGTTGGCCCTCCAAACCCACTTCTTTTAAGTTTCTTGTGTGTTTGGATAGGGAAAACCCACCAACAAAATGCTAGTATCAAGAGCAACAAGAGGCATAGTGCTGCAAAGAATGCAACAAAAATGCCAGATAGCCCTAGAAATTCCATCACTTCCTCTCTATCTATCTTATGATTCTATATGATGATTTGATTGTGTTGTGGATAGTGCTATACGTTCATGTATTTATATAAGAAGGTAGTGTACAGAAGAATGCGTGGCTTTTGACTGTGAAAACAACATGTGGCTGATTGTGGACATTTAAACATTTTTGACACACACAATATATGTTTGAATATTTTCCCTTTTTTGGTCCAACTTTTCTTTTTTGTTTTAAATAATTTGGTCGCATTTTTGTCGAAATATTTTATTTGGAATATGGAGCATTAGTTTTAATAAAAGAGGCAAATTGGAATTGCGGCTGGGGATGAAACGGGAAAAGGTGAGGGAAAAAATTAAAAAAATATCCATATGTACTCCCAAGGGGGTCATCCACTTCAGTTGGTCAACGCGACAATGCAGGAAAAAAAGAAACTCCATCGTGTTTGGTTGCTCCAAAATAAGCAAAACAAGAGGATAAACGTGCCTTCTGAATACGCGGCGTACGCATAGAGAGGCACGAGAGGGGGCATCACACAGTTATTTTTTTGCTAACCTGACCTGAAGAGATACGCGAGGTCGTAAAATAATGATAAACAAAAGAGGAATGCTACGGACACTCTCTCTAACACTCTCTCTTAAACATTTCTACCGATGATTGGTAGCGTCACCTTTTGAAAATCAACAATTGGATTGAAAGTTACTATCATATAGATCATATCTGTAAATTTTAACATTAATCTATGATAATTTGCTATGTCATCAAGATGTGTCAAGATTAACGTTATTTGTAATTACACTGTTGACGTTAATCTTGACGCATCTTGATGACATAGCAAATGATCATAGATTAATGTTAAAATTTACAGATATGATCTATATGATAGTAACTTTCAATTCAATGGTTAATTTTGAAGAAAAAAAGTGTGATGTGGCCCAATCATTGAGAGAGTATTTAAGAGAGAATGTCAGAGAGAGTGTCCGTAGCATTCCTCTAAACAAAATTGTTAAATTAAGAAGTTTTAATTTGAATTGAATTTTGCAATCTTATTAATTACTCAATTTTATATTTATTTTATGTATATAATCTATATCGTCCCACCAAATAGGAAAATAATTAATTAACAAAAAAATATGTAATTAATAATCTTTAATCAATAAGGGTTGGTCTGAGTCTGAGTGGTAACTGGACTCAGATACCATCTCAAGGTCTTGAGTTGAGTCTTGGGTGTGGCAAAAACTCTATTGGGAGGGAAGAACCACACGGACCGGCAAAGTCGAGTAAAAGAAAACACGTGGCCAGCCAGGTTCACCGGCGTAGATTAGTCATCGGCGAAGCCGGTGGATACTGCGCACCAATAACATGATAACCAAAAAAAAAATCTTTAACCCACGTAAGGTTGTACACGTTAGAAAAACTGAATTTGAATACACTTCATTCGTCTCTTAATATAGGATCATTTTAACTAAATCACGCCATGAAGAAAATTGGTTTATTTAGTTGAAAATATTAAATTTGTACACAATTTGTATTGTTTTTCCAAAATTATCATTTTACTAATTCCAATCTTTCCACTTAATTAATCATATACTTAATTAATGACACTCGCAATCTCTCTCTTTCTACCTTAAGGACATTTTGGTAGTAAAATAATTAATGCAACAAAGTAATTTGAAATAGCATGAGATCTTACAAAACGTGAGACAAATGCTTTTACAAAATGATTCTATAAATTTTGATTTGTTGTCTATAAATTAAGGGACTGGGGGAGTATTTGTTGTTATTAGATATTATTAGTTAATAAGGGTAGTATAGTCTTTTAATAGGTTACTATATATTCTCTCTTTAGCTTTGTATTCTATCAACTTGTGTTATGTTTATTGGAACCCTAAGGGAGCTCTCTCCTTTTCTCCTTTTCTTCTTTCTCTTCATATGATTTTGTATGTTTGTTAACATGGTATCAAAGAGCTAGTAAGATTTTGGGAAGAACGTTAGCGTGTTCCACAGCTTTTGCGAAAAAATTTCTGTGCGACCCGTTTTGCGACCCGGTTTTGCGAGGACTTTTCGAACGCCGTTTCTGGGTATAGGGCCGCCTCTTGATCATCGTTTCTGGGTATAGGGCCGTCGCGGTTCTGTTGTGGTTTTTTTCCCGGCACGGTTCTGTTTCAGGTGGATCTTCCCGTTTGGTGCGCATCTGTTCTTTGGTGGTCTGGTATTTTTGTTTTCCTCTCTTCTGTTCGATTTTTCTCTTGTGTTTGTCTGGTATTTGGTCTGCTGTTGGTCTCGTATTTGTACCTTTGTTGTGTTGGTTTCTTGGGTATCTGCGATTTGTAGGGATGGCAACCGAAAAAGATGATTCTCTTCAATCCATTAGTGTGCAATTGACTGGGCAAAATTTTTCCTACTGGAGCTATGTGATGAAAAATTTTCTGAAAGGAAAAAGAATGTGGAGCTATGTTGAGGGCACATCTCTTAAGCCCACAGATAAAGATAAAGAGAAAGATGTTGCTAAATATGAAAAGGATTTAGAAAATTGGGAAGTCAACAATTCGAAGATCATTACTTGGATTAATAACTCAGTTTCACACTCTATAGGCATGCAACTTGCTAAATTTGACATTGCTAAATTTGTTTGGGATCACTTGAGACGATCAGTATGTACAGTCCAATTTTGCTAAACAATATCGATTGGAGATTAATATTCGGGCTCTTCAAAGAAACAATATGAGTGTTCAGAATTTTACTCTGCTATGTCAAATTTGTGGGATCAATTGGCTCTTCTTGAATCTTTGAATTACAAGCCTTCACCCTTATACTAATCGAAGGGAAGAGCAGCGTTTGGTTCAATTTTTGATGGCTCTTAGGGATGATTTTGAGGGCCTTCGTGGGACTATCTTACATCGTAATCCTCTCCCAAGTGTTGATTCGATGGTTAACGAAGTTGTTGGTGAAGAAATTCGACTTAAGTCTCATTCTCATTACGAAAAAGGCAATCTCTCCACTTCCACTCCATCTGTCTTTGCCGCTCATTTTCACAAAGGCAAGCCTCATGGAAAGGTTGGTTACGACATCGCAGCTATTGTAAGGAGAAGGGTCATTGGAAGTCACAATGTCCAAAATTAGGAAATCACCACGATCCTCCCAATGGCGCCTCCTTCAAATCGGTCGAATCAAAGAAATTTCAGGCCCCTTCATCGAATGTTCTTCGCTGCTCCTCCCCCAGATGCTCTTGGTATTGGACATGTATCCTCTTCTGAGACCCCTCAAGTATCTGATCTTGCTGAGCAGTTTCAAAAGTTCCTTGCCACACAGCCACATGCCATGTCTGCCTCCTCCTTTAAAGGTTTGCCTTCCCCTAGCCCGTCAGGTATATCTTCACCCTTATGGATACTTGATTCTGGAGCTGCACACCATATGTCATATGATTATAATTCTTTTGTGTCTTTAAATCATGTCTCACCTATGTCTGTCATGACTGCTGATGGCACTCCTATGCCATTAGCAGCACCGGTCTGCTTTCCACATCTAACTTATCTCTTTCAAATGTATATTACATTCCTAATCTCACATTGAGTCTTGCCTCTGTTGGTCGATTATGTGATTACGGTAATTTAGTTTTGTTTTCTCCCACTCATTGTTATGTGCAGGATCGCGATCAGGAGGTCGATTGGGACAGCCGTAGCGAGGGGGGACTCTACTACGGATGAGTGAAAGTACCGGATGTTGCGACCTCTTCATCGTTGATTTGTCATCTTTTCGAATGAGTTCATCTTCTTCTAGTTTTTATTTGTGGCACTCTCGTCTTGGACATGTTTCCTCTTCTCGCTTAAAATACTTAGCTTCATCGGTGCCTTAGGAAAGTTACAAACAAATGATATTTCTGATTGTTGTGGTTGTAAACTTGCTAAATTTTCTGCTTTGCCCTTTAGCAAAAGCATCTCAGTTTCTAATGCACCAGTTGATTTGGTTCATTCTGATGTATGGGGTCCATCACCGGTTCCTACCAAGGGTGGATCTAGATATTATGTGTCTTTCATTGATGATTGTACTCGTTATTGTTGGGTTTATCTTATGAAACATCGTTATGAGTTTTTTGGTATTTATCACATGTTCCGTGCTTTGGTTAAAACTCAACATAATGCTGTTATAAAGTGTTTTCGGTGTGATTTAGGTGGTGAGTATACCTCTAATAAATTCTTTGAGTTACTTGCTTCAGATGGGACCTTGCACCAAACCTCGTGTACTGATACCCCAGAACAAAATGGCGTTGCTGAAAGAAAACATTGCCATATTGTTGAAACTGCTCGGTCCCTTCTTTTGTCTGCCTCTGCTCCAAGTGAATTTTGGGGTGAGGCTGTTCTTCTTCTTTGTTCATGCCATTAATAGAATTCCATCCTCTGTCACATCAGGTTTGTCTCCCTTTGAAAAATTATATGGTTGTGTTCCTGATTACTCGTCCTTGAGAGTCTTTGGTTCCACTTGTTTTGTCCTTCGCCCTCATGTAGAACGTAGTAAGTTGTCTTCTCGTTCTACAATATGTGTTTTCCTTGGTTACGGAGATGGTCAGAAGGGTTATCGTTGCTATGACCCTTCAAGTCAAAAATTATATGTTTCTCGTCATGTTGTATTCCTTGAACACATACCATTTTACTCTATTCCTCCTAACTCTCATGGTCTCACTAGGTCTGATCTCACATGTATTGATCCTTTTTCCATGGATGTTGATGACTCTAATTTTGTGAATTGCAGGGTTGATGACACTAGTACTTCTACTGACTCGGATGTTCCCTCCATCCCCACGGCCCCTCAAGAACCTCCTGTGGTTGTTGATCCTGCATCTACTCCTCCTCCCCTCCTCCTCCTCCTCCTCGGTATCCCCTACGTGATCGTAAGTCCACTAAATTACCAGATTATGTTTACTCCACTTATTCCAATTCTTTTGCTTCTTTCCTAACCACTATTCATAGTTTGTCTGAGCCCTCTTCCTATAAAGAGGCTAGTCTTGATTCTTTTTGGCAGCGGGCTATGGCAGAGGAACTTTATGCTTTACACAAGACAGATACTTGGGACTTAGTACCTCTTCCACCAGGAAAACGTGCTATTGGGTCTCGTTGGGTATACAAGATCAAAACTAAGTCTGATGGGTCAGTTGAGCGTTACAAAGCCCGTCTTGTTGCTAAAGGATTCTCTCAAGAATATGGCATGGATTATGAAGAAACTTTTGCTCCTGTGGCCAAAATGACTACTATTCGTACTCTTATTGCAGTTGCATCGGTCCGTCAATGGCATATTTCTCAGTTAGATGTTAAAAATGCATTCTTAAATGGTGATCTTCAAGAAGAGGTTTACATGATTCCTCCACCAGGTGTTTCTCATAATCAGGGAGAAGTTTGTAAGTTAAAGAAGGCTCTTTATGGTCTTAAACAAGCTCCTAGAGCTTGGTTTGAAAAGTTCTCCATCGCGATTGCCTCTCTCGGCTTCCATTCTAGTGATCATGATTACGCTTTGTTTCTCAAGTCTACTCCTCATGGTCGTAATACTATCCTTATATGTTGATGATATGATTGTTCTTGGGGATGATGTTGATGGTATTTACGAGTTGAAATTACTGATTGGCCAAGCAGGTTGAGATGAAGGATTTAGGTCCTCTTCGCTATTTCTTGGGGATTGAAGTTGCCTACTCTCCTAGAGGTTATCTTCTCTCCCAATCTAAGTATATTGGCAACATTCTTGATCAAGCTCGTCTCTCGACACTCGAGTAGTGACACTCCTATTGAGCTTAATGCTAAATATGTCTTAGCGATGGTGTTCCTCTACCGGATCCCAATTTGTATCGGACCCTAGTTGGCAGTTTGGTGTACCTTACTATTACTAGACCTGATATTGCTTATGCAGTGCATGTTGTCAGTCAGTTCGTTGTTTCTCCTACTACAGTGCACTGGGCAGCTGTTCTTCGCATTCTTCGTTATCTTCGGAGCACTCAGTTTCAAAGTCTTCTCTTTCCTTCATCCTCTTCTTTGGATTTGCGTGCTTACTCTGATGCTGATTGGGCTGATGACCCCACTGATCGCAAGTCTACCACTGGATTTTGCATTTTTCTAGGAGATTCTCTTATTTCTTGGAGGAGTAAGAAGCAAGAAGTTGTTTCCCGCTCTTCTACAGAAGCTGAGTATCGTGCTATGGCAGACACCACTTCGGAAATAGTTTGGTTACGTTGGTTGATCTCTGATATGGGTGTATGTCTTTCTGGACCAACTCCTATGTACTGTGATAACAAGAGTGCTATTCAAATTGCTCACAACTCGGTTTTTCATCAACGCACCAAGCACATTGAGATTGATTGTCACCTCACTCGCCATCATCTTCAACATGGCACCATTTCTTTGCCTTTTGTCTCTTCCTCCATGCATTCTTTGACTTGTTCACCAAATCTCATTCTATTAAGCGTTTTCATTTTTTGACTGACAAACTCTCAATGCTTTCTGTTAATGCATCGTGAGTTTGAGGAGGGGTATTAGATATTATTAGTTAATAAGGGTAGTATAGTCTTTTAATAGGTTACTATATATTCTCTCTTTAGCTTTGTATTCTATCAACTTGTGTTATGTTTATTGGAACCCTAAGGGAGCTCTCTCCTTTTCTCCTTTTCTTCTTTCTCTTCATATGATTTTGTATGTTTGTTAACAGTTGTATTTAAATTTTGATTTTGATTTGTTGAATTTATTTTTATCTGTAGCATCTGTACTAACAAAGATAATATATTTTTAGTCTCTCGCCGAGACTAAAATCATATTATTTTTATTTTTTAAGAATTAAAATTAGAATCAAAATTTATTAATTTTATAGAAATAAACCGCTAGCTTAGAGTGAATAGTTTGCTATAGATAAGCTCGTGGCAACAAAATAGATGTGTTTGTAAATCAATCTTTTTTCACTAATTTATAATGTTTTACGATGTACTACTTGAAGTAACATTTGAACTTATATTTTTCTTATTTTTATTCTTATTATTTTAATTAAATTTATCGTTTACCCTATATTAAATGTAATAAAAAATTATTAACATCTCAAATATCTCTCTCATTATATATATTTATGGTGTTACATATATTTTTATAAAGCAGAAAAAATAAATAAAAATTAATTTTTAAGTAATAAAAACATTTTTTAATGATACTAAATAGATAAGTCACAAATTATATTATTAAAATATAAATTTCAAAATTTTATAGTTTATTATTTTATTTTATTTTTTTTGTTATTGGCTATAATTTTACACTTTATTTTGTAAGATTCACTTCCCAATTATTGATTTTTGTAGGATTCACTTCCCATTTATTGATAACAACAACGACATGAGTAGTAATTTGTTTTTATTTTTAATTGAGATAGCCCACAAGTTTAAAAATATTCAAAAATTTGTCACTAAAAGTTTAAAAATATTAAAAAATTTATCACTAATTAATTTGTGACCAAGTTGTCAAATTAAGTTATAACTGTGCTAGTGGTGAACATGACTCTGCTGAGCACGATGACCCAACCCAACTCAGGCTATTTAGAGTTGGCTTTCAATTTCATCATGTCCCATAATAAAAATAAGTTAAAATAATATTTTAGTCCCTATATGTGATATTAATTCTTAATTTAGTCTCTATACGAAAAAAGTTATTAAAACAGTCCCTACACGTGCAACGGTTACCCATTTAGTCTCTGTCGTCCATCCATGTTTTCTAACTGTTACCCATTTGGTCCTTATACGTGACATAAATTCTTAATTTGGTCTTTATACGAAAAAATTATTAAAACAGTCCCTATAAGAAACAGTGACTAAAAACTTATTAATAATATGGTCCCTATAGGAAAATTAAACTATTAAACAAGTCCTTATACGAAAAAAAAAAAATTAAAACAGTCCTTATACGAAAAAACTATTAAAACAGTCCCTGTAACAAAAAAGTGACTAAAATCTGCCCACGTTGCAATCTAAATATAGTCTCTAATATGACACTTGCCCATGTGTTAGGTACATATATGACATATTTAATCCTCAAACAAACATATAAGATATTTAATCCACAAACAAACATATAAAATAATTTTGATTAGATACATAAAAGTGCATATAAATCCACAATATGATATGGTTGTTTGTGGATTAAATGTCTTATATGTTTGTTTGTGGATTAAATATGTCTCATATGTACCTAACACATGGGTAAGTGTCACATTAGGGACTATATTTGGATTGCACATTTGACAAGTGTTAGTTATTTTTTTGTTACAGAGACTGTTTTAATAGGGATTTTTGTATAGGGACTAATTTAGTAGTTTTTTTTTCGTATAGGGACTGTTTTAATATTTTTTTCGTATAGGAATCATATTAATAAGCTTTGAGTCATTGTTTCTTACAGGGACAGTTTTAATAAATTTTTTTCGTATAGTGACCAAATTAAAAATTTATGTCACGTATAGGGACTGCTAATAATTATTTTAAACAGTTAACTCCGTTAGAAAACGTGGTTAGACGGCATGAACTAAATTAAGAATTTATGCACGCATAGGGACTGTTTTAATAACTTTTTTCGTTTAGGGATCAAATTAAGAATTAATGTCACGTATAGGAACTAAAACATTATTTTAACCTGAAAATAAAGTCACAGTATGTCCTATTCTATAACCTGACATCGGGTTGGAGATGAGATCAAATCAATTTTTGGGTTAGACGGACCTTACACACACACATATCGATCCATACATACATACATATGTAGAGTAATATATTGTTTTTCTCTACTTTTTTTTTAAAGACAAAATGGTATGCAGAAGCATCATTCTAGAAGCTGTAATAGCAACTAGGTTGGCACTACAGCTTCTATCAATCATCTGCAACACATCATTATTTTATTAAAAAAGAATAAAAAAGATATAAGAGAGGGACTTGAGGGACATAAACCTTACCCAAGGAAAATCACTTAAATCTATAATTCGGAAGCTTATTCCTATTATGGGCAAACTCTGGGGATATGAAAGGAGGGATAATATGGATAGTATCCCACCAGACAAAACCCGGATTATGAACCCAAAAGAGGCCAACTTGTCAGCACAAACGTTTCCTTCTTTATAAATACACGAGTAAATAAAAGACATGCTCTTAGTCAACTCAATACAATTAAGCCACCTATTACGAAGAGACCAATGAACTAAAGAGAAATTACTAAAAACAGAAATAACAAGAGAGGAACCACATTCCAACCAAAGATTCCTCCAACGTCTTTTATATGCAATCTCAAAAGTCAACATAGCTCCCACTAGCTCATCATATAGAGCATTTTGAATACCAAATTTATTAATAATATCCTAAATTTATAATAGAGTAAAGAATATTCATATGTTAAGAGAATACATTTTAATATATAATATATGAGTCAGGATCTATTGACACCAGGTGTCAAACTTAGCATAATTACACCTTCAAAAACTTTTTGTATAATGTGAATTTAATCAATCCAACCATTGAATTGAAAATTCTCATTAAATAGCTCAAGTCTATAAAATTTTACACAATTCAAAAACTATTTGACACTTCATCGTATGACTTTGTTTTAACGTATTATATGTTATTTAAAATATATGTAAATGTCGATTATAAAATTATATACTTCTGAATATATATCTGAATTGTTTCAAAATTTGTACACACAATCATCAACATAATATAAGATAATTCAACGGTTAGATTGATTAAGTTCACATTCTACAAAAAGTTCTTTAAGGTGTAATTATGTTAAGTTTGACACCCAGTTTCAACAAATCCTGACTCATAATATATATTTACTAATTGTATAAACTATTTTCTTTGGAATACTACTATTTGATCATTTTATAATTTTATTTAACTTCGGATCTTACCAATTTGACCGAGATAAATTTTCAAATCGGGTGAGACGAATATGATTCATAGCACTCTTAACGTATCTATTGTGTGTTTGGATACGTGGTTACCTACTATATTTCTCCGTCCCGAGACGATATCACTGCAGATGCTACTTTCTCTGGACTTAATTATAAACAAAAAAGTACTACCTAAATTTGTTGGACTAAAATATATGCAAATTTTAACTAACTCCACCATATTTAATACTATTTTTTCAAATATACCCTTATTTAATTCTATTTTTATTTTCTAAGAGCATTGTACACTCCCAAAAAAACAAGTTAGTAAATTAAAGTTATATTAGTAAATCTAGTTTATTTTTTATATGAAATCAAGAGTACTTAAATGAATATAACTAACTTTTTTAATTTGTGTGAGACTTAGTTATTTTGTTTATAAATAAGTCCGAACGGAGTACCTGACAAAGCTTTTAGTTGACCGCGCGTTTGATTTTTGCTACAGTCATTCTAAACATGCGCCTAAACTTTTGGTGGCAGCATTTTATGATTAGGGCTAGAACTAAAAAGCCTGCACAAAATTAATTAGTTACATATGGTCGGTTTGTGAATTGGCTTTCTCTCAATCCCACGATTCCGTAACAACATTTTATTTATTGGATTAAATTATATTATTTTTGTAATGTAGATTATTACCAAATTTTTGAATTATTATATCATGCCGTTGAACCACCAATTTGATTAAGTAGTAAACGCCCCATTAATTTATGCTCGTCAGTTGTCACCTGTTTGGCAAGGTAATAATGTCTAACCTCCATATTTTGAAACATCGATTATCAAATACAGAAAGTTTCATTTCACCTGATTGGACAAGCGTGAAAACACGAAGAAAGAAAAAAAACCGTGGGGGCCCACGTACTTTTTATTTCTTTGCATAAGTGCGAAAAAAATGGGGAGACACGCTTTTTTTTTTACTTCCATTTCTACCCTTATTCTCTCATTTTATCTCAAATTATTTAAATTTTTAGTCAAGAGTATTGATGTCTTTTAAAAAATAATCAATACGTCTTTCTTCTCTTTTTCTCTTCTCTTTCTCTTATTCCAATCAATATCTCAAATCTATCATACTTCTCACATTTTTCTCTCTTTTCATACTCTCTTCACAATTGCTCTCTTCATAATTTCTCTTGTAAACCAATCACACCCTTAATGACATTATTTTCAAAATATCCTTCAACTAATATTTTTTCAATAAGATTTTTTTTATTCTCGTGGAATAAATTCTCATAGAAACTTAAATGAATGAAATGTCAGTTTGGCAAGTATAATTATTTTTTTTATTACATCAAGAAAATTAAATAAAATTAATCAATATTTTTAATTAACGTAAATATAATTGTTTTTTACTTATATTTGTTTCCAGAGTGGGAGTTTCGATGCGGCTGATCAAGCATTTACTACTGCATTTAGCTATACAGAAATTCACAATGCGGTCGGCCAGTCATCTATTTCCCTGGAATCGGGAGTGGGCAAGAAACGTTTTTAATGGGTGTTATGAACAATGCCTATTACAAAACATTACAAACGTGCATCTTCTGTTCTTCGCATGCAGTTAATTTGGACAAACAATCAAAATATACTTAATTTCTTCATGGGTACGCCTGAGTAGATACTAGTAGTGTTTAATTTGATTTTGTTTCCTGTTATGTTTTGTCATTGTCTTTATAGATTTTGTTCAAAGAACACAAAAGGACGTAATTTTTTATATATTGTATAATTTTGTTAACTTTATGGTATAACTCATTGCACATGGAAAAAACGCTAGTTGTAACTTCTTCTTCTTCTTTTTTTTTTTTTTGTACAACGCTAGTTGTAACTTTTAGTCATGTGGTATTTTCATCACATTATATTATATTTCCAAAATAAATTATTTTGTGCTTTTTTGATAAATCGTTCTTTTTTTATAAATAATTTTTATTGACCTTTTTTTATAAATAATTACTTTGTACTTTTGCAGTATCACAAGAATAAGTGACTTAATATTTCAAAAAAATATTGAGACTCGGTCTCACATCCAGACAGTTTGGAATGGGAAATAAAATTGGGAATGTATTAATTGCAAATTATTGATACTTCCAATAATCAATATAGTCTGTGCCAATGGACCAACACTTGTATTTTTTTTAATATAACCTTTTAAATGGCCAATAGAAATAAAAAAAATTCTCAATTCACTACAAAAAATCAGCATTTCACAATTATACATATATTTAAGCATTTGAAAATATTTTTGTATAAAGTTAATTAATAGGACTAGTTTTTAATAAGTGCTTTGATTTTAGAAATGTCGATAATTATTTTATAAATTCATGGGGATAGTATACATATAATATGCCAAGTTTGTCAACCACTCAACCTTACATAACAATTTAGCCAACGAGATAAATGTGTGTACGATGGTCAAGATAGAATAGAGACGGATAAGATTAGAGAGTTGGATAAAGATGAGATAATATATAGATATGACAAGCTCTTATCATATTATTTGTTTGATTTTTTTAAATTTTTTTATTAATTTGAATTATTTTTTATAGTTTCTAATATGAATTTTTTTATATTTATTAGATTTATTTCTGTGATTTTTTAATCACATAAGATGACAAAATTATCCTTATGAAAAAATTACATATAATTTTTTAAAATTAATTTTTATTATTTTTAAATTATACTACTTTTTTATAATGTTCAATATTAATTAGTTTTATTTTATTCTCAAAAAAATATTAGTTATTATTTTAAATATTTTAAATATTTTAAATATTATTTTATTTTAATTTTTTTTAAATTTAATTTTTTAAATAATATAAAATGACAAAATTACCCTAATGAAAAACTACATATAATTTTTAAATCTAATTTTTATTAGTTTAACTGATTTTTTATAAGTTTTAATATTAATTTCTGTTTTTTATTTTTATTTTAAATATTTTTAGTTTTTAAACTAATATTTAAATTTTTTATTTTTCTAGTTTCTTTATATTATATAAAATAAAAAATTACCCAATGTTAAAAAATTACATATATTTTTTTAAAATTAATTTTATTATTTTTTGTAATTTAAATTATTTTGTGTATTTTATAATTTTTAATATTAACTTTTTAGATTTAAATTTCTATTTTAAATATCTTTATATTTTATTAGATATTAAATTTTATTTTATAAGGGTAAATAGGGAAGCAACTTTTTATAGAATGTAAGAGGTGCATGTGATCGTTCATTTCCCTCAATTGTCAGAGAGATTACTTCTAAACTTAGAGAGAAGCTTTGGCAAGAATATATCTCGATTCTTAGGTGGCTTTTAACCTGCACAATTGATAAATTTATGCAGGATGGGAAAGTTGGCTCACAACCTTTAATTGCCTGTGACCTCCGATTTTTGAATATTTATAATTTTGCCCCTAAATCTTGCAATAATTAAAAATGTTGCCACATTTATATTTTTCCCTTTTGACCAGTAAGAGTCTTAAAGAAACCATCTCCCCCAAAAGTCATTTCTGACATTAAAGAAACACCTGTTTCACATTCATCATTCCGCTTTTCTCGAACGAACAACAACGTCGTTGCCTTGGATCCCACCCAGAGGTTTCATCCTCAGTTATTGGAAACGATTGCTTTCTACCGTATAGGCGTTTGAAGGGGGTTTATAACGTTCCTGGATCCATCAATGGCGTCCTTGAGTAACAGTGGTAACCAACGTCCATACCTGTACTGTAATAGGATCTGCAGTTATGGAAGGTAGCAAACATAAAAATGTCAAGACTGACGAAAATGCAACGGTGTGATCCCATCGCTTTCGGACATTAATGGGACATCCCACAATGTTGAAAATGAGGTTAACAGAAGACATTCAACTTGTTCAGATGGAGGAAGTACTCAGAGATTTTCAACATACATATGTGGGTTTTAAACTAATTATGTTAATAATGGGGTTCTTTAATTTTTTTCGACAAAAATGGGGTTCTTCAATTTATTGTTTTTTTATTGTTTTCTTGAGGTAAATGACGTATGACTGATGTGAGTGTTATTGCCATGGAACAAGACTTGTAATCATAATATTAGCCCAACTTAAAAATGGTTCATTTCTGGTTTTTTCAAAGGTTCATCGGTAAAGCTGCTAAAGAAACATTAAAAATATATGAAACTGAATTTTGTAAATATATGGTTTACCAAGCACCATTTTGTAAATAAGTCTAATATGTACAGAAACAAGTTAGTCAAGTATCCCTTCTTAGACCTTGTCCATCGATTTTTTTATGTATTAAATCAAGGGTTGTAATGGAACTTTCCCATCATGCACAAATTTAAGCATTTGTGCGACTAAAAAGCCACCCGATCCTTAATCGTCATGATCTCTTTTGGTACCAGTGGACTATAATGGATTGTCATAAGTTCAAAGACTATAAATTCTTCCATCTTTCAACCATCATCAAACGTAAGCGAAATGTTATAGATTGTATTATGAATGACTCTAATAGACCAATTACTGACCACGAAGAGATACCATAGTGTACCTGGAATTCTTTAGAAACCTTTATACTGCCCAAGGTCCTCTTGAGAGTTGGCTCATTGATGACAACTTTCCTTCCTTTTCACAAGACCAGTTAGCTGAGCACCATACCATTCCAAATAATGATGAAATCAGAGATGCATTTTTCTCTATGGCCCCTTTCAAGGCCCCGGTCGTGATGGTATCCATCCTATCAACTACCAATCCCACTGGGATACCATTGGTAAATGCCTATACAACAACTTGATTCAATATGCTTTTATAAATCCTTATTCAATTAGTTTGTGTAACATCCCTGATTTTTCTGTTTTTCAAAAAACGTGTTTTCTGTATATTTTTATCTACAGAGGCATTTTGGTCATCAAATAAAGTTATGATTTTGGAAAAACTGATTTCGTTTTTGGATTCTACTATTCCACATTAGTGGGTGGTAAAATTTTCATATTAAAATTTTGATGGAAACCGGGCGTCATTTAGACTACTCGGGGTAACGTTCTTACCGCCGAAAATGCCGGTTTCGACCCCGGGCGGATTTTTTTTATATAAAAATTCCATTTTAATTAATTTTAATTTTTTAGACGAAAATAAAATTCATATCAAACGTATTTTTCCGCCAACGTTAGGTTTAATCGCGTAATAATTGCGCGACCAGAATCTAAGCAGTATAATTAGAATAATTCCTAATTAATAATTTGGATAATTATTAATAAATAAATAAATAACTAGATTTGATAAAAATTTGAGTTACAAAAGCATAATGCAATATTCTTTTTATATTCTTAATCAAAATTTATAATTTTGAAATCCATAATATATTTTATTCTTAACCATGATTACTTTATGTTAACCATGGCTAATCCTTTCTTTTTGAACAAGAAAGCTCTCCTATAAATACCCTCCTTCACTTCTTTTTTTATCTAGTTTTGAGAAGATGAAGGTAGAGAGAGAAAGGTAATTTTAGAGAGAGGAAGTAACATATTTTTTAGAGAAAGAAAGGTTTTGGAGAGAAAAGTGAAGGAAACTTGTAGATCTTTCATCCAATCTTCATTCTTTTCATATATTTGTGATCTTGGAGGTGATTTTGATATTCGGTGATGTTGGTGCTAAAGAGTTTTGGTAAGAGGTGGAATCTTAAAGCTTCGAGGTAAGAGGAATTTTTCTTGAAGTTTTGAGAAAGCATAAGTCTTGTGTGTTTGTGTGTTTGTATGCTTGGTTTGATATTAAGTTATTTTTTGATGAAAATTCTTTGGGTTTCATCCCTTATTTTTGAAAAAGTAATTATTGAGTACATGTAAGTATGCTGTGTTGTTGGGTTCATCAATATTTGATTACCGACTGTCAGGTGTTTTGACGGCATAGCTTAGACTATGGCTTGATGTGAATTTTTCTGCTGTTGAAATGTTTGTTGACCACTTTAAAAAGTGGGGGTTTGCTTGTAAATACAAATGAGTCATGGAAAATTTTCTGTAAATGGTTATGTTTGAAAGCGGTTATGTGAATGAGTCTTGATATACTGTTGCACTTATGCGTTGCATGGACCTGACAAATTATTGTCAGCGGGACTCTATGCTTGTGGACCTGACCAATTATTGTCAGCTGGTTGTCATTAACCAGAACTTTTTTTAGTCATTAACTTTATTAGTGGGGGGCTTTTAATGCCGTAAGACTACTAAAGTATGGACCTGATAAAATATTGTCAGTTGGGTGTTGATCCTGTGGACGTGACAAATTACTGTCACTGGTTTTCTTTAGAGCGGACCTAACAAATTATTGTTAGCTGAGCTTTATGCCTGTGGACCTGACAAATTACTGTCAGCTTGCTTTTAAGCCATTTTCATGCATGTTGCATGGGAAATTATTATTGGGAGATCACTGAATCATGAAGATATCTATCGTTGTGTTTTATTGTTAGAAAATATTATTCTATCTGTCTGTGTATAATATTTATTATTTTTATTTTACTTGTGTGAGTATCGCGATAAAACACGTTAAGTGATATTATTACCCTTGCATTGTTTTTGTTGTTGTTTCTCTTTTTATTAATGGACAGGTGGAAGCGGGATATACATTTCCCAGTTGGAAGATTTATGGTTTTTTTTATTACTAATATTTCAACTCGTGCCATGCACGGGTGTGTAAACCTTATGGATGGTTATATAAATATTTTTTAAAATATGCTATTTATTATGTTTCTTTTTTCAGAATACGATTTGTTATGTTTAATACATTATATTGGTAAAATTTCAGTCAACAAAAATATTGGTAAAATAAAACATAAGCCCCAATATTGTTAAATTCAAATGAAACTAAATATTGTTAAAATTTCAGTGAAAGCAAATAACTTATTTAGATATAATATATTTGTATTTGTATAAATTTTAATCCAATACTGATATTTTAATGTTACAACTTTATCCTTTTTTTAACCGTATATTACTACTTTAACACACGCAAGTATGTATATATATTGTCTTTTGCATATTTGCATAAAATAATTTTATTTTTTTTGGAGCAAAATTTAAATTTTTTCCATAAAAATTTGTTGTTAAAATGAATGAGACATTATCTATAAAAATTAAATAAAATTTGTTTAATTTCAATCATGCATCACATACGTATAACAATTTTCTATATTTAATTATTATTTTCCACCATAAAGAGCTGGTTACTTAATATTTGATTGATTATCATATTTAAAGTAAAATACAGTGGAAAAATATAAATTATTACTAATTTAGGAGAATAAAAAATTGTTGTCAAATTATATTTTTTTTGCCGAACTAAAGATAGAGTTTCTGGTACAAACGAAAAAATAAATACTCATCAATGCACAAGTTATACGTCAAGGGACAAATGAAAAACATTGTATAGTAACAACATATTTATAGTATGTTAGCTTACACGTTGTGTATATTAAAAAAATAAGCAAAAAATATTGTGGATGATTTCATAAGGAATTATCTAAAATACACATAACATGTTTCAATGAATTTGTTTTTCATGTAAAATTTTCATTCCCGTGTATTATATTATGTCTATAATTTATGTATTGATCAATTTATATATAGACATTAATTTGTAAAGAAAATCCAAATTTGCTAAAATTTTAAATTTGCATGAAAAAGATATTAAAATCAAATGTAATTAATTTTGTAAACAAATATTAAGAGACATAAAGTTGAACTTTTTACTATTATAACATAAAAGAAATCTTTCTATAAATTAGTTAAGTGAAATTTAACAAATAATAAAAAAGTAATTAGTTTTCATAAAATTGGCTTAAAAATTAAAGAAGTAATTAATTTTATATGCTGAGAAAGTCTTGCCCTTTAAACCATTTGACTAATCCTATTGGACATCATATGTTTTGTTTGCCCATAAACCAAGGGTTGAAAATGATTGTTTCGTTGAATAGTAATGACCAACTATAATTGGCAAACCATGGACATCATATGTTCGTTGAATAGCAATTGCAATATAACCTTGAGTTTATATTTTAAAAATCAAAATTGGATTTTGGAACTGTTTAAAACCCAGTAATATATTTGTGTGATTATAAAATATCCTATGTGCAAATCAAAGTTATATGATGCTTCCCCGTCTATGGGATGGCCTCTAAAGAACTCAGTCAAATGATTTTCCACACAGCTCACTGGTAGCCCCTAGGCATCAAGGAAAAGCTTGCCATTATAGTCCTTGACCTTAAGTTTTGCTCTTATCTTGATTGATGTATTTGGCAAACATGTCAATTGGCAGCAGAAGTTCAGTCTCCAGCAAGCATAAGAACCTAAAATAAAATCTTTCCATTCTGCTAAATAATTTTTTTGTGCAAATTGTAGTTGGCTTGACTTCGTTTCTCAATCTCCCAAAGAAAATAATAGATCAATAATGTTTATCAACATCCAATTCATATTGCAAAATCCATGAGATCATAAACTTGATTCATTAAGCTAGACTAAAGTACAAAAATTACATAGCATTAAAAACAAAACAAATGAAAATTCCACTGCATAGTTAACTTTCGTTAAATGGTAAAAAAAAATGTGTCCAAATAGGTTGTAGATAAGCCAGAAAACTAGCATGCCATCTAAAAGTTGACTCAAAAACATAATTAAGATGAACACTAACATGACATTCCCCCTGATCACTATGCACAATGGGTAAATGATCAAAGAGATTAACTTGTTTCCCAGTAAGAATTTTCCATACAAAACGAAGATTGGGAAGAAGAATATGATGAAATTCAATAAACTAACTTTTTTTTTTGGCTAAACAAAGATACTAACATGAAGATAAATTTAAAGGAGTAAAGATGGTGGAGAACCCAAGTCTGCAGATTAAATAAGATAATACGAAAATCTCCATCGTCATTAGCTAATTTTTGGATTGAAATATTCTTGTTGCTCTAGTTCGTTCTTAACATCTTCAGCTTCATTCAGTTTATTGGAGTTGTCCAGATTGTGGTGCGCTCCACATCATTATTCATGTCCTCAAAGTCAAACTCAGTCACTGTGAATGTGACAACATAGAACAGCTATAAGTTTACGGGCCTAAGTACATAGGTAGGACTAAATTGAAATATGGAAAGAACAAAATCACATGGACAAATTAAGGGCACAAATAGGACTAAAAGTGCTAACGATTCCAAAGTTGAATGTAAGAGCATCTTAATACATGATATAATCATCACTCTTAAAGCTATTTTAGACCCAATCCACCACAATCCATGGTGCTAGCTCATTGGTTTACCTTTTCTACCCTATCATCTCTTATTTTTTCACATAAACTTCCCCATTACTTGTCATTTCTCTTCCCCCTTACAGCAGCAGTAAAGCCATAATGTGCACAGTAATTTGAAATTCTAATAACCTAATAATCATCTGCAATTTCCCACAATAAAATTCGATTTCTAATAAGTAATTCATCATTCCCACTATTGATGAATCCCTTGCATCAAATAAACACATTTATAATTTATGTGCTAGCTTGCTAGCTAGTAAATCATATTAAGGTACTTAGAACAACACACACACACACAAATTTTATTGCTTGCTTGATATATAATAAATCACATAAGTTAAATAGCACAAAACACACATTTTACATAGTAGCACTGTCATTGCTTGTTGTGCTGGTGCTGCTGCTACTAAAACATCTCCTTTAAAGCAGCAGCAGAGTTCAATACCCAGTGCTGCACTAAATTGAAGGTTCCCAGTGGTTGAAGCATTTGACGAACCTGTGTTAGATAAAATTATCAATTGGCTACCACCTGGACCATTTCAGTTAAGAGCACAAATAACTAATCAAATTCACCAAACATGAAGAGTAATATCACCGATTATGCATACCTAGCCTACACTCAACAAAGTACCAGCTTCGCTGATGCAACCGTCACTCCCACTATGAATTTGTTTTCCCTCATATATGAAAGACTTTTTTCCTACATCATTTGTCAATCAAAAGATGAACATTTAACGTCTATGATGTATCAACAAAAGATAAAACAAAATTCAATTATTCAAAATTAAAGGGGAAAAGAACAACAATACATACTAAAACAATAGGTTAATTATAAGTTATATTTTTAGGCAAGGCGCCATTATTACCTTTTGGTCCTGATGAAAAGAAGTTCTTATATTTTCTTTTGAATTCTTGCACCTAGAAACAAATAATTCAGTACGACTAAGAGAAATGATAAGTAATCCAAGATCATCACATTCAATTCAAAATTATAAACGAAAAACTTTGTTGAACACCCTAAAATGCAGACGTAGTTTCGACTGAGATCCAAACTGTTGACTTGCCTTTAGATGTTAGGGAGTATGGACAACTGCTAACATTTCAAAAAAGGAGAATGAATGAGAATTGTGAAATTAATTATCTTTATCAACAGTAATAATACTCATGAAGTGAGGAATTTATGATTCAAGAAATTGCAGCAAAGAAGAAATTATATGAGCAAGTAAAAAATTAGTACGAATTCACCTTACTAAAGAGTTCAATTGGAGGGTTATGCTGAACAATATTTTCTTATTGGAAATTAAATTCCTGCATGAATTGAAGCAACATGTGATATTGTTATCTGAAAATCCACCTTCTCTTTGACATCTTCCAAGGACCAAATTACTTCCATGATAATTATATTTCCTTCACTTCATCATGTCAATTATAATCAAAGCAAATTAATTATTGATTGTTATTTCCATTTGAGGGAAGCAAAAGAATTAATTCCAACAAAAATCATGCAATTATAGATGCGGATTACATGAGAATGTTTGCTCCTTACACATTTGAAATTTGAATTTGAAATACCAATCACATTAATTATTTATAATAGTGATTAATGCACATCAATTATTTATGCCATTGCGATTTTAATTTTTGAAATTTGAATTAAATTAGAGAAATTGATAAAAAAAAATTACATTAGAGAAAAGCTCTAATTGAAACATGGAACACTAAAAATAAACATTTTTAGAGTACAAAGGTATACCAAAAATATTTTATTGCTCGAAGACAGAAGATCTTGAAGTGCCGACTATATTTTCTCCTGTTAGGAGACCTTGTTTAAAAATATATGAACTTGCAATACACTAAATCGTAATCAAAATAATTTTCCAATAAAAAGTCATTATAGTGGGGAAGTAATATAAAAAATGGTACTAATAACTATAATATAGCTGGCAGAAACTTTTCTGATATGGAAGACCATTTGTACCTCCATTTGCTTGACAAAATGCTAGTTCTCGAAGCATCTCTGATACGATCCAAGATGAATGCATATAGTTTTTAACGGATCGTCCTCGAATTAACTCTTGCTATAAGGATTAAGACGGAATAAAAAAAATGAGAACTTTAGGAATTAGAGTCCTCAATCCTCAAAACTGGCGCCCACTTCTATTGAAGAAGGAAGAACAAATTCAAGCTTTGCTCCTAGGTTAGCAATGGCGCACACAAAAGGAAAACAAGATGATTGAAAATGCCTAAGGTGGAAACTTTAAGAACTGAAAGCGCATAAGCAAAAGAGCATAGCAAACAGAATAAAATAAAAAGATGGAAATTAGATAGAAAATGGAAGAAGACACCACACTCTCAAGAGAGTGATAAGTCCGGTGTAGATTCGCCACAAGAGAAAGGAAGCTCTTGATAAGAATCAGAAATGGTTCATCCAAGAACCTAAGAGGCTTAGCTCTCACAAACTCATAATGGAGTGCAAATAAAATCTGATTCAAAAGTCCTGAATTAGGAGAGTACAAAGGCTTTTATAGCCATAATGGTCATCAATTGCCTCCCTCCTTTCCTAATAGGGTGTGGCGACTAAACCTACTTGGAGCAGACAGTAAGATAGCGCCCCCCAAGCCTAAACCTAGCTCAAAGATATGGGTCAAGTCTAATTAGAAAAACTGAAACACTTTGTAAGATCCTATGTGCTTAGTTAGCCCAAAACAAGTAGGACCTTATTACAAAAATTATCCAAATAGAAAATACAACCAAAACTGAAATTTAAAAATGTTCAATTACTTAATTTAAATAAATTAAAAGAATGACTAGGGTGATATCATGCCCCCACATTGGGTTCTTCATCAACTTGAATTATTTGGACTATCTTGAGAGTTGGGCCTTCGGGAGTTGGTTTGGGAGATAGAAAATAGTTGACTTCTTTGTCCAAAGCCTCTTTAGCCTTCTTAGTCCTTGACCTCGTCATTGGGCCTCCGAGTCCTTGTAGAGCATCATTGGGCCTTGCATCTATTGGATGGTCTCCATTTGAGCTTCCTTGGTCTTCATCATGCCCTCCCCCTTCAAAAGAATTCGTCCTCGAATTTGATCCTTCATCACCTACATCAAAAGGAATTAAGTCAGCCACATTAAATGTTGCACTAACTCCATACTCACCTGGTAGGTCAACTTTATAGGCATTATCATTGATCTTTTTAATGATTTGGAAGGGACCATCTCCTCTAGGTGAGAGCTTTGATTTCCTCTGTGAAGGAAACCTTTCCTTTCTCATATGCACCCAGACCCAATCTCCAGGTTCAAAGACAACTCTTTTTCTCCCTTTGTTGGCTTGCCTAGCATATTGCTCCATCTTCTTTTCAATTTGGGACTTGACTTTCTCGTGGATCTTCCTCACATATTCTACCTTTGCCTTCCCATCCCTATGATTCAAAGAATAAATATCAGGTAGAGGCAGTAAATCAAGGGGGTGAGAGGATTAAATCCATACACAATTTCAAAAGGAGAAAAGCAAGTGGTATAATGAACAACTCTATTATAAGAAAATTCAACAAGAGGTAAGCATTCTTCCCATGTTTTGACGTTCCTTTTGATGATTAACTGCAGCAAGGTCGATAGGGTCCTATTCACCACTTCAGTTTGCACATCGTTTGTGGGGGGCAAGTGGTAGAAAATAACAGCTTAGTCCCTAATTTGTTCCAAAGAGTCCTCCAAAAGTGACTAAGGAACTTGGAGTCCCTGTCAGAGACTATGCTCTTAGGTATCCCATGTAGTCTTACAATTTCCTTGAAGAACAAGTCTGCCACATGAGTGGCGTCATCCACCTTACGACAAGGAATAAAGTGGGCCATCTTGGAAAACCTATCAACAATCACAAAAATTGAGTCTCCCCCCCTTTTTGAGCGGGGAAGACCTATCACAAAATCCATAGACAAGTCAATCCAAGGAGAATCCGGGATAGGTAAGGGGTATAAAGTCTATGAGGCATTACCTTTGACTTGGCTTTTTATAAACAATGCATCTATCACAAGTTCTATGCACATCATGCTTCATGCCAGGCCAATAAAAATGCTCATGCAATATGTCCGAAGTCTTTTGGATCCCAAAATGACCCATTAGTCTCCTCCTCATGTGCTTCCCTATGTAAGAGTTCACGCAACAAGCATTTAGGCACACATAAATATTTTTCCTTGAACAAAAACCCATTATGCCTAAAGAACCCATTATGTGCCCCCTTTTCACAAACAACATATATTTTGGAGAAATCATCATCATGCATGTACAACTCCTTTGTGTGCTCAAAACCAAGCATTTTTGTTTTGAGAGTGGAAAGTAAGGTATACCTTCTAGAGAGTGTATCTACCACTACATTCACCTTACCTTGCTTGTGCTTGATCACATAGGGAAATTGTTCAAGAAATTCTACCCACTTAGCATGCCGTTTATTAAGCTTACATTGCCCTTTCAAATATTTTAGTGACTCATGATCACTATGAATTACAAATTCTTTTGGCAAAAGATAGTGTTGCCAAGTGTGCAAAGCCCTTATAAGTGCATACAACTCTTTATCATAGGTAGAATAGTTCAAAACAGCACCATGCAATTTCTCACTAAAGTATGCAATTGGATGAACCCCTGAAGTAAAACAGCCCCAATACCCACATTAGATGCATCATACTCAAGTTCAAATGACATAGAAAAATCAGGTAATACAAGTATGGGTGCATGAGTAAGTTTTTCTTTAAGTATGTTAAAGCTTCTCTCTTGCGCTTCCCCCCACTTCAAACTCACATTCTTCTTTACAACCTCATTCAAAGGGGCAGTTATGGTGCTAAAGTCCTTTACGAACCTTCTATCGAAACTAGCTAGCCCATGGAAGCTTCTCACCTCACTCATTGACTTAGGGGTAGGCCACTCCCTAATGGCTTTAATCTTTTCTTCATCCACTTGTACTCCTTTAGCACTTACAACAAAGCCCAAAAACACGACATGGTCGGTACAAAAGACACACTTCTTTAAATTAGCATAAACGTTTCTTTCCTAAGCACATTCATCACAGCCCTAGGGTGTTATAGGTGTTCTTCTAAGGTTATGCTATAGATCAGAATGTCATCAAAGTACACCACTACAAACTTGCCTAGAAACTTTCTTAAAACATGCAAGTATAGGCGCATTTGTAAGTCCAAAAGGCATTACCAACCATTCATACAATCCATGCTTAGTCTTAAAGGCTGTCTTCCACTTATCCCTTTCCCTCATCCTAATTTGATGGTACCCACTCTTCAAATCAACCTTAGAAAAATAACAAGCACCATGCAATTTATCAAGCATATCATCTAACCTAGGATGGGATGTCTATGCTTAACAATGATATTATTTACAGCCCTACAATCAGTACACATGCGCCAAGTGTCGTCCTTCTTAGGGACAAGAATAATGGGAACATCACAAGGATTTAAGCTTTCTCTTACCCAACCTTTTTGGAGCAATTCCTCCACTTGCTTCTGAATTTCCTTTGTTTCCTCGGGATTGGTCCTATAGGCGGGCCTATTAGGCAAAGATGCCCCTGGAATGAAATCCATTTGATGCTCAATACCCCTTAAAAGAGGTGGTCCGGTAGGCACACTTTTTGGGAAGACATCTTCAAAATCCTGCAAAAGAGACTCTACCTCACTAGGTAGAGGGTTAGAGTTATGATTCAAATACAAGCCTTGTACACACAAATGTACATCTCTTGCTTTGCAAAGCAAGCCCTCTTTATCTCACTCTCCCTGGCAATCATACATTCAATATTTTTTTGATTCCCACTGTTTTCTTCCCCATTTGATTTACCCTTTGTGGCCTTCTTCCCTTCTTTTCTCCTAAGTCTTAGTGCCACTTGGTCTTCACAAACCTATTTAGGAGTCAGAGGCACAAGGGTAATTTTCAAAGAATTATGCACAAAAGAGTATTTATTAGTAAAACCATCATGAATAGCACATTTGTCAAACTGCCAAGGCCTACCAAGCAAAACATGGCCAGTCTCCATGGGAACAACATCACATAAGACATCACCTTGATATTTACCAATGGATAAACTTACTAACACTTGCTGATTAACTAATAACTCACCATTCTCACTCAACCATTGAAGCTTGTATGGTCGAGGATGAGGAATAGTTTGAAGTTCAAGTTTTCTTACCAAACGAGTGATGGCCACATTAGTGTAGCTTCCCCCATCAATGATTAAGGAACATACTTTTCCTTGGATGATGCACCTCGTATGGAAAATGTTCTCCCTTTGATCTAGCTCATTTGGCACAATTTGACTCCCTAAAAGTCTCCTTATCATTAGCAAGTCACCATCATGAGCTAAAGTCTTATACTCTTCTTCCTTTTCACTTTCGAGAGGAGAACCCTTGCATGAGTCACTAGAAATATGCCCCCTCTCATCGTCATTATCCTTCTATTTGGGCACTCATGGGCCTTGTGGCCACTTCCCAAACACTTAAAACATTTGATGTTCCTGTGCTTAGAATCAGAAGCAGAAGAAGTGTTAGTGGAAGGAAAAGTTTTAGAGTTTTTAGAGTTCATACCTTCCTTAGGTTGTGGAGAGGAACCCTCCTTGGGTTGCTTATCCTTCCAAGTAAGGGTTTTGAGGGTGGAAGGCGATTTCCTCCCTGCCTTCCTTTTGAGTTGTTATTCCACCTTTATTGCTTGTTGGACCAACTTTTCAAGCTCTTCATAATGATGCAACTCCACAATGTCTCCTATCTCACAGTTTAGGCCGTGAAGGAAACAGGACATGGTAGCCTCCCTATCTTCATTAATATTTGCCCTTATCAAGGCTACCTCCATCTCCTTGTGGTACTCATCCACACTCTTACTCCCTTGGGTAAGTCTTTGGAGTTTATTGTGTAACTCCTTGTGGTACCACGAAGGTACAAACCTCATCCTCATCAAAGTCTTAATCTCCTCCCAAGTATCTACGGGGTAATCCCTATTCCTTTCCCTCTCTTTTTGTACCTGGTCCCACCAGATTAGAGCATAATCAGAAAACTCCAGAGCCGTAACCCTCACCGTCTTTCTTTATTATAACGGTGATAGGAAAAGATTTGTTCTATTTTGGTTTCCCATTCTAAGTAGGTTTCAGGGTCATTCTTTCCCTTAAAAGAAGTTACTTGGGTCTTAACTCCTCCTAGTTCTCCTTCCCTCTCATCACTCCTATACCTCCTATGTCTCCTATCATCATGCCTCCCATGTCTCCTTCTCCTATCATGGTTCCTCCTGGTTCTCTTTTCCCTACCTGAATCATAATCATCTTCATCCTCATGTGAGGCCTCATGTGGATAACCTTTACTCCTTCCATCCAACCTTGTGTTAAACTCCGCCCGAACTTGGTTTAACCCTTTGTCTAACTCTTGGGCTAGGTATTGCATCAATCGGGTTATCCTAAAGGATGGGGGTGTGCTTCCTCCACTCATCTTTTTTTTAAAGGTCAAAAGAAAGACCTTTTCCACTCTTCTCACGTGTTTACACTCTTGAATTTGTCACTCGTGTTTCACTCTTTGTAGGCTTTTTCTATAATGTTCACTCTTGCCTTTTACGCCTAAAGTCTCTTTGAGTTCTTAAATAAACCCTCTCGTGTTTCAATTACCAAAAGGTTCTTTTCAAACGTGACGATCTTCACAAGAGTTAACCACTCAGAAGTTTGAAGAAAGGAAAGAAACTCTAGACAAAACTTAAAAGAATTTAAAAAGACAAACAAGAAAAGCTAAAAGGAAAAGGTACAACTCAAAAGGAATGCAAATAAGACAAAAAGGAACTGGAAGAATGAGAAGACAATTGCGCAAAATGCTATGAATTACAGCACCACTCTTAATGAAATCCACAATGGCAACAAAATTTAATCTTATTAAGTGCAAGGGACAGTTTCAGTTTCCTTCTTTTCTTTTTTTTTTCTTTTTTTTTGTTTCTGAAAAAAAATAGGATTTTTTTGTTGTACTACGGATCACGCCCCTGTTCCCTTTTTTTTGCACTTAAAAATTGGTTCTTGCAATATCAATTTGAATTGTTATGCCAAATGTGTGATTATGAGTTTCCTTTTCAAGTCAAGTGCTACAAATCACAAACAGCAATGAATATGGAAACAAAAGATTAAAGTTATAAATTGCGCAAAAGAATAAATGACTGGAATAAATAACAGGGAATAAAGATCTGGAAATTATGGACAGAAAATAAAGGGAAGAAATTAAAGGCTAGAAAGTAAATGACTGGAATTAAACAGCAGAATGTAAAGGATGTTGCCAATCCTTAGGAAATGGCGCTGATCAAAATGATCTGAATGTGTACAAATATGGCACTCAAGCAATTGTGCTTGGTGTTAAAAAGCAATAAGAACAGTACACAATAAAAACAAGAACTTTGTCAATTCTAGGATCCGGCCTCTAGATACCACACGATATGATCCAAGATAGATGCATATAGTTTTTAACGGATCATCCTCGAGTTGACTCTTGTTATAAGGATTAAGACGGAATAAAAAAATGAGAACTTTAGGAATTAGAGTCCTTAATCCTCAAAACTGGTGCCCACTTCTATTGAAGAAGGAAGAACAAATTCAAGCTTTGCTCCTAGGTTAGCAATGGTGCACACAAAAGGAAAACAAGATGATTGAAAATGCCAAAGGTGGAAACTTTAAGAACTGAAAGCGCATAAGCAAAAGAGCATAGCACACAGAATAAAATAAAAAGATGAAAATTAGACAGAAAATGGAAGAAGACGCCACACTCTCAAAAGAATGATAAGTCCGGTGTAGATTCGCCACAAGAAAAAGGAAGCTCTTGATAATAATCGAAAATAGTTCATCCGAGAACCTAAGAGGCTTAGCTCTTACAAACTCACAATGGAGTGCAAATAAAATCTGATTCAAAAGTCCTGAATTAGGAGAGTACAAAGGCTTTTATAGCCATAATGGTCATCAATTCCCTCCCTCCTTTCCTAATAGGGTGTGGCGACTAAACCTACTTGGAGTAGGCAGCAAGATAACTCCCCCCAAGCCTAAACCTAGCTCAAAGATATGGGCCAAGCCCAATTAGAAAAACTGAAACACTTCCTAAGATCCTATGTGCTTAGTTAGCCCAAAACAAGTAGGACCTTATTAAAAAATTATCCAAATAGAAAATACAACCAAAACTGAAATTTAAAAATGTTCAATTACGTAATTTAAATAAATTAAAAGAATGACTAGGGTGATATCATGCCCCCACATTGGGTTCTTCATCAACTTGGATTATTTGGACTATCTTGAGAGTTGGGCCTTCGGGAGTTGGTTTGAGAGATAGAAAATAGTTGACTTCTTTGTCCAAAGCCTCTTTAGCCTTCTTAGTCCTTGACCTCGTCATTGGGCCTCCGAGTCCTTGTAGAGCATCATTGGGCCTTGCATCTATTGAATGGTCTCCATTTGAGCTTTCTTGGTCTTCATCAATCTCTTATAGGAAGTTATATCGAATTCCTGATATAATGCTTTGAGGAAGGTCAGTGGTCAAATCAAGACCCAATATAGCCCATTTTTATGCTTCCGCTAATACACAAAACACTAAAAAAAGGCTTCTTTTTTAGACAAATCTGCCACACAAATCACATAATAATGAGCTTCACATTCACTAGTCCAGAACTTTTACAGTAATGAACAAAAAATTGTTCTTCAGGGATTGTTCCCTCGAATTGTTCCTTGGAAACTTCGAAACTGGTGGTTGAATTGTTTACAGCTTACTAGTAGGATGAATTTTAGATTTTCCCATATTTATCGTGAGGGTAATCACTGTGCTGATAAATTAGTTTCTCACGGTATTAGTCTTCAGGGATTTATTTGGTGGGATTTAATGCCTACTTTCATAAGGGAGGATTTCTTCCGCAATAGGTATGCTCTTCCAAATTATAGGTTCAAATAATTGTACATGGGTTAGGTTCATGCCCCCCCATGATTTTGTCAATTTTTTTCATTATTTTTAATAAATTTTGGTGTGCTGCAGATGATAGGTAGTGGCTAATGTGCCAACCTAGTTGGGATATTAGTTACTATTGTGATGCTTTTGCATGTCATTTTGCCTTAAAAAAAAGAACAAAAAAAAACTAAAAATAAATAATAATCAAAGTAAACAGAAGATTGAATAGTGTGACCCGAAAAGAGGTATTGCTGGCAATCGGTGGGGTAGCATGGCGACGACAACAGTTTCTTCGATCTCAGCATCGGCTAGGGGGCTCAGGGGTGTGCAATTCTTTGGAATTCTCTTCTTGCAACATCCATTTTTCCAACGTAGTGAAGACATTGTACACCTGAAAAAAATTGAAGAAATCAGAGAGTCGAGGAACAAAGAGAAATTGTGGAAGGAAGCATTACAAATTGGGGAATGGAATTTGGTTGGAAAAGGGCAAAAGGAAGAACATTTTGATGGTTATGGGAATGGGAAGAAAGAAGGTTGCCTTCGGAAGAGGAAGGTGAAATCAGGCACGATTCAAGGGAAATTTGTGTTGCAGACATTCTAATTTTTCTAAAGTTTTCTATTATGTATATCAGGAGTGTATATTGATATTAATGGTGTTGAATTGTAATTTCAATTTTTTAAATATCAAAAACAGAATAAACATTATTGATGATTAATATAATTAATGAATGTCTTTATTTCCTACCAAAAATAGCTCTTTTTACCAAAATAAATTACTCCTGGAGATACATTTTACCATTGAAAAAAATAATTATCACGCCTAGAATGACAATTTGGAATCAATGTTGCAGTTAATTGGTTTCCTTTTTCGTTTTTAATTTATTCGAAATTTGAATGAAGGATGAATCTAGTACATATAGTGGTCAGTATAAATAACTGAATGAATTAAGCAATAAAGTCGGATGCTAATATAAATAAAAATAATAATTTTTTACAATTATTGTAACGTAAATATTAACAGATGGCATATGAGTTGTCTATAGAGGATGACATGTGTGTTAAAGTATTACTCCTATAGATGGACATTTGGAGATTTTCTTAATTGGTGTGTATACGTGGAACAATATTAATTGTTTTTTTTTCATGAGAGGCTGACACTTGGAACATTATTCAATGAGTTCATTTCTAATTGTATATATTATTATTGATTGATTATTGATATTGATTAAGAGTTTTATAAACTTTTGGAAGTCTATCTCTTGTATTTTATTTTAGTACCACGGTAAGTGGATTTTATTATGTAAATCTACGCTTATATTTTTTTCGCATTATTCTGACAATGAAATAAAATCTTGTGTGTTAAACACGTTATTTTTAAAATCTTCCGCTATTTTAAAGTTTTAATTATTTTATTCTCATGTAATACCTTCCTTTCGGAGGGTGTTACAGTTTGATTAACGACACTAATATAGTGTTGATCCCTAAAGTCAACAAGGCCTCTCAAGTGAAGCACTTTTGCCCCCATCAATCTTTGAAACGTCTCCGAAAAGGTAGTCACAAAAGTCATCACCACGAGATTGAGGAAATTTATCGGATCCATTGTGGCTTCTCACCAAAACAGCTTCATTCAAGGAAGAAACATCGTTGACGACATTATTGTGGGCCAATAAGTCTTTCATCATAACCTCTAATAGATGGATCGTCTAGATGTTCTTCCATGTTGCCAAGCTTCCAATGAATTGCCTGATCGCAAAATCATTCACAGAAGTCTCTCACAGACTGGGGAGGAAGACAAAGCTCTCACAGACATGAGAGGAAAATATTAATAGAAATATCAATTATATATGTTAAAAGTTGTATTGAAGTGAATTATATATGTTCGAAAAAAGTTATCATAAAAGTAATCTTAAAGACAATTGTTTCACTTCTTATGAAATTACATTTATTTTGGCGAAAAAAATCATTTTTAATTTTTTTTAAGAAATTTGTTAAGTTTTTATTAAAAAAATATTGTTTATTATAATGAGAAGCTATTTTAAGTAGCTCCCGAAAATAATGTAATTATAACTACTACTTCCTCCTTTTCTAATGGCTTGCTGATTTAGAGAAATGAAAAAAATTTCAGAATAATTATCATTTTATTATTTCAATGTGACATTAATTTTTTTTCTCCCAATTTTGTCCTCAAATAAATATTATATGCATCACTCTCAAATCATTATACTTCATTATGCATTTATAACAATGGTCAATACACCAATAGTTAATAAGGACAATATAGTAAAATTGTTCTATTCATTATCTTATTTATTACTTTTCTCAATTTATGTGAAAAACCTTAAACGACACTTAATATGAAAAGGAGAAAGTATCTTTTATAATAAAAAGTGATTACATTTTTTTTGTAAACAAACGAAAAGCTAATGGTTTATAGTGTACATAAAATAATTTTTTCACACAATCTTCAATTATTTAAAAAAAAATTAAACAAATAGACCAATAAAAGAATAAATATTACTCTATTTAGCTAGTGTTGTTTAAAATTGCATTTAAATGTATTCTTAGCAAAGAGGGTATAATTTTCATTTTTGAATTAATAACGTTCTGGGACGTTGCATTTTTGATTAGTTAATTTTTACAAATGAAAGTTCTGGGACGTCAAGAGAGAGATCAAAACAAGCAGCCAGGAGTAATGAGATTAAAAAAACTAACAACAATGGTTAACATCACGACATGGTTATTTTACGAAGAGGTGCTGCGAAATGATATCATTGGCTAGCTTTCCGTGATTTCCGTCAGAAACCGGCTATACATATTGAGAAATGATTGTCGGTACGAGACAAAATTTAACAAATGACATGGCATGTCAAAGAGCCTAATTTCGTATACTAATTATATCTCATTGTTTCCGTCAAATCTGAAATTAAGCATTCACAAAAATTGGACAAATCAACTTTTCGTGTACTTTCGTAACGAAAAGCCTTCATAGTACTAAATAGCATCCTTCATACATATCCTAGCTATTCAGATTCGCGATATTCATGTAAAATTTTCAGGTGACATATATCAATACCGTAAAGAGTAGTGTTAATGGCACACTCTCTAACACTCTTTTATCAATAGTCACTCTTTTATCGGTTGAAATCTAAATGGGTTCCACAAATCGTGTGGATCCCACATAAATTTGGTGGAACCGTGTGAATTTCAACCAATAAGAGAGAGTGTGTTGAAAAGAGAGTGTGTGAGAGAGTGTATCTCTAGTATTTCTCATACGGAAAACTAATAGAAGAGAAAACAAAATGTGAAAGGAAAAAATTACGTGATCACCAAGGATTTGAACACCGATGTTCAACACAGAAGTCCTTATTTTGGAAATAAATACATGCTGGGCGGTGGAACGTGATTTTACAAAATAAAAAAGCGAAAGATAATTGTAACATCTTCCAAAACGCTGAGGAATCTTTAACGTGATTATGTCTAGGATCGGATAAATGGAAAACCAAACATATAGGCTATTCATCTTTGCCTGATCTAGGAGTACGTTTTAATTATTTAATTAATTTTCAACTTCAAGCCACTTTAATAGCAATAACGACTCATGGGTGCATAACAATAGCACACGAGTTCCACCTGACAAATGTTTACGCGCTGTGGTTTTTTTTTTTAAGAAAATCTACTAGTATATAAAATGAAGTTTTGTCACGTAGAATTATGTCACGTGTCACTTTTATATTTATCTATTTTTTTTCTTAAAATAAAAATTAATTTTTAATTATTATTATTATTTTAAGATAGTCATTATTATATTATCTCAATTAATTGTTATTAACGATCACAATATATTTTCTTAAATGACTTACTTATTTTAAATTATATACCATTCATCTTTATCAATCATAATTCATTATATTTATAAATAATGATGAAATAATTATTAAATTATCTTACAAAGTTAATAATTATTATATCTTGTATGACAATAATTATTTTTTATGCATTGTTACTTAATTTAATTAATTAGTACTCATGTAAGGCACGAGTAATTTCACTAGTAAATAAAAAAAATTAGGGGAAAAAGTTTATACAAGAACTGGACTCACTTTAATTTTTTTCAATAATAATTATTGTGTCAATAAAAAATCATTTTAAGATAAAAAGTACAAAAGAATTAATTAAATTATCACAATAATATTTATTGTTAATAAATTAAATTAATAATAATTTTTAAATGGGTGGGGAAAATTGATATATTATTACTTTAATGACACCAGTAGTCTTGCTAAAACTATCCCAAAGGGAATTTGTAATTTCTTTAAAAGTATAAACAAATTGAGCCCTTAAAAAATTGAGGGCCAACAACAAAAGTTGTTTACAAATTGGCATAAATGGTTGCACTTACACGATCTCAATCATTCAACTTTAAATAAAACTGAAAATTTGAAATGGAATTGGATTCATCTCATAAGGTGACATCATTTCTTAGTTATGCAACTTTTATACAACACATTAGGCGGCTTCTAGGGTGGGACTGTGAATCATGTGATCTATAGTGGATCGATGCTTGAAAATAGCTCGAAATTCCAACGATGACTGACGTCGTCTCCCGTACGTTGAAGTTCACGGCCCTCCACGTCCATACGACTGAGACGGTGACCCAATCAGTGTCGGTTCAATAAAAAAAAAGGAAAAACGAATATGATGAGTTTTGAGGCACTCGTATGCATTTTTTTTCCGAACCGACATCGATTAGGTCACAATATCAATCATGTTGATGTGGAGGACCGTGAGCTTCTACATACAGGAATCGGTCGTCGTTGGAGTTCTGGGCTATTTTCAAATATCGGTCCACCTTAGACCACATGATACACTGTTCTACCCTTGGACGATAGCTACAAGTACAACTACATAAAGGGCCAAGCGATAAGTGGGTTTAGTCGATTTCAATCCAAAAAAACCCAACCAAAGACACTATAATTAGGCCCATTTCTGTCCATTTGGACCAACGAGTTGGTTGGGTGACGGGTTGGATGGATTGGTAGGTGGGTTGACACGGGTGTAGGCCTATATTGGGCCTAACCACATTTTTAAGTAACTTTTTATTAAATTTCTCGATACTTTAAACAAAATATACCAATTGGGCCTTGTCTTATATGAGACCATTTAAAATTTAGTTGCCATAGTCCAAGTTGCGTTGTTAAATCTAAATACTAATAATGGTTTCATAAAAATAATAAACCAAACAAAAATTATTCTAATGAACATTTTGTCGAAAAAAATTTATTCTAATGTACATGAACCGAAAGCTACACCCTCTCTTAGAATAAGCTTCTTGAGGACACCAAGAATAATACTTTATTATTAAATCTGGAAATTCGATTACATGACGAATTGGATCTTGAGTATACATTTATTCTCAACAGTTGTGTCTTTTGCAATAGTTAATTAGCACAAGGATAATATCTTAGACATATCAGAGTCCACCTTCTACAATCAATTTACTCTCATGGGTAGTTGTATGTTACAATGTCATGAATAACTTCCCATACTGAAATGAAAATACTTATTTGTGACAATGGCAAAACATTTACAACACTACCCCAAAAATTCCTTTTATTTGTTTTATTTTGACACACATGCATGTAATACTGTTGTCTTGAATATCAATTAGCCGCAGATCGGCTAACTTTCAAAACGGTGATTCCCTTTTCTTCAAGCGATTACACCAAGGAAGGAACTCTGTTCCTTAGCTATGGGTCCCTTAACTCACTCCAGAAAGGTTTAAGTCGATGAACTAAGATAAAAACTGGGACATAAAGGTAAACATAAAATGCGAATAAAAGCTTGAGCGAAAATTATAAGTTGTTTGATTGATTGATGATGTCTTTCAAATGTATGTACAACTGGGTATTTATAGTAGCAACTAAGAACTACCCCTATCTGCCACGTTCAGTTGGCTAACACTGATACATTCCTAGTTGACAGTTATTCGGCTGAGTCGTGCCATGCTCCACTAACCATGATCCTAAAAACTAGGCGCATTAGTACATTGTGGCCACGTCACTTCAACCAACGATCCTCTTTGTGCAAATATCTCCTCAGATTCCCTCGCTCAGCTCCTAAAATCATGGAGAACAATCTTGACCGGTTTTTCCTTGGATATTTAATTAATTCAAAATTACTTCCACGTCATTCAGCTCGTGGAGCAAGAATCTGATCCCATACGTGACTCCATGCTATCCTCATGGGCCTAAATATCTTCCTTGAAGCCCAATAAGTCCAAGGCCCATGTATAGCTTCTGGTTTCCTGCTTTCGACCCTATCAGCTGACATGCCATATCGACTGGTAGGCACATCGGCTGACGACCAATCGGCTATTTGATCTATTCGACTGGGACTAGCTTCGGCTGGTTCTAATGAATATTTTGGGTGTAAACAATTGCCCCCTACGCTGTCTTAGCCGTAACACCCTAGGTTTAGGTCAGGCGTAATGATTTAAGTCAAATCACCCTTTTAAATCATAAATGCGAGGTCATCCATTAACAACAACTTTTGAATAGTGCAACGGCTAATCCTCATCCATCCGATTTATTCGCCTTTAAACCCCACTATCAGTGATTTACTTTTCCTTTAAATACTCATCAGTCGAATTACCTCTTACGCTTACTTCCAGCCCTAACTCCTGTAGCTTTCACCATCTCCAACCTTTTCGTCTTTCACCTACAAACCAGGCCCACCATGTCTTCTGCTTCTGATTCTCAAAACCAATCCTACGCGTACGATGGCGAACAATCTTCTTCCTCCTCCATGAACCTTGGAGAAGGATCACCAGGAAACTCAGACCCAGCTTAAGGATACGGATCAAAGATTATCCATTCTGCCGGCTGAATTAGAGAGGATTAAGAAGGAGATAGCGGAGTTGACCCCTCAATCGGCTGCTCTAAATGAGAAACTCCGCTCCTACTCTCAGCAATGTTATGACCTCTTCAAACAATCTTCCTCTCTAGACCGTGACTTAGCAGTATTAAGTGCTCAAAGGACATGTCTAGAAAAAGATCTTGAAACTAGCAGCGCTGGGTTAGCTGAGGCCAATCAAGCCTGGCACTCCTTCAAGTATCAGCTAGAGGAGGTTAGGAAACAGGAAGCTGTCGTAGCAGCCGATCCTTCAACCAGTCAGCAAGGCGATCTTGAAGGTGCTGTTGTTCCCCCAGTGGAGGCATTAGCTGAAGTGCCAGCAGCAGAACCTACCCCAGATATAGCTGTAGCTTCGGCTACGACTGATGCTCCTGCATCGTCAGCCGATCCAGGTCCTGCCCAGGTTGAAGAAAAATCAAGTGATGCACCTGAGGCTGCAGCTCCCTAGTTTCACATTTAAGCTTTTTTTATTTTGGCTAGGTGGCCAGCCTATGGTCACCACAAACAATTTTACTTTTATGCTAATGCACTTGCTTTTAATTCTCCAATATGCCTTCCCACATAGTGGGGTAATATCTCTTAAGGTGTTTTCCATTGATGCTTCTATTTAGTTCTTCGCCTTGCATGTTGACTAGCCGATAAGCACCACCATGATAAGCTTTGCTAACAATGAATGGCCCTTCCCAATTTGGTGACCATTTCCCAAACTTAGGATCCTTGATCCCAATAGGTAGTATGGTTTTCCAAACAAGGTCTCCTTCAACAAACCTTTTTGGCTTCACATGTTTGTTGTAAGCCCTAGCCATTTTTTGCTTGCTATGCTCAATTTGGTCTAAGGCCATGAGTTGATCTTCGTTAACCGAATCTAACTCCATTAACATGGCCTGTTGATATTCATCCAGGCTTAGCAGGTTTTGCTTTGCTACTCTTAGTGAAGTCACATTTATCTCTAAGGGTAACACTGCATCTTGGCCATATGTTAGCCGATACGGAGTAAATCCAGTCGCACTACACTTGGAATTCCTCACGGCCCACAATGCCTCATTCAGTGTTTCATATCATTTCCTTGGCTTATCCTCAATGTTCTTCTTGATTATATCAATAAGAACTTTGTTGGTTGCCTCAGCTTGCCCATTGGCTTGAGCATAATAAGGGGATGAGTGAATTAACTTAATCCCAAATTGTTGTGCGAAGGCCACCACTTTCTCCCCAGTGAACATAGTGCCTTGATCTGTGGTGATGGTTTCAGGTATTCCAAATCTATAGATGATTTGGCATTGTATAAACCTAATCACCTCCTCCTGAGTCACATTCACCATCGGCTGGGCTTCTACCCACTTGGTGAAGTAGTCAGTCGCAACTATGATAAACGCATGCCTCTTGGACGAAGGTGGATAGATTTTGCCTATTAAATCCATTGCCCATCCCCTGAATGGCCAAGGCTTTATCACTGGGTGGAGGTTTTCGGCTGGCACCCTTTGAATTGGACCATGCAGCTGACACGCCTCACATCCTTTGGCATATTGATAACAATCAGCCGTAATGGTAGGCCAATATTATCCATGTCTGTATATTAGCCATTTCATTGTGGGTCCAGCCCTATGAGATCCACAGATTCCTTCATGTACTTCCCCCATGACCTTCATGGATTCCTCTTTATCAATACACTTAAGTAGCACTCCATTGATGGCTCTCCTGTAAACTTCATTGTCTACCAATACGTACTTGAGTGCTTTCTGCTTGAGCTTGAAGTCAGCACTGCTTGAAGGATCTTTAAGATAGTCGATTAACTCTTGTTTCCAAGAGTCGATCGCTCCTATTGGTGCACACTCCCAGATTGGGTACTCTTCATGTTTTACTTCGACTATCATGTCTTTGTACCCTGAGGCCTGTTGAGCCAAATCATTAGCCTCTTCATTCTCTTCTCTAGGAATGTGATGTACTACTGCATCAGCAAACAAGCGAAGTAGCTTGCTAGCCGTTTCATAGCACTCTTTCAAGTTAGGGTTATTACATCTATACTCCCCAGTTAGCTGTTTTATCACCAACTGTGAATCTCCCATGACTTGAACATAATTTGCTTTCATGGCTGTCAGGATCTTAAGCCCCAAAATCAAAGCTTCATATTCTGCCTGATTATTAGAATACCCAAGATCCAGCTGACACATGAATTTCCAACTTTTCCCAGTTGGATCAGTGATGGTGATGCCAGCACTTACCCCTTTTTGCGTTCTTGACCCATCAAACATCAGCACCCAAGGTTTCAAGTTAATACATGCAACGTGTTCGGCTAATGGGTCATTGACTTCAACACAAGGGTGTTGAGCCAGAAAATCGGCTACTGCCTGGCTTTTCATTACTCTCAATGGAACGTATTTTAACGCGAAAGCATTTAACTTAATGGCCCACTTCATCAGCCCCTTTTTGCGTTCTTGACCCATCAAACATCAGCACCCAAGGTTTCAAGTTAATACATGCAACGTGTTCGGCTAATGGGTCATTGACTTCAACACAAGGGTGTTGAGCCAGAAAATCGGCTACTGCCTGGCTTTTCATTGCTCTCAATGGAACGTATTTTAACGCGAAAGCATTTAACTTAATGGCCCACTTCATCAGTCGACCCTGTAAGACATGCCTATTAAGTAAATACCTAATAATATCAATTTTGCACAAAACCAATATTTCCTTAGGCAACAAATAATATTCGAGTTTTGTACAAGCATAGAAAAATGATAAACATAATTTCTCAATAGGGGTGTATCTGGTTTCTGCATCATTCAAGGTGCGGCTGAGATAGTATCTGACTCTTTCCGCCCATCATCAAAGATCCTGCGAGCAAGCACCGATTGACTCTTCTTGGCCTATATACAATTTGAGTGGCCTTCACGACATCGAGGCGTTAGTATGGAGGTTTGGCCAACACTTGCTTAATTTGATCAAAGGCCTGTTGTTGCTCTTTCCCCATACCATATCATCCGTATCCTTTAATTTATTGAGAGGGAAAAAGCCTTCATTTTCCCAGCCAAATTGGCTATGAACCTCCTTAGGAAATTGATCTTGCCAATCAAACTTTGCAATTCCTTCTTGTTCCTAGGAGGTCTGGCTTCCAAGATAGCTTTCACCTTGTTCTTGTCTACTTCTATTCCTTGATGGTGGACCAAAAATCCTAGGAAATTGCCAGCTGCCACTCCAAAAGCACATTTGGCCGGATTCATTTTCAGCCCATGGGCTCGCATCCTCTTTAGGGCCTGCTCTAGATCGACTAGGTGGCTTTCAAAACCCTCAGACTTGACAACCACGTCATCTATGTACACTTCCATGGTTTTGCCGATCAAGTCATGAAAAATGGAGTTCATGGCCCTTTGATAAGTGGCTCCTGCGTTCTTGAGCCCGAAAGGCATGACCACCCATTCATAGATCCCCAATGCTCCTGGGCACCTGAAGGCTGTCTTGTGAGTATCTTCTTTCGCTAGAAAGATCTGGTTATACCCTGAATATCCATCCATAAAGGTGAGAATACCATGTGGTCGCCGTGATCGACTAACATGTCGACCACAGTGCATAGCATACTCATCCTTTGGGTGGCCAAGTTCAAGTTTACGTAGTCTATACATACTCTTATCCGCCATTCTTCTTGACAGGGGACTATATTAGATAGCCATTCAACATACCTGGCCGTTCTTATAAAGCCCGCCTTGAGTCTTTCAATTTCAGCTTTAATTTGAGGCATCAGTTGGGGATTGAACCTGCGAGGCGCCTGCTTGAAAGGTTTGTATCCTGCTTTGATAGGCAACCTGTGTTCCACCAACCTTCTCGCCAAACCAGGCATTTCGAAGTAATTCCAGGCAAAGCAATCTTTGTACCGCTGGATTAATTCGACTATCTTACCCCGTTTGTCTTTCTCAAGCAACCCACTCACCTTCACGATTCTGGGTTGTTATGGCGTACCCAAATTGATCTCAATTAAAGGATCCTCTGCCTCAAACGCAGGAGCCGTCTTGTGGAGAGGGGAGTCCAATTCCATAGGCTCGGCTGCACCCCCCTTATCAAGCTTAGTTGCCGCACCTTCCTCCCTGGAGAGTAGTACCTCCTCTTCCTCTGCAGTGTCATAATCTTCCATCATGGCATCCATTGCTTTGGACTCGGCCTTAAAGATTTCTAGCCGACCCAAAAGGTCTTCGAGTACCTGAGATGCCCTACTCATTAGTTACCTGCGCATTGGGTCGTGGCTCGGCCTGAGATCTTAGCTTGAATCCCTCATTAGTAAGGTTGCATGCTTTCCAGGCGCCCTCTTTATAATCTTCTGGGATGGCAATAGGACCTAGGTGTGGGGAATAGAACAAGGCTTCTAGCATCTTTACTTCAGCCGAAAAAGGATTCTTGTCCGCCTCAACTGTCTCAACGTTGTCTCCAACCCAAAACATAAGCTTTTGATGGAGTGTGGAAGGTACACACTGACTTGTGTGAATCCAATCCCTTCCCAGGATTACGCTATAGGAAGGTTTGCCATCAACCACAAAGAAAGCTGCCTTGATGGTTTTGGGGCTCATCAGAATCTCTGGCTACCAAGACTCCAAGTGCTCTGGAAGGTTCCCCCAGGAAATTGGACATTTTCATGTTGGTAGGGACTAGGTCCTCAAGACTTTTCCCAAGTTTTCTCATGGTTGTCACAGGCATGACATTTAGCACAAATTTCTCCGGCCCACGAAGACTCTTCCAAAGATCTTCCCGTTGATATAGGCCTTGATATAAAGGGGTTTCAGATGCTACACCATTTCCTCTGTAGGTTTCTCAAACACTACATTGGTAACCTCATCAGCCGGTGTATCGGCTAACGCTGCCCATTCGCTTTCCTCAAGAAACACGTCTCCTCCAAACCTCCTGGTTGTGAGTTGTTTGCCCAAAACTCTTCTCGGGAATAAGCTAATAGCCTCTATCTCACCATTAGGCCATCGGCCTCTTCATTGAACAGAGATCCAACAAAGAATCTTCCATGATATCGCCCCGCTCCCAATACTTCTCTGGGATCGTTGAACCCTCTATAAGGATCGCCTCTTCGCTTACGCCGATCGAGGCGATGAGACCCTTTGCTTCAGGAACAGGTTCCTGGTCAATAATCGGCTCTATATTTTCAGGCCCTTTCTCTTTCCCAGCTTTCTCAGCCTCCAGCTTTGGGAAAGCCTTATCCAGTGCTTCATTCACAGTTTCTAAGGGGATCCTGCTCTCTTCACTGTTCTTTACATCGGCTATCATCTGCAGAGTTTGTTTCATCTTCTGAACAGACCTTATTCTCTGCATCCTCCTCTTTTGGGTTCTCACAACACTACTGCACCGCCTTTTTGTCTTTGGTATACTTATTCAAGAACCAGTGTCCTTCTTCGACGTTAGCCGGGGGTTTCAGCATTCTATGGTTCCTCAACTTCTCGTCATTCCTTACTGTTATCCTTAAGGAAGACATTCCCCCTTCTACAGTGAATTCGGCTATCCTTCTTTTATCCTTGGGAACAGGTTCCTCATCCACCTTGGGCAAGGATAACCTACCACTTTCTCTGAGGGTTAGCCGATCTTGCCCCCCAGTTTTAGCAATGGGTGTCTCACCCTTCTCCTTGTCAGGCTTCCCAGTTAGGGCCTGGCCATGTGCAATGTATTGTTTCACTATTTCCTGGGTGAGCCTACCTGGTTTGGGTGACTTGCCCCCCTGCCTGTGTCCTACCTCGAGTTGGGGTTTTCCTAATCTGTCAAAAACAGAAATCCTAGCAGCCTGAGGTTTCAGTCGATCAGTCTGGGTTGACTCGGCTGATCCCTTTTTTGGCCTCCAGACTTGTTGTACAGATATCCTGTGCTTCTGGCTGGGTCCTTCGTCATCGAATCCTGAGAATGAGACCATGCTTATCCCAAGGGCAAGGAATGGGTCAGTGTCCACTGTCATTTCAGCGATTCCTTTGTCTGCAATCTTGAACCTCCCCTCTTTTATCCCCTTCTGAATGGCCTTCCTGAAAACCACGCAATTTAGATTCGCGTGATTATAAGAATTGTGCCATTTGCAGTATTTCTTATCTTTTAACTCTTCAGCAGGTGGGATCTTGTGCCCATCCAGCAGCCAAATCTGCCTATCCTTAAGCAAATAGTCAAAGATCTGGTCTGCCTTGGAGATATCAAAGGAGTATTCTGTCTTGCCGTCTCCCGAACTTAGTTCCTTTCCCTTGGCAGCTCTTAGGGCAGGGCAGGTATAACCTTTACCCTTCACTATCTCAGCTACCATGATGCCTGCCGTGGAATCGGCTGAATCATCATCGGAGTCTTCGGCACCAACTGAGGACCTCTTCCTCTACTGGCTCGCTTCTTTTCCTTCTCCTGGATAAACTGCTCAATGCGTATAGCCCTTGAGACCAACTGGTTTAGGTCAGTGCAAGCTTGTCCTACTAGTTTTTCCTTGAGTTGAGGATGCATACTGCTAATAGCCATGGCTGCATATTCTGTCTCAGGGAATTGCACTGAACATTTCCCAGCCATTCTCCGGAACCTTTCCACAAAATCAGCAGCCGATTCATCTACCCGTTGTCTCAGGTTCATGAGATCAGCCGCAGTGACTTCGGGTTGGGGCCAGTAGAATCTATCATGAAAGCACCTCTCCATATCTGACCATGTTTGTATAGAATTAGGTGGTAAAGAGGAATTCCATGTAAAAGTTGTTCCGGTGAGTGACAAGGGGAACAGCTACAACTTGTGATACTCATTCTGGTTTCCTTCACCACACTGGGCAGTAAACCTGGCTACATGCTCCATATTCGATTTGCCATCCTCTCCGGAGAAAGTGGCGAAATCTGGAGTCTTATATCCCCTAGGCAGAGGTACCAATGTATCCACCCACTCAGGGTATGGTTTCCTATAGATCGGACGATCCAAAGGCTTCAGCTGTACACCAAAGTATTTCTTGATGGTATCTGCAATGATGGCTGGGTCTAGCAGCTGTGAACCCCCTGGCCTCACTTCTCCCAAAGTAGGAACAGCCGTCTGTGGTTGCTGTCTCCAAGTTGGGGGATGTGCCTGGGATGCTTGTTCTGGAGGATTGGGGTAGCCTGGTTGATTAAACAATAGAGGTGGGTAAACCCCCCATGGCTGCTCCATGTTCCCTTCACCAGGTGCCCTGTATTGAGTTCCAGGCACACTTGTGTTAAATGGTAGAGGTGAGATCTGTCCCCATGACTGCTCTGCCATCAAACCAGGTGCCCTTGGAGGAGTTGACCCCATTTGAGCGCCTGCAGATACTTCAGGATAGGATGGGTAGAATGGAAGGTTAGCCGATACAGGTGGAACACGCCCATGGTCAGCGACCTGCATATCCCCCAGGTGGTCTTATACCACCCAATCCTGTACCAAGAGTTTGCCCCCCAGTGTACGGTGGGTTAGTCACCTGCACAGCAGAACCATAAGGCTGAGCATATGGCGTAACTTGTGGCATACCAATTGGTCCCACTGCATCTAGTGGCCTCCTAGCCATCTGCACCTGTCCAAAATGAAGATTAGCCTGGTTGTTCGCGTCATTCGCCACCTGTTGCCCTCCAGTGTTCAACGTGGCAAAAGCACCATGCTGGGAATTAATTGGATTAGAAGGTACTGTTCTATATTAATTTGAACCCGAGTAGGTCCTACCGAATGTAGGTAGGTCAACTTTCTTTGTGCACTGCTGAGTCATGTTCTACTGAACTCGAATTGGTCCCGCCGAGCCGCACTCTACCGGATGACGAGTCTGCTCGGGTAGGGTACCCCACTTGCGTTGGGATAGCAGAATTGATAGAGCCTTCATTTGCGTGAGCCCTCCTGGCCTCTATCTCCCTGGCTTGCTGCACTTCGTTATGTACCATGGGTTTCACAATATCGGCCAATTGTTGTGACACTTGGTACATGATATCATTGATTCCCAAATCGAGTTGTTGGCGTATAAACGAAGTGGTTATCACCACCGGGGTCTCATTTGGCTCGTTGGGTTGAGTTTCGGCCTCTACCTCCACTTGTACTTGCTCTGCTGGTGGAACATTGCTTCCACGGGATGGGCTTCCTTCAATCGGTTTCCTGGGATTGCTTTTTGCAGTCATATTGTTCAAACTTTTGCCCGAACGCAAGTGCATACGCCAATGGTAATCCTGACCTGGGGATTCGAACGTGTTGATTCGTTCACCTTTGGTCCCACCGGGCGTGCCAATTTTATTGTCTTGAATATCAATTAGCCGCAGATCGGCTAACTTTCAAAACGGTGATTCCCTTTTCTTCAAGCGATTACGCCAAGGAAGGAACTCTGTTCCTTAGCTATGGGTCCCTTAACTCACTCCAGAAAGGTTTAAGTCGATGAACTAAGATAAAAACTGGGACATAAAGGTAAACATAAAATGCGAATAAAAGCTTGAGCGAAAATTATAAGTTGTTTGATTGATTGATGATGCCCTTCAAATGTATGTACAACTTGGGTATTTATAGTAGCAACTAAGAACTACCCCTATCTGCCACGTTCAGTTGGCTAACACTGATACATTCCTAGTTGGCAGTTATTCGGATGAGTCGTGCCATGCTCCACTAACCACGATCCTAAAAACTAGGCGCATTAGTACATTGTGGCCACGTCACTTCAACCAACGGTCCTCTTTGTGCAAATATCTCCTCAGATTCCCTCGCTCAGCTCCTAAAACCATGGAGAACAATCTTGACCGGTTTTTCCTTGGATATTTAATTAATTCAAAATTACTTCCACGTCATTCGACTCGTGGAGCAAGAATCTGATCCCATACGTGACTCCATGCTATCCCCATGGGCCTAAATATCTTCCTTGAAGCCCAATAAGTCCAAGGCCCATGTATAGCTTCCAGTTTCCTGCTTTCGACCCTATCAGCTGCCATGCCATATCGACTGGTAGGCACATCGGCTGACGACCAATCGGCTATTTGATCTATTCGACTGGGACTAGCTTCGGCTGGTTCTGATGAATATTTTGGGTGTAAACAAATACTTATTAAATTCCTATAGTATTTTCAAAACTTTAGAGAGTATTTATGAGCAACTATCTTCCGATATGCTTCAGTCTTTGTGGTATAACTCAATGAAAGATGTTAGTTGATCAATATGAACATGTTCCAATCTACTTCCATACAATATGCATTACAATAAACTATGTTCTAATCAACTATTTTTCAATTTCACTTCTACGAAGGTATTCAAAACCCAATCTCTCTCTTCTTCTTTTTTTTTTTTGGTCAAAATGCCAAGTCTCTCTGCAGCCACTTTTTTTGGTCAAAATGTATAGGGTTTCAGTAATTACTGGGCAAAGGCCCAAACCAAATGCAACGTATGCCGAGTGGCCCAAACTGACCAGCACAATGGCATCTGTAGCCCGCTACAATGGTATTCCGAACCCTAGCTTTTGAGCAGTGATGTGGAGCACCAAAATGGCATCTGTAGCCTGCTACAAAGGTTTTCAAAAAAAAAAAAAAACAAAGAGAGAGAGAGAGAGAGAGAGAGAGAGACTTGGCCTATTCGCACAGAGAGAGAGAGGGAGAGAGAGAGTTACAGAGACAGAGACAGAGAGAGAGAGAGAGAGAGAGCGATGGAGGTTGCGGAGAGAGATAAGGGAACTTCTGTTAGGTTAGGTTAGTTTTTTCCTGAACCGGGTCGCAAAATTCGACACGGATACGTCTCCTTCTCAAAATCGAGACGGGGGGACCACGATCCTACGATTTTTGGAGCCGGAACGACGATCCTACAGCGATTTTACAGGTCGGCGATCCTGTAACAGAGTCAACTCGCTCAGGGGGGTGAAAACTCGTAGGATCGTACGATCTTACTGCAAGTAAATTCTGTTTCTTCTATATAAATAAGTATGTCAAATGCATTTACTTGCTTTTTATAATTTGGTTTGGACAATTCATAGTTCTGTTCTTGGGCTTTTGATTTGTAAGGTCTTAGGTGTTTGCAATAAGATTCATTCTTTTTAATTGAACTTGGTTAGAGTAGGAAATACAGATTCTTGTTCAGGTTATATTTGATGAACGATCCACAAATACGAGGCAGTCACTCTTGCAGAGTGGCAGGTGATTATTCTTAAGTTATGGATGATTGCCCTTTTAGTTAAGGAGTTTAAGTGGGTACTGTCTGTTGGCTAGATACTTTGCCATTTCCCTTGATGAATGTAAAAAATTATGTATGGATAAAGGCTGGGTATGCATATGGAGTTCCCTTGGATGGATATAACTTGATCCTATTATTATTATTATTTTTGCTTTCCCTTTTCAGTGATCTGATTGAGTTGCTGGTTAGTGGATCTGAGTAATGATGCCTTGTTTTTCTGTTTTGTTTTCATTTAGTAGTTATGTTCAGTACTGATTCTAGCTTAATAAGTTGCTATTTAGGTTCTTGTATATATTGTACTTTGTTTTGCATATTATTAGGTTCCTGTTCTCACATTCAGAAACTGCTTTTGTATCTTAAACTTTGCATCCACTCAAAATGATTCTCTTCACTATTATTATATTTATAAATGCAGTTTTGTTAAGAGAGTATAAATGCAGTTTGATCATATATATATATTACATTTAAAACTAATTACAAAAATCATAGCATACGCGAGTTTTATATAGGTTTGTCAAACCAAACATCGTTTATTAAGAACTAACATTATTTTAGATTTCTTTCTTGAAATTTGGTTCAAGGGGAGTAAAGCGGGCACATCAACCTTCGAAATTACTTGGTCAAGATCCCATAATTGTGCATCTCTCCAAAACAGAACTAGGCCAGTAGACATGGACAGACGAGCACGCACCACCAGGCCAGTAACCTTGTCTTCCCCTTCTGTCACTGCCACCACTACTATAACAATTGAGAACTCTGATCCATCATCCTCTTCATCCCAGCCCGAACAACAGCAACCCGAAGTCCTTTTTCTCCCCCTCAATCGCAAGAAGAAGAAGGTCTCGTGGAAAGAGGGCACTGTAGACAATGAGTTCATGCAGAAGAAGAGTTCCAAGAAGTGTTGCATCTTTCATAAACAGAAGCCCTTTGATGAAGATGATAGTGATGAAGATGACGTACCACGTGACTCTGATAAACATCCTCATGATCACAGTGACAGTGGGTTTTGTTGCAAGAATCATGATGAAGCTGGCCCAAGCAGTTAGGGTTCTGAGAGTGGTGATTACCGAACCAAAAAAGCCTTATATTTTGTTGTATAAATGTTTCTAGAATTCATTGAACTTAAATTGATTAGGAAAAGGAATTACTTAATTTTGTTGCAAGGGAAGTATGAAATAATGACATTGGAACTAGAGGAATGTGTTTATCTCAACAATTCTTCCATTATACTATCAGTGTTTTGTGTCTACTGTGCATCAGGGAAAAGGGATGATGAATTACCTGTTTTCTTTGTGATAATAATGAATTGCTGGAAACAATTCAAAGTAGAAAATATGAAATGTTGACTTGTGTTAATGTTCTATCCATTTCCTTTTCGATTTAAAAAATGTTAGTAGGGGTGGGAATATGCTCGCTCGAGCTAGGCTTTGCGAGGTCCAAGCCCGACTTGTTTAAAAAATTCAAGGTTCAAGCCTTACTTGTTATTTGTCATTGACTTTTTCTAAAGCCTAGCCCGACCTTTTTAAAAGTCTGATATGACTTAATAGTCTATTTAAATGTCTTTTTCATATTAACACCTTTAAATAAGTCATCTGACCTATCTCTTAAGAGACTAACGGGAATAAACTATAAAAAAATGAAAATTATAAACACTAGTATTAAAAGACAAGAGACGTAGGGGTGGGGAAATAAATGGAGCGAACTAAGTTCTATAAGGTCTGATTCTAATTAATTTGTATGATGTAAATCTTTTTTAAGGTCTAACCTGACCTTTTAGAGAGTCCTACCTTATATGATATCTTATTTAAATTCTACTTTAAATATATAAAAAAATATAAAAATTATTTCAATATGCAGGCTAATATGCTTGGATTATTGTCGGTATAATATGCTTAAATATATAAAAAAATATAGGCTAAATTACAAAATTGGTCTTCTATGTTTATTTTAGGTTTTAATTTGGTCCTCTATGTTTTATTTGTTTCGTTTTGGTCCCTTACGTTTTAAAAGTTACAACAGGTTGGTCATTTCCGTCACTAAAAGCCAATTGTCCGTACCTAAATCCAAATAATATTTTGGAAAATGGACTTCTAGCTACGGACAATTGACTTTTAGTGACGGAATGGACCAAATTGAAAACTAAAATAAAACGTAGAAGACCAAAACGAAACAAATAAAACGTAGAGGACCAAATTGAAACCTAAAATAAACATAGAGGACCAATTTTGTAATTTAGCCAAAAATATATGTAGGCTAATATGCTTAAATTATTCCTCTCTTTAAAAAAATATATGCTTAAATTATTGTTGATAAATATATTATTTAACACAATGTACAAAATATATAATAATAATAATAATAATAATAACAACAACAACAAGAGCAACAACTTAAAAATTAGTTTGAGTAACATACCTTATTTTTCAGTTTTTCAAAAAACGTGTTTTCAATATATTTTAATATACAGGGGTATTTTGGTCATAAAATAGAGTTTTGGAATAACTGATTCATTTTTGGATTCTGCTATTCCACATTAGAAGGTGGTAAAATTTTCAAATTAAAATTTTGAGGGAAACCGGACGTCGTTCAGACTATTCGGGTAATGTTTTTACCGCCGAAAAAGTCAGTTTCGACCCCGGGCGATTTTTTTTATAAAAAATCCGTTTTAATTAATTCTAATTTTTGAGACGAAAATATAATACAATCAAACGTATTTTTTCGCCGACGCTAGGTTTAATCGCGTAACGATTTAATTGCGCGATGAGAATCCAAGCGGTATAGTTAGGATAATTACTAATTAATAATTTGGATAATTATTAATAAATAAATAATTTGACAAAAATTTGAGTTACAAAAGCATAATGGAATATTCTTTTTATATTCTGAATCAAAATTTATAATTTTGAATTCCATAATATATTTTATTCTTAACCATGATTACTTTAATGTTAACCATGGTTAATCCTTTCTTTTTGAACAAGAAAGCTCTCCTATAAATACCTTTCTTCACTTCTTTTTTCTAATCCTAGTTTGGAAAAGATGAAGGTAGAGAAATAAAGGTAATTTTAGAGAGAGGAAGTAACATATTTTTGAGAGAAAAGTGGAGGGAACTTGTAGATCTTTCATCCAATCTTCATTCTTTTCATATATTTGTGATCTTGGAGGTGATTTGGATATTTGGTGAAGTTGGTGCTAAAGAGTTTTGGTAAGAGGTGAAATCTTAAAGCTTTGAGGTAAGAGGAATTTCTCTTGGAGTTTTGAGAAAGCGTAAGTCTTGTGTGTTTGTATGTTTGATTTGGTATTAAGTTATTTTTGGACGAATTTTTTTTGGGTTTCATCCCTTATTTTTAGAAAAGTAATTATTTTGAGTATATGTAAGTATATTGTATTGTTGGATTCACTATTTGTAAGTATGTTGAGTATATGTAAGTATGTTGTATTGTTGGATTCACTATTTGTTTGATTACCGATTGTTAGCTATTTTGACGGCATAGCTTAGACTATGGCTTTGATGCGAATTATTCTGTTGTTTAAATGTTTGCTGTCCACTTTAAAAAGTGGGGGTTTGCTTGTAAATGCAAACGAGTCATGACAAATTTTCTGTAAATAGTTATGCTTGAAAGTGGTTATGTGAACGAGTCTTGATATACTGTTGCACTTATGCATTGCATGGACCTGACAAATTGTTGTCAGCTGGTTGTCATAAACCGGGATTTATATTAATCATTGACTTTATTAGTCAAGGGCTTTTGATGCCGTAAGACTACTAAAGTATGGACCTGACAAATTATTGTCAACTGGGCGTTGAGCCTGTGGATGTGACAGATTACTGTCATCGGTTTTCTCTAAAGCGGACCTGACAAATTATTGGTAACTGGGCTTTATCCTGTGGACCTGACAAATTACTGTCAGCTGGCTTTAAGCCATTTTCATGCATGTTGCATGGGAAATTATCATTGGGAGATCACCAAGTCATGAAGATATTTATGGGTCGTTTGTTCTATTATTCTATCTGTCAGTGTATAATATTTATTATTTTTATTTTACTTGTGCGAGTATCGCGATAAAACTCGTTAAGTGAGATTTTCACCCTTGCGTTGTTTTTGTTGTTGTTTCTCTTTTTATTAATGGACAATGGAAGTGGGATATAGATTTCCCAGTCGGAAGGTTTATGTTTTTTTGTTATTAGGAGTTTTATAGACTTTGGGAAGTCTGTCTCTTATATTTTATTTTAGTACCACGGCCAGTGGATTTTATTCATTAAATATTACGCTTATATTTTTTTGCATTACTACTACGCTTATATTTTTTTGCATTACTCTAATGATGAAATAAAGTCTCGTGTGTTAAACATGTTATTTTTAAAATCTTCCGCTATTTTAGATTTTTAATTATTTTATTCCCACGTGACAGTTTACTTTCGCTGGGTGTTACATCTATAACTATATATAAAGGGGATATCTCTTTTTGGTGTAGACTTTTTTTTTCTAATTTTACCCTTCATTTCTCTTTTATCTATGTTTATCCATAAATTAACTTCTCCCTACTTTTGTTTATATCAACCGTTTTTAACTTATGCACTTCTTCTCCCCGATAGCGATTAACATATACACACGTAAATTCATAGTGAAATCAAATATCTTAAATCAATTTCTAAAAAGTAAATCTAAATCTAAATTCTTTTTATTAAAAGAAAGTAACATATATGTGTACATATCAATAGGCGTTAAATACTGTTAATTAATAATAATATGTCATTTTCAAAATTAGTGTAATAAAATACAAGGAATGCTTAATCAAATTTCTTAAAACCAACATTAAACAATAAAATATAATAAAATATTTCATATTATAGCGTAATAGAAATACGGAAAGACGGGCACTACTAGTTTTAATTAACGACACTACTATAGTGTTGATCCCTAAAGTCAACAAGGCCTCTCAACCGATCCACTTTTGCCCCCAACAATCTTTGAAACGTCTCCGAAAAGGTGGTCACGAAAGTCATCACCACGAGATTGAGGAAATTTATCGGATCCATTGTGGCTTCAAGGAAGAAACAGCGTTGCAACATTATTGTGAGCCAATAAGTCTTTCATTCCCATCATAACCTCAGTAGATAGAACGTCTAGATGTTCTTTCATACTGCCAAGCTTCCAATGAATTGCCTAATCGCAAAATCATTCACAGAATCTCAGACAGACTAGGGAGGAAGACAAAGCTCTCACAGACATGAGAATGAAAATATTAATAGAAATATCAGTTATATATGTTAAAAGTTGTATTGAAGTGAATTATATATGTTCGAAAAAAGTTATCATAAAAGTAATCTTAAAGACATTTGTTTCACTTCTTATGAAATTGCATTTATTTTGGGAAAAAATCATTTTTAATATTTTTTAAGAAATTTGTGAAGTTTTTATTAAAAAAAAAATTGCTTATTATAATGACAATCTATTGCTTATTATAATGAAAAACTAATAGTTTTTTTTGTAAGAAAAAAAAACTAGTAGTTTTTAGTGTACATAAAATGTCAAGAAATAATTTTTTCACACAATCTTAAATTATTTTAAAAAAATTAAACAAATGGACCAATAAAAGAATAAATATTACTCTATTTAGCTAGTGTTGTTTAAAATTGCATTTAAATTTAAATGTATTCTTAGCAAAGAGGGTATAATTTTCATTTTTGAATTAATAACGTTGATTAATTAAGTTTTCATGCTAACGCAAACTTTTACAAATGAAAGTTCTGAGACGTCAAGAGAGAGATCAAAACAAGCAGCCAGGTGTAATGAGATTAAAAAAACTAAGAACAATGAAATGATATCATTGGCTAACTTTGCATGATTTCCGACAGAAACCGACTATACATATTGAGAAATAATTGTCAGTATGAGACAAAATTTAACGAATGACATCGCAGGTCAAAGAGCCTAATTTCATATACTAATTATCTCATTGTTTCCATCAAATTTGAAATTAAGCATTCACAAAAATAGGATAAATAAACTTTTCGTGTACTTTCGTAACGAAAAGCCTTCATAGTACTAAATAGCATCCTTCATACATATCCTTGTTATTCAGATTCGTGATATTCATGTAAAATTTTATAGTGACATATATCAATACCGAAAAGAGTAGTGCTATCGGCACATTCTCAAATACTCTTTTATCAATACTCACTCTCGTATTGATTGAAATTCAAATGAGTCGCACTGAATTATGTATGTCACACATAAATTTGGTGGGACCCATATGAATTTCAACCAATAAGAGAGAGTGTGTTGAAAAGAGAGTGTATCGCTGGTATTTCTCATACAACTAATCAATCAATAATCAATATCAATAGTCAATAATATATACATTTACAAATGTACTCATTGAATACTCCTCCAAATGGCTTTCTCTCAGCGATCTAACAATTAATTAGCATCCATTTAGACAATCCCATCAGCAACCAATGTGCAGCAGGATGACAACATCAACGCTGATGTTCACAAGTATGGCACAAGCTGTTTTAGCGATTTTTTTTGTTACAAATCAATTGCTGATTAACTTTTAAAGGAATGTTTTAAATGGTCAAATTATGTGCATTCAATGTGCAAAATTGTATATAATCGTATAAAGACTTCATTCCCATCCCAGTACATTTTGACAGGCTGTGTTCCAAAATAGTTATGAAAAAAAAAACGGATTGCATTCATAAAATTCCATAACTATCACGATTTGATATAAATGCATTTAAATATATTATTGATTTGTTTTATTTTATATAATTATATAATTAAAATCTGAGATATGAATCATCTATAATTAAAACTCTATAAAATGCTATTCAGTCATCGATTAAATCGTAAAGCTGATTGATTCCATAAAATTTTTTGATTTTGTTTTTTCAACCCTTAAAGTTTCGTAAGCTATGGCTAGAAATTTTGATCTTATTTCTGATATTCGTCCAGATTGTGAAAACTAGAGTTTGATGATACGTGTTGTCCGGATGTGGTGTGTTCTACGTTACAATGTCAACAATTTTGCGTATGCCTATGAATATCAGGTTTATCACCGTAAGATCCATCTATACACACAATTCTTCTTTGGCGTGATTACCATTGAAGCACCTTCTAACGCCTCAACCATCGCTGAACAATTACATCTCTTCTCTTTTGGCTCAGATCAACAGACCTGCTATTGTCCATGGCAAGACAGATGATGCGCTGCCAGTCGTTGACGGTACGTCTTTGCTAGTCACGCTTTTCAAGTTTTTGTTTTCTTTGGTCTTTTATTTACTTTATAATTGCGAAGGTTCTTCCGGTGTGCGCTTACTTAGCGAGTGGCACTTTCTCTACCAGGTCCACCATGCTCTTCTGTGTAGAGACCAGCAAGGTGTCAGAGACAATTTATGGCAAAAGCTCTGTTGATGGGGGGCTCACAGGGTTCGGTGCTTCGTTTGATTGATTGTGAAAGATGGCTTGGAAACCAGTGGTTATTGAGCTAGATATGGGCTCTCGGATTGTATATGATCATAAGCTGCGGTCAAATTTTCCCATCGATACAAGTCAATTTTTGTTTTGTTTTTGTTGATGAACCTCAATATTAGGGCCTGATTTGTTAATTTACCTCAACAGTAGACCTTGCCTACTATTTTCTTTCCTTATACTTGCTTCATCTTTAGTAAAGGTAAATTCCTCCCTTTTTTCTATGTGGATTTTGTTGTTGGATGTCTGATGTCCACCTTTTTTGGTTTGTTTTGGGTTTTTTTGGTGCAGATTATTTTCTTGGTAATCCTTATGCCCATTGCCTTTATTTCTCCACTAGAATTGGTTGGTTTCTTTTTTGCTACAACACTGGAGAATTAATAATTATGAATTTTTCTCTGCTTCTCTTGCAGAATTTTATTTTGATACACCCATTAATAGAATAATTTTAAAAGGTCTCTCTATATGCCTTCTCCACATCATTTATATAACATGTAATACTCAATTATAATGGATATCAAAAAGTCTCACATTCTATATGTATGTATTCCTTCTCCATTGCACTAAGAATGTAAAGGATTCACATGAAGATGTGCAAAATCTTAAATAGAATATGAAAAGCTTTAATTTATAGATTTGTCGCTAGGTGCCAATGTGTACCATGTTGGTGAATGAAATATAAAATAAGAAATCTAAACCTTATGGTTGTTGCAGCGATTGAAAGTTTTAAGGTATATTGGACAAGAGAAAGGATTGAACCCAGTGAAGATCGTAAGGAACTTGGGCTGGGACATTCACAAATCAATTATTATTGCAGGAGCCACAGAAATTAAATGGTATTGAAACGATTTCACAAGGAACTTTTTTTGTACTTCTTATGTGTATGTCGAATCTCTTTCGGTTCAGTAGCTCCCATTTAGAGATTGCATATTATTCAATAGCTTCTGATTTGAATGATGGTGGCGTTTAAGGTGGTCGGAGATAACTTTTTGTGTTTCATGGTCAAATTCATTGATGACCTGCTTTTGCCTATTTATTCAGTTCTTCTTTATTTTCACCTTTTGCCCCACAATTTATAAAATACCACTATTGACTCGTATTTTGTTTTTTGTACATTAATGTTCTCTCCCCTCTCTGGTGTACATTTTTAACCAGTTTTTCAGCTTTTTACAGCTTCATTTATTTTCACTTAATATTAAAATCTTTACTAACTAAATAAACTTTAAAACTAGTTTAGGAATTTTTTTCATAAATACAATAATAATAAAGCTATATATGAGCTTAACAAGCCAAGCCAAACCGATCTTTATTTTTTTTAGTAAGTCAAGTTCAAGCTTTAAGTATTCGACTCGACTTGAATCGTTTACACCCCTAAAAAAAGTATAGCTTTTATTTCTTTCAGGAAAAAAATTGGTGTTTTCTTTTTTAGAAAAAAAAAAATGGAATTACATAAAATAGGGTCACGTGTGATCTTAAAACCCAAAGCGTGGTTAACAAGAAGTACATGGACAGAGCACTAAAGGTACGGACGAGGGAATATACAGTACGTGGATAAATAAAGGAACAATAAATTAACAGAAAAGTTGTTCATTCAAACAAAAATAATAATGATAGATCGTAATTAAAGCAGGGTGTACGTAAGCCTCATTCAGTAAATAGCGTGTGACATACCAATCACCTTCCAAACAAGTTTCCTATAAACAATATAAACTATTGAATAAAATAACATTAAATGGACGGAGATCGATCAATTTGACCATGCAACACAAAAAGTTCTCTACGAACACGTTAAACGCCACCTTGAATAATTGCTTAAATATTTTAATTTCCTACTTTTGCTTCCTTTAGCCATGGCTGTTTCTAGAGATCACAAACTAGACTAAACTGATGAGAGGCACAGAATAGAAGATGCAGGGGCTTTGTTATGTGGGCGGGTAAGGTCATCTTATAATTAGCTCTTTTAATTTGATTTATAGATTTATTTTGGTCAGGTAAATTCAGAGCGGGAGTGCTCTCTATTTATCATTTTAACTGTTGTCATGGACATATATGTACAACACCTATTGTGTTTTTTATGACTCATCGTAGTACATGAGAACCTATGTATATCTCTTAATTTGAGGTAATCAGATTCACTAAGGAGATTTGTTTGAATACATAGAAAGTTGTTTAGGTCTCTTTCTTTTGTAGGCTATATGTGTTAAATTTTTAAAGGAGTAGATCTTGCAGATACTGGCATATTTTTCTGACTATAAAATTTTGTTCTACAGGCATACAAATTGTCTAAAGTCAACAAACCTGATTTTGAGATTGCGAAGGAAATAAACTTAAAAGTGGGTGGTTTTATGCATCCATGTTGAGTCAACGAGAGTTTAAATCTTGCAAGAGCTATAGGTACAGACCTACCAGCAAGTCGGCTTTTCCAAATGTTAATGTGAAATTATGTATTCAGTTTTAACTTTAGTAAGTGGGCTGGCCATCTGTGCCTTTAGTGAGGCATATCCACGCATTTAGTGAGGCATAATGTTATGTTACCAGTAGAGAAAATAAGGAAATATGCTCGACAAAACAAAAGAGTCACTGGAGGCAAATCAAGTCAGAAAGTGATGGCCACAAAGTTAGTTATAAGTGATGGACACGTGGAAGGAATGAGAGTGAGAATGAGGGATATATAACCGAATGTAGATAAGGAAAAGGGGTATGGAAATTGTGTAATCTCTTGAGTTTCCTCTCTCTTCTTCTGAGTTCCTTCTTCTTCTGCATAATTTTCTTCATCTATTCCTAATGTACTGTTCGATGCTTTGTTAATGAAATATCACTTTGCTCTTAGGCAGTTGATTCAATACAAAAACTGATTTACAAACTTGTGAGTGCATAGTTCCTATAGCAGAATATTGGGTGTGTTACCCATATCCACCAATGCTTTATTTTGGTTCTTTGCAAAGGCAAGAGGTTGTTGCTCTACATGCCGTTTGGTTTCAAATTTGCATAATTGAAGATTTCAAAATATTTTAGTGTTTCTTCTTGACAATAATTTCTTTCTGAAGATGCATTTATAATGGATTTCAGGAGGAGTGGTGGATTGGAGATGATTTCTTTAGTTTCCATTTTTTGATATTTTGACTTTCCATTACATTTCTTTCATCTGTCAGTTACATATTTTGTGTTCAATGCCTATTCATAGACAAAAACACCATCTTTGTTGTTACCCAACACACAATATGCAACATATTTATATGCTCTGTGATTTTGTTTTTAAGTACGTGTTTGTTAATAAGTTTCTGTATAAGCCTTGACAATTTTTTTAAACTTTTTTTTTTATATTGACTGATTGGGTATGTGACACACGCTGATTCAAATTAGCATCACTTAAAAATGTAATTTGAACCTTATATAACCTCTTATATTGGTTTAAGTTATCAAAGCTTGGATGAAGTGTAAATTACTATTGTCTCTGTCTATGATTGTTGAGTCGTTATGGGGGTTCATGGTTTTATTTCGTTTAAGGGTTTAAGCATAAATTTGGTGTTATAACTTAGTGTTATGTTGGCAATGGAAGATGCTGCAAAAAATTTGAACAGGAAAAGGATATCCATTTGATAGATCAAAGCAATTAATTGTAATTGTGAAGCAGATATGTTATCTTTGTCAAGTTCTCCCATATGCACCGGATTGGTAGTGGGCAATGTTAGACTTTGAGGCATTGGTATTGTGACTGACGGATGTAAACAAGCCCAGTAGTAAGCATGCTGAGAAAATAAATAACATTACCGAAAAAAATTTAACATTAGAAAAGTTACAAATTTTTAATTAGGCAGTTTTGTTACACTTTCCACCGGAGATAGATAAATAACTATCGTTTGAGGATAAAATGTTTTAAAAAAACATTAATTGTAAAATACATGGGTCAAAGATTTTAGAGTTTAAAGGATATGCACTGTCAGTGTAAACAAATTTTACATAGACATTCAATAAGAATTCATCATTTTGTCATGTCAGCCATTTTTGTAACCACTTTTTAAAAATAATTATCAAATAATGAGTTCTCATTGGATATTTGTGTAAAACCGATTTACACTTACGGTGCATGTCCCTATTTCTCAAGATTTTAACCGCGAGAAAGTATTTAATCATTCGATTGTGTTTTATTATCTTATTTATAGAAACTGTCAAAATTTTCATGATACTTTTATTGTGATTAAATTAAACGGCAAAATCTATTTTTAAATGGAGACTTAGATATTAGAGGTTTGAATGTATATAAAATGCTGTTTCTTCTGAATCTCAAGTGTATGATTATAATTTTTAAATATATACCGTGCGTAGCACGGGCTATACATATATTGTAAAAAAATATCAAATATTTTTTATCTAAGAAAATTATAATTTTTTCCATATAAATTACAATTTTCTTTTAGTCTAATATATAAAACAAATGAAACAGGGATTGACATTTTACAAGAAAACACAATATTTTACATGAAAAATATTAATATTTATATGTAAATTATTACACTTTGTGATCCATGATTAAAATAAATTAAATATTATATAAATTTATGTATGCAAGTCCTTTTACAAATGTTTTGAAATAGTATATGATATTTCAATTATTTCATAAAATTATTCATAAGCTACACATACCCGTGCATGTCACGGGTTAGTATACTAGTAGAAGAGAAAACAAAATGTGAAGGAAAAAATTACGTGATCCCCAAGGATTTGAACACCGATGTTCAACACAGAAGTCCTTATTTTGGAAATAAATACATGTTGGGCGGTGGAACGTAATTTTACAAAATAAAAAAGCGAAAGATAATTGTACATCTTCCAAAACGCCGAGGAATCTTTAACATGATAGGATCGGATAAATGGAAAACCAAACATATAGGCTATTCGTTTTTCTTTTAATTTTTTTTTTAAACATATAGGCAATTCATCTTCGCCTGAATACGTTTTAATTAATTTTTCAAACTTATTAAAACTTATTATTATTATAATGAGTACGTTTTGATTAATTTTTCAACTTCAAGCCACTTTAATAGCAAAACGACTCATGGGTGCATAATAATAGCACACGAGTTCCACCTGACAAATGATTACGCGCTATGTGTGTGTGTGTGTTTTTTTTTTAGAAAATCTACTAGTATACTCCCTCTGGAACTATTTATAAGACAAAAAGTCATTTCTAGATTCGTTAAAAAATGTATGTATCTGGTCTAATTTTTGGACTAGATACATATATTTTTTAACGAATCTGGAAATGACTTTTTGCCTTATAAATGGTTCCGGAGTAGTATATTACTACCTCTAGTCTCATATACTTTCTCTATTCCAAAACTATTGATGTTTTAGCCTTTTATTTTTGTTCCAAAACAATTGATGTTTTAAAAATTTAATGTCTAATTAATGTTTTTTTTCAACTATACCCTCAGTTGGGAGAAAGAACTTAGAAATTGGTAATGCAATTAATGACAAATACTAAGGGATTAAATAGGGATATTTGATGTTATAATTTTGATCATCAAAATCAAGGAAGTTTATTTGATGTTATAATTTTGAAAGGTTGTTCCAAATATAACTCTCATATTAAATGTTTTACACTCACTTATATAGGAAATAGATGAAGTTATAGTAAATATGAAATAAATGTATAAAAGTCACTTTAACAATTAATTTATCTAAAAACTTGCGACGTTTTCTTATAATTATGACCAAAATTTTGTTTGAACTTTATATTATATATGGGACCAGAGGTAGTATATAAAATAAAGTTTTGCCACGTGAGATTATATCACGTGTCACCTTCATGTTCATCTATTTTTCTGGTTAATACAAAAATTAATTTTTAATTATTATTATTTTAAGATAGTCATTATTATATTATCTCAATTAATTGTCATTAACGATCAGAAATATATTTCCTTAAATGACTTACTTATTTTAAATTATATGTCATTCATCTTTATCAATCCTAATTTATTATACTTATAACTAATGATGAAATAATTATTAACTTATCCTACAAAATTAATAATTATTATATATTGTATAACAATGATTATTTTTTATGCACTATTACTTAATGTAATAAATTAAGTACCCGTGCACGGTATGAATAATTTCACAAGTAAATGAAAAAAAATAGGGGAACAAGTTTATACAAGAACGTTCTATCTATTTCAAATAATTTCACTTTAATTTATTTCAAATATTTGAAAAAATATTTGAATAATTCGAGTCAAAAAAAAATATGAATAAAAATTAATTTTATCTATCTATTTGTCTTTTATTTCTTAAGAATAAAAAAGATATTACATCATTTTTACTTTCATTTTTGGTTTAGATTCTTCAAAAGTGAGGAGGAGCGCTCATGTGGCGATAATCATTTATTAAAAAATTTACAGTTAAAATTATAATAAATTATATGCACATATATAATAAATTATGAGTTTAATTTATATGCACGGACAATGTAAAAATATTTTACACATACATCCAATTAAGTGTTGTCACGTCATTTAATGAGTTTAAAAACACATGATTTGTTATCATCATTAAATGATGTGGTAATACATCACTAAATGTATGTGTAAAATATTTTTACACTGACTGTACAGATAAATTAAATCCATAAATTATATACTTATTAAAATTTAAATGGTTAATTTTTCAATTAACAGTTATGATTCTAAATTAAGTTTATCTTCTCAAGTGCATCAGCTCAATACAGTCTATACAGAGGAAATAAATAGAAAAAATTCGTTATTTTTCTCTGTCCAAAACACTATAAAGTCTTCTTTTTCCATTTTCCATTTTCTCAGTTATCAAAAATTCTCTTTATCTCTATTATATACTTGTATTTTCTCTCTTTATATAAACAAAGCGTCATTGTTTTCATAATCATAGATTAGCGTCATTTGCATAGTCTTTTTATACAATAAATACAAAGATTATAATCTTATTTTCAATAAGCACAACTAATAAAAAGTTCACCAGTAAAAAAAAACCTAATAAAAAGTTCAAAATTCATTTTAATATTAAAAGAGACATTACGGTTGTTTTAATATAATATAATATGATATAATCTGGTACATCTAATAAATAAATACTCTTGTAGAATTTTTGGGACCTTAGGCAAAATTTATATTTGAAATTTCGTTCAATATAACTCTCTAATCTTTATTTAATTTTTCTAATTTTTTAGTTAAAAATTATTGATCAAAGTTTTATAATTAAATAATTCTAGGTAATCTTTCAATCTCATTAAATAACGTGATTCACACAATCAATCAAATGAGATTAAAACAACTTCAATTTTGAAAAACTTCTTCTCGTAGAAGCAGCAGTTATAAGTAATTTAGTAATATCGAGAGAGAAAGAGAATAATAATTTAGTAATGAAAAACAAAAAACTGAAAATTATAAGAGGTCAATAAAAAGATGAAAAGGTAAAAGAAAATAAAAAAAATTATATTCTAAAATTAGAAATCTATAATAATTATTGTGTCAATAAAAAATCATTTTCAGATAAAAATTACAAAAGAATTAATTAAATTTTCACAATCATATTTATTGTTAATAAATTAAATTAATAATTATTTATTTAAATAGGTGGAAAAAATTGATATATTATTATTTTAGTGACACCAATAGTTTTATTACAACTATCCCAAAAGGGATTTGTAATTTCTTTAAAATTAAAAGTGTAAACAAATTGAGCCCTTAAAAAATGGAGGGCCAACAACAAAAGTTGTTTACAAGTTGCCATAAATGATTGCACTTACACGATCTCAATCATTCAACTTTAAATAAAACTGAAAAATTGAAATGGAATTGGACTCGTATCATAAGGTGACATCATTTCTTATTTATGAAACTTTTATACAACACACTAGGTGGCTTCTAGGTGAAACAGTGAATTATGTGGTCTATAGTGGACCGATACTTGAAAATAGCTTGGAATTCTAACGACGACTGACGTCATCTCTCGTATGTAGAAGTTCACGGCCCTCCACGTCCACACGACTGAAACGGTGACCCAATCGGTGTCGATTCAGTAAAAAAACGAATATGTTGAGTTTTGAAGCACTCATATGTGTTTTTTTTTTGCCGAACCAACACCGATTGGGCCACTATCTCAATTATGTGGATGTGGAGGATCGTGAGCTTCTACATACGGGAGGAGACATCGGTCGTCGTTAGAGTTCTGAGCTATTTTCAAACATCGGTCCACCGTATACCACATGATACACTGTCCTACCCTTGGACGATAGCTACAAGTACAACTACATATAGAACCAAGCGATAGGTGGGTTCAGTCGATTTCAGACCAAAAAAGCCCAACCAGTGACAACCAAAGACACTATAATTAGGCTCATTTTCGTCCATTTGGATCAACGAGTTGGTAGGGTGACGGGTTGGATGGATTGGCTGGTGGGTTGATACGTGTGTAGGCTTATATTGGGCCTAACCAACTTTTAAAGCAACATTTTATTAAGGCCATTATTAAATGTACCACCACTTATTGAGTATACCCCCCCCCCAAATTAATGAATACTCTAAAATACCCCTACTCAAAATCTTAGTACCGGAAATTCATAATTTTCGAAATGTAAAAAAAAAAAATCTTACCAGAAATTCGAATTTCCGGTAAAAAAAAATTCTTTACTTTACCGGAAATTCGAATTTCCGGTATACAAAAGAAAAAAAATTGTATACCGGAAATTTCGAATTTTCGGTATACAAAATTTTGCCTTTCCAGAAACCACTAACCAATATTGGTGGGGATGTATTTTGGTTGAATCATTCGTTGCTCATCAGTGATCAGCGAGTTGTAACTGTAATGTTTGTGCATCGAAGTTGAAGATGATGTCTTTCAAACGCTTACAATTAGTTCGCACACTCTATTGTTCATCTCAGATTGGAGAAGAATCTTCGTCGTAGCTGTCAGGAACTCTGCCTTACTCGCTTTCTCACGTTATGCAATTTCATTCTTTCCGTTTCCTCGATATCCAAAGGCAAAAATTTGTGTACAGAAAATTCTGAATTTCCGGTAAACAAAAAAAAATTGTGTGCTAAAAATTCCAAATTTTCGGTACACAAAATTTTTTTTGTTTACCGAAAATTCGAATTTCCGGTATACAAATTGTATATCGAAAATTAGAATTTCCAGTAAGAAATTTTTTCTTTTTGCATTCTGAAAATTATGAATTTTCGGTACTAAGATTTTGAGTAGGGGTATTTAGGAGAATTCGTTAATTTGGAGGGTGTACTCAATAGGTGGGGGGTGCATTTAATAATGGCCTTTTATTAAATTTCTGCAAAACAAAATATACCAATTGGGCCTTCTCTTATATGAGACCATTTAAAATTTAGTTGCCATAGTCCAAGTTGCATTGTTAAATCTAAATACTGATAATGGTTTCATAAAAATAATAAACCAAATGAACATTTTGTCGAAAAAAATTATTCTAATGAACATGAACCGAAAGCTACACCCTCTGTTAGAATAAGCTTCTTGAGGACACAAACTCGTCGTTCTTGATCAACCTCTACCCTTACAGCCTCTACCGTCGCAGGCCAGATATCCCTCTCGAAATCATGTTTTTTCAAGAACACCCTTCAAACTTTTGCGACAACCTTACCACTGACATCTGATACCATAATCCTTTCGATATCATGGTTGACACCATCGTTAGCAGCACCAAGGCTCTCGTTGATTATGAGATCTTCAACTAGGACTGACGTTTTTTTTGTTGTTGCCGCCTTTGGTATTTTATGTCGTGGTTTTGTGATTTTGTTCCTATAGACACCATCTTGTCCAAGGTTGGATATTGTGGTGTTGACTCTCTTTATTTTTAATCTGGTGTCTTGATTTTATTTTTATTTTTTTTTGCCTTTTTCAAAGGTTGTTCAATATTGAAAGAAGGGCATGGCGAGAGAAAAGGAGGGGGAAAGAGGGGGTGGCAAATGGTGGGGGAAGCGTGTTTAAATTTCCAATTTTACCATTTCATTAGCTTTTTAATCTCAACCATTAATTCAAAAATCTGATCATCTAAGAGCTGTATGATTATGTCCAACAATGGACCACTTTTAAAGTAGTCCATGGCATACTGAGCCAGCTATTTTGTTAACTGTCGGTAACAACTTGATCGAACTATATCACATTAAGGCTCAATCACTAGGATAAGAACCACATCTAAAAACATTAAATACATGCTCAACTTAAAAGTTGGATACCAAATACATCAAAATCTTTATGCTTACCTAAACTTTATGTAACTACTCCAATTGTATTCGGAGTACTTTTATAATATATCAAATTAGTTATTCCTTTATGAAAACCACGGTAATTGTCCCAAAATTTATTTTCAGAAGTCATGGAAAAGCATCAGAGCATCATCAAGTTTCATCAATGATGATCCCAGGAGTAAGCAAATATTTTGTAGCCGTCTGTATTTCTTCTGTAGTGGTGCAGACTCCTTAATCTTGTCTTTAGGAACATTTAAAAGCTGTAACAAGTAGCAATAACATTTCGGCAGAATAAATCAATCAACCGATAGTGAAACTCAATGGAGGAAATGTGGTCAATAGACTGAAATATCTGTGAAGCATCATTATGAGCTGTATAACATGCAACATCATGAAATACAAACCATGTCAAACATTTTGCTTCCATCTCTTAATGGAAGAGCAAGACTGAGAAAAAAATTTCCCCAGATTTTCCGACAGCTGTTATTATGGCAAAAGTCCATGAAAACAGCAGCTCTAATAATAGTATAGCAGCTAGGACTACTTACTACTAACCTTCCCTACTTTCCTTTTCTACTACTTGTTAGACTCCCATATAAAAATATCGGATAATAGAGCTAATAAAATATCAGCACTAACCTTACCATAATTTAGATACAAAATAATTAGAAAAACACTGCTATAAGTTGCAAATCAAAAGACTCCTTTAAAACCCTAGGGGGGATGGGGAACCACAACTCCAGTCATGCCACATTGAGGTTTGCACAACCACAACCCAAGTTTCGGATTATGAGCTGAACTTAAAAACATATTTTTATTTAACTGACGTCAAATTATAAACAACTTTAGTGTCACTAACCTCTTCATCCTTTTCCTGCTCATAAGCCATTCTTATGCTCAAATTTAAGGCAGCATGGTACATCTCGTCCAGTACACATTCCAATATCAGAGGCTCATTAACTTTCCACATCAAAATATGTGTTTGCTTGGTTGTCGTTACAAGTAATTTCTGCAAGATTAAGATACGAAAAAAATTAAACATAGTTTCACAATCCCGACCAGCAATTTGTTGAGAGTAGGGGCATCCAAGCATGCCCAACCTAGACATTGCAACTAAAAGTCCTGGCTATTTGTAGGCAGGGGCAGAGCCAACTATGAGTGGCTGGGGGAAGTAAATTTTGAGTATGCCCAGGTTATGATGTATAACGTTTTAATTGATTCAAACGAAAAAGTGATGTATTCCTCTTGTTTTTGTTTTACTTGCCCAGTGGCCCTTTTTAGTTTCAGTATTCTACATAATGATTAGTTAATTGCATGTTAATGCTAAACAAATTTTATGAATGCCGACAAAAGTCTTTCAGCATTGTGTTGACAAAAGTATATATATATATATATATATATATATATATATATATATATATATATATATATATAATATTCAGTAGTTGTGTTGAAACAATCTGCAGTAGCCCGACCCGTGTAACCCAACACGTATGTCCACCCCTGCTTGTAGGCTTAGGGTAGTCCTTGAAACCTTCTTTTACTGACTTGGGAAAGACCCTTAGGCTATGGATCCCACTAATGGAATGGAACTATAACCATACTTCCATGGTCTAGGTTCAAGGACAATCAAGACTCTATTGCCCTTGTTTCTCAAGGGCTTGACTTGTCTAATTAGTATAGATCGGTAAAGACCTTACACAATTCCCTAACAAGAATAGCAGCTTTGTTCCCACCCCCGCGCCAAGTCAAAAATATCAACTGATTCCTGAAGAGTTTGTAAATATTAAAAAGGATAATTGGTCACCTCCATATGCAAGTAGTTGTCCTTCCATAAACTGTACAGTAACTTTGGAGCTTCCCTTTTCTCGACAAGAGTAGACTCTGCTATCTACAAAGAAAACAGAAGCATTGAAAGGTCATAATATTTGAATCATCTGAATTTCGTCGGTTTTCGGTTTAAAAAGAAATAGAGGAATTTGTAATCGCCGACATATAATACCAATTTAGCAACCCGTTTAATTGATTTTTGGCACATGCGAAGCATCATGCAGCTTTTGCATGAGATTATTGGTCATTTGATTAAGTTTTTATTTTTTAAAAGATCATGCATAAGCTTGTCACTCAATTGGGACTGATCCAGGTCTTTAGGTCCACTGGGCTACCTTTTCCCCTCCCATACCTCCCATACCAAATTGTATGCACCTCCAGTTGTAATAACAATTAAAAAAAACTGACTAGGCAAACAAAGAAATAACAATATAACCATAGCACAACTGAAATTTTATCATAATCCAGAATTTATGCTACTGGCGACCTGTTTGAAAACTTAATTAAGTGCTGAAAATGAAATATTTCTGCTGTAAAAGGGAGAAAAAATTTAGATGGTTGCTGTTAATACCCAACAAAAAACAGATGCGAGTGGAAAACACCTGAATATAAAAGGTCATTGAACGAATTCAGCATTAACTAACTCCTTAAGTCTCATATATTGATAGGACAAACATGGGTTTGGTATCTCTGACGTCTCCAAAACACAATTCATCCTAAATATTGGACATTTATAATTAGTGGGTAGCTTTTTATAAATCTATTTATTCTATATATTAGACATTTAAAACTAATAGCTTTTTTTTTGTTTTATTGTTTCCAATACCAAACATTAAAAGCAAGAAATTAAATGACAAGAAGGTAGCTTTTTTGTTATTAAAAGTGAAAATAAAAAATAACAACAGAAAACATTCTCTCAATTAACCCAAAAAAAAAAACATTTTCTCAAACTTAACAGGCCCTAAATTTTCATTGTCTAAATTATCACTTTTATCAAAAATACATATTACTGTAATAGTTCGTCCTTCAAAGTCCAAGTAGGTCACTGCAGCTAATAACAACCCGGAAGTGCCAAGTTAACTGAACTAGAATCTCAAACTGCCTACATCAAAGATTACTAGAATCCCCTTTGTTTTTTTTGGGAAAAATAACGTTTGAGAACTTCATCAACAAGAGTTTATCACCTTATCCGTGGGGCAAAACTGATTTTCCTTTGACAGATGCCTGAACATTCGGTAGGCATCCCTTCCATACCTTTTTAACACAATTGACTCAACCTGCAACATAACAGACCAAACAGACAGTTCTGCATAAGCAAAACATGAATGTGTGTGTGTGTGTGTGAGAGAGAGAGAGAGATTTGTAAAGAACACAATGATAATGCAACCTCTTCATTTCGAGCCCACTGAATAATGCGCTTTAAATCTGGAAAGGAAAAGAAAAATAGTTATGAACTACAACCTAATGAGGGAACCATAAACCAGAAATATGAGAGTTGTTTGACATAAATAACAAAATAAAAAGATGTATACAAAAAAATAGCCTAACATGAGGAAAAGAGATATTGATACCAATAACATATTTATCTAATGTCCTCTGTGGACAACCCAACTGAACTAGAGAAGCTTTAACACGATCTTTGGTCATAGTTCTGACATTTTCAGTCTTCATAACCTCTGTCAAAATGTTATCCAGCGATAAGGGAACTGAAACATGGGATAAGATAGTGTAAGCCGCAAGAGAACCATTAGATACAAGTTGTGGAGGTCTTTCTTATTTGATTTTATTATTAAAAAAATTCATTAAAACAGAAAAAATTACAAAGAAAAGGGAGGATAAGGAATCCTCCTTAACAAAAGAATAAAACAGAAAACAACCAAAACAAAAAAACAAAATCAATGAAGCAGAGCTGCACAACCCCTCAACAAATCTACTAGGGAAAACCTAATTAAAATGCATATGCCTTACACCAAATAGAAGCCAAACAGCCAATTTAATCCCAAACCAAGTGTTGTGCCATAGAAAATTCCTTAAAATTACAATTTATGCTCCCAACCAAATGCACTGAAATGTAGCATAGGTTGCAATTTTTTTGTAGAAAAAACTTCATTCCTTTGAAATTTATTCATCAAGAATGGTTGAGGGACATAGGAGTGGGACACACCCAACATTCACCAAAAATGTTGCACAAGGAATATCATAGACAATCACAGTAAGCACCGCATATTACACACAAATCAAGGGAAAAAGCCTTTACAGCTTCCGAACCTGCAGCATGTCAAGTAGGAGAATCAGCCGGATATCGCATGATTTGGCAGATCTCCCTGGTATGATTATGATTTGTTTTAATTTCAGATTTGTATTTATTTCTTGTTTCCTTTAAGTCCTTTTAGTATTGACTCAAGGGAAAGCCATTAATGTAATTTTTCTATTTAAAGAGTTTTAGACTGGTGAATAATATGACAAAAGCATTCACTATTGCTTTCTACATGGTATCAGCAGCCCTAGGTTCACCAATCTAGGGATTCCCTCCCTCTTCCCTCATGGCGCGCCCAAGCGCATGAAAGCATGCCCTTACCGGCACCTTCAACAGCAGGATGACTCCACGGCGACTGGAGGCAGCACAAGCGGCGGCGCAGCGCAGGAAATGGCGCATGAGGCGGCGCTAGCAGTACAACTGGAGGAAAATTGGAAATCAAAGCATAAATCCGCATGCCTTATTGAATGGCCAAGAAGGATTCTCCAATTTGCTTCAGGTCAATGTCCAACGACTCAATGGGAAGAACTACCCAAAATGGACCCTGTCAGACTGGTTCTAGAAGGCAAGGGAAAATATGGGTTTCTTACAGAAGACATGCCTAAATCCGCAAAAGAAGATCCAAACTTTAGGTTCTGGAAATCTGAAAATTCCTTAACCATTGTCTGGTTAATTAATTCTATGGAATCGACATTTGGAAAGCTCTTCATGTTCTTCCCAACAGCAAAAGAAGTTTGGGAGGTTGTTAAAGAAACATATTCTGATATTCAAAAATCCTCTCAAACTTTTGGCCTAAAATCAAGATTATGGCATGTCAAACAGGGTGACAAAGACATGACTACCTCCAGGAGCTTGGTTTGGCAGATTTAACACTGTAATACAACAGTTTGGTATGATTCACAGTGATGTAGACAACTCTGTATTTTATTGCCATTCGGCCAGGGATGCATTTATCCGATTGTTTATGTGGATGATATTGTGATAACTGGTAATGACCAATAGTGCATACTCCATTTGAAGCGACATCTCTCTCATCAGTTTCAGACTAAAGACCTTGATAAACTTCGTTACTTCTTGGGTATCGAGGTAGCCCAATCCAAGGATAATCTAGTGATTTCACAAAGGAAATATGTTATGGATATTCTTGAAGAGACACGCTTACTGAATGTCAAGCTTGTTGACATTCCTATGGATCCAAATGTTAAACTTCTACCTAATCAGGGGGAGCCCCTTTCAGAGCCAGAGAGATACATGAGATTGGTTGGGAAACTAAACTACCTCACAATCACCCCTCCAAATATTTCCTTTACAATCACCCCTCCAACTACCTCACAATCACTCCCTCCAAATATCTCAGAAGAGTAAGAAACAGAATGTAGTTGCAAGATCAAGTACTGGAGATGAATATAAAGCGACTGCATTAGTAACACGAGCTCATTTGGCTTAAACAATTACTTAAAAGAGCTACAATTTGAGGGGAATATGCAAATGACTCTAATCTTTGATAATCAAGCGGCAATGCACATTGCCTTTAATCCTGTTTTCCATGAGATGACTAAATATATCGAGGTAGATTGTCATTTTGTCAGGGAGAAGACCGAATTAGGAGACATCACCACTAGCTTTGTCAATTCCAATAACCAATTGGTGTAAGAGGTTCTCGAATCAATTACATATGTAACAAGCTCGATGCATATGATTTATATACTCCAGCTTGAGGGAGAATGTTGATATTTATGTAAATAATATATTTTGATTATAGGAATATTAGGTAACTAGGATAGACATGATATCGTAGTTACTATGATATATTAATTCTCTCAGAGCCTATATAATAGTCTTTGTGGTGTAGTTTAAACACACGATTTCATCATATTATCAATCTTTTCTCTCTTTTAACATAACTAAACCGACTTCAATTGTTGGACTACAAATGCATCATCTAACCACCATAATAAAATAAATTCTCAAATTAAAATGAATAGCAAATTCAAAAATGATTGACCACTCATCTGATCTTTCTTTTCATTATAAATCTTTGAATCGCAAAACAGACAAAAGGTTGAAAGCAATCAGAGCATGCCATGGCACAAGCATTCATCAAATTTTCATAAATTATATAAAGTAAAATAGACTATCTGAATATTTGTATACCAAGAGACACGAATTCTAATATCGTAGGTTTCCAAATTGATAAAGCCAAAAATCTAGATCACCTGAATTTTCTATTTTCACTTTTTTCTCTACAGTTCTTGTAGCTTCCAAAATTGCATTTAAGACAATAGCAACTCCATCATCCATTCGTGTTCTTACATTCTCAATCAATACCTAGAAAATGCATAGAATTTTTCAAGTGTATTCTTTAAATAATAATATCGAGAATGCCAACAGAAGACATACAAAAAATTTCATCTCACTCATACAAACACAACAACTTGTACATTGAGATCCATGAACATATTACAATGTTTTACTCAGGAACAGATCTACACACGTGACTGTGGGGACCCCACTCAAATTTCAATCTTTCTAAATATTACGGAGGCACAAGCGCTTACCCAAGGTCGCCAGGACTCAGGAGTCTACTGTCTACGTCCCCTTTATACAACAACTGCTGCTCTTTATGCGGCCCCTTTATTAGTATTGAAAAATTGCACAACGAATCTTTAAATAAGGACAATTCATTTTTATCTTTCATCCCCTCAATGCCATCTCTTGTCGAAAAACTAAAATCTTAAAATTGGGGATGGTTTAGTTACTCTACTGCTGCAATTTTTCTTTTCAAGCAAACTCGAGACTAATTTTATTAATGGTTACTGTGTCTTCTTTATTTAGCCTATTTTTAATCAAGGAAAAATGGTTCCTGCATATTAAATACGTAAAACAAGAAATAGTTCATTTAAAGCTTGGAGACTTGGATAGGTCATCGTACCAAAATAGAAAAAGTCTCCATCAGGAAAATCATTAGCTGATTAATCGAATAGTGATTTAATTGTTCATAAATAAATATCAACTAAAATTTAATGTTATTAGTATAAAAAATATATATTTACCTAATTGAATGTGAAAAATACTTGTTGATACTAAACAAATCTTTCATAATGACGTGACATTTTAAATTTTCATTAGTTAATGTTACGAATGAGATGGTAATTTCTAAACTCGTATTACCTTTATCTTTAATTTGTAATGTTTGTGAAAGTATTCTCATAATATAAAATTCCTCATTGATAGGGATGGAGTCATGTTCCACACCAGCCTAATTGAATGATTGTTTAGTTACTTATAGAGAGATATTTGATAATATTGAAAATGAGAAAATCATTGAATGTTACCAGAATATGAAAACTTATAGAGAACTATGATATATATTTATACTTTCAAAATTGATATGTTATATTTTTAATGATACAAATTTATTTATATTTATATATATGAGTATTGCCTCTACAACTCAAAATTTTCGGATCCGTCAATGGTTTTACTAATATTTAAAAAACAAGAGCACAGAACAATAATATATTCCTTGTTACCACATTTGACACACGAGCAAGAGCATCAACAAGGAAAAGCAAGTAAATGTCAAACTGCTTTAAAGGAAGCGCTACATAATGATTCAATGATGTGAACTTAGCCCCCACTGAACCCTTTTTTTTTGGTAAACCCAAGAAATTCATAAATAACTAAAAAAAAAAGTAGATTAGACATTTTGCTGAAACCATATGATCTTACTTCTTTGCTGATTTGGTAAGACATTTTTATGTTTGCAAGTTTGTACACAGTACACTAGTAAAGGCAACAATAAATCTGATCATAGCTAGCTTATTACAAAGTTGCCCATTGAAACTAGCTCCAAAAACATTGTCAACTTAAAATTGACCAACGCCTATGCTATGATACAGTTTCAATCAGTATTAATGTGATTCGCGCTGTTTATTTTCAGATTGACATTGTATTGTTACTACTTACTAGTATGCAGTTGACTACTTGCAAGCAGCACTGTTGCATTTATAAAGACCAAGAGGGGATTCAAATTTATATTCCATCACATATATAAACCACTTAGAATATAGCTTCTTCACATAAACCATTTGTATTTTTCATTCAGAACATTTAACTATCATTGGCAATGTAGCTTGCTTGTTACAACTACTGAGTTTGATTCCCTCTCTCAGTTTGTTGAATCTTTATAAAACTTGGAAGAAAAAAAAAAGTTAAAAATCACAGGAAAAAGAAAAACTGGCTAGCAATAGCAAGAGCGTCAAATTGGAAATTTGTAGTAAAACGAACCTTATGCCTAAGATAACATATGAACTCCTCAAAATTTGCACGCCAAAGAGTTAGCTCCTCTTTTGCTGCACCAGATTTTTGTATCCACGTATAAAAAATCATACTTGTGCACAAAAAAAAAAAAAATAGCGAACTGCAAATCATTACCAAGTCTGCTCACATGAGATGACAATAGTCTTACCAACATTTTCTCCAACACTTATCATTTTGGAATCATCTGAATTTATTTCTCTGTCAGCATTACATCCCATATCTTCAGTGAGTGAAAATCTGATCACTTCCCCAGGCACTGCTGCTTCTATAACACGTTGTTCTATGGTCTCTGGTGCTTCGATTTTCTATAAGTCACGAATAATAAAAAGAAACAACATCAACAGAATTCTTATTCAGGTTACAAGAGTGAACACTATGCTGTGGCAATTTCAATAAAAATGATGACATTAAAATCTCATTAATTATCTACTTTCTGACACTCAATTCTCTTTTTTTCATAAATGTAACTGATGAACCAGAAGTTTTACTGTAAGCATCCTAAACAGGAAACAATAAACGAAGAGTTGACTGTGTACAGTACATGAACATGAACTAACTAGTAAATTGAGCTCATTGATCACATTATCTTAACCTAATTTTGTGTCTATTTCATGTTACAATAAAATTGATCTCAAAGTTGGGTTATCAACTTATTAGCAGGGACAATGCCTTGCTCAAAAGTCAAAAGAAAAATAAGTAAAACACTAAAGTAAACTCCTTTTTTTATAATTAAGAAATACAATAAGACAAATAAAAAAAATTATAGAGAGAAAGGAGGATAAGGAATCCTCCAAAACAAAACAGAAAAGAAAGCAATAAAGAAAAAAGAGAAAAACAATTGAACAGAGCTTCCCAATCCCTCAACATAACTGTTAGTGAACCCCCATTAGGAAGGTCATGTGTTTTATACCAAATAGATGCCAAATGTCTAATCTTATCCCAAATCATTGATCACGGATAACCCAAGTACATATAGAAATTGACATGAGTGAACAATTACCTTGGCAGACTTAGCACCACGTTTCCTAGTAGTAGTTTCTTCTTCAACTGGTGTAGAAATAACCAGCTCAGGGGCAGGACAGCATTCAACATATCGAGCTGTCAAAAGTTTACGAAGGCTCTCTCGTACAACATCTGTAGTCACTGCATTTGCTGAAAGTGGAAGCACGTGATTTTGAGATGGACAAATTTGAGTCAATTCATGCTTTTGTGACATATGGATGAGCTGAACCAAGTTTCAATACAGTACTCTCAACTTATTATTGAGAGCCAAGTATATGTTTGGTTAAATTGAGTATACTGTTCACTTATAGATTCAGCAATATCTCTTTCTTTAGCATAATTTAGAATGACCCTGTAATTCCCTGACCATATTATTACCTTCAATTGCAAACCAGCTAAGCACTCTCCATATGTATAACAAATTTAGCTATATCATGTTTGTTGTACCATTCCTGTAACACGACCCCAAGCACACCACACTCCTATTTTGACCCATTTCAAAGACATTTTTTTATAGTTTTACAGGTCATCTACAGTTCCCTCACCCGATTAACAAAAAGGATTATGCGTTAGTTGGTAGATTACACAACTCTTGTAAACTACGTTCGCCAAAATTGTGAAGCATACTTTTTTTTCAAAACTAATATAAGTGAAATAATACTCTATGCAGCACATGCATGGGGAAAAAAGTACTTGCCTTTTCCTTGACTTGCTCTGTCAACCATTTGTTTCAGTGTAAGCCTACCATCACGGAGCAATCCATCAAGAAGCTCTACACACTGCAAAACAAGTGAAAATTACTTTCAGCATCTGAAGCCTTAAATCGAAAAGCTTCAAAGAAAAGTAAGGATCAAGCTAACTTCATTGCCAAGTTCCCGCGACACAATCTCTAAGAATTTCGGAAATCTCAGTCGATGGAGTATGTTATCAAACAAAGCCAGGTACTGTGTTCTAACTCTCAATCCGTCATCAGCACCTGCATTTATAGTTATCCAGCACATCATCAGCCCTCACTTTACCCACTAATATAGTAAGTTTTTTATTGCAAATACACAATTTATCAAATCGTGGCATGGTATCAACACCTCTATACCTAAGGGACCAGAAAGTTCTTTTTTATAGAATTTTATTTTACTCCAACATGTTCACAGTAAGTAGATAGTTACGATAAATAAATAAATGATTTGAAAAAGGGGGAAAAAAGGATGAGGCGGAATAGTATTACTATTACCTTCATGAATAAATGCCTGGACACAATTGTGTTGAATTAAGACAAGTAAGGAGTTCTTGACATGCTCCTTGGAGAGCTCCGTGAAGCGAATCAACAGGTCCAAAGAGAGGGGTCCGTTGCAAAGAAGTTTTTCGCATACTTTCTGCACACACAAAAAAAAAAAAAAAAAATCAACCATCATGCGAGTTAAATCAGCGACGAAGGAGACACACGCACGCAGGCACAGAGGCGGAGAGAGAGAGAGATACAGCGACGATATTGCCGAAGTGGCTGGTGATAAGGTGGATGGCGAACTTGATGCCGTACTGCGAAAACATTTTCTTCAGAGAGAGAACGGCGCCGAAGGAGGAGACTCAAAGAGAGAGGCGCGGGAAGAGGGTTAGGGATTTTCTGGGTTCAGTATTTTAGCAGTAACGGGGAGGCACGCTGCATGTCTGTTTCTTTTGTAGCTACACGGTAACGATTTTGTCCTCAAATCATTAGATCGCGAGTTCGAAACCTGTGTACTTTCTTTTTAATCGGAATGTTTTCCCCGTAATTTGGTGTTCAAATGGAAATTATTTTTAGTTTAAATATGTTTTTAGTCCTTATTAAATTACGATTTTTAAGTTCAATCTATGTATACTTTTTTAGTCCCTATTTTTTACAAAATTACATGTTTTTTGGTCGTTCATACAGTTTTATAAAAAGTGAGAATAAAAAACGGATACAATTTTTATAGAAGCTAAATTTTTGACCCGTGCGATATACGGGAAAAACATAGTTTGTACGAATAATTCTACTTTTTTATTTGAAAAAATATTTTGTAAATCTTAAAAATCAAAAGATTATAAAAAGTTACTGATAAATAAATATTTCTATGAGATTTGATAAATAAAGTATTGATAAATAAATGTTAATTTAACACGAACATAATCTTTCTAATTAAGGCCCAAACACATTACACTTGTCCATCACACGTGTACCCGTGTTCATACGCGAAAGTGATTTTTAAGTGTATTATTTTATTTTTATGAGATATATTGTGAAAAAATAATATTTGATAAGCTGAAAGATGGTTGTTACATACATATACTAAAAAAGTTGATAAAGATTGCTACATATGGGTAATTTTCGTTCTAAAAAAAATATTGTAAAAGATTCATTATGAAGTAGTGATGGCCCGTGCTACGCATGGTAAGCAATAAATACATAAAAGTAATATATTAGAATTAAAATATCGAAAAAGATATTAAAGGAATTTTTTGGTAAAAATAATAATAACAAAATAAATTTGTTGCTTATTTTATTTTACGAAATATATTTATACAAAACAAATAACATTGTTGCTAGATACATATACACTAAATGTTGAAAATGGTTGTTATACCACATGCATGTAAATTTTTCTTAAAAATGTGATAACAAATTTATTATGAAGTAGCGATGGCTCGTACTCCACATGCTATACAATAAATACTTAAAAATTATATATTAAAATATTTAAACAAAATATTTATGCATAATATTAATTATAATAAATTGTAATAAAAAACATTAATTTTTTGGTTACGACAATTTTATAAAAATTGGCATGTCATATTTGAAATACAATATTCTAATAAAGAGTAATAAATTAGTTATACCATTTTATGAACATGTGTGAAACACATAAATTATGGATGAAGAGTAATATTTTATATTATTTTAAAAGATTAATTTTTATTATCTTTATCTTATATTAATATGGCTTTGACCGGTTTGACCTTTTCGATGTATTTTATAATCTCAAACCCGCTTTTGACCCGTGCGATGCACTGAGAAAACAATGTATTGAAAATAATATACTATCTCTGGTCCTATTTATAAGAGGAAAAACAATTTTTTGGTTCATTGAATAACTGTATTTGGTCTACTATATTATAGACCAAATACATGAGTTATTCAATAAACTAAAAAAGTGTTTTTCCTCTTATAAATAGGACCAGATGTAGTAAAAGACTTTCAAAATAATTTTATGTGCAAACATTTTCAGGAAATGAGGAATTTCAAATATTGTTAAAGAACCCAATGACATTTTTATGGTTACAACTATATCATTGTAAGTTATATATTAAATATTCTTAATGTGGCAATTTGCATTTTTCATCTCTCATTATATCCGTCGAAGTTGTGTACACAACTCTGAAGGAAAATTTACTTAGGATGAGTACCAAATCTCATATTATCAAGCTAGTTTTAGTATGAAGCTCTGCCTTCAATTTATTTATATATCAATCACACTCAAACTGATACCCATCACATTCAATAGATACCCATATCTTCACAATTAAAAGAAGCAAAACCTCCATGAGATCCTTAAAAGATACCCATAAAGCAGCAGTGGCGACACCATCCTTAGCCTAGTTCAACACTATAACTACAAAATTCAAGATAGACAGAGAAAATGTCTATACTCGGCACTGCAGTAGGCTTCCATTAAAAGAGAAAGGTATAAAAACTGAATTACAAATTGAAAAGCAAAAGTTGAGCAATTATAAATTTCAGTCTTTTATTTCGTGTGGCTTTGACTGGAAGTATATGAAGCACTATTCAATCTTTAAATCCTTCTGATTCCAGCACCAGATAGTAATAGGCTATGAACGATTATAAATTTCATAGTAGATTCCACTCCTGCTTAGTATGCTTTCAATAGATACAAATGGTCCAACAAACCAGAGGACAATCCAAACACCAAGTACCAAGTTTATTTGTTAAATTTTTAAGGGGGAGAACAAATACCTAGAAAATTGCGAAAGATGGAATCTAACATAAAAGTAGAAAGGAAAAAAAACCAAAAATAGAACCAAATTCACCTTCAATTGTTATTCAAACAGTCCACTGAATTGATCAACGAACTCATGTTTCGTTGGGTTCTAGAATAGCTTTGTTGTTTTAGAACTTGTTCAATTGTTCTATCACCGCAAAGCAAATTAAGATATTGCATAATCACCATTTTTAGTGCCACTTTCACTGCTTACCACTCATCATCACTATAAATCAAGATCAATAAAAGCTCACTAATTTGCACCATAAATTGGCAAATATAAAATGTCAAAAAGAATTCAAATACTACACAAACATTATTTATGCATACTAACTTATAAGATACATCAACAACAACAAAACATGTGGGCTAAGCTCACCCAATGGGGCTCCCTTATACTACTCCTTGTATATGTCTAGCAAAGACAAAAAGTCAGGATTGAAAACAAAACTGTTAAGAATTAACATTAGCAAGTAGCAGCAGCCACACATTCAATGTAAAGCCAATAAAAGCAATAGGCCCCTAGCAACATAAGGGCAACAGAGATGTTTCCATCTAATGAAATATGGAGTTAAAGGAGGAGAAACGACACAACCAAAATTGGAACAGAGATGTCAAAACCGATTGTGGGGGGGAAGAAAGTTTATTGGTTAAAGTGTAAAATTACTGATGTGTCACACTATGATTGGTCTGTCACACTTATCCATGTACACTTTTCACATTTACCAAAAATCTTTTCCTTTTCCTCACTTTCTTTCCTTAGAAACAAACACAGCCTAAAAATAAATAGATGAAAAAATCGAATGTGAATTGATAATTTATTGTAAGAATTTAACAGAATCTATTATATGAAATTAGAACACCGATTAGAGCACTTACTTGTTGAAGACATTATTAGAGTTACTGGGAGTTGTCTCTGTCTCGTAGAGCTTCTGAAAAGATCAAAGCCAAGCCTTCCTTTGCCTAGTCACAAGCTCCGGATCTCGGTTCTCAATGGGGCAAACCGTGGACAAACATACGAATGACGTGATGGCAAAGGGGACCTAGCCTCTCTATTTGTCAACCTTAGGCACCTCCCATCATGGGCCTAGTGGTTGGGCCTACACTGTCTCCCACATAAATCAGAATTAGGTGTCCAACAACCCATTATTATTGATCACTTATTTGCATGCTTGAACATCATTAATTGGATCATAATATTAGCCCGTTTTTAATTAGAAAACCAAAAGGTCACAATTGATTGTAGCCTACAAGAATTATTAGAAAAAATTCTAACATTCTCCCACTTTGGCAAAATCAATTGTACACTTTTAATTTGTAGAAAAAATTTTGAAAATGACTCTCGGGCTAATAACATACTTCCTAACGTGGCCACAAAATACATGATCCCAAGATACAACACCTAATTAAGACTTCATTAAACAAAAGTTAAATGATACCGAATCATGGCGGTAGTCATATCTTATATTGACATAACACCTTCCATGGTTACAAATACCACCAACTCTGTCGACTAGTCATTTATGTGGAGTGTAGCAAGAAAATGACATGTCAATGTGATCTTACAGCCATACTGTCATTTTCTTTGTCAGTTCTCAATTTCTCTCAAATGCATTAAAGCCAGAGAAACTATATGGTTCATAAGAAACCATCATGCCTCAGCTCTGACATGGCGTCGACCACCGGTACAGTGACACCGAGCACTAATATTTTAGCACTCATGCCTCATCTCCAACATGGCATCGACCACCGGCATAGTGGTCCTAATGATATCGAGCTACATATAGTTCAACAAAATCGCAATGCCTCAGCTCCAACATGGTGTCGACCACCGGCACAATGGTCTTAGCGACACCGAGCTTCATGTATTTTTGCAGTCATGCATCGGCTCCAACACGTTGTCGACCATCGGCATAGAGGTCCAAGCGACACCGTGCTTCATGTATTTTAGCAGTCATACCTCAGCTTCAACATCGCATCTACCACGGGCACAATGGTCCCAATGACGCCGAGCTTTATGGTTTACCTAAACTATCATGCCACAACTCTGATATGGCGTCGACCATGGGCATAGTGGTCCCAATGATGCCGAGCTTTATGGTTACCTAAACAATCATACCACAACTCTGATATGGCGTCGACCACGGGCATAGCGGTCCCAACGACACCGGGTTTCAACATTTTTGCATCTGATATACATATACAAAGGTATATAATAACATAATTCAATTCATAATTAATTTCCAAAATCAAATGGAAAATGTTGTGGAAACACTAAATGTGTTAAAAATAAGATATCTGACATCACAAGAAAACAACATAAAATTCAAGCTCCCATTAACCAAGCATATTATACAAACTCATAGAGCTTACGTTCTCAAAAATTAATGATAAATAAATAATTATGGGCAGAGTCCCTTGATTAAGGGATTAACCAACGTGGAATCCATCTAGTTTCATGATAGCTCCTTGGATCAACACCCAAAACATATATTTCAATAAATTATTTTTACTACCACTCTTGATATCAAATAATAACTAAAGTCAAAATCCTCCCACTGATGTCAAGATCCAACCATGTTAAATTTACAAAACTTATAGTAAACTAACACAAGCATCTAAAAGCTTATCACAAACTTTCATGAAATAAATTTGGTAGTAAATCATGGTTTCTAGTAGGAAATCAACCAAGATAAGACATATAATAATTTTTTTGCCATCCATAGATCTACAAATAAATGCAATAACATTGATAATATTTTGGTAACACTAAAAGTCTCTTATATGTCATTCCAAAACAAAGTAAACTTAACATCAAAAAAATTAGGAACAATGATGATCCACAACAAACCAAGCAACACAATTGTCTTGAAAAATTATTGTCAAGCAAAACTTGGAATGCTTAAAGTAAGCAACAGAGCAAGACATGACTTCAGCTTAAATCAAGCTATTTTGAGGCCAACATAACAACACATTCCCCTTTGGGCAAAATGCGCAACCAAGGTCGTAACCACTGTCAGAACCTCAGATGAGTTAATCAATGAGCATACATTGGATTCAGAAAATTGTCTCATTTAGGCAGACAAATCCCGTGCACTAACGCACCTCCATTAACTTCACCCAACATAGTCGATAATAAGTTACTCAATGAGCATACATTGGGTTTAGATATCTATCCCCTTTGGGCGGACAAATCTCCTAGACCAGTGTACCTCCAATAACTATATCGTAAATCAGCTTCTAATCATGACATACAATCACCCCCTTATGGTGACAATAATCACCATCAATGAAAAATAATATGACGTGCATTGAAAACATTTTTCACAAATTAACGTTTTTCAAGTTTCAATGTGGCGTGCAACCACCAATGACAAGAAAGTCATTACAAAAATAATTTTATATAATTAAGCACAACTTTTATTGCTTATCAACAAATAAGTTAAATTTCTCAAAATGAACCATATATGCTCAAGCATAAATCCAAATATGTTTAATAAATTAAAAAAAATCAATAATTTAAAATTTATCAAAATATCAATAATCAAAATTAATACCAACATCACAATATTCAATGGTTCACTGTTAAGACAAAACACGAATGCATTAGGACATGTAATACGACAAGATATAGCTCAAAATAAAACAAGCTATCTCATTAAGGCCAGTATAATGGTACATTTACCTTTGGGTAGAATGCACCAACCAATGTTGTAACCTCGGTCAAAACCTTAGATGGGTTAATCCATGAGCATACATTGAGTTCAGAAAATTGTCCTCTTTGGGCAGACAATCCCTTAGCCCAATGCATTCCCCAATAACTTCATCTTTAATCAACTTTCAACCACAATACACAACCACCCCCTGTGGGCAGGTAATTGCATGAAATAATTAAAAGCATTCATCAAACTATAAAGAAAATTTCATGAATCAATACAAGCGATCTCACTTTGGTGATAACGGCTCATACCGGTGCACAAAAGCTCTTGCATAGGAATCATTTTTCTCTTGTCCATACATACAATACAGTCAACAGGCAAGTACATCATTAAATGAGCACCCTTACTGGTCATATATTAATTCAATCCGCATTCTCAACTTGTTTTGTACTTTATAGCGTAACAAGCTAGTCTATTAAAACACGTATATAAAAATTATAGCTTACAATCATGCGCAACTCTATAGGGAGAGTGAACACTACCATTAAATCTAGAATACGCAATATTATTTTTATAACATATTTTTCAATTTACTTTTTACCAAAAAAATAATTAAAAAAATCAATTTAATGTGCTATATTTTATAAAAAATATTTAACGCAGCGGAAAAATTCTGGAAAAATGTAGCAAAACCAAGCATAAAAAATAGAGCACAACGCAAAAAACCGCATAGAAAACGGACTCTTGCAGAGCCCTCACTCTCTCTACCCCGCGAGTGGGCTTGTTGGACGCGCACTGTTCATCATCTCTAAGCTTCAGCCGGGTCAGCCCGCGACCAAAAATAGTCAACACGTGGGTCTCGTTTCGGTCGCAGTTTCTCCTCTGTTTTAGCTCTATTTCGCATGATTCTTTGTGGGTTTTGTTCCAAATCGAATTCCCAATCATTTAAACACAAAATCTGAAATTATTAGTGCCTAAATCGCGATCAGTTTGTGAAAAAATATCTCAGTCGCGAGTTTAATACACAGTGTGTATTTTGCACCTTTTTGCTTCCTTTTTCGCGATTTTATGTTAGTTTCGACCAGAATCAAGTTTCTAATAATTTTAGCACAAAAGCCCCAATGTTAAACAACAAAAACGTGGGAATCTAAGCTTAAAATGTGTTTCGCATGAACCCTAACAAGTTCCGGTTTTTCATTGATTTCTCACTCTAAGGTGTACGAAAAGTAACGAAACTAGTGCTAATGGATTCATATTATCATCCTCTACGAAATCCCTATAATTTTCGGTCCCAATTTCTTGTAAATAATAATTCAAAATTTCACATAAATGAAACAATGAAAATTACTGTATATTTAGAAAAAGGAAATTTTTTAAATAAAAGATGATGATTTCGTTCAACAATCGGGTTCTAAATCATATAATAATTGCTCTAATACCACATGTAAGAATTTAACAGAATCTATTATATGAAATTGGAACATCGATTAGAGCACTTATTTGTTGAAGACATTATTAGAGTTACTGGGAGTTGTCTCTGTCTCGTAGAGCTCCTGAAAAGATCAAAGCCAAACCTTCCTTTGCCTAGTCACAAGCTCTGGATCTCGGTTCTCAATGGGGCAAACCGTAGACAAACATATGAATGACGTGACAGCAAATGGGACCTAGCCTCTCTATTTGTCAACCCTAGGCACCTCCTATCATGGGCGTGGTGGCTGGGCCTACACTGTCTCCCACATAAATTAGAATTAGGTGTCCAACAGCCCATTATTATTGATCACTTATTTGCAGGTTTGAGTATCATCAATTGAATCATAACATTAGCCCGTTTTTAGAAAACCAAAAGGCCACAATTGATTGTAGCTTACAAAAATTATTAGAAAAAATTCTAACATTTATGGCTCTGAAAACAAAAAGATAATACTACTATTATTACTGTTTATGTAGTAATAACTTTTATTATTGTTTTTTGGTAGACATACCTTTTGTTATTATTGTTGGAATTGACGGAATTAATACATTGGAATACTAACTCTTTAAGAGGAATAAATAGAGTGCCTGAATTTGAATTGCGTTCTCTTAAAATGCTTCTTTTGTTAGTTGACAGAATTGCCTTTCATTTTAGGAGGAAAAAGTTTTGTGTACAATGTACTTCTACTTTTTATAATATAAAGATTAAACTTGAAAAAGTTGTATTTTAATATGGACTAAAAATTATTTCAACCTTACTTTTTTATTATTCAAATGGACATTATTACTCTTAATTATTATATATATTATTATTATATCAAACAGTTCATATTATAATTTTTTAAAATAAACAGTGAGACGTATAAGATACACAGAGAAAAAAATTATGTAGTGGTACGTGACTTATTTCTAATCATTAGATTAAAAAAATTCGATGAATGATTCATATAAAAAGGTATTATCCCCAATCTTTAGTCTCCCTCACCCAATGGCCTCCCACACCGCCTCCACCCACCCCCTCTCATTCCGAGGGATGACCCAGAAGTGTGGGGGCAACACACACAGGTAACTCTTATCAGCGTTACTCCGCTTAATAACTCTTTGTAGATATTGAATTTTATAAAGTGGGATAACTCAGACAATAATCACTCCTAGAGTAACTTGATGCCTCCTTATATATGTGTGTGTGTGTATGGGCGCAGTCTCGCACACATTAATTTTCATACAGTTGTTATCAATGGGACATGGTGTAGTGGTGAGGATCATCCATGTGGCGGAAATCACATAATGGCAACAAAATCGGAACAAATTATTGCATTTCTTGTAGATCTAGTTTTGAAGAGTCTTATAGACAAGAGAAGCAGGCGAGTCGGGGTTGCTTTTCTTCATTTCAAAAGTGCTAGTAACCCTTACTGTGGTTCCATGGTCGAGGGTGGAGGGATGAGGAAGAAGAGAGAGTAAAAGTACAATAGTGCCCGCGATGACCGCAGATAGAGGGTTGGGTTTGGGTGGTGTTGGGGAATAGGGACAACTTGGGGTGGTAGTAGGAGGAAGGAGGAAAGACTGGGGGAGAGGATTTCCATTTTCATCCTTAAGTGTATCAGTACACAAATTTGATGTATAATTTAGCATTGTAAACAACCTTATATCTCCTTTCCTTACTTTGTCTCCCACCTTTTCATTCCTCTACAACAATTTTTCCCTCAAGGAAACAAACATTACATGTGGGGGGGGGGGTTACTAGCATTACTGCCTGATTGGGGTTGGGACTTAGGGCCAGGGTCCTTTCTCATGACTCAGTTTGTGCCATACTTCTCTTCAACAATGGGGGAGAACTGCGAGTTGGTGAAAATGGTTGGGGAATCGTCATGGTTCGAAGAAGCGCTTTGAAGGTAATAGTAGAATCCAAATTTAGAATGGTTATTCTATCCAAGATAACCATAACTCATGTAACTCATGTTCGTAGTAGCCTTGGATTCATGCCTTGCAAATATCTATGTTATTTCTCACGGACAATTTCTCAAACAAGTCACCCTCAACACCAAAATCATTTGTTGTACGAGATTAGGTCACAAGTACTGCCAAAATGCACCACCATCAACCCCAGTAGCCACCTCGCCCATGTTCCCAAGACAATCGTATTTGCCTTCATACCAAAAGTTTGACCTTCATATGTCTCCATGTCCCTAATTTTTGCCAACCTCAACCATTATAAACACCCTCACAAGTCCCAAAGGCAAAGCTTCATCTTTGTGTTGCCATTCCATAGCCTCGCATTCATCGATGCGAGTCACCTACTATTCCACCATTGACTCATTCGTACACACATAAACGACATCATATGTCACCACCATCATTGTCAAGTTTTAGTACCTTCCCATCTCAGCATCAATGTGTTCTTCTTTACCTCTTAGTCAAGTTCTAGAGTAGGCTACAACAGAGATGGCAGTCTCATATAGATGATGGGTGGTGGGGGAGGGTGTTGTGATCAAAACCCTAAGGGTGTGTCTAAGAACTTGAAGGGGATAACAAATGACTAATAATTTAGTAGTCATATGGAGGAAAATATCCTCCAAAACTATCAAAAGTCCTTTTCTAGTTCATTTTTTGAATTCCCCTAAAACCCTCCAAATTATGAGGACATCAAAAAATGAACTATAGGAGAGGAATTTAGAGGGTTTAGATGATAATATTTATTCATATTACTACTAAATAGCTATTTCCTCCATTTCCTTTCTCTCCAAACTCCCAAATACACTCTAAGCGGAAAAGTTGTAAATTTGAAAAATGATAAGGCTTCACAATAATTATGGTAGCATATTCACCTTAAACCTTTTTTTTTTTAATTTCATGTTTGAGTAGGGTACTTCACTTTTTGTTTTTGTTTTGAGTGTGTCTAAACTAGTCTGGGACCTAATGCAAAATTTATTTTAAAAATTATACTGGAATGTTATAAATCTTTGATTAATTTGTAAATAAAATATCATATTTGGAAAATTAAAATGTAATGAAAATGATTTTTTTGTAATTTATATATTTTATTGCTTTTGTTTTATAAATCCTATCAAATTTGGTAAGATTTTTTTTTTCTTTTTGGACAGTGATATCAAATTTGATAAGATTCGACAGAACGATGCCATCACATTAATAATCTAAAAACTTCCGTCACCAGATTACTCCTTCAAAAAATAATGTGTTATCGTATTAATTCATCTAAAACATTCTTTAGATTAATATCAAAGATAAACAATTACTAATACTTTAGTTTAATAACAAATTTGTATCTTTAGAAGACTAATTTGATATCAAATCTTGAGTGAAAAAAAAATCCTATTACTAATAATTTTATTTAATTAAAATGAGTGTATATGCCGAAGATATCTAACGGTCAAGCTATAAAACACAATACATACAAAAAAAAAATGTTATTTGAACATCAAATTTGAAACACCAAAATTAACAATAATGTTGCTGGTTAATACAGTTCACATACGCGGTTAATGAAGTGTTGAACATGGTTGATGGATATACCAAGATACTGTTACTCATTAACTATTTACTGAACTTCATTAACCATGATTTTGAACACCATTAACTACGATTGTCTGATTGATTTGATTTTTAAAAACTGTTTAACGTTTTATAAAACTTAACAAATAACAAGTTTTATTCTTTTTAATTTTTTTTAAAACAAAAAACTATTTTTAAAAAATGTAATCAAACAAGTCCTAACAGTTCGAGAAGATTAGTTATTGATAAAGTCGAGATTAGTTATTGATAAAGTCGAGAGATACTTCTACCAATACTATTGTAAAAAAAAAGTCCTAACAGTATCTAGAATTAAGCATTTTTTGGCAAATTTCTGAATAATTAATTGCAGCATTGTCACCGTAAATAAAAGTGGTAATGCATTATTATTTGCCATTTTAACTAAAGTAAACACAGGGTTTGACTCTCTTATGCTTTTGAGTGAAAGGTGTCTCAATAAGTAAGGATTCACTCGTTTGAAATAAAGTTCAGCACGTTTGCCTCTCTTTATGTAGCCCATTAGCACCAAATGAGAAATACTTGTTCCAATTTGTATAACACGTGGCTTGTCAATTATCAACTAATATCTCAATGTTAGAAATTCAATGGAGGTCTGAAAATGTTTGAATACATAAGACGACTCCGCGCGACTTTTTCGAGTGAATACCGATACCGATTTGGGGAAGAATAAGGGTGAGCAGAATAAAACCCAACTCAAAAACCCGTTTTATCTTTGTCTTATTTGACTTATAAATTATCGGATTTATTCGGATTTAGGGATGAATTAGACCTAAAGAATGAACTCAACCAAAATACAGGGACGAGTTAGAGTTATATATAATCTGTCTCTTACTGACCATTTATTAAATTATATTAAATCTGTGATGAGACTTATATAAATAAAATATTCAAGTTGGACTTCATGTTAGTTTAGTTGGTAAATCTTATAACAAAGGATAATTATAAGAGTCATTTTTAGCTTTGGGTATATGTTAAAATATTAAAATTATTCAATTTTTCACTTTTACTCTCTCCGTCTCTTAATATAGGACATTTTTGTAAAGTTTTATTGTCTCATAATATAAGACTATTTTCAAAGACCAAATTGTATTAATTATTTTTTTTTACAAAATTACCCCCTATACCAAGACACATTAATTCTCTCTTAATAGTCTTGGAAGATGCAAAGGGTAACTTGGGAAAAATAACACGCATTTTGTACAAATTTAATATTAATAACTAACAAAACTCACTTTCTTAAAGGGCGTGAAATAGTCAAAGATGCCATATATTAAGGAATAAATGGAGTAACTTTTAATCATAATTAAATGACCACCTTCTAATTTTATTTTGATTGTCCTTTAGGCTAACCCGGTCCGTCAAAGTTGACTCAGTCTTAGTTAACCCGCAGAACATTGAGTTTATTCGAGTCTAGATACGAGTAGGGGTCTAAAAATATATGCTCGATCAAAACTTAAAATCGGGTTAGAGACAAATATAACTCGTTTCAACCCCTTTTTTACTCACCCCTAGGGAATAGAACATCACTTAGTTGTTCGGCTATTTTGTTTTTTAATTTTAATCTCCCAACCATTAAATTAATCTATCGGCTGAAATTTATTGGTGTTGAGGAATGTAGATACAGGTTGTGGGAGAGGATCTGTTTTCCTCCTGGGATTGTGGAAGAAGCAAATTGTGAAGGAAGCCACAGGGCCCGCCACTGATGGCGGCACCGGTTGACTGCTATTCAAAATTTGGTTGGCAAAAGTCACAAGCCATCATTCGCGCGGTTCAACCACGCATGAGTCTCGCATGAAATTAAGGCCATGTTATTTATTTATTTTTATTATAATAAAATGAAATTAAGGCCATGTTATTATTTATCAAGATGAAAATGTGTTCTCAGAGACATTTCGGATATAATTCTCATTTTGTTCTATTTTTTTTCCTTCTTTATTCTTCTAATTAAATAACGAAATTTTAATGAAAAAAATTAACAAATAACAAAAGAAAATAGTATTATCATTTAAAAGATAAATAATTTTTCCTACTGAGTTATTATTTTTCAATTAAAAAATAAAGATAGGAAACAAGGAAAATGGGACATCGCATGTTTGAATCTTATGACACATATCATGATTGGGTTTGGCAGGGTTTGTTAAAAAAAAAATGTTTGGGTTTGGCAGCAACCTTTCCATTTTCCATCTCCCCTTCTCTATATTCACATTGAAAAGTCCACATTATTCTCTTTTTTTTCTTTCTATTTTGCGTCATACCTCATAATTTCCACGGGAAAACCCCTATAAATACATTAGCCATCAACCCTCATAGACATTCCTTCAAGCACAAGCACAAACAGTTATTTTTTGCCACCCAAGCGTCTTCTTCTTCTGCTTTAAGCTATGGCCTCTAACTTCAGCATGAGGAGTTTGGTTATAGTCGCCTTTGCAATTTCTCTCGCCGTGCAAGGCACTCTTGGTAAGTTAATTTCCAAAACCTGTCTTGCTCTTAAAATTAGTAGTAATCGATTAGTTAATAAATTGATTAACTAACGAGCTAAATATGTTTTTTACAAGAGTTAAATATGCTTTTGTGTCTATAAAATGGACGAATTTTGGTTTGGGTCTCTACAAAATTTTGTCTTTGATTTTTATTTTTCCAAAATTTAAAAGTATTGTTTTTTATCCTTGTAAAATTGGAGAATTTTGATTTTAGTCTCTGTAAAATATTTTTTTATCCCTTTAAAACATGAAATCACTGTTTTCGATCCTTTGTATTCATTTTAGGACAAATAAACAAAATTTATCCTAGGGATTAGGGAAAAAGTTTGGGTAATTATATGTTAACATAGCATCACATATGTCATTGAGTGTCAGCTGAGATAGCCACGTGACCTATCGTAAGACATATAAGTAGTTAACGAACGTAACATTACGACAACGACAAAAAACAATGCTTTCATATTTTAGAGGGACGAAAATAAAAGAAATTTTTTTACGTGGAACAAAGCCAAAATTCGCTCGTTATACAAGACTAAAAAGATATTTAACACTTGATTAATTAGTAGATGGTAATGATGAAATGCAGGAGGAATAGAATGCGAGAATCTAAGCGAGGAAACATGTTCATTGGCGGTATCATCAGGGGGCAAAAGGTGTGTGCTTGAGAAGCATGTGAAAAGGACAGGGGAGGAAACATACACATGCAGAACATCAGAGATTGAAGCTGATAAATTAAAGGATCACATTGAATCCGACGAATGCATAAAGGCTTGTGGGTTGGACAGAAAGTCACTTGGAATCTCATCAGACTCACTTCTCGAATCTCGCTTCACAAAGAAGCTTTGTTCTCCTCAGTGCTACCAGAGTTGCCCAAACGTTGTTGACCTCTACTTCAATCTCGCAGCTGGTGAAGGTGTGTTTCTTCCCAAGTTGTGTGAGGCTCAAGGTGCAAATGCTCGTAGAGGAATGGCTGAAATCAAAAGCTCTGGTTTTGTGGCACCAGGACCTCTGCATTCTGTGCAGTTCACAGCAGCTTCACCTCCACAATCGTTTAGCCCTGTGGAGTTCGCAGCTGAACCTGCTGTTGCCCCATCATACCCACCATATTAAGTTGTAGTTTCAATTTAAAATTGAGAGTTGCATATTGGATAACTCGACATATATATTAAACAAATTGAGAGAGGCATAATGCTATGTTTAGTTTGTAATAATAATGCAGTTAACTTCTATTCTCAGTGATAAGGTGCAGTTAACTCGATATTATATATTATGAATAATTATATTTTGATGCCTCTTCTCCTTACATTTATTTTTGCATCTCAATTTTTCTCCATCTTTAATTTCTTTTTTTTTCCTCGTTGTATTAATTAGTACATCTCTCACTTTTTTCTTTCTATCTCTCACCTTTTAGGTGTATTTTATACACCTCAAGGGAGTGTCAAACAGTTGTTATCCACCGTAGATTTAGAATATGTAAATTAAATTTGCTTTTCATAAATAAAAAACATGTCTTTTCTGATCAAATTTACAAATGATAATGATCTTCAATGTAATTTAAATCAATAAGCAATTTTTATAACATGTGGAATGTTTTACTTGAAAAGTCTCATTAATTACCTTTTTTTTTATTTACTACACACTTTCTTGTTTATTTTATACTAGTATTCCAACCCGTGTCATGCACGGATATGTGCGTCTTATGGGTTTTTCTATAAAATAATTGAAACATTATATATAATTTATTTTCTAAGCTTTTGTAAAAGGACTTGTATATAGAAATTTATATAACATTTGATTTATTTCAATCATGGATCACAAAGTGTAATAATTTACATATAGATATTAATGGTTTTGGTGTAAAATAGTGTATTATCTTGTAAAATGTCAATCCATGTGTCTTATGTTTTATATATTATACTAAACGAAAATTGTAATTTTCCTAAATAAAAAATATTTGATATTTTTTACAATATATTTGTTGGGTTGTGCTACGCACAATAATTACTTAAAAATTGTGATCATACGACTAGATTTAGAAGAAACAACATTTTGTATACATTGAAACCATCAATATCTAAGCTTCCATTTGAGAATAGATTTAGATCATATAATCATATTTTTTTTACAATATATCTATAGACTTGTGCTACTCACGATATATAATTAAAAGTTATAATCATACACCTAGGGTTTAAAAAAAAACATTCTGTATATATTCTAACCTTCAAAATCTAAGCCTTCATTTGATAATAGATTTACATCATACAATCATAATTGTTTTCTAATATATCTAGTAGGCCCATTGCTACGCACAGTATATATTTAAAAATTGTAATAATACACTTAGGGTTTAGAAAAGCAACATTTTGTATATATTCAAACCTTCAAAATTTCCAGTTTAGAATAGATTTAGATTATAGAATCATAATTTTCTATAACATAATTACAGGCCCGTGTTACGCACGATATATATTTAAAAATTATAACCATATACCCTAAAGTTTAGAAGAAGCAACGCTTTTATAAAGTCAAATAGATTTAGATCACAAAATCATATTTTTTTTTTCATTATAATTGTAGGTCTGTGCTACGCACGCTGTATACTTAAAAATTATAATCATACACCTAAAGTTTAGAAGAAGCAACATTCTGTATAAAGTCAAACCTTCATTTCCTAAGACCCCTTTGAGAATAGATTTAGATCATAAAATCATAATTTTTTCAATATAATTGTAAGCCCGTGCTATGCACGGTATATACATAAAAATTATAATCATACATCTAGGTTTAGAAGAAACAACATTATGTATACATTCAAACCTTCAATATCTAAGCCTCCCTAGAATAATTAGTTATATTTAAAATAATAATCATAGTAATAATATTTTCAAAATCATAATTATAATTATGATTACAATTGTAGTATAATGAAAATTGATATTATATTCTCAAAATAATTATCTTATTGAAAGAAAATTCTTATTTTAAATTTGAAAAACAATAAAAATCTGAATAAATATTTTTATTATAACGAAAGCATAAAATAGAGGTTTTGAACCAAAATACATCACCATCTAGTATGGTAACATGTGTCATGCACGGGTATGTGTGGCTTATAAACAATTCTATAAAAAAATTAAAACATTATACATACAATTTTTTCTAAACATTTGTAAACTCATTACAAAAATTTATATAATAATTGGTTTGTTTCAATCATTGATTACAAATTATAACCATTTTAAAGTTACTAATTACTATTTTATATACCCAGTAAAACAGATGGATGAATCTGCTTATAATTATAATATTTAAAGTAAAACCAAAAACTAAATATAAAATAAGTAGAGCTTCCCGACAACAGCAAAATAATAAATATAAGAATAGACATATTCGACGTTGGTAAAAAAAAGGCATATTTGACATTGTTATAGCTTATTTATGATCTTGAATAACTAACCCGTGGCATGCATGAGGTAAATGCCGTTGTTAAAATACGGAAATTTAATGTCAAAAATAACTTATTAAAATTAATAGATGTTATTAATAATAAAGAAAAGAACTATAATTTGTATAAATATTATTAAGATGTTAGATTCCAAATTTGTATAGAGAATGTTCATCCTCGTGAGTGAACTAAAATTTATCTTTAAGTGTAAATCTTTCATTGCTGCTTTCATATAAAATTTTAGTGTATGTTTCTCCCGACTTTTTTTTAGCTTTTATTTTCCTTAAAAGTTGAAGCTGGGACAAACACTTTTTAATAAAAGCTCTTAAAAAAATAAGCTGCTTATTTTTATAATACAAAACTAAAGAAGAAGTTGCATTTGGAAAAGCTATTCTGAAGAGCTTTTTTCTCCAACCCACTCTTCGAATCCGCTGGATACCAGCACTCTATTATTTTTCTCTTATTTTCTTATATCACGGTGAAGCAAAGTCTTACGTCTAAACAATTTTTTGCACGCATTCATAAAGTCTAATTATTTAGGTTCATTGAAGCAAAGCCTTACAGATAATTCATCCATAGGTATCGATTCTTCCTTGCGGATATTTTTTGTACACATTGTTATTTGTATGAATTTTCATTTATAGAAAAATGCATTTATGGTTTATTGTTAGGTTCTTTAAAAAAATACTCTTATTTAAGTTCATTGAAGCAAAGCCTTACAGATAATTCATCCATGGGTATTGATTCTTCCTTGTAGATATTTTTTGTACACATGGTTATTTGTATGAATTTTTATTTATAGATAAATGTATTTATGGTTTATTCACTTTATTGTTAGGTTCTTTAAAAAAATACTCTTCTAAAAAATATTTTATTTTTTTAGTAATATGTAGAAGTTTTTAATTAGATATCAATTATACTTGTAAAAAAAATTCGTTATCATTTATAGTAATTTTAAATAATTTTAATGATTATGTGTAAGAGAAATTTTTTGGTATAATTATGTGTAGGATAATTGAATATTCAACGAAAGAAATGGTCAATCAGTTTCTTATTTGGTCAATCACTGTCGACAAAAAATATTAAATAACATTATCTCAATCATAAATTAAATTCTCACGGTGATATTTGTCTATGATCATGGGTCCAAATGATTCTTGTGACGTAGTGTTTCAAACTAATAAATCTCCAGTCAGACACTATCGTATTTAAAAATTTTATGTAGTGGAGTAGGTAGCTAAGTATAATCTTGTAATATCCTAATGGAAGAAAAATATTTAAGCTTTGACGCCCCATTATCATACTTGGAGCAAGTCAACAATAGCAAACTTGGTTACAACAACTTACCCTGCTGCTAAATGAAGCACTGAAATTAAGTAGAAAGCATTTATATTGGGGGATCAATTCTATCATATTTGAAAAGAGCAACAACAAACATGATATCAAAACAAACAATAAGATTAAGCTTGGGAACAAAAGTATCTCCGGCCCGACCCCCACCAATGGTTCCAAAAACGGATCCCAGAAAACCAATTAGTGTGACCAACACAAGTCTCCAATTGGCTAACCTTCAATTCCTGAAACTCCAACAAACCAAGCGTTAATGTTTTTGCCTCACCCAGAGACGGATCTAGATATCTATTAAACGGGGGCAAAAAAATATTTATTGATAAAAAATTGAAATTAAAAAACAAAATATAAATCGAAAGTTATATACAATAAAAAACAATAAAAGAAATAAAGGAAATAATATAGTGATATTTATTATTTGCTGGAAGATGAATAAAAAAAATCATGAATCGATATCGCAAAAACGCATAAGACAAATAAATCATAGAAAAGTAAAATTGCAATATGAACAAAAATAAAATCACAAGAAATAATAAAAGAAACCATAGAAAGAAAAACAATTCAATAAAAAAAATTGTGAAACCCAAAAGAAGAATGCAATAGCAGAATGTAATGTCAATATTTTTTATCAATTGCAAAAAGTTGTTGGGCTCTACATATACTCCATGTTTTTAACGTATTCTTGTGGAGGGTGGGGCTACAGCCTATGGCAGCCCTCCCTTGCATTCGTCTCTGGCCTCACCAACAACTCAATAGCTAAAAAAATACCTGAATATGAGAGAACAAAAAATTAAGGATGTGCAAGTGACATACAGGACAGACTTTATCAGGCAAGGGGTTAAAGGGAATTAGGACATACACCATGGAGTTGAAGCCTGTCTCAAAAAAGATATGAATTCCTATTTCCTTCCCTTAAAGTTAGAAACGAATCACTTGTGCAAATTAGGACAGGAACCTGCACCATGGAGCTGAAGCCTCAAGGTTTGGGTTTTGCTTCTAATATATGTTGTACGAAGAGAACGAAGCCCCAGATTTATCAACCACCAATGTCGGCAACATGAGATGGAGTTGCAGCATAGAGATCTTATTTGGTTCTCTCTCGTTTCTTCTTCCTTTTTCCTGCTTCGACAATGTAATGTTGGCAGACGAAAAGGAAAAATTAGAGATCTAAAATAATCAAGCAAACAAAAAATAATGTTAGAATGAAAAATAGTAATAAAAATAAAACTAAAAATATAAGAAAAAGGGTTGATGAGGGAGAATGAAAATTATAGAAGCAAAGAAGAATATTGAAGATGAGAAGAAGGCCAAAGAGAAGATGAAGAACATGAATGGAGATACCGAGTTTATATATAGGAACATGCTTAATTTGAAAATAATAATTGATTACTGATTGATTATAAGGAGGATAAAAATTTCAATCAATATTTAATATTTAATGCTATTGTTAGAAATTCAAATTGTGAATGAGGATAAAACTACCCAAAATGTTCAAATAAAATATGCACACGATAAAATTCAAAACTGGCATTAGAGAGGGCAACTGCATTTGCATTGAATCAGAAGACAAAAAATTACCAATTTAATGCACCACATTGAATATTTGTTTCTATCATTTTTTTTTGAATTTCAATTTTTGATAGCGGCAATCAATTGGGAAACGTTTGATAGTGTATTATGTGATTGCATAAAAGGAATATTACTACTTAATTGCCACGTCAGTATTTCATTTATTTTAAAACTTGTAACATTTTGATACCAAAAATTGTAACACTCTGATACCAAATAAAAATAATCGTAATTAACATTCCCTTTATATTTATTGTAGTTAGTCGTGCCAACTTTGAACATTCATCTTCTTTATATCATTTGAAAATCTAGTTTAGTAATTATTTATTGAGGAAAACGGATCATGTAAGAATTTGATTTTATTTATTTGTGAAATAAAAAGTTTAGAGTTAATTGTATGAATTTAGTTGTGATTTTTTTTTCTGTTATAAAAATAGTAATTAGATGTACATATATAGTAATTGTTTTGATTAAGTTGACTTTTCCTTCAAATGGGATTTATTTGTGTTTCCCAACCGTGCATTTGTATTAATTTGCATTAAAGATCGTAATTAATTTTTCGATTTGAAATTGATTATATTCAATTTTTATGTGTGATGTTGTGTAATTGATTATGACACATCACCATAAAATGCTGACAATATGTTACACATCATTTGAATTTTTCCATGTCATTGATTATTAACCTTATAGGATGACACTTAGATCAGTAATAAATACGTTTTTCATGAGAGGTTGACACCTGGAGGTGTATTTAATGAATTTATTTGTAAATATATATAATATTGATATTGATATTGATATAGATTAACCTCTATGTAATATTTTTTTCTCACCAAATAGAAAAATGAATAATTAACAAGAAAAAAACAAACAATTAATGAGACCTATCATGTACAATATTGCACACGTTAAAATGTGAAATTAACTGATCATGAGCAAAAAAAATTTAATTTATGTTGTCATTGGTTACTTTTTGCCTGGAACTCCTACAAAATAATTGAAGGCAAATGAAAATAGCTTCAGAATGCATTATAGTTGTTTTACCAAAAAAAAACACAATGTCATCGTTGAAATAGAGACGGAAAAGATTTGGATCGTCATGATCAAGCCTAATTACCTTCCAACAACCATGAAAAACTACCTAGTTTATTAATTTGGGAGTCGTGTTTCAGACAAATAACAAACATGTATGGTAAGAGCAAGTCTCCTTGTCGAGCACCCTTGTGGGGATGAAACATTCCAACACTCCACCATTCCAAAAAGTTGCATCTTAGGAGACGAGATGTAAAGATGAATGACTTATTGCCTAAGATTATAGGGATCTCAGTATATTGCAGAGTCTTGTCCACAAAACTGTTTACCGAGTAATGATAATAGTATTATTAAAATTTAGAGTTATGTTTGTGAGGCACAAAACTAATCTGTTTAGGATTAACAATATGATTCGTGTTCCTCAATTAAGCGTCTGATTCCACTTTGAATCTTTCAAAATCCTCTACGCTAAGCAATCTCCATCCCTTTTTTTTTTCTTCTAAGGTTTGCAAACATCCACTCCTGGAGATTTAAAGAGAAGGACTGTGCATGAAGGATAAAATTTCTTAGATTTCTTAGATTGCTGATGAAGAACATCTATTTATCAAATAGACAGCAGTAACAACTGCTTCAGCCCAGAAACTATGTTCAACGTCATGCACCTAACCTTCTCCATGATGGTTCGATTCATTCTTTCGGCAAGCCCATTTTGCTGGGGTGTGCCACTCAGTGTCCTATGCCTAGCAATTCCCTTTTCTTTACAAAACAAATTGAACTCCTCAGAACAAAACTCAAGCCCATTATCAGTTCTAAATCTTTTGATTTTTCATTGGCCCAGCATTTCAAGCTGTCACAAGAATGCTCACCTAAGACTGATGAGGAGGTGAAATATACGGAGAAAGTTCCATATGCTAATGTTGTGGGAAGCATCATGTATGCTATGATATGCTCTCGTCCAGATTTGGCCTATGCTATGAGTATGGTTAGTAGATACATGGAAAAGCTAGGAAGACAGCATTGGGAAGCATTAAAGTGGATTTTTAGGTATCTGAAGGGAAGTTCAGGTGCTGGTTTAATGTATCTAAGACATGATGAAAGCAAGTCAGAAGTTACTGGTTTTGTGGATTCTGACTATGAAGGATGCTTGGACACAAGAAGGTCGATGACAGGTTATGTGTTTCAATTTTGTGGGAATATAGTCAGCTGGAAATGTAACCTACAACATGTAGTATCATTGTCCACAATAGAAGCATAATTCATTGATGTGACTGAAGCTATTAAAGAAGCAATCTGGATGAAGGGGATGATTATGAGTTTAGGAAGAAAAGAATCAGTTGCCAAGGTGATGTGTGACAGTCAAAGTGGGATACACTTGGCCAAGAATCAAGTGTACCATGAAAGGACTAAGCATATAGATGTGAGGCTTCATTTTGTGAAGGAAATTATCGCAAAAGGAGAAGTAAGCTTTGAGAAGGTTGGCACCGAAAATAACCCAGCAGACATGTCTACAAAAGCATTACCTAGAATCAAGTTCAAGCATTGTCTTAGGATTTTGGGAATTGAGGCACTCTAAAGTCAAGCCAAGGTGGAGAATTGTAATGTGTATGGCTTGAGACTTTAAGTGAGTTAGTTGTAAATACTAGAGTTAGTTGCTATTTTCTGTTAAGGAGTTGGTTACACCTTGTAACTGATTGGTAGTTAGTAGTTAAGGTCTTGTATTAGTATATAAGATGACTTGTAACTAGTTGTGTTGGCTTAATGAATGAATACAGAAGAATATGTAACTAGTTCTGTTAGTAGTTTTGTTTACTGCATTCAAATAGAATTCACAAAAAGAACTCAAGCTTTGCAGGTCAAAACATAACAAATTGGTATCAGAGCCGATGGTGTCGGCTTGGGCGAGTATTGGAGTAGCTGTTGTGGATCTTAGTCGAAAATCCTTGTATCAAAAGTCTTCCTGGTGGTGTGGTGATCATGCGGCATGTCCCGTCAGTGTGGTGAGTAGGCGGTGTGTCCTGTTAGTCGGTGGTACAAAGTATAAACAGGGTAATTACTTGGAGGCTTCTGCTGGAGAGGAGGATGAACCATGTCCTTTGTTTGAGGGGAGGATTATTGAGTAGCAAACAAAGTCCCACATAGGATAAACAAGAAGAAGGACATGAGTTTGTAAGCAAGAAAATATCCCATTGGTATGAGGTCTTTTGGGAAATATCCAAAAGCAAAACCATGAGTGCTTAAAGCCTAAAGTTGACAATATCATACCAATGTGGAGACATGTTAGACCCCTCGGTACCCTAACACTTTCCTGTCACATTTTTTGTCTCACACCAATGACAATTTGTCACGTAATAAAATAAAATTATAACTTATTAATACACATACATATCATCATCCTTTGATTGGTCGAAGATAGAGAGACACTATTTTTTGGGACAACATATATATGTTCGATACACCTGTCATAATCCATAAAAAAAACCTCTCACTTTTGTTAGTTTAGTTTGGCATTGTATATCCTCCTCCTATATTAGTCTTGTGGCAAGTAGATAATCTGGAAGAGTTCACCCTATCAAGAGAGGACCCAATTTCCCTTTCTATTTTTGTGCTTTGCATTAGTCACACGAATACACTGGCTTATTTCTCTAAAAATGTGGGTTGGGCGGTCAAGCATCAACTACTAGCTTAGCAAGGCTCTTGGATTCAGGTGGACAGAGGATTTAGGGAAATATTTGGGAGTTTCCATCCTGCAAAAAAGGGTAAACTCTCAAACAATTACCTATGTCATCAATTGGGTTAACCAATGTTTGAGTAATTAGAAGACAAGAAATCTCTCATTTGTTGGTCATATCACCTTGGCTAAATCTTTGTTGCTAGCAAGGATGGAGATTTCTCTAGTTTCTCTGCATATGAGAGCATTCAACAGAGGACAATCAAGAATTTATTCTTTGCCATATGGTACTGGAATGGACTTAAAAGAATCTGATGCCTCATGTGGAAAGCAGTCCATAGAGCTTTTTTAATTAATGAGCAGAGGGTGAAAAAGGGTATGGCCACATTAGCTAACTGTATACATTGCAATTTTGAAGTTGAAAGCTATTAGAATTCAAGTATGAGTGGTTAGTCCCACATTGGCTAGGATTGCGCTAAGTGAATGATATATAAGAGAGGTGACCCATATACCCACTTTGAGCTTTAAGCCCTCATGGTTTTGCTTTTAGATATTCTCCAAAAGGCCTCATACCAATGAGATATTTCTTTGCTTATAAACTCATGTCCTTCTCATTGTTTCTCCTATGTGGGACTTTGTTCGCTCCTCAACAGTAAGATAAGAGATTTTCATCCAAGTGTATCTGATCATTGTAAATAATAAAATGGTATAAGACCTCAGGGATTGTGTGGCAGATATCAACTCACAAATGTAATTACTATTTGAGCAAGCAACAAGGTTGGATAATGGGACAATAAACAATATTTTTGAGTTTTTATGTTGTTATAAAATTAATAACTCAAGAATTGAAGACGAATAGACTTGATGGATTAAAGGCGTTACATATAAGTTTCAAATTTTTTTTGTCAGTTAGTAGAAATGGTAAACAACAAATACACACACGTCTAAACGGTAACACCCGGGTTCGAACTCCGGTTCCGACATCCCATGTTGCTGAAATTGTCAAAGCAACCAACAGTGAGGGACATGAATTTATCCTCCTGCTTTGTTTACCGGTTTCACATGATTATTCAAATCCTAACTCTTAATTCCTGAATTCTTAATTCTTAACTCCTTAGGTGATTCCATGCGTTCTGTTAAAAAAGAGAGAGAAAAGAAGAAGAAAAAAAAAAAGAAGGTGATTGCATGCATAATGTTTTGAATAACAAATATTCACAGGAAAACTAGCGGTCTGGCTGGATGAAAATATAGTTACAACATTATGCCGTAGCCCACCCAAAATAAAAAAATCTCGTTGCCTGCAATCATCTTGACTCACTTCAAAGGTGAGAGGAAACAAGTTTGTAAAGGCACGAGCTTCGAATAAGGCATAAATAGAACTGATTTCATAGACAACGTGATTGGAGTACAAGGAATAAACGGTTGAAGTCTTTTGGTTATTACAGAAAAATAATTAAAAGATGGTTCTAAATGGTTTGGTTATTTGTAGTTCAAATTGGTTTAGTTATAAAATTCGGTTTATTTATTTAACAGAACTTTTTGCTCACTCCTTATTGGAATAACAGATGGGTATAACGTAATACTATGAAATCAAGGACTTGTGCTAGCAATCAATGCAAGAACTGAACGGATCCAAACCCTAAATGAGTAATATCGAAATATAGCAAGAATACTATCTAGGCTTCAATCTTCCAGAAATTTAACAACATCCAAACATGCAGAAAAGTAAGGCCCTAAAACTACCATAGCCACAAAGGCAAAGCCCTGAAAAACAATCCAAACCCCCGAAAAAGGTATTCAGGCTGAGGGAGAAAAAGACAACATTAACAGAGTATCACAACAAACACAAACACGGTTCAAACTACTACTCCTCTTCCTGAACTTCCTCCTCCTCTTCATAGTCATACCCCTCATCATCTGCAGTTGCATCTTGGTACTGCTGGTACTCCGAGACAAGGTCATTCATGTTGCTTTCAGCCTCAGTAAATTCCATCTCATCCATACCCTCTCCTGTGTACCAATGCAAGAAAGCTTTTCTACGGAACATAGCTGTGAATTGCTCACTCACCCTCCTGAACATCTCTTGAATAGATGTAGAGTTACCAATAAACGTAGAAGCCATTTTGAGACCAGTTGGAGGGATATCACAGACGGTAGACTTGACATTGTTGGGGATCCACTCAACAAAGTATGATGAATTCTTGTTCTGAACATTAATCATCTGCTCATCAACCTCCTTGGTGCTCATCTTACCACGGAACATGGCAGATGCTGTCAAGTAACGACCATGGCGAGGATCAGCTGCACACATCATGTTCTTTGCATCCCACATTTGTTGGGTCAACTCGGGTACAGTGAGAGCCCTGTACTGCTGTGACCCACGAGAGGTTAGTGGGGCAAACCCCACCATGAAGAAATGCAAACGAGGGAAAGGAATTAGATTCACAGCCAGTTTGCGAAGGTCTGAGTTCAATTGACCAGGGAATCGTAGACAACATGTTACACCACTCATTGTGGCTGAAATGAGATGGTTCAGATCTCCAACTGCAATAACAACAAATGCCCAATTTCAGTGTAGTGAAACTTCATATGTAATAAAACAACGGGGAAGCTAGCAACAAAACATAACAGACGAAAATGTAGGGTGATGAACTCACAGCTTGGAGTAGTGAGCTTAAGGGTGCGGAAACAGATATCGTAGAGAGCTTCATTATCCAAAACCATGCATTCATCAGCATTCTCAACAAGCTGGTGGACAGAGAGTGTTGCATTGTAAGGTTCAACAACGGTGTCAGATACCTTTGGGGATGGGAAGACAGAGAAAGTGAGCATCATTCGATCAGGGTATTCTTCCCTGATCTTGGAAATCAAAAGTGTTCCCATTCCCGAACCAGTTCCACCACCAAGGGAGTGGCAAACCTGAAACCCTGAAAGAATATGCAAACAATCATTAGCACCCTAAATTTAGGTAAATAAAACAGATATCCATTTAAATTTACACATGTCCTAATTATATCTCATTTACTACGCTAAAGAACACATCGAAATTTATAATATCTACTTAACAAACTGTAGCATTAACTCATTTATGAAAACACATATGGAAGTTCAATCATGTTTTCACATACTAATCGCAAATTAAAAGTCACATAAAGACAGTTTGCTGATTAAATTACAGCATATATGAAAGTGCGAATAGCATCTGAAAATTACCACTCTGTTGATATTATTTTAAAAATACAGTGCAGGAAAAAAAATGACAGATTCACGCAATCAGCACAACAAACACATGAATTTCCAGATCAAGACTCGATTCTCTACAATTTAGCTTAATTATTTATTAACAATACAAGATAAAAATCACAAAACACTAACTGTGAACACACAAACATAAACATGAAAACTATTTAATAACTGAAAAAATGGTTTGAAAAATGAATCGCAGGAACAGTCAATTTTATAATGGAAATTCAAACTGCAGAAAAAAATTGCGAAGAAACTTATCAAACTTAAAAGCACAAAACAAAAACACAAATCGAAACTAAAATAAACCCTAAAACCCAGAAAAACAGTTGTAAACGGGACTTTGAGTCAACGATACCTTGAAGGCAGTCACAGTTCTCTGCCTCCTTTCTGACAACATCGAGGACGGAGTCAATCAACTCTGCTCCCTCGGTGTAGTGGCCCTTCGCCCAGTTGTTTCCGGCACCGGACTGGCCAAACACGAAGTTATCCGGCCGGAAAATCTGACCGTATGGACCAGATCTGACACTGTCCATGGTCCCTGGCTCCAGATCCATGAGCACCGCCCTGGGTACGAATCGCCCGCAACTCGCTTCGTTGTAGTAAACGTTGACTCGTTCGAGTTGCAAATCGTTGTTCCCCTGGTACCTCCCCGTTGAGTCGATCCCGTGCTCCGCACAAACAACCTCCCAAAACTTGGCTCCGATCTGATTACCGCATTGTCCTCCCTGGATGTGAAGAATCTCACGCATCTTGTCCACTGAGTTTTAACGACGAGTTTTAGAGTGAGAAAATGAACGGGGCGAGTTCTAGAGAGAGAAAGGAAAAGACGAAGGAGGGAGTGAAGCGCAGAAAGTGATGTTTGACCCTCGTCTGTGGAATGGGGGAAGAAGGAAGTGTTTTATATAGCTGGGGTGTAACGGTTCTGTGACGGCGTCACGTGGGGCTCGTCAGTTTATGGGTGATTAGACGGTGCCGTTAGATTTAAGTGGGAATTTAAATTTTGAAAAGCGTACGGAAATTTGAATTTTATATGGACGTTAATCCTGAGAAGTCATGCTTAGTTGTTCTCGGGATTTCGATGCACACGTGGACGGTCCTGATTTCGTGCGATTTCGGCCGTTAATGCGTTGGAGGAAGTGCCTCCTCTGACACCCTTTCATTCGAGGTTTTGGAATAAAACCGTGACGCTCGTTGTTGGCGAGTGAAGGAGACTCGTGGTGTGCATATGATACCAAGTGGGGTTTTTTTAGAGTTTATGACCAATTTCGTCCCTGAAATTGGCGAAAAGTCGATTTAATCGCGATTTTTCGATATTTGAAATAATCTACCGTTTTTGCAAATTAAATGCCAGTTTAGTCCTTACATCGTTTGTATGCATTAAAATTATTCAATAATGTCCCTATAATTTGTCACTTAGTATCAAATTGGTCCCTGAAATACCAAAATACAGAGACGTTGTTGAATAATTTTAACAGACACAAATGACGGAAGGACTAAATTGAGACAAATTTGCAAAAATGAGGGACTATTTTGGAATATCGAAAAAATCAGGGATGAAACTGAATTTTTCGCCAATTTCAAGGACGAAATTGGTCATAAACTCGTTTTTTATGCCTTTGGGCCACGCAGCACATGAAAAGCTTAGGTTTTAAAAGAGTTGCACGTGATTGCGGGCGGGATCATGTCATGTGAGCTTAGGCTTCTAGCAAAAGCACGGGTATGCTTTCCTGTGGAGGTTAGATCTATTTGCCCCTTCACTCAGTTGACCGTTTTATCAATGATAGATTTCCTTATCATTTTAATTTGGGATTGTTTGCGGACTATTTTTTTTTCCCCTAGTGTAGATGGTCGGGAGGTGGGGGATGGAGAGATGGGTAGTGGAGCATTACAAGTTCAAACCGATTGTTTGCGACTTTGCGCTATTGATGAAGTGATCAATAATCGTTTTCTGAGTTTTTTTTTAATTTTTTATCTAAGTGTTCTGAGTTTTCTTTAGATTACGACGAAATAAAATTAATTATAATAATACTATAACTACTTGGATGTATATCAACTAGGGTTTTCTTTGCTATTTTTCATGTATAATTATTGCCAACTCAAATATGATTCAATTTTTGCATGGAATTATTATCATAATTATTATGGCTACTTATATGTTGGCAATTAATAATTAACATATTCATCATAATCTTTGAAAGTACATATACTTTTTATCTTGTAATCACATTTTCATTAAATGACACATGTTTTCTGAATTTTTATATTGAATTAAATTGAGATTTTTTTTACGGATATGAAATTTTTATATTAATTATTCTTTTAAAATACTTTTAAATTTTTTTGATTAATATTTAAAATTCTTAAATCAATTTTATGCATACTGATTTATTTATTTATCAACATTGAATTAAAATATTGTGAAGATAAATTTGAGAAGAAGTGTTTAGAGTGCATATTTTTTCTATTAATTAAAAAATAAAATAATGTGAACATGATATAATGAAAAAATATGTATAAATATCATTATTTTCTTTTATAAGTAGTACTACCATACGATTCAAACCGAAGCAAACAAGACTGTGCCAGTGCGGGTGGCAGTGCTATCAATAACCACTAGCTCAAAGGCACTCACTCGTATGTCCAGATTGCGAATTAATATTGACGGATCATTCCAACCAAAATGTACTTTCATGTTTGCTTGTGTCCCCGTCCCCGAGCTTCAATTTTGGATTAGCATTGCTCACATCATTCACGCAAGTACTACTAAACAGGTGCCTAAAATGAACAATATCTTGATTTGGGGTATACTTTATTATATTCTTAATAAATGAAAATCTCCTGTGTCACTTTCCTGACATATTTTTTGTCACCCATCAATAATAATTTGTTACGTAATAAAATAAAATTATAACTTATTTATACATATGCATATTCTTAGCCTTTGACTAGTAGGAGACAAAAAAACACTATTTTTTGAGATAGCAAATGTTTATTCCTTTTTAATAATGTCCGCATTTCCTTTGTTCCCAGCTATCGTCAAAGTGGCAGTTAGTGCACTCACAATTCCACCGTGGTGTGCAAACTTTTCTTTCACTCTAGCCAAAAGATTGATGGTGGACCCAAGAAAAAACCAAAAAAACAGGTAGGGTCCGGTCCTTCTTTCCATGGATAAGAATAGAAGCAAAGGAGGCATCCAAGAGTGACATTAAGTAAGAGCAGAGGTATTGATCACAAAAACCCTTCGTGACAAAGTTATCATCTCCTTTTACTATTTTCATTATGGATCCAATGCCCAACTATAAAGCAATCATTATAAAAAGGAAGTTGCTGTGCTTTATGTCTTTGTTTATGCAGCTAATTAGTTGCTTAGATAAGCCTCCCTTTGTTATAAATATCTGTATAATTATTTTTGGTAGATATATATGTGAAAGGGTATTAGTTGCACTTTCTCATCAACAGGTATGTGACATAACTTACTAACTTATCATTAATGATAGGACTCTATATCTCTGCTAAAAAAAAAAAAGTAAGCCACTATATATATGCTTGAATAAAAAGCAACGTTAGGACATGGGATTTCCAAGCATGGAATATGGGCGGTGTGTCTTAATTCGTAAATCCAAACGTGGGTAAAAGGATATTTGATTTACCTAATTAAGCTACATACATGCATAACATTATAAATTGAAACAGACTGATGGTATGTTTGGCCAAATCATTTCAGCAAGATTGTAGTTTCTATGTCTAAAACGTGTTTAGATAACTAGCATACAGATAATGCTTACAATTGGGAAAGCGTTAACCGAAAAAACACGAAACTAGCAAATAATCAGGGGCGGAGATTAGTGTTTCGCTACAGGGGCACCGGTCACTATACATTTTTTGGAAGACTTTTTAACGCCCAGTATCCATGCACTAATATGGCTACGCACCAAAGGAGACTTTGTGACTTGTTGAACTGATCTAGCTCGCGCTAAAGTTCATCACGTAATCTTGATATTCGAAAGATTGGATATTTCACTATTGACTCTTGTCCTAAAAAAATTGGTCTTTCTTGAAAAGGTTGATTGTACAAGTTAATCCAAGATGTATCATCATCTGTAGAGACCGTAAACGGTACCTCTAAAACACCGATGGACATCTACTATCTATTTATCTATTTAATCAATCTTGAGGCTGTTGAATTTACTTAATTAAACTTATTCTACATGTGTCACTATTTTTAGCATTGTCAACTTTTAAGCTCTTGCAAGTTACTTTAGTTAGACAAGTTAAGTTACGCAACTTTGAAAGTTAGAACAAGTTTTAATAAACAAAGACCTGTTGCATGTCGCAAAGCTTGGTAGTGGTGTCAAGTCCCATCTACACTCTTCAAGGTTTTATCTCTCTCTCTCCATTTCATTTTTATCTTCTTCATCTTTTGGTTTTTCCTTTTTACTTCTAGTTCCATCTTTCTCTTCTGCACATTTTCTCCATCTTCACCTTTCACATTTTCTTCATCTTGGTCTTTTTTTTCTTTCTGTTAATTTCGGTTTCTTTTTTCTGTTACTCTTTCTTTTCCTCTCTCTACTTTTCTTTCATTTTGCTTAAAAAAATTAACTCAATGTTCTGCATCTTCTTCTCTAACTTTACCTTTTTTCCTTTTTCATCCTAACCTTTCTCCTTTCCGTTTTTCACTGTTGCAAAGAACACCACTGATACAACAACAAAAGAATGTAGGTCTTTTTTCCCTCTTCTTATTTTTGCTTTCAATTCTTTTTTGATTTTTGCCTTTGGTTCTTCGTGAGATGTACATGTGTTCTTATTTTTTCACGTTCTAATATTTATCTTACCATCGGTTGCTTATTTGTGCCTCAATCTGTTTTTGCCATATTTTTTTTTGTTTTCCACGGTGGTTCTATTATCAAGTTGAAGAACATATTTTGTTTGTTTAGGAAGAATGGAATTTAAAATGGCACATTTGTTGGAAATGCTATTTTAAATCATCTGCCACATTAAGGTACACAAATATTCTAACTAGAGCTCTAAAAACATCACAAATATTGATGTCCCAATTGCTAATAAGTAAGTTATTCTATATCCATTTTGCCTTTTACTATTGTGTTTTGTTGCTCACAAATCTTGCCTTCTACAGAGGAAGGAAGAGATTTTTTTTTATATTTTATTTTAGAATAAATCCACTTATTTTAGCACCCTCAAATCCATGTCAGTCCACTTCCTTCTCTTTTTTCACCCTCAAATCCTTCAAATAATGCCACATTATCCTTTATTTGGTATGGATTTTTTATTTTGCCCAGCTACAATTATATTTTTTATTTTGCAAAATTTTTATTGTGATTGCATTGAGAACCCTCATCTGATTTTTACTTCCTTTTATTTTGATTGCATTGAGAACCCTCATCTGATTTTTACTTCCTTTTGCTTATGTGAGTATTTTGGTTGGTTGGTTGGTTTTTGTTAAAGTTTCATACTTGTACTGTACAAGTAGGAGCATAAGAAATGTATATTGTAGAAAAACTAATCATATATATCTGAGGTTGCATTTCTGCTTGAAAGTAGTGCTGAATTGCTAATAGAAAAACTAATAGGAGCATTTTCTGTTATGTAATGAATAGTACATTGTAGAAACACTAATCATTTTTCAAGTTGAAAATAATTCCCTCAGTGTGTTTGTTTCTTTATGGGATTAAGATTGATGGTGACAATTACCCGAGGTATCAACTCATTATGTGTTTGTCTTAGAATATTTGATTGCTTTGTTTTGCATTAGGAGATCTTCATATTTTTTTCATACAATATTGGTTGGTGGATCAGGAATGGTCGGTTTGAGCTGACCATAGCCTCCACTACACATGCTATATCAGTGAAATCCTTTAAGCCGTCAAAGTTGTTCAAAACATATAATCTTTGAAGCAGAGGGGAAGATAAAATCATCATATATAAGAACTATGAGCAAGCAGTTGGTGAGAGGGTATTTTCCCTTTCTTCAGATTATTCATGTTTTCATAACTTCCGCCTTTGTGTTCTATATATTGTGGGCCTACTATTGATTATTTATCAAGATAAATAATCAATTGTGATTCTGAATGTCTTTTCAGCTACTACTTGGATATTTTGTGAAAACCTGACATTAGAGAGAAGAATGGAGAAGTTGCTGTCAGGGGACTTCAGTTTCCATTTGAGAGATACCTGTCAGTGAATGGTTTATTTGCTTTTATCTTTGAAATTTTTTACTGTTGGAATGTAAACTCAACGATTTTATTATTGACATTTTCTATCTTGACTTTTTTTACAGCTAATTATCTAATGAGTTGTTGGCATCCAGCCAATATGAAAGCAAATTGGTGAGTCAAATGGTTGGTGAGTCAAATGGTTGGTGGCCATCTAAGATTGACACAATTTGCAAGTGTTCACACCATTCATTTCTTCTATAAATAGGGAGTGGATGGTAGGGCAAAATTCATCCCATTCACAACTAAGTGCAACAAGCATTAGTTAGAGAGAGAAGCCTTGCTTAAGAGAAAGAGTGAGAGAAAAATTAGAGAGAGCCAATTTGTGAGAGTTTTAGCCACAAATTGAGAGTACAATCTTGTTGTATTATTTTTGAGAGATCACCTAAGGGTGAAGTTTGTAATCCCATTATTGTTATAGTGGAAGTTTAAGCGGCTTACGGGTCCCGTGGTTTTTACCTTCACTTTGGAGGGTTTTCCACGCTAAAATCTTTGGCGTTATTTTCATCTATTTGGTTTGGGAAATTATCCTGTGGTTCGTGGAAATTTATTTTATCTCACCAACACAGTTTTTCCCAACAAAGTGGTATCTAGAGCTAGGTCTGTGGAAAATTCTTAGTATGCTCTGTGGTTGCAGCTTTGTCTGATCTTCCACATCAGAAAAGAATTATTCACCGGTCACTATTCATTGCCGAAGAAGTTTCAAGCACAAATAAACTTGTTGATCGCCATCAAAATGGAGGAGAGCACCGGCAATATGATAAAGCTGACTGCATTTAATTATGCAATCTGGAAGCCAACGATGGAAGATCTTTTATACATTAAAGATCTATGGAAGCCGATCGTGATGACGAAGGAGAAAGCAACAACTACAACAACAACTCTGTCAGATGATAAGACTGACGGCAAGGCAGAAAAACCAACCGACGCTTGACCGGACACATCGGACCGGTGGTAGTCTTGAATCGGAAGTGTCTTTGCTCAAATCCGTCGATGGATTGACAAGAGCATTTTCAAAACTTTGCTAATGAACATGATGCTCATGCTCTTTGGCAAAAGTGGAGAAAATGTATGCAAGAACAACCGCACGAACAAAGCCAATCGATGCGACGATTAGTCAACCTAAAGTACAAAGGCGGTAGCGATGTATCGGAACACATGAGTGAGTTCCAAGGCGTTGTAGATCAACTCAACTCGATGAAGATGACCATCGATGATGAGTTACAAGCACCGTTGATCTTGAAGTTCTCTACCAAAAAGTCAGGACACCCTAGTTGTTTGATCAAGAACTCCGCTCTGAAGGCACGCTTACCATGGATATGGTAAAGGCAGAATGTTGAGCGAGGAGTCTCGGCGAAAGATGAAGGATATAATCTTGAATCAAGCGCTTGTCACGCAGAAAAACAAGGCAAGCAAGAAGGACGTGGAAGAAGCAAAGGTAGAAGCTCTCAAAGCCAAATCGGCAAGAAGGGCGATCAAAGTTGGATCGAGGTATGATAAGAAGTGCCACCACTGCGGCCTTCCCGGGCACTTCATTCGAGAGTGCCGAAAGTTGAAACAGTTAAAGAAACAGGAAGCAGAAAGCCGAACAAATGACACCACAACTGTCACCGAAGATGTTACCATTGGTCGAGATGCAGACTATGTCAATCTTGCATGTCAAGACTCTACCTGGGTAGTTGACTCAGTGCTTCCTACCATGCCACCACAAAACGGGAGTTCTTCTCAACCTCCACTCGGGGTGATTTTGGACGAGTGAGGATGGGAAATGATGGTGCATCCGCAATTATTGGCATCGGCAACATTTATTTAGAAACTACCCTTGGATGCGAGGTTATGTTTGAAAGATGTGAGGCATGTTCGACATACGCCTCAATCTGATCTCCACCGGAGTACTTGATGATGATGGCTACAATAGCTATTTTGGTGAAGGAAATTGGAAGCTCACCAAAGGAAACCTGGTGGTAGCAAAAGGCAAGAAAGATACTTCTCTCTATTTAACAGAAGCCAAGTTATGTAGAGGAGAAGTAAATACCAGCAAGAAGGAAGTTCCAACCGAGCTATGGCATAAGCGGCTCGGCCACATGAGTGAAAAGGGTCTCAGGATTCTTTCCAAGAAGAATCTCTTGCCAGAAATGATAAGTACATCATTGGGGAAATGTGTTGACTGTCTAATGGGAAAACAACACAGAGTTGCATTTCGAAGTTCCCCACCATCTAGAAAGGCAAATCTTCTAGATTTGATACACACTGATGTCTGCATGATGAGTGATAAGTCACAAGGAGGTGCACTTTATTTCGTGACTTTCATTGACGACCATTCCAGAAAAGTATGGGCCTTTGCTTTGAAAACTAAAGATCAGGTGCTGGAAGTTTTCAAGCAATTTCATGTAAAAGTTGAAAGAGAAACTGGCAGACAGTTGAAGTGTGTACGAGCAGACAATGGCGGTGAGTATCGCGGACCATTCGAGGAGTACTGCAGAAGTTTTGGCATTAGATTGGAAAAATCAGTGCCAAAGACACCTCAACACAACGGTGTTGCTGAAAGGATGAATAGAACCATCTGTGAGAGAGTAATGTATGCTCTCAAATGCAAAACTGCCAAACTCCTTTTGGGGGGAGGCAATGAGGACAGCAGTCGATTTGATCAACCTTTCTCCATCAGTTCCACTGAACTATGATGTACCAGAAAGAGTCTGCACAGGGAAAGATGTTTCATACAAACACTTGAAGGTGTTTGGTTGTAGAGCATTTGTTCACATCCCAAGAGATGAGAGGTCCAAGCTGGATGCAAAAACAAAGCAGTGTATCTTTGTGGGATATGCCCATGAAGAATATGGCTACAGACTCTGGGATCCTTCAAGCAGAAAGATCATTAGAAGCAGAGACGTGGTATTTTTTGAAGATCAAACAATCAAGGATTTGAAGAAACCAGAAAATCCACAGTCAGATGAAATTCCAGTTAATCTGGAACCAGTCTCTCCACCAATAGATTCTGATGACGGGGGAGCTACACCAGATACTGATGATGTTGATCCACTAGCTGAAAGTCCAGAACCAGAGCAAGCCGACAGTTCAGAACAAGAGTTATTTCCTGAACAGGTCCAATCAAAAGCAGCAATAAGGAAATCTACCAGAGAGCGAAAGCCGAGTCAAAAGTATTCACCTACCGAGTATGTGATGCTCACTGACGGGGGAGAACCGGAGAGCTATGACGAAGCTCTTACTCACCAGCATAAGAACGAGTGGTTAAAAGCCATGCAAGAAGAAATGAAATCCTTGCATGAGAACCACACATATGATTTGGTAACACTACCACAAGGAAAGAAAACACTCAAGAACAAGTGGGTGTATAGAGTAAAAAGTGAAGAAGGCAGCTCACAACCACGTTACAAAGCAAGGCTGGTTGTGAAAGGATTCGCTCAGAAAAAGGGAGTTGACTTTGATGAAATATTCTCACCGGTGGTGAAGATGTCATCGATCAAAGTTGTTCTTGGCTTGGCTGCAAGTCTCAACCTAGAGATTGAACAACTTGATGTAAAAACTGCCTTCTTACATGGTGATCTTGACGAGGAAATATACATGCAGCAGCCTGAAGGTTTCCAAGTCAAAGGGAAAGAGAAATTGGTGTGCAGATTGAAGAAGAGTTTGTATGGTCTGAAGTAGGCACTGAGACAGTGGTATAAAAAGTTCGACTCATTCATGGAGAAAAATGAGTACAATCGAACGACGGCAGACCACTGCGTCTTCATCAAGAAATTCTCTGATGGAGATTTCATCATTCTTTTGCTTTATGTTGATGACATGTTGATTATTGGCCGAGACAGCGGCAAGATTAGCATGTTGAAGAAAGAGTTGAGCAAGTCCTTTGCAATAAAGGACTTAGGACCCGCTAAACAGATTCTTGGCATGACGATTACCCGTGACAGGAAGAATCACAAAATTTGGCTATCTCAAGAACGGTACGTGGAAAAGGTTCTTGAAAGATTCAACATGGACAAAGCAAAATCTGTTAGTTCTCCACTGGCTAGTCACTTCAAGCTCAAAGTGAGCCAGTGTCCTTCAAGCAAGGAGGAGAGAATAGAAATGAACAAAGTGCCATATGCATCGGCGGTTGGCAGTCTGATGTACGCTATGGTATGCACTAGACCAGACATTGCACATGCAGTTGGTGTTGTGAGTCGATTTTTATCAAATCCTGAAAAAGAGCACTGGGCAGCAGTCAAATGGATACTCAGATATCTCAGAGGTACATCTAGTCATTGTTTGTGTTTTGGTAATGGAAAACCTGTATTAGAAGGATATACAGATTCAGATATGGTCGAGACGTGGATACCAGAAAGTCTATTTCTGGGTATCTGATAACATTTGCAGGGGGAGCTGTCTCATGGCAATCACGATTATAAAAGTGTATTGCTTTAAGCACCACAGAAGCGGAATACATTGCAATCGCGAAGGTTGCAAGGAGATCCTGGATGAAGAAGTTCCTACAAGAGTTGGGACAAAACCAGGAAAATTATGTTCTCTATTGCGATACCAAAGCGCAATACATCTCAAAGAAGAATTCGACATTTCATTCAAGGTCGAAACACATCGACGTAAGATATCACTGGATCCGTGATGTGTTAGAAAGAAAGCTGCTGAAAGTTGAGAAGATCCACACCAACGACAACGGGGCTGATATGATGACCAAAGCTCTACCAAAGGACAAGCTAGAAGTCTGCAAAGAAGTTGCAGGCTTAATATCAACCCCATATTGATACGAAGATATTTCCCCATTGGTGGAGGGAGATTTGTTGGCATCGGCCAATATGAAAGCAAATTGGTGAGTCAAATGGTTGGTGGCCATCTAAGATTGACACAATTTGCAAGTGTTCACACCATTCATTTCTTCTATAAATAGGGAGTGGATGGTAGAGCAAAATTCATCCCATTCACAACTAAGTGCAACAAGCATTAGTTAGAGAGAGAAGCCTTGCTTAAGAGAAAGAGTGAGAGAAAAATTAGAGAGAGCCAATTTGTGAGAGTTTTAGCCACAAATTGAGAGTACAATCTTATTGTATTATTTTTGAGAGATCACCTAAGGGTGAAGTTTGTAATCCCATTTTTGTAATAGTGGAAGTTTAAGCGGCTTACGGGTCCCGTGGTTTTTACCTTCACTTTGGAGGGTTTTCCACGCTAAAATCTTTGGCGTTATTTTCATCTATTTGGTTTGAGAAATTATCCTGGGGTTCGTGGAAATTTATTTTATCTCACCAACACAGTTTTTCCCAACATGAGTTACCTGAAGCTATATTATACCTAAAGAATAGAACTAGCTAGACTGGAAGCAGCAGTATGATAATGGATTGAATGGTGTGTTTTAGAATGTTCAAAACATATTATAGTTACAGTTTTATTTATATTGCTATCTCTTGGAGCAAGAAAAGTAAGGAGCTCCCTTTGTTTGCAGCTCTTTGCTTAGCTCATTTGATGTTCTAACTAAATTCCTTATTTCCTTGAAATATAATGAGTTTATGCACAATTAGAACTTTGCTAATGATGCAGGGGTCTCCAAGCATTTTAACTGGGAAACTTTATTCACCAAATGCTACCCCAGTTCCAATTATCATTACATTCACATGATTATGAACTACCTGAAATTGATTTAGCAAGTCAGAGTGGAATAAGCGATACCATATTTATCTGAAATATGATACAGTATTTCTATGTCATTTGAAAGTTATAGTTGCTCATTTTTTACGATCAGATTTAGACTTAGTTGCACCTCTGGAATATAGTTGGTCATTTGAAAAGTGTCGGTATTTGTTTGACTTCTTTTTCCTTTCACCTTGCTTTGAGCTGACTTTCGTTTCAATTTTTTAGACAGGAGCATTCATTTTTTTAGCACTTGCAATTTACTTCAGCACAATGATTTACTATTGTTATCATGACTAAGCATTGAATTTTAGTGTTGAGTTTGGTATGCACTATGAGATGACAACTTCACTTACACATATATAGACCTTCAATTAAAAAAAATTGTCAAACACGTGTTTTTCTTTATAAAAAACAAATACATGTTTCTTTGCTAACACTTATGTGACAATTTTATAGATTTGTTTTCTTCATGGCTTTTCTCTCCTAGATTTCTTTTTTTTTTTTACAGGCTCCCAAATTTCTCTTGAAATAGTAAACAATAATACTTTTTTTCTCAGCTTTTCTTTCTATTTTAATGGATATGTTATTGCTTTTTCCTCACTAAGAATTAAATCTTTCATGTTATTTCTTCCTTTTGAAAAAACGAAAATCTTTGATACTTCAATAGGCTGTTCATTTACTTTTATGGTTCATCATAGTTGAAAATCAACTATTCTGATCACTACAACAATTCGGGCAAACTGCAACAATTTTGAAGGCATTCGGTTTGAAAACCGTCGCAGTTATCAGTATCGAGACGTCATTTCGCAGCGGTTATAACCAACCGCTGGTATAACCGCCGCTAGAGTAATCTGCGGCAATTGTCGTGACGCGCCAAATATCCATGCATGCGCTTTACTATTTTGTGTTTAGTGGCGGTTTTGAACCGCCGCAAGTTGCCAAAAATAATTAAAAAATATACATATTTTAGTGGCGGTTTGGAACCGCCGCAAGTTGCAAAAAAATAATAATAAAAAATTTATTTTAATAAAATTTTGTTCACTTGCTAATTCTATTTTATAGAATACCTTATTATTAAATTACCATAACATCTAAAAACATAAAAAATAATAATAAAAACAAGCTCATCTATTATTTTCAATATGAAATAGTATACAGAATCTTTTCAAATGTAAATTTATAATAAGTACAAATGTATCATTCATATGCATATTATTAGATTATGAGTCAATATAAATCCTAACTAAAAAACTAAACTGAGGATAACGATCCGTGATCTTGGGGTTTGTGTTTTGCAGAGGAAGAACATCTAATTGCTAGTGAGCCAAAATATGTGACCTGAAAATGCACAACAACAAAAAAAAATAAAAAAAAAATATCTTTTAAGCATGATACATAAGTCATAACCATTAGGAATGTTGAGTCTCCTTTAATATGCATCAAATTTTTGTCAAGCATTGTATGCATGCAAATAGAAGCAATAGACATTGTTGATCAAAATTGCAAAGCCTTAAAAAAGAAGTAAATAAACCAACAAATATAAAGAAGGACACATCTGCAAATGCAAATTATGTTTTGACATCCTTTAACATCGCAGTATCTGTAAGAGAGAGGAGAATTTAAAGTTAAATAAATGTAATGCCAATTTTAGGGATTTAATAATAAGACTTCTAAACACACTAAAAAACAAAAAACAAAACCTCAAATGCATTTAGGTGCCTTCCTAAAAGCAAACTCATACAACCAACACAGCAAGAGTTTACAACATGGATAATTTCAATACTCCTTCGTTAGAAAGATAACCAAGTGCATTTAAATTCATAACCTTGTTCCTTATAAGTCAATTTAACAAAAAATATGGTTTACTAGTACAAAATTATAAGACACACAGCAGGCCAATATTGAATAGATGATATGATATGATAATTCACTCAACCCAATAGAGGACACAACATCAGCTAAACAATATTTGAATGTCAGATAATCAATTTTATCAAGTTATGACGTCTATAAATGTTTCACGTATGCCAAAGCATAAATCAAATATTGGTTCGATGCTTAGGACGAGAGAATACTTTTCTATTCAAGTAACCAAATTTGATTTAAGCATTACAGCTCCATTTATTATCACAATCAAACTTTGACAGGTTATGTTCAATCCATCATTAATAAAACATGGAAACCAAGTTACCTCAAGGAATGTTTTGAAATATTGGCACAAATATAACACTTGCAAGTAATAGCCAGAGCATGTCAAAGAGGGAGGCTTCCTCATCATACACCTACAATAAATACCATGCAGAGTCAGATGAAACCTAGTGAATTGAGCATGAGAGTTAATGGGGGAAAATGAAGAAGAAGAAAAAACCTCTTGATCAGGTAATGACTCAATAACTTTCTTAATTCTTTCGGGGAGTAACATATGAAGTAAATATAAGTCAACAATGCATACTTGTCATGATTTAAAGGCGAACAAATGAATAGACTCCAATGCATCAGTTATATTCTTCTTTGTGCCTAATTTAAGGTGATGAAAAACTCTGCAACAAAGTTCACCCCTGGTAAGTCTATATTAATATAAGCATGACAAACAAGCATATGCTTAATGCTGCTACTCAAAAGACTAACTGACAAACATTGCTCTGTCCAAGTTTTGCATCAACGTTCATGCCAGCTTTACCCACAATACACTTAGACTCCTTTCACTATTTGTACACATTGCTCTGTATTGATAAAGATAGTCAGCAGCACTAGAGAAGTTTCCAAATTCAAACTGAACTTTGGCATATTTAAAGGGACATTGAATTTGAATGCAATCATTGGTTTAAAAATAAAAACAGCAACAGGAAGAGATTATATTTGAAGGATAATAATAATTGTTATTAACAGGTAAATTAGACCAAACATGTAACCATACTTCAATTCAACCAAAATCAATAAAATCAGAAAAATATTTCAATTCAACCAAAATCACCATATACCTCGTAACCATAAAATCAAAAAAAATGAAAACATCAGAAAAGTATCTATGAGGAATATGCTGGTGTTTAGAGGTGTCTGTATTTCTTAGCAAGTCCAAAGTCAATGATATTCACCTATAAAAGCAACAAATCTAAGAGGAAAACATAAAAAAACTAATGATATTCAACTATTGAAAAGCAATTTAGCATTGCTCATTATAAATTTGTACAGCTATACAAGAAAGCAGTTCAACTCAATACAACTTAATGAATTTCTAACAAGCTCAAAATATTACCGCCAGATGCTGCTGCAAACAAGAAACACTTACCTTCTTTGTCCAATATCTGCAAGGCTTGCCCCTACAAAAAATTGAAAACACAATGCAAAGTTTAAGTACCTTCATCACAACAAACATGTGAAATAGAAGTGTGAAACAAACAGGCCAAAGTAAACACCACGTACCGTCTTCTGTGTACTCTCGAACTTTTCTGGACTGACAAAAGCCACAAAGTCATCAAGTTTGCAACCCAAAATCCAAAAAAAAAATGCAAAACACATGACATATATTCAATATGCAATTCCATACACAAAATCTGAACAGAATCAACAATGATTTAAGAAAGCAAAGAGAAAATAAAAATAAAATAGTTGAAAATTACAAAGCGTGAGAGAGAATGGGAAAGAGATGAATAGGGAAGAAACCCTAATATGACGGAAACATCATTGGTTGTTTCATTGAGGAGCAACAAGCGATAAAGAAACATGGAAATAAATGGAAAAAAAAGTGGGAGATCAAAACCTGTTTGTTTCCCTTAAAAAATTGGGGTTTTGAAATGCCAGACTTTTGGGAACCCTAGCCCAAAACTTGAACACGCGAAGAAAAAAAGTGGTTGACATTGGCGAAAAACTTAGAAGATGAAATGTACCAGCGGTAGTTGAAATCAACATCTTTGAGTGTTCAGAGGTTAACATTGGTGAAAAAAAAGCAAAAAAGTTGGGGAGAATAAAGCACCCAGACAAAACAAAGAGAGAGCGGAAGTGAAGAGAAAGCAAAAAACCTCTTCTCTACCTGACCGAAATAGGTGGCGCAGATCTGGTTCCTCGAATCTGTATGCTACCATATGTTTCAAGAGCCTTAAATGGCGCAGATCACGTTCTCCTCTTAGAGAAGAAGTTCGGTGCGAGGAGAAGTCCAATGTTTGCAACGAAGACGATGTGAATAGAGTCCCGCAGCGTAGGCAAATCTAGTTGAGAGAAGGAGATCTTACAAGGAAATTTGGTTGTGAGAGCGTGCGGTAGGGTTACGAGCCGCAATTAGAGCAAATGAAGGAGAGTTGGGAAGGTAACGAGGGTTTTGACTGTCTCTATTTTTTTAACATGAAGTGCCGCAATTACAAACAAAACCGCCTCAGATTGCAAGTGAGATATGTCTTTTTTATATTCTAACCGCCACAGGTTGCCATTGAACCGCCGCGATATGCAAATAATTGAAGGCAGTTGAACCAACCGCCGCGAGAACTGCCTCTGCTGTTGAACTGTCAGCGGTTTGTGCGATACCGTCGCAGATGAACCGCCGTCGGTGGCTATTTTCTTTGTAGTGGGCATTCTTATTTCTATGCCATTCCACCTGACAGATATTAGCTAAAGAGCAAGTCTACATCGAACTTTAACTGCGTCATTCGTAGTTCAGCTTCAAGGAATGTCTTTGCTAATACAAAAGCTTTTGGAAAGATTGACAATATTCTAATCAATATCTGTGATCCTCTTTTTTCTATACAAGTTGTTTTGCAGCACACGAACGCGACTCATAAGAATGAATAAGTAACTTACTAGTTACTAGGTGTAACATCCCCCCAAATTAGCCTAATTAGCTTAAATTACATAACTTGTATAACTTGCTTAAATTGCATAAATTACTTGATTTGAGTATCTAAGTCCCTACAATTATGATTTGAATGTGATGTGATTAGGATTAATAAACTTTGGGGTGCAACTCATGAGAATAGGGGGTGTATCTAGCAAGTATAGTTGTTAAATTAGAACACAAGTGAGGGTAGAATGGTAAAAACCACTCCCAATCAGCCCCTTTTCCCTTTAGGGCTCGACCAAGCCCTCATTCTTCTCCTCTCTCACGAAAATTCTGATCAAGAGAGCAAGAGAGAAAAGCCATGAGCTAGGGTTTGGAGTTTTGGTGAAGAAGAAGTTGGAAACTTGAAGGAGTTCACTCATATATTGCCTAGGAGGAAGTTTGGTGCTGCTCTTTGTTGATCTTGAGGAAGATTAGAGTGACATTTGGTGGAGAAGAAGGGAAGCTCGAATTTCCTGAGGGAAAAACCAGAAATTTCCAAGCATCTATCCCCATTATTTTGATTGATGAGTTCTTCTCCTCTTGGAGTGTTGGGCAACCAATAAGACCCACATTAGGATTCATTTTGTTTTCCTTGCATGCCTCATTTCTGATTTGTGGGTAGCTAAGAATGGGTTTGAAGTATAACTAAGTTCATGCATGTTGAATCTAGTATTTGGCATGTGAATCATGAAAGTTGTTGAGATTAGTTGGTTACATGAGCTAATAATGTGATTATGTTGCTTGAAACCTTTGATTTACCATCTTAGTTGTCTTGGTTTTGATTGGGATTGAGTAGAAATGAGATTGGAGAAGTGGAGTAGCTGAAATAGGGTAATCTGCACAATTCTGCAGACCTGCGCGCGCGGCGCGCCATCTGGTGCGCGCGACGCGCATTAGAAACATAACCAAATTCCAGAAATGCGCGTGACGTGCTTCTGGTGCGCGCGACGCGCATCCTGCAAAGCGCCAACTTCGGAGATTTTATTAAAATATCAAACGAAGTCGGAATTAAGCATATGACCACTCGTTGGAAAGCTTAGGATGTCTAGTTTCCAAATATAATTTTTAATTTAGGAAATATCCAACCAATTAGTGCAGATTTAAGCTACAAGCTACAGGGTTCAGAAAACTGAACAATAATTATTCCCCATTTTGTGGCTTAAGTTGTTCCATTAATGCTTAATGACAAAATACCATGGTGCACATGCATTTGAGACCCTTTTTATCATAATCTATGATGATTAAGGGAATACTTAGTATTTCATTATTGTTCAATGCCTTGTGATTGATTTGATTGTGTTTGGAATGTTTGTAAATTCATTTGCACCCTCTCGTAAGTGACTAGCTATCACCTGTGCCGATGAGGGCCTCCCTTGATCTTATCATTTCCTCTATAGGATTTAACTCATTGTGTGCTTGAGCTGGATCAAGAGGGGAACATTCATTGTGGTCTTATGACCTTTGTTTGCTTTTGTTTGAATCATTAATGATTTAAATGCATTGATATGAATTGAGAATATGACTAATTATTGTCATGCATCTGTCATTGAGCCTTGTTTATATTGGGTGGATTGAGGTAAGTGATGGTAAGGGGGTCCGTGAAGGGCTCACTGGGATTTTCTTAAATCTCACCCCGTCCGTTTTGTTGTTTCAGATAAACAGGTGCAAGAGGATTAATCCTTTATGAAGACACTTATTAGCTAGTTTCTTTTTTTTTAACTTGGACCCTTGGTGGTATATGGGTCTGCGAACCCTACTTTTTGTAACCTTAAGACTTAGCTTTTGTATTTACCAAGTTGAACAATAGGTTGTATGAATTATGACTTGTGGAAAAATCAAGTTTTTAATTTATTTGCAAGTATGATGTCGTGTGATGTTAAACACAATGATTCGAAGTAATAATTGAATTAGGGTGTTACATTATGGTATCAGAGCGGTTTGATTCTTATCGGACTGTAAGGTAGTTAGTTTTGGGCTTGGCGTGTCATTATGAACTGGTTACATTTTTCTACTTATTATGCTATGAGATATTGAGCCTGATCAACTCAATTCTTTGTGCATTGTATGCAGAGTAATGGCATCTGGTTCAGGAAGACGTGGTAGGCCACCAATACGTGGAGGGAGGAACGATTCAAGAAACACCGAAATTCTGCAAGAGGCCGAGCCGTGGAATGTTATGGCTGAAGCTTTGAGGGTACAAACCGAGTCAGCAAATGTGCAAGCACAAACAACAAATGCACTACTTCAACAAATCCTTCAAGGAGGTGGAGCTCCAATTAACAATGCGGCTCAGCCGGAACATCATAACCGAGCTTATTCCGATTTCAGAAAGAATGACCCTCCATCCTTCAGAGGTGGTTCTGACCCATCTGAAGCAAAGTCTTGGCTACGTGAAATGGAGAAAATATTTGAGGTAGTGAATTGTAGTGAGCAACAAAAGGTAACATTTGCGGTGCACTACTTGAAGGGAGAGGCCGAAATCTGGTGGAGAGGAGCGAGAGCTCACATGATCACTCTTGCAACACCTTTGGATTGGGAGAATTTTCAGAGGGTGTTCTTGGAGAAATATTTCCCCAAGAGCTTAAGGAGACTAAAGGAGCAAGAGTTTGCCCGTCTAAGCCAAGGAGATATGACGGTGGCGGAGTATATTGCCAAATTTGAAGATTTGGCTAAGTATTCTACTTATCTACAAAGCAGAGAAGATGATGAGTGGAAGGCTCATCAATTTGAGCAAGGCCTTCGACCAGAATTGAGAAACGCCGTGTGCGGATTTGAGGAGACGGTTTATTTAGTGGGAAAGTGTTTTATTACTGAAGAGGCATAGGGTGCTTTGAGAATGAACCGCCAAGAAAAGTGGAAGAAAAAGAACGAAGACCGCAAGCCTAATCAACCCACTAAGCCGAGGGGGAACTCCAATAAGGGGAAACAAACTCACCCTTCAGACACCGAAAAATCAAAGCCGTGTGCCACTTGTGGTAGGTATCATTCAGGAGTATGTATGGGGAGAGACTATTGTTTTTACTGCAAAGAGAAAGGTCACTCTACCGACAATTGTTCCGTACTCAAAAGGAAGAATGACAAACAACGAACAGCCAAAGCTGATGGCCCTAACCAAGGGCGTGTGTTTGCCTTAGATGCTAAGAGGGCAAAAGGTACAGACGGTCTGATGAAAAGTACATGTCTCTTGAATGATCGGCCTGTTATTGTTCTTTATGATTCTGGTGCTACCCATGCTTTCGTTTCCTACAAATATGTTGTAAGGTTAGAGTTGCCTCATTCTTCGTTACCAGTTCCCTTGAATGTCTTGACCCCCACTGAGGGCAGTATCCCTACTTCCCTTCTATGCGAGAATTGTTCTATCGAAATACAGGGAAGAGTATTTAAGGTCAATCTAGTGTGTCTACCTTTGGAAGGGATGGGTATTATTTTGGGGATGGATTGGCTTGCGACTAATCAAGTTGTTTTGAATTGTTATTGTAAAACCATAGAATTTGCTGATTTACAATCTCCCCAAAAGAATATTCATCTTGATATGTTGGCCAGTGTTGCTCAACTAAACCAATGCTTAGGAGAGGAGCATTTCGGCTATGTTCTGCTACTCTATTCATCTTTAGAGGTTGAACTAGATTTGATCACTGTCCTGGTCATAAACGGATACTTAGATGTGTTTCCTAAAGAGGTGATGTCCCTACCGCCCGAGAGGGAGATTGAATTTTCAATAGATTTAATCCCCGGGACGGGACCAATATCAACAGCTCCATATAGGATGTCACCAGCAGAACTTAAAGAGCTCAAATCCCAATTGGATGAACTCATATCCAAGCAGTTCATCAGACCTAGTGCCTCCCCTTGGGGAGCCCCTGTGTTGTTAGTTAAGAAGAAAGATAGTAGTATGAGACTGTGTGTGGACTATAGGCAGATTAATAAGGTGACCATAAAAAATAAGTACCCGCTTCCCCGGATAGACGATCTCATCGATCAGCTTAGGGGAGCTTCATACTTTTCCAAGATTGACCTAAGGTCTGGCTATCACCAAATTCGGGTTAAGGCCAAAGATGTTCCCAAAACCGCTTTTAGAACCCGGTACGGCCACTACGAGTATTTGGTTATGCCCTTCGGGTTAACCAATGCTCCAGCCGTGTTCATGAGCTACATGAATCAAATTCTAGGACCTTTTCTTGATAAATTTGTGGTGGTGTTCATTGATGATATTCTGATTTATTCTAAAAGCTCCCAGGAACACGCGAAACATCTTAGGATCGTGTTAGACACCCTTAGGCAAAAGAGATTGTTTGCAAAACCTTCCAAGTGTGAGTTTTGGTTAGAGGAAGTAAAGTTTCTAGGACATGTGATCTCACACACAGGACTGTCGGTTGACCCCGATAAAGTACGAGCAGTGCTGGATTGGGAAAGGCCGACCACTAATACTGAAATTCGAAGCTTTTTGGGTCTAGCTAGGTATTATAGGAGATTCATCAAAGGGTTCTCCCAGTTAGCACTCCCACTAACGAGGCTAACCCGTAAGGGGCAGCCGTTTGTATGGAGTAAGAGTTGTGAGAATAGTTTCTTAGAGCTCAAGATTAGATTGACCACCGCCCCGGTACTGATTATTCCGGACCCCTCATTAGGGTTTGAAGTGTATAGTGATGCTTCGATTAAGGGATTAGGATGTGTGGTTATACAAGGTGGGCAGGTGGTAGCTTATGCTTCAAGACAATTGAAACCTCATGAAGAGAACTATCCAACTCATGATTTGGAACTCGCGGCAATTGTTTTTGCCTTAAAGATTTGGAGGCACTATTTATATGGTGCCCGGTTTGAGGTCTTTAGTGATCATAAGAGTTTGAAATATCTCTTTGATCAAAAGGAACTCAACATGAGACAAAGAAGATGGGTAGAACTCCTCAAGGATTATGATTTTGAGCTGAAATATCACCCAGGCAAGGCGAATGTGGTCGCCGATGCTTTGAGTAGGAAGTCCCTTCAAGTATCATCCTTGATGATTAAGGAATTAGAGTTGTTGGAGTCCTTTAGAGACTTAACCTTAGAATCCTTCTCTACTGGTTATAGTCTTTTAGTGCATCAATTGCAAATCAGTTGTGACCTCAAGTCTCAGATTAGGCAAGCTCAACTCTTGGATAAAGAATTGCAATCCAGGAAGAATCAGCCTGACTTCTCCATAGACAATGAGGGAACTATCCTATTTCAAAATAGAATCTGTGTCCCTAAGAATTCCAAACTTAAGTGGCAAATTTTAGAAGAAGCTCATAGGAGCGGATTCACAGTCCATCCCGGTACAACCAAAATGTACCATGACCTTAGACACCGATATTGGTGGCTGGGGATGAAAACGGATGTAGCTGAGTTTGTAGCCCGATGTCTAGTGTGTCAAAAAACCAAAATTGAACATCAGAAACCTTCTGGCATGCTCCAGCCCCTAGAAATACCTGAATGGAAGTGGGAAGGTATATCCATGGACTTCGTTGCGGGATTACCCCGTACCCAAGCCGGTCATAATTCAATTTGGGTGATTGTAGACCGATTGACAAAATCAGCTCACTTCATACCCGTTAAGACTACGTACTCCACCTCTAAGCTAGCAAAAGTCTACATCCAGGAAATAGTCAAGCTCCACGGGGTCCCTACGAGCATCGTCTCGGATAGAAATCCCAAATTCACCTCTAGATTTTGGAAGGTTTTTCAGCAAGCTTTGGGAACTAGGTTGAACCTTAGCACTGCATACCACCCCCAGACCGATGGTCAGACTGAGAGGACCATCCAAACCTTAGAGGACATGCTTAGAGCTTGTGTCTTAGAGGATGGAGGAAGTTGGATTGATTATCTACCTTTGGCTGAATTTGCTTATAATAATGGCTATCATTCGAGCATAGGGATAGCTCCTTATGAAGCCCTTTATGGGCGGAAGTGTAGGACACCTTTGTGCTGGTATGAAGTCGGGGAAAGGAAATTGATAGGTCCCGATCTAGTTCAGGAGACAACAGATAAGATTCGGATGATCAGGGATAAACTTAAGACCGCTCAAAGTCGACAAAAGAGCTATGCGGACTTAAAATCTAGACCACTTGAATTTGAAGAGGACGAACATGTGTTTTTGAAAGTGTCTCCTACATTAGGTGTTGGTAGAGCACTAAAGGCCAAAAAGTTGCATCCTCGTTATATCGGTCCTTTTCAAATTCTGAGTCGAGTGGGTTCTGTTGCGTATAAACTCGCGCTTCCTCCCTCCTTGTCTAATTTGCACAACGTGTTTCATGTGTCACAACTCCGAAGATACATTCCTGATCCTTTCCAACCCTTGGCTCATGAGTCTGTACAAATAAGGTCGGACCTGACATACCAACCTATGCCGGTCCAAATCGTCGATCGGGACACTAAGGTACTAAGGAACAAACGCATTGTTAAAGTCATTTGGGAAGGATCCACTCCGGGGGAAGCTACTTGGGAGATGGAAGAAGAGATGCGGAACGCATATCCATATCTGTTTCAATAGGTATGTATGTTTTATTTTTGAGGGCAAAAACTCTAAAAGGTGGGGAGTAATGTAACATCCCCCCAAATTAGCCTAATTAGCTAAATTACATAACTTGTATAACTTGCTTAAATTACATAAATTACTTGATTTGAGTATCTAAGTCGCTACAATTATGATTTGAATGTGATGTGGTTAGGATTAATAAACTTTGGGGTGCAACTCATGAGAATAGGGGGTGTATCTAGCAAGTATAGTTGTTAAATTAGAACACAAGTGAGGGTAGAATGGTAAAAACCACTCCCAATCAGCCCCTTTTCCCTTTAGGGCTCGACCAAGTCCTCATTCTTCTCCTCTCTCACGAAAATTCTGATCAAGAGAGCAAGGGAGAGAAGCCATGAGCTAGGGTTTAGAGTTTTGGTGAAGAAGAAGTTGGAAACTTGAAGGAGTTCACTCATATATTGCCTAGGAGGAAGTTTGGTGCTGCTCTTTGTTGATCTTGAGGAAGATTAGAGTGACATTTGGTGGAGAAGAAGGGAAGCTCGAATTTCCTGAGGGAAAAACCAGAAATTTCCAAGCATCTATCCCCATTATTTTGATTGATGAGTTCTTCTCCTCTTGGAGTGTTGGGAAACCAATAAGACCCACATTAGGATTCATTTTGTTTTCCTTGCATGCCTCATTTCTGATTTGTGGGTAGCTAAGAATGGGTTTGAAGTATAACTAAGTTCATGCATGTTGAATCTAGTATTTGGCATGTGAATCATGAAAGTTGTTGAGATTAGTTGGTTACATGAGCTAATAATGTGATTATGTTGCTTGAAACCTTTGATTTACCATCTTAGTTGTCTTGGTTTTGATTGGGATTGAGTAGAAATGAGATTGGAGAAGTGAAGTAGCTGAAATAGGGTAATCTGCTGGTCTGCAGACTGTCTTGTGACGCCATCATCTGGTCTTGCGACGCGCATTAGAAACATAACCAAATTCAATGCGGCGTGGCGCAGTGTGTGACAGCGCATCCTACAGAGCACCAACTTTGGGGATTTTATTAAAATATCAAACGAAGTCGGAATTAAGCATATGACCACTCGTTGGAAAGCTTAGGATATCTAGTTTCCAAATATAATTTTTAATTTAGGAAATATCCAACCAATTAGTGCATATTTAAGCTACAAGCTACAGGGTTCAGAAAACTGAACAATAATTATTCCCCATTTTGTGGCTTAAGTTGTTTCATTAATGCTTAATGACAGAATACCATGGTGCACATGCATTTGAGACCCTTTTTATCATAATCTATGATGATTAAGGGAATACTTAGTATTTCATTATTGTTCAATGCCTTGTGATTGATTTGATTGTGTTTGGAATGTTTGTAAATTCATTTGCACCCTCTCGTAAGTGACTAGCTATCACCTGTGCCGATGAGGGCCTCCCTTGATCTTATCCTTTCCTCTATAGGATTTAACTCATTGTGTGCTTGAGCTGGATCAAGAGGGGAACATTCATTGTGGTCTTATGACCTTTGTTTGCTTTTGTTTGAATCATTAATGATTTAAATGCATTGATATGAATTGAGAATATGACTAATTATTGTCATGCATTTGACATTGAGCCTTGTTTATATTGGGTGGATTAAGGTAAGTGATGGTAAGGGGGTCCGTGAAGGGCTCACTGAGATTTTCTTAAATCTCACCCCGTCCGTTTGGTTGTTTCAGATAAACAGGTGCAAGAGGATTAATCCTTTATGAAGACACTTATTAGCTAGTTTCTTTTTTTTTTAACTTGGACCCTTGGTGGTATATGGGTCTGCGAACCCTACTTTTTGTAACCTTAAGACTTAGCTTCTATATTTACCAAGTTGAACAATAGGTTGTATGGATTATGACTTGTGGAAAAATCAAGTTTTTAATTTATTTGCAAGTATGATGTCGTGTGATGTTAAACACAATGATTCGAAGTAATAATTGAATTAGGGTGTTACACTAGGCCTAGACTATCATTTTGAATTAAATTTGATTATCTAATTAGGTTGTTATTGATGTCTCAACCAAGGCTCATGGTTCCCTTTTTTTTGGTATATCAATGCTCATGGTTCTACTTATTCTAGTATTGTTTATTGGGACTCTCAAATTTTAGAGTTTTTGGTATATTTGGAGTTGTTGTCTGCACCTCAGGTTAGAATTATTGGTTTAACATTTGTTCTCTCAAAAGATGATGATGATGATGATGATGATGATAATAATAATAATAATTAGTATACAATTTTAAGTCACATTGGTTTTAAAACATGCATAGAACCCAACGCGACCCGTGCGTATGTGCGGGTAACTGACTAGTAAAATGAAAAAAAAATGCAATTATCGGTCTTACTCTGTTTTGGTGTGAGAACGTAAGCAGACAAAATGAGATGATTTTGCTAAAAATCAATTGTCATTTAAGATATAACATTTATAAGTCATAAATAAAAAATTAACACTAAAAGAAAGTCTTGGACATGTCTTCATTCTCTAACATAAACACATGTATCCATAGAAACACTAGCATAACACAAAGTAACCCCCACCACCATTGTGTATTGTTAATTATCGAGTACATAATGAATTTGCTTCTTTTTGTTCATGGGAATATAATTGTTCTATTGTTGTTTAAAAACTACAACACATATGATTTCTTTATGTGAAATAATTTACCGAAAAGGAAAGGTCAACAATATCATTTTTTATAGTACAATAAATTTACATAATGTCTATTTTATTTATATAAGAGATATTTGCATGAGTTTTCCTTGATATAAAAAATGCTATATTAAATAATCTCAATTGTTTACTTCCTATCCATATAATGCATACAACTTTGATTGTTGGTTGGGCCAGTTCGGTGGCTCTATATATATGAATTAACAATGTGGAGTCAAGGTATGTTCATTATACCCTTCACGACTTGTTTATGAATAACTAATTCATGGGATGGTTGAAATATCACAAAAGGGCAGGGATACATATTGTGCTTTCGGGCTTGTGCTTTTTAGCAGTTACCTAGCAATTGATCTATTTCGATCTAGAATTATTTTATGATGAACGCACTAGGAAATCTTCTTTGGATTTACCAAAAATATTTGGAATTCATTTATTTTTTGAAGGGGTCGCTAGTTTTGGTTCGGAAACATTTCATGTAAAAGGATTGCATGGTCCTGTGACATGGGTGTTCAGTCCTTATGGACAAATAGGAATGGTACAATTCATAAATCACATACTTATCGGGTGTGGGAGGTTTTGATCTTTTTGTTTCGGTTGGAAAAACATCTCATCATATTGCACAGCATAGACATTGGGCATATTAGAGATTGGTTAAACAAAAAGTAGACACACAACACGACAATTATAATTAAACAAAAATTTAGGCTCTATTTGGTAAGGAAAAAACGCTAGTGTATAGCGGATAACTTATATCGAAAAAGCTCGTAGTAAGTGTTTGGTAACCATTAGCTTATAGTCTTTTTCCAGACGCTACATTAAAGTAGCGTTTAAGCTTATAACTTATAGTGTATAATTTGTTTCTCATTTTTACCCTTATTATTTTAAAAAAAATTCCTCGTTTATCCTCTATTGAATGAAAAAAAATTATTAATCCTTGAAATCTATCTCTCACTATGTACATTTTTTTAATTAATATATTTTTATAAAGTTTAAAAAATAAATAAAAATAATATTTTTAACTAATAAAAATAATTTTAATGATAATAAATGAATAAATAAGTAAATAAATTATATTATTAAAATTTAAATTGCAAAATTTTAATTTATAAATATCTTAAAAATTAGTTTAGTTAATATAAATTGATTTTAATAATAATTTACAAATATTTGGTTATATTTAATATTTCGATTAAAGATATTTAGACATTAATTAAAAATGTGCTTCTATGTAATTTTATATTTATTAGTTAGTTCGATCACTAATTTTACCAAACACTTTCAATTCAATCCGCTAGCTTACTTGCTATCAGTTATATGTTAGTTTACCCACTATTAGCTAGCTTATCCGCTACTTTTTGACAAAGAGAGTCTTAGTTTCAATGGCGGATCCATGTTGAGAGAGTTAGGGGCAATTGCTCCGAAGACCTCCTTACTTTTTTTTTAATATACTTAATAATTTTTATTTGGCCCCCTTGAAAAATTAGGTATTGCCCCATGTAAGACATATTTTTTTAAATAAGTGAAGAAAGTTATAAGAGATAAAAGAGAAGATAATTTGGTTTCAATTTTATCTCTTTATTCTTCTAATTTTTACTACCTCTCAAACGCTAAACTCATACAGTGACAAAACACACTAAATTTAAAAAAAAACACCGTTCATGATAAAGAAAGAGATAAAGAGACTAAAAAAGCAGAGACAATTTTTTGATGATTTTCTATTAATATCATTAGACTAAGATACAAAAAGCGATACTAGTGAAGAGCGTATGAGAGATGAATTATTAAATGATTGTTTTTTAAAAAAAATGTTTAAATGATTGTTTGTTACATACATGGAGGTATATTTTTATAGTATTGACAATAAAAAAATTATATAACATTTTCAAAATATGAAAATGCGTAGAACACAATTGTAATTTATAGACAATTATGTATTTTAGGTTTTTTTAGCCATAAAAATTATGTATTTTGTAAAAATTATAATATTTTTTTATATGAAAATATTATAACTATTTATTGTCCCTACAAAAGAAAATGTATGGATCCATAGTTTGGTTTAAACAAAATTTTGGTTGGTTTAAACAAAATTCAATGGATTATAATTGCATTACACACACAGCAATTGTAATTAAACCAAATAAATAAACCAAATAAAAGCCATTTTTCCATTATTTAAAAAGATAAACAAATAATAAATAAAGGGAAAAAAAAGAAAAAAGAAAAGGAAACAAAAGGAAACCCTTTGGATTTGGCTCGCCGCAGCCACTAGCAAGTGTTGTGGAGACTGACCTCCGCCTCCATAGCTTGGAAAACACAATCTGGCTTTCGCAATAGAAACCCTTTCTCGTCGGAGATGGTGAGCCAAAGGCAGCGACTTGCTCGGAAGCGATACAAAGAAGAACACCCCGAACTGTTCCCGAAAGTGGAGCCTACTCCTCCGAAAGACCCAACCAAGAAGAAGAAGAAAAATAAGAATGCCTCATTCAAGCGCAAAAAGGACGACTCAAAAGATAAACAACTCGGAACCAAAAGCAATTTCAAAAAACACCCTCTTCGAGTTCCTGGTATGAGGCCCGGCGAGAGCTGTTTCATCTGCAAGGCCAAAGATCATATCGCCAAGTTCTGTGCCCAAAAAGCTGAATGGGAAAAAAACAAGGTTTTGTTCCGTTTTCTGTTTTAGTTTAATTTCGATAAATGCTTAATTTCTAACATTGTTTGGTCACTGTAATAATAATAATAATAATCAGAAAAGCAGCACTTCATAAATAATTGATAGGCGTTGTTGTTGTTGTTGTGATGATGGAATGGTGTTTGTAGATATGTTTGCGGTGTCGACGACGAGGCCACAGAGCACAGAACTGTCCTGATGTGCAAGATGGCTCCAAGGATGTGAAATACTGCTACAATTGTGGGGAAAGTGGCCACTCACTTGCAAATTGTTCCCTGCCTCTTCAAGAAGGTTTGTTAATATATGTATCTTTTTTTATATGCTTTGCATGATGTTTGATGTGTTTGGGTTATAGCCTAGGTGAGCCTCAAAGGTTAAAATCTGATAGAACTTGAAATTTATATCAACTAGTTCAGGAAGATTTTTGATTAGTCTCTAGTCTAGGGCTTTATTGAAATTTATGAGTTTTTTCAAGTGTTTCTTTGGCAATGTAGGAGGGACAAAGTTTGCTGAGTGCTTTGTCTGTAAACAACGCGGACACTTGAGTAAAAACTGTCCTCAAAATGCTCATGGCATTTACCCAAAGGTAGTATTTATCATTGTTAAAATTTCCCTTTACAGAAGGCATTTTCAGGAAAAATATAATGATATCAGTTGAATCAACAATGCTCGTCGTTTGTAAGCCGTGTCTAATTTGTTATTGCTATTTATTTACGATAGGGTGGTTGTTGTAAAATTTGTGGTGGTGTGACACATCTGGCAAAGGATTGTCCTGACAAATGGAAGAAAGGATCTGGTGCTGCTAATGGGCCTGTTACTACCTGTAAGATTTTTTCTGAAGAAACCAAATGGATTTTCTACTTCTATATTTCTGGTTTTCATATCAAGTGCTGCATTTTTGTTTAATCTGTCTGGCATCTGTGTTTCCTTTGTTTAATTTTCTAAACACACGGTTGATACTAGTCATGTTTTACTGCTTGGGAGCTGCAGATGGATCCAATCTACTAACATAGTAGTTTCTGACCATAATGTCAATTGACTGCGGGTAGTGGAGTTGTAGTGTTTTTGGTCCATTGCTACCTTAGGATAAACGAGAACAGTTGCATGCTCCAAAAGTAGTGATATTTTTTGCTCTGAAGTCTTGGTTCAAAATAAATTTTATTAGTCATGGGATATCATGAAATGGCTAGTCTAGCACTCTAGCTGGATATGGGTTCTTCATATTTTAAAAGTTTGAGATTAACAAGTTTGGCGGTGGTAGACTGGTAGGGTATGCCTGATTCCATAACAGTATTGTTAAAATCTACTCTCTAGATATTGGGTGTCAAGGGAAATGATTTGTCGGTTATGTGTTTGAAACTTGTGATAATAATGAGCGTAGGGACAATCCAACCTTCTTGGTTGTATTGTGTATTGATCTTACTTTGTTTTATCTAACTTGTTTAACTGGGCTGTCGGCAGTGTTTTATTCAAAGTGATAGTATCTTTGTTTTAATCCTTATTTGAGATTTGATCCATGAAGAGATGATGTTATAATAACATAGGGGAGTAATATGCATGACTATTAAATGTTTGGACCCATGCCAAACTTGGGTTGAAGTCTTTTCTTACACAAATGTTCATCATAGAAATCAAGGTGAACTCAAATTGAGTGAATCATGTACTTTAGAAGTAACTTCTTGCAAGTGATCTATGGCCCATTGGCCCTTTCTAAGCCTTAGCCCGCGCCCTTTCTATATATCACCAATTTAATTGCATTCAGTTGTGATTTCTCCTGATCTATTGGATTGCCAAGCATTTGTAGTCATTTGGGAGAAGGGTGCTTATATTAAATATGACTGATAACTTGGTTCTTTATTTCAGATTTGAGAACCGACGAGAGGCCTATGGGTCAAGTTACCAAATTTGTGAGCGGAGATGATATGGAGGATGACTTCACGACAAATGACATATCTAGCGGCGACAAGAACAAGTCCTCAAAGACAAAAGATGGTCATGCAAAACCAAAGAAAGGTCCTAAAGTTGTGAACTTCTAAGTCCACTCTCCATTTTCTTTGTTCTTCTAGTATCTAAATACAGGCCCCTTCTATTCGTAATCTGCACAATCTCATATAGAATGAGACAAGGGCATTCAATTCCGCAAGTCTTGGGTCGTCTGAAAGTTTGGACCCGAACTGACATGAAAACTGAAAGTATCGATCCTTGATGCTGAACATGAATCCTACCGTGCTTTCGAAAAGGAAACTAAAGATGTAACAATATTTTTTGGATATAATTACTAGTACTGTCTTTACTTTTTAGACCAGGCTGACTTTCATAGCATCATTTTTCAATACTTTGCACTTGACAAGGGTTAATGACAAGGGTTAATGTTTTATAAATTACAATAGTTTGATACGCAAAATCCCACTTACACATGTATGATTAGTGGTGTGTTTAGAAGAACTTATTTATAGCTTATTTGAGTTTATCTTATGATATAAGTATACTGTTTGGAAGAGCTTATGTCCGTGAACTATTTTCAGCCTATTTCAATAAGACTTCTAAGTTCTAGGGTAACTTATTAAAACAGTTTACAGTTTAAATAAAAACAATTTAACCATATTTTTTCTTTTATTATTTATTTTTTAAAAGAATTACCGTAGAAAAGTTATTATGATAAAAAAGTACATTTTATTTTAAAATGTAAAAATTTGAAAGTGGTGGTAAAGATTACGGGGATAAATTTATCTCTTCCCACATACAACATTGATGCTTTCTCTCCATTCTCCAATGGGTTGTTAAGTTGATTGGACTCTTCACCAATGATCTAAAATGTTGCTTACTCTGACACTTAAAGTTGGTTTGAGTGTTTAGCTACGGCTATGTGAATGGAATAATGTGTATACCTTGTATCGAATGATACTCTCCTTTTGTAGGAGAGAAATGAGGACCATTTTCCATAGAGTAGGGGGACAAGCCATCTGTTTAGGAGATCTGGTAGGCAGTTGGGAACTGAGCGCATGCCTTGGTTAATATATGATTTGTCTTTTGCGCCTTATTTTTAGGAGATCTTCCTAATTGGAACCTCTCTTTGTAGGCTATTGTGTCTTGTCCGGAGCCCAATTCATGTATTGGGTCTCTAGAGCAACCATTGGAAAAGTTTAGTGTAATCAAGTTTGAAGACGTACTAAAATGGCCTTTGTTATTCCCACTTCCCCCATTTAATTTTTTCACCTCCCCTTCCCTTTGAAAAGTCATTTTTACCCCTACGAATTTCCTTCCCCTCTCCCCTTCCTTCTCTTACCTCCCCCAAATCTGCTGCTTCTTCTTCGAGCTTCAAAATCTGCTTCTTCCAAATCTGCTTCTCTCAAATCTTCTTCCAAATCTGCTTCCCAAATCTGCTTCTTCTTCTTCCAAATCTGGACAGCAACAACAACAATAACAACGCCCATGCTCAGATCCGCGATGAAGGACTCGCTGGTGAGGATTGTAGAAACACGCAGAAGCAGAGAAAAGAAGAGAAACAGAAAAGAAAAAAAAGAAGAAAAAAGAGAAAATAAGAGAAAGAAGAGGGTCCGACGGTGAAGGGAAGGAAGGAGGAGGGGGCCGCTCGCCCCACTGCACGCCGGAGAGAGGAAGATGATGGAGACGAGGAAGATGATGTCCTCCACTTCTCTGAGCTTCTGATTTTCGATTGGAAGAGAATAGGGATGATGATGATATTCACTTAAATTAAAAAATTTGAACGCACATCAACTTGTTGATGCAAAAAATCGTCAACAAGTTGACGCGAGTGTTAAAATTAACACGCATGTCAACTTGTTGACGAATTTGTGCGTCAATAAGTTGACGCTTGTGTTAATTTTAAATCTGAATTCATCACTACACACTTTGTCGTAAAAAACACTGTCGTCACCTTATTGACGTGCAAATTTATCAACAAGGTGACGTGATATATTAATTTAATTCGGGGTAAAATTGTCAGTTAAATAGGGAGAGGAGATGAGAAAATTAAGAGTGGAGGCGCGTTTAACAAAGGCCTACTAAAATATAGGAAGCGTTTATATTTTTATTAAATTCTAAATTGAGTGAGTGAGTGTGGTAAATCTAATATCCAGTATCCCTCCTATATAATTATTATATGAATATTTAGTTTAGAATTATTTTTAACTTAGAATAAAGTATTTATTTTTAATTGCATTATGAATTTTTTTATTAAAAAGAAATAATTAACAAGACAATTTCTATATTAGTTTACAGAATATTAATCGTCCAATCCAGTTGAATTATATACCTATTCAAATAAATTATTCATTAATAATTCTAACACAAATTATATTTACCATGAAAAACACAAATTATATTTGTTTCCATAAGTTTATTTATATTCTAAAGTTCATAATAATTCGGAATAAAATGAACATTTTAAGTTCTTACAGTTCTTGTACCAAAAAAAAAGATCTTACAATTTTTTTTAATAAAAAAGAAATCACATCCGTTTTCGTCTTCGCGTGGGATCTGAGAAGTGAGAAGTGAAAATGAATCCGCAAACCCTAATTTTCATCAGCAGTATTAGCTATAAGTAGCTTCGCCGCATCCATTCACTTCGCGAGTTTTGGCCGTCCCTTCTATACATTCTGAATGGATAGCCATAGCCATAGCAATAGCGAGAGTGATATATTGAATGAGAAGAAAAGTCACAGAGAGGAGAAACCAGAAGCATTGGCTTCACCGGAACAGAAACACGAACAGGATACTAAGAGTAAGAGGAGAAAGAAGAAGAGAAACAAGGAAAAGGGTGCAGAGGCAGAACCAAATGAACACCCTCCTCAGGTATGTCCTAAACCCTTAGTAGTACCCACACCAATCCCAGAAGAACCCAAACCAAATGAACCTACGTCAGTAACCACACCAATTCCAGAACCCAAATCAAATGAAGCTACCTTACCCGACCCAAAAGACACTCCCAAGAAAAGGAAGCGGGGGAGGGAAAAGAGAAATGCGCTCAACCCCAATGCAGAGAACCCGGAACTGAATAAGGAGGAGGAGGAGGAGGAGAAGGAAAAACGGGAAGAATCAAATGAAGCTAATGCACAACATCTTGGAGAGTGCCCTAAACCCTCATTAGACATTGCAGTTGCTACAGACCTAGAAAAGGAAAAAGAGGCAGAACCAAGTGAAGCACCTGCACCTCAACCCCAACCCCAACCAGGTCCAGGAGGCCCAACAACTCCGATTGGTAAGAACAGGGGAAAACCAATGGTTGGAAGAGGAAGAATGGATGAGATGGTGGAGAATCCAATGATTGCTCTCAATCATGACCAGAACCAAACCCAATCAGACACTCCAATCCCAGTATGCCCTAAACCAGTATCCCTGATAGACCAAACAAACACAGTAGACCCAGCACTTTCAGCACCTACAGTTCTACAAACAATCCCAGTGCATCCAGCAATACCAATTGACACTGAACAGAAGCTGAGCAAGAACCAGAGGAGGAGGATGAATAGGATGATGAGGAAGGGTGTGCTAGATGGGGCACAACCGAATGAAGACAATATTGAACAGTCTGAAACCCCGGTTCAGACATCTATATGCCATACAGTGACACCCCCAATAGACCCAGGAATGGATCCTCACCCTGTAGTCCCAATATGCCCTAAACCAGTATCTCTGATAGGCCAAACAAGCACAGTAGACCCAGTACTCTCAGCAACTCCAATTAGCCAAACAATCCCGGTAGATCCAGCAATACCGATTGGCACAGAACAGAAGATGAGCAAGTACAAGAGGAGGAAGATGAGGAAGAGGTTGCTAGATGGGGCACAACCCAATGAACACAATATTGAACAGTCTGAAACCCCGGTTCAGACATCTATATGCCATACAGAGACACCCCCAACAGACCCAGGAATGGATCCTCACCCTGTAGTCCCAATATGCCCTAAACCAGTATCTCTGATAGGCCAAACAAGCACAGTAGACCCAGTACTCTCAGCACCTCCAATTAGCCAAACAATCCCGGTAGATCCAGCAATACCGATTGGCACAGAACAGAAGATGAGCAAGTACAAGAGGAGGAAGATGAGGAAGAGGTTGCTAGATGGGGCACAACCCAATGAACACAATATTGAACAGTCTGAAACCCCGGTTCAGACATCTATATGCCATACAGAGACACCCCCAATAGACCCAGGAATGGATCCTCACCCTGTAGTCCCAATGTGCCCTAAGCCAGTATCTCTGATAGGCCAAACAAGCACAGTAGACCCAGTACTCTCAGCACCTCCAATTAGCCAAACAATCCCGGTAGATCCAGCAATACCGATTGGCACAGAACAGAAGATGAGCAGGTACAAGAGGAGGAAGATGAGGAAGAGGTTGCTGGATGGGGCACAACCCAATGAACACAATATTGAACAGCCTGAAACCCCGGTTCATACATCCATATGCCATACAGCAGCACCCCCAATAGACCCTACAATCCCAATGGACCCTCACTCTGCAACCCCAATAGACCCAGAGCAGACGACCTCAAAGAAAAAGAGGAAGAGAAAAAGGAAGGGTGAGCTCAAAAGTGAAGGGGGAAAACCCGATGAATACAATGGTAAGCAAACCGAAACCCCAGTTCAGAAATATATAACCCCCATAGCAGCACCCTCAACAGACCCAACAGTCGCCATAGGCCAAACGAAACCAGTAGACCCTGCAACCCCAATAGACCCAGAACAGAAGATGACAGAGAATAAGAGGAAGAGGAGAAGGACGAGTGCACCCAATAGTAAAGGGTCAGAATCTGACGGACACAATGCTGATTCAACTGCTGAAGCCCCAGTTCAGGGAACTAAAGGAGTCACAGTCACTAAAGCTCACACTGATGGGCACAGACAACGTAATAAGGTATGTAACAGGATTCATGGATTTAGTTGTATTCTATGTTGCTCTAGCCTAGAATAAATAATCAAAAGCAGTACATAAATGGTAACTTGGCGTTTCCAGATGTGTCGGGCATGCCGACGGACCGACCACACAATGGGTAGTTGCCAAATGCTTAAATCTTTATCCAAGGATGAGGAAATTTGCTTCTTTTGTGGCGAAATTGGGCACTCACTTGGAAGATGCTCATTATCTTTGGCAGGTAAATTTTTTTATGTTTCTCTTTCATGAAACGTTTATATATATATATTGAAGTTTTCTTTTTTAAATATGAGAACCACATCAAAGCTGTATGTTGCATGAAAATTGTTAATTTTACAGATTTTGATTGAAATTTACACAACAGCAACCTGAATCATGACTCATGAGTATATATGCTTGCCTAAACTTGGTATTGTTACTAACTGATGAGATCATAGTGATAAATATTTTTATTTTGCACAGCTCAGATTTTTAGCCATACTCTTAAAATTGATAACTTAGTGAAGATGTTTGGAATTTGTTATGTTGCTTCTATTGCGGAACTTTTTTTTTTGCAGAACATATTGTTTTATAGAAAGATGAGGTCTTTGAGCTACATACAGAATAACCTATTATTCTGCAAGCACCCTATTTCTGATGAATCTTTTTATCTTTGAAGTACATATATATTGTGATTGAAGGTGTTTAAAACTTACTGTGGATATAAATGCTCACCTGACTTTAGCTTTTTGTTTTTTCTTCTAGGAACATGTTTTTTCGTACAAAATTGTTTACCTCTTGTTTTTCATATTTTGACTTTACTGGTATATTATTCTAAAAAATATGATTCTGAGAGAGTTAGATATGGGAATTTCACATTCAAGTCATTTAGGATCATGATTTGTTTCAGAGGTTGATATATGGTTTTGATGTTATTCATTAATTATTCATTAAGAGCAAAATGGATAAAATACAATATATAGAAGAAAGATGCATGCATATATGCATGTGTATGTACTTGAATGCACAACTATTAAAGAAAAGATAATGATACTAATTACCATTTTCTTTCCTAACATTGATATAACTTTACACTTACGTTGTTGTAGGAAATATATCTTTATTGGCATTCGTTTGTCTAATTTATTTTCAATTCTTTACGATAAAGCTTCCCTTTACAAGCATTGATTCATCTTGTTGAGTCTCATATTGGATGGTGATATGACCTAAATAGTGGTTATAACTGGGAGGCAATCTTGACCACACGAGCTAGGTTTTGAGGTTGAGTTAGATCTGAACTCAAATTCTAAGCCTCTCATAGATTTCTAGTCCAGCAAGTTTCATGCTCTAGATGTCCAGTCATAGGCTTTTTTTGGGGGGGGTGTTGATAGTTCCAAAATTCATGCTCTAGATGTTCAGTTCTGGGCGTGTGGGGGTGTTGATAGTTCTATATTGGATGGTGATATGACATGAATAGTGATTATAAGTGGGAAAGAACCCTCCCTCCATGAGTTAACTTTTGGGGTTAAGTTAGGCCAAAACTTAAATATAAGACATCTCAAGAATTTATGTACTTTTGCCTTGTTTAAACTTTGCCTTTGATTGGATGGGTCATGGGACCTTATGATAGTTGAAATCTTTGCGGTTTGTTGCAATTTATGGGATTCTGCCTGCATTAGTGAAGATTGAGAAATTCGATTGGTTTTGACTTTTGACTTATAAATTCTTAGTTAATACTCCCCCAGGTCCTTATTATATGAAGCAAAACTCTAATTCACACAGACCAAGGAAATGCATTGAAAATAGTTTTTTCTAATTAATACTCTTAAAGATTCACCCCCCCAAAAAATACCCCTTTTATAAACCAACCCATTGCATAGGAAATAAGTTGTCTCATTAATATAAATCTTACTATAAATAAAAGTATAAATGGAAATTAGGCATTTAATGCATTTGGAAATTGATGTTTCTTATAATTATGACCAAGAAAAAGGACACTTTTGTTCCTTATAAAAAGGACGGGAGGGAGTATAAAATAACGCTTTTTTAAAGACTTCTCTATCAGATAAAATAAATTTTGTGTTAGATTAAATTCTGCTTAAAACAATCATGATATGCAGTAGCTACCAGGTCCTTTGGTATTTTATGAGCTTCCTTTGGAATATGTTGTTTTTTTGTTGATTAAATTCCGAGGTTTGGAATCTGTGAAGAAATGGGAAAGGATTTGTGGAGGCATGTAGATTAGCAACTCTGGTGGAATGTTGTTTATGTGAATTTTTTGGAGCAGTTGGCAGTTTGGGGACCAGTTGTTTTTTACTGTTGTTTTGAGATATGATTGTGTACTTTGCTTTGCTCTCATGTTCTGCTAATGGGTATTCGACTACTTTCAAGGGGACTCCTTGTTAATTATGGAAAGTAGTCAAAGGATTTATTATTCTGATTTTTGAATTTTTTTTGTTGTTATTTTTTGGCTTTTGTTGATTCTCAGAATTTTAAGGACGATATCTATTCCTCTTGTTTTAAACACTTTCCTTCCTTCTTAAGCAATAGAACTCCATCTCTTTATAAATTGAAACTTGAAAGTATAGAAATACTGCAACTCTTTCAAAATAGATTTTTGGTGGTTGTACAAGTATATTACTCTTTTTGGTAATTTTGAAAACTATGACGGTTGGCATCATTTAACTGACAGAAGAGGCTACTTACTGCCTTCCTGAGGGAATTTTATTAGAGTAACAGTTATATTTGTATATGTGTCAGTGATTTTTTTTTTTTTTTTTTTATAGGCAAATGTTAGTGGTTAGCTTTTGTTAGGGAGAGGGAGATTTTTGTTAGCGGCAGGATTCGAACCCTGCACCTCCTGCGTAATACTTCTTCGGTGTACCAACCCAAACCATTGGGTTATCCTTCGAGGACTATGTGTCAGTGTATAGACAGTTGGTATGCTGACTCAGCATGTTCTGTCATACTGCTATAACAGTATCTATTTGGCTCCATTCCTACATAAACAATCATCTATGTTACTGAATCAAACAACTAATTATTTTGCCAAATACACGAAACGAACTTCTCAGATTATCTCTCTGTCCTAACGCTTTCCCTCACATTCCCTCAATTTCTGTCAAATCTAACAGATTTAAGTTTGCTCTTTTGTACAACGTAAATCACAAATCTGTAATGGTAACAGTCTTCACTTTGTGTTCTTTCATCTGTTTTCTTATGATTCAAAATTGTTCGTTGCTGTTGCAGGGGGAGGAAGGTTTGCTAAATGCTTATTATGTCATGCACAGGGGCACTTCGGCTATAACTGCCCTGGAGATGGTCATGGAAATTATGTAAAGGTATTATAATCTATTATTTGGATTTTAGACCACTTTTACCAAATTTGCTAAACCTCCACTCTTTGAAGTTGCATTCTGGGACACACTTGCCAGTTTGCAATGTGGGGAAGGGGAGTGACTTTGTTGCTAACTCCAAAAATAGAGCACTTCTTCTCTGCAATACAAATAAAGAAGGGAGAGGGAGTGAGACTCTGTTCTTTGTAATGCCAATAAAGAGAGTAATGGGGGAAGGGGAAGAGTCCCGGTTCTGCAAAAAAACAGAGGGAGGTTTTTTCTTTACAGATTTGTGACTCTTGGGATGGAAAGGATAAAATGTTTAATTAAAGAAATGAATGTTGCGTAGTTGCCCTTTGGAGCTTACCAATATATTGGTAGATGGACAAAAGCTAATAGCTGATAGGACACAAAAAAAGAAAACAGAGATCAAGTGATACCTACTCTGCTAATCCTAATCATTAACACCATTAAGTTGGTGCTATAGAACCCCCATCGAAGCAGGGTGCAGGGTATATAATGTAGTTTTTCAAACATTTATATTAAAAGCATACCAATTAATATTTCAAAACATACTTCCAGCTCAAATAGCACAATGAGTATACCCCCCAAGTTACTATACATTTAATCAAGTAATTGTACTCCATACCTGTATATCAAAGAGTATTGCTTACTAGGCAATTATTTTAAACTTTGTCATTTTGGCATATTTTCTGGAATCTTTGTAGAATATGTGAATTTGTTTGATTCATTATCCTACAAGTAACAATATTTCCCTTGTAAGCTATGTCTAATCTTTTCATACAATTTGTATTCGTTAGGTGGTTGCTGCTAATGGGCCTATCAACAAAAGTAAGTCTGTCACTCTTTCTACAAGAAACTTGATCTAATTTTCCATTTTCATTGTAGTTTTTATATTATTTGCATATCATGTCATCTATGTCTATGTAGTTCTTAAAACATTTCACTGCTTCTAATCCCTGTCTTGTGGATTTGGAGCTGTAGGCACGTCCAGTCTGCAAAAGATATTATAAAAACTTGATGGCCAAAACTCAGGAATATAGATGCACTATGTTTGGCTCCTTTTCTAGCTAAAAGATGTTATTGCATCTGCTCCAAAAGTTGAAATGCATTGGAATGCTGTATCCCGGGTTTAACATATATAACTATTTTTCAAGTGTTGAAACATCTTGGAGTAGATTAATGAGTTGGTTTATGTTTTTAATATTTTAGGTTGTATTACATTACATCATTTTTGCAAAACAAGCACCTACACGGATGTTATTAAGAACCAGTTGTTCTTTAATTATAGAATGTTAGTGAAAAGATTCGATCACGGGCTTTAGTGGTAGTGATGGATAATTGTTCTCCTTTTCAGGTGCCTTCTGCCATTAGTTTCTTCCGATATATCTTGCTAAGCGTTCTGCCGATGTGAAGGATGGATGTTCATAATTATTATACTGCTGACTACTGTTTATTCCATTATTTGTAGCAGCAGTGGGAGCTGGAAGGGACTTCAAGTCAATTTACACAAGTCAATTTAAAAGAATTATTACTTTTAATACTTTAATTTATTTATCATGTTAAATAGTAAGGATAAAAATGAGAGGAAAAATATGATATAAGCTCAAATACTATTTCAAATTTCAATTAGCGTCTGGAAAAAAAATGTTATAAGCTGGTAAACAAAGGCAAGTTCTATCGTGGACTAATTTTATAGGTGGTACCATGGTGCACAAGTACTTTTGACCGTCAGATTAATTTTTTTGTGTTTCATTGAATCTTATTGTGGATCATCAACACTAAATCTTTTCCTTGTTCTTCTCCCCTTCTCTCTTTGCCATTGCCACGGATTCTCCTCCCTCTTTCTCCATGACCAAACTTTTACTCCTCTTTTCTGTTTCTTTTTTCTTTTTTTTCTTTCTCCATATCTCAAAGGAGGAATGCTATAGACACTTTCTTTGACACTTTCTTTTAAACACTTTCTCAATGATTAGGGTATGTCACACATTTTTTTTTTCAAAATCAACCATTGGATTGAAAGTTACTACCATATAGATCATATCTGTAAATTTTAACATTAATCTATGATTATTTGCTATGTCATCAAGATGCGTCAAGATTAACGTTTTTTGTAATTACACTGTTGACGTTGATCTTGACACATCTTGATGACATAGCAAATGATCATAGATTAGTGTTAAAATTTATAGATATGATCTATATGATAGTAACTTTCAATTCAATGGTTGATTTTGGAAAAAAATGTGTGACATGGCCCAATCATTGAGAGAGTGTTTAAGAGAGAGTGTCAGAGAGAGTGTCTGTAGCATTCCTCGTCTCAAAGTTAGAAGATTCATTTCTCTATTTATTAAGAAAAAGAAGCTTCATCTTTCTCTCTCAAGAACCCTCCATAGCTGTGGGTTTCAACAAGAGTCCAGGGTGAAGTTTTTTTCATTTTCCACTTTTCTCTTCTCGTATGGGTTTTTTTCTTCGTAAACGGAGTTTCTTTTGGGCTTGAATCTGGTCTACCTCACTTTTCCCTTTCTTCCATCTCATTTTCGATTTTCTCTGGACCCATGTGTAAAGGAGTCATTTTTTTTTCCTGGACCTATAGTCAATAGCTGCAAAGCTTCAATGGAGGTCTGACACTAGAAAACACCTCCAATTCTCCCCTCCAAGAGAAGGCTCCAATTTTCCATCCATGGCTGAGGTGGCTCCCAAGAAGGACTACAAGAAAGAGAGTTTGAATCTTCTATTGAGTCGATTTGAGATAGGGAAGCTCCTTGGCCATGGAACCTTCACGAAGGTCCACCTAGCCCGAAACTTCAAAACAGGTGAAGACGGTTCAATAAAAATCCTTAACAAGGAGAAGATCCTAAAAACCGGTGTAGTATCACACATAAAGCGCAAGATCTCAATTCGTCGTCATCGCTGTCTAATTTGCCGTTGATTAGGGTCCACATGGAGGATGGTGGTGCTGGTGGTTGGGGTGCAGTAGTAGCAGGATCGAAAGTTGTTGGGGAAAAGAAGAAATGGGTTTGATCTGGTATGAGAGCGTGTATAATAAAATCTATGAACTTCTCTAATCCAACAGTAACAACAACTTGTGCACGGTGGTGTTATCCGTCATAGTTGTGCACCATAGAACCCGCTTTTTCCCGAGTTTCCTTTGTGTTATGTCGTACTATCAGTAACGAATTTCGATTAAAGAAAAAATACTTATTTCTGACTCGTTGGGCAACCATTAATACTTTGTTCTTAGGGACAATCTTTTATATAAAATAGATTTGTGAAAATTCGTATAATTATTTTCAAGATAAGATAGGCAGAAATCGAGGGGTTAGTAATGTTCGAATATACGCACCGGGAATCTAAAGAGAAAACGAGTCACAAGCACACGCACAGAGAAATGAAGGACACGAAATTTATCGTGGTTCGACAAAGTGTGCATACTTCCTCAGGAGCTGTGAGGCTGTATTTCGTATTATATTAAATAGGGTTACAAAGCACAGTTTATATAGTGCTCAACACTACGAGTAATTTGGAAATCAATGGTCTTATACGATTTGTTAACTGAAAAAAAGTCCAAATTATTTTTTTATATGATAAAATGAAAATGAAAATGGATTCCTACATGCTAGCAAATTAATGTCTAAAATTAGTTTATTCAGACCACTTTCTAATTACTATCTACAGATTATGTGCGCATACTGTGTTATTTTACCTTGGCTAATATTAAGTAGTTAAAACAATGTTTAGCACATGCACATGCAACCATGGGTATAACATGGTTCGTTCGTCGTTCGTGGACATTATCGATCATTGATGTTTTGAGTTATTTCAACCTTTGTTTCTTTCCTCTAAATTCTCTTGCTCTCCGTTTTTGTCTCTAAGCTCTCGTTGCCTCCCCCAAAAATAAGGATCTCTTCCTCTGTCTCTCTCATTTCTCTGTTTCTTTCTCATTTCTCCCTTGGCTTTCTCTATCATCTGCGACAACATGGTAAGTTTTCTCTGCGTCTCTATCATCCTCAACAATGCTAAAAAGACATTGTTCAACCCAAATCATGTGTGTCACGTTCCTTATTCCGTGGAACTTATGTGAATTTCATGAAATAACAAGTAGTAGGTTGAAAATCGTGTTATTCTAGACCATGTTTTGCTCCCATTTCTCAATTATCATTATGTCATACAATGTCACCAAGCATCTCGATGGGTAACAAGATGTGGAGGGAAAAATTGAATTAGGAAAATGATAGGTGAGATAGAGCAATATGCAAATTACGTTGAAGTTTTAATTCCTTTTTATGCTTATCTTCTCATAAGGCTAACAAGAAGAACTTGATAAAATGCTTCATGTATTGGCAGAATTGGTGTTGTTTTTTGTGTTTATTATACCATTGGATGCATCTAATTTATTTATTAAATTTGCTAAATCTGCTTAGAGAATTTTTCATGTTTTGGGATTTCATTTCTATAAAATTTTGGCAAGCATATTGATTCATTGGATTAATCGGTGCAAAACTATTTTTTTTTTTGTTGGCAAATGTGCTATATAGTAAAATTATAAACGAAGGCATGAATGCTTCTATTGTTTTTTTTTTTTATTTAATCTAAATGGCCATGGATCTTTGGTCTTGTTTTATGTCCATTGCATTATGAACTGACTCATGCTTACATGTTTCTTTTGATTTTCGAAATTGTGTTTAGGCTAACGCAGCATCTGGAATGGCTGTTAGTGATGAATGTAAATTGAAGTTCCAGGAGCTAAAGGCAAAGAGGAACTACCGTTTCATTGTGTTCAAGATTGAGAACCAAGAAGTGGTAGTGGACACAGTTGGAAGTCCACAAGAAACCTATGAGGACTTCACTGCGTCTCTTCCTCCTAATGAGTGTCGTTACGCTGTCTTTGATTTTGATTTCACCACGGATGAGAACTGCCAGAAAAGCAAGATTTTCTTCATTGCTTGGTAATTTGATATTTCTCAGTTTTTGTACACATACATAGCAAAATCATAATTGGCTCATATTGAAGTTAGGAAATAGTTATTTGTGAAAAAATAATCATATTTTTTTCATAAAATTTGTCAAGAATCTCCAATCCTAAAATAATAAGCTAATCTAAACACACACATGCTTGGTCTATAAATGAATGTTAGAAAAGGTTATGTCTCTAGTTACTACCACAAGCACACATTTTAACTTTCCTATGGTGCACCACTTTGAATTTGGTGTATTGATACACCATTATTATTATTTTCTATAATAATTTGAATAGGTTTTTATTATTTGCATTTCATTCCTTATGTTATGCATGATACAGTCATATTAGAAAGGAAAATAACTGTTTACTGACTTTGCTATCATATACTTATCTTTACCTTTTTGCTTCTCATGTTTAGGTCCCCGGATACGTCAAAGGTGAGACATAAGATGGTGTATGCTAGCTCCAAGGACAGATTCAAGAGGGAACTTTATGGCATTCAAGTTGAGTTGCAAGCAACGGATCCTAGTGAGATGAGCTTTGATATCATAAAGTCACGAGCAATATAAAAATGTCAACCAATTAATCATATTTCATTCTTTTCCCATACAGCTAGCTTTTGCAGCACTGTTGTTTTTCTTCATATATATGTATTTTTTTCCTGTGATTTATTTGTTGTGTCTTAATGGTCTATGGTTTAGTAAGATACTAAGGAAAAGCACGCTGCCATGCATTTCAGACACATTAGACAGCTTTGCTAATTGTATTGTATGCATTACATTCTTTGGCTTCTAAAAGTGCAACTGTACTTACTGTGAGTCCATTTCTTTCCCACATCTTTCCTGTTTTTTAAATTTGTAAAGGGTCACTGTTCAAAGACAATAAAAGAGAATTCATTGACGAATGACAACTGTGTAATTGGTTGAATAAGAGCTTAAATCATACAATGAATAACTTATGTTAACCGAAGGTTTAAGTTTAAATAGTCTTAGAATTCCTACTTGTATTTTGCATATACGCTGAAATAAGATTTGGTAGCATCTTCATATAATATATACTACTTTACATGGTCTAGTGTAAAGAAACAAAACAAACTTTACCACAAAGCAGATACAACAGAGGAAACAGAACTTAACTGCAACAGGCTAAGTAAATAAAGTAAAAACAGCTAAGTAAATAAAGTAAAAACATGAACTTAATGCATTCACACGCGAGCTAATAGAGTGAACAACACTGATTTTTGAATAATATATACTGTATTTAATATTTTTTTAAATAGAAAATCCAGACTGAATTAAAACTCAAAAATAAAAACCTACTACCATAATTGCAAGTTTTGATATTTGGATCACCATGTCATACAATCAGTGAAGAAAATCCAAAATAAGCATGTCCGCATGTCCTGCTGAAAAAAATAGCTCCCAAAATCCCACGGCAAAACAAATACCAAGTCCATATAGAGCCACAAATATGCTTCAGATTTATCACCATCTGCAACATCTTCAATTGGTTTTGTAATACCCATTTTTTCATCTTGTGACAAAACTTTGTAAGTGGAGGTCCACAAAGCTGATGATTGTCCATATAGCTAAGATTTGAAAATCCTTGAAGTAGGATCCCTGATGGGATTTTGCACATGAAATTGTTGAATGACAGGTTCAAGACACCAAGAAAAGACAAAACAGACATGGACTGAGGAATTCTCGTGAGGAAAGATTGCTTGCGGAGCTTGAACAAAAAATTTGTGGAGCCAAAGTAAGTTTTAATGCATAAATCAAATATGTAATATCATGGTATATATAAAAAATTTAAGTTGCAATGTAAACACAAAGTTGATCATAAAAATGATATTAAAGTAAATGACTAAAACTTACCTTAAAGTGATGCTCTGCACTCTTTGAGTAACTTGAAATCATCAATAATTGAATCAGAACTAAACCTTGCAACAATCTCCTTTTCAATGTAAATTATCATGCTATCAGCTAGAAACTCGGCTTCTATCTCGTTTTTCAGCATACTCTTCATAGTTTTTATTGCCGAAAAAGATCTTTCAGTTGTGGCCACAGAAACCGGAAGAGTCATGATAAGGTGGAGTAGTCTGTCAATCAAGTAGTAAACTTCTAACTTTCTTGTTGTTGCCAAATATGTACACAATTCCTGGATAGTTGATAAATTCTTCAAATTTGATTCTTGATGAGCATCAATAATGAAATGCTGAAGTTGAATTCGCAAATCAATCTTCTCTTGCTCATTGAAATCCATGGGATAATATTTTTCTACAAGAATGCAAATATTATCGATATTAAAAGCTTTGTAAGTATCCTTAGGAACCAATGCAGAGCTTAGAGTTAATAACTCTATTGCTTGGTCATTAAACCTGCTATTCAACTCTTGTAATTGTTTGTCAATGGTAAGAAACAAATACTTCCACTCTAAAATAATGCTCTAGTGTGATGTGATCCTTTTGGTGATGAGAGCGCCCTTGCCTTGCTATATAAGGAGCATTGAATTCAGGAACCTCAATATCATGTTTCTCACCAAAAGATGTCACACTTTTTAGCAACTTATCCCAACCATCTTCTCTCAAGTTTTGAAGAAGTGCTTTTGTAGAACGGACTAAATGCACGACATTAACTACATCTTGAGATTGTTGTTGTATAGCTTGACAAAGAGCATCTGTTATTCCCATAATATCTCTCATTAAATGCAAGATCAATATAAACTCAAATGAGGTCAAGCTATTGCAAGCATTATATGCATCCCACGTTGAGAATAAGTTGATCCATCATCACTAATTTTTTTCTAAAACATCACAAATTGCACCATACATATTTATCAAGCTACAAATAGAAGAAAAATGTGATCCCCAACGTGTATCCCCAGCTTGTCTCAAAGTACCAATTTGATTTGCCTCGCTATCAGTTTCAAGCTCATCAATCTCTGGCAGATGTGCAATTTCATCTAACATGGCAACTTGTAAATCATCATGGCAATTACTAGAAGAACAAACACTGTTGATAATGAAAGTCAATTTTGAAAAGAATTGACACACTGGAATAACCTCACTCGATGCACCAATCAAGGCAAGTTGTAAACGGTGAGCAAAACAATGAATGTGATATGCATAAGGACAATCATTCAAAAATAGTGTCTGTAAATCATTCCATTCTTCTCTCATATTGCTCGCACCATCATACCCTTGACCACAAATGTTAGAAACATCAAGATTATGTCGAGAAAGTATAGTACATACTTCTTCCGTAAGAGTTAATGCCGCAATTTCTTTAACATGCACAACATCAAAAAATCGCTCTTGTATAAAACCATTTTGTTCAACAAATCTCAAAACAAGAGCCATTTGTTCCTCTTTTGATTCATCACGAGCTTCATCAACAACTACGCAAAATTTGGAATCACCAATTTCCTCACGAATATGGTTTTTCACTTTACTAGAAAAAATATGCAAGATCTCCTTTTGAATTTGATGTGAAGTAGACTTGGAAATATATGGACCATTTTCAGACACAGCTTTTGCAACTTCATCATTGTATGATGCTACGAATTTCATCATCTCAAGAAAAATACCTTAGTCTCTTGATTTGCTAGTTTCGTCAAGATCACTAAAATAAAGAGCTTGAAATGTTAAAAAACGAACAATGTCAATTGAAGTCTTGAGAAGTAGTCGATTCTTCATAATTTGATTCATCGAGTTTTGCACATGAATAACATTCCTAATATGCCCATCCTGATTCAACAAGTCTTGACAAGCTCTCATTGCATTATTGTCTCGTGAGCAAGAATCCTTCCCTGTGTGTATAAGAAAAGCACAATTATTTCCATTATTAACTTTCTTCCGACTTCTAAAACCAGTAGCAATGAAAATATCCGACCCAGGGCGTCCACTTGGTTTTTTGCTAAAAAGATAACAAGGTAAGCAATATGCAGCATCTTCAGAAGGTGAATATTCTAGCCATGAAGGAAATTTCTTAAACCAAGCGTATTGAAACCGTCTAGGATGAGCACCTTTACAGGACAAGGGATAGTTTTCTAGATGCATTTGATATGGACCCCATTTCAGATAAGCCAATCGTATTTTATCCACTTGATTTGGTGGGTATTGCCAAATTTGAGGGCACTTTCCAGGATCACGTTCTAAAGAATTTTCAAGATCACCATATACAACTCTAGGAACATTTGAAAGTTGCTTCTCATTTTCTTCAACTCTTGGGTTCTCAACACATTTTTCAGGTTCGGATGATGTGGAAGTTATATTTTTTTCATCTTTCTCACAAACTTTTCTCTTGAAAAGAGAATCAATTCTTTTACTCTTGCTCCTGATCATTTTTATCCTGGGATAAATTTATCAACGGCATAGGAAAAAGAAGGGGGAAAAAAAAATCAAACTATGCAGGCGTAAATTAGCAAGGAAACTTAACTAAAACATAAATTAAGCAAGAAAACTTAATGCCTAATGCCATTTCATGTTTGGCATTTTACACCTCTGGCTTTTTCAAGGTGCTTAAATGTGAGTGTCTCTCCCCTTCCAAAAAAAAAAAAAAAAAAGCAACACAGTTATTATTTATTTGGCACACAAATGGAATGCCAAAGCAAATTGGTTTACCCCATTTAAAAAAGAAAACCACCCCACAGGATTGTAATAACAGAGGGGAGGGGCTCGCGGGCAGACATTACCTGGTGTTTCCTTCTGCTTTCTTTACAGTGGTGAGGCGGAACAGTGAAAGAGGGAGGGCGAGGGACTATGCCCGTCTATGGCAGTCAGCAGTCTACACTGGAATTGTGCTAGCGGAGAGCGACGACGCCGTACGCCGGCTCGCTAGGGTTTCGGACCCTTTATCTGGGTCAGCTCTCTGGCCCAACAAATTTTTTTTTTGGTACATCCCAACATTCCTTTTATTCGAAGCTCTTCCCAACATTTTTATCATAATTATTATCTGATTGTCATATCTGATAAATCAAGATAATGGAGGTTGGAGATGTTATAATCTACTATTTAGCTATTCTATTTTAATTATAATATTATTATGGCTTGTTTGATGGTAAGGAGAGAATAGAGACCAATAGGTCTATAGGACAAAAGAGATGAATAAGGATAAGATAAAATATTGAGACGACATGTTATTATTATTATTATTATTTTTTGTGTGCTTGATGCGCAATAACAAACTAGATAGTAGATAACCATATATTATCATATCAATCATGCTGCTAATACGAAGACCTGATTGATGTGTAATTAGGGATGACAATACGGGCTAGGCTCGTCTGGACGGGCCGTCAAAACGGGGCAAGACGGGGAGGCGACCAACCCGCCACTTTTCTAGGCCAAATTTTTTTTGTTTTTTTATTTTTAAGGCAAACTAGCCCGCCGGCTCGCCAAACTGTGGTGGGTGCGGGCTAGGCTGACTTTCTTAACCCGCCACCAATTGGCGGGCCCGCCCCCCAACAAATTTTTGGCGAGCTCATGGCAAGGCGGGGCAGTCCGCTTTGCCATCCCTATGTGTAATATGTAAATACCTCTATAAGGTTTTCTCTAACCTTGATGAGTTAGACCCAACTCAGCTAAACTTCTTATTATAAAAAAATATTATTATATCATGTGTTTGAGATGAACAATGTAATAGTATAATAGAATATTAATAATATAAAATAACAAAAATATATATAATATTTTAAAATTAATTTTTATAGTTTTTTTATTAATGTAAATATTTTTTATAATTACTAATTTTTGATATTTTCTTAGGTTTTAACTTTTTTAATAATTTTAATTTCTGTGTATTATATAAAATAGCAAAATTACCCCAAGTTAAAAAATTACATATAATTTTTAAATTTTATTTTATTATTTTTATGAATTTAAATAATTTTTATATTTTATATTTTATAATTTTTAATATTAATATTTTCAGTTTACTTTTTATTTTAAATATTTTTATATTTTGTTAGATTTTAAATTATTTTTTGTAAGGGTAAATATTTTATCATGAGGGAGAGCTGTGTTAAAAACCGACCGGATATGATAAGATAAACATTTTCGTCTTCGTATTTTTTTTATTCACCCAAAAAAATGCGAAGACAAAAATGTTTATCTTATCCTGTTGGTTTTTATAAGAGATAGAAATCAACTCATTTTGATTGAACGTGTAAATTGTTCATTGAATTCACAGGATTGATTACAACAGATATACATAGGAAGCTCAAGGTAGTAACCGCTCCTAACAGCTCACAGTTGTACTCTAACAGAATGCCAGCTCATTCCAACTAACTCAGCTAACAAAGCCTAATATACATTTAATCCTATATACACTGATATCCCCCCCCCCCAACAAACTCAAGAAGGGTTTTGGCAAGAAAACACCTTGAGTTTGGACCTTAAAGTCTGATAATTTGAAGGAGACAAAGGCTTTGTAAAGGAGTCTGCGAGTTGATCCAAAGCTGGAATGTGATGAACATGTAGTTGCTTAGCAATGACCTTCTCCCGAGGAAAGTGAATATCAAGCTCAATGTGCTTAGTCGTTGCATGAAGAATAGGATTACGGGTCAGTGCAACATCACTTAAATTGTCACAAAACAACATAGGTGACCTGTAAGGAACTTTTAATTCTTGAAAGAGTGACTGAATCCACAAGACTTCAGCAGTGGTATTGGCCATACTCCTATATTCTGCTTCAGTAATTGATCTTGCCACCAACTGTTGCTTTTTAGAACTCCATGAAACTAGATTTGGATCCACAAATATGCAAGAACTTGATGTTAATCTTCTATCATCTTGATCAGTTGCCCAATCAGCATCACTATAAGCACTTATAGTAAAAGGGACACCCGGTTGAGAAGGTTGCAACAGCAGTCCATGATCCACCGAACCTTTAAGGTATCTAAGGATTCTTTTAACAGCCCTCCAATGTGATTCAAGAGGACAAGCCATAAATTGAGAAACCTTGTTAACACAAAATGCAATATCAGGCCGAGTTAGGGTTGCATATTGCAATGTTCCTACTATAGACCTGTACAGAGAGGGATCGGGCAGAACATCAGTGCCAAACTTACTCAAATGACAAATGCTCATCATTGGTGAATTAATGCCCTTAGAATCATTCATTTTGGCTCGACTGAGGAGTATTTGGACTGAGTTAATAGCAAAGAACCATTTGCTAAATGCTTAACTTCAACACCAAGAAAGTAATCAACCTTGCCAAGTTGCTTTAGAGAAAACTGATTGTTCAACTTCTGAATTAAATCAGAAACCAGTGCAGGAGATGAACCAATGATAAGTATATCATCCACATAGATGAGGACATAGATTCACACACCCTGCTGAGAATATATGAGGAGAGAATGATCAAATTTACTCTTAACAAAGCCAAACTGAAGCAGGGCTGCTGTAAGCCTTTCATACTAGGCCCTAGGTGCTTGTTTGAGGCCATAAAGTGACCTATTAAGTCTGCAGACTAAGGATTTGTCAGAAGCTTCAAATCTAGAAGGTTGTACCATGAAGACCTCCTCTTGCAAGTGTCCATTTAAAAAGGCATTATTTACATCGATTTGTTGAATATCCCATTTATTTGTAAGAGCCAAAGTGAGTAAGATTCGGATAGTGACAGGTTTGATCACAGGTGAAAAGGTTTCTGTAAATTGTCAAATCCAGGGGTTTGGTGAAACCCTTTTGCAACCGGCCTTTCTTAAGCTTATTGACACTTCCATCAGGGTTCTCCTTAACTCTGAAGACCCAATGATAGCCAATGGTCTTCCTATGAGGTGGTAGATTGGCAAGACAAGGCTGGTTGCAAAAGGGTTTCACCAAACCCCTGGATTTGACAATTTACAGAAACCTTTTCACCTGTGATCAAACATGTCACTATTCGAATCTTGCTCACTTTAGCTCTTACAAATAAATGGGATATTCAACAAATCAATGTAAATAATGCCTTTTTAAACGGACACTTGCAAACCAGTTAGGATCAGACAAGGCTTGCTTCATTGATGTTGGTTCAACTTGAGACAAAAACACTTTGGGTTTCAAATGGCCAGTTTTAGCTCGGGTCAGCATTGGATGAGAGTTATACTGAGGACCAAAAATATTAGAAGAAGAAGACTCAGAGGAAGATGCAGAAGCACACTTATCAGAAGGTGCAGCATGTGTGGCAGAGGAATTAGCCAGACTAAGTGCAGCAGCCCCAGAAAAATTGGAATTATTCAAATCTGTTGGAATAACAGAAGTAGGAGTAACAGAATTTGCAACAGAAGAATTAACAACAAGGGGAATGCTAGATGAGTAGCTTGTCAATTATGAACATTTTGGTCCTTCAGATGGAAAAAAGCAAAGGATAAGGGAAATGTAGTTCATTAAAGATGACATCCTTTGAAATATAAAATATTGCCACTTGGATCAAGACACTTATGACCCTTATGTTGAGGTGAAAACCCTAAATAAACACATTTAGCTGACCTTAATTGCAATTTGTGTTTATTATAAGGTCTTAAATGAGGGAAGCATGCACAATCAAAGGTCCTAATACCAAGATAATCAGGAATGGTATTATAAAGAGCATGAAAGGGTGAGCTAAAACTAGGCAATGCAGCAGATGGAACTCTGTTAATTAGAAAAACAGCTTGAGTGAAGCTATGGTCCCAAAATTTTAAAGGAATGGATGCATGAGATAAAATTGTAAGTCCATATTTGATGATGCTTTCTTTCAACCGTGTCATTTTGATGTGATGTATGAGGACAAGTTAGCCTATGTTGAATGCCAAGATCACTTAAAAACTTGGTAAATGGCCGGAACTCACCTCCCCAATCAGATTGCAAAGCCTTAATGGATTTTTGAAATTGATATTGCAGAAGAGCAAGGAATTGTTTAAAGGCAAGCAAATGATCTGATTTATTCTTTAAGAAAAGAATCTGATTTGTTCTTTAAAAAGTAAATCCATGTATACTTTGTGTTAGTATCAACAAAGGAGATATAATAATTATAACCACAAGAGGATGGAAATGGAGAGGGACCCCACAAATCACAATGCACAACTTCAAAAGGATTATGATATACGGTTGAGGAAGGGGGTACATACATCCTATGAGATTTTCGAACACAACAAGCATTACAATGATCAAGAACACTTTTATTATGGAAAGGAATATTACAAATCTGCATAATTGTCTTAACAGCATGTGAATGGGAATGGCCTAATTTGTAATGCCATTGAGAAAAGGTGTTTACAAGTGCAGAAACATTAGAAACAGAATTGTCACTAGTACACAAGGCATCTGTGACAATATTATTGAATTTAGACAACTTTGAGACATCAGAAGCAATAGTATGCAACTGTGATGCTCTTGACAAAAACTTGAGAGGCTTGAATTTGTAGAGATCATCACTTTCAAGTAATCCTTCAAGCAACACCTGATTATATGCCTGGGATTTCACAAAGCAATGGAACTGATGAAATTCAAAGAACACTCGATTATCTCGACAAAATTTGCTAACAGACAAGAGATTTTTGGAAATACTTGGGACATGCAATAATTGATTAAGAGATAAAGAGACATTTGGATTAGAATGGGAAAGTATTTAAGATGAACCTAAAGAGTGAATTGACAAACCTTGTCCATTTCCCATAGTAACCTGTTCTTGGCAAGTGTATGGTTTGCTGTGAGTCAAGTTTTGTGGATTGAAAGTGAGATGATGTGAGGCTCCTGAGTCAGGATACCAAGCTTGATCATGTACTCTAGCAGGTGCAATGAACTTGGGAGTTGAAGGAGTGCATTGTGGCAAGGCTAAGTTCACAGAAGGCCTTGGTGCAGGAAAACCAGGAGGATATAGTGCTCTATTTGGAACTCCATAAGGAAAACTAGCAGGAGCACTAGGTTTGCCATAGCAAGCTGATGAAGTTGCAGCAGTGTGATCAAATCTGTACCAGCATCGATAAGCCTCATGACCAGGCTTGTTACAGATTTGACATTGAGGCCTAGAATTGCCTCTTCCTCCTCTGTTATTAAACTTGCCTCTGAACGTGAACACAAGAAGGAGGTTGAATTGTGTTGAAAATTTTTCGCAAACTTTAAGTTAAAAACACTTTTTGAACACTTGATTTTAAAACTGGTTGTTATCGGATGCTGGAGTATAGACCAGACGCTGGAAATGCAGTTTATGAAAACTTGTTTTACTGAGCAAGATAAAGATAAATGTAAGGCAGTAAAGCAAGAGACACAGAGATTTATACTAGTTCACCACCAACCTGGTAGCTACGTCTAGTCCCTTCGTTCCTGAAGGATTTTCCACAATAATCAACTGATTACAATTTTCTTAAGAGTATTCTACTGTCACAAACTTAACAATACTCTTAACTTCTCAAAACGACTCAGTACGTTCGAGCATTTGAGGAACAAAGCCTTAACTAGGCAAAACAACTTTCACAAAGTGATTTTTCTTTTGAATACAATCAAATAACTCTCACAGAGAGGTTGAAAAGATTAAGCTAAAAAACAAATAACTTTCTAAACAAAAAAATATAAGACGATGAAGTTCAGTTCTTGTTGTCCAGAAACTTGATTGCTCACTTGAGAATACTTCTTTCAGAGTGTAGTTTCTATAGCCTCTGGCCACCTTCTTCAATGAATACCTTGGCGTATTTATAGGAGTCTTTGAGGGTATTACCGTTGCAGTAATTTCAACTCCAATTCTTTGAGTGAGGTAATTTGAAATGCTGCCATTTTTTTCATTTCCAGAGAATATCAGAATAGTACACTTTACCGTTTTTGTACTATCTGCTTTTCATAATTGCCTTGTACAATTTTTGTCTTATATCAAAGGTGTCACCTTTGATACGTCGTACATCAAAATGAGCGCACAAAATCAAATTCAAATTCTGTTCTACACTAGCTGAGGTAGAAGAGCACAAACGTGACCATCACGCGATTCATTAATAGACCAGATGCTCGCTCAGAACAATGGACGGACGCTCGCAGCAATTGGGTAATCCACGTGTCAAAAGATAACACTACCGGACGCTCGCTTTACACAAGACGCTAGAGTGAACCGGATACAGACACACATGGAATGTATGTAATTTCTTCTTCTTGCTTGAATGACTTAAAAAATATAAGTAATTTTAATATATGCACACTTCAAGACTTATTAGAAAATAAATTGTTCATTAGCAAATATTTTGTTATCATCAAAATCAATTAGAGTCTAAACTTCTCAGTCGTTTATGTTTCAACAGCCTCGGCCTCTACCATTAAATCTGCCTCCTCTGCCTGAATTGTAGTAACCAGAATTCGAACCTGTTTGTTCATTGTTTGAAGATGCATTATTAGGATTGGCCGAGGACTGTGCCACATTGGTAGAAACTGCACGAGTTGCAAGTTCTTGGCGAAACTTCTCAAATTGTGCTCCTTGAACCATAAGTAAGGCTTCAAGATCCTCTACAGACGGTGAATCAAGGCGACCGTAAATCATCATTGCAAAGGAATTATAATCTTCTGGCAAACCATCCAATATAGCATCAATGTAATCCTGCTCCGTCACATAATCACCTACAGCAATCAAGTTATCAATAATTGCCTTAATTCTAAGCAAATATTCTGAGATCGAACGTGAAGCCTTCTTTGTGGTTTTGAGCTGAAACCTAAGTTGCCTAACACGTGCTTTCAACAGAGAGTAAAAATGCTTATGTACCTTATCCCACACTTCATAAGCATGTTTGCAGCCTAGTACTCTAGGTAAAACTCCATCAGAAAGAGAAGATAAAAGCCACCTAAACAACATATGATCTGGAGTTAACCACTTCTGATATTCATCAGAGAGTTTGTCATTGACTTGATCTTTAGGAGATGCATATTTAAGAGGAATGCGTGGATTTAGGATAAAACGATGAAGGTTATAAGCAGTTATGACACCATTCACTTGTTGACTCCACATCAAAAAAAATTTCTCATATAAATAGTGAGAGCATGTGTAAGACCTGATTTCTTGATCGAACGTAACAGATCACCTTGTGTTGCATCTGGTGTTGGTATAGCCGTAGAAGAATGCACTGCTTGAACTGTCTCCAGCGACGCCTCAGCCATCGCAGAGTGAATCGAGCAAAAGATAATCGAATAATTGCAAAATTATGCAAGCCGATTGAAGAATCGAATACAGTATCACAACTAAATGAGCAAATCAAAGGAAGAACGAAAACGAGATTTGCACAACAGAGAAGAGAAATGCATGATGAGGATCGCACAATGAAGAAGAAGACGAAGGTTCCAGAACCGTGAGACTTGATGATACCATATAAGAGACAAAAATCAACTCATTTTGATTGAATGTGTAAATTGTTCATTGAATTCACAAGATCGATTACAACAGATATATATAAGAAGCTCAAGGTAGTAACCGCTCCTAACAGCTCACAGTTGTACTCTAACAGAATGCCAGCTCAGCATAACTGCTGCCAGCTCATTCCAACTAACTCAGTTAACAAAGCCTAATATACTTTTAATCCTATATACACTAATAGTAGTAACCGATCCTAACAGCTCACAGCTGTATTCTAACAGAATGCCAGCTCAACATAACTGCTGCCAGCTCATTCCAACTAACTCAGCTAACAAAGCCTAATATACATTTAATCCTATATACACTGATAGTTTTTAACACAACTCTCCCTCATGATAAAATTTTAATTAGATGGATAGAATAAGATAAGTGATAGGATTGAGTTATACTATCTGTTGGCTCAACAAATACTAGATTATGACATAATATAATAGTTTATCTTATCTGACCCCTTAAACCTGAGACACAAATTATAACGTTGACATCTCACGTACCAATTTGCCATGTTAACAAATATGTTTAAATTCGTCAAAAAATAAATAAAAATGTTTAAATGTATGTTTTCTTTTTTCAGTCGCGGTGCTTTATTACTCAAATAAATGAGACTCTGTGGTTTCACTCATAGTCATTAGTACTCTCTCGGTCCTTATTATAATAAATAAAACTCTAATTCACACAGATTAAGGAGAAATATTGAAAATAATTTTTTTTTAATTAATACTCATAAAGATTTATTTTTTCAAAAATACCGCTCTTATAAACTAATCCACTTACATAGAAAATATGTGTATCTCATTAATATGTTTCACTATAAATAAGGGTATAAATGAAAATTAGACATTTAATGCTTTTAAAAAATTATGTTTTTTTTATAATTAAGACTAAGAAAATGGATATTTATATTTTTTGGGTCTTACTAACTAGTACTTTAAGGACACTAGTTAGGAAAGCAAAAAATAGAAGTTTTGTATTGGAAATAACAAATTTTAAACTTTCAAAGAATTGAATACACTACTTCCCAACATAATATTTCTATATTTGTTTCCTTAACTAGTGCTCTAATGGCACTCGTTAGCATTTTCCATATTTTTTATAAAAGATACCGGACCGAGAAACATAGATAAATCCTTTGTGGATGATAAGAAGGAGAGTAGGAACCAAATTTCACAAACTCTTCCCAAAGCAGTTGAAAAGCAAAGATAATCAATTTTTGTTCTTTAAAAACTATTGTTATTCTCAATAGTGTTTTTATGAATTTGTCAAGATCCTCAATTGTAGAAGAATGAAAAAATCATCTGGTATGGCCAATATTTTATAAGTGGAACCATCAGATTTAAGAGATTAAAGAAAAAGTTACGATGATACTGTGATTATACGTGAAAAAAATGTTTGAAAAATGACTATGGTTTTTTTTCCTTTTCAAACTATGAATTTGTTTGGATTTACTTATGAATAATGAATAATTTATATGAATTTATCTACCCGCAATAAACAATTGTCATGGTGATTGAAAGAGCATATCAGAATAGCTTATGACATGTTTATAAGCTCTTTTTAACTTATTTTGACAAGTTCTCCGTTATAGCTTATATGAAGGCAATTTAACTATATTTTCTCCATGATTATAAAAATAGTTTATATATAAACACTTACATGACGCTTAATTAAGTTTTTTACTCAAATAGTCTCATGTAAGGTACAAAAATATAAGTTGGCTTCGTTTGAATTTGCTTGGGAGGGTATTTCAATGAAATTAAGTTTGAAGTCATCTCTGTAGAAAAGAAACATGTAGCAGTATCGCAAGTCTACTCCCCTAGTACTGTATGGAATACCCCGAAAAGTGAAGGAAATTTCCTTCTTAACTCGGATAAACATTTAGCTTTTGATTGGTTCACGGGAGAATTTGTGAAGAGAGAAATTGTGAAGATGGAGTATGAAAAGAGAGAAAAAGGTGGAAAATATGGTAGATTTGGGGTATTGATTGGAATAAGAGAAAGAGAATAGAAAAAGAGAAGATAGAAGTGTTGATTATTTTTTAAAAGACATCAATGTCATTGACTAAAAATTTAAATAATTTGAGATATACAGAGAGAATAGGGGTAGAAATATAAAAAGAAAAAAATGCTGCAGAGCGATTTTCTTCGCACTTTTGTGGAAAAAATATTTTTTCGTGGGACCCACTCATTTTTTTTTATTACTTTCGTCGTGTTTTCAACGCTAGTCAATCTGCAAATTTCTTCATTTCTCGGCGTTCTCTCTCATTTTGTTCTCTCTCGTCGCATTTCAGGTCGTTCCAATCAAAGGTTTAGTCCCGACAGGAAACCAAAGATTGTACCTCTCTTAACAAACATTGCTAGGGTGAACGCTTCCTTGCTTATTTTCATCTTCACATTTTGGTACCATTTCGTCTCAATTCTGAGAATATTTTAGAATCTCGTTATATTTCATAATAAACATGTTTCCTTGTTTGGTGTTGAAAATTTGTGTTCAAGTCATAACATGTACAACATCCCTTCATGAAAAACTTTAGCTTAAATTTATCTCAATTTTCTGCAGAGAAACAAAAGAATGTACAATTTGTTCTCATTTTAAGGGCCCGATTGGTTAACGAGAGAAAATGTGAAGAGAGAAAATGAGAAGAGAGAAAAAGGTAAGAAAATGGGTAGATTTTGGGTATTGATTGGAATAAGTGAAAGAGAAGAGAAAAAGAGAAGAGAAAAAGAGAAGAGAGAAGTGTTGATTATTTTTTAAAAGACATTATGTCCTTGACTAAAAATTTAGATATAAGAAGAGAATAAGGGTAAAATTTGGAAAAAGTGAAAAATTACGCCGCGGGTGCCATTTTCTTTGCACCTTTGAGGCGATTTTTTTTTGGGACCCACGTTTTTTTTTCTTTCTCAGTATTTTATGGTCAAACAATTACGAGAAAATTTCATTTTCTCGGCATTCTCACTGCTCCTTTTTCTATCGCCTCATTTTCTTACGATTTTCGTCACTGCCAATCAGGCCGTAAGAGTTCGAATTTCAAAGCAGGGTTGTGGAGACAAGCGTGAAATTAAGGCAATTGCCCTTGACCCCGTATTCTTCTTACACATGGAGTATTATGGCACTTATACTAATTGGCTTTAATTGCTCCTTGTTTTTGCTTAACGAAATATTCTTCCGTCCTATAATATATATCACAATTGACCAAATCACACAGTTTAAAAAAAAGTAATAAATAAAAGAAAGAGAATAATAATTTTATCAAATTAACTCCATTAACTATTGGTGTATTAACTATTGTCATAAAAACAAAAGTGAAGTATTTGAGTGCATAATTGACAAACAAGCATTTAATTTTGCATTGAAAATTGAAGGTGACATATATTTTGGGGTAATTATTTTTGGCAAATATGACATATATTATGGGACGAAGGGAGTAGTTTTTTAAGTTTTAGTGAACATTTAAATATTGAATAGTTTTGATTTCTTTTCCAAATATATGTATTGTTTATAGAAAATTATTGACAATACTTGTAATAGTTGTCGATGTTTAAAGAAGTTTTTTTAAAATTAAAACTGCTTAAATCCCATATGAGATTTTTTTTTTGGTGAAAATCCCATATGAGATTAATAACTTATATTAGACTAAGTCTTTCTAATAATTTTGTCTAAGATTTCAAAATTTATAAATGCAATTTTGTTCTAGTGGTGGAGACCAGTCAAACTGTGTTGGGGATCCTTCTCCAATTGAGCCATAAAACATAAGGCTTGAGACTTCAACACCATGTCTTCACTAAAAATTTTATGGTGTTGGGTATATGAGTCTTGTCTAACTTCTGTGGGACTATTTTATTTTACCACTTATTCTTGAATTTCTAACAAGATATATGAATGAGACAATACAAATCCATTTCAAGCTAATGGAAAAGGCTTATCATTGCTTGACAGAATAATGAGAGTTAGGATTTCACTGTAATCCCAAAAACAGAGATTGGATGGGGTAAAATTTAAAATTTATATTTGAAGGAAAAAAATCAAAGATTAGAAAAAACCATTTTATATAAATTTATAATATAATTGTCAACTTTATTTAAATTTAAATTTATATATTTATAATGAATTATTATATTTAATTATTTTAAAGAAATTTTATTATATTTTCTTACCTTTTTCTATAAAAAGTTGTGTGGCACAAGCAAGGTGCTTTTCTTCTTCATTTTTCTCTGGTTGATCGTCGACCCAAAACGCTGTCGTTTGCCCCCACAGTTCGATCTTCGCGGTGTTTATCTCTTTCTCACGCGCAAGGCCACACCAACCTCTCTCTGAATCTCCGCTGCCTTTGCAATCGAAGGTTCTCCCCTGCCTCAACTATTTCATCGTTCAATTTTTTGAATTAGTTTTTCAATTGCTGAAATGGTTTAAATTTGAAAAAGAGTTTCTTCTGTTTGAGTTATGTAGATACATCATTTTTTTTTCCCGCGGCACTTTTATTAAAAAATGTTGATGGAATATGAGGATTAGAAATGGTGTTTATTAGTTGATTTTTTTTATTAAGGGTCTCTGTGGGTGACCTATGGTTTGTGCAAAAAGAAAGAGGGTTTTGTTTCAGTTTTAGTTTTTGATATGCTTTTTGTTCCCCCTTCAAGTGTGGATTAACTATATTGATGAAATTTGTTGGGAGAAAATGTAAATTAGGCTTGCATATGAGTTCCCTTTTTCGGTGATTTTTCCTTGTGTTATCTAGCTGAATAGATTTATAGGATTGTTGTTTGCTGTGAAAAGATTTGGGTGTGTTTTCTTGCTGTGAAAAGATTTGGGTGTGTTTTTACATGATTTGTGTCTGATGATGCATTCTGCGAGGTTGCCACTATCCCTGTCAATGCTTGTTTGTTTTGATCTTTTTATAGGCTTAATTTGGTTGTTATATTGCTGTTCCAAAGTTTGAAGATGATAATTATTCCAGGCACTTAGGAATATGATCTTTTTTTCATCTTCTTAACAACGTGTTTCCCAAAAAAAAATAGAAGGCTACTTTCCTGAGTTGATCAAGGCTCTGTTTTTTAGAACTAATTTGCCTTCATTGCTGGACATTGTTTTTAAGGCTCAATAATTCATTTTCTAGTTGAATATGCTTTGGATTTTCGTAGAAGATTCAACATGCATTTGACATGAAATTTGAATTTGGACTAAACAAGCCTGCGATTGCTAGCCTGAATTTATGTTCTTTTGGGTTGAATGTTTTGGAGCTTGGGAGTTTTGGCCTTTTGGGAACTGAGTTCAAACCGAGAATGTATTTTGTTTTGAGTAGCTTATATGAGCCTGTGTGGGATATCTGGTTGTATATTAGTAACAATGGCAATCACACAGTTCTTTACTTACCTTACCTCTTATAAGCATTAGCTAAATATTAGTACTGCAAGTAAATTATGTTTCTTCTATATAAATATGTAAAAAGCATTTACTTGTTTTTTATAATTTGTTTTGGACAATTCATAGTTCTGTTCTTGGGCTTTTTGATTTGTAAGGTCTTAGGTGTTTGCAATAAGATTCGTTCTTTTTAATTGAACTTGGTTGGAGTAGGAAATACAGATTCTTGTTCAGGTTATATTTGATGAAGGATCCACAAATACGAGGTAGTCACTCTTGCAGAGTGGCAAGTGATTATTTTTAAAGTTATGGATGATTGCCCTTTAAGTTAAGGAGTTGAAGTGGGTACTGTCTGTTGGCTAGATACTTTGCCATTGCCCTTGACGAATGTAAAAAAGTATTTATGGATAAAGGTTGGGTATGCATATGGAGTTCCCTTGGATGGATATAAACTTGATCCTATTATTATTTTTTGCTTTCCCTTTTCACTGATCTGATTGAGTAGCTGGTTAGTGAATCTGAATAGTGATGCCTTGTGTTCCTGTTTTGTTTTCAATTAGTAGTTATTGTATGTGTATGTTCAGACCTGATTCTAGCTTAATAAGTTGCTATTGTGTTTTTATGTTTTTGAATAGGGGAGGGATCAAGTTACTCCAGGAGTAACTCTTGTAGTTTGTTTTGCATATTATTAGGTGCCTGTTCACATTCAGAAACTGCTTTTGCATCTTCTGCTTTGCATCCACTCAAAATGGTTCTCTTCACTATTATTATATTTATGAATGCAGTTTTGTTAACAGAGTATAAGTGCAGTTTGATCATATATATTACACTTAAAAATAATTAGAAAAATCACAGCATACGCGAGTTTTATATAGGTTTGTCAAACCAAACATTGTTTATTAAGAACTAACATTATTTTAGATTTCTTTCTTGAAATTGGATTCAAGGGGAGTAAAAGAGGGCACATCAACCTTCGAAATTACTTGGTCAAGATCCCATAAACGTGCATCTCTCCAAAACAGAACTAGGCCAGTAGACATGGACAGACGAGCACGCACCACCAGGCCAGTAGCCTTGTCTTCCCATTCTGTCACTGCCACCACTACCATAACAATTGAAAACTCTGATCCATCATCCTCTTCATCCAAGCACGAACAACAGCAACCCGAAGTCCTTTTTCTGCCCCTCAATCGCAAGAAGAAGAAGGTATCGTGGAAAGAGGGCACTGTAGACAATGAGTTCATGCAGAAGAAGAGTTCCAAGAAGTGTTGCATCTTTCATAAACAGAAGCCCTTTGATGAAGATGATAGTGATGAAGATGATGTACTGCGTGACTCTGATAAACATCCCCATGATCACAGTGACAGTGGGTTTTGTTGCAAGAGTCATGATGAAGTTGGCCCAAGCAGTTAGGGTTCTGATTGATCAGAGCGGCGATTACTGAACCAAAAAAGCCTTATATTTTGTTGTGTAAATGTTTCTAGAATTCATTGAACTTAAGTTGATTAGTAAAAGGAATTACTTAATTTTGTTGCAAAGGAAGTAAGAAATAATGACATTGGAACTAGAGGAGTGTTTTAGTTTAAACTCTGGTGTTAATCTCAACAACTCTATCCATTATACTATTAGTGTTTCGTGTCTACTGTGCATCAGGGAAAAGGGATGGTGAATTAACTGTTTTCTTTGTGATACTAATGAATTGCTAGAAACAATTCAAAGTATAAAATATGAAATGTTGACTTGTATTAATGTTCTGTCCATTTCCTTTTCCATTTAAAAAATGTTAGTACGGGTGGGAATATGCTGGCTCGAGCTATGCTTTGTGAGGTCGAAGCCCGACTTGTTTAAAAAATTCAAAGCTCAAGTCTGATTTGTTATTTGTCATAGACTTTTTCCAAAATCTAATGTGGCCTTTTTGAAAGTTTGATATGATTTGATAGCTTACTTAAATGTCCATTTCATATTAACACACTTAAATAAGTCCTGTGACCTATCTCTTAAAGACTAATGGGAATAAACTATAAGAAAATGAAAATTATAACCACTAGTACTAAAAAGCATGAGACATAGGGGTGGGAAAATAGATGGAATGAGCTAAGTTCTATAAGGTCTGATTCTGATTTATTTATATGATATAATTTTTTTTTTTAATGTCTAACTTAACATTTTAGAGAGTCCGGCTTTATATAATAGCTTATTTAAATTCTATTTTACAATAAAACCTTTAAATATATTAAAAATTATGTAGGTTAATATGCTTAAATTATTGTCGGTAAATATATGATTTAACACAAAGTACAAAATATATAATAATAATAATAATAATAATAAATAATTGTTATTTATAATAACTTAAATAGGCAGGTCTGCTAGGCCTAAAAAGATTTTTTTGGCGGCCCGAAGCCTGGCTTTTTTTAACTAAATAGGTTTTTCAAAAAGTCTTGGTCTTGTCTATTTAAAAAAAAAAAATTAAGCCTGCCCTGAACCTGATGTAGGCTAAGTTATAGGCCTCTGTCGAGCGACTTGTCCTATATCCACCCTGACTTCTTAGGATTGATGAATCTTGATTCATAGCACAACCAGCTTAGAACGTACCACTACTCATCCTTTGCTCAATAATTTCAAACAGGAAACACTTTGAAGTGAGCTAGTTTCTTATATTAATTGGCCACATATAGCATGCACCACCTGGTGTATGGTGTACTCATGTTTCCACTATTGATCTGACAATCCCTCTCAAGGTTGTTAAACTCGCGAGTCGACTCGTCCGATTCTACGAGTTTATATTTCTACATGGACGAAACGAGTTGACTCACCATGTAACTCGATTCTGCATGGACTCGGTGGACTCATGGTAGACTCGGACTAACTCACGAGTCTGAGCCGAGTCAGCGAGTCAGTGTTGACATTTAAAAAAAAACCCAAAACCCTACCATTTCATGCGTTTCGTTCTTTTTTTAAAAAACAAATACTTAGTTTACAAGTTGTGCTTCGTACACGTACAAAAAAGAGGAAGATCAATCGTTTCCTTATTTTGGGTTCTTTTATCTTTGCTCCGTGTGCCCTGTAACCCGTTTGCTCCACGCGGGTTCTTCCTTCTTTGCGCCCTACGACAGTAGACATCGTACAACCACCTACGCCGGCGGGTTCTCCCGATGCTAATGTTTTGTGTTTGGAGAATGTTGCAATTATATTTTATGCTAATTTTGCATGAGCATCTATTTTTGGGTTAGCTTGTTGATTATGCTACCAAAATTATCTTTCATTCTACAGTAAGTCAAGTGCGGCTTTGGGATATAGAAGCAAGAAAATAAATTATGTTTTTTTTTTACTATTATCTTCAGAATTGTTGTAATGGTCTCTAGGGAAATCCCTTCATTTCCTAATGATGTATTGTACTCTCTGTCACAGTTGCACAAGATCTCCCATAAATATTGACTCTTTTTTGTCTTGATGATATTATACTAAGTATTTGTGATGTGTAGATTTGTTTAAGTTTACGAGTCGAGTCTATGAGATTGAGTCGAGTATACCTATGCTCCACGAGTTTGCCTAGACTCTCTCATTAATATTATTTTAAACATTAGGTAAACTTGTACGAGTCTACAAGTCGAGTCTACCTATGCTCCATGAGTCTGTTTGTTTTCATGTTGATTCCCTACTCACTGCGCGTTTAACATGAAGCAACAACTAGTAGCTTCACTCTTGTCGTGCGTTTACAACTCTCTCATCGGGAAACCAAAGACATGCTCAATGTAATTATAAACCTTTACCATCATATCCCAAACCCTAATCACCATCTCTATCCCTCTCTCCTTGACAATGCCAGCCCGCTTCTGCATCCTTGCCACATATTTTCCCTCTCTTTATGCGGTATAACTGTGCATGACAATGACTGGGGCTAGGGTTGTATGATTAGATTTTGTAAATTTAAAAAGTAAAAAAAAAATTATAAAATAATATTTGTATCTATATCTATCTATCTATGAAAGAAAAATCGACCCCTATTTTGTCTTTTAGTACACATGTCAATCTCTCCACAAAAGTTTTCCCTCCCAAATCTTCTTTTATTTTTTTGGGCACATTTTAACCTCTTGCTTGGCTTCCATTCTATTCTATCATATTGTTTTTTATTTTTTTGGAACTTTTTTAGTATTAACTTTTTCGGTTTTTCTTGTATTTATATTTATATTTTCTTTCTATTATCTTTTTTTTTGTCTTTTAGTACACATGTCACTCTCTCTATAAAAGTTTTCCCTCTCAAATCCTCTTTAATTTTTTTGGCACATTTCAACCTCTTGCTAGGCTTCTATTCTATTCTATTATATTCAATTGTTTTTTATTTTTTTGAACTCTTTTAGTATTAACTTTTTCTTTTTATCTTGTATTTATATTTATATTTTCTTTTTACTATTTTCTTTCTTAGTTTTGTAAATTTTGAAAATTTTTTTAATTTATTTTTTTAAAATTTTTTATCTTTATTATTTACAAATGATAAATGATTATTTTGCTTTTAAGTCCTGATGGAGAAACATTACGTGTTGTTGGTATAATTTTATTCTCTTTGAGCACATATCAATTTTATAAATATCTTTATTATTTATAATTATTATTTTGCTTTTTCGTCCCGTCGGGGAAACATTATATGTTATCGGTATAATTTTATGAGTTTAATTGATATGCACTGCCAGTTTAAAAAAGTTTTACACCATTATCAAATCATATCTCACTATGTAGATGCTTGTTGAGATATTTTTGTAAATGATATAACAAAGTGGCACAATGATGAGATATGATTGGATGATGATGTAATTTTTTTTAAACTGTCAGTGCGTATCAATTAAACTCTAATTTTGTTGTCTTTGAGCACATATAAATTTTATAAATGTATTTATTATTTATAAATGATTATTTTGGTTTTATGTCCCAGCAGCGAATCATTACATGTTGTCGGTATAATTTTATTGTCTTTGAGCACATATCAATTTTATAAATATCTCTATTTTTTATAGATGAATATTTCGTTATTGAGTCCCGACGGGAAAACATTACATGTTGTCTGTATAATTTCAATTCCTTTCATTATCAAATTTTAAAAATACTTCATTATTTATAAATGATTAGTTTACTTGAGTCTCGATGGAAAACATTACATGAAGTCGATACAATTTTATTGTCTTTAATCTCTTTATTATTATAAAATATTATTTTCCTTTTTACAGGAAAACATTACATGTTATCGGTATATCTTTATTGTCACTGAGCACATTTTTTGAAATTTTTTTATTTTTTCTTAATATTTTCTATTTCTTTAATCTTAAATTTTTACATTTATTTTTATATGTCTTCATTATTTATAAATTATGAATGAATATTTTGCTTTTTATTTCTTTAATCTTAAATTTTTACATTTATTTTTTATATGTCTTCATTATTTATAAATTATGAATGAATATTTTGCTTTTAGTCTCGACGGAGAAACATCATATTGCCAATATAATTTCATCGTCTTTGAACATGTGTCAAATTTTATAATATATTTATTGTTTATAAATGGTTATTTTACTTTTGAGTGCGGACGATGACACATTACATGTTATCAGTATAATTTTATTGTCTTTGTGCACATAAGAATTTTTATTTATAAATGATTATTTTACTTTTGAGTCCCGATGTTAAAACATTACATGTTGCCAATATAATTTTTTTGAGCACATATCAATTTTATAAATGTCTTTATTTTTTATAAATAAATATTTTATTTTTGAGTCCTGAGGGGAAACATTACATATTGTCGATATAATTTCAATTCCTTTAAGCATGTATCAAATTTTAAAAATATTTATTATTTATAAATGATTATTTTACTTTTGAGTCCCTAGGAAAAAAAGTACATATTGTCGGTATAATTTCATCGCCTTTGAGCACGTATCAAATTTTATAAATGTTATTATCATTTATAAATGATTATTTTACTTTTATGTCTCGACTGGAAAACAATACATGTTGTCCATATAATTGTTTTCTTTGCTTGAATACTCTCACTCTTTATGCATTTTTAGAGAATTAAAACAATTAGTTTTGTTTGTTACAATTTAAAACTTTAATTTTATAAATAAATGTATTTAAAAAATGCATAAAAACATGCACATATATCTTGGTAGTTGTACCAACCAAGCGTTAGTCCGACTGGTACTACAGTTGAGTCTCTAACCAAAGGTCTCGAGTTCGAGCCTAGGGTATGAAAAAACCTATTGGGAGGGATTGCCTTAATGCAGCTAAGGTCTCAGAATGATTAGTCTTCGGCGAAGTCAGGGATACTTCTACCAATAACAAGATAAAAATAAAATAAAAATCTTGGCAGTTGTTAAAAGAAGCTCAACAACATTAAGCTCAATCAATTAGATGGCGATATATGGTTTTAGAAACCAGAATGCACGCAACTATGTCTATTTCATGACTTTAAAAGGCAATTAAAGTCTATTCTAATCTAACTTTTTTTTTTCTGACACGCAATTGTGTCTATTTCATGACTTATAAAGGGACATTGAAGTCTACTCTAATCCAACTTTTTTTCCAACAACTTATTAAAAAATGAATTTTTTATGACTCAATGGATTTGTATTTTTTAATAAAAATGTTAAAAATACATTTAACGCGTAAAAGAAATATTAAATATTGGTGCGATTGCTCCTTTGACCGCATGGATTTAAACATATATGGAATCCAATTTATGCTTTAAATGGAAGAGTTAAAAAGAAAAAAGGTGATAAACATTAGTTTTGGTACATTTCAGTTTACGTGAGAACTTTATACAAATAAAATAAGAGATATTAATATACACTTTTTCATATACGCTTTTAATCAATTATTCCTGTTTTTGTTTTATAATATATTTTTAAATTAAAACAATCATTCATACCTTTTTGTAACCAAAAAAGAATCATTCGTATATTTTCAAATACGATTTTAATAATATATTCCTTCAATTAGTCTAAACTTATCCTAAATGAATCCACTAATTTATTCACATATACCAAATCGTTGAGGTGATGCTCTCTTAAACTTGATTGGAGAGGAAATCTATCTCAATATGATTAAAGCAAAATACTGATCTAACCTTAAGACGGAGAGGGAGGGAGAAGAGTGTGTGACATGGTATTGATATTGTTTTATGGCTATTAATGCATAAAGTGGTTCAGAAAGATGCTATTAAAATTGGTATAAGAACCACTGTATTAAGATATTTGCCAGATCAAAAGACATAGCAACTGATATTCAATTTTAGTTGATGCATGTAAATGCTTTAGAAACATTTATTGCAACAAAAACGGTGCGACCCGTGCGGATACAAGAGTATTTTACTAGTTAGTTATTAAAAGAAGCTCAAGCTCAAGTGCTTAACCACGTTAAGCTCAATCAATTAGATGACGATAGTTTTAGAAACCAGAATGCACACAACTATGTCTATTTCATGACTTGAAAAGGCAATCGAAGTCTACTCTAATCCAACTTTTTTTGGAGCACACAATTGTGTCTATTTCATGACTTTATAGGGACATTGAAGTCTACTCTAATCCAAATTTTTTTCCCAACATTTACACCTGAAGTCTTCGTCCACTCCACTCATGGCCGTGTCTAGAATTTTTGGGGTCTTAGGCAAAATTACTAGAAAGATCTAATATAAAATAAATTATCAATTCTTATGTATTAGTGTTCTAATTTTTTGAGCTGCAAAACTATTTAAAGAAGTTTTGTTCCGGACTGGGCCGAGGCCCAATCCGGAGATCCAACATTCACAGACCCAACGGCTTCCCTCAATGCCACGTCGTCCGCGTGCCTCTCCGCCTTCCCTCAACGTGGCCGACCCAACGGCTTTGTGCATTAATGGGATTTAATGCCGACTTCCGGGTTTCACGGGACGGTTACACATCGACAAAGAACCGCCCTCGACTAATATTTAAAGAAGACCGCGTCGAGCGGTCGAGGTAATCATCTTTCTACCACCTCTTACTCACCTCGACACACATCGACTGGCGTCGGAGTGTTTGCAGGTACACCACCCAACCCGCCGTCGTCCTCCGTCGCGAGCACAACCGCACCGCTTCCCTCCGGTCATCCTCTGAAGTTCTGTTCAGAACATTGGCGCCGTCTGTGGGGAACGTTTCTGATTCCATCTTCTTTGTCGAAGTCTCCCTTCTTCACTCGACGATGACTGGATCGAAGCGTCAGGTCGCGACTAGCAGTTCCACTCATGCGAACGCAGATCTTGAACAACCTAACCAGCCGATAGCTCCGACAGAACCACTTCTCCAGCATAACGCCGTTCCGATCGTTGCTGCTCAAACCGATGCCGGAACGGAGACCACCGCCATCCTCATTCGCGAGTTCCGCGAATTCATCCGGCCATGCCGGCGATGCAGCTCGTAATCAACGTCTCGATCGAATGGAGAATCAGCAGAAGAAATTCCCGTTCGCGTTGCCAGCCTGGATCGACAACAGAGAAGATCGTGTTTCTCGTTCTCCTCAGAGATCGAAGGAATCCGAAAATCTCAGGTCTGTTCATCACCACCACCGAGGCACGACTCAACACCGCTCTGGGCATAGAACAAACCGCCGTAACAATTCAGTAGATCGTACTCCACCTCGCCGTCACAGATCTGAGGTCCGTTTGCCTCAAAACGGAAGACATGAGCAAACACACCGCAGAAGAGTTTCTTCCAGAAGTCTTTCTCCTGAATCCGATATGCCAAACTCTCCACCGCGCCATCGCCGCTTCTCGGCTGCGTCATCGCCAGCGAAGGTACCACCACGAGCGACACTCCCAAGAAGAGCCGCCACCTCTGGCGGCGAGTAAAATCTCTGGCCGCACCTCTCACCGCCGCAGTGCTCATTCTCTCATCAACCCCTTCTCGGGCGATGACACGGATGACACGCGTGCAAGGCCTTTGGTCCTTTTACGTCCTAAGATTATGAGATTCCCGATTCAAGCATCTTCGTAAACCGCCTCGTTGGACTCCTACGACGGGACCACCGACCAAACGAACATGTTGGTCGCTTTGACACTATCATGGACTATAGGCGCCCAAGGCCGATAAAGTGCGGGATCTTTCCTCACTCTGAAGAAGTCGGCCTTGTCTTGGTTCCGGACTCTTAAGAGAAATTCCATTGGATCGTGGATGAGCTCGTCGACCAGTTCTCGCACATTTCACCGCATCTAAAGTCCAACCTAAGTCGACAAAGAAATTTCTAGCCGCGATTCAACAGAGGAAAGGAGAATCCTCAGAGACTATGTCGGCGTTTCAACAAAGAAGCCATTTTGGTGAAAAAATGCTCGACGAGATGAAATTATACTTGCTAGAGCAAGGCCTGGTCGAAGGAAGTTTATTCGGTCGACATTGGTGTCGATAAACCGAGGTCCCCGACCGAGTTCTGGCGAGCTCAAAAATTCATGAATTACGAAGAGAAGTTGATGGCATCGAAAGCCAAAGGTAAAACCAGGAGGAAGGCGGTGGACAACGCCAAGACAGTCGCGTAGGGAGAAGGAAAGTCGGGGTCCAAAGAAAGAGATACGACGAATTTAATATACCCCTTTGAACACTACCCCTAAGCGCATACCGAATGAGTGCGCGAACACCGGTCCGTGATGCTGGAATTAAATTTCCCCAGAAGGGAAAAGAGAAGCCGAATGCTGATAAGTCGAGGTACTGCCACTTTCACAAGTGTGTCGGGCACGAGACCGATGAATGTTTTCACTTGAAGGACGGCATAGAACAACTGATCCAAAAGGGCAGGTTGACCAAATATGTGAAAGGAAAACCGAGATTTGGAGATAGAAGGTCTAGATCTAGATCACCTCGACCTCAAAGGAGAGACTCAGCTTCTGGGACGCAGCACGAAGGAACAGTTCGTGCATCCGAGGAGAGACCTCGTCCTCCTCCTGTCGCCATGGTCATTTCCGGAGGATTCTCCGATAAGGGAGGGGCGAGCATCAATTCAGCAAAACGAAAGTTGAGAGAAGCGATGATCATTTCTACTGTTTCTCCTTCATCAAGCTCGGCATAAGGAAGACCACCCTAGCCTTTTTCTCGACGAAGACTTAGTAAATGGAAGGCCGAACTATTTGATTCCCTGTTGGTGAAAGCCTATATGGCTAACTTTGACGTCAGAAGAATCTTGATAGACCAAGGGAGCTCGGCGGATATCATGTTCTCTGTTTGCTTAAAACCTTGAAACTACCAGAAAAAGATCTCGTACTGTACCCGGGGTCCGACCTGACTGGTTTCAACGGTTCGAAAACAAAGCCGTTGGGCTATGTGGAGTTGATGGTGACTTTTGGAGAGCAACCAATCTCCAAAACTGTGAAGGTCCAATTCATCGTGTTACCATGCAAATCTGTTTACAACTGCATCGTCGGACGCCCGACACTGGGTGAGTTAGGAGCTGTAACCTCGACAGTTCACCTGAAAATGCGTTTTCATGATGACGAAGACAAAGTCGTCACCATCGAAGCCGACCAAGAAGCTGCGAGGAGATGGTATATTTTGTCTTTGAAGGCCGAAGAGCAAAAGGAAGAGGAACAACTCCCCTTGACCAAGAAACTTGATCCTGCGAAGGCTGCTGCAGACGTCAATCTCACCGATTTCGACGCCAGAATTGAGCTCGAGGATGAGATACAGGAAGACGACCTCCTGGCCCGCGAGCTCCACCAAAAGATTAAAAGACCAGTACCTGATGGAGAATTCATCCGAGTTCAACTAGGAGAAGACCCAGGGAAGACAGTGAAGCTTGGTGTTGATCTCCCTGAACAGGTCAAATTGCAAATAACAGAGTGCCTGAAGTCCAATGCCGACCTCTTCGCTTGGACAGCTGCTGACATGCCAGGTATTTCTCCCGATATTGCCTGCCACCAACTCGCTCTCGACCCCAAAGCTCGCTGGGTAGCTCAAAGGCGCCGTAAGCAAGCTCCTGAAAAAGCCGAAGCCGCTGCCAAAGCTGTCGAAGACTTAATTAAGGCTGAATTCATTAGGGAGGTCAAATATACTACTTGGCTGTCAAATGTTGTATTGGTTAAGAAATCTAATGGAAAGTGGCGAATGTGTGTTGATTACACTGATCTTAACAAGGCGTGCCCCAAAGACGCCTACCCCCTCCCTAATATCGACAAACTCGTCGACAATTCCTCTGGTTTTCAATTGTTGTCTTTCATGGACGCATACTGGGTACAACCAGATTAGATGCATCATGCCGATCAAGAAAAACGCGTTCATGACGGATAAAGGTAATTATCGCTATAACGTAATGCCTTTTGGCCTTAAGAACGCCGGAGCGACATATCGGCGCATGATGAACAAAGTCTTCGCCAACGGATCGGTAGAATCTTTGGAGGTATATATGGATGATATGATAGTAAAAACAACGAAAGAAGTCGACCACGTCGTCGATCTTAGAGAAGTCTTTCTGAAGGCACGAAGACATAATATGAGGCTCAATCCGAAAAGTGCACTTTCGGAGTTCGAATCGGAAAATTTCTCGGTTTCTACTTAACCGAGAGGGAATCGAGGCCAACCGACAAATGCTCGGGTCAGTAATAGAGATGCAAAGAACCATCGCCAAAGAAAAACATCCAAAGACTCACGGGAATGCTAGCCTCCTTGACGAGGTTTATCTCAAAATCTGCAGAACATGCATTGCCTTTCTTCCGCTTACTCAAGAAGGGAATTTAGTTCGAATGGTCACCCGAGTGCGAAGAAGCCTTAACACAGGTAAAACGCATACTATCCCAACCGCCAGTGTTGACGAGGCCGTCTCCAGGGGAGGTCCTTTATCTCTACTTGGCAGTGTCGAACGAAGCTTTGAGTGTCGTCCTCATTCGCGAGGCAGACGAGGACCAGAAACCGGTCTATTTTATAAGCAAAGCACTTCAGGGCCCAGAGCTGAGATACCAGAAAATCGAGAAAGTCGCACTCGCACTGATAATCGCGGCTCGACGCTTGAGACAATACTTCTTAGCACATCCCATAGTGGTCCGAACTGACCAGCCAATCAAACAGATCCTACACAGGCCTGACCTGGCAGGGCGTATGATCAAGTGGTCGGTCGAGTTGTCCGAATTCGGAGTTACTTTCGAGCCGAGACAAACTATCAAAGCCCAATGCTTGGCGGATTTCATTGCCGAGATGACTCCTGGAGCTACAGAACAGTGTTCCAAATGGACGCTCCATGTCGATGGATCGTCGAATTCCAAGGGCAGTGGCGCTGGTTTGTTGCTCGAGAACGACGACGGGCTGGTCGTCGAATTTTCATTGGGATTCTCCTTTCCCACCTCCAACAACCAGGCAGTCTGGCGTGTTTAGCCGGCCTCACACCGCTCGAGACTTCGGCCGAAGAGGTAAAGCTCGAAATCGATTCTCACTAGTTGTGTCCCGGATAAGTGGAGAATACCAGGCTAAAGATCCACTTCTTCAAAAATACCTCGCGCTGGTAAAGAAGAAAATGCACGACTTCACCTCCGTGGAGATCGTACACGTTCCGAGAGAACAAAACGTCAGAGCTGACATTCTGTCCAAACTCGCCAAAGACGAGAAGCTCAGAAACAACGGATCGGTAATACAAGAAACACCGCCAAGCCTAGCATTACTGCCGTGGTTGATACCACTTATGACGCAGGTATCGAGGAAACTTCCAAATTCGCTGCGATTTCCCAGTGCAAGCGCCGATGATTCCCCGATGAGCCCGACAATTGGATGACACCGATTCAAGAATTTATTCAATTCGGTCGGCTACCTGATGATGAGAAGGAAGCCGCAAAAATCCGAAAAAAGGCATCTTCGTATTCTATGATCGATGGTATCTTATATCGAAGAGGGTTCTCCACCCCCCTGTTGAAATGCGTCGACGGTATTCGAGCGCAATATGCACTTTGAAGTGCATGAAGGCATATGTGGGCAACACCTTGGAGGACGTTCCTTGGCAAAGAAAATCCTCCGTGCGAGGTACTCTTGGCCGACCACAACGCGGACGCGATATCGTTCGTGAAGAAATGCGACAAATGCCAGAGACATGGCGATCTACACTTAGCTCCTCCTACAGAGTTAACATCCCTGACATCACCATGGCCCTTTGCTTGGTGGGGCATTGATATACTTGGACCTTTTCCAATGGCTCCCGGACAGGTGAAATACCTGGTCGTTGCGGGAGATTACTTGACCAAGTGGGTTGGCGAGCCCTGGCGAAGATAATCGCAAAGAACTTGATTAAGTTCTTCAAAAGATATATTCGACAAGGTTCGGATTCCTGTGGTGGTCGCCACCGACAACGGAACACAATTCACAGATCGCGGATTCGAAAGACCTTGGAAGATCTCGACATCAAACAAAGACTTCACCTCGGTAGAACACCCCCGCATTTAACGGCCAAGCTGAAGCCGCGAACAGAGTTATCTTACGAGGTCTGAGACGAAGATTGGATGAGGCCAAGGGAAACTGGGCAGAAGAGCTTCCCCGAGTACTCTGGGCGTATCGAACTACTCCACATTCGACGACAGGAGAATCTCCTTTTCGTCTCACATATGGGACAGAGGCCATCATTCCTGTCGAGATTGGGGAACCTAGTTGGAGAACCTTGCATCCCCAGTAGCATTGACAACTGTCAGAGTATACGAGAAGAACTCGACCTCCTTGACGAATGCAGGGAGCTTGCAGCACTCAGCGAGGTCGCAGTAAAACAGAAAATCGCAGCAAGATACAACCGAAGTGTTGTACCTAGGGAATTCATGCCTGGAGACTTAGTTCTTCGACGAGCTGATGTTGGCCTGAAGAACGCCACACAAGGGAAACTTGCACCCAATTGGGAAGGCCCGTACAGAATTGTCGCAAAGACAGGTACCGGCGCCTACACCCTCGAGACACTGCAAGGACAGCAAATTCCAAGAACTTGGAACGCAGCAAAGATGAAGAAATATTATAGTTGAAACAAATGTATCCTAAACACATAAATGTGAAGCAATGAAGTATGATTGGAGAAATACGCAACCAGCATTTATTTATTATCAAAGCCTTGTGCATTGGCACAAGCATCTGATGTAGAGATCGACCTCGTGCCGAGACCGCGCGCACGAGCTCGGGATAAAGCCTTGTGCGTTGGCACAAGCACCTGATGAATCGACCTCGTGCCGAGACCGCGCGCACGAGCTCGTGATAAAGCCTTGCGCGTTGGCGCAAGCACCTGATGAATCGACCTCGTGCCGAGACCGCGTGCACGAGCTCGTGATAAAGCCTTGCGCGTTGGCGCAAGCACCTGACGACCTCGTGCCGAGACCGCGCGCACGAGCTCGTGATAAAGCCTTGTGCGTTGGCGCAAGCACCTGATGAATCGATCGACCTCGTGCCGAGACCGCGCGCACGAGCTCGGGATAAAGCCTTGTGCGGTGGCACAAGCACCGATGAATCGACCTCGTCGAGACCGCGCGCGCGAGCTCGGGATAAAGCCTTGCGCGTTACGCAAGCACCTGATGAATCGACCTCGCGTCGAGACCGCGCACGAGCTCGTGATAAAGCCTGCGCGTTGGCGCAAGCACCTGACGACCTCGTGCCGAGACCGCGCGCACGAGCTCGTGATAAAGCCTTGTGCGTTGGCGCAAGCACCTGATGAATCGACCTCGTGCCGAGACCGCGTGCACGAGCTCGTGATAAAGCCTTGCGCGTTGGCGCAAGCACCTGACGACCTCGTGCCGAGACCGCGCGCACGAGCTCGTGATAAAGCCTTGTGCGTTGGCGCAAGCACCTGATGAATCGATCGAACTCGTGCTGAGACCGCGTGCACGAGCTCGTGATAAAGCCTTGTGCACTGGCACAAGCACCTGATGAAGAGATCGACCTCGTGCCGAGACCGCGGGCACGAGCTACCTGATGAAGAGATCGACCTCATGCCGAGACCACGTTCACGAACTCATGATAAAGCCTTGTGTCTTGCATAAGCACATCAAGCCTCGTGTCGAGAACTGTCTCAGCAGACGTGGAACACGAAGGTCCCGAACGAACTAATGAACAAGCACGACATGACGACACTTGCAGTTCATTACGAACAAGGACGTCGAACGTCGACATCAACGGTCCGACAAAGAAGTCACCACCTCGACATTCGAGCTAGCGACTTGGGGGCAAGCACCGGATCGGGCCGAGGCCCAATCCGAGATCCAACATTCACTGCATCTAACGGCTTCCCTCAAAGCCACGCCGTCCGCGTGCCTCTCCGCCTTCCCTCAACGTGGCCGACCTAACGGCTTTGTGCATTAATGGGATTTAATGCCGACTGGTTTCACGGACGGTTACACATCGACAAGAACCGGCCCTCGACTAATATTTAAAGAAGACCGTCGAGCTGGCCGAGGTAATCATCTTTCTACCACCTCTTACTCACCTCGACACACACTGACTTGAGCGTCGGAGTGTTTGCAGGTACACCACCCAACCCGCCGTCGTCCTCCGTCGCGAGCACAACCGCACCGCTTCCCTCCGGTCATCCTCTGAAGTTCTGTTCAGAACAAGTTTTATAATCAAGTAATTTTAACTAGTAAAAAACAAAGTTGTAAGCAACATTGAAACCGTAAACTTGAGACCTTCAGTTTGTCACTTTCACAATAAGATATACTAACTAGTAAGCATATAGTACTCAAAACAGGTTTACTTGCAATAATTATTGATTAAACGGTTTGCTGAGTTAAAGATATATTGACACTTAAAAGATAGGACACATAGCCCTAAATATTAATTACTAATCCTAAATTATCAAGAACAATATAATAATAGTGAGTGAAAGCTTGAGGCCTAAACTCCCAAAATATTCTAATAATGAGTAAAACTATTTTGGGGCGCAAGGCAATTGTCTTACACCATTATCAAATCATATCTCACCATGTAGATACTTGTTGAGATATTTTTGTAAATGATATAACAAAGTGGCACAATGATGGGATATGATTGGATGACGATGTAATTTTTTTTTAAACTGTCAGTGCATATCAATTAAACTCTAATTTTGTTGTCTTTGAGCACATATAAATTTTATAAATGTATTTATTATTTATAAATGATTATTTTGGTTTTATGTCCCAGCAGCGAATCATTACATGTTATCGGTATAATTTTATTGTCTTTGAGCACATATCAATTTTATAAATATCTCTATTTTTTATAGATGAATATTTTGTTATTGAGTCCCGACGGGAAAGCATTACATGTTGTCTGTATAATTTCAATTCTTTTCATGATCAAATTTTAAAAATACTTTATTATTTATAAATGATTATTTTACTTGAGTCCTGATGGAAAACATTACATGAAGTCCATACAATTTTATTGTCTTTAATCTCTTTATTATTATAAAATATTATTTTTCTTTTTACAGGAAAACATCACATGTTATCGGTATATCTTTATTGTCACTGAGCACATTTTTTGAATTTTTTTTTATTTTTTCTTAATATTTTTTATTTCTTTAATCTTAAATTTTTACATTTATTTTTTATATGTCTTCATTATTTATAAATTATGAATGAATATTTTGCTTTTTATTTCTTTAATCTTTAATTTTTACATTTATTTTTTATAGACCAACGCTTGGTTGGTACAACTACCAAGATATATGTGCATGTTTTTATGTATTTTTTAAATACATTTATTTATAAAATTAAAGTTTTAAAATGTAACAAACAAAATTAATTGTTTTACTTCTCTAAAAATGCATACAAAGTGAGAGTATTCAAGTAAAGAAAACAATTATATGGACAACATGTAATGTTTTTCAGTCGAGACATAAAATTAAAATAATCATTTATAAATGATAATAACATTTATAAAATTTGATACGTGCTTAAAGGAATTTAAATTATAAATAATCATGCGATGAAATTATACCGACAATATGTACTTTTTTTTCTAGGGACTCAAAAGTAAAATAATCATTTATAAATAATAAAACATTTTTAAAATTTTATACATGCTTAAAGGAATTGAAATTATATCGACAATATGCAATGTTTCCCCTCATGACTCAAAAATAAAATATTTATTTATAAAAAGTAAAGACATTTATAAAATTGATATGTGCTCAAAAAAATTATATTGACAACATGTAATGTTTTAACATCGGGACTCAAAAGTAAAATAATCATTTATAAATAATAAAGAGATTTATAAAATTCTTATGTGCTCAGAGATAATAAAATTATACTGATAACATGTAATGTGTCATCGTCAGCACTCAAAAGTAAAATAACAATTTATAAACAATAAAGATATTATAAAATTTGACACGTGTTCAAAGACGATGAAATTATATTGACAATATGATGTTTCTCCGTCGAGACTAAAAGCAAAATATTCATTCATAATTTATAAAAAATTGAGTCTCTTAACCAAAGGTCTCGAGTTCGAGCCTTGGGTATGAAAAAAAACTATTAGGAGGAATTGCCTTAATGCAGCTAAGGTCTCGGAATGATTAGTCTTCGGCGAAGTCAGTGATACTTCTACCAATAACATGATAAAAATAAAATAAAAATCTTGGCAGTTGTTAAAAGAAGCTCAACAACATTAACCTCAATCAATTAGATGACGATATATGGTTTTAGAAACCAGAATGCACGCAACTATGTCTATTTCATGACTTTAAAAGGCAATTAAACTCTATTCTAACCTAACTTTTTTTCTGACGCGCAATTGTGTCTACTTCATGACTTATAAAGGGACATTGAAGTCTACTCTAATCCAACTTTTTTTCCAACAGCTTATTAAAAAATGAATTTTTTATGACATGACTCAATGGATTTGTATTTTTTAATAAAAATGTTAAAAATACATTTAAAGCATAAAAAATATATTAAATATTGGTGTGATTGCTCCTTTGACTGCATGGATTTAAACATATATGGAATCCAATTTATGCTTTAAATGGAAGAGTTAAAAAGAAAAAAGATGATAAACATTAGTTTTGGTACATTTTAGTTTACGTGAGAACTTTATACAAATAAAATAAGAGATATTCATATACGCTTTTTCATATACACTTTTAATCAATTATTCCTTTTTTTGTTTTATAAACTATTTTTAAATTAAAATAATCATTCGTGCCATTTTCTAACCAAAAAAGAATCATTCGTATATTTTCATATACTCTTTTAATAATGTATTCCTTCAATTAGTCTAAACTTATCCTAAATGAATTCACTAATTGATTCACATATACCAAATCGTTGAGGTGATGCTCTCTTAAACTTGATTGGAGAGGAAATCTATCTCAATATAATTAAAACAGAATACTGATCTACACTTAAGGCAGAGAGGGAGAGGGAAGAGTGTGTGACATGGTATTAGTATGCCATGATATGCTCCCACCGTAAATGGACCCCCATTTGATAAGTTGTTGAAAATTTAAATGGCATAAAATTTTAATTAAAAGCTTGACCTGAAAGTGACATTTGAGTCAACTTTGATGCATGCTTCCCCGAAGTTCATGTACAAGTGAAAATGTTGTCTATGACTTGGAAAGGCAATTGAAGTCTACTCTAATATATCCAACTTTTTTTGGAGCACGCAATTGTGTCTATTTCATGACTTTATAGGGACATTGAAGTCTACTCTAATCCAACTTTTTTCCAACATTTACACATGAAGTCTTCGTCCACTCCACTCGTGGCCGTGTCTAGAATTTTTGGGGTCTTAGGCAAAATTACTAGAAAGATCTAATATAAAATAAATTATCAATTCTTATGTATTATTATTCTAATTTTTTGAGCTGCAAAACTATTTAAAGAAGTTTTATAATCAAGTAATTTTAACTAGTAAAAAACAAAGTTGTAAGCAACATTGAAACCGTAAACTTGAGACCTTCAGTTTGTCACTTTTACAATAAGGTATACTAACTAGTAAGCATATAGTACTCAAAACAGGTTTGCTTGCAATAGTTATTGATTCAAACGGTTTGCTGAGTTAAAGATATATTGACACTTAAAAAATAGGACATATAGCCCTAAATATTAATTACTAATCCTAAATTATCAAGAACAATATAATAATAGTGAGTGAAAACTTGAGGCCTAAACTTCCAAAATATACTAATAATGAGTAAAAATATTTTGGGGCGCAAGGCAATTGTCTTACTTACCTCACCTCAGGCCACACACGGCCGTGACTCCACTCCTCTTATGCATATGAATCCCTTTTTTTTGGGGTACATGTGGCCTAGTGGCTATCTAACACACACACACGGGATGGGGAATTGGAGGCATTGGGGATCGATCCCCGCGTCACTCAGAATGTCCTGGCGCTACCATCACACTGCGACTTATGGGACACATGAATCCCTTCCATACACTACAAATTACCTTCTCGCTCCCATTGTCCTGGTTCGACAATGACAGTGACATGAGTCAATGGGTTTGTATTTTTTAATAAAAATGTTAAAATTAAAAAAAAATACATTGAACATGTTAAAAAATTATTAAATGTTGGTTTGCTTGCTACTTTGACTGCAACATAGATGGAATCCAAATTCTTTTTTGACACATGGAATGCGATTTATGATTTAAATGGAAGAGTTAAAGGAAAAAAAAGGTGGTAAACATTAGTTTTGGTGCATTTCATTTTATGTGAGAACTTTATACAAATAAAATAAGAGATTTTCATATACGCTTTTAATCAATTTTTCCTTTTTTTTGTTTTATAAACTATTTTTAAATTAAAACAATCATTCGTGCCTTTTAGTAACCAAAAAAGAATCGTTCGTATATTTTCATATACTCTTTTAAAAATGTATTCCTTCAATTAGTCTAAACTTATCCTAAATGAATTCACTAATTTATTCACATATACCAAATCGTTGAGGTGACGCTCTCTTAAACTTGATTGGAGAGGAAATCTATCTCAGTATAATTAAAATAAAATACTGATCTACCCTTAAGGCAGAGAGGGAGAGGGAAGAGTGCGTGACATGGTATTTGTATGTCATGATATACTCCCACCGTAAATGGACCCCATTTGATAAGTTGTTGAAAATTTAAATGGCATAAAATTTTAATTAAAAGCTTGACCTGAAAGTGACATTTGAGTCAACTTTGATGCATGCTTCCCCGAAGTTCATGTACAAGTGAAAATGTTGTCTATGACTTGGAAAGGCAATTGAAGTCTACTCTAATATATCCAACTTTTTTTGGAGCACGCAATTGTGTCTATTTCATGACTTTATAGGGACATTGAAGTCTACTCTAATCCAACTTTTTTCCAACATTTACACATGAAGTCTTCGTCCACTCCACTCGTGGCCGTGTCTAGAATTTTTGGGGTCTTAGGCAAAATTACTAGAAAGATCTAATATAAAATAAATTATCAATTCTTATGTATTATTATTCTAATTTTTTGAGCTGCAAAACTATTTAAAGAAGTTTTATAATCAAGTAATTTTAACTAGTAAAAAACAAAGTTGTAAGCAACATTGAAACCGTAAACTTGAGACCTTCAGTTTGTCACTTTTACAATAAGGTATACTAACTAGTAAGCATATAGTACTCAAAACAGGTTTGCTTGCAATAGTTATTGATTCAAACGGTTTGCTGAGTTAAAGATATATTGACACTTAAAAAATAGGACATATAGCCCTAAATATTAATTACTAATCCTAAATTATCAAGAACAATATAATAATAGTGAGTGAAAACTTGAGGCCTAAACTTCCAAAATATACTAATAATGAGTAAAAATATTTTGGGGCGCAAGGCAATTGTCTTACTTACCTCACCTCAGGCCACACACGGCCGTGACTCCACTCCTCTTATGCATATGAATCCCCTTTTTTTTTGGGGTACATGTGGTCTAGTGGCTATCTAACACACACACATGGGATGGGAAATTGGAGGCATTGGGGATCGATCCCCGCGTCACTCAGAATGTCCCTGCGTGCGCTACCACTGCGCTGCGACTTGCGGGACACATGAATCCCTTCCATACACTACAAATTACCTTCTGGCTCCCATTGTCTGTGTCTGACAATGACAGTGACATGAGTCAATGGGTTTGTATTTTTTAATAAAAATGTTAAAATTAAAAAAAAATACATTGAACATGTTAAAAAATTATTAAATGTTGGTTTGCTTGCTACTTTGACTGCAACATAGATGGAATCCAAATTCTTTTTTGACACATGGAATCCGATTTATGATTTAAATGGAAGAGTTAAAGGAAAAAAAAAGGTGGTAAACATTAGTTTTGGTGCATTTCATTTTATGTGAGAACTTTATACAAATAAAATAAGAGATTTTCATATACGCTTTTAATCAATTTTTCCTTTTTTTTGTTTTATAAACTATTTTTAAATTAAAACAATCATTCGTGCCTTTTAGTAACCAAAAAAGAATCGTTCGTATATTTTCATATACTCTTTTAAAAATGTATTCCTTCAATTAGTCTAAACTTATCCTAAATGAATTCACTAATTTATTCACATATACCAAATCGTTGAGGTGACGCTCTCTTAAACTTGATTGGAGAGGAAATCTATCTCAGTATAATTAAAATAAAATACTGATCTACCCTTAAGGCAGAGAGGGAGAGGGAAGAGTGCGTGACATGGTATTTGTATGTCATGATATACTCCCACCGTAAATGGACCCCATTTGATAAGTTGTTGAAAATTTAAATGGCATAAAATTTTAATTAAAAGCTTGACCTGAAAGTGACATTTGAGTCAACTTTGATGCATGCTTCCCCGAAGTTCATGTACAAGTGAAAATGTTGTCTATGACTTGGAAAGGCAATTGAAGTCTACTCTAATATATCCAACTTTTTTTGGAGCAAGCAATTGTGTCTATTTCATGACTTTATAGGGATAATGAAGTCTACTCTAATCCAACTTTTTTTTCCAACATTTACACCTGAAGTCTTCATCCACTCCACTCATGGCCGTGTCTAGAATTTTTGGGGTCTTAGGCAAAATTACTAGAAAGATCTAATATAAAATAAATTATCAATTCTTATGTATTATTATTCTAATTTTTTGAGCTGTAAAACTATTTAAAGAAGTTTTATAATCAAGTAATTTTAACTAGTAAAAAACAAAGTTGTAAGCAACATTGAAACCGTAAACTTGAGACCTTCAGTTTGTCACTTTTACAATAAGGTATACTAACTAGTAAGCATATAGTACTCAAAATAGGTTTGCTTGCAATAATTATTGATTCAAACGGTTTGCTGAGTTAAAGATATATTGACACTTAAAAGATAGGACATATATCCCTAAATATTAATTACTAATCCTAAATTATCAAGAACAATATAATAATAGTGAGTGAAAACTTGAGGCCTAAACTCCCAAAATATACTAATAATGAGTAAAAATATTTTGGGGCGCAAGGCAATTGTCTTACTTACCTCACCTCAGGCCACACACGTCCGTGACTCCACGCCTCTTATGCATATGAATCCCTTTTTTTTGGGGTACATGTGGCCTAGTGGCTATCTAACACACACACACACGGGATGGGGAATTGGAGGCATTGAGGATCGATCCCCGCGTCACTCGAAATGTCCCTGCGTGCGCTACCACTGCGCTGCGACTTGCGGGACATATGAATCCCTTCCATACACTACAAATTACCTTCTGGCTCCCATTGTCTCTGTCTGACAATGACAGTGACATGAGTCGATGGGTTTGTATTTTTTAATAAAAATGTTAAAATTAAAAAAAAATACATTGAACGTGTTAAAAAATTATTAAATGTTGGTTTGATTGCTACTTTGACTGTAACATAGATGGAATCCAAATTCTTTTTTGACACATGGAATCCGATTTATGTTTTAAATGGAAGAGTTAAAGGAAAAAAAGGTGATAAACATTAGTTTTGGTGCATTTCATTTTATGTGAGAACTTTATACAAATAAAATAAGAGATTTTCATATACGCTTTTAATCTATTATTCTTTTTTTTGTTTTATAATATATTTTTAAATTAAAACAATCATTCATGCCATTTTGTAACCAAAAAAAGAATTATTTGTATATTTTCATATACTCTTTTAATAATGTATTTTTTCAATTAGTCTAAACTTATCCTAAATGAATTCACTAATTTATTCACATATACCAAATCGTTGAGGTGATGCTCTTTTAAACTTGATTGGAGAGGAAATCTATCTCAATATAATTAAAGCAAAAGTTGTCGAAAGTTTAATGGCATAAACTTTTAAAAGCTTGACCTGAAAGTGACATTTGAGTCAACTTTGATGCATGCTTCCACGAAGTTCATGTACAAGTGAAAATGTTGTCTATATAATAAGTAGTGTGACAGAAATGAAAGGCATCATCCAAAAAGCATTATAGACAATCATTAATTGTTTCCTTTGAAACATGAGAGGTTACATAAGTGTTGTTGTTGTTCTTTTAGTGTTGGCTGAAATTGCACTAATTTGCTTGTGTGCAAATTCAAGCGTCCCCTGCATTGAACGAGAGAGGCAAGCTCTTCTCGAGTTCAAAGCATCAGTGACAAAAGATCCATCAAACAGGCTTTCCTCTTGGCAAGGCACTCAGTGTTGCCAATGGGAAGGCATAAGCTGTGACAATGTTACTGGACATGTTGTCAAGCTTGATCTTAGGAATCCTTGTCACCAACCATCTTGGTGGTCGCAAGATGGAGTTCAATTTGTTAGTCCCAAAGAGTGTGTCGAAGGAGAAACTGGATATTCTGTATTTGCTCCAAGTGTTAATCCATCTTTGTTGCAATTGGAATACTTGACTTATTTGGACTTGAGCGGAAATGATTTCAATTGGAGTCCAATTCCTATGTTCATCGGTTCCATGGGACGCCTTAGGTATCTTTCTCTCTCTCATGCTAATTTTGGCGGGAGGATTCCCAACAGTCTCTGGAATCTCAAGAAACTGCACCTTCTTGATCTCAGTTATAATTCCCTTGATTTCCAAATGAATGACAGTAGTTGGATCTCTGAACTTCATTCACTGGAACACCTTGACATGAGTGGTGTTGACCTCAGGGATGCGCATAAGTACTAGCTTGTTCCAGGTACTCAACATGCTTCCTTCCTTGTTACGTCTTTACTTATCTGCTTGTGGACTTGACAATTCATTCATTCCTCGCTATGCTTTACAAAACATGACATCTCTTGCCTCTCTTGATCTCTCGGGGAATGAGTTCAATGGTCCAATTCCCGAGGCTTTCAGAAACTTGTCTTCCATTGAATCCCTCGTCCTTTCTGACAACAATTTCATTTCAATTCCGTCTTGGTTCTGCAACTTTGACAAACTCACCCATCTTTATCTTTCATACAATGGGCTTCATGGTCCAATTCCCGATGCCTTTCGCAATATGCATTCCATCGAGTTCCTCGGGCTTTTTGGAAACAGTTTGACTTCAATCCCATCATGGTTAGCTGATTTGAAGAGCCTTGTCTACCTTGATCTTGGGAGGAATGAACTTGCTCTTGTGGAATGTTCTCTGTCATCACTGATAGGAAACATGTGCCACTTAAAAAGTTTATTTTTATTAGGAAACAAGCTTCAAGGAGAATTAATGGGACACTCTGAATTATCTGGATGCATTAGATATGATTTGGAGAGGTTGGAATTAAGTGACAATGATATCAGTGATCACTTGCCAACTTGGTTGGGGCAACTTGAAAAACTAGAGCACATTGGCTTTGGCTCAAATTCTTTCTATGGACCTATTCCCTTATCCCTAGGAAAGCTATCAAAGTTGAGAACGCTAGATTTATCCAACAATAGTTTGGAAGGGGCATTTCCTAGTAAAATTGGACAACTTATCAATTTGATTGATTTAGATCTTTCTTCTAATAAATTTGATGGTTTTATTCCCCAAAGTCTATGGAAACTTGTAATTGTAAATTTACAGAGCCTCAATCTTTCAAACAATACTTTTAATGGCCCCATTCCTCAAAGCCTTGGCCAACTTATCAATTTGACTGCTTTGGATCTTTCTTCTAATAAATTTGATGGTTTTATTCCTCAAAGTCTGGGGAAACTTGTAAACCTACGCTATCTTGATCTTTCAAACAATTCTTTAAATGGTTCAATTCCTCAAAGTCTCAGTCAACTTGTCAATTTGAATTATTTGTGTCTTTCCAACAACCACATCAGTGGTTCGCTTCCAAAAAATATCGGTTATACAATGCCTTCTTTGACAAGCTTATTGCTTGGAAATAACTTCTTAAATGGTTCAATACCAATATCTTTGTGCCAAACTCAGCTGAGGATACTTGACCTTTCAAAGAACAACTTATCTGGTGAAATTCCAAATTGTTGGAATGATAGTCAAGAATGGTATGAAATAAATTTGTCATCCAACAAACTAGTGGGTGTGTTTCCAACCTCATTCGGGAATCTTTCCTCGTTGTTGTGGTTGCATTTGAACAATAATAGTCTTCAAGGGGAGCTTCCAGCGTCTCCGATAAATTGGAAGCAATTGTATATTTTGGATCTTGGTGAGAATAAACTTTTTGGGAGTATACCATCATCATGGTCTGTAAGCATCTTTCCTTTACTGCATATTCTTAGATTGCGACAAAACATGCTGAATGGTAGCATACCTTCACAACTATGCCAACTCACATCGCTTACAATTTTGGACCTTTCCCGAAACAAATTAGAAGGTTTAATACCTCCATGCATAGGTAATCTTCAAGGGATGACTCTGAACAAATCATCAGGCATTCCAGTAGCTAACTGGCCTAATGAGGCTGTCAAAGAAGTCATGAAAGGAGTGGAACTTGAGTATACCAAAAACTTGAAGCTTGTAGTCAACATGGACTTGTCAGAAAACAATTTGGTTGGATCAATTCCTAATGAAATTACTTGGCTCGACGGATTGCATGGTTTGAACCTGTCAAACAATCAATTCAAAGGAGAGATCCCTAAGATGATAGGGGACATGAAAACACTGGAATCCTTGGACATGTCTCATAACCAACTTTCAGGCACAATTCCGATTAAACCTGTCGCACAATAACCTTTCAGGACCTATTCCCAAAGAGAATCAGTTTCTAACTTTCAATGACCCATCTATTTATGCTCACAACCCATACCTTTGTGGATCTCCACTCCCAAATGAATGTCCTGGTGATGCTTCGCATCGTGCACATGAAACCAAAGGTACTGAAGATGAAGATGACAAGAGCGATAAGGTAGAACAAATATGGTTCTACTTTGTCATAGCAATTGGCTTCGCAACTGGTTTTTGGGGAGTTATTGGCACTTTATTGTTCAAGAAAAATTGGAGGCATGCTTACTTCAGATGGGTGGAAGATGTGGCGGACAAGATTTACGTGGCAATTGCTGTAAAAGTTGCAAAGCTAAAGAAGTGAGTGATGAGAAACCATGCTCATGGGTGATTCTCTGGTGTTCTTTTCTCTTTATTTCTTTTTCTAAGTACTTCATTTCAGATTGGAATAAGGTTTATACCACTCTTTGTATTTGCTTTCTTGTAATCATTTTTGTCTTTAGTTGAAAACATTGGCATGTGTGAATTTCTAGTATGAATATTTTTAAGATCTGTTGCGAGATTGTATGCAGTGGCTTATGCTTGAACATCAATTATTGCTTGAATCAGATAATCCATAAATACGTAGTCATAATGTTTAAATATATTGATAAAATTTACTTATATATGTATAACTAAAATTATAAGAAATTATCATTTTATTTTTGTTATATTTAAACGAATAATATTATTTAACATATTATTAATCTACAACCCCTGACGTGATTAAATTTATTTTTTCCTTAGGCAGGAAAAGATAACAAGTAAGGAAAGAAATTTCAAATGGCACGTAACATGCCATCGTGATGTCAAACATTTGTCCTATGTGTGCTATTGAGTTGTGCCATGCTGGCCAGCCAGAAATATGCATTTGAAGTGTCTCATGTACCACTAATAAAAGAAGAAATCCACAACCGCACGCCTTACATTATGGTACAGAAGCCACAAGTTCTCAAGCCTTCATTCTCCTCTTCTTTGTTTTCACACCCTTCTTCCTGTTCAGAATGGCTCAGGTACCAATTATTTTTCTGTTTTTCAACACTTAACACTCCATGTGCCCATTTTTTTATTCAAATTTTGTTTACCACTTTCTCTATGCTCTTCTGCATGTGCTGTCCCTCGATGAATCCATAGCAGAAGGTGGTGTTAAAGGTCCTTACTATGACAGATGACAAAACAAAGAAGAAAGCAATAGAAGCAGTTGCAGATATCTATGGTGAGTGTTTAGTTTTGATTTCATTTTCATTTACTTATATTTCTTTTTTGCAGAAAACCAATTTTTTTTTCCTTGGAACGTATTAATGGTGTTGGTCAACAGGGGTTGATTCGATTGCTACAGATGTGAAGGAACAGAAGCTAACAGTGATTGGTGAAATGGATACAGTGGCAGTAGTGAAGAAGCTGAAGAAAGTAGGGAAGGTGGATCTACTATCAGTTGGACCTGCCAAGGAAGAGAAAAAAGAAGAACAGAAAGACGAAAAGGAGGAAGAGAAAAAAGAAGAGAAATCGGAGGAGAAATAATAAAGACAATACACGTCATTGGATTTTTCAAATTCTTCCCTTTTCTATTTCCATGTTTTCCTATGCAGGGAAATCATGCTGAGCTAAGCTCGAATGGAATTTTTTTCAAGATGCAAACTACTCTTAAGAGTGTCATAATATCTATGCCTTTGCTAAAATTCCTTTTTTATAAACTGAATGGAACAAAAGTAATAAAAGGAATGAGTGAAGACAAAACTGCTTTTGCAAATAACATAGCAACAAACATAGGCATGACTATACCAAGGATTACACTGGAAGTATATAATGGCTTCAGCTCCCCTTTCCAACACAAGTGCACATAGACATCCCAATGAACTCGATTATTTCGGTGTGAGAACGAAATTCCCTTCTACATGATTGGCCTCAGATCCTTCCAATCTCGATACATAGGGGATATATCTGATGATGGAATGCTTAGTAGGAACACTGCCACTTAATTGAACTACTATGATGAATGTGAATTTGAAGAACGGTGACGCAGAATATGGAATAATTCTTGCATAATCACAATACCTAATAATACAACCAATAAAAAACTCAACATATTAAAATAATTTCAATACAAGCTTTGGTACTTTTTATTATTATTTTAATTTTATTTTATCTTGAACTTATGATCAATTGTGTCAATAAAAACAAAACTCATACTAGAATAGTAGATCAATCCGTCGGAGCTAAAGAGAAAAATAATCACTTATAAATAATAAAATATTTCTAAAATTTGTTACATGCAAAAAAAGATGAAACTATATCCAGAACATATAATATTTTCTCGTTGGGAGACAAAAGAAAAGTAATTATTTATACTGACATGTAATGTATTTCCATCAAGAATCAAAATTAAGATGATGAAATTATATCGAGAACATGTAAAATTTTCCTCCTAGGACTTAAAAAAATAATTATTTATTATCTATAAATAAAAAAATATAAATATTGAATATAAAAAAAATCAAAAAACTAAAGAAAAAAATCGTTAAGACGACACGAACAGTTATATAGACCCGTGCGACAACATCTAAAGTTTTCTCATTGGGACTTAAACGTAAAAGTAATCATTTATAGATTTTGATATATGATCAAAGACGATGAAATTATACTAACAACATGTAATGCTTCCCGTCGGGACGCAAAAGAAAAGTAATCACTTATACAAATATTTAATATTTTCCCGTAGAAAATCAAAATGAAGATTTCACCAAAGGTGTTGTCTTGTGGTTTAATGAAGAAAGAAAAGAAAAAGAGGGGAAAAACAAAAAAAAATGAAGAAGAGAGCAAAAAGAGAGAACCAACTAAGCGTTAGTCCAACTGATACTGTGGTTGGGTTTTTTAACCAAAAGCAAAAAAATAAAAAATATAACTATAAGAAAAATAGAAAAATTAGAAAGTAAAAAATTTCCAGGACTCAAAAGCAAATAATCATTTATAAATAATAAAATACTTATGAAATTTGATATGTGCTCAAAGACGATGATATTAAAAAAATAAAAGTTTAAAAACTAAAGAAATAAAAAAATTAAGTAAAAATGAAAAGAAAATTGTTAAATATTATTTTGGTATCTTAACATATTTTTGAGGTTCAATTTGGTCATTTAACTATTTTTTGGGACAACTTAAAAATTTAAAGGACTTGTTTGACCCAACTTAAAAACTTATAGGTCATGTTTGACCCAACTTAAAAACTTAAAAGACCTATTTGGCCCAACTTAAAAACTTAAAAGCAAAATAATTATTTAAAATAATAACGATAGATAACATGAAAGAGGGGAGAGAATGAATTTAAAAGAGAAGGAGCGAGATTAAAAAAATATACATGTGAGAGAGGGGTATTGTTGGAGGGAAATACCCGTGCATACGCACGAGTTATTTTGATTTTACGTATTTTTAAAATATATTGTTTTATAAAATTAAAGTTATACGTTTCGACAAATATAATTGGTTGTTTTAGTTCTAAAAAATTGAAAAGTAAGAGTAAACAACATGTAATGTTTCTCCGTCAGGACGTAAGAATAAAATAACTATTTACGAATAATAATGATAGTTATAAAATTGTTATGTGATAAAAAAAACAATGAAATTATACTGCTAACATGTAATATTTCCCTGGCTGGATTCAAGAATAAAATAAATAATAAAAATATTTATAAAATTTTGTTACGTGATCAAAGACAATAAAATTATAACATGTAATGTTTCACCTCCGAGACTTAAAAGTAAGATAATCATTTATCTTTTATCATTTATAAATAATAAAAATATTTACAAAGATAAAAACTAAAAATTAAAAATAAACAAATAAAAAAATTAAGAAAAAGCAAAAAAAAAAAGAAATATAAATATAAGATAAATAGAAAAATTAAAAACTAAAAAATTTTCTGGACTTAAAAGTAAATAATCATTTATAAATAACAAAATATTTATGAAATTTGATATGTGCTCAAAGACGATGATATTATGCCAACAACTTGTAATGCTTTCCTGTCGAGACGCAAAAGAAAAGTAATCATTTATATCGATGATGTAATATTTTCCCATCGAGAATCAAAAGTAAAATAATCATGTATAAGTAAAAAAGACTTATTTGGCCCACCTTAAAAACTTAAAGGACATATTTGTCCCAACTTAAAAACTTAAAGGACGTATTTGGCCAAACTTAAAAAATTATAGGACCTATTTGACCAAACTTAAAAACTTAAAGGACTATTTGGCGCAACATAAAAATTTAAAAGACTTATTTGGCCCAACTTAAAAACTTATAGGACCTATTTGGCCTAACTTAAAAACTTAATAGACTTATTTGAAAAAGAAAAATAAATCAAAGTGAGCTCCTGCACCAGTGAGCAGGAATTTGGAAAGAAAAAAAAGAAAAAGAAAAAGAAAAAGAAAAGTTGGAGCAACAGCCCGAGGGAGCAGGAATTTGAAAGAAAAAAAAAAGAAAAATTATTTGGTCAACTTAAAAACTTAAAGGACTTATTTGGTGCAATTTAAAAATTTAAAAGACTTATTTGGCCCAACTTAAAAACTTATAGGACCTATTTGACCCAACTTAAAAACTTAAAGGACCTATTTGGCTCTACTTAAAAACTTATAGTACCTATTTGGCCCAACTTAAAAACTTAATGGACTTATTTGAAAAAGAAAAAAAATTGGACTTAATGCGCGAGGGAGCAGGAATTTGAAAAAAAAAAAAAGTTAGAGTAGCAGCGCGAGGGGCGAGAGTTAACAAACCCCGAATGTTGCCACGTGGCCAACAAAGGGGTTTGTTTTCTCTAATAGAGATATCAATATGGCTTCAGGAGAATGTCCCTTGATTTCTAAACCTTAATGCAATTTTAAGGAGAAATTCTAGCTAACCGGGCCTTATATATACATTGGATACTCAAGGGCTGTGTCTTCCAATATTCTTGTTTCCATGTAATCATATATTTGACAATTTTTCCAAGTTTATGAACAGCTTATTAGTTTAAAGTACATAAAATAAAATTTGAGTATTTTTTTTATATCGCATGAAATTTGAGAATCTGTATACTCATTTGCTGTTTTATTTCACCAATTCAAGTCTGTTTTCTAGGATGAGAGAAAATAAGATTTAAGTTTCAAGTGTTCTGGCTTCGTAGTAGGGTTCAACACCTTAACAAAGATCCCTTTCTCGTCTTCCTTCCCTCTCCCTCCTAGGCCCCTCAGCACCACTCTAGCGTGAGGTCTCACCTAGGCCCTAGGAGAGTCTAGCACCCAAAAGAATTGCATTGATCAATTACCCTATTGAACATTCATCACTTGATTATGCATATAGGAATGCCACCACGTCTTTAGTACGTAACTGGCCATTTTTTAAATCAACTGTAACCGAAGAGTAATAATAATACAAGTATACCAACAACCAAGTACAAAACAATAAAATGGAACAAAAACCCAATAGGCTTAGCAGGCAGACCGAAGCAAATTACAGGCAGATACTTAAGCCCCAAGTCTTGCCTTATGAATACACTTACCTAAAGGATTCCGAGTTGGCGGAGTCCCATAAGCAGAAAACTGAAGTACCTCCACTAGTATGAGGCTGTACTATCCTGTAAATAAAAGAACTGGACTTGGTATAATGTTAATTCCAGGAATAAAGAAATTTTTCAGTGCAGATTAAATCTGATAATTGTTAAAAAAAACTGCCTTATGCATGTCAATTTAAAAAGTTTGCCCAAGACTTCGCAGTTTTAACTATCTTCAGATTGGGCAGATCCTTTTATAACTTGGATACCAGCATAATGAATAAACCATAACTGTTTAATTTGTACTTTGCATAGCATCCTAACTGTTTGGACTTTGTGCTGCCATTCAGCGTAATGACAGAAGCCTATCATGTGTGAACACAGTGCAATGTCAAGCCAACAGATAAACCATAACAATAACCTGACAGTACAAACGGATATGTGTTTCAATCTTCATCTGGATCATGGAATATGGCAGCAGACTATGCCTGTCTTTGAAGCCACAGAGAAAAGCAACCAACTTAGGCATGTGTTTGGAAGGCAACATAATAAATTACCGCATCTTTGGCTCATGGGAATACTTTTAGCTGCTATTGCTTGCTCCGGACTTGTGGAAATGCACCACCAAATCAGGAGACTTAGTCTTAAAACTCAAAAATTAAAAGGAGATTTTAATTTTAAATTTAATCTAAAAATCATGAATGATAGACATAAATTTCAGCTGATACAAAACAATAATGAACAACATACAAATGAAAATGATGCCACTTCAAATATCAAAAGACAAAGGGGATGAGCATAATAATTGAAATACGTAATGGATAATTTAATAGTAGTAAAAAATATTGAAATAAAGATGACACTTGACAAGGATTATAGCAAACAGTCATACTATAAACAATATGAACAACGTTTTTTCCCTCAATAGAACACTGTTAACTTTACAGGTGATAAAAAAGAAAAGTTTTTCCAAACGAGCAGGAAGATGGCTTTAAAATCTAATATACTATTTCTTCAGGGGAAAGGGGAGGTACATCTATCATTTCCAAAAGCTGAAGAGCAACTAATGTACCAAATAATTGATGGACTGCCAAGCATCCAGATTATCAATTCTTTATCCACTTACAAGTTATAAGTGGTTACGGCAAAAGTCAAAGAATTAAGTTACATGACTCAAGTTATTATCTATATTACTTAAGCCCACGAACAAAATAGTTGCTACCAGAAGTACATAAAGATTACTTTATAAAAGAAATATAGATGATTAATGCACCCCAAGTCTTGAGAATAAGCTCTTTGGTATATGCAGGCACATAAATGATTTAAAAGAAGCACAACTAGAATAATGAACAACAAATCTTGATCATATATTATAAAAAAATTGGGCATACAGGTTTACATTTCAGTTACTCAGTATAGAAAGAAATATATATTTGGGGAAGGGGGACCACATACTTTGATTCTCCGGCATCTAACAAGCTGAATAAGCAGCAGGCAATTGGTCTCGGTTAACCAAATCAAACGGTGATGCCCCATGAGTTAACATATCCGATTTGAAAGTCTCATTTATGACTACATCTTATACTCTTTGAATCTTGAAAGTAGGTGACCATACTTCCCCTTCTCCATCATCTGTCTTATCACTTCTCGAGCATCAGCAACCTTTCCAGCGTTCCGCAAACAACTCACTAATGTAATATAGACAACAGAGTTTGGACTACAACCTTTGGTCTCCATGTCCTTGAGCATCGAGCATGCTTCATCAAATTTTCCTGCCATACATAATCCCCGAATCATGGAATTGTATGTAAAAACATTTGGGACTTGTTCCCTAGAAATCATCTCTTGAAACATTTCCTGTGCTTTCTCAAGCTCACCAGCCACTACATATCCCGTTATCATTACAGTGTAAGCCACCACATCTGGCATGCACCCGTTCTTGATCATTTCATCAAAAAAATATTTGCAAGCATCCAGATTCCCAGCTCTGCTGAGTCCATCTATCAATGTGGTGAAATGAAGTACAGTTGGCTCTATACCTGTTTCTCTCATGTGATTTAAAAGATTAAGGGCTGCAAGCGGTTTGTCCCCTTTACCAAGAACGTGAAGAAGAATGTTGTAGGTATGAAAATCTGGAGAAAATCCATTTCTACCCATCTCATCAAGCAGTATATGGAACTGATCCACCTTTCCAAGCCTATACTTGGCATACATGACAATATTATAAGTTAAAATATCTGAGGAAAAACCATCAAGCAACATCTGTTGATAAACCCACTCAATCAATTTGTACTGGTTTAAAACAAGAAGACTATGCAGAATTGCATTATAGGAGTGCTTAAAAGGCCTATAGTTAAACGTCTTCGATTTTATGAACCTCTCCACCAATTTCTTAGCCAAGCCAGCCTCACCGCAAGTACGAATCAAAATATTGAAAGTTCGACCAGTAGCCGGATACCCTTTCTCAATCATCTCATCAACCAACCTCCACAACGCCTTAAACTCCTCGCACTCAGCATATATGTTCATAATTAAGTGATAGGCATTCGCAGTGTGCCGGTAAGCCTCCTGCTGACTACACCACACAAAAAACTTATAGGCCAGCTTTGCAAACCTTGTCTTATTCTCATTATTTATGCTTTTCAAAATTCCAAAGAGAACCTCTCTCACGAGAATCCCGGAAGGCCTTATTCCCAACTCATCTAAAACCAACCTGGCATCAAGACCAGGACCATCTTGCCTAAGAACCTCAAGGACCTTCTTAGCATCTAACTTTACAGTATCTATGAACCCTTTTCTAAGTGAAAAAAGCTTTTGGTTAACGCTTAAATCCTCATTCAAATGGAGCCTTTCATCGACAGTGGAATCATAATCTGAAACTATTTTTTTCAAAGGCTCCTCAACGAATTCAAACTCATTCCCGTCAAACGTATGGTTACATAATCTCCGCGAAATAATCAAAAAATGGGAAAATTTGTGGACCATCCTTGTCCTTAGACCTAAAAAGGCTATTGAATTCATGGTTCGAATTCCAACCCATCATATTTGCAACTCTGAATTGCGCAATAATAACAAACACGATTTGACCAATGGAAGAACGGAGTTTCCTTGCAGTGGAAGCTTCCAGAAGCCCGTTGCGCATGCGAGTTGGTGGATAACCATGGAGTCGAAAACCCACGGGTTCTCCAAATAGAAGAGCAACGAGAAAAACTTGAAAGTGGGGAAATAGCGTACCGTGTCCGACGATATTTTGGAGTGTTGATCCAAACAATGTTGCGGGTGTCGAGCAATGGCGTCATATGGAGCTTCGATTCATTGTCTCACTCACTGGTGTGAGTGAATAAAGAAAATGGATGTACCTCTGCAAAACCCTACGGTAGAGTAAGGAAGAAGAAGATGCATTGCTTGTAACGCATCGTTTCGTTTAAATGTAATAATCAAAATTTTTTTTTAAAAGAATTTAGATATTCTTTTTTTTTTTTTTGACGGAGGGAGTATTTTTTTTTAAAAAAGAACTATTCTTTTTATTTTTTTGATTGAACTATTCTTTTTATTAAAATAAAAAAAGGAACTATATTTTATTTCTTCTATTATCAATCTTATCCCCCAATAGGCTGACTAAATTACACAAATAGTCATCTAATATAACTGACACCTGTCAACTTAAGGGACAATTTGGTCTCGCCCTGATTTTTGCTTCTCTGCTTCAATTTTTCTCTCCCTCTCATATATCCCGCCTCTTCTAATTTCCTTTATTTTCAAATTTTATTTTTGAATTTGCATCTCCTCTCCTCACCTTCTTCTCATCTCCCTCCTCTTCGGTTTAGGGTTTACGGTGTTGGCCAAAAGACCCACCGCAGCAAACGACGGGGATATGCAACCCGTGCTAAACTCTATCTTTTCCCTCCTCCTTCTCCTTCTCATTTCTTTATTTTGTCTTCTTTCCTCTTCTTTTTCTTCTTCTTCTTCTCCTTATGAAGGAAATCTCCAGGTACGTTTTTCAGCTCTTCTTCTCTCATTTTTTTTGTTTTTCTTTCATCCTATTTTTTCTCTCATTATTATTATTTTTTTCTCTGATATTGTGTTGTAACCTTACTTTCCATCGTTTTTCTCTCTTCTCTTTCTATTCTTTCTATTTTTTTATTTATTTGTCTCCTTTTGAACTTTTTTGGCAGAGATATATTGGAATCAACAAGCTCATTCTTCTGCTTCATTTGATCCCCAATACAATGACAGTAGTTCAGTTATTAAATTTTTTATTTTATTTATAAAAAATATCAAGGAAGAGAAATGAGAAACCCTCAGGTGTTACTGGTAGTTCAAACGGTGTTAACGATGGAAAGTTTAAATTTTTATTTATTTGTTTGTTCCTTTCATTCTGTTACTGTAGAAACCCTCATGTGGGGAACTTAATAATTTATCCTTTTTGGTTTTTTGGCTAAGAAATGAGAACCCTTGATTCAAACCATGTCATTTAATATTATTTGTAGTAATATTTTTGGAAAGGAAGGGAACAATAATATTTTGGGTCTTTTGGATTGGTGTGGTGCTATAGCAAGATAACCTGTTAGTTGAAGCAAGGGGAACCTGTGAGTCTTTGGGTTAAGTCTTGCAATTCAATACTTTTATAGGCTATTTAAGGCATATTTTTTGATTTGTTGGCAGTGCTACAATAAGGAGAACCTGTTGGTTTGAAATCATGGCAAAGGTATTTTTCATTTTGGATAAAGAAATTGTGAATGAGGGAGAGGGAATCAAGGCATGTCTGTGGTTTAAATGGGGGAAACGGTTCCATTAAAAAAAGGGGGGGGGGGGATCGGTAGTGGGATATTATTTGAGGAGAGATTACTTTCCTGTTATAAGTATAGTTGTGTGGGTGATAATAGATTTTGACCAATTTTTTAGAGTTGGCTTATTAGTAAAACATAATATTTGCTCCAATTAGTAGTGGTAGTGTACTCTTATTGCTAATTTGGTTGTTCTATCTCACCAATTTAATGTGTATTAATATAATAGACATTATTTGTTTAATGTGGCTTTTATATTTTTATGCTTATTTTTCTTCTTTTTATTTTGACAGGGAGAATCTCACAATGGTAGGTACACCCAACAGCAGATGAGTCCATGGGCTCAGGGAACTCACCGTGAATGAATGAATATTTTTCACAGGTTTGATCTTGTCTTGTGCTTGATCTATATGTATTTATTTGCTTGCATTTGCTTTTTGGATTTTATGGTTTCTTTACTTTGTTTCAGATCAGTTGAAGTTATCTTAAGTTGTATTAAATCTATACTTATAATATTGATATCAAATAGGCTACCTGGTCATCTTGAACAGCAGTGGTAGCAGTATAGGATTCCTACCTGACCACAAAAAAATGTGCTTGTCACAGAATACTGCTTTATTTTTTACATAATAGATGGAATTTTCAATTGGGTTTGATTTAATGTTTTTTGTTATAAAGTTGGTTCCTTTCTTTTCCTATGTTGTGGATTGCTGAAATGGATCTTTTTTCAATTTGTTATTTATTGAATAATATGAGGACAGTTTTATGATCCTTATAGGCTGTTAGGATATAGGAGTTTCAGTTGGGTGATGGACTGATGCTTTTGAAGTTTTTGCAACCTCCCACTTTGCAGTGGTTGTTTACTTTGGTGAATGAAATATCATTTTAAACTACTAGCATGTTAACCCAAAGCTACTGAAATATTATTTTTGTAACCTCCCAATAATTATGGTATTATTTGAAGAGTAAGAAATTGGAAAGTAGCATGTTACATTAGGACACATCAATTTCCCCACAATTTTTTTGTCAAGTAACAGGAGCATATATAAATGTTTAACAATTTGCTTAATGGAGGTTGCTTTTGGCATAAATGTGAAGTTTGTCGGGGTCATATGCACCCTTTAAATCTACACTTGGACTGAACTGAAGTTCTCTTAGTTGCTCACTAGAAGAGACCTTGAAAAAGACTTAATTGAAATATAGTACAGTCACTTTGCTGAAATGCTTGCAGCAAATGACATGGCCTATTTTTTTTTTCTGGACACATAAGGCTCTCGTGATTGAATATGGTGGTTTTTTATTTGCTCAAGGCCAAACATTCTGCAATAATTTTTATTTTGTTGTACATCTGACATATATTTGATAATTTTTGCAGGCCCTTGAGCTAATCAGGGATAGGAACCTTAAGACTGAATTGGGACTGGTCAGGGACAAATTTTTTAAGGGCAGACTCGTGTTTAGAAGGACAATTTTCAGATGAGGGGACTGAATTCTTTCATCTTTCCTCACAATGTTTACAATCTGATCCGCAAGATGATTAAATTGATGATCATATGAGTATGGTTTATTATCATATGAGTATCTAATAAATGATTAAATTTTTGTTTAATAGGAGATAGAAAGCAAATGATTAAATTCTTCAAATGGTGCTTCTTGATAAGCATAGGTTCTTCGGAAGCATAATTATCAATTGATATAATTTACCTGTCAAGTAGTCAATACCTGTGGATTCATTTTTTATGAGTGGATTGTTTGGGTAATATATTTTGCATCATTTGCATCATGTGGGCAATTTGCCCAAACACAACTAATATAGGCATTTAGGCAACATTAAGCTATACATTATATAGACTTATCACCTAATATAGTGATGCTAGAAGTTGCTAATGAGATAAACATGTGACCAACTTGCTCATTTCCTTTTCAATCAATAAATTAGACTTTGAGTGGCATAAGACACTTAATGACTCAGTGTTCCGGTAATTTCTTTTCTCATATAACTGAAATCAATGAATAGTCTGCAGCTTTTGGCAATTTGGTGGCTGTCTTCTTATTTCCTTTACTTATATACACATTTTAGCTTTGTTTGAGTGTGATTGGTGCTGCCATGCCCATCCTTTGTACTCCCTTTCTTATTGTTTTTAATATATACTAAACCTGCAGATAATTGATGAGAAGTCACTTTTCAAGATATACTAATCAAATATATTCTTAAATTCGAACCTTAAGATGATAGATGACGTACTCTTCCATAACAATTATACAAACGCCGCACGACCCGTGCGTAGATGTTGCAGTACTTTCTTTATTATTTATTTATGGAAAGCTGACCTTAGTTTTCTGTAGACTGGGATTCCAACATAGTTATTTATGAATTTATATAGATTCAATAATAGACCTTGAGGCAAGAGCTTTGCTGCAATATGTCAAGGTTGTGGTTCTTGCTAAGTTGCAGGAGTATAAACCACATTACTTTTCTGCTGAGTCCTTGATTGATCATAATTTTTGCTGAGCATGCTGTTGATGAAATTTATTTTACCAATGCTTGAGTACTGTTATCAGATTATGTATTTTGCCTTAACACATTATTTTGTGTGCATTTGTTTGCTTCCTATTTATCTATAATATGAGTGGACTCAATTTATTTTAAGCAGTTCAAATAATGTGTTTGCATCTGCATATCATCCAAAGCTATATGCAAGGTGCCCTCAAACTAATATTAACAAATATTTTATTCTTTGGAGACTAAATTTTGACTATGGAATACAGGAATATTGTTTAAGATATATCAATATATGTAAATATTCTGCAAATTGAACCTGATGTTACTTGGAACTTGCTTAAATATGGTTTGCTGGGCTCACATTAATAGGTTTTGATATTGTTTTAGCAGAATCTGGCTATAGTTTTATCCATATCTTCATTTTGAATTGCTTCTGCCCTTGGTCTGTGACAAATAATTTGGTGGATAAATGATGCACTTCTAATTTATGTTATGAAAATAGGTTAGTGGTGTTTGAATGATTATGAGATAGTTTGCTTCCATGAAGAAATTGTTATAGATAAGTCTGACAATGTACTGCTTGGAAATATTTGGAAGCTTGCTTAGTCACTGTGTGAAGCATAGTTGTCCCTTTTCTAGCTCTTAACAGCAAAGCTCTTTTTCCGTCTTATCAAATGGGAATTAAAAAGTGCAGAAGAAACTTTAGGCAGAGTTTTGTATTGCGAAGGTCAACAGAGGAATATAGATAAACAACTCTCACAATTTGTTTCAAATAAATCATAAAATACATAGTTGCATTTTTATATTGCCTGAATTTGTGCTCTTTTGTTTTCAGATGGATACCATGATTGTCCAATTATTGTTTTGCTTGATGATCTCAAAAAAGAATTGATACATATGCTATGAGGGTTCAAGAATGGTACGGTTGCATTTTGCAGAGCTTCACCTTCTCTCACTCTTAACTTGATGGGTTATAGGTCTCAAACTTTATGTAAACACCGATAAGGTATTTTCAATGCCTTCCCCATCATTAAGTAGACTTTGATTTCAACAATTAATTCTGTGGCAGTAAACAATGAGGAGATTTACGGGGGAAGAAGATTTTGTCAAGATCAAAGTAAAACACTAGGTAAAACAACCTAGAGATAGATGTCATCTTGGAGATAGAGTGAAGTTGTAATCAGTAGCTGTGTCTTTAAATTAGTTTTGCATGTTATTTATCGTTTCTCTGGGATTTGATATCAATTGTTAGTTTTATGTCTCTTAAACTTGAGGGTGAAAGTTCTAAGGCCCAAAATTTATGTGAAACATTGTAAAAAACTAATCCTTGAATGGTGAATTTGTTTACTCTAAATTCTTAGCTGAAATCAAAATGAAGAAAAGATGTATTGAGTTACGTTAAAATTTGGAGTGTAGATAAAATGACACTTACTTTCCTTTTTTGTGAATCATATGTAATGCTCAGTAGTATATTTTGTGGTGGCCTTTTTTGAAGCATATCGACTTGGCTCAAATATTCTGTAATATTGCTACACTTTATATTTATCACATACTGTTGATAAACTCTTACTGAATTTATATAATGTTAATGATTGTCAACTTCATTTGCATTTCTAATTCTGCTATATATCCCTATTATATTTTTATTCTTAATTTTATACAAGCAATATCTTATTCAGAATAACAAAACACTTATGTTGAATATTTCTGCCCTTATGTACAAAATATGCTATTAATTATGTGCTCTTATTAGTTTGTTTGTCAAATATAATTAGCAACAACGACGCCCTACCCGTGCGTACGCACGAGTATGTTACTAGTTTTGTTATAAATTAGAGTCATGCTATTTATTATGAAAGAAATTCATACGAAACCGAAGAACGTATCAATATTTTAAGGTGTGGCTAAATTGTAACCGTCTGGGTGTTTGACAAAAAACACGGGTAAGTGAGTAAAAATTAACTAACAAATGAATTCTATTTTTTTTTTTTTTGCGAAAACTTCTCTTACAAATGAACAATTTCCTATAAATTATAATAGAGGCCCTGCGGCAAAAAGAACGATATTTTCTTCTTTTTTTTTTTGCGCTGAAAGAACGATATTTTCTACGCGTCGCTATAAAATAAAATTTTAGATAAAAATTTATGATACTTTTAATAAATTTTTTATTTTATTTTTTATTGAATTCTTAATACTTTTTTATTGGGAATTGTTAAATGCACCCAGTAAATTGCTGGGTGCATCCAACATTTACGCGTGTTGACTAAAATGCCTCTAGTAAAATTATCAAAAGTGAAAAAAAAAAATTCCTTCATTCTTTCCCTCGTAATTTTCCTAATTTTAGAGACGCAAAATTTTCTCTGGTTACTCGCAAATATAAAAAACAAGCTCGCAAATTTTCTTGTTCACTTGCAAATTAGGTATTTGCGAATTCCCAAACGCATTTGGTATTTGTGCGTGAAGCAATTCCAGAAAATCCAACACGCGCAAATAGCATATTTGCGAGTAGCTAAAAACACTCGCAAATAAGCTATTTACGCGTGTTGAAATTTCTGGAATTCCTTCACGCGCAAATAGCATATTTGGGTTAATAGCATATTTGCGTGTGAAGGAATTCCAGAAATTCCAACATGCACAAGTAACTTATTTGCGAGTGTTTTCAGCAACTCACAAATATGCTATTTGTGCGTGTTAGAATTTATGGAATTTTTTCACGCGCAAATATGCTATTTGCGAGTGTGTTTTCAAAAAAAATAAAATAACAATCCTATTCTTTTTTATTTCAGATATGCCACGCATGAGAGGAGCAGGCTGGGTGGTTGGTAGGGAGGCTGCGATGGAGGCTAATGCTCAGGAGGTTGAGCGTGTGAGAGCGGCTGCACAAGAGCGTCGGGAGGCCATGATTGCATCACACCGTAGGAGACCTGTTGACGGTAGACAAAGTGGACCTAGCAGACAGGGTAGGCGACGTAGACAGGAACCTTAGTACGTGGAACCTCCGCATGACGAACCTCAGCACGAGGGATATCAACATGAGGGATATCAGCATGAGGTTCCTTACGAGGAACCAGCTGAGACGCATATTGATGCACCGACAGAGGAGGGACCATTTCCTGGAGGACCTTCTGATACGTCGCTGTTGAAATCATTCCTGGACCACATCGCTTACCACTTATGGAGTGGATAGGTAATTATTGTTTACTGTTTTAAAACATTTAAGGGTTTTCTTTTTAATTGTGTAATTCATGATAAGACTTTTATTTTTATGTGTGCAAGACCGGGAGGGCCCTCTTAGGGATTTTGCTGACGGCAAAAAGTTGCAGAAATGGTTTGGGGATCATCAACCACTACCACCTGCAGTACATGAGGTCGTTGATCAAGCTGGTCTTTCGACTCTAATGTATTGCAGCTATAAGATGATTGACAACTCGTTGCTGACTGCATTTGCTGAGAGGTGGCACCGAGAGACTAGCTTGTTCCACCTTCCATTCGGAGAGATGACCATCACGCTGGATGATGTGTCATGCATGTTGGGCATACAGGTCAGAGGCTCCTTGTTCATATCCCCTCAGATGGACACATATATTGCTATATATGTTCTACATTCATTGTTAGGGGTATCACATGTGGAGGCCTCAGCGGAGGTTACGAGCCATAAGTGGGCTGTTGTCAGTTTATCTTGGTTACAAGACCTTTATGATATACGGAGGCAAAAGGGTCGGATGGACGAGGCAACGAGGGCGTTCATACTAGTGCTACTCGGGATGACTATTCTAACAGACAAGAGTAGCACCTGTGTGAATACATGCCTTGACAGGATGATTTTGATGATTGACAAAAGGGAGTCTTGCAAATAGTCAACCGTGCAAAAAGTGGAAAAAAATACCAAGACGCGTATCAAGAATGATTGTTTCTCAAGTCTTTGGGTTCTGGGTATTTATTTATCTTTATTAAGACAATTTGTAAGTAGTAATAAAAAGCTCTCAATTAAAATTAAATCACACGCACAAAATATTTTGACATGCATATCTCGTGTCGGATGTCGAGCTGAAGAAGTCGGATGTCGAGCTGAGGAGGAAGTCGCGTGTCGAGGTCGTATGCCGAGCTGTGTCGAGGTCGTCTGTCGAGCTGTGTGGCGAGGTCGTCTGCGAGCTGTCTTCAGAGGTCGTATGCCGAGCCGTCTCCGTGTTTTCAATTCTTTCATGTTCAACGCAACGGACAAATTCCAACGGACAGATCCCTGCCGCAACGGGCAAATCCTCAACGGACAAATCTTCTTAAAGTGACGCTCCTCCATTGCCTATATAAACACAGCTCGTGAGCCTTGTAAACACGACAATACAACGCAGTGCTTAATTCTTTGTGCTAAAACTCTGTCAAATATTTTTCATCACTCACACTTATTTGAGCACAATTTTTGAGAGCCTTTTTATTCTACATTATTTGAGTTGTATTATTTGAGCTTCAATTTGTTATATCTGCACTATTGAGTGTATCTTTCTCATCTCATTTTATTTGTGAAAATCATTTCTTTTTGGGTAGGAATCCCAAGGTGTTCATAGAGAGGTGATATCTCTTGAACGTATTGCTCTGGTATAGAGTTGTAAAGGTTTCTAGCTGAACCTGATTTAAAAGCTAGTGATTTAGTGAAAATCCCATAGTGGTTTGCTTTGGGGACAGGACGTAGGCCACAGGGGTGTTTGGTGGCCGAACCTGTATAAATTGCTGCGTGCTCTTCTTTGCTCTCTGTCTCTTTATCATTCAAGCACTTTATTTATTTTTGTTCTTTATTTATTATTCGGTCATTTATTTTCTGTAATTTTTTATATAAGCACCGCTATCACAATTCACCCCCCTCATGAGACTCAGAAACAAAGGTAAGTTCCCAAGCTCTCAAAAGAAAAGTGATGAAACAACTTCTTTTAATCCTACCTGCTACAAGTGTGGAAAGAAAGGTCACATAAAACCCGATTGTCCTCAAAACCAAACGAGGAATGAGAAATTTGAAAAGAAACCACCAAAGGATTCGAAGGGAAGAAGAGCTTACATTGCCTGGGATGATAATGATATGGATTCTTCTGATGAATCTGAAAATGAAGAGGCTCACCTTAGTCTAATGGCAAATCATGATGAAGATGAGGTAAATTTTTATGATCCCGACTCTTCTTTAACTTATGATGAATTACTTGTCGCTTGTGAAGAATTCAATAATGAAACGATTAAACTTGGAAAAATTGTTCTTTCTTCTAAGAAAACCATCTCTTCTCTTGAATCAAAAATTGAAATTTTAAACAAAGAGATAGTGATTCTTAAAGAAAAACAAGTTGCTGTGATTGAAACTTTTCCTCCCATATCTTGTGAAAATAAAAAGGATGAAGTTTTAAAATGCAATGAGTGTAGTGTTTTGAAAAATAAGGTTAAGGATTTAAATAACACTCTTGCAAAATTTACGATGGGAAGAGATAATCTAAACATTATGTTAGGAAACCAAAAAGGTACTTTTGGAAAAGCTGGTTTAGGTTATCATCCAAAAATTCATGAAAAATCTTTTAAACTCTTCAATCACAACAAACCCTCAAGTAGTCCTTTCATTAAATGCTTTCACTGTGGTAGAAATGGTCACACTGCCTCTATTTGCAATATTAGAAAGAATAAAAATGTAGTTGGCAAAAAGATGTGGATTCCAAAGGGCACCTTGCCCAAGACTAACTCTTATGGACCCAAGATGGTTTGGGTACCAAAGGTTAAAATATGATTTGTTGTTGTAGGTGTGCTTGAAAGCCAAGGACTTAAATTGGTATCTTGATAGCGGCTGTTCAAAGCACATGACAGGAGACAAAAGCAAGTTCTCCTCATTGGTACCTAAGAATAGTGGTTATGTCAGGTATGGTGACAACAACAAAGGTAAAATTCTTGGGATTGGTTCTATTGGTAAGAGTCCTAATCCCACTATTGAAAATGTTTTGTATGTGGATGGTTTGAAGCATAATTTGCTAAGCATTAGTCAACTTTGTGATAAAGGAAACAAAGTGGTTTTCGATTCTTCAAAATGCATGGTCATGGATTCTATAAATGAAAATGTTATTGTAATTGGACCTAGAATTGGAAATATCTATATGCTTGATTTAGATAAAATACCTTCAAATGATGCATGTTGTCTTATTAGTAAAGAGGATGAATCTTGGCTATGGCATAGGAGAATGGCTCATATTCACATGGATCATCTTAATAAGTTAGTTCGAAAGGACTTAGTAATTGGCTTACCAAAGCTTCGTTTTGAAAAAGATAAACTTTGTGATGCATGTCAAAAGGAAAACAAGTAAAGGCATCTTTCAAATCTAAAAATATTGTTTCTACAAACCGGCCTTTACAACTTTTACATATGGATTTATTTGGCCCTTCTAGAACTAAAAGCTTTGGTGGCAATTACTATGCTCTTGTTATTGTGGACGACTATTCTCGCTATACATGGACTTTATTTATTTCTCACAAAAATGATGCTTTTAATGCTTTTCAAAACTTGCAAAGGTTATACAAAATGAGAAGGGACTTAACATTGCTTCCATTCAAGTGATCATGGTGGGAATTTGAGAATGAAGCATTTGAAGCATTTTGCACAGAAAATGGCATTGATCACAACTTTTCTCGCTCCAAGGACACCGCAACAAAATGGAGTGGTTGAAAGGAAAAATCGGTCTCTTGAAGAGCTAGCGAGGGCGATGCTCAATGAGACTAACCTTCCTAAGTACTTTTGGGCGGGCAGCGTGAGCAGCTTGCTATGTGATGAATCGAGTTCTTATAAGGCCGATCCTTAAGCAAACACCGTATGAACTCTACAAAGGAAGGAAGCCCAACATTTCCCACCTTCACGTTTGGGATGCAAGTGTTTTGTCCTAAACAATGGTAAGAATAACCTTGGTAAATTTGATGCTAAAGCTGATGAAGGTTTATTTCTTGGATATTCCACTTCTAGTAAAGCTTTTGAATTTTTAATAAAAAGAACTTGGACTGTTGAAGAATCATGCATGTTTCTTTTGATGAATCTAACCCCAAATCTTCAGTAGAAGAAAGTATTGATGATCTTGCAGAAGTATTTGGAGATACCTATTTAGAGGAACAAGAGAGATCAAAAGTTCAAAAGGAGGATCAAGAGTCCTTGCCTCAACACTCTCAAGAACTCTCTCACTCAAATCTTCCAAAGGAATGGAGAGTCTCAAAGAACCATCCTCTTGACAACATAATAGGTGATATCTCAAAAGGGGTAACGACTCGAAACTCTCTTAATCATGCATGTCATCATATGGCCTTTGTCTCTCAAATTGAACCAAATGACGTCAATGAAGCCATCTTTGATGAGCATTGGACCTTTGCTATGCAAGAGGAATTAAATCAATTTGAGAGAAATGATGTTTGGGAACTTGTCCCTAGGCCTAAAGATCACCTAGTCATTGGGACCAAATGGGTCTTTCGCAACAAGCTTGATGAAAACGGTATCATTGTTAGAAATAAAGCTAGACTTGTTGCAAAAGGCTATAATCAACAAGAGGGCATAGATTTCAATGAAACCTATGCACCCGTGGCTAGATTAGAAGCTATTCGCATGCTTCTCGCATTTGCATGAATCATGGATTTTAAACTTTTTCAAATGGATGTTAAGAGTGCATTTCTAAATGGTTTTATTCAAGAAGAAGTATATGTTGATCAACCCCCCGGTTTTGAAAATTTTGAATTTCCAAATCATGTTTTCAAATTGAAAAATGCTTTATATGGTTTAAAACAAGCTCCGAGAGCTTGGTACGAGAGGTTGAGCAAATATTTACTTGAAAAAGGTTTTGAAAGAGGAAAAGTTGATACCACTCTTTTCATTAAACACAAAAATCATGACATTTTACTTGTTCAAATTTATGTTGACGATATCATCTTTGGTGCTACTAATGAGTCTTTGTGTGAAGATTTTTCCAAAATCATGCAAAGTGAGTCTGAAATGTCCATGATGGGAGAGCTCAACTACTTCCTTGGTCTTCAAATCAAACAAACAAAAGAAGGAATTTTTATAAATCAATCCAAATATTGCAAGGAGTTACTTAAAAGATTTGGAATGAGCAACGCCAAAGAAATCTCAACTCCCATGAGCACATCATTCTATCTTGACAAAGATGAAGGTGGTAAGTCGGTCGAAGTAAGTAAGTATAGAGGTATGATAGGATCTCTTCTCTATCTCACTGCTAGTCGTCCGGATATTATGTCTAGTGTTTGTATGTGTGCACGTTTTCAAGCAAATCCTAAGGAATCACATCTCTTAGCGGTAAAGCATCATGAGATATCTCACCGCACACAAACCATGGGTTTATGGTACCCCAAAGGTCTTGTTGCACACTTATTGGGTACTCGGATTCCGATTTTGCGGGTTGCAAAATGGACCGAAAAAGCACTAGTGGGACATGTCACTTACTTGGGAATGCCTTGGTCTCATGGCATAGTAAGAAACAAGCCAGTGTGGCTTTGTCCCTTCTTGAAGCGAATACGTTCTGAGCGGTTGTTGTGCACAAATTATTTGGATGAAACAACAGTTGAATGATTATGGGATTAATCAAAACTGTTCCAATTAAGTGCGACAATACTAGTGCCATAAACCTCACGAAAACCCGGTTTATCACTCCCGGACCAAACACATAGAAATTAGGCACCATTTTATTAGAGATCATGTTCAAAAAGGAGATTGTGTGATTGAGTTTGTGGAAACATCTAAACAACTTGCAGATATTTTTACTAAACCTTTGCCTAAAGAAAGCTTCTTTTTTATAAGAACCGAGTTAGGAATTTTAGATCAATCATGCATTGAATGACTGCGTGTGAGTGCATTTTATTATGAATAAGTTCTAACTTGGGTGTTGGAGTGTGCTAACATTTTTATGCAGGTTCCGTTACCAAGACTAAAAGTGGAGAAATGCAACCGTCCTTCCTGTAATCGCTAAAATAAAAAGTTTGTGCAGGTTATGTTAACTGCAAACAATTATGCTTCATTGAACCCTTGATACTCTATTATTTTTCGCCATCTAGTTACACGTATATGCATACGTTTTACATGTCTTTCCCTTTATCTTTTCCGCTTTTTGATGTTGCCAAAAGGGGGAGAGTTATATGATTCAGGGGGAGTGGTTTATTCCGTGCATATTGTGAGGGGGAGTTCTTCACCAAAATGCCAAAATGCGCCTAAACTCTGATATCTTTTTTTTAATATTGTGAGGGAGAGTTTTTCTAAAATACGTGCTTAAACTCTGATATCTTTTATTGAAAAACCTTGCTTATATCTCATTGCTATATCATGATTATATTTTTACTAAAAAACCCTCCATGAGATGTTTGTCATCATCAAAAAGGGGGAGTCTGTGAATACATGCCTTGACAGGATGATTTTGATGATTGACAAAAGGGAGTCTTGCAAATAGTCAACCGTGCAAAAAGTGGAAAAGAATACCAAGACGCGTATCAAGAATGATTGTTTCTCAAGTCTTTGGGTTCTGGTTATTTATTTATCTTTATTAAGACAATTTGTAAGTAGTAATAAAAAGCTCTCAATTAAAATTAAATCACACGCACAAAATATTTTGACATGCATATCTCGTGTCGGATGTCGAGCTGAAGAAGTCGGATGTCGAGCTGAGGAGGAAGTCGCGTATCGAGCTCTGAGGAAGTCGGATGCCGAGCTGAGGAAGTCGGATCTGGTGAGGAGGAAGTCGCGTTTGAGCTCTGAGGAAATCGGATGTCGGTGAGGAGGAAGTCGCGCGTGTCGAGCTCGAGGAAATCGGATGTCGGTGAGGAGGAAGTCGGATGTTGAGCTCGAGGAAGTCGTATGTCGCGTGATGAGCTCTTGTCGCGTCTTGGTGATGATCCGAGTGTCGGCCGATGAGGTCGCTGCATCGAGGTCGCGTGGTCGGTGATGAGGTCGCGTGAATGAGCTATGAGAACCGAGCCGATGAGGAGGTCGTATGCCGAGTGGTTCCGAGGTCGCGTGTCGAGGTCGTATGCCGAGCCGCGGTCGAGGTCGTCTGGTCGAGCCGTGTGGCGAGGTCGTGCGAGCCGTCTTGAGGTCGATGCCGAGCCGTCGCGTGTTTTCAATTCTTTCATGTTCAACGAACTGACAAATTCCAACGGACGGATCCCCGCCAGCGGGCAAATCCTCAACGGACAATTCTTCTTAAAGTGACGCTCCTCCATTGCCTATATAAACACAGCTCGTGAGCCTTGTAAACACGACAATACAACGCAGTGCTTAATTCTTTGTGCTAAAACTCTGTCAAATATTTTTCATCACTCACACTTATTTGAGCACAATTTTTGAGAGCCTTTTTATTCTACATTATTTGAGTTGTATTATTTGAGCTTCAATTTGTTATATCTGCACTATTGAGTGTATCTTTCTCATCTCATTTTATTTGTGAAAATCATTTCTTTTTGGGTAGGAATCCCAAGGTGTTCATAGAGAGGTGATATCTCTTGAACGTATTGCTCTGGTATAGAGTTGTAAAGGTTTCTAGCTGAACCTGATTTAAAAGCTAGTGATTTAGTGAAAATCCCATAGTGGTTTGCTTTGGGGGGAGGGCGTAGGCCACAGGGTGTTTGGTGGCGAACCTCGTATAAATTCCGCGTGCTCTTCTTTGCTCTCTGTCTCTTTATCATTCAAGCACTTTATTTATTTTTGTTCTTTATTTATTATTCGGTCATTTATTTTCTGTAATTTTTTATATAAGCACCGCTATCACAATTCACCCCCCTCTTGTGTTTGAAGTCAATTGGTAACAACCTGTATTGACTGTAGATATCTCGAGCTGGTGCATCACTTGGGTCAGGTTCGACAGTGGTCATGGGGAGCTTTAGCCCTATGCAAGTTGTACAGTTATCTTGGCGACGCCGATAGGTTCGAGTGCCATGGGTTAGCGGGCTACATGACACTCTTTCATGTACCACTGTGTTATTAAATAAGAAAATTAAATTTACAAATTATTTTAACTCTAACACGATTTCGTAACTGATTCATTATTGTTATTTGTGACAGACGTGGATCTACGAGTATTTTCCTACTATAGTATATCAGAGGCTTGTTGACGGTTACAGCGGTGAGTGTGTACGTGCTAACCGCTGGACATCTAAGAGGGGTAAGGGGAAGGTCCTTCCATATAGGCAAGCACTGGATGCGTTGACCACTGATGACGTGTATTGGACACCGTGGGCCACCCATAGGCAACATTGCCCACTCGCTAACATGACATTCTTTTAGGGGTACATCCGGTGTGGGAACACCATAGTGTCGTACCTGCCGGAGAGGGTACTGTCCCTCGGCTGAGGATATTAGTCTTAACTGGATGTCATCTCACTTGTACTCCATTAGATACAAGTTTCAGTTGAGGTAGGCTGCTTATCCAGCTGAGTGCATCGAGGGATACATAGAGTGGTATTATAGGGTCTCACATCCGCTGTTGATATCTCCACACGCTCCACATGATCCACATGATGATGTTGTGTATCATCAGGTAAGGAATAATAAGTTCTTGCACTGTATATATTATATCCATTGGTAACATTATCTAATTATTTGCTATAATTTATTTATGTCATTTGTAGGTGGATTCTGTTGATGCGATACGCAGGTTGGATAGAGTTGCCGCCATACTGCATTAGGTTGTTGATTACGCACTGGAGGAAGATGAGATGTGTGACTACCTTCGGGAGGTGCTTCGGATAGCGGAAGGTCACTGAATAGTTGTGTTTTTATGTATTTAATTATATGCGAACACCTGTTTTTGATTAATGTAATTATTATTATTATTATTATTATTATTATTATTATTATTATTATTAGTGAGTTTAGAAATACAAAATAATAAAAACAAACTTAAACGTGACTATTTATTAAACGCAACTACTCATTCAACAACAACAAAATAACATTATATGATCACCGAATACAACTACAACACCCAACTACAACATTAAAAAAAACAAACCCAACTATTTATTAAACACAACTACTCGTTCAACAACAACACAACACAACATTACATGACCTAGTTACCAGTTCTAATCCTTGGCTATGGTTGACGACACCTTGCAATGATCTCATCAACTGTTCTTGGTACACGACATTTATCAATGATCTCGTCGATTGATCTTCCAAGCGCAACATACAACTCTATTGGGCCATGGCTAGAATGATCATTGAATGCTTCCTACATACTTTGTATGTTGCCGTCGTTTAGAAGTGTCATATTCATTTACTGAACACGCCCACTAGCTACCGAAACAGGGCATCGATAGTAGGTCTCTGCCACTATACGTGATCCAGCACCGAGCTTTCGCCGAATCTTTTGCTTGAGTTCTTCAATGGTGATGGATGTCTTCAGCCTATATATTTATGGAACGTCGCATTCATAAACCACGCCATCAGCACTTGTAGTGATTCTGCTATCGTAATAGACAACGACAAGGCTCAAATCCATCAAGAACTTGGTTGACTGAGTGAGTGATATGGCTCACGAGCGGGATAAGGGATAAATTTGATTTAGGGTTTATGTGAACTTGGGTGTGTGAAAACGGTTCTATTTATAGAACGCTTGATACGATCTGAACCGTTAAAAGTGTGTCGATCGCATCTTGTCCGTTGATATTTTTCAACATAAAGGACAAAAAATACACGCGCAATTAGCTTAATTGCGCAGAGGACATAAATTTCTGTATACCACGCGCAAATAGGCTATTTGTGCGTGTACAATTTTTTAAATTTTGTACACGCACAAATAGCTTATTTGCGCTTGGTATACAGAAATTTATGTCCTCCGCGCAAATAAGCTATTTGCACGTGTACAAAATTTAAAAATTTATACACGCGCAAATAGCTTATTTGCGTGGATTTTCCTTATTTGCGTGTGGTAATTTCTTATTTGCGAGTTCCAAAAAATTTTTGGTAAAAAAATGTAGAGTTTTATTATTTACCAAGGGTATTTTTGGAATATATTGGGTGTACCCAGCAATTTGTTGGATGCATTTAACAATTTCTTTTTTATATGGTCAGCGAGCTGGCCCACTAGTCCATGGACAAAACTCGTCTAAACGAACCAAGCCCAAAAAAATGAGAAATACTTTTTGCACCCCAATTTTACTTTATTTTTTACTGGCACCCCATTTTTACTTGTTGCGCCCTCCCCTGGGGCAAACAATTTTACTAGTCAGTGACGGATGGAATTGAAAATTCACCGCTCCACCACGCCGAAGAATTTGGAGAAAACTAGAAATACACATGTTTGAACCAAATTGGTGGTAGCAAGGTCAGGGATGTGGATCTAGCCATTGGTAGAGTGGGGGATGATGGGGATTGGCGGGTGAGGGTGTAAGGGTTGTTGAAGCTGAATAATGTGCAAATTAGGGTTGGGAATGTGACGTAAGCCGTGACTGACTACTAGCAAATACAATGAAGAATTTGGTTGTGACGTGTGTCGAAACAAAGATGAAATCAAACATTTTAGAAGAATCAATAATTTCTAGTAAAAGTTATAAAGTGTTTTTCAGTAAACAACTTAATTAGAGCACCCACAACGAGGTGTCTTTAAATTGCCATCCCTGTGTTCTCTTACTGACACACTATCCAACTCAATTTTCTTTTGTCTCTTTCTCTCTCATCACGGGCCCACTGAGAAGTGTAGCAACCGTAAACTATAGAAATGATTTGACCAAAAAACAAATGACAGTAAACAAACACGTAGGATAAAACACGCCGAGTGGACACTAAAAAACGCTGCAAAGTTTTAGTTGGCGTGTGCTAATCTTGCTCTTAGGCATTTATTTAAAAAGTTTTTTTTTGAATAACTTTATTTAAAGTTACCCTAAAGAATACTGAAAAAGTTATTCTAAAGAATACTGAAAACAATTTATTTATAACAATATATAAAGGGGATATGATGTTTTGGTGTAACATTTTTCCTTCTAATTTTACCCTTACATAACTGTAAATTTAAATTTAAATTTTAAATTTATATAACAAAAAGTAACAGAAGCAGAATAACTGTTTCTATCATTTATTAAGAAAAAAGGAAAGGGGTGCAACCCTTGGAATGCTGCTGCGAGAGAGAAAAGGGAGAGGAAGAAAGTGAATAGAGAAAAAATAGAGGGGCAGAGAAATGAGAGATCGACGAATGATAGAGATATTCAAACAGAGAAGACATGGGGTGCGACCGGTATGGTGAAATCAGCGCTTGGAAAACATTAAAGCACCGTGAACAGAGACGGAAACAATGCTGGCGTAGAAGAATAGAGGAGCCGTTGTGCTCTTTGGTGGCGTGGTGGTCTGAAACTGCATGCACGCACCAGGCGATGGAGTTCGTTCGCTGATGGAGGCATCATTGTGGGGTGTTGTTATGTGGGTGAAAGATAGTGACGAAGATGAAAGGAGAAGATGGTAAGTGCATCCCTCTCTGGGTGGTGTTCTGTTGCTTCCTATTCCTCTCTTTCTCACTCTATTTTCATGTGTTCCCCTTTTTTGTGATTGCAGTGCCGTGATATATGGAGAATGAGTGAGGTAAATTGTGGGGTAATGACAAAAATGTATACCAATTCTAGATTTTAGACAACCAAAGGCACTGCAATGCAGAGAATTGGGTAGTGGATGAGTAGCAACAAATCATTGTGTATGTATCGGTGAGTCAATTTTGTGAGATGAAATGACCAAAAAAATTGAAGAACCCAACAGACACCCTCTGAACGGTTTCCCCCTTTAAAAACATCATGATCTTATTATCCCGTGATTGTTTTGCTGTTCTCCAAAAAATTTTGCTTGGTAGGTTTCCATTGTGGCATTGTCATCTTTGGTTAAATTTTTATTTTTAATCTCTGTTTATTATTTTTTGTTGGATTCATTGTTGTGCTGAATGATTGGAATAAATAAATGTTTAAACAGACACTATATTAAACTTTTACAATGACACTTGTGTGAAATTTCTGCATGTAGGCTATGAATAATCTATCCTTTATCTTTACATTAAAAAACTTCCTATTTTATCATCAAAGGCAGGCAATTTTTTTTCTTCACGTGCATTATCAGCATGTGATAAGTTATTATGCTTTCAATTTTGCCATGGAGTCTCAATGAAATGACCATTTTCCTCTTATGTCACGATAGGGATATGGAAGAAAAGACAAACTTCTTATTCAAATGTGACTCTACCATCTGCAATCTTTAACTACAAATTTAAATTTAAAATCTATCTTCTATAATCTTCTCAAACCATGATTTATTTGATGAATGTGTTGCAACTTATTTTAAAACTCTTAGATCCGTGTTGTCATTAGGTAATGTCTTTCAAGCATTGGATTTGATGCAGTTACAAGCAGCCTTCTTATCCTCTGAGGTTGATGCGGCAGATTCAGTAGTTTTAGCTCCAAAACGACGTGCAGCTGGTAGTTGCCCACTTCCACTCACCAATTAGCTTGCACAAGGTATCATGTCCTCCATCACATCACTAGAGAAAATTGCAGCCTCTAAAGATTTCATGGTTGCTGAAATGATATGAAGTTGGTCTGAATTTACACTGAATTTTTTCACCATATTATAGAGGTTTGAAATGTAAAGTAGTTTTTGATTAATTGGGTGAATATGGTGGACTGCAAGAAGAAAAAACATATCATTTTGATATTGCCTTCGATTTTTCAAATGTTAGGCTAGGTGGAAGTAGTGAATAAGGGGTTACTCAATTTCAACAAAGTTCATTGGAGAAATCTGTTACATTTTATTTAATGTTTTCAATTCCTCTAAGAATTTGATCACTTAACCTGCTAAACAAAACTATTATTTGTAACGAAAGTAAACCTTATTAGTGTTGTCACTCATACAAATTTTCTGCCATGACAACTGCTTTATTTAGGAACAAAACTAAGGTAGCATTGGATAATGAGTTGGCTCTAAATTCAGTTCTAATAGGTAGTAATATACCCTCTCTCTATTTATAGTGTTTTTTTTTGGGGGGGCTGAAATTGTAGTCTTTGTGATTGATCCAGGTTTATTTGGAATGAAGCCAAGTATCCGACTGTGTTGGAGATCATGGACGACACTTATGGTCAAGTGCCAAAGATTGAGGATTATCTCAAGGTTTTTCATTTTCGTCCCAATCTGTACTTCCAATTTTGATTCATGAAGTGGTTGAATTATTTTAAAATTTCGGGGTTGTTGAATAACTCCCTGAAAAGTTTGAATTCAAATTTATTACATTTGGTGTCAGATTTTTAAGTTTGCTTTTTTATTATATTACTTTTTCCTTTGCTAATTTCTTTAAAACCCTTTAGATTCATAATATATGCTATTGTTTTGACTAAAACAAGCATCATCATTCATAGATTTTTATTGTTATTTTATTTTATCGATTGCACTTTGTTTGTGCATTGAGGGAACCAAAAAAGAGGACATAAGAATGCAAACTTTACTGAAAAGTTAACAATGCAACTCTCAATCGAATGTAGGAGTGACATTTTGGATTGTGACAGCCCACACTTATACACAGAAGATGGAGTACACTTTGCACTGGCACAACAACTCTCAATTGGTTACTTCTCGGATGTCCAAGCACAAGAGGTATATAAATTTTGTTCATATGGAATAGATTGTGATACTTATAATTGGGACTTATTTTATGTTGATTGATTGCTGACAGGGAGTATTCCCACTAAGGCTTCCACAAAGGCAGCATGTTTTTTGTTCTAATTGGGAATATGTTTTTGGATTTTTGGTTTCAAAGGAAATGGATATCAGATCCAAGTTATACAAAATCTTGGTATGACAGAGGTGCAAAGAAAACTCAAGCTGACAAGTATAGGAAAGGAGCATGCGAAAAGTAAGGGAGAATGTTTTTATCCAATTAAATGTTTAATTTGTTGTTTTTCCAATGACATCTTTATGTTCATTTTCAGTTCGTAAATATATTAGTCTAATTCGTTAGTATTGCTAAAAAATGATCTGTGATTTATAAAAAATTGATCTGATCAGGTGCAAGAGTTACAATTTCAAGGAGACAATAATAGCAACTCACTTGGAGTGAAGAGAATGAAGGAAAAATAATTTTAAAAAGTACATTAGTAAATAGAAAAAATAACACAATACTAGCAAATCTTTTTATTTTATTTTATGCTAAAAATAAAGATCATGTAAAGGAAAAAAAGGAAGAGGTGAAGAAAATCCCTTTTCATAGTTTTATGTAAATTTTTAGTGCAATGGTTAAATAAATGCAGATCAAATTAGTAAGGTCGTGTTTTCTTTAAGATATACTTGTTAGATATTTTCTATTTTTGTTAACACATATATAATCTTTTACAGGTTTTACAAAGATGTTGTTGATTTTTTTGATTCTGCCAAAAAGAAGCACAACGTGAAGAATTATTAAGTTATCTCTGTACCCTCCCCTTTCTATTGCTAAAAAAATCTTCTTTGCTTTTTGTTCTGTTATGTGGATTTACCCTTTTGAATAGCAAGTGTCCCATCTCTGATTATTTATTGAAAAAGTTTAATACCGGATATCCATTGTCTATTTGTATTTTAGGTCTTCTTTTCTTAAAAAGTACATGATTTTTCTTCAATAGTTGTTGGGGATGTAATTTTCAATGGCTACCCAGATGAGATTACCATTGAGGTTAAAAGAGTGACTTTGGATTTCAGGATTTTTTGGACTAGAAGGAAGGAGAGGGATGCTTGACAAATAAATGGATCTTTTTCTGCAGTAGGATTGATCAATCGATGCTTAACAATACATTTTTACCTTACCATAAGATTTTTCAATAGGATTGATTACTTTGGCATCCAATTTCTCGACCTCTTTGAGAAATTTAGGTCCTTTCTCTTTTTGGCAAGTCAACCTTGCATCTTTTTCCATTTCTTTTTGGTGGAATTGGTAGAGTTTTGGAAAAGGTGGTAGAGTTTTCTATTTCCATTTCATTGATATCTCTTCTGCAAAAACAGTAATGCTAGAGTCAATTTGAGAGCGGCAATCCCAACATACATATAGGTTGAGATTAAGAGATTCGTGCCTAAAAGATCTTGAGTTGATTACAATAGCACCTCACAAAAGGAATATAGTGGGTTTGACAAATGGAATGTATGGATTTGCCATAGCCATTTTGAGGGGGTCCTTTATACAAATTTGAGTGTTAAATACCCTGATTTGCCATTTGATGTCGTTTACTCTTTTCTCTATATTGAATTTTATACAAAAATTTTATTCCTCCCGAAAATCTTAGTAAACATCACACCATAGGGATTGATGACATTGTCTGAAAGACTGTAGTTTTTCAAAAAAAAAAAAAGAACTAATTGATGACATTTTTTACGAAAAATTGAGAAAAATCCTTCCAAGGTAATCTTGCAAGGAGGTTATTAATGTTTATTTCATTAATATGTTTCGTAAAAAAAAAACCATTAAAATATTATCTTATTGGTTAATTCTAAATACAAAGTGTATTTATTTTGATTAAATACAGGAAATTAAAGAAATCTCCTAAATCCGAATTATTATTTGGTTTATCAGTGAAGTCATAATCAAATATGAATAGACAATAGTATTCGTAACTAAATAATACTTTAAGTTTTGTCTTTATTTACATTTGATTTATGCATTTTATGTATGTTTTCCTAAGCCTATTTATATATTTTATGTATGTTTTTCTAAGCCTACAATCAACCACTGTTAATTTAGTATATTTGTTATGTTTTGGCATTTTGAGTTACACATGTATGGTTAATTGGATATTTTGACAATTATAAATTTACGGAATATTTGATTGGTTAATATATACATATAATTATCTATATGTGTTAATAATAATGTGTCATTCTGAAAAATAATACATACTGTAGCGTAATAAAAATACCGTATATCATAAGTTATTTTTATAAGTGTATCCAACGTCTATATTCATGAGATAAATCCATATAATTTCTAATAAACTCCTTCAACTATTCTCATTTCCAAATATTAAAAAAAGTTTTATACGGACACCTAAAAATAGAAATAAAAACACAAAAATGTGTCGCACCACATCAAACCAACTCAAGAATAAGGCTATTAAAGTACTCGCTTTTGGTCCACCAACAAAAATATTATTTGTCTTTAGTTTTTATAAAACAAAAAGACAATATATGTTAACAAAAGTAAAGATCCTCTCCATTTAAAAAACAATGAAAAGTTCAATTACTATTATTTTAGGTATATAAATGCATATATTTCTAAAATTGGCGACACAAATTAGATATTTATTAGTATTTTTTATACACTCAAAATCATAGTAATTAGGAATTTCCATTTCTTTCTAAAAATAAATGGAGGAAATCTCAGCTCTTTAACAAAAAAGCTCAACTTAAAGCATTTTGACTTAAAACAAAAAATATATATTAAAGTTTGTTTTAGAACTCACTCACAATTGTTCATTGAGCCGCCGCCCTGTATTGGATAATGAATTGAAGTATTGATTAAAATAAAGAAAGATTGAGCGCAATCATATATTAACACACTTTTTTCAGTTATTATCTTATATTAACACTCGTACAACAATATCATATTGTAGATTCCACACCTGTACAAACATATAATAACTTCGACATGAATTCATCTTAAACAAATATCTAACCACAAGTAACAGAAGCACTGCACAAATGTATTAATCTATAAAGAAATTTATTCAAGTCCATTGTTCTTCGTTTGGATTACTCCCGTATTCTTCATTCATTCACAACTTGGCTAACTCTTTCCCCTTCTGCAACAGGATCTTTATTCTTTGATAAGTCTTCACCCCCTGCAATTATATCAACAACATAAAAATCAGAATCTATATATATATATATATATATCATAAACTACTTGAAAAAGAATTACCTTGTGGTGATTGATTCTCCCCAGATTTGGCAAACCAAGATCCAACAACATCCTTAACCTTGTTGACCACCCGTTTCCCTGGACTGTTCACATGGCTCTCTTCACGCGCTTCCCCTGTCTTATCATCCCCATTACTCAAATCTCCATCCCCCTTCTTCACCGGTTCTTCTTTCCGCTTATGTAAAGCTTCTGAAATCACCTCAGAAAGTGTCTTGTCTTCCTCGCCAGGCCTTAGCTTCTCAGCCAAATAGCCCTTCACGGGAACCCCTTTTCCTTGATCTTTAACCCCATTTTTTGTTTCAGTTTCAACACCACCAGTGCTAGTTCCATACACTTTGGACTTTACTGCACTTCCTACCTCAGCAACCTTCCCATAAACTGGAGCTAATTTCTCTGTAAGAGAATTAGCAATGTTCTTTCTATATCCTGCAGTGCGCCCTGACATGTTAGAACCATTCTTCTTACTTTCTTGTTTCTCATCATTATTCTCCACCTTGTCGCCGTTTCTGTCTCCTTTCTCATCATGACCGAGCTTAGAAGCTTCATTGTTTTCAGTTCCATCAGCGGTTGCAGGCGAGATTTCAGTTTCATCTGTAGTGTTGAAGGTTTCTTCCTTTGTTGAGGGAATTTCCAGGTTTCTTCCATTGTGGGTTTTTGTTGCAGCAGAGGTGTGTGGCACAAACTGATCATGGCTTCCGGTAGGAGGGTATTCAGTGTCCGCAACAGTTGACTGGATTTTTGGTTCTGTGGTAGGTTTTAGCTCATCGCGGATATTCATTCTTTCAAAAGATTCCTGAATTGGTCTAATGTCTTTCATATGATCATCACTTCCTATAAGCCAACACAGATGGAAATATTAATCCCATTGGTAAATAAATTGTTAAGGTCATGGAAAGCCAAAAGCAAAGCAAAGCAAGAGTAAATTTCACATTTTATCTTAACTCAAAAAAAAAAAAAAAGAGTCTGTAGTCTTGTATTATTTTTATTTAATCCAATTTTTAACTAAACTTTATCACTCATACTTAATTGTCTTAAGGTAAGTAAGTATCATTGGACATGTCATGTTATTGATTATATATTTTTGGTACTTACCAAACATGGACTGTGAGACCATACCATGTCACCAATACTAAAATCAGTAAAAAAAAAAAAAATAATAATAAAAATAAAATCAACTGAGTACTCATTTTATCAATTTAACCATTAAAATAGTAGTACATTAATATTATATCGATAGAAAGCATTTATTTTTCGAATTTTTTCTAATGCAGATGCAGAGTTCATAGGCTCATAGCAAAAAAATTGAGTTCTGCACCTGACTTCCCTGAATTTTCCACTTTCTCAGATGCAGGTGTAGCACTCTTAACAACTTCACTGTCATAAACTGCACAACATACAAACAATCCAAGTCAACTTTAATCAATAATACTTTTATCTTTTTAAATTCCCTTCAATAAAAGGTTTCAACACTTGCAAAAACTAAGTTTCTGAATTCCCTTTATATTCAAGAAAATTTTCTGGAGAAGTTAAAAAAGTATCTACAACTAGTCCATCTATTCTAGATTGCAGTTGCGGATAATGTAAAAAAAGAACATACTTGGTGTTTCATAAACTTCTGGGTCTTCAACCATTTCTTTATCCTCATCCAAGTCACCATCATCAGGAATATGCTGATGTTCATTATTATTTCCATTACCAAGTTGACCATGCTTCGTAATCGTATTCTTAATTTTCTTAGCCTTCGCCTTCATCCTATTCATAATCGGAGAGGACTTCTTCTCATGGTCAGTGTGTTGTTCTTCTGCGCCATGCGTCACAATATACATAAAAAATTTAAAAGGTAAAACAAAATAGAAAATATGTTTTGAACAAAATTATAAGAAAATTAGCGAAGGTGTCTTCAAATACAATAACACTTGCGCGCTTCTTACCTTGTTGTGAATCAACGTTATGGGGATTTTGTTCATCGTTCTCATGCACTTGACTATGAGCTACTCTTGAATCCATTTTTGTAAACAGAAGAATAGAAACTGCCTTCTCGTTAATGATAACTACCACATAGAGAGATCAAAAGACTCCGTTTCTTCTCTTCTTTATAGAGGGGGTGGGGAAAAACTTGACATTCGATGCCACCATTTGGCATCTCATGATTGGAGACACGTGTCAGATTACCGACATATATCTTTCATTTGACACGTGTTGGGTGTGTATGTGTACGTGGACTTCTAACTGGTGGCGGTCGATCTTTCTTTATCTTAAAACATAACTGCTACAGTGCTGCTGTCGTATTGGACGTGTATGGAAAGAGGTATCAGCCGACTAAGGAGAACGGTTCATCCAAATGTGAGTATCTGCACACGTAAACTGTCCTTATCATGAACGAAAGCGTACAAGTGTCTATGGCTATTTGGAAGGAGAGAAAAGATATCATTTTTTAATGCTTTCTTTAATTGTTTGACTAATAATTATGATATTCTCCAACTTTGGATATTTATATGGTAAATACAAGCCTCTAGTTGGTTCTTTTTCTGTTGATGATCGGGATAATTGGATTTGGGGACACTCATTCCGGTTATTCTGTAAGCTTTAGATGGCTAATTTGGGAATGGCTGAAACAAATGTCGACGACAGAACTAGTTGTTGGTTATGCCAAATGGGTGGGAGGCTGCAGGGGGTACAAAGCTGCTTTCAAGAATTAATTAGGTGAACTTTGCAATTATTTTGTGTCCCTTTCCAAATAATGTCGCAGTTAGAAAATGTTACTTTTTTGTAACAAAAAAAAAAAAGAAAAAAAACAGAAGATGTTACTTTTGTACCGAAACCCAAGTTTGCAAAAGGCTGTTGGATTTTACAAAACTCAAGTTTTCAAACTAGATTTTGACTTCAAAAGCACTATGAAGGGTTCAGATCATATTCTTATTTAAAAGCAACCACCACCAAAGCCTTTGTTTTCCTAGGTGGATCGTAAATCACTCGATGCCACAAATTTCTGTTATGTATTAAGTCTAAAAGATAGACCAATTAGCTCTATATCTCTCTTTTCGATTTGCCCTACATTTTTCCTTGATCTTCTTATCCCTCTAACTATAGGACTATGTTTTAAGTTTGGTGTAGTTGGGTTGACAGTAGAAGAATTATTCAAGGGGAAATTTCATTTTGAGGCCAGATGTTGAAGGTATATTTATTAAGTAGGTTGTTGTTTGTAATGTCATGTGTGGAATTTAGAATGCCTTAAAATCAGTTTGGAGGATCATGGAATTGCTTGAAAGTGTTTCTTGAACACTGGGAATCGATTCCCTAGCTATGGGAATCGATTCAAGCATGTTTGGTTCTCTGGGAATCGAAGCACGCCTCTGTGAATCGCATGAGAAACTTGCAGGAATCGATTCACTTCATTAATTCTTGCAGGGAAAGTTTTTTGTACTAGGTGAATCGATTCACCTTAGACTGTGAATCGATTCACAGTCGGGTTTTTCTATAAAACCGGCGCTGCAGAAATCAGACGGAGAGCAAATTTATTCTAGGGTTATGTGCAGCCGTTCTTGAGCGTCTTTGTGAGGTTTTAGGGGCTGGGAAACACGGTTAAACACCTTGGGATCTTAGGATAGAATAGAGGGAGGATTGAAGGCTTTCTCTATTGTTGTTCTTGAGAGTTTATCATAGAGGGAAAGAGAGAGAGATTGGGAACTCTTGGGTTTGTTCTTTGTGGACATTGTAAAGGGGGTTCTAAGCAATTGTAATCTCTTGTAAGACTCATTGATAGTGAAACGGAGGGCTGCTCTCTCCCGCAGACGTAGGCCATCTTCTTTGGGGCCGAACTGCGTAACCAAATTGCGGTGTCTTCTTCTCAACTTTTATCTCCTTTGTTTGTTTGTTTGTTTTATTGCACCTTGTTGATTGAGTGGTTGATTGCTAATATTTAGTTATTGGTTGCCATTGAAGTTTGTTCCATTTATCTTGTTTGAATCACAACAAGTGGCGCCGTCTGTGGGAAGGGAACAAATCATTCAAGTGAGCACCATGGGTACTAAATGGGACATCGAGAAATTTTTCGGTAATAATGACTTCGGTCTATGGAAGGTGAAGATGGAAGCAATACTTATTCAACATAAGTGTTTTGAAGCCTTGAAGGGTGAGGCAAGAATGCCGGCAACTCTGTCTCAAACGGAGAAGAAGGAGATGATAGATAAGGCAAGAAGTGCCATTATCTTGTGCCTTGGCGATAAGGCACTGAGGGAAGTTGCAAGAGAAAAGACCGCGGCGGAGATGTGGGCAAAGTTAGAATCGTTGTACATGACAAAGTCATTGGCCCACAGGTTATGTCTGAAACAACATCTCTACTCATTCAAGATGGTAGAGACCAAACCTATTGTGGAGCAACTAGCAGAATTCAACAAAATTATCGATGACCTGTAGAACATTGATGTGAAGCTCGATGACGAGGATAAGGCTCTGCTCTTATTGAATTCGTTGCCTAGATCCTTTGAACACTTTAAGGATGCACTCCTCTATGGTAAGGAGTCCACTATTACTTTGGAGGAGGTCCAACAATCTATTAGGACCAAGGAGCTAACCAAGCTCCAAGACTTGAAAGTGGATGATAGTGGTGAAGGCTTAAGTGTGTCAAGGGGAAGAAGTGAGAGTAGAGGAAACCACAACAAAGGGAAGAATTCTAGGTCGAAGTCCAAGTCAAAGGGGAACAATAAGAAGTATAAGTGCTTCAATTGTCACAAGACCGGACACTTTAAGAAGGGCGCCTTACGAGAAAGGGGCGGGGTGATTACGTGGATGTTGCAATTGCTATGGAGGATGGTTATGAGAGTGCGGGCTCTAGTGGTGTCGAGTTTGGAATCAAAAGAACTGGGTCATGGACTCGGGATGTTCTTATCACATGTGTCCTAGGAAGGAATACTTTGAGACTTTGAAGCTTAAAGAAGGTGGAGTCGTTCGCCTGGGTGACAACCGAGCTTGTAAGGTGCAAGGTATGGGTTCGATTCGTCTCAAGATGTTTGACAACCGTGAATTTCTTTTACAAGATGTGAGGTATGTTCCTGAACTCAAACGAAATCTTTTATCTATAAGCATGTTTGATGGATTAGGCTATAGTACTAGGATTGAACATGGCATGATTAAAATTTCGAATGGTGCATTAGTAATGGCTAAAGGATCTAAAATGTGTGGCTTATACATATTAGATGGTTGTCTTTGTTATAGGGCATGCATCATTAGCTAGTCAAGCTCCGCATGATAAAACTAAACTATGGCATTTAAGGTTAGGGCATGTTAGTGAAAGAGGTTTAGTTGAACTAGCTAAACAAGGTTTGCTAGGTAGTGATAAATTTGATAAGCTAGAATTTTGTGATAATTGCATACTAGGCAAACAACATAGGGTTAAGTTTGGAAGTGGCATGCATCATTCTAGTAAGCCCTTTGAGTATATTCACTCGGACCTTTGGGGTCCCTCAAGAGTAATGACTCATGGAGGGGTTCCTATTTTCTCACCATGATTGATGATTTCTCTAGGAGAGTATGGGTTCACATTTTGAAAAATAAAAGTGACACATTTGAAAAATTCAAAGAATGGCATACTCTCATAGGAAATCAAATAGAACTAAACTGAAAGTTTTAAGGATCGACAATGGCTCTGGAGTTTGTTTGAGCAGCTTTAATGAGTTTTGCAGAAACAGGAATTAAGAGACATAGGATCAGTGGCGGGGACACCGCAACAAAATGGTGCAGCGAGCATGAACAGGACTATTTTGGAGCGGGTCGGATGTATGCTTTGGGAGGTGGGCTACCTAAAAGTTTCGGGGTGAAGGCTGTGAGTCTGACTTACTTGATCAACAGATGCCCATCAACGGCTTTAAACTTCAAGACACCTATGGAAGTTTGGAGTGGAAAAGCGGTAGAATATTCTACATTGAAGGTTTTGGGGCTTTGGCGTTTGCTCATGTCGAGACAAGACAAACTTGAAGCGGTGTGAAATGTGTCTTCATTGGCTATCAGGAAGGTGTGAAGGGTACAAGTTTGTGGAAGATGGAGCCTGGGGATCAAGATTCATAATAAGCGAGGATGTGACTTTTGATGAGACTTCGTATGGGGATGAAGTGCAAGGACCTGGAGAATAGTAACTCGAAACAGAGGTAGAGAAGACTTCGGTTTGAGGTGGAGCCTTCCACTAGTGAGGCAGGGGATGATGAAGAGGAGAAACGATTCTCCACCATCAGGTTCTAGAGGAAGACAACCAACAGTGGATCCTGGCTATCGGTTGGCAAGAGATAGGGAAAGGAGGAAAGCTGTGGCACCTAAGAGATATGGCTATGCAGACTTAATTTGTTATGCTCTAAATGCGGCTGAAGATGTGCAAGACTCAGAACCAAAGACATTCAGGGAAGCAGTTGAGAGCAAAGAGGGTCAGAAGTGGTTAGAGGCAGTGAATGAGGAAATGAATTCATTGGAGAAGAACCAGACCTGGAAACTTGTGAAACTACCTAAGAAGCAAAGGGTGGTTGGATGCAAGTGGATCTTCAAGAAGAAGGAAGGCATTCCGGGAATTAAAGAACCAAGATATAAAGCAAGACTTGTGGCGAGGTTTCACACAGGTTGAGGGAATTGATTACAACGAGATTTTCTCACCCGTGGTGAAACATTGTTCCATAAGGGTTCTTATGGCAATCGTAAATCAGTACGATCTTGAGTTGGAACAAATGGACGTGAAGACCGCATTCTTACATGGAGACCTAGAAGAGACAATCTACATGCAACAACCAGAAGGTTTTGTAGAGGACAAGTCTAAGGTATGTCTTTTGAAGAAATCCTTGTATGGGTTGAAACAAAGCCCTAGGCAATGGTATCTTCGCTTTGACGATTTTCTTCTGAAGGCGGGATTTGTGAGAAGTGGGTACGACAGTTGTGTGTACATTTTGAAGAGGGATGAGAAAGTGGTTCTCTACCTACTTCTCTATGTTGATGACATCCTGATGGCAAGCTCTAGCAAAGAGGAGATTAACATTCTCAAGGAGAAGCTAAATTCAGAATTTGAGATGAAGGACCTTGGGGCCGCTAAGAGGATACTTGGGATGGATATCATGAGGGACCGGAAGAAGGGTGAGTTATTCTTATCTCAGCATGGGTACTTGAAGAAAGTGGTGGAGCAGTTTAGGATGCATGAAGCTAAACCGGTTAGCACTCCTTTGGGTCATCACACAAAGCTCTCGGTGACACAAGCTCCTGAGTCCGAAGAGGAGAGGAGGAAGATGGATACTACTCCATATGTTAGTGGGGTAGGAAGCATCATGTATGGCATGGTTTGTAGTAGACCAGACTTAGCATATGCAGTCAGCATAGTAAGTCGGTTTATGGCAAATCTGGGCCAAGCTCATTGGGAAGCACTGAAGTGGGTTCTGAGGTATTTGAATGGGTCACTCAAAGGTGGTTTGAGGTACACAAGAGCAACTCAAGGAGAAGACGCTTTGGAGGGTTATGTAGATGCAGATTATGCAGGAAATGTGGATACAAGGATATCCTTATCTGGGTTTGTATTTACATTGTTTGGAACGGCAATAAGTTGGAAGGCTAACCAACAGTCCGTTGTGGCGCTATCTACTACTCAAAGTGAGTATATCGCCCTAGTTGAAGGGGTGAAGGAGGCCATATGGTTGAAAGGTATGATTGGGGAGCTAGGAATTACGCAAGGATGTGTGAAGGTACATTGTGATAGTCAAAGTGCTATCCACTTGGCAAATCACCAAGTGTATCATGAAAGGACAAAGCACATTGACATCCGCTTACATTTCATTAGAGACGTCGTAGAATCTAAGGAAATTGTGGTTGAGAAGGTTGCGTCAAAGGACAACCCGGCGGATGTATTCACCAAGTCATTACCTAGATCAAAGTTCAAGCATTGCTTGGACTTGATGAATTTCTCTGAGACGTAATTCCAATGATGGAGAGAGCAGCTAGTGGTTGATGGATAAAGTTGAGCATCACCACTGATTTGAAGTCAAGGTGGAGAATTGTGGAGTTTAGAGTGCCTTAAAATCAGTTTGGAGGATCATGGAATTGCTTGAAAGTGTTTCTTGAACACTGGGAATCGATTCCCTAGCTATGGGAATCGATTCAAGCATGTTTGGTTCTCTGGGAATCGAAGCACGCCTCTGTGAATCGCATGGGAAACTTGCAGGAATCGATTCACTTCATTAATTCTTGCAGGGGAAGTTTTTGTACTAGGTGAATCGATTCACCTTAGACTGTGAATCGATTCACAGTCGGGTTTTTCTATAAAACCGGCGCTGCAGAAATCAGACGGAGAGCAGATTTATTCTAGGGTTGTGTGCAGCCGTTCTTGAGCGTCTTTGTGAGGTTTTAGGGGCTGGGAAACACGGTTAAACACCTTGGGATCTTAGGATAGAATAGAGGGAGGATTGAAGGCTTTCTCTATTGTTGTTCTTGAGAGTTTATCATAGAGGGAAAGAGAGAGGGATTGGGAACTCTTGGGTTTGTTCTTTGTGGACATTGTAAAGGGGGTTCTAAGCAATTGTAATCTCTTGTAAGACTCATTGATAGTGAAACGGAGGGCTGCTCTCTCCCGCAGACGTAGGCCATCTTCTTTGGGGCCGAACTGCGTAACCAAATTGCGGTGTCTTCTTCTCAACTTTTATCTCCTTTGTTTGTTTGTTTTATTGCACCTTGTTGATTGAGTGGTTGATTGCTAATATTTAGTTATTGGTTGCCATTAAAGTTTGTTCCATTTATCTTGTTTGAATCACAACATCATGCAACACTTGAACTTGTGAGGAAGAGAAGCGTGACTGGGGGAAATAACAAACAGTTTCAAACAAATGACAATATTTGCATTCAGAGATCATGCTAGCTGTCCATGTTTTAGGATCCAGAATATTTCTGATTTGCCACCCGATGCTCCACTACACATCCAGGACGAATCCACGTGTAGTAAAATGGGGCAACTAACCCGCTAACTTAATTTTTTACTAATTATTGAATAATTTTGTTTTATCCCCACTAAAAATTAACTGTTCACCTTAATGAAGAGTAAAAAAAAATAAATTTAAACTGAACAATTCTCTTTTAAGTGTTTTCCAATGTTTACTCTCTTTTTTAAGAGAAATTGGATTTTTTTTTACTCATTTTAATCTCCGCGCATCTCTCTATTTATGCTTCTAAAAATACTTTTCGGTCTCTACTCTGTTTCACTCAACCCCTTTTACTCTCTTCTCTCATTGTCTCTCGATTTATGTCTTCTCTTTCCTTATCCAACATTCTCTCTCCAAACTCAACTTCTGATTTTGTTACAGGTACCTTCCCATTCCTATGTTCTTTATTTCATTTTTAATCTTTTATTTTTTGTTTCTATTTATAACTCATTCGTTGCTTGAGTAAGTTTCTTTTGCACCATGTTTCATATATGTGCATAGTGTGTTCGGTTATTTGCCTGGGTCTGTTTGGTTGAGGGGTTTTGGAGGGGAGAGGAGGAGAGGGGAGGGATTATTTTAAATTGTTTGTTTGGTTCAATTTTTTTTAGGGGGGAAGGGGACCAAAATCTCTCGTAAACCAATTTTGGCTCCCCTCCAAACAAATCATTTAAAATAAAATTACTTAAATATCCTTATATAAAATATAATATAAAAGACTATAAAGGTATACAAGTAAACTAATCATTCTCCTCCATTAAAATCTCTGCCCTCCCCTCCTAAACCAAACACGCAAAGGCTTCCCTCCCCTCCTCTTAACTAAACTCAAAATCAAATTAAATTCCTCCCCTCCTTTCCCCTTCTCTCCCCTCCATTAAAATCTCTTCCCTCTCCTCTCGTTTGAACTAAACAGACCCTAAGTGGGTTAATAGTAGGTTACACGTAAAAGTTAGTTTTGATTTTGTTTGTGACAACTGCAACGATTGAAAAAAAATTTCTCTACCATGAATTTTGTGAAGAATTAAATGAACATTCTTATGAGAGATGAATTGTTGAATGATTGCTCAAAAAAAATAGTGTTAAAAATATTGAAAAAATCATACAATTTCAAAATAAGAAGACGTGTAGAGAGCACTTATAATTCATAGATGTTGATGCATCTTCAATTGTTTAGGTATATGATGTTATAGTTTTTGTAATCTTTTAATTTTTTGTTTAATGATAATAATATTATTATTTTATGTTTATGCATTAATGTATTCTTTATATAATTAAAGATTTAGAGATTTATAGTATATATGATTTTGCCCCTGGTTGAAATTCCTGAATTCGTTTCTGACTGCTGGACAAAAAGCTTGGCATACAGTGATGATCAAGGTATGCACTCTATTCCTCATTACACTAATCTGCGCGGCAGTGTGTACCCACCCCTGTCTCTCTACCACTATGCATAATAGCAACTCAATCTCTGGGTAGCAAAGTTCTTCAGGCATCTCGAATCTCGGCAATGACAATACCTTCCGTTAATGCACGAAATGGCAGGGCTCTCCTTTTCCTCGGAGCAACGTCCTCTCTCCTCTGGCACGGCTGGGGGGTACCTGCAAAAGGCACTCCGATGCCTAAGTCAGATAGGGCTTTTGGGGAAGAGAAGGTGAGCTTAAGTGTTTAGGGTTTCAGAGTGTGTAGAGAGTATGCAAACCTGGGGGGTCAAGCCCCCTTTATATAGTGGAGTCTCGCATGAGGATGATAACTAACGATCCGAATCCTGCGCGTGGTAACTCCTCCTCCCAGCTTCAGGGATCAGCTCATCCATTCCTAATATCTCGCACCTGCCAGGTTTATCACGTACTGGCTACGTGCTCCTCAATCTTCGGAGTGGCAACGACCCCAAGTGTCGTCTCTAAGCACATCCTCTTCCAGAAGGTTCGAGAGCCATCGGTCGACTCGGCCTTGATGTACTCGGTGCTTGCCACAGGATGACTATACCTGGAGGACGGGTTTGGCCTGTCCCAAGTCGGACGTGCCTCGTCCAAGGTCAGAGATGGTAGGATAGAGGTCGGATTGGCTCGGCTCGGTGGATAGACGGGAGCTCGGCTCGGAGACCGATCTGTAACACAAGCCCCCTAGACTCTTTGCACGAAAGGGCATAGGGTCTACCTATCGTTCTTGGGTCGGTATCCGAGCTGAGCGTTACTCTCGGGAGCGTATCTCAGAAGCTTCCTTGCCTAGGGCGCTACGCTCTACGTGTCGTACCCTTACTCGGCGTTCTGCCACTCGATGGGACTCGGACGGGACGCCTACTCAGTGGTTCCTCTTCCCACCGTCGATCGCCTGACACGGCTTGGACCGTTAGATCCGCGTCTGGTTTTGAAGATGGAGGGCTCGGATTGGTTTGCCTCTCGATCTCCCTTCAACAGGGGTTATAAAGTACCTCTTACTCCTCTCTTCTTCTTCTTCTTGCTCCTGCGACGTTCCTTCTGCCTCCTTTCCTTGCATTTGTGTCTTGAGCGGTCATCTTTACCCATTTCCTTCGCGCTTCCTGGTAAGTTTTTCTTCTAATCTCGTTAATGGCTTCTTCATCTTCTTCTCGTCATCCCCCCTCCCACATACCTCTGAGTTCTGGGGGTGGCTCGTCGAACGACAAGCACTTCGTTCGATCTCTCCACGCCACCACACACCGGAGGCTTGGGCCAAAGGGAATTTTCCTCCGCTCGTGGCCACGATGGCCGTGACCCGGTGCCCATCCAGGTGGTTCCCCCCATTTCCTGGGTTCCAGCCTCTCCTCCCATCGTTTCTGTCCCCTCGTATTCGCTTCACAAGGGGGCGAACGCCGAGTGGGAGACAATAGGTCTCCTTACGCCTGGGTGCACCCAGACGTGCTCAGGGTGGCCTCCAATATCTTTTCGGACACCGGCATGGCCGCCCTTCGGTCAAGCGTATCTTTTACGCGGAACCGGGAACGAGACGAGGAGGTGGTGTGCCTTCCTTGCTCTCCCGAGGACCGAGTGTGTTTTAGTAAGGGTGAGTCGAGTTCTTCTGACTTCTGCTTTTTCTACAAAACTTTCTTTACCCGAGTCGGTCTTCGGTTTCCCCTTAGTGGGTCTAAGTACGAGGTTCTCCAATGGTTGGATGCAGCCCCCTCGCAACTTCACCCCAATAGCTGGGCTTTCATCCGATCTTTCAGGCTCGTGTGCGAGTACTTTGGGGTTACCCCTTCTGCTGCCCTCTTCTTCAGTTTCTTCTAACTCAGGCTTGGCAAATAGCTTAAGTGGTGTTCACTTAATAAAATACCCGGCTTCTACATTCTGGAGCTCTTCGACCAATCTTATAAGAGCTGGAAACCTGATTTCTTCAAAATCTGGGTACGAAGGGGGACCCCTTTTTCTTCTCTACTCAAGGCGAGCCCTTGTTTCATTTCTACTGGAGTCCCAATCCTCGCCCCATAAAAGAGGTGGACTTCAACTCGTTGTCAGTCACTGACCAGACAATAGTTAACTTTCTCGCCCATTTGCCTACATTGCACTGTGGTCCCCTGCTTACCCGAGCTCTAAAGGACCCACCACAGTGGGGAGAATACCTAAGTAAGTTTTGTTCTCATCCTCCAGTATGATTCTCGACCTGAGCGTGGGAACTAACTATTTGCTTTTTAGGTACAATGGTCCCGAAAATGAGCAAGAAAGAGATGGCCGAGCTGCTCAAGAAAGCTCAAAGAGAGAAGGTCGCCCAGGCTCCTGGGCCGGTACCTTCCCAAGTTGCCGCCTCCCCTTCTCCTGCCAAGGCTGCTAAGAAGCGACCCCATGCTTCTCCGACCCCTGGCTCCGACCATCCCCCTACGAAGGAGCCGAGGGGGCCTCATGGAGGGATACCTTTGAACATCCCCGATGGCTCCGAGTGGTTTCTCCACCTCGGAGAGTTTGCTGATCAAGGTGAGAACGCCGAGGACTCCCTTTGGAATGTCGGGATTGATCGTTCCGATCAGATTGACCAGATCATGCGCCGAGCCGACGATAGGTGCATGACCGAGGCAGGCGAGCTGGGTTTGTGCAGGGCCTTGGGTATTTATGGGCTTCGTGCCTCTGCTATGGCCCAGTTCCTTTCTGATCGAATAAGGGCGCGGGCCACCGAGACCGAGCTGACGAAGAGGAAGTACCAAAACAAGGCCACCGCGCTTGGTGAACTTGAGGAGAAGATGGGTAGGCTGGAGGAGGACTATGCTCGCCTCTCGGAGGCAAGGGACGCTCTGAATAAGAGCAACACTTCTCTGCTCGGGCAGCAGGAGGAACTCCAAGCCAAGAATGACCTTCTGTTGGGTCAGCTGCGGGAAGAGAAGAAGAAGTCCTCGACCGAGGCTGCCCGGGTCGAGGAGTATCGTCAGTACAGCGCCCTTCAGTACAAGGAAGGGTTCGATAATGCTGTTGCGCAGCTAAGGGTGATCGCCCCCGACCTTGATATCGCTGAGCTCGACTTCACCAAGGTGGTGAGGGAGGGGAAGATTGTGGAGGAGGAAGAGGAGGGCGAGGAAGGAGACCATGCTGAGCCGGAGGAGGAGTCCGAGGGCGAGTTGGAGAAGGAAAATGAGGTTGGGCTCGGGCCCGAGAAGGGGACCGGAGTTAGGCCCGATATGGAGGTTGCCGGTCAAAGTGTTGCGGCCGAGGAGGTCGTTGAGACCTGAGTTGAGGACCAAGGGGATGCCCTTGTGTAACTTGTTTTTTGTTTTACTTTTGCTTTCATTCTGTGTTGGTGATGTACTTGCTCTTCTAGGAGCTCCCCTTTTGTATTTTCGTTTCAAATGAATGAAATTGACTTAAGTTTAAACAGTGTTCATGTAAATTTGCTTTGTTTTGCACTTAGTAATTGTCGGTTACCGTACTCGAATGTGGTGGTCCTCGGGTAGCTCCTACTCGGCTAGGGTGGTCCCCGAGTAGCTTCCCCCGAAAAAACTTGTTACAACTATTGAGTTTGGAACATTTCTCCGCGCACCGATACTAGCCGAGTACTAGTTTCCCGAGTAAGACCTTTCGAGCTTCGAGTGAGTTCGCCAAGTTTTTATGCTAACTTGGGTTAGGGACCACAGGGATCATTGAGGTCGAGTGAGACCTTCCGAGCTTCGAGTGAGCTCGCCAAGTTTTTATGCTAACTTGGGTTTGGGACCACAGGGGTTATTTAGGTCGAGTAAGACCTTCCGAGCTATGAGTGAGCTCGCCAAGTTTTTATGCTAACTTGGGTTTGGGACCACAGGGGTCATTTAGGTCGAGTAATACCTTCCGAGCTACGAGTGAGCTTGCCAAGTTTTTATGCTAACTTGGGTTTGGGACCACATGGGTCATTTAGGTCGAGTAAGACCTTTCGAGCTGCGAGTGAGCTCAGTGAAGTACACGAATGATGTTCTGAATGCAATGGGAGATGGATTTTATTAAATGTGGAAAAAGGAAATAAGGATGTGCCTCGTTAAAACCTTCACAAACCAAAAACCCAGTGGGAAAAAAGGTCTGCAAAGGAAAAAGAGTACGCCATCCATTTACATACGTTGTCAACTGAAGTAAAGCTTGAGGTGCGTGGCATTCCACGTCCTCGGTATCTCCTTCCAGAACAGTTTTTCCAGCTTGTAAGCTCCGTGGCGATATTCCGATCTAATACGGTATGGTCCTTCCCAAGTAGGTCCGAGCTTTCCTTGACTTGTATCTTTTCGTGCCAGTTCAATCTTTCGGAGGACTAAGTCCCCTACCCTGAATCCTTTTAGTCGAATCTTAGAGTTGTAGTGCTTGGCAATGCGCTGTTTAGTTGCAAAGTCTTGTATCCGGGCGAGCTCCCGAGTTTCTTCTAGCAGGTCGAGCTCTACTTCGCTTCTTCTCCTGCGCTGGCCGATCGCATGTGCTCTCTCCTGATTGAGGTCGAGCCGAGCTCCACTGGTACCATAGCATCCATCCCGTATGTTAATCGGAAATGTGTTTCGTTTGTTGCTGATTGTGGGGTGGTGTGGTATGCCCATAGCACGCCGCAGAGCTCTTCTGCCCAGTTTCCCTTAGCTTGGTCTAGTCGTTTGTGCAGGCCTCCTAGGATGACTTTGTTTGTAGCTTCCACCTGACCGTTGGTTTGCGGATGTTCCACCGAGGCATAGGTGAGCCGGATACCAAGGCCTTTGCAGAAGTCTTTGAATACTGAGCTGGTGAACTACGTGCCATTATCCGTAATGATGGTGTGGGATAGACCGTGGCGGCAGACTATGTTTTTCCATACAAATTTCTTGACCCTCTCGGAAGTGATAGTTGCTAGTGGATCTGCTTCTATCCACTTGGAGAAGTAGTCTATGGCGACCACAATGAACTTGAGTTGGCCTGGTGCAAGGGGAAAGGGGCCAAGTATGTCGAGCCCCCAGGTATTAAAGGGCCAAGGGGTGATGACTTGGTGTAGGACTTCAGGGGGGAAATGATCTCGCTCTGCATACCGTTGGCAGTTGTCGCACTTTTTTACGAATTCCATGCAGTCCGATCTGATTGTTGGCCAGTAATATCCAGCTCGGAGGACCTTGGCAGCTAACGTCCGAGTTCCACAATGGTTTCCACATATGCCTTCATGTAGCTCCCTCATGATATACTCGGAGTCTGACTTATCCACGCATGTGAGCAGCGGCTGCGAGAAGCCCCTCCGGTAGAGTCTGTTCCCGACCAGAGTGTAATGTGTGGACCGCCTTTGGACCCTGCGTGCTTCTACAGGGTCATCGGGTAGCTTTCCCTGCTGCAAATACTCTATGATATCTGCCATCCATCATTCCGACCGATTCACCGAGTTGGTTTCTACTGTTTCTACGCTTGGCGATGTCAAGGTTTGAACAACAATTGTGTGGAGCTGTCCCTCGGTCTTCATACTGGCTAGTTTCGCTAGCAGATCAGCTTTATTATTCTGCTCTCGAGGGATGTGTTCGAGTTAGACTTCTTGGAAATTTTGGATCATGGCAGCTACTTTCTGGGCGTACCGAGCTAGGACATCGTCTCGGCACTGATACTCGCCTTTAACTTGGTTGACCATGAGTTGGGAGTCGCTTTTGACTCAGAGTGTTTGGGCGCTAGCTCCTATGCGAGCTTGAGACCGATCAACAATGCCTCGTATTCGGCTTGGTTGTTACTGGCTTTAAACAGAAACCGGGGTGCTTGTTCAACACAGATTCCCGCAGGGCTTTCCACAATGATACCTGCTCCGCTGCCTCTGGAATTGGAGGAACCGTCCATGTAGAATGTCCAGTACTCGACCTCGGGGGTCGGTGTTAGTTCTGCAATAAAGTCAGCTAAAATTTGTGATTTAATGGGTCCTCTAGGTTCGTACCTGATTTGGAACTCGGAAAGCTCGACTGACCAGGCCACCAGGCCACCATCCGACCTGAAAGCTCGGGCTTCTGCAAGATTCTCTTAATGGGGTAGTCGATTTTGACAATCATCGGATGGGTGTGGAAGTAAGGCCTTAGCCTTCTTGCAGAGACCACTATCGAGAGTGCCAGTTTCTCCACCTTTTGGTACCTGAGCTCTGCCCCGTGAAGGACTTTGCTCACGAAGTACACAGGGTGTTGTTCAGAATTTCTTTCTTCAACCATGACCGAGCTGATCGAGCTGTCAGTGGATGCCAGGTAAAGGAGCAAGGAGGCTCCTTTGGTGGGGCGAGTGAGGACTGGTGGCGATGCCAAGAATTCTTTAAGCCGTTGAAAGGCCGTTTCGCATTCTTCGGTCCACTCGAACCGAGCTGGCTTCCTGAGTACCTGGTAGAAAGGAAAAGATTTGTCGGCAACGCGAGTTACGAACCTGGAGAGGGCTGCTATCCGACCTGCCAGTTGTTGCATTTATTTGACGGAGCTTGGGCTCCGCATCTCCATCACAGCTCGGCGCTTATCGGGGTTGGCCTCGATGCCTCTGTGGGTGATCATGAACCCCAGGAACTTTCCTCCTAGTACCCCAAAGGAGCACTTCTCGGGGTTGAGCCTGATGTTATACGTCCTTGCGATGTCGAATATCTCTTGAAGGTCCCTATGGTGTACGTCGAAACTGGGGGTTTTTACGACCATGTCGTCCATGTATACCTCGATTGTCTTCCCGATCTGGTCGGCGAAGACTTCATCCATCATCTTCTGGTAGGTTGAGCCTGCGTTCTTCAACCCAAAGGGCATGGTGATGTTGTAGAAGTTGGAGGTTTCTGTCATGAAGGCTGTCTTCGGAGCGTCGAGTGGGTGCATTCTTATCTGATTGTACCCAGAGTATGCGTCCATGAAACTCAGCACTTGGTACCCTGACGTGCCGTCCACCAGGGCGTCGATGCTCGGAAGAGGGTAAGGGTCCTTAGGGCAGACCTTGTTCAGGTCGGTAAAGTCAGTGCACATCCTCCATTTACGATTGCTTATCTTCACCAATACCAAGTTAGAGAGCCAAGTAGGGTATTTGATTTCCTTTATGAATCCTGCCTTCAGGAGTTTGGAGGTCTCTTCCCGGACTGCTTGCTTCTTTTCTCCTGCAATCTTCCTCTTGCGCTGGGCGATGGGGCGAGGCGGAGAGTTTGTGGCAAGCCACTTTTAGATCTATCCCAGGCATGTCTTCCGGGCCCCATGCGAATAGATCAGCGTTAGCGTGCAGGACCTTTGTTAGGGATTGCTCGCTTTGCTGGGGTAGTTGGGTTCCGACTCGTACGCTCTTCCCTGGTCCCCTTACTTCAACGTTCTTGATATCATCCACTGGCACTGGTCGAAAGTCACTCTCGCCCCTGGGGTCTAGCTCGATCATGTAGCCCGATTTAGGGCGATCCTTGCTCTTGCCATATCTGAGACTGTTGACATAGCACTGCCTGGCTTCCTTCTGGTCGGCATGTACTGTGGCTATCTGTCCATCGGACAAGTTGCCAAATGGGGGGTGGAGACTATGGCTCTGATTCTGTTGATGACGGTTCTTCCGATTATCATATTGTACGCAGTGTCAGCGGCCGACTCGGCCTCTACTACCAGTAGGTGCGCTTCGATTGTTTTGACTCATATGTCTGCTTTAAAGGTGAGCAGGACATCGAAGTACCCTGTCACCCGGGCTTTAGCACCTGAAAAACCAAACAACGTACCTCGGTAGGGTCTGATTATTGAGTTTGGCAGCTTGAGCCGATCAAAGGCTTCCTTATAGATGATGTCTGCTGAGCTGCCTTGATCGATAAGCACTCTCCTGACGTTGAACCCAGCGAGGTGGACAATGATTACCATGGGGTCGTCTTGGTGTCGATCTATTCCTTGGTAGTCCTTTTCTGAGAAGGAAATGGTCGGCTGGACAGTGGGAGGAGCGGTTACTGAGCTTGAGCTATTGACAGACCTCAAGTGTCTTCTTCGGCTGCTGCTTGACTCACCTCCGCCTGTAAAACCACCTGCAATCAAGTTAAGTGAAGGAGTACCTCTGTCATGCCCTTGCCTGCGTTTTCGGGTAGGTGAACGTCTCTCTCTCCCTCCCCGAGCCGGCCTGCGCTCGGGCGTACGGGATCTCCTACGATTTCCGTTGCTCCCCTTAGGGGTTGCTGCCGACCCTTTGTCCACGTATTTTGTCAAATGTTCGGCTTGTATGAGCTTCTCGATTTTTACCTTTAGTGCCTGGCATTCGTTGGTGGTGTGTCCATAGACTCGGTGGTACTCGCAGTACCTTTGGTGGTCCGCATCCGGCGGGGAGTCTCTCCAAGGAGGCAGGGTGATGAGGTTGCCTGTGTAGGCTTCCTTCAGCACTCGGTCCCTTCCTACTGTCAAGGGGGTGAACTGTCCTCTATAGTCTTGTCGTCCTCGGCGGTCGTTCCTTCTATCCGTTTGATCTCTGGCTGGTTCTCTGCTTTTGTCTTGTCGACCTTGAGTCTCTTTTTTGGCGGCGGCGACTTCCTCCATGTTGATGTATCCCACAGTACGGCGTCTCAACTCGTCCAGGGACTCGGCAGGGCAGCCAGCGAGGGAGTCCGAAAAAGGTCCAGGCTTTAGCGTTGACACTATGGCGTGGAGCGCCACATCGGTGCTGAGGTTCCTGACTTGGGTCGTTTCATTGTTGAAACACTCTATGAATGACTTGAGGGTCTCGTCCAATCGCTGCTTGAGCCCGACCAGGCATGTTGAATTTTTCCTGAATGCTCGGCTCGTGGTGAACCTGGCCACGAACTGCTCAGCGAGCTAACTAAAAGAACGAATCAAATGCTGGGGGAGGTTGGAAAACCACATCATGGCGGATCTCTTCAAGGTGCATGGGAAAGTCCTGCATTTTAAACCTTCCGAGGCCCCCACTAGCAGCATCCGAGCATTAAATGCGGTGAGGTGTTCCTCGGGGTCGGTTTTACCCTCGTAAGCATCCATGTTGGGGATTTGGAAATGCTTGGGGATTGGATCGGACATGATCTCCTCGCTGAAGGGGAGTAACGTTAGCCAGACCTCCGAGGGTCGGTCTCTGTGGTGATGGGCGCGCTGGCGCTTGGGGCTTTCTGTTTGGCTCGACCGATCCGTTCTCGATGAGTCTCCCTCATCGTCGCGCCTTGTCTCCTGGCGCGTTCTGGAAGGTGTTTCGCGACCCATCCTCCTCTCACGATCGAGAGCCTCTTCGATCTTGCGTCTTAATTCTTCGTTCTCAGCCCTAAGAAGCTCCACGACCGGGTCTGGAGGCGGGCGTTCGTCCTGACTGACTGAGTTGTGGCTTGGTGGCGGCGACTTATGGTTCATTGTGCTTCTAGTGCGTACCATCCTTGCTCGATGGTATCCTTGAGGCCCAGGCTAGTTTTACCGGGCCCCATGGTGGGCGCCAATGTTAATGCACGAAATGGCAGGGCTCTCCTTCTCCTCGGAGCAACGTCCTCTCTCCTTTGGCACGACCGGGGGTACCTGCAAAAGGCACTCCGATGCCTAAGTCAGATAGGGCTTTTGGGGAAGAGAAGGTGAGCTTAAGTGTTTAGGGTTTCAGAGTGTGTAGAGAGTATGCAAACCTGGGAGTCAAGTCCCCTTTATATAGTGGAGTCTCGCATGAGGATGATAACTAACGATCCGAATCCTGCGCATGGTAACTCCTCCTCTCAGCTTCAGGGATCAGCTCATCCATTCCTAATATCTCGCACCTGCCTGGTTTATCACGTACTGGCTACGTGCTCCTCAATCTTCAGAGTGGCAATGACCCCAAGTGTCGTCTCCAGGCACATCCTCTTCCAGAAGGTTCGAGAGACATCGGTCGACTCGGCCTTGATGTACTCGGTGCTCGCCCCAGGACGACTATACCTGGAGGACGGGTTTGGCCTGTCCCAGGTCGGACGTGCCTCGTCCAATGTCGGAGATGGTCAGATAGAGGTCGGATTGGCTCGACTCGGTGGATAGACGGGAACTCGGCTCGGAGACCGGTCCGTAACACCTTCCAAGATGTTTGCACCGAAAATATGAGTAAAAAGTATATTTATTTTATGTATCTCTAAAAGGACACAAGGCCAAATACAGTAAAATTCTTTTCACTAAAAATTTGACTTTCCCCCATCATTGAAGGTGAATTTCAAATGCTCATTATTACAAATAAACACTCAATATTGGTACAAAAACAGTAACACTCATTATTAAACATCCATTAGTGTTAGATTATTTCTATTTCAATCCCAAAAACGTGTTATCACCTAAAACTTATTTTATAGCTACTTTGTTTCTATTTAGAGAAAACATAATATTTTTACTCTTTTTTTTTATAAAAAAAGTAGCAACATGAAAATAAAAAGCATTTTATTATTATATTTTATAAAAAGAACCAAATACTATTATTATTATTATATTTTACTGAAATGATTGTTTATGTTCTCTTTTTTAAATTATTGATAAAGGTTAAATATAAAATTAATTAATAAAACAACTAATTATAGAGTCTATCAATAACTAAAAAGTTTCATCTAACTAAAAAAAAGTTTTTTTCTTGTTATATTTTAGGCTTAATTATACTTTTGATCCCTAGCTTTCTCAAGTGATTTTTGTCCCCTATTCTATTTTTTGTGATTTTAATTCCCTAACTTTCTCAATTTAGCAATTTTGGCTCCTATATTTTTTTAATTACACTTTTGGCCCCAAAAATCATGGATTGTGCACTTTTAATACCCCACTCTTCCAAAATCCAATATTTTTGGAACCAAAAGTGCAAAAAATCCATAATTTTGAGGGACCAAAAGTATATTAAAAAGTATGGGAGACCAAAATCACCAAATAGAAAAAGTTAAGAGACCAAAGTGGCTAAAAATAAAATAGACGAATCAAAATCACTAAATTGAGAAAGTTGAGGGGCTAAAAATGCAATAAAACCTTTATTTTAATATAAGAAAACCAAATAAATAAGAAAAAATGCAAATAAAAAAGGAATTCAACATTGCCATATTTTAACCCTAAAAAGAAATAAGAGATTTCGCTTTTTTAAACTGGTTCATTTCTTCCTCATTAATTATTACTTCCTTTAAAAAAAAAAGAATTTGACTATTCCCCTTACTTATGGTAAGGGATCATAAGTACTCATTATTACCATTAACTGTTCATTATAATTTATAACCATTATTTATTCTGAAAAATCCAATGTACCAAATTAAATAATTATTGTCATCTGCCATTATTACTTTTTTTTATCAAAAGAAGCCATTTTTACCAAAATAAAAAGGAAAGACTATTTTATATTTCCACAATTAGACTCTTTCGAATATCAGGAAAAAAAAAGAATAGAGAAAGTGTATGCAATTACCATATTTATTTTAAACATAAAAAAATTAATTACTTTTTGAAAACCATGACACGCTAACCCTAATTAGGGTTCCTAACGGCACTAAAAGGGCAAAGCGAGAGGGAGCAAAAATCAAAATAACAAGTACTATTCCGTTATAATATATAAGCAAATTTGACCACTTTCACACATATTAAGAACAGTAATTATTCACAATAAATATTGTTAATCTCATTTAAAATTTCTACTTGATAGCCTAAATTATCCCTCATTAATTGTATTGAAACTTAGGATCATTGGAAATAAAATTTAAAATAAATGAGGGGCATTCTAGGGATATCATCATTATATACTGTGAAAAGAGATTGATTTTGCTTATATTTTGTAACATGTTATATGAGTTGACTTTTGCTTATATATTGTAATGGAGGGAGTATAGAGAAACAAAAGAAAAGAAAAAAGACGATTCATTGCTGTTCAAAGAGATTATGAGATTTTACAGTCCAAATCATACAAACAAGCAACAAATACTCCCATTTGCGGAGATCTGGCACCGAAATGAAGGGGAAAACTTTAGGGTTTCCCTTTTCTTGCCCGTTGGTTTGAAACTTCTGGTCAGAATTAAAAGCTTTTGAAATATAATTTTTAAAAGATTTACACAAACGTCATAATTAAAACTAAAATAAAAAAATGTCTAAAAAGGAACCATATCATGGTTTTTAACGTAATTAGTCATTTATTTTCACATATACTATCTACTATATTATATAAAATAGACTTTTGCCACTTGAGACTATGCTGCATGTCAAAACTAGATTCATTCAACTTCCCACCTAAGTAAATTTGTTTTATTAATTTATTGTTAATTAATAATTACTCCCTTCATCCCTAAATATAAGCTCCATTTGAAAACAAATATTGTCTCTTTTTTTAAGTCTATTTCCAAATTATTAGATGCATTATTGTTTACAATAATAGCCCTAATTAATTTACATTATTTTTTGTAGTCAATAATAAATGGGGTGACTATTTCTCTCTCTTAAATCCATAATTGAATGTAATATTGGAAAAACAGTACACAACTTTATCTTTATAATTATAAAAGTAATAGTGTTTGTGGGTAATTTTGTCAAATCACTTAAAGAAACACTAATTAATGTCTTTTAGTATCTAATAATTATAAAGATCTTTTTCAAATAAAAACGAGAGCAAAATTCTGAAAATAAAATAATTAAATCACTTAAATAAACACTAATTAATGTCTTTTAGCATTTAATAATTATAAAGATCTTTTTTTTAAATGAAAGAGATAGCAAAATCCTAAAAAAAATCAACTATATTATATAAAATAGAGTTTTGCCATGTGGGCTCATGCCACGTATCAAAACCTAATCATTCTAATTCCCGCAAAAATGTAACTTTTATTTTATTTTATATTAATATTTTTTGATTCATTAATTACTAATTAGAATGCACCAATAAATCAAATTTGTGAGCCTATTTAGATTTGATCAATCAATTGATTTCATCCAAAGATTGAATCATCAAATCAACTATATTATATAAAAATACAGTTTTACCACGTGGACCCATGCCACATGTCAAAACCTCATCATTCCAATTCCCGCCAAAATAAAACTTTTATTTGAATTTAATTTAATTTAAATTTAATTAATATTTTTTTTACTAATTAGAATGCACAATAAATCAATTTTGTGATCCTATTTTGATTTGTTCAATCAATTGATTTCATCCATCGATTGAATTCTCAAACACCCTACTACAAAATAAAGGACGGCTCTAGATGACTTAATAAAACGTTGTAAGACCCTATTAATGCATTACAAAATCATGACACAATCATGTTCATTGATTTCAAATTTATCCATCAATTGATCACATATTATATAATTTCATCAACGGAATTCTCAAACACCCTATTACAAATTATTCATAAAAAAACAATTATATAAAAGACTACAAATGTAATTCTAAAAAAATAGAAGATATATTTGATTCTCAAATAACCTATTACAAATCTACTATATATTATATAAAATGGAGTTTTTTCATGTAGACTCATGACATGTGGCAACTTCACATTCATTCTTTTCCCGCAAAAATGTAAAAAAAAAATATTTTTATTTTTTAATTCATGATATTTTCATTAATTATGGTATATCAATTAATTAATGATCATATCTGCACTTTTACCATTCAATCAAATTTGAATTAATTCAAATTCAAAATATAATATATTAAAGGACAAAACTTATTTAAGGTTCCTTAGGTGCTATTGGTGTAGTTTCTCTCATAAAATAGATAAAAATTTCCTCTCTCTATACACATCTAATATCTTTAATCTCTCATAACTACCACCGGTTTACCTATTTTGTGAGAGGAACCACACCAATAATACCTAAGGATTCTTACATAAGTTTTGTCCTAAATTAAAGCATATCATTCGATTAAGTCTCATATCTGGACATTTGTCATTCAATCAAAATATTTTTTTATATAATTAAAATATTATCTAAGTCATGACATTAATTTTTTTTGCCTAAACATATAAATCAATTTTTTAGTTATCTATTATATATATTAAAACAATGTTTGCCACGTCATTTCCATATATGAAATTCCACATGTCACCTCCTTATTCATTCAATTTTTCGCTCATTCCCCAATATTTAATTGTACCATAATTCCTTTTTTATTACATCCAGCACTGATTAAATAATCAGATCTCAAACATTGATACATATTTTGTTGAATTACTCTATATATGTAGTAACTAATTAACATTAATTTATTCTGCAACAAATGCTAAATATATTAAATTTTATTTTTTATTTCAATATTTTATTCTATATATATAGTAACCAATTAACATTAATTTGTTCTGCAACAAATGCTAAATACTATTACTACCCTTGAAAAATTCTTAATACATTTCTAAAGCAAACATACAATCATAATAAAAATATGGTCATGGTTCTTAATAAATTTCTTAATAATTTTTAAAACATAGATATTTTAGTAAAGAAGAAATATCTAAAATTAAGAAATATGATCATATTGGTTAGTTTTAATAGTAATAATTTTACCTATTTTAATGAGATTGTGATTTTTTTTTTGGTCTTATGGCCCAGCGGCCTACTACGCACTTCAAAGAGCGCTGAAAGGGGGCGTAGCGGGTTCGAACCCGCGCCCAAGCGTCCAAGCGGCAAATACTTTGCCAGTTGTGCTAAGCACCACGGACAATGAGATTGTGATTGTGATATAAGATACCAAATGTTCCATGTTAATAAATTTTTAGCACATGTTAACAGATATGGAAGACAAATATGAAAATCCCATAATTTTTTGCGTATTATTTGACTTTCTCTTCAAAGATTTGTATTTAATTAGAGTATCATGTCACAGGTTCAGATTTATTTCTAAAAACTTTTTATTCAATTTTTAAGCAAAAAACTTTAATTGATCGTATTGAAATTAAGTTTTAGAAAATATATATAGTTTAACAAATTTGCTAGATTTTCATAGAATTGTTTAATTTATATGTCAAGGTCATTGATTGTGTTGTTGAGAGTATTAATCATAGTTAGATTATGTTTGGAACTTTTAAAAGTCTGAACTTATTTCTTAAAAAATATAAAATTCATTTGTTTCAATTGAAATATTTTATTGTTTCAATAAAATACAAAAATGTATCAACCATTTAAATTTAAATTGAACTAAAATGGTGATTTCAAAATAAACATTTTTTAAAGTTTTGATTGGATATTTTTTTTTTGAGGGAAGGAAAATCATATCATTTCACTTAAAATAGAATCCTCAATACAACTGGGAATGTCATCAAAAGTATGAGAGCTAGCCGTAGATGTAGCCACCCCCGCTAGAGTGTGAGCAACTACATTAGCCTCTCTCCTAGTAAACTCTACCAAAGAGTTGGGTAAAAATAAGGACAACAACTGTCTATAATCCCGTATAATAGCTCCAAATTCAGAAAAATCATCATGGGCTTTGTTAACGTTATCCACTACCGTTTTTGCATCGAGCTCAAAAATAACATTCGAGTAACCAAGCTCTCTAATCCAATGGATTGCTTTGAGTAGACCATAAGCCTCACCTTCATGAACCTCCAAACAAAAGGGAACATACACCGACTTTGCCTTCACAAAGTATCCATCCTCATCTCGCAAGCATAAGCCCACACCCATTTGATTATTATGGCTATTAAAGGCAACATCAATATTGCATTTTACCATACCTGCAGTCGGTTTCCTCCACCGGTAGTCAAGATGCTGAACTGAGTTGGTCTGCACCATTAAGGCTCGAGCTCGACTGTAATTATCAAGAAGGCCATCAGCTCGTGCTATCACCTGAGATGGTTGTTCCTCTTTGTGCTCCCAAAGTTTTTGATTTCTACTCAGCCAGATGCTCCAAAGTATGAGGCACCACCGATTCAGGCACAGAGGATCAAGCTGAGAGAGCATAGCAAAGATGAATTCAGTCACATTATTAGCTTGTTGTGCCCAAAAATTTACCTCTTGATCAAGCCCTGCCTCCTGCCAACACTTCGCCGCAAAATCACAGTTGATAAAGCAGTGCCAATTTGTCTCAGCCTGGACTTCACATCGCACGCACGCATCTGGAACCGAGATCCCCTTATGTTGTAGAGCATCTCTGTTGGGGAGACAACCTCGTGCGATCTGCCAGAGAAATATTCTGATTCTTGGTGGGATTTTGAGTCTCCAGATTTTCCCCCAATTTCCATTAACCTTTAGATGTGAAGAGTCCACCAATTTGTTGATACAAAGATGATAAGCAGATTTGACTGAATATCATCCTCTTTTATCCGGCATCCACTGCAAACGATCGCACAAAACCGATTGTAACAAAGGAACTCTCTCGATGCGCTCTATGTCAGCAGAAGAAAAGAGTTGTGCGATGATGTCAAGGTTCCACTGTTTCGTGTTTGGTAAAAGCAGCTCTTTAACAAAGTGAAAATGTATGGCAGCTTCGTTTTGAGGTGTTGGTGACCGCACATCGCCCTTTCTCAGCCAAGGGTCCTCCCAAATGCGGATGTGCTCGCCAGTGACAACACTCCACCGAATTCCTTCTCGCAATAAAGCTCTAGCATTCCAAATACTACGCTAAGAGAAACTTGGATTTCCTCCTAAGGGTGCATTTAGATAATCACATCTAGGCAAATATTTGGCTTTGAGGATTCTAGATGTAAGTGATTCCGGGTTTGTCATAAGTCGCCACCCTTGTTTGCCCAACATGGATAAATTAAAAGCATAGAGATTACGAAAACCCATTCCTCCATCAAGTTTACTCATAGAGAGTTTATCCCAAGAGATCCAATTAATACCTTTACCCCACCAAAAGGAGTTCATCATTCTCTGTATCTCATCCCCTAAAGATTTCGGAATCATAAAAATACTCATGATATAAGTTGGGATAGATTGGAGAACTAATTTGATGAGCACTTCTTTACCTGCTCTAGATATGGACCTCCCACTCCAAGAATTAATTTTCTTCCAAATGCGGTCTTTAATGAAGTTGAAAATAGATTTTTTGCTTCTCCCTATCATAGAAGGAAGGCCAAGATATTTGCCCGTCCCTAAGCAAGCCTGGACACCAAGAATAGAAGAGAGATTTGATTTGCAGTCCTAGTCCACATTCTTGCTAAAGAACACCTCAGATTTGTGGTAGTTGATCGTTTGGCCTGAAGCTTGCTCATAGGTGGTGAGGATATTCTTCATTACTTGTGCCTCCATAGAATTGGCCCTGAAAAATAAAAAACAATCATCTGCGAACAAAAGATGAGAAATATTGGGTGCTCCTCTACAAATCTTTGTTCCATGTAAGTTGCCTTGCCTCTCTACTTTCTTGATGATGGCTGAGAGCCCTTCAGCCCCTAGGATGAAGAGATAAGGCACTACAAGAAAATTCGGATTTACCGACGGGCTTATACCGACGGTCACAGACCGTCGGTTAAACGTGGGATTTTTTGACGGCCAAAGCCGTCGGTAAAACAAAAAGTCCGTCGGTAAATCGAATCTGATTTACCAACGGTCAATGCTCGTTGGTAATTGCACAGATTTTTCATTTTCGCGCCTATTTTTCAAATACCGACGACCTTATACCGTCGGTAAATTAACAAACCCGTCGGTAAGGCCGAACAGTTTACCGACGGCCTACACCGTCGATAAAACGCCGTCGGTAATGCGCGATAATAACCAGAAACCGAGCCTTCCCTTTCTCCTCCATCTTCATCCCTCTTCTCTTTCACTTCCCTCTCTTCCTCCGCCACCACCGCCACCACCACTACAACGCCACCACCACCACCACCACCATCACCACCACCACCACGCCCGCACCACCACCAGGCCGCCACCACCACCACCACCACTCTATTCTCTCTATTCTCACTGTTCTCACTCTCTCTCTCCACTACCACCACCACCACCACCAGGCCGCCACCACCACCACCACTCTATTCTCTCTGTTCTCTCACCGTTCTCACTCTTTCTCGCCACCACCACCACCACTCTATTCTCTCTGTTCTCCCACTGTTCTCACTCTTTCTCTCCACCACCACCACCACCACCACCACCACCACCACTCTATTCTCTCTGTTCTCTCACTGTTCTCACTCTTTCTCTCCACCACCACCACCACGCCACCGCCGCCACCACCACGCCGCCAATCTGTTCTCTCAGTTCCTCCTAAAAGGTTAGGTTCTCATCTCCTCCTTCCATGTTTTATGCAATTATGCTGTGAATTTTGATTTCAATTGGTTCTGATTGTCTAATGGTTCTTGTTTTTTGTTCATTTTAGTACTTATGTTCAAGGTTAGAGTTTGAAGGTTGCTCTGCTCTTATTGATTTTGTAGATTGTTAGTTGTTTGATGGTTGTTCGCTCTTATTGATTTTGTGGATTGTTAGTTGTTTGTGGTTGCTCGCTTCTTATTGATTTTGTGGATTGTTAGTTGTTTTAAAAGTTTAGGATACTTATATTATGTCCAAGGTTAAAAGTTTGTCTTAAGCATGCTAATTAGAAGGGGGAAAAAAACAATTCGAGTTGGCGCATCCTGCTCGGTTAGCATCATGATTTGAAAAAAATATTGAAAAAATATTGGAATAAAGTCTTAAATACTGCAAACCTATGCCTTTGTTCGTTTTGTTGTAATTCGATTATTTTCAGTTTATATGCTCATGACTGACCAATGTTGACAACAAACAGACAATGTCTTTAGATGGAAACCGTGGTCGAGGTAGGGCTTCCAGGAGGCCGATGATGTCTGCAAGGGAGTATCGGAATAGCTTTGTGAAGATTGAGGATCACGATGCTCGCCATCGTGATCCTCCTATGCCTTCCAGGAGGCCGATGATGTCTGCGAGGGAGTATCGAAATAGCTTTGTCATCAGGACTAAGGATCGTGCTGAGGATCGTGATTTGATGAACCAGCATGGTGATCCCAGGAGGCCTGTAGCTACGGTGATGCTCATCGAGGACATACATCGCTCAGGTCTCCAAATGATGACGATGAGATCTTGGAGTATACTCCATCCACACCGAGTATTCTCCAATCGGAGAGGATTACACTCCGACCTCACCGGAGTATTCTCCAATCGGAGAGGATTACACTCCGCCCACACCAAAATATTCTCCCACCGTGAAAGGCATTACACTCCATCGACTCCTTCGAGGATTCTACCGCCCGATTTTGTCCTGGGGACCCCTCAAGGAGCCGCCACTAGCTAGCCTCTATTTTATATTATGCATGTTATGTACATTAGTATTTGATTGCTTTAACATTTTAATTGGATAAATGTATTAGGATAATATATGATGTATGTCTTTACATTTGTGCTTTTCTATTTAATTTTTGTGTTAAGCCTAAGTTCCAATTATTCCAACGTTTCAACGATTGTTCGCGAATCCAAAAGACGCAAAGAATATATTAAGTGGCACGTAGATGCGAGGTTTATATTAATTAAAAAATAAATAAATAAATTTAATAGTTAATAATGGAATTTATTAATTTAATAAATTTTAGAAAATAATAAATTTAAAAATTAGATAAATAAATAAATTAATTGAACTAAATATAAAAAAAATTATATACGGTGTTACCGACGGTTTTAGCCGTCGGTATACGACCGTCGGTAGTTTTCCGACGGTCAAAGCTGTCGGTCGGTTTTTGCGACGCCCGTTTTACCGACGGGTTTTTGGCCGTCGGTTAGCCGTCGGTAAAACCGTATTACCGACGGTTTTTATGAATTACCGACGGCTTATGGCCGTCGGTAATACCGGTTTTTTTCGTAGTTAGGGGAGAGGGGATCTCCTTGTCTTAAACCCCTACCAGGAGTGATAGGGCCTACATGTTCTTGATTTACCACCACCATATATGAGACAGATTCCACACACATCATCACCCAGTTAATCCATTTTTCAGCAAAACCCATTTTAAACATAACATCTCTAAGATAACCCCAATCCATACGATCATAAGCCTTGCTAATGTCAATTTTTAGAGCTACATCACCATTTTTTCCCCGAGTTTTATTCTTCATATAATGGATGGTTTCAAAAGCAATCAAAGCATTATCAATGATAGAACGACCACTAACAAAAGCAAATTGAGTTTCAGAAATGCATTTAGGGAGAACCTTTTTGAGCCTATTAGCAAGGACCTTAGAGAGCAGTTTATAAATCACATTACAGAGAGAAATGGGTCGCCAATCTTGCATAGTTATAGGGGTGTCTTTTTTTGGGATAAGAGCAATATGAGTGTCATTTATAGATTCATCCATAAAGCCACGATCAAGCCATATAGTGCAAGCCTTAAAAATCTCAGGGCCATATAAATCCCAAAAACGAGAATAAAAACCTGAATTAAAACCATCTGGGCCCGGAGCCTTTCTCAGACTAAATTGGGCTAGAGCTTCCGAGAACTCCACCATGGAGACGGGTGCAAGTAGCATATCATTGTCCTCCTGCAAGATGCATCTCTCTAACGTTGACGTCACTGGGTCATAAATGCTGGGAATGGGCTGAAAAAGATTATCAAAGTAGGCCATTGCTTCATTTTTAATATCATCATGGGCTTCCAAGATCTGACCATGCGATCTAGTTAATTTTTTAATGGAGTTCCGCTTGCGGCGAATAGAAGCAGATGCATGGAAAAAAGCCGTGTTTTGATCCCCCTCTTGCATCCAATGTACGATCTCTCTTCTTGGGCCAATAATTTGCTTAATTTATTCCTCACCATTTCAAAGGAATGTGGTCCTGTATTTGCACCTGAAATGCGAGCCTCATCTAGAAGTTTAGTACACGCTGCAATGTCTTTTTTGAAATTTGGCTTTATTTTCTTCCCCTATCGATCCAGTTGTGTGGCACAAGAATGGATCCAATCGCTGATCGAAACATTGTCAGTAGCGGCCCAATTGCTGCGCACAACATCATCTAGGCTTGGTTCCAACAACCAAGAATTCTCGAATTTAAAATTTTTGCGAACAAAACTTGGATGGTTGACATTACATTTCAACAAAATAGGGGAATGGTCAGAAATAGTAGCTACCAAATTTTCTAAACGCACCTCCGGAAACATATTGAGCCACTCTTGAGTAGCCATAACCCTGTCAAGTCTCTCCTCCACTTCTGTATCTTTGCCTTTACTTCTCCACCAAGTAAAAGGATATCCTTTCATAGGAAAATCAATAAGCCTTGCATCTGAAACCGCACTTCTAAAACCACAAATGCGCCAATGAGGGTGCTCTGAGCGACCCTTTTTGTCTTCATTTGAAAGGATATCATTGAAATCACCCAAAACGCACCAGGGTGTGAGCATATGATTTGCCAGATTCCTAAGCATCTGCCAGGAATCCCTTCTCCTACCACTATCAGGGTAGCCATAGAAACCTGTTAACCGCCACAGACCCCTTTCTGAATCATTCACTTCCACATTGATGAAATTAGAAGAAAAACTTGTAATGACACACTTAAAAGATTCCTTCCACAGAATAGCCACACCTCCTCCCCTTCCTTCTCTATCAACAGAAAAACAATTATCAAAACCCAGCCTTCGCCGAAGGTCCTCAACTTTATTAAAATGAGCCAAAGTTTCAAACAAAAAAATCACGTCCGGTCTATAGCACCGAACGAGGTGACGTAGGTCAGGAACTGCACGCAGATCACCCAAGCCTCGGCAGTTCCAACTCAGAATACTCATGGTGCCCGGCAGGCCTGGGAGCCAGGCTCTGCCGATAAAAAATTCAGAGGTGTGTCATCGTGTATAATTGCTGTTGCAGCTGGTTGGTGCATAATGCCATCCATAGGGACACTTTGATTTGGCCCATTATTTGCATGCCTTGTATCTGGTCCACATTCATCTCTAGCCCCCACATGGCCCACATGTAATTCACTCCCCATATCTTCTTTATTTTTATCATCCCGGAATCTTTTCTTTCCACCAATCATAATTTCCTCCTCAATTTTCTCCCCGTCATTATTACCATTACTTCCTTCACCGAAACTCAAGTGTTGCGGCGGAATTATTGGAAAGAATAATTGTGGATTTTTAAAGTAATCCGACAACGGCAATTTCGTAATCCCTGCTTCAGTTACTGGATTTTTGCCTGTCAACATTGAATGATCAATAAATTGTTGCTCAGAATTACCAATGTGCCCCTTAGATGGTGCAACCCATGACTCTTGGCCTTCCTCACGCAGCCATCGTGCACCGCCTCCTCCGCCGTTTCTTCGAACTTCGGCTCGCAAATCAGAACTCCACAGCCGTTTGCCATCATCATTAACAATAGAGAAAAGCTTCTCACAATAATCTTCAACGTGACCAAGACAGCCACAATAATAACAAAAATTTCCAAGTCTCTCATACTTGAAGTAGACCTCTCTCGCTTCTCCTCCCACCTTCTTGATTTTCTTCATTCGTCTCAGTGGTTTCCTAACGTCGATCATGACCCGAATCCTCATGAAAGTCTTCAAGAAATTTGAATTATTCTTGGCATCATACTCCAAGAATTGTCCAATAAAATTCCCAAGTTGGCATCCTACCGCTTCCGTCATAAAGCCGTGTGGTATCTGATGAATCTGCACCCAATAGGGAACTTCAAATAAAGAAACCTGGGTAGGAATCTCACCGTGTTGAAGGATCCCAAGAATCAATAGATGCCCATCAAAAGACCATGGTCCCTGGTTTAGAACTCTTTGAATGTCTCGCTGGTGAAAGAACTGAAACACAAAAACTCCAGTTGCTACTTCCTTTATAGATACCCCGCGAACAGGGCGCCACACCCCCGCCATCCTCTCCTTCATAATGTGCACTCTTATTGGCCGATCAGTTAGAAAACGCCCCACTAGGCATAGGGTTTTCTGTTGCTCCTCGCTTTTATCGCCTGCAATCTGAAACTCCAATTCATGTTCTTCCTCCTCTAATGAGAGATGCTCCATGCTAGGTGTGGCTTGTGTTGGAAAAACTAGGGTTTTTCATGTAGGGGCTAGGGTTCTTCTCACTGAGGAGAGATGCTTCTCACTGAGGAGAGATTCTTCTCACTGAGGAGAGATAACAACGTCATTTGATTGGATATTAAAAAACATGTTTTTTGTTAATTTGATTGGAACCAATTATAACTAAAAAGAATCTTGCTATTATTATAAATAATACTAGAGGTGGGCATGGGTCGGGTTGGGTGAGTTTTGGTGCATTTAAAGATCCAACTCAATAAACTAAATATGGGTTGGGTTGGATCGGTTTCATCAAAGTTTTTCATGTAACCCAAACCAACCCAACCCAACCTCATACGGGTTGGTTTGGGTAGGATAACCGGGTTTGGTATTAAATTATTCTGTTTTCATCAAAAGCAAAAAATGGAAAAAAAAAGGAACAAAAACACTGCCATTACATTAATTTGAACTTCCAAACACAAAAGGAAGCATACAACCTCAATTTAGAGTACAACTGCCATTAAAATTAAGCAAACAAGTGAAATAAAAACAAAAAAAATGCCTTAAATAAATCAGCAAAACATAATATCTTCAAATTACTCCTAAACAATTTCTACAATCACTGACTATGTCTTCAAACTATTTCTGCATGTCTTCAAACTATTTATGTAACGTCTCATGTTCCTATATTATGTGGGTTGGGTTGGATTGGGTACACCGGGTTCGCAGGTCGACCCGTACCCGTGTCCACCCTTAAATAATACATGTAGTTATCAATATGATTTTTTAAATATACGGTATATTATAGTTGGTATTATTATTATTATTATTAAATAAATCAATGTCATGCCAAATGAATCGTGTGACGTATCTACATGAAACTTGTTTCTCTTCTATCTAAAATAAGTCTATTTTAAATTTATTTTTAGGATAAATATTTATTATATTCAATGAAATTCACATAAATTTAAATAATCTAATATTAAAATACAAAATAATCTAATAATAAATAGGATAAATATATATTATAAAGTAAAATTTTATGATTTAGGCTCCAAGCTAAGTTGACTTAAGTCAGAAATCAAATTCATTGACACCCAAAATATCAATTAATCATCCTATTAATAGTTACTGCTACTCATTTTTATTTATGATATAAAACAATGTTATGGGAGTGTGAACATATTCATAGAAATAACACCTTCATATAAAGTTCTTTAATGTAAAATTTAAATTTTTTAAACGTATACTGTACATAGCACGATTGTCATAGTGTGGTTGTTATTAATATTTAATGTTACATAAATTACCAAATACAATTTTAACATAAGAAATATTTTAATTTTAGTTTTTATTATTAATTCTTATAAGTTGTATTACTATTTGTTATTATATAATAACTTCATCTTTTTTTTTTCCACGTGTGATATGTAACTCTCGAATCTCACTCATGCATCGCACGGGTTATTATGCTAGTGTGTGTATATATTATTTTTTTAATTATTTAATTAGCTAAAATACATACACTTCTTTATTTATAACAGACAAAAATTATAAAAAAAAGACCGGACAAAATTAGGGTATAATGCATCAATTTGTTGAAACCAAGATGAAACCAAAAACGTTAGAAGAATTAACAATCGCCATGTGTTTTGGTAACAACTTAACTAAGTATTTATTTAAAAAGTTATTCTAAGAAAAGCCAAAAACAGTCTACAAGCATATCATAAGTTATTTTTATAAGTGTACCTAAAATTAATATTCATGAGATAAATAAATGTAGTAAATAAACTCTAAAATCTCAAAGTATCATTTCCAGATATCTTTTAAAAAATAAGTTATATATGCACACCTAAATATAGAAATGAAAACATAAAATTGTGTCACACCATATCAGACTTTGAATCAAAGTGTTGATTAAAATAGAGAAAGGCAGAGAGACCAATGAGGTATTGTGTTGGTCAAGTGGAAGCAACTCGACCCGATATGGAGAAGAACCCAGAGAATTCGAGTTCGAATCCTTATGAAGTCATCCCCATTTGGAGGCAGAGAATCAGGATAAAAACTTGTTCTATCACCTTAACCAGGGATTAATCCCATAGCGACTCAAAGAGCTTAAGCCATGGGGATACCCCATGGACCCACTCACCCGATGGGTGGGTTAACACAAAAAAGAAAAGAAAGGCAGAGTACAATAATATATTAACACACTTCTTTCATTTATAATCTTATAGTAACACAGTCTTACAACAATATCATAATGCAAATTCCATACCAATGCAAACCAATAATAACTTCCACACGAATCCACCTTGAATAAATATGTAACCACAAGTAACAGGAACATTGCACAAATGTATTATTTATAAAGAAATTTATTCGAGCCCCTTGTTTCTCGGTTGAATTACTCATGTTTTCTTGGTTCATCAACAACTGGGCTAACTTGTTCCACCTCCGCAACGGAATTTTTATTCTTTGATAAATCTTCACCTCCTGCAACTATATCAACAACCTCAAAATCAGAATTATATATACGTACGTGTCTACAATAACACATCATTTTGCAAAATCTACTAGCAAAAGAATTACCTTGTGGTGATTGATTCTCATCTGATTGGGAAAACCAAGAGCCAACATAACCCTTAAACTTATCAACCATACCTTTTTCAGGACTGCTCACATGAATCTCTTCTGGCACTTTCTCTGACTTCTCATCCCCACTACCTAACCCTCCATCCTTTTTTTTCTCTAGCTCTTCCTTCGGCTTATGTAAAGCTTCTGAATTCAACTCAGAAAGTGCTTTATCTTCCTCGCTAGGCATTAGCTTCTCAGCCAAATTGTCCTTCACAAAGACCCCTTTGTCGTCATGATCTTTAACCTCATTTTTTGTTTCAGTTTCAACACCACCATCACCACTACCATACACTGGAGCTAAATTCTCTGTAAGAGAATGAACTTTGTTAAAACCATTCCCACTTTTTTCTAGCTCATCATCATGAGTCTTCACCCTGTCGTTTCTCTCTCCTTTCTCATCATAACCGAGCTTAGAAGCTTCGTCAATTTCAGTAGAGAGTGTTTCATCACCGGTTGCATCTGAGATTTCAGTTTCATCTATGTAACTTTTGTCTTTTGATTGTGTCTCCCCTAATTCATAGAGTGGTTGTTTTTCAACTGTAGCTTTGATGGTGTTGAAAGTTTGTCCAGTTGATGAGCCAATTTCTGGGTTTCTATTGAGATCCGTGGATACTGTCTCCTGACGATATTCATTTTGAGTTTCTGAAGCAGCAGAGAGGTGTAGCACATGGCTTCCAGCAGGAGGGTTTTCTGTGTCAGCAAAAGTTGACTGGATTTCTGGTTTTGTAGTAGGTTTTGGCCCATCCTGAACATTCATTCTTTCAAAAGATTCCTCAGCTATTTTAATGTCTTTTACTTCATCACTTCCTGTAAGTAACCCAACACACATGACAATATTAATCTCAATGATAAACAAATTGTTAGGATGACAGAAGCCCAAAAGCAAAGGGACGAAGAGCAAAATACACATTATATTATATTTTAACTAAAAAATTAAGTTTGAGTCTAATATTATTTTCGTTTAACCTATCTATTCTATTATCTATTTAAAAAAGTTAACTACAGTAATGACACGTGGGTAAAGTTCATTCACCCGCTCAAAACTGTTTTTCCACATTTTTTCGTTCTCGGACGTGTTGTGCACCCGTAATTACATGTATCTCTGACTAGTTTTTAACGAAACCTTTGCGCTCAACTTAACAATATCATCGAGCATGTAAGTTATTGATTTTTCTATTTTTGGGTACTTACCAAAGTGAGACATTTAAACCATAGAGAGTTAGTAATAGTAAAATCAAACGCCACACTTTCAAGCCAAAATTGAAGGTATAATTTGAAAAGAAATTTGATAGTATACAGTAAAAAATAAACTCAATTAAGTATTCATTTTATCAATTTAACCATGGATTTCTTTTTGAAACCAAGGTGTCTCATACTGAGGTGTCGGGAGCTAATCCATCGAGATACTAGTATCCATTTCAGCGGACCGCCTCTCCTAATAGATGTCATTCCATTCACATTGACTTGGATTGAACCTGTGGCCATGTGTTTAACGGACCAGTAATCTACCAAGCATGTCACACCATGCTGTTCAAACCATTCAATCTTTTAAAATAGTACACTAATATATTGACATAATGCAGAGTCCACAAAAAAAGGGAGTTCAATCAACCTACATACCTGTTCCTCTTGGGTTAGTGACTTTGGTTTGATAATTGGGAAGAGCATATGCGTGACGTCTACTTCCTTGCTCGTGAGGATCTTCCTCCAAGTCTACTGGCCTCTCAAAATTTACTTTACATTGCTCTTGCTTCTCTTCCGCAACAAATGTTTTGGCTGGGTGAAGATATTCAGTGTCGACAACAGTTGACTGGATTTTTGATTCTGTGTTAGGTGGCTCATCCTGGACATTCATTCTTTCAAAAGATTTCTCAACTGCTGTAGTGTCTTCTATTTCATCACTTCCTGTAAATAACCCAACACACATGACAATATTAATCTCAATGGTAAACAAATTGTTAGGATGACAAATTGTTAGGATGATAGAAGCCTAGAAGCAAAGGGATGCAAGAGCAAAATACACATTATATTATATTTTAACTAAAAAAATAAGTATGTGTCTAATATTATTTTTGTTTAACCTATCTAATATATTATCTATTTAAAAAAATTAACTACAGTAATGACACGAGACAAAAGCTAATTCACCCGCTAAAAACTGTTTTTCTTATTCTTTTCCTTCTCGGACGTGTTGTGTACCCGTGAATCACGGGTATCTCTGACTAATTTCTAACAAAAATTTTGCGCTCGTACTTAACAATATCATCGAGCATGCCAAGTTATTGATTTTTTTCTATTTTTGCGTACTTGCCAAAGTGAGACATTAAAACCATAGAAAGTCACTAATACTAAAATCAAACGCGACACTTTTATGCCAAAATTGAAGGTATAATTTGAAAAGAAATTCAATAGTAACAATAAAAAATAAACTCAATTAAGTATTCATTTTATCAATTTAACCATGGATTTCTTTTCGAACCCAGGGTATCTCATAGTGAGGAGTCGGGAGCTAATCCATCGAGATACTAAGATCCATTTCAGAGGCCAGCCTCTCCTAATAGATGTCATTCCATACACATCGACATGGATTGAACTCGTGGCCATATGTTTAACGGACCAGTTATCTGCCAAGCGTGTCACACCATGTTGTTCAAACCATTCAATCTTTTCAAATAGTACACTAACATATTGACATAATGCAGAGTCCATAGCAAAAAACGGAGTTCAATCAACCTACATACCTGCTCTGCTTGGGTTAGTGACTTTGGTTTGATAATTGGGAAGAGTATATGCATCAGGTCTACTACCTAGTTCGTGAAGATTTTTCTCCAAGTCTACTGGCCTCTCCAAACTTACTTTACTTTGCTCTTGCTTCTCTGCCGCCACAAATGTTTTGGTTGGGTGGAGGTATTCAGTATCGGCAACATTTGACTGGATTTCTGGTTCTGTGGTAGGTTTTGGCTCATTGTGGACATTCATTCTTTCAAGAGATTTCTCAAATGTTGTAATGTCTTTAATCTCATCACCTTCTGAAAGCCAACATACATGACAATGTTAATCTCAGTGGTTAAGAAATTGTTAGGATGACAGAAGCCCAAAAGCAAAGGGATGAAAGTGCAAAATACACATTATTAACTAAAAAAATAAATATGAGTCTAATATTATTTTCGTTTAACCTATTTTTAACAAAACTTTTTTTCTTTTATTTCCTTAAAGAAGAAACAAAACTTTTTTTTTTCTGATGAATATTTTTAACAAAACTTTAGCGCTTATACTTCACTTTTCTAACGAAAATATCATCGGGCATGACGAGTTATTGATTTTCTATTTTTGGATACTTATCAAAGTGAGATATTCAAGATTTAAACCATACAAAGTCACTAATACCAAAATCAAACGCCATACTTTTATGTGAAAATTGAAGGTATAATTTGAAAAGAAATTCAATAGTTTTATTGAATTTACAGTAAACAAATAAACTCAATTGATTATTTTATCAATTTATCCATTTTATCAATTTAACCATTGATTTTTTTTTTTTGAACAAAGAGTATCTCATAGTTGGGAGTCGGGAACAAATCCATCGAGGTATTAAGATTCATTTCAGAGGCCTAATAGATGGCATTTCATACACATCGATCTAGGATTGAATCCATAGCCACATATTTAAGGGACTCAATTATTTGTCAAGCGTGTCAGATCATGTTGTTCTAACCAATTATCGGTCTTTTAAAATAGTGCACAAACATATTATTGACATAATGCAGAGTCCATAGCAAAAAAAATTGAGTTCTGCAAGTTAGTTCAATCAACCTAGCTACGTACCTGCTCCGCTTGGGTTAGTGACTTTGGGTTGATAATTGGGAAGACTATATGCCCCAGGTCTACTTCCTTGCTCGTGAGGATCTTCCTCCGAGACTATTGGCCTCTCCAAATTTACTTCATATTGCTCTTGCCTCTCTTCCTCAGCAAATGTTTTGGCTGGGTGAATGTCTATTTTTTGATTGATTTCGGTGGCTGAAGAAACGCCTTGATCAACTAGTGAATCGTGGTGGGATTCTTCTTCTCCCATAACTTTTGTACCTTCCAAATCAAGTCCTGACTTGTCTAAATTTTCCACTTGCTGAGATGATGCAGGTGTAGCAGCACTTTTCACAACTTCCCTTTCATAAACTGCAGAACACCGAAACATATAATCAATCCAACACAACATTAATCAGATTTGTAAGTTTTTATCATTTTACACTCCTTTCAAAAAAGGTTTTTGAATTCGATCCTTTTACTAGTCCTTCTATTTTTCTAGCGTGTATTTATTGCAGATAGATAATGTAAGAAAAGAACATACTTGGTGCTTCATGAACTTGTGGGTCTTGAAACCTTTTTTTATCCTCCTCAATATCCAAGTCATGATCATGATCATGATCAGGTGTATGCTGATGTTCATTTTTACCATAATGCTTCTTAATCGAGTTCTTAATGCTTCTAGCCTTTGCCTTGACCTTACTCATAACAGAGTGGTGTTCTTCTTCTTCGCCATGCGTCACTACTACTACATCCAAAATTTGAAAGAGAAAAAAATATGTTTTGAAAGGAAATTATTATTGAAAATAAAACTTGCTTCAAAATGTGATTCATAATAATAATCATACCTTGTTGCGAATCAAGGTGATGGGGGTGTTGTTCATCGTTCTCGGGCACTTGACTTTTTGAATCCATGATCGTAAATAAACAAACAGACGAAAAGAAACTGCCTGCCTGCTCGTTAACGATAACTACCACAGGTCAGAGAGAGAGAGTGAGAGAGAGATCAAAGGATTACGTTTTATTTTATAGAGAAAAAACTTCGCGAACGTGGATTTCATGCGGCGTTCGTTTGGTTCAGATTGATAGATAAGTTCTGATCTATTACATATTTAATCAAGACTTAGCGGTCACTTTGATTTGATTTTGTTACATTTGAATGACCGATTTATGCTATTAACCTGGTTGCTGTAAATTTGTTTGTAAATTTATTTTTTTTCGATTTTTAACGATGTTGAATTTGTCTTTTTTTTTTATGTATTTTAAATATATGTTTTAGTAAAAAAATTCTGGAGACACGTGGCACACTGACAACCAATAAATTTAACCAGCCGACGTAAACTGTCCTTGTCACGGATGAAAGAGACCGAAGGAGAGAAAAACTCAACAGTAGTAATGATACTCTCTCTGCGTATGGTTCCTTTAATTGTTTGACTTTGACAACCGATTAATCAATTACATCTTCTTTTCTAATGGGGCGAGGCTAACAGTGCCGGTAGAAAGCGATGCCTACTAGACTGGCTCGAATAAGCTTTTAAATAGAAGCAGAAGTCAGAGAAGCAAGGAAAGAAAAAAGCTTGTCCGAGGCAAAGAAAGCCTAAACCTGAACTCAATTTGATAACCACTTTTTGGTTTTTTAATTTGTTTTTTTAAATTATTATTTAAATATTAACACACATTTACACCTATGACATAGTTATAAAACAACAGTTATGTAACTCTCCACAAAATCAAAAAATAGGGTATAGTGTAGCGTATTAAAAATACAGAAAAACTGACACAGGAATACCCATCTTACCCTAGTAGTAATAATAATAAGGTGAGAACTCCCATGCCCATAAGTTTTATTGGGTATGAATACCCATTGACTAATTATGTGACGCCACATCATTTTTTAACTTTTTTAAAGTGAAATTAAATGCTTAGTTTTCATACATGTTGTTAGTGTAAGAGCATAGGAGAAATTCCCTAAAAAATTTCTATATTTATTAATAAATTTTGGCTTTCTCTACAGAGTCTTTTTATTCTTTTTCTATTTCATTTTTTATAAAAATTCTTTCTCTATTTTTATTATTTGGATAACTGCTTAAATAATATTCTAATATTTGTGTAAGCTATTTAATTTCATTCCTAGCTTATTCTTCTTTTCTTATTTCATTCCTAATAATAAAATTATATTTTTGTTAATTTTTTTACTTATTTCATACACGATTTCAATTTTTTTGATATTTCAATTTATTTTTTTATTTTGAGTTTGTTTCGTAGGTTTTATTTGTTTTGTTATTTATAATTTATGTTTGAATTATAGTTTTTTTATTTTTATTTGTTTAACGGATGGGTATCAATACCTACCTTTCTTCCTGGGTATCGAAGAATTTACCTAATAATAATTATGATATTCACCTCACCAACTTTGGATGTATACGGCAATTTGGGAATAATTGGTTGGTGACACTCATTTCAGTTATGTTATTCACAAAGTTTTCGATGGCTTAATTGGAAAGCAAATGCTGAATGAAATGGATGTCGACGAGTTGACATGTCGGTTATATATGCCAAATGAGAGGCTACAAAGAAAAGAAGAATGTACAGAGACCATTAAAAAAAAAAAAACTATCATGAAGGGTTCAGTTCTTCAACAACAACCAAATCATATTGTCCACTATATCAATAGTGATACGGCCTCAATAGTGGTTATAAAAGGGGGTAATTTTTATTATATTATCAGGATCGATTACATGAATTTAGAACACCGAGTATTTGATTACTTACTTGTTGAAGACATAATTGAAGTTGCCGTTGTCTCGTAGAGCGTCAGAAGACGACGGCCAAATCTTCCTTTGCTGGTCACACACTCCAATTCTAGGTTTTCAATGGGACAAACCGTAGACGAGCACAATCTATCGTATGACAAAGGGACCTAGCCTATTTATTTCACAACCCTAGAACCACCCATCATGGGCCTAGTTGTTGGCTCTGTTGTCTTCCACATAAATCTAAATCGGTGTCCAAAGGCCCAATACAATCAATCACATATTTGCGACGCGAGCATCATCAATTGGATCACAATATTAGCCCGTTTTGTAAAAGCCAAAGGACATAATTGATTGTAGCCCATAAGGATTATCAGAAATAATTCTAACATTCTCCCACTTGGGCAAAATCAATTATGTAATTTTAATTTGTAGAAAACATTTTGAAAACGACTCTCGGGCTAATAAACTACTTCCTAACGTGGCCACTAAACACATGATCCCAAGATGCAATACCTAATTAAGACTCCATCCAACAAAAGCTAAGTGATACCGAATCATGGCGGTAGTCATATCTTATGTCGACATAACACCTTCCATGGTTACAAATACCACCAACTCCGTCGACTAGTCATTTATGTGGAGTGTAGCAAGAAAATGACATGCCAATATGATCTAATAGCCATACTGTCATTTTCTTTGTCAGTCCTCAATTTCTCTCAAATGCATTAAAGCCAGAGAAATTGTATGGTTTATGTGAAACCATTATGCCTCAGCTCCAATATGGCGTCGATCACCGGCATAGTGATCCCATTGACCCCGAGCTCTAATATTTTAGCACTTATGCCTCAGCTCCAATATGGCATCGACCACCGGCATAGTGGTCCTAAAGATACCGAGCTCCAATACTTTCGCATTTGATATACACATACAAAATTAATTATAATAAAATTCATCTCATCATTAATCATAAAATCAAATGCAAAGTTTACATCAATATGCTAAAAGTAAATAATTTGAAATAAAATGTTCAATGACATAAACCGACATAAAACCTTGAGCTCCCACTAACCAAACACATCAAAAGAACCCACAATGCCCATGTTCTCAACATGTCTATTGAAAACAACGGGCCTGAGTCCTTTGGTCAAGGGATCAGCTAACATGGAATCTGTGCCAATATGTTCTACCATTATAGCACCCTCTTTCACAAGGTCTCTAATCGGTTAGGTACTTCAACTCCAAATGTTTGGATCGGTAGAAGTCTTATTATTTTTCAGTATAAAACAACTGCCGCACTATTATCACGAGAAAATTCGCGGTGGCCTGGCAATGGATTCCACAATGCGAAGTCCTGTCACCAGATTCTCAACCAAACAAAGATGAGCGGCAAAGAAAGAAACAGGCAATGAACTCTGCCTGCATAGTAGAAGAGGCAACAAGAGTTTGGTTCTTACTCTTCCAAGATATCGCACCTCCCGCCAACATAAAAATGTATCCAGAAGTCGACTTCACGTCATCGGGGCACCCGCCAAGATCTGAATCTGTACCCCACGATTTCCAAGTTGTCCACCCTTCTGAATGCAAGCATATACTCTTTAGTCCTTTTCAAGTACCTCATCACCTTCTTGGCGGCCATCCAGTGATCATTCCCAGGGTTTGACTGGTATCTACCTAGGACGCCAACCACGAAAGCGATGTCAGGCCTAGTGCATACTTGGGCATACATGAGACTACCCAAGGCACTCGCAAATGGTTTATCATTCATCTCTGCTCGCTCAACCTCATTCTTAGGACATTGATCTTTGTTGAATTTGTCACCTTTAACAAGCTGGAACATCACCGGATTTACAATTACGCATATTAAATCTCTCCAAGACTCTATCAATGTAAGCCTTACGAGATAATCCGAGTATGTGGCGTGATTTGTCTCTATGAATCTCGATTCCCAACACAAAAGAAGCCTCACCAAGATCTTTCATGTCAAAGAATCTAGTCAAAGATCCTTTTAGTCTCATGCAACACACCAAGGTCATTAGAAGCTAATAATATGTCATCGACGTACAACACAAGGAAGATAAATTTGCTCCCACTGACCTTGAGGTATATACATTGGTCAACTTTATTTTCCTCGAACCCCATAGAAGTCACCACTTCATCAAATTTCAAATACCCTTTGTCTAGAAGCTTGTTTCAGGCCATAACTCGATCTCTTCAGCCTACAAAACAAGTTCTTACTATCACCAACATGGAAACCTTCAGGTTGATGCATGTATACTTCCTCACTCAAATCACCATTTAGAAAAGCTGTCTTCACATCCATTTGATGCAGCTCCAAATCAAAGTGAGCCACTAGAGCCATAATGATCCTAAAGGAATCCTTTGTTGATACTGGCGAAAAAGTCTCATTAAAGTCAATACCCTCCTTTTGTGTAAAACCTTTTGCCACTAGTCTAGCCTTGAACCTCTCAATGTTGCCCTTGGCATCCTTCTTTGTCTTAAAGACCCATTTACAACCAATTGCCTTACAATTGACAGGCAACTCAACAAGCTCCCATACACCATTGACTGACATAGATTGCATCTCTTCATCCATCGCATGCCTCCACTTATCAGACTGAGAGCAAGTGATAGCTTCCTGATAGCTCTTTGGATCAACAATGTCTCCAATGTCATATGCATCCTCACTGAGATAGACGATGAAATCATCACCAATGGCAGATTTCTTTTCTCTAGATGATCTTCTCAAAGGAATCTGTGCCTCAGGCTCTGTAGGTTGTGCAACCTCAACCACAGCCGGAGGATCAACAACATCGTCGGTCTGAGGAACGACTACATCCTCGGTCGGAACAATCATCCCAATCGAGTAATCGATCAGAACACCGACAATGGAAACAGGTAAAGGTAAAGCAACAGTCTCAGGTGAAAGCATGTCGGTCTCATCGGATGGAGCAATGGGGTCTGCTACGTCAAGTTCCAAGAATTTGGCATTTATGGACTCTACTATCCTTTCCCCTTTTCCGGGACAGAAGAACCTGTATCCTTTAGCACGTTCCTGAGATCCAATGGAAAAACTACGACTAGTCATGGGGTGCATTTTCTTCTGCAAGGGATTATAAATTTTTACTTCAGCCGGGCAACCCCAGACTCGAAAATGGTTCAGGCTGGGTTTTCTTCCTGTCCAGAGTTCAAAAGGAGTTTTGGGAACAGATTTACTAGGAACTCTGTTAAGAATGTATAGAGCTGTTTTCAAGGCTTCACCCCACAGATATTCTGGCAAGTTACATCTACTCATCATGCTTCTCATCATATCCTTAAGAGTCCTATTACGTCTTTCGACTACACCATTTTGTTCAGGAGTCCCAGGCATGGTGTATTGCGGAACTATTCCGCAATCCTGCAAGTATAAGGCAAATGGTCCCATATGTTGTCCTGTGGCACCATATTTACCATAATACTCTCCACCACGGTCGGACCTCACAACCTTGATCACTTTTGCCAATCAAGCTTCTCAACTTCGCTTTTAAACACTTTAAATTTTTCAAGTGCTTCAGATTTTTCTTTAATCAAATAAAGATACCCAAATCGTGAAAAGTCATCAATGAAAGTAATGAAAAACTTGTTACCGCAGATTGTAGAAGTAAGAGGCCCACTGATATCTGTGTGAATAATCTCTAAAAGATCAGAACTTCTATTCGCACCTTTCTTTTTGGTCTTCGTGAATTTTCCCCTGATGCAGTCCACACAAGTACCCAGATCATTAAAATTCAAGGAAGGTAGAATATTTGCCTTTGTCAATCTCTCAACCCTTTCCCTAGAAATGTGACCTAAGCGCTTGTGCCATAGCATAAAAGATTTTTCTTCAACTTTGGATCTCTTAGCAACAGAACTCTCAACAACTAAGGATGAAACAACATTATCGGAAGCTAGAGACAATTTATATAAACCATCCACCAAAAATCCATAACCAACAATTCGGGAGTTCAACATCAGACTCATTTCACAATTACCAAAAGTAAAACTGAAACCAAGTTTATCCAATAAAGAAATCGAAATTAAATTCCTCCTAAAAGAAGGTACATAAAAAGTATTCTTCAAAATGAGTTCAAAACCAGATCCTAAAATTATGCTGACGTCTCCCACTGACTCCACAGCTACTTCAAGATCATTTCCTACCCTTAGCTTGCTTTCCCTCAGATCGATCCTCAGATTTACGAACCCTGTAAGGACACAAAGAATATGGGTTGTGGAACCCGTATCAAGCCACCAAGAATCAATTGGGACATCAACTAGATTAGACTCAAAACAAACAAAAGCTAAGTTATTACCTCCAGATTTCTGCTTGTTCTCTAGCCAAGCTTTGAACTTTGCACAATCAGGTTTCTTATGCCCCTTTTCCTTACACCAGAAACACCAAATAGTTCTCTTAAAAGCATCTGGCCTGGGACCTCCTACAGGATGACGTTGACCCTTACCTGGTTTCCTTAATTCCTGATTCTTGTGAGAAGCATTAGGAGTATTCCTGTGTTTCCAATTGCCCTTCCCAGAATGGGGTTTGGTATGGACAGACAGTAAAGCTACATCACTCTTTTCATTCTTGAGTTTCTCTTCCTCGGCAACACACTTGGTAATAAGATCATTCACACTCCAATTTTCACCAATGGTATTGTGGGCAGTTTTAATTTGTGTGAAATTAGCAGGCAAGCAATTCAAGGCATGACCGACAATAAATTTTTCATTCAGCTCAATTTTGTGGGATTTCAGCTTGGTTTGGATGTGAACTATCTTCAGAATAAATTCCCTTACACCTCCAATATTGTCATACTTCATGTCCATTAACTCTTTCATTAGACATCCAGACTCAGCATTGTCAGATACCTTGTACCTCTGTTCTAGAGCAGTGAGGAAGTCCTTTGCTGTCCCTTTGTCAGGCAGACTACTGAGAAGGTGTTCAGAGACAGTTCTCTTGATAGCAATCAGACCCAATCTATCAGACCTCTCCCACTTAGCCAAAAGTTCTTTCTGTTCAAGTGTGCTCTCCGCAGTGATCACAGGCTTATTCTCGCGCAAGGCTGAATCCAGATCGGCAATTCCTAGAGAAAACTCCAAGTCTTGCTTCCATTTCTTAAAGTTCGATCCGGTCAAGATCTCAATGGAAGCAGAAGAATTATTCATAGAGAAAGTCACTGTTAAAACAAAACATGAATGCATCAGATCATATCACAAGACAAGATATAGCTCAATAACGAAATAAGCTATCATCGTGAGGCGATATAATAGCACATTCCCGTTTGGGCAGAATGCACATACCAAGGTCACAACCTCAGTCAAAACCTCAGATGGGTTAATCCATGAGCACACACTGAGTTCAGAAAATTGTCCCCTTTGGGTAGACAAGTCCCTTTGCCCAATGCATTCTCCAATAACTCCATCTTCAATCAACTTTCAATCACAACACATAACAACCCCCTTTGGGCAGGCAATCACATGCAATGACCAAAAGCATCCCTCAAACTACAAAGAAATTCTCATGAATTAATACAAACGGTCCCACTTTGGTGGTAACGGCTCATAACAACGCATGAAACTTTTGCATAGGAATCAATTTTCTCTTGTCTATACATACGACACAGTCAATAGGCAAGTACATCATTTAAATGAGCACCTCTACTGGTCATGTAACAAAGTCAGTAGCATTCCAAACTGTTTTGCAATATACAGCGTGATAGACTAGCCTAACGAGAGCATGTATACAAAAATAATAGCACGCAATTATGCACAAATTTATAGGGAGAGTGATTATCACAATTAAATCCAAAATACATCACATTATTTTTCTAACATATTTTTCAACTTTATTTTCGTCAGAAAAATAATTAAATAATCAATTTAATGCATTATATTTTGTAAAAAATATCTAACACAGCCGAAAAATTCTCGAAAAAATATAACAAATACAAGCATTAAATTTAGAGCGCAACACAAAAAACCGCGTCGAAAACGGGTCCCTGAAGGCCCTACACGCGCTACCACGCGCTGCACCCGCGAGTGGGCTTCAGCAGCGCGTACTGTTCATCGTCTCCTTCCTCTGGCGGGTCACGCGGGTCGCGAACCGGGTCGCGACGCGGGCGTTCGGATCGGAGGGTTTTTCTCACTCGTTTCTTATCCGTTTCACGTGATTTTTGTTGGGTTTTGTTCAGAATCAAATTTCCAATCATTTGAACTCAAGATCTTGGATTATTAGGGCCTAAATCGCGACCAGTTTGTGAAAAAACCATCTTAGTCGCGGGTCTGATACGCAGTGTGGGTTTTGCATGTCTTTTGCTTCCTTTTCTCACGATTTTATGTGGGTTTCAACCAGAATCATGTTTCTAATAATTCTAGATCAAAAGCTCTAATTTTTAACAATCAAAACTTGAGATTTGAACAATTTTGGATATGAAACAATTTTGACAAACCGTGATACGAAACAGTTGTTGAATCATGATATGTCCAGATCGTGATACGAAACAATTTTGGATGCAAAGTCGTTAAAAAAAAAAATAATCATCCATGGTTGTAGAAGACATGTGACAGCAAACCAAGATTATCACAAAAGAAGAAAAAAAAAATCCGAAAATCAAATAACATTATGAACAATATGCATATCATATTTGTCGAAGGTTGATAGGCAACAGACAAAAAATCACGATTGTTGTTTTTCAAGATTAGGATTCATAAACATCAAGAAAACAGGCGTGGATATTCAAAAGGGGTCCTAATTCATATAATCTAGGCTCTGATACCACATATTATATTATCAGGATCGATTACATGAATTTAGAACACCGAGTATTTGATTACTTACTTGTTGAAGACATGATTGAAGTTGCCGTTGTCTCGTAGAGCACCGTAGCACGAACGACCAAATCTTCCTTTGTCTGGTCACACACTCCAATTCTAAGTTTTCAATGGGGCAAACCGTAGACGAGCACAATCTATCGTATGACGGCAAAGGGGACCTAGCCTATTTATTTCACAACCCTAGAACCACCCATCATGGGCCTAATTGTTGGGCCTACACTGTCTTCCACATAAATCTAAATCAGGTGTCCAAAGGCCCAATACAATCAATCACATATTTGCGGCCTTGAGCATCATCAATTGGATCACAATATTAGCCCGTTTTGTAAAAGCCAAAGGACATAATTGATTGTAGCCCATAAGGATTATCAGAAATAATTCTAACAACTCTCACCCTATAAACTAGCTTTTGGGGTTGAGTTAGGTCTAAAAATTCTAATATGGTATCAGGGTCTATCTTCGATCCATGAGTCACCCACTGCATTATATATACGCACTAAACTCAATAGTATTGGACGTGAGGGGGTGTGTTGGAAAAAACCCAAGTCTCACATAGACTAGAGGTAAGGCCTCAAAAGAGTATATAAGTAAATGACACCCTTCACCTTATAAGCCAGTTTGTAAGGATGAGTTAGGCCCAAAATCCTAAGATGGTATCAAAGCCCATCGAGATTCGTTGGGCCACCCACAGATGTTCAGTCCTGCAAACTTCACGCTCCAGATGTCTATTCCTGGGCATGAGGGGGTGTGTTGAGTCCCACATTGGATAGTGATACGACCTCAATAGTGGTTATAAAAGGGGGACAACCCTCACCGTATAAACTAGCTGTTGGGATTGAGTTAAGCTCAAACCCAAATTCTAATATGGATGGAGTCGGTAACATGATTCCATCAATACCATAAAGTTTTAAGATGCATGGGTAATTCATTTGTGAAACGTGAGGTAAGTGCTGCCAGCCTGCCACTCAATTAAATAGGGAAATTGTTGGATCCCTCCTAAGTGGGACCCACAAGATAAAAGAAGAAATTAAAGAATGAAATTGGTGAAACATGTGAAAGATATGGTAAAGGTATGTTATTTCCAATAAAAAGAGGAAACAGAGAATAAATAAAATATTTACAAAGACAAAATAAAGGAAAATATATCTCAATAAATATGAAATAAATCAGTGACATATCTCAAAATGTGTTTAGGTAACAACCTAACTAAGTATTTATTTAAAAAGTTATTCTAAGAAAAGCTAAAAATAGTCTATGAACATGTCATAAGTTATTTTTAGTTTTATTGTTATTTTATTTTTATTTTGACTCAATCATAAATTATTTTTATAAGTGTACCTAAAATTAATATTCATGAGATAAATAAATGTACTAAATAAACTATAAAATCTCAAAGTATCATTTTCAAAAATCTTTAAAAAAATAAGTTATATATGCACGCCTATATATATATATATATATATATATAGGGAACCTAAAAATAGAAATGAAAACACAAAAATATGTCGCACCATATCGGACTTTGAATCGAAATGTTGATTAAAATAGAGAAAGGCAGAGACCAATAAAGTGTTGGTCAAGTGAAAGCAACTCAACCCGATAAGGAGGAGAACCCGGAGAACTCGAGTTTGATTATTGTGGAGTCATTCCTATTTGGAGGCTGAGAATCAAGGGTAAAACCTTAATCTATTAGCCCACCCAAGAATTAGTCTCATAACGACTCAAAAATCTTAACCCGTGGACCCACTCACCCAAAGGGTGGGTTAACACAAAAAAGAAAAGAAAGGCGGAGTACAATAATATATTAACACACTACTTTTCATTTATAATCTTATATTAACAAAGTCATACAACAATATCATAATGTAAATTCCACACCAATGCAAACCAATAATAACTTCCACACGAATCCACCTTGAACAAAAAAACAAAAAACAAAAACAAAAATATGTAACCACAAGTAACAGGAACATTGCACAAATGTATTATTTATAAAGAAATTTTATTCGAGTCCCTTGTTTCTCGGTTGAATTACTCATGTATTCTCGGTTCATCCACAACTTGGCTAACGTGTTCAACCTCCGCAACAGAATTTTAATTCTTTGATAAATCTTCACCTCCTGCAACTATATCAACAACCTCAAAATGAGAATTATACGTATGTCTATAATAACACAACATTTTGCAAAATCTACTAGCAAAAAAATTACCTTTTGGGGATTGATTCTCATCTGATTTCGAAAACCAAGAGCCAACATAACCCGTAACCTTACCAACCATGCCTTTTTCAGGACTGTTCACATGAATCCCTTCACTCACTCTCTCTGACTTCTCATCCCCACTACCCAACTCTCCATCCTTTTTTTTCTCCGGCTCTTCCTTCGGCTTATGTAAAGCTTCTGAATTCAACTCAGAAAGTGTTTTATCTTCCTCGCCAGGCCTTAGCTTCTCAGCCAAATTTTCCTTCACAGAGACCCCTTTGTCGTCATGATCTTTCACCCCATTTTTTGTTTCAGTTTCAACACCACCACCACCACCACCATACACTGGAGCTAAATTCTCTGTAAGAGAATGAACTTCGTTAGAACCATTCCCACTTTTTTCTTGCTCATCATCATTAGTCTTCACCCTGTCGTTTCTCTCTCCTTTCTCATCATAACCGAGCTTAGAAGCTTCGTCAATTTCAGGTGAGAGAGTTTCATCACCAGTTGCATCTGAGATTTCAGTTTCATCTATGTAACTTTTGTCTTTTGATTGTGTCTCCCCTGATTCATAAAGTGGTTGTTTTTCAGCTCCAGTTGATGAGCCAATTTCTGGGTTTCTATTGATATTACTGGATACTGTCTCCTGAGGATATTCATTCCGAGTTTCTGTTGCAGCAGAGAGGTGTGGCACATGGCTTCCAGCAGGAGGGTATTCTGTGTCAGCAACAGTTGACTGAATTTCTGGTTCTGTGATAGGTTTTGGCTCATCCTGAACATTCATTCTTTCAAAAGATTCCCCACCTGCTTTAATGTCTTTTATTTCATCACTCCCTGTGAGTAACCCAACACACATGACAATATTAATCTCAATGACAAACAAATTGTACAGAAGCCCAAAAGCAAAGGGATGCAAGAGCAAAATACACATTATATTATACTTTAACTAAAAAAATAAGTATGAGTATAATATTATTTTCGTTTAACCTATCTATTCTATTATCTATTTAAAAAAGTTAACTACAGTAATGACACATGGCGAAAGCTCATTCACCCGCTCAAAACTATTTTTCCGCTTTTTTTCTTCTCGGACGTGTTGTGCATCTGTGAATCACGGGTACCTCTGACTAGTTTTTAACAAAAATTTGCGCTCAACTTAACAATATTATTGAGCATTTCAACTTATTCATTTTTCTATTTTTGGGTACTTACCAAAGTGAGACATTTAAACCATATATAGAAAGTCACTAATACTAAAATCAAACGCGACACTTTTATGCCAAAATTAAAGGTATAATTTGAAAAGAAATTTGATAGTATACAGTAAAAAATAAACTCAATTAAGTATTCATTTTATCAATTTAACCATGGATTTCTTTTTGAAACCAAGGTGTCTCATATTGAGGTGTCAGGAGCTAATCCATCGAGATACTAGTATCCATTTCAGAGGCCTGCCTCTCCTTATAGATATCATTCCATTCACATTGACCTGGATTGAACCCGTGGCCATATGTTTAACGGACCAGTTATCTACTAAACGTGTCACACCATATTGTTCAAACCATTCAATCTTTTAAAATAGTACACTAACATATTGACATAATGCAAAGTCCACAAAAAAATGGAGTTCAATCAACCTACATACCTGCTCCGCTTGGGTTAGTGACTTTGGTTTCATAATTGTGAAGAGCATATGCGTCGGGTCTACTTTCTTGCTCGTGAGGATCTTCCTCCAAGTCTACTGGCCTCTCAAAATTTACTTTACCTTGCTCTTGCTTCTCTTCTGCAGCAAATGTTTGTGCTGGGTGATGGTATTTAGTGTCAGCAACAGTTGACTGGATATCTGATTCTGTGGTAGGTTTTGGCTCATCCTGGACATTCATTCTTTCAAAAGATTCCTCAACTGCTGTATTGTTTTTTATTTCATCACTTTCTGTAAGTAACCCAACACACATGACAATATTAATCTCAATGGTAAAGATATTGTTAGGATGATAGAAGCCTAACAGCAAAGTGATGCAAGAGCAAAATACAAAAAAAATAAGTACGAGTCAAATGGGAGCGTATCATGTGAAAACTCTTGGTTATTGTGAGAAATGAGAACTCTCAACCACAATCATTAGATCAAAATTAACGGTTTCGATTAAAAAATCTAATTAAAAAGTCATGTGCTCTCTCTCTCAACCCAATCACCAACCTGTTTACTCTAATCTCTTCCTCTACCAACTGCGTGTCTCAGCTTATCCATCTCCATCCCCTACCCCTCTTTCAATCCCTTGGGAAAACACCGATTGCTCGTTCATGAAGCACCAGCATTTGCAGCCACCCCCACAACGAGCCATAAGGTCCAAAATCAACAAAATTTCAAGAATTTCTAATTTATAACAATGGAATTTTGGGCAAAACAGGAAAAGACAATTCCACGGTTGCCCAAAACAGTGAAATCTCCATCCATGCCTATAAAAACTAAGATAATCACCAATCTATTATTAGCCTCCATGAATGTCCCATCATCAAATCTAATAGGAATCACATGCACCAGCATCTAATAATATCATTTATTCATAAATCGTAAATTTAAGCAAAAAGAAAAATTATAGTGGTTGAAATTTCTAATAAATCCATCGTCTTGAGAAACCCCACTTCTCCATTTTAAGCACACAAACCTCCAGGAGCAAATAAACAAAACCGTAAACCCGTTTACTTTTCCAACCGATGAAGAGAAAAGTAAAAACTAGAGAAACATAACTAGTGCCCCAAAAACGATGAATAATAGAAATTGGCCCAAAAACGTTGCTTGTGCCCCAAATCATTTGGAATTTTTTATCCCTTATTCTAGTTGAAGGGTCCAACGGTTACTTGCGATGGCTTTCCGTATTGGAGCTGGAAGAAAATGGAGAAAGAGCAAAGCCGCTGAGGGCGGCGTTCATACGCGTTACAGGTTCACGTGAACTTTTTAATCCAAAAATTGATCTAGACCGTAAATATATATCAATGGTTTTTATCGAAAGTTCTCATTTCTTACTATAAACAAAAGTTTTCACTTAATACACTACTTGAGTCTAATATTATTTTTATTTAACCTATCTATTTTATTATCTATTTAAAAATGTTAATTACATTAATGATACGTTGTGAAAGCCCATTCACTTGTTTAAAACTTTTTTTGCTTTTTTTTCTTCTCAAACGTGTTGTGCACTCGTGAATCACAGGTATCTCTGACTAGTTTTTAACAAAACTTTTGCCCTCATACTTATCTTTCTAACGAGAATATCATCGAGCAAGTAAGTTATTGATTTTTCTATTTTTGGGTACTTACCAAAGTGAGACATTTAAACCATAGAAAGTCACTAATACTAAAATCAAACGCCACACTTTCAAGCCAAAATTGAAGGTATAATTTGAAAAGAAATTTGATAGTATACAGTAAAAAATAAACTCAATTAAGTATTTATTTTGTCAATTTAACCATTGATTTCTTTTTGAAACCAAGGTGTCTCATACTGACGTGTCGGGAGCTAATCCATAGAGATACTAGTATCCATTTCAGAGGCCTACCTCTCCTAATAGATGTCATTCAATTCACATTGACCTGGATTGAACCCGCAACCATATGTTTAACGGACAAGTTATCTACCAAGCATGTCACACTATGTTGTTCAAACCATTCAATCTTTTAAAATAGTACACTAACATATTGGCATAATGCAGAGTCCACAAAAAAATAGGGTTCAATTAACCTACATACCTGCTCCGCTTGGTTTAGTGACTTTGGTTTGATAATTGGGAAGGGCATATGCGTCAGGTCTACTTCCTTGCTCGTGAGGATCTTCCTCCAAGTCTACTGGCCTCTCAAAATTTGCTTTACGTTGCTCTTGCTTCTCTTCCGCATCAAATGTTTTGGCTGGGTGAGGGTATTCAGTGTCGGCAACAGTTGACTGGATTTTTGACTCTGTGGTAGGTTTTGGCTCATCCTGAACATTCATTCTTTCAAAAGATTCCTCAACTGGTGTAATGTCTTTTATTTCATCACTTCCTGTAAGTAACCCAACACACATGACAATATTAATCTCAATGGTAAACAAATTGTTGGGATGACAAAAGCCCAGAAGCAAAGGGATGCAAGAGCAAAATACACATTATATTATATTTTAACTAAAAAAATAAGTATATGTCTAATATTATTTTTGTTTAACCTATCTATTATATTATAATTAAAAAAATTAACTACAATAATGACACGTGACGAAAGCTTATTCACCCGCTTAAAACTGTTTTTCTTATTCTTTTCCTTCTTAGACGTGTTGTGTACTCGTGAACCACGGGTATCTCTGACTAATTTTAACAAAACTTTTGCGCTCGTACTTAACAATATCATCGAGCAAGCCAAGTTATTGATTTTTTTTCTATTTTTGAGTACTTGCCAAAGTGAGACATTTAAACCATAGAAAATCAATAATACTAAAATCAAAAGCGACACTTTTATGCCAAAATTGAAGGCATAATTTGTAAAGAAATTCGATAGTATACAATAAAAAATAAACTCAATTAAGTATTCATTTTATCAATTTAACTATGGATTTCTTTTTGAACCCAGTGTATCTCATAGTGAGGAGTCGGGAGCTAATCCATCGGGATACTAAGATCCATTTCAGAGGCCAGCCTCTCCTAATAGATGTCATTCCATACACATCGACTTAGATTGGACCCGTGGCCATATGTTTAATGGACTAGTTATCTGCCAAGCGTGTCACACCTTGTTGTTCAAACCATTCAATCTTTTCAGATAGTACACTAACATATTGACATAATGCAGAGTCCATAGCCAAAAAAAAAAGGAGTTCAATCAACCTACATACCTTCTCTGCTTGGGTTAGTGACTTTTGTTTGATAATTGGGAAGAGTATATGCATCAGGTCTACTTCCTAGTTCTTGAGGATCTTCCTCCAAGTCTATTGGCCTCTCCAAACTTACTTTACTTTGCTCTTGCTTCTCTTCCGCAACAAATGTTTTGGTTGGGTGAGGGTATTCAGTGTCAGCAATATTTGACTGGATTTCTGGTTTAGTGGTAGGTTTTCTCTCATTGTGGACATTCATTCTTTCAGGAGATTTCTCAATTGCTGTAATGTCTTTTATTTCATCACTTCCTGTAAGCCAACACACATGACAATGTTAATCTCAATGGTAAACAAATTGTTTTTTTTTTTTTTTTTTTTTTTTGCAAAGGAATGGTAAACAAATTGTTAGGATGACAGAAGCCCAAAAGCAAAGGGATGAAAGTGCAAAATACACATTAATAACTAAAAAAAATAAATATATGAGTCTAATATTATTTTCATTTAACCTATTTTTAACAAAACTTTTTTCCCTTAATTTTTTTTCTGTTTAACCTATTTTTTCTTTTTTTCCCCTTAAAAAATCTTTTTTTATGATAAATATTTTTAACAAAACTTTAGCGCTCATACTTCATTTTTCTAACGAAAATATCATCGCGCATAACAAGTTATGATTTTCTATTTTTGGATACTTATCAAAGTGAGATATTTAAGGTTTAAACCATACAAAGTTACTAATACTAAAATCAATCGCCACACTTTTATGTGAAAATTGAAGGTATAATTTGAAAAGAAATTCGATAGCTTTATTGAATATATAGTAAAAAATAAACTCAATTGATTTTTTTTATCAATTTATCCATTTTATCAATTTAACCCTTGATTTTTTTTTCTTTTGAACCCAGAGTATCTCATAGTTGTGAGTCGAGAACGAATCCATCAAGGTACTATGAGATTCATTTCAGAAGCTCGCCTCTCCTAATAAATGACATTCCATACACATCGATCTAGGATTGAATCCATAGCCACTTGTTTAAGAGACTCGATTATTTGTCAAACGTGCCACATCATGTTGTTCTAACCAATCATCGGTCTTTTGAAATAGTACACTAACATATTATTGAGTTCTACAAGTTAGTTCAATCAACCTAGCTACATACCTGCTCCACTTGGGTCAGTGACTTTGGTTTGATAATTGGGAAGAATATCTGCCTTAGGTCTACTTCCTTGCTCGTGAGAATCTTCTTCCAAGACTATTGGCCTCTCCAAATTTACTTTACGTTGCTCTTGCCTCTCTTCCTCAGCAGGTGTTTTGGCTGGGTGAGTGGCTATATTTTGATTGATTTCGGTAGGTGAAGAAACGCCATGATCAACTAGTGAATCGTGGTGGGGTTCTTCTCCCATAACTTTTGCACCTTCAAAATCAATTCCTCCCGACGTGTCTAAATTCTCCACTTGCTGAGATGCAGCAGGTGTAGCACTTTTCACAACTTCACTATCATAAACTGCAGAACACCGAAACATATAATCAATCCAACACAACATTAATCAAATTTATAAGTTTTATCATTCATTTTACACTCCTTTCAAAAAGAGTTTCAACTTTTCCAAAAAGTTTCTCAATTCGATCCTTTTACTAGTCCTCCTATTTTTCTAGCATGTATTGCAGATAGATATATAATGTAAGAAAAGAACATACTTGGTGCTTCATGAACTTGTGGGTCTTGAAACGTTTTTTTATCCTCCTCAATACCCAAGTCATGATCATGATCATGATCAGGTGTATGCTGATGTTCATTTTTACCATAATTATCAAGGACATGTTGACCATGCTTCTTAATCGAGTCCTTAATACTCCTAGCCTTTGCCTTGACCTTATTCATAACAGACTTGTTCTCTTGTTGGTGTTCTTCTTCGCCATGTGTCACTACTACATCCAAAATTTGAAAGAGAAAAAATATGTTTTGAAAGGAAATTATTATTAAAAATAAAACTTGCTTCAAAATGTGATTCATAATAATAATCATACCTTGTTGCGAATCAAGGTGATGGGGGTGTTGTTCATCCTTCTCGTGCGCTTGACTTTTTGAATCCATGATCGTAAGTAAACAAACAGAAGAAAAGAAACTGCGCTGCTCGTAATTAATGATAACTACCAGAGTCACAGAGAGAGGGAGATCAAAGGATTAGTACGTTTTATTTTATTTATAGAGAAAAAACTTTGACACATTTTTGCGTGAGGCTGTGAGCCCACCATATTCATATCTGGAGACACGTGGCACACAACCGACGCATCTCTTCTCTGTCATTACTCATTTGACACCCAATTAATTTAACCAGCCGACGTAAACTGTCCTTGTCACGGATGAAAGAAACTGGACGGTACAAGTGTATATGACTCTTTGAAAGGAGATCGAGAAAAACTCTTACTCTTTTTTTTTTTTTTACATGGAAAACTCTTACTCTATTATATGGTTCCTCTAATTGTTTGACTTTGACAACCGATAATTAATAATAATTACTCATGATATTAATTCACCAACTTTGGATGTATACGGCAAATTGGGAATAATTGAATTGGTGATACTCATTTCATTTCTGTTATTCACTAAGTTTTCGATGGCTTAATTGGGAATGCATGGCTGAATAAAATGGATGTCGACGACATGTCGGTTATATATGCCAAATGAAAGGCTACAAAGAAAAGAAGAATGTACTGAGACCATTAAAAAAAAGGCTTAAATATGAAAATAGTCCACCAAAATATATGAAAGTTTGGTTTTGGTCCCTCAAAGTTTGGTAAAGTTTTTCCGTTGGTCCCTCATAGTTACGGTGTTAACAGAGTCTCACGTGTGGCCAAAAAATTATTGATGTGTACTTAGCAATTTTGATCCCTAAAATTAGCCTTGCCCTCATCTCTGTTCTCATCTTCTCCTCTCCTCGAAATCAACTTTGCGCCTTCGTGAGCCTTCGTGAATTGTTCTGCTGCAACTTTCGCATTCGTCCTCTCCTTTAAACATAAGAAATCACGACGCCTTCCAATTCGTTACGTCGTCTCCATTTCGTTTGCAGAAAACCCACAACGTTTGAGGTATGTTCCATGTGTTTAGATTTTATTTGCGTTACCCGAATTTCTATAGTTGATTTCGTTGTGGGGGGACCATAGAGTTGATTCGTTTGTGAACACCTGGGCTGTAGGGCACGCGATTGTATACTCATTGTGTTGTTTAGGGTTCAAACTATGATGCTTACTGGTTTGTTGTCATTGTGTGTTTTACAGGATGACTGTAGTATTCCACCACATGGGTTCCTTTGTTAAAGAACCATGTTAAAGAACCATCACTGCACTACAATGCTAGGGAAATTCATGTCGTCCATAACATTGATGTGGATCGGTGGTCCTTTTTTGAAGCATTTGGCATAGTAAAGGATGATCTAGGATACCATGGGGATAAGACGAAGTTATGGTGGAAAAAAAGGATAATTTTGAAAATGGGTTGAAGACATTGATGACTAATAGGGATGCTCAAGAATTAGCTTCTTATGCCATTGAACAGAAATGTGAAGCAGGTGTATTTATTGAGCATTTAGTGGGAAATTTTGCGGAGGGTCAAAATGTGGAGGAAGAAGTGATTGAAGAAGTGTTGGTGGACAATGCTAATGATGGTGATGGTAATGACAGTGAAGAATAATCTGTTGAAAATGTCCATTTCAATGACAGTGAAGAAGAAAGGGATTTGGGTCTTGATGATGGGTTTGACATTCCATCAGGAGGTGCTGAAGGTGATGTTGCTGAAAGTGCTAAAGTTCATACAAACATGCAACTGGTTCTAACAATGGTTCTAACAATGTTTCTGCTGCTGCTCATGCATTTATGGTGATACCTGTTATGGACAGAATGCATGAATTTGATGTGGACTACTCATCTGAAGAATTGGACAGTGACTGTTATGATAGTGATGACATTAAGAGGCCAAGGAGAAAACCTATGGTGTATAACAAAGAAGACATGTGCAAGGAATTTCAATTTAAGATTGGGATGGAGTTCAGGTCTTTAAAAGAATTCAAAGAGGCAATACTAGAACATTCTGTGTTGAATGGAAAGCAAGTGAAGTATGTGAAGAATGATAAAAAGAGGGTGAGAGTTAAATGCAAAAATGATTGTGGCTTCCTGATGTTGTGCAGAAAAGAGGGTCCCAATAATACATTCAAGGTGAAAAGATTGGTAGCAAAGCATAATTGTGGGAAAGTTTTTTGATAATAAGAATGTCGGTTCAAAGTGGGTTGCCAAGGCTATGGTTGACAAATTCAGACTTGGTGAGAGGATTACTATCAATGAAATTATAGATGAGGTTAGAAAAACATATGCAACTGGTATAACTAGGTCAAGAGCAATCACAGCTAGGAAGATTGCTATGGAAACCGTGGAAGGAGATGCTTGCAGGCAGTATTCACAACTGTGGTCTTATGCAGCAGAATTGAAGAGGATGTCTGTTGGAAATACATGCAAGATTCAAGTGGACAGAGTTGCTCCTAACCTACCAGCAAGATTTGGAAGGTTCTACATGTGTTTAGATGGTTGTAAGCAAGGCTTTCAGAAAGCATGTAGACCTTTCATTGGTGTTGATGGTTGTCACTTAAAGACACCTTATGAGGGTCAGCTACTGGTTGCAGTGGGAAGGGATCCTAATGATCAATACTTCCCATTTGCATTTGCAGTTATAGAAACAGAGACAAGAGACAATTGGAGGTGGTTCTTGACACTGTTACTTCAAGACATTGGTGACATGAGAACAAACAAATGGATGTTTATATCTGACCAACAAAAGGTTATTTCTATCTTAGTTCTTCTTTTTTGGTTCATATTGAAGTTATGTAATTTTTTGTAATTATTGATATTGTGGTTGGATGTAGGGTTTGATTCCTACCTTTGAGGAAATGTTGAAAGGGGTGGAACACGGGTTCTGTTTAAGACACATGTACAATAATTTTAAGAAGAAGTTTGGAGGTAGTACAGAAATGAGAGACTTGATGATGGGAGCTGCCAAGGCCACATATTTTGCAGCTTGGGAGGAAAAGATGCAAGAAATCAAAGAAATTGAAAAGAATGCCTATGATTGGTTGATGGCTGTTCCAACAAGAACTTGTGTAAGCATGCTTTTAGTTGGTATCCTAAGTGTGATGTTCTTATGAATAATTTATCTAAGGCTTTTAATAGTACAATATTACTAGCTAGAGATAAGCCTATTCTAACTATGCTTGAGTGGATAAGGACTTACCTCATGGGTAGATTTGCTACATTAAGAGAACAGTTGAACAAGCACAATGGCCATGTAATGCCTAAACCAAGGAAGAGGTTGGACAGGGAAATAGAAAAGAGTGCCTGTTAGTTGGCAACTTTAGCTGGGGAAACCAAATTTGAGGTTAGGCACGATATGATAAGAGAAACATTCATGGTTGATATACAAAAATGGTCATGTACATATAGATTATGGGATTTGGTAGGCATACCTTGCAGACATACCTACAAACAACATCAACTCGATTGGTATGTGGACAAGTTTTATACTAGAGAGGCATATGAAATCTGTTATGGTCACACAATCATACCCATAAATGGAGAAAATCAGTGGCCACAAACTAATTTTGATCACATATTGCCACCAAAATACAAACAAGTTCCTGGTAGGCCAAAGAAATTGAGGAGAAGAGAACCTGATGAGGATCCCAATCCAGGTAAATACAAGAGGAGAGGAACTAGCAACAAATGTAGAAGGTGTGGAAAATTAGGACACAACATTAGGAGGTGTCCAAGCAGGCCAGCTGATCCACAACCATCTGCCTCAACTGCTCATGCAACTGATGACACTGCTACTGCTCCTAACATTGCCACTGGATTTGCTCCTAACACTGCTACTGCTCCTAACATTGCTACTAGATCTGCTCCTAACACTGCTACTGCCCCTGCTCATGTGACTGATACCATCACACAACCACCAACACAATAATCCCATGTTGATAACACTGCTACTGCATCTGCTCCTAACACTGCTACTACACCTGCTCCTAACACTGCTACTGTTGCTACTACTAAGGTAAAATCACAGTCTAAATATTGTATTACTTTTGGTAAATTAACTTGCTAAATTTGATACAAATTGTTTTCTGTTGTGTTGTAGGCAAATGTTGCTAGCAAATCTAATGCCAAAGCTACCAGAAATTATAAGAGGGCTACTGCTGCTTCTGTAGCCAAAACAACATCTGCTAAATCTAACAAGACACTTGTTCCAGCCAGATCTACCAAGGTTGTTGTTCCAGCCAGATCTGCACCTATTCCAACAAGATTTGGACCTGTTCCAGCCAGATTTGCCAACTTGAATGTTGCACAAGTAGTGGCAGTTGTTTGCAAAGCCCATGATATGGAAAGGAAGAAAAATGGAGCTGAAGGCAGCACATCTAAGGGGAAAGATAAGCAAGGAGCTGCAGATAAAGATGGTGGGGCTGCTGGATGCTAAAGAAATAGGGTTTAGGTTTAGGAGATTTTAATATTATGTATATGTAATATATATGGATGGCAACACATCTTTTTTTGGCAGCATGGAATATTTGTAATGCTTAAAGAAATAGGGCAGCACATCTTTTTGTGGCAGCATGGAATTCGGATTCCATGTTTTAATATGATATATGTATATGTCATGTACAACATCTTGGCACATGGTTGGATTCCATTATCTTGCTTTGTACACAACAGACAAATTGGCAGAGACCACTTATGACAATTACTACTTTATGTGGCTTGACCACTTTATGTCAATTATTGTGTTGTCCATTCATTTAGTTGGTTGTGATGTGTTACCAAATTGTTATTAAATATTCATTTCCAAAATAGATTACAAGCATAATGCCATCAGTACACAAATAATTGGGTTAACACAAAAGTCCTGGTTACCATTCATTCATTTCCAAAATAGATTACAAGCATAATGGAGCTCCATGGCATCATTAAAAACAACAAAACAACAAACTAAACATCAACCTAAACTCAAAAAAACCAAAAGAGCTCCAAACATAACATAATGAACTACTTAGTTCCTACACATTTGGCACAAACCAGTAGTGTCATTGTCCAACACACAACAAGTGCTAAAAAAAGGCACAAAATTATCCTTCTGTAAACACCCATCTTCCTCTTCAATTTGGTATTCTTTCTATTTGATTTCTCCAGCAACACCAAAAGTTCTTCATTCACATTATTGTTGCCTTCATCATCAGTTAGTAATTCTGCTTCATGCACCTCCTCAATGCCATCAGTACTCTCATCAACATCATCAACCCACTTAAACAGATCGCATGTTTTTGGGCTCTGAAAAAATTGAACAGCACAAACAAACCAAATGAACCACTCAAAAAACCAGCATCATCAACATGTAATAAACAGCAACAAACCAAATCAAATGAAACCATGACTTACTCTCCATTAGCGGCATCTCCAAAAAATTTGGCCATAACTCCATGGTTTTTTTAGAGGTATATAGCACACATGGAAGTCCATTTGAACCACATGAACAATAAAGTCTCCCATTGCAGTAACTGTATGGACGTTTCGAAGAGGAGGGACGGTTGGTTGAGGAAGAACCAGCTGACCTTGATGGTTCCATTTTCTTACTTCGACGCAATGATGAGGTGCTTGCCATTTCTTCTTCTTCGCGCTTGTTGATTCGTGTTCCACCCCACAGCTTCTTCTTCGTCTTCTGCTTGCTGCGGCGCTGCTGCTCTTCGTCTTCATAAAATTAGGGTTCACGCGATTAAAATGGCCAGGCCAAGCAGATGCAAAGGAGATGATGTGGAAAATTACGTGTGCAGCCACGTGTGACTACTTAGTGACGTGGCAAATGACACATCACAGAGGCTGAACGGCGTAACCATGAGGGACCAATGGAAAAACTTTACCAAACTTAGGGGACTAAAAAACTTCAAAAAAAAAATTGAGGGACCAAAAACGAACTTTCATATATTTTGGGGGACTATTTTCATATTTAAGCCAAAAAAAACTATCATATGAAGGGTCAGTTCTTCAACAACAACCAAATCATATTGTCCACTAGATGGACGGAGTCGATAACATGATTCCATCAATACCATAAGAGTGTGTTTGTTTCAAGTTAAAAAATATTATTCTTGGGAATGTAGGGAAGGGAATGATACATTCCCATGTTTGTTTCAAGTTTAACAAAATTATTCCCAGGTAACTTTTATTCTCAGGAATATTATTTATACATGGTTTCTTCACTTCTTATTCCCATGTAAAAAGAGTGGGAATCTAACATTCCCATGAGAATAAAATTCAACCACCTATAACTTCCTACTCCCATATTATTTTACAATATTTATTTATATTTTTTATTTTTTAATTAAATAAATTATAAAAACATTCCAAGAAATTCTAAATAGTTACCAAACACTTGGGTAGGAATAGCATTTCTGGTAATAATATTCCTAGGAATAACATTCCCGGGAAAGTGATTTGAATCCTTGAAACAAACACACAGTTTGTGAGACGTGACGTTAGTGCCAGTTTGCCACTCAATTCGATAGGAAAATTGTTGGGTTGGGACCGACAAGATAAAAGAAGAAATTGAAGAATGAAATCGGTGAAGCTATGTGAAAGATATGGTGGAGGTATGTTTTTCAAATAAAAAGAGGAAACAGGGAATAAAGGAAATATTTACAAAGAGAAAATAAGGAAAAACATATCTCAATAAATATGAAATAAATCAGTGACATATCTCAACAGGTGCAGGCCAAAATATGTCTTCTTTATTTGTTGCTTCTCTACTATAAATGAGAATGGTATACGAGAGAGAAAGGTGGTGTAAGAGGCACACGAGTGTGTGAGTATTATCATTCTTTGTAACTCTTGAGTGAGGTATTCGAGTTTGTAAGGCGATACACGATTTTGGGTAGTTTTCCAAGTTTCAGACCAGAAAACTTTTTATATTGTGGGGTAGGTTACAACACTATCTTGTAATCTCTTTTTATGATAGTGGAATAATTTTGTTGAGATGTTCAGTGGACGTAGGCAAGAGGTGTCGAACTACATAAATCCTTGTGTCTTTTATTGTTTTCTTTGTATGTGTAGAGATTCTCCAACACTGGTATCAGATATTCTTGGGTGTGTGTGGGTAAATCAGAGTGGCACGTGCGGATTTTTCCCAACAGAAATCAAGTACAATCCATGGCATGAGTCCTTAACAAGAGTTTTTCTAATTTTTGTTTCTAGCATTGGTTTGTTGGAACTTTTTTTTTTGAATGGCAAATATATAATATATATTACTAACAAAGGGAGTACACGGGGTACTCCAACCCTATACAGTAATACAGGGGATATTAGAGACATGTAAGAGCATACAGAATACAGATACAAGTGGGCCTATTCCATCCCTCAACCAACAAAACCCAATTGTGGACAGAAGAACTAATGAGAGCACCCCACAACCAACACGGTCTTAAGGGGAAAGCTACCTGCTAAGACAACAGACGAGGTTTGTGAACTACTCATAAAAGAGACAGGTCCCCAATTTACCTCGTGCTAGGAACCGGTGCCAAAATGCCAGATGAGAGCCAACCCCGGTATAGATCGTGCTCGGCCGTCTAGTGAACACAAGAGTAGATAAAGCAGACACAGATCCGAAGGCAAAACCAAGTAATACCCCAACCACCGAAAAATATCATACCACACCTCGGCTGTAAAATCACAAGTAAGGAACAGATGTAGGGTAGATTCTTGGTGAGCCCCACACAGAATACACACAGTGTGAATACATGCCTTGACAGGATTGTTTTGATGATTGATAAAAGGGAGTCACGCAAATAGTCAACTATGCAAAAAGCGAAAAAAATACCAAGACACACACCAAGGATCGAAAGTTCTCAAGTCTTTGGGTTTTGGGTATTTATCTATTTCATAGGACTATTTGTAAGTAGTAGTAAAAAGCTCTCAATTAAAATAAAATCACACACCCACAATGTTTTATCCAAAATATATTTTATGATATTTTTTCTGAATTATTTCAGTCACAAAATATTTTGAAAAATGTTTTGAACAGTGTCCAAAAATACCTATCTTTTATCTTGGAAAAATCTTTTATTTTTGGCACTTATTTTGGTTGACAAACAGAATGTCCTTAATCGTTTATAAGCCTTTTTCGTAATCGTTTATTGCATCTTTTCTTCTCCGTGTCAATTATGTCCAAAATAAACGATTACTTAAAATGCATAATGGTTTATGTTATTTCCTTCCATGTGTTTCAATCTTTTTGAATAAATAAACGTTTATCAACTTTGTAACAATCGTTTATGTTTTTGTCTGCTCCGTTTCTGAATCTTCTCATCATAATCGATTACTAACTTTATTACAATCGATTATATAATTTTCAAAACTCATCTCCGTGTTTCTAATTCTTCACATAATCGATTATGTCATTTCATAATCGATTACTTCGTCAAATCTCCCGATTGAGTGCAACGGGCAAATTTTCTTTAATGCAATATGCTCCCTTCTTGCCTATATAATCAAGCAGTCTCGGTGCTTCACCAACAACATCATACTTATTTTCTGTGCCAAAACTCTCAAAATATTTTCTATCACTCACACTATTTGAGCACAATATTTTCTTTGAGAGCATTTTATACTACATAGTCTAATTGTATTTTTCTGAGCTTCAATTTGTTATATCTGCACTTTTGAGTGTATCTTCCTCTATCTCATTTTATTTGTAAAATTTTTTTTTGGGTGGGAATCCCAAGTTGTTCATAGAAAGGTGATATCTCTTGAACGTATTGCTCTGGTTTAGAGTTGGAAAAACCTAAAAAATAATGATCTTCTTCTTTATTTGTTGCTTCTCTACTATAAATGAGAATGGTATACGAGAGAGAAAGGTGGTGTAAGAGGCACACGAGTGTGTGAGTATTATCATTCTTTGTAACTCTTGAGTGAGGTATTCGAGTTTGTAAGGTGATACACGATTTTGGGTAGTTTTCCAAGTTTCAGACCAGAAAACTTTTTATATTGTGGGGTAGGTTACAACACTATCTTGTAATCTCTTTTTATGATAGTGGAATAATTTTGTTGAGATGTTCAGTGGACGTAGGCAAGAGGTGTCGAACTACATAAATCCTTGTGTCTTTTATTGTTTTCTTTGTATGTGTAGAGATTCTCCAACACTGGTATCAAATATTCTTGGGTGTGTGTGGGTAAATCAGAGTGGCACGTGCGGATTTTTCCCAACAGAAATCAAGTACAATCCATGGCATGAGTCCTTAACAAGAGTTTTCTAATTTTTGTTTCTAGCATTGGTTTGTTGGAACTTTTTTTTTTGAATGGCAAATATATAATATATATTACTAACAAATGGGAGTACACGGGGTACTCCAACCCTATGCTGATGTCTGAGGGGATATTAGAGACATGTAAGAGCATACAGAATACAAATACAAGTGGGCCTATTCCATCCCTCAACCAACAAAACCCAATTGTGGACAGAAGAACTAATGAGAGCACCCCACAACCAACACGGTCTTAAGGGGAAAGCTACCTGCTAAGACAACAGACGAGGTTTGTGAACTACTCATAAAAGAGACAGGACCCCAATTTACCTCGTGCTAGGAACCAGTGCCAAAATGCCAGATGAGAGCCAACCCCGGTATAGATCGTGCTCGGCCGTCTAGTGAACACAAGAGTAGATAAAGCAGACACAGATCCGAAGGCAAAACCAAGTAATACCCCAACCACCGAAAAATATCATACCACACCTCGGCTGTAAAATCACAAGTAAGGAACAGATGTAGGGTAGATTCTTGGTGAGCCCCACACAGAATACACACAGTGTGAATACATGCCTTGACAGGATTGTTTTGATGATTGATAAAAGGGAGTCACGCAAATAGTCAACTATACAAAAAGCGAAAAAAATACCAAGACACACACCAAGGATCGAAAGTTCTCAAGTCTTTGGGTTTTGGGTATTTATCTATTTCATAGGACTATTTGTAAGTAGTAGTAAAAAGCTCTCAATTAAAATAAAATCACACACCCACAATGTTTTATCCAAAATATATTTTATGATATTTTTTCTGAATTATTTTAGTCACAAAATATTTTGAAAAATGTTTTGAACAGTGTCCAAAAATACCTATCTTTTATCTTGGAAAAATATTTTATTTTTGGCACTTATTTTGGTTGACAAACAGAATGTCTTTAATCGTTTATAAGCCTTTTTCGTAATCGTTTATTGCATCTTTTCTTCTCCGTGTCAATTATGTCCAAAATAAACGATTACTTAAAATGCATAATGGTTTATGTTATTTCCTTCCATGTGTTTCAATCTTTTTGAATAAATAAACGTTTATCAACTTTGTAACAATCGTTTATGTTTTTGTCTGCTCCGTTTCTGAATCTTCTCATCATAATCGATTACTAACTTTATTACAATCGATTATATAATTTTCAAAACTCATCTCCGTGTTTCTAATTCTTCACATAATCGATTATGTCATTTCATAATCGATTACTTCCTGGTCAAATCTCCTGATTGAGTGCAACGGGCAAATTTTCTTTAATGCAATATGCTCCCCTTCTTGCCTATATAATCAGCAGGTCTCGGTGCTTCACCAACAACACTGTTACTTATTTTCTGTGCCAAAACTCTGTCAAAATATTTTCTATCACTCACACTATTTGAGCACAATATTTTCTTTGAGAGCATTTTATACTACATAGTCTAATTGTATTTTTCTGAGCTTCAATTTGTTATATCTGCACTTTTGAGTGTATCTTCCTCTATCTCATTTTATTTGTAAAATTTTTTTTTGGGTGGGAATCCCAAGTTGTTCATAGAAAGGTGATATCTCTTGAACGTATTGCTCTGGTTTAGAGTTGGAAAAACCTAAAAAATAATGATCTTCTTCTTTATTTGTTGCTTCTCTACTATAAATGAGAATGGTATACGAGAGAGAAAGGTGGTGTAAGAGGCACACGAGTGTGTGAGTATTATCATTCTTTGTAACTCTTGAGTGAGGTATTCGAGTTTGTAAGGTGATACACGATTTTGGGTAGTTTTCCAAGTTTCAGACCAGAAAACTTTTTATATTGTGGGGTAGGTTACAACACTATCTTGTAATCTCTTTTTATGATAGTGGAATAATTTTGTTGAGATGTTCAGTGGACGTAGGCAAGAGGTGTCGAACTACATAAATCCTTGTGTCTTTTATTGTTTTCTTTGTATGTGTAGAGATTCTCCAACACTGGTATCAAATATTCTTGGGTGTGTGTGGGTAAATCAGAGTGGCACGTGCGGATTTTTCCCAACAGAAATCAAGTACAATCCATGGCATGAGTCCTTAACAAGAGTTTTCTAATTTTTGTTTCTAGCATTGGTTTGTTGGAACTTTTTTTTTTGAATGGCAAATATATAATATATATTACTAACAAATGGGAGTACACGGGGTACTCCAACCCTATACAGTAATACAGGGGATATTAGAGACATGTAAGAGCATACAGAATACAAATACAAGTGGGCCTATTCCATCCCTCAACCAACAAAACCCAATTGTGGACAGAAGAACTAATGAGAGCACCCCACAACCAACACGGTCTTAAGGGGAAAGCTACCTGCTAAGACAACAGACGAGGTTTGTGAACTACTCATAAAAGAGACAGGACCCCAATTTACCTCGTGCTAGGAACCAGTGCCAAAATGCCAGATGAGAGCCAACCCCGGTATAGATCGTGCTCGGCCGTCTAGTGAACACAAGAGTAGATAAAGCAGACACAGATCCGAAGGCAAAACCAAGTAATACTGACCACCGAAAAATATCATACCACACCTCGGCTGTAAAATCACAAGTAAGGAACAGATGTAGGGTAGATTCTTGGTGAGCCCCACACAGAATACACACAGTGTGAATACATGCCTTGACAGGATTGTTTTGATGATTGATAAAAGGGAGTCACGCAAATAGTCAACTATACAAAAAGCGAAAAAAATACCAAGACACACACCAAGGATCGAAAGTTCTCAAGTCTTTGGGTTTTGGGTATTTATCTATTTCATAGGACTATTTGTAAGTAGTAGTAAAAAGCTCTCAATTAAAATAAAATCACACACCCACAATGTTTTATCCAAAATATATTTTATGATATTTTTTCTGAATTATTTTAGTCACAAAATATTTTGAAAAATGTTTTGAACAGTGTCCAAAAATACCTATCTTTTATCTTGGAAAAATATTTTATTTTTGGCACTTATTTTGGTTGACAAACAGAATGTCTTTAATCGTTTATAAGCCTTTTTCGTAATCGTTTATTACATCTTTTCTTCTCCGTGTCAATTATGTCCAAAATAAACGATTACTTAAAATGCATAATGGTTTATGTTATTTCCTTCCATGTGTTTCAATCTTTTTGAATAAATAAACGTTTATCAACTTTGTAACAATCGTTTATGTTTTTGTCTGCTCCGTTTCTGAACCTTCTCATCATAATCGATTACTAACTTTATTACAATCGATTATATAATTTTCAAAACTCATCTCCGTGTTTCTAATTCTTCACATAATCGATTATATCATTTCACAATCGATTACTTCCTGGTCAAATCTCCTGATTGAGTGCAACGGGCAAATTTTCTTTAATGCAATATGCTCCCCTTCTTGCCTATATAATCAGCAGGTCTCGGTGCTTCACCAACAACACTGTTACTTATTTTCTGTGCCAAAACTCTGTCAAAATATTTTCTATCACTCACACTATTTGAGCACAATATTTTCTTTGAGAGCATTTTATACTACATAGTCTAATTGTATTTTTCTGAGCTTCAATTTGTTATATCTGCACTTTTGAGTGTATCTTCCTCTATCTCATTTTATTTGTAAAAATTTTTTTTTGGGTGGGAATCCCAAGTTGTTCATAGAAATGTGATATCTCTTGAACGTATTGCTCTGGTTTAGAGTTGTAAAGATTTCTAGTTGAACCTGATTTAAAAGCTAGTGATTTAGTGAAAATCCCATAGTGCTTTACTTTGGGGACAGGACGTAGGCCACATGAGTATCTGGTGGCCGAACCTGTATAAATTATTGTGTGCTCTTCTTTGCTCTCTATCTCTTTATTATTCAAGCAATTTATTCTTCAACACTTTATTTTATTGTCTTTACTTTCAGTCATTTACATTTCAGTTATTTAATTTTTGTCATTTATTTTATTGCAATTTAATTTCTGTAATTTATTCTTCAAGTCATTTATTTTTCCGCACTTAATTTCTTGCAAGCTTTATTTCAGCATTTTATTTGCAAATTTTTTTAAAAAGCACTGCTCACACAATTCACCCCCTCTTGTGTTTGGAGTCACTTGGCAACACACAGACCCAGAGATATCGGATACCACCCTCCTACGAAACAGATTCAGACGGGTCGGGATCCTATCCAAAAGTAATTACCAAGAGAAAGCAATTACCTTAAAAGGTGCCAGACTCTTCCAGATCTTTTCCAACACACCGATCTCCAAATCAGATAAGCGGGTTACATGAGAGGATTCAGCAAATAAGAGAGCATAAGCTGAGCTCACTGAATAAACTCCATTATCCTGCCTCATCTAACTCCACCTATCCCTCTCTAATGTCGTTGAAAATGATATAAGGAGTAGTCGCATGAGCTCCTCCACCAGGGCCTCCTCCCAAACAAAGAGTCACCGCCTCCAAGTAAGCCTCCACACCCAAACCCTATCCTCACACTTCCCAACATCCACCACCTGACACTGCTTCTGATCAGAAACCAAAAAGAGCCTCAGGAATCGAAGTCGCAAAGTAAAAGTCCCAAACCACCAATCCTCCCAAAACTGCATATCTCCCCCATTCCCCACCCTCCTCTCCATATTATTAGAGAACTAGTCAGAGCCATCCCCACTATTGACACCCACTTGGCAGATGTCCTTCCACCACCTAGAAGCATAGTAAGGATGCCTTAACCTAACCAGGGATGGCGACCCGATCACTACCGCACCAATCTTCTCCATCAAGACCTCCTTTCAAAATGCATATTTTCCATCCATCAACCTCCACCTCCACTTCCCCAACGTACTAAGGTTAAAAAGTCTAAGGTCTGTAACTAGTGAAACTGTATTATGCCAGTAAAACTGTAATATACTAAGGTTAATACATGTCAAAACTGTATTATATTAGTAAAACTAGTAAAATTACCCGTGCAAGCACATGTATTAATTAATTAATTAAATTAAGTAATAATGTACAAAAAAATAAATGTTGTCATACAATATATAATAATTATTAACTTTGTAAGGCAAATTAATAATTATTTCATCATTAGTTCTAGATATAATTAATAAATGATGATGGATAAAGATAAATGATATATAATTTAAAATAAGTAAGTCATTTAAGAAAATATATATCTGATTGTTCATGACAATTAATTGATATAGTGTAATAATAATTATCTTAAAATAATAATAATTAAAAAATAATTTTTGTTTTAGGCGAGAAAATAAATGAATATAGAGGTGACACATGGCAAAACTTTATTTTATATAATATAGTAAATAAGTAATATGAAGAAACGAAAATACAAATTCCAACAAAATTTAGAGAAATTCATTATGTCCTCTCATTTGCTTTCTCCGGCATACTTCAAACAGCTGTTTAGGGATGACAAAGGTAAATTCTGGGTAGGGTATTATAATACTAGTCCACATACTCGCGTTTGAAAAAATTACATTTGCCCGCATGAGTTGCAACATTAGTATCCTTACCCATACATCTGGTATCTAAGTATCGTATCCGTACCTGTTACCCACACTTTAACTATGAAAAAACAATAAATAAATAACAAAAGAAACACTGTAACAATTGAAAAACAATTTAAATATCTTTCAAATCTACTCATAAAACATTACAAATGAAAATATTTAACTAAATAAAAACATTCAAAGCATTAAAAACGAGTGTGCACGCTCGGGGGGTGCGGGGCAAGGCAGAGCGGATACTATAGTATCCGTATCCGCACTCATACCCACTCAAATTTGCGGATAATTACCAGACCCGTACACATTGTGCAGGTAATTATCCTCCCATCGTGGGTAATTTTTGCAGGCAGGGTCCAAATTGTCATCCCTACGGTTGTTTGTACTTTTTTTTTCACTTTTTGTCTAAATAAAATTAGTGATGTTTTGGTATTGTCAAAATGTTGCAAAAAAACTTAATATTACACATTTGTATTTTTTCAACAATCTAAAGTACTAGTGTAGAGTCTAGTGATTTACTAAGAACCAAACTTCTTCTAAAAGTAGTTTTTTTGTATGTGATACCAAAAACTAGTTTTTTTTTTCAATAACTTAAAACATTGATATAGGAACTTCTAAAATTAGGTTCCAACTATAGCTTGTCGAATAAATAGTATACCGAGATAAATTGACAGTTGCTTGTACATTTCCAGACTAAATAGTCTGTTTTCTCTTTATTCTCACTACAAGAATTTTCGCTGTTACCGACGGCCATTTTTCGTCGGTAAACCAAGAAAGCCGTCGCTAAATGTTTATTACCGACGGCTTACCGACGGCCTCGGGGCCCTTGGTTAATAGCTCGTTGGAAATCATTTACCGACGCCATTAAAAGCCGTCGGTAATACCGAAGGCTAAGCCGTCGGAAAAGTATGTACAGTCGTCGGTAATTTACTGACGGACAATTGAGATGGCCTAGCCGTCGGTAATTTACTGACGGCTCAGCCGTCAGTAAATTACTGACGGACATTTGCGACGGCTTAGCCGTCGGTAAATCTCACAAAAAATAAAAATAAGATTTGCTTTTGCGACGGCTTAGCCGTCGGTAATTAAAAATTGAAAAATTCCATCAATTTTTTGCGACGGTTAGGCCGTCGATATCGTAAAAAAAAATTACCGACGGCCCACTGTAATTACCGACGGCTTATTTTTACGCTAAGCCGTCGGTAACGTAGCAAAAAAATCACCAGTCATATTTTTACGTTACTGACGGCTTAGCCGTCTGTAACGTAGCAAAAAAATAATTCCGTAAGCAGATTTTTTCCCGCGCATTAGCGACGGCTTAGCCGTCGGTAATTAAAATATTACCGACGGAGTCGGGGCCGTCGGTAAAATTCCGTCGGAAATTCACACTTTTCTTGTAGTGTCTGTCCACAATTCTCGATCAAAAGCATTTCTTTTAAGCATCATGGCTTTCCTTTATATGTTGCATTCCATGCCAAAAATGTCAAACTGAAGATAAACCATTGGTTACATGGCCTATATGAGGCTCCAGCATCGTATAAGTAAAACTGTTGGTTGATGTACAGGATATATATATAGGTGATGACACAAGTGCAAAAGTATAGGTGAAATTTGGTTCCACCATTCTGGTAATTATGATATCCTGTCTCCTTCAAAACTCCTGTATGTTTTGTATGAAACACAACACCTGCAAAGAATTCTAGTTCTCCTTACCATTCTTGAGATTGCGTACAGCCATAACAAGTTGCTGTCTTTCTCCCTCTACCTCTGCAAATTTCAGACTAATTTCCGAATATCTTTCTTCCATTTCTTTCAGTTCAGTTTCCATATACTTGTTCCTTTCCTTTAGGACTGCTACTTCATTCAACAATTCCTTTGTAAGACACTCGCCATCATGATTATCATTAGAGACAATCACCTCATTTTTGGAGCAAGTTTTTACATCACTGTCAGAGTCAGGAGACAAAAAAAAATAATACAGTTAGATCTTGGATGAGATGTGAGACATAACTGCAAATATGACATTGTGACAGCAACTGTTTTATTATTACAACAATAATGAATGGTAGGAGGGTTCATGATTATGTTCAATAGAACTAGGGATTCAGATGGAAAGAAATGAAGTTGACTTTACCTTCCGGGAGTTAGAGTACAAGCTTTGTTCTCAGCTGACTTGCCAATTTTTCCTCCTCCAGACTTGCTAATAGCCGTGCTTGCAGCATCCATTCCCTTTTCATGTTACAAATATCAACAGTCTGAATGATTCTGGGGCATCAATATCAATATCAAATAATTTGTGCAAAGCAACACTAAAGTCAAACCTTGATCAGTTTTTTTTTTTTTTTTAGCACAACTTTATGTTTGAGACCTTCTGCTTACTGTCCTTGTGATATATAGTCATATCATCACCCATGTACCAGAAAAAAAATAAGTTTCTTATTCCATAAAAGTTTTTATATTGTGCTTTCAGGCGTATTTTATTTGAAACTCTACCACTGTGTTTGTTTAAGGGTGAAAAGCGACGAGAGACTGAGGCAGGAGCGAGTTAGCGAAGAGAGACAGCATTTCTCTCGTCTGGAACGGCGACAAAGATGAGACGAGAGTGTTGTGAGTGATTAAAATTTCACTTTTTGCTTTCTTCGCAAAGTTGCGAAGAAAGGCAAACTGAGTGTGATTTTTTTTTTCTGTTTTCAATTATACCTCTATTCTCTCCTTATATCTCATATTATTTAAATTTTTAGTCAAGGATATTAATGTATTTTAAAAAATAATCAACATTTTTCTCTTCTCTTTTTCTCTTCTCTTTCTCATAAACCAAACAATACCCCAAATTTACTCTATTTCTCACATATTTCTCTCTTCATATATTCTCTCTCACATATTTCTCTCTTTACAACTTCTCTCCGGAACCAAACACAGACTGTTTAATAATCATATATGTGACAAAGAAATTATAGATATTGCGGTAGATGTATTATCACCACACTGACACAACACAGTTGAATTTAATACGGAGATTCTATTCCTTCTCTTTGATAAAAGGTGGGTTCCATTATGCAATAATTTTCAAAGCCGATATAAAAAGGTTTTGAAATTTATTTGCCGACATTGAGAGAAGACCGAAATGTGCGTATATATGTTGTAGAGATGCATTTTTCCTTCTTTGTAATTTTACATATCATTATAAAGTATGACATGTTTCAATATGTACTCGGTATGAGAAAACAAAAGCAAAAGTAGTTTCCAAAGTTCAAATAACACAAGATTGAGTTTTTAAGAAGCAGCAGGTACTGAGATTAATCAAAGACCTAAAACTGCTGGATTAAAAGCAGGGAGTAGAATCACACCTTGAGAAGTACTACAGAGCTGATTGGTTCAAATGTTTTCTATACAGTATATAACCCACCCACCCTCCAAAAAAAAATGTAATTATATGCTGTAGAAAAGTCTAAATATCATATCTGTTAGATAACCGCTTTTTAATAGGGTCAAGAGCATTGGGTCGAGGGCCATATTCAGCGGTTAAGAGAAAATAGGAAGCAGTGATAGTTGCCACAATGGTGATCCTTTTCACCAGCTTGTCAGTTTTTGGATTGCTTAAACTCATGATCGATGATTGTTGATAATGATCGTGCACTATTACTAACTATGAATGTGCTGCATAAAGTTGAATTTTGTGATTGGTTAAGGGAATTGGAGGAATTACGTGGTGCTGCACGTCACTTTTATTTTGTAATTTGAATTAAGCTTGAGTAATTTTGGGAGCAGCACAAAGGTTTACCCAATTGGAATTTCACGATTTGAGCATCACGGAATAATTAATTTACGGATTCACTGTTCAATTAGATCTGGAATTATTTTCAATTCGCTGGACCAAGACATAAGCCTTGTTGCTTACAGGGGTTCTAGTGGATTTACTTGAGAAAGTTGTGAATCATCTTCGGACCCGATTCACTGTGGTTCTCTTCTCTCTGATTCCGGTAGCGCAGTTTTTCCCTGTATTGGTGGCACGATTTTCTCTTCTATACCGGCAACATAGTTTTCTCCTATGTACCGGTGCTATTTCTTGATTCTCTGTTGCGGGTCTCTGTTTTCAGGTCATCCTCTTATTTGGTTACTCTTTTTGTTGTGATTATTCGCCATGGCTGGTATTGGATATGTATACCCTCCTGAGACCACTTCCCAAGCATCTGATCTTGCTGAGCAGTTCTAAAAGTTTTTTACTACTTAGCCACATGCCACGTCTATCTCCTCCTTTAAAGGTTTGACTTCCTCTAGTTCATCAGGTATATCTTCTCTCACATGGATTCTTGACTCTGGAGCCTCTCATCATATGTCATCTGATCTTACTTCATTTGTATCATTACATTTTGGTTCTTATGTGTCAGTGATGACTGCCGATGGCACTCCTATGCCATTAGTAGGCACTTGATCTATTTGCACACCTCATCTATCACTTTCAAATGTCTACTACATTCCTAACCTCACTATGAATCTTGTCTCTGCTGGTCAATTGTGTGATTTTATGTTCTTAGTTTTCTTTACTTCTAACTCTTGTTATGTTCAGAATCCGCAATCTAAGAGGATGATTGGGACAGTCCGTATGCATGGGGGACTTTATATCTTGGATGAGTTGAAAGTTCCAGATGTTGCAGCTTCTAGTATTGACCTATCATCTTTTTGGTTGAGTTCATCCTCTTCTAATTTTTATTTATGGCACTCTCGTCTTGGTCATGTTTTCCCTCCTCGTTTAAAATACTTAGTTTCTATAAGAGCTCTAGGAAAATTGCAACATCATGATATTTCTGATTGTTGTGGTTGCAAACTTGCTAAATTTTCTGTTTTACCTTTTAGCAAAAGTGTTTCCATTTCCAGTGCACCCTTTGACTTAGTTCATTTTGATGTATGGGGTTCATCACCGGTACTTACTAAAGGTGGATCTAGATATTATGTCTCGTTTATTGACGATTAAACTCGTTATTGTTGGGTTTATCTTATGAAACATTGTTATGAGTTCTTTGACATTTATCATATGTTTTGTGTTTTAGTTAAAACTCAACATAATACTGTTATCAAGTGCTTTCGATGTGATCTAGGTGGTGAATATACCTCTAATAAATTCTCTGAGTCACTTGCTTCTGATGGTACTCTTCACCAGACTTCTTGCACTAACACTCCTGAATAGAATGGAGTAGCTGAAAGGAAATATCATCATATTGTTGAAACTACCCATTCCCTTCTGTTGTCTGCTTTAGTTCCAAGTGAGTTTTGGGGTGAAGCTGTTCTTATTGATGTCCATGCTATTAACAGAATTGCATCCTCTGTTTCCTCAGGTTTGTCTCCCTTTGAAAAGTTGTATGGTTGTGTTCTTGATTATTCATCCTTGAAGGTCTTTGGTTCCACCTGTTTTGTTTTTTGTCCACATGTAAAACGTAGTAAATTATCTTTTCGTTCTGCAATATGTGTTTTTCTTGGTTATGGGGATGGTTAGAAGGGTTATCGTTGTTATGACCCTATAAGTAAAAAACTTTATGTTCCCCGTCTTGTTGTGTTTCTTGAGCACATACCATTTTATTCTCTTTCATCTGATTCTCATAGTCCTACCAGGCCTGAACTCACCTGTCTTGATCTTTTTGTCATGGATATTGATATTTCCACTGACTCTGATGTTGATAATTGCAGGGTTGACACTAGTCCTTTTACAGATCCAGATGTCCCCTCTGTCCCCACGGCTTCCCAAGAACCTTCTGCAATTGTTGATCCTTCTCCTCCTCCTCATTATCCTCCACGTGTTAGTAAGTCCACTCAATTACCAGATTTTGTTTACTCCACTTATTCTACTTCTTTTGCTTCTTTCCTAACCTCTATTCACAGTTTGTCTGAGCCTTCTTCCTACAAAGAGGCTATTCTTGATCCCCTTTAGCAATAGGCTATGGCAGAGGAGTTTTCTGCTTTACACAAGACAGATAATTGGGACCTGGTACTGTTGAGGATTTCGGCATTGTACCGAATCGCACAAGTAATAAAGTGATAAGTAAGATCGTCTCCACAGGGATTGCGATTGATTATTCAACTAAACAAAGTTCGTAACTATTTTGAACGAGAACCGAATAGTGGTATTTGGAAATAAGTAGATTCGTAACAACTGAAAATAACAATAACAACTATTTATAATTAAATGGTATAAAAACGACTAGGGGTTTGAATCCTCTTGTATCCACTCTCATGCATTTAATCTACAACCAACGCAAGTTATTTCATACAAATAGAAGTTCGAATCAACTAAATTAGTTTAAGAACAACCCCTTGCCTCATAAACTCTTTACCCTAACTAAAACCCCCAATCCCTTAGGTGATTTATAGTTGGGTTAAGCATTAAGAATAGTGATTCATAAGAACACATAATCACAAAGTTATATTCCTATACTCATCATGACTATGGCTAACAATCTCAGTTCAAGTTCTTCACCCAATTTCCCAATCATCATGAAAAACCCCAATCGATTCAATAGCGGCCAAGTATCGAAAAGCATTAAGCGCGGAGAATTGAAAGCTCAATTGAAATGAAATAAACTTGCTTTAATATAATAGAATTAACTACATAAAAGTTTCATCAAGATTCATCTAACCCTAGTCTAAAAAGTTTAGTTACTCATAGAGAGAAAAAAGCCAAACCAGAAATTCATGAGAATTAATGAAGAGATCGTTCTCAATCCTCCACCGTGCCTCCAAATAACAAAGTTCGAACCCTAGACAAGTCTCTAAAGTGTCTATTTATAGTCTAGGGTGAAAATGAGTAAAAAACAGGTCCCAAACATGTAAAAACGTAAAATTCTGCGTCCAGGGTGCTGTCGTAGCACGGTCGTGGCGTGAGGCACGGCTAGGCCGTGCTTCATTATGTTTCTCGCACTGTTTAGGTCCTGTCGCAACACGGCCGTGCTTCCTGACACGGCTAGGTCGTGCTTCATGTTGTTTTGTATTTTTCACCTCTTTAACGTCCGAATTAGCTCAAGGTGTCTTCATGAAAGTTGAAGCTATGGATCTTAGCTTTCCAATGGCACCGGTTTCATCTCATTTGGACATCTAAAACTCCAGATATGATTAAAACATTGAACAAGTGTCAGGCTGAGACAGCATTACATTATCAACTTGTAGCACAAATTACCCCAACTTATTCCAAGTGATTTTCCTCCTTTTTCCTAGGACAAATACCTTCCTTTAAGCACAATTGAACCAAAACCAAGTGCGTTATTCAAATCAAGCCAAATGCATAAATAACATGGATAAAAATGACTAAAATGACTAAGATGCGATGCAAAACTAACACTAAACTATATGTTATTTCGAACGCATCAAATTAACCAAAGCTTAGAACTTTGCTTGTCCTCAAGCAATTACTGTGGCCAAAGACGACATGGAAAATACGAGATGCAACCGATAAGAAACCCGAGATAGAAGCAGGATCAAGTAATAGGCTAAAGGACTATCAAACACAATAGAGACAATCAAAATCAAGTCCAATTAGAAGTTTAGGCTCTCTGAAATCATGTCTATCACTGATAAGGGTAATCTCCTTATCACTCTCCAAGTGTTTTAAAGGTTAAGACAATTCGCTCATATCCATCAATGAAAGTGCTCTACCATAGGCTTGACTAATAACCAAATCTCAGCAAATAATTAATGAAAACACACAAGAATCAAAAGGTCTTTCAAAAGGTTGTAACGTGGCCATGGGATTTAACTTTTAAGGTGGGATAAAAACAAGAAAAGGGGAAATTCAAGGGCTAACAACATGACAATTAAAGCAACCCTTTTAAGCAGAATAAGTGGAGCAATACATTTTCCCTTTTTGCTTTCAAAACCTTTTTATTTTGCTCCTCTTCTGTTGTTTTTTTTTCCTTTTCTATTTTTTTTATTTATTCTTTTTTATTATTATTTATTCTCCCTTCTTTTGAGATTTTGCAATAATTATTGGGGAGGAATTAAACAACAGAAGAGATCCCAAGTTCAAGCATCAAAACAATTCACAGATTAAGCATCCAATTGCTCCCTTAAATATGCTCTAAAAGGTACCATAAACATTTGACAATAGCATGGGTACCAAGAAAATTTATTTCAGTTAAGGCTCAAAAGGGGCAACTAGAGGAATCTTTCATTCAAAAGTCAGAGGCTTGAAAACATGCCTAAAATGCCTTAATCATATTCAAGTGTGTAATAAAAAAAATTCAAGTTTTGAAACGGTTTCAAGTCAAGTTCTAGAGAGCACAATCAAGAGGAACACACTCATACAAGGAGAAGGGGCATAAGAACATGATAAAGTACAAGCCCCAAATGAAGCTCAAGTTTCACATTTAGAAGTTCAAATCAGTGAAAGACATCAAATCAGAGTGCCACATGCTAATCATCAACTTATCAAAAGATTATCCCTATGTACATTAAGAACACTACCTTTAAGCCCATCACAAGAGAAAATAATTGGGTTCCAAATCATTGCAATCTCAAATTTCAACAAAAATGTGGCACACATAGAAAAATTAGGAGGGCAACAAAGCAATTGGGGGATAAAATGATGCAAACAAAAACAAAAATTAACACAAAAGCAAAAACTAAAATGAGATGCAAATCTAAATGCAAAAATGCAAACCCTTACCCCAAGCTTAAAAACTTACATTGTCCCCAATGTAAAAATTTAAGTTGAAGCGAGGATGAGGAGGAAAGAACTCATAGAAAAACTTGGGTTGCCTCCCAAGAAGCACTTCTTTAACGTCATTAGCTTGACACTTCAACACCCCTATTAGGGTGGATAATATGTCAGGAAGAAGATTTCTTCCTTCCGCTTCCTTCTTTTGGAGAGAATTCACATGTACTTGGCATAGGGAAGTAAGTGTTCCCATGCCTCAGCAATTATACATTTGGGATATTGTTTCCCCCACTCCTTATCTTGAAGCACATCAAATTCAACTTGCAGATGACCATTCTCTTCAATGCCCAAAAGTTGAGCTATCACTTGAATCTCTCCATGCCTCAACCTTAGGTCCTCTTTTATGTCACTATTTTTGTTTTTCCATTCTTCTTCCAATGCCACCATGAAGTTATGTTCACTCTCTATCTCCACTTTCTTCTGCTCAAATTGGGATAATTGCTCTGATAACCCCTCACAACGAACCTCAAAGCTATCAAATGAAGCTTGGTTGGCTCTCATGAATTCCACCAAAACATTGTTGAGGTAAGAGTCTTTGTCATGTGATTCTTCGAATTGAGTTTGAGGATGTGAATCTTCTTCTCCCATGATACTTTCCATGCAATAATCCTCTTCTTCTTCCACCATGACTAAGAGATCCTCATCTTTTGGTGATATGACCAAGAAATCCTCACAAGTGCCATTTCTATGTTTTCCTCCACAAAAATCACATCTAAGAGGCTGCATGCTACAGAAGCTAAGAGAATTGTGAGCAACACAACAACTCTATAAGAAAAGAAAAGAAATTTTAAATTTTTGGTTTTTTTTTTATAAACAGAAAATAAGATTGTTCAAAATAATACTCGTTTGCCTTGTTAAAAATCGATTCAACAATCCCCGGCAACGGCGCCAAAAACTTGTTGAGGATTTCGGCAGTGTACCGAATCGCACAAGTAATAAAGTGATAAGTAAGATCGTCTCCACAGGGATTGCGATTGATTATTCAACTAAATTAGTTTAAGAACAATCCCTTGCCTCATAAACCCTTTACCCTAACTAAAACCCCCAATCCCTTAGGTGATTTATAGTTGGGTTAAGCATTAAGAATAGTGATTCATAAGAACACATAATCACAAAGTTATATTCCTATACTCATCATGACTATGGCTAACAATCTCAGTTCAAGTTCTTCACCCAATTTTCCAATCATCATGAAAAACCCCAATCGATTCAATAGCGGCCAAGTATCGAAAAGCATTAAGCGCGGAGAATTGAAAGCTCAATTGAAATGAAATAAACTTGCTTTAATATAATAGAATTAACTACATAAAAGTTTCATCAAGATTCATCTAACCCTAGTCTAAAAAGTTTAGTTACTCATAGAGAAAGAAAAGCCAAACCAGAAATTCATGAGAATTAATGAAGAGATCGTTCTCAATCCTCCACCGTGCCTCCAAATAACAAAGTTCGAACCCTAGACAAGTCTCTAAAGTGTCTATTTATAGTCTAGGGTGAAAAGGAGTAAAAAACAGGTCCAAAACATGTAAAAATGTAAAATTCTGCGACGGCCGTGGCGTGAGGTACGGCTAGGCCGTGCTTCATTCTGTTTCTCGCACTGTTTAGGTGTTGTCGCAACACGGCCGTGCTTGCTGACATGGCTAGGCCATGCTTCATGTTGTTTTGTATTTTTCACCTCTTTAACGTCCGAATTAGCTCAAAGTGTCTTCATAAAAGTTGAAGCTATGGATCTTAGCTTTCCAATGGCACCAGTTTCATCTCATTTGGACACCTAAAACTCCAGATATGATTAAAATATTGAACAAGTGTCAGGCTGAGACAGCATTACATTATCAACTTGTAGCACAAATTACCCCAACTTATTCCAAGTGATTTTCCTCCTTTTTCCTAGGACAAATACCTTCCTTTAAGCACAATTGAACCAAAACCAAGTGCGTTATTCAAATCAACCCAAATGCATAAATAACATGGGTAAAAATAACTAAAATGACTAAGATGCGATGCAAAACTAACACTAAACTATATGCTATTTCGAACGCATCAGGTACTTCTCCCATCAGGAAAACATGCTATTGGGTCTCGTTAGGTATACAAGATCAAAAGCAAGTCTGATGGATCAGTTGAGCATTACAAAGCTCGTCTTGTTGCTAAAGAGTTCTCACAATAATATGGTATAGATTATGAAGAAACTTTTGCTCCTGTTGCCAAGATGACTACCATTCGCACTCTTATCACAGTTGCATCTGTTCGTCAGTGGCATATTTCTCAGATGGATATTAAAAATGTATTCTTAAATAGTGATCTTCAAGAGGAGGTTTACATGGTACTTCCACCAGGTGTTTCACATAATCCGGGGGAGGTGTGTAAGTTAAGGAAGGCCCTCTATGGTCTCAAACAAGCTCCATGGGCTTGGTTTCAGAAGTTCTCCACTGTGATTGCCTCTCTTGGCTTCCACTCCAGTGATCATGATTCTGTTTTATTTCTAAATACCACTTCTCATTGTCGTATTATACTCTCTTTATATGTTGATGACATGATTATCTCAAAGGATGATGTTGATAGGATTGCAGAATTGAAATTGCAGTTAGCAAAACAGTTTGAGATGAAGGATTTAGGTCATCTTCGCTATTTCTTAGGGATTGAAGTTGCTTATTCTCCTAGAGGTTATCCTCTCTCTCAATCTAAATATATTGCCAACATTCTTGGACAAGCTCGTCTTTCTGATATTCGAGCAGCAGACACCCCTCTTGAGCTTAATGCAAAATATTCTCCTCTGATGGTGTTCCCTTCCTGATCCCACTTTGTATCGTACATTGGTTGGCAGCTTGGTGTACTTTACCATTACTAGACCTCATATTAGTTATGCAGTGCATATTGTCAGTCAGTTTGTTGTTTCTCCTACTACAATGCATTGGGCAATTGTTCTTTGCATTCTTCGATATCTTCAAGGCACTCAATTTCAAAGTCTTCTTTTTCCTTCATCTTCTTCTTTGGAGTTGTGTGTTTACTCTGATGCTGATTGGGCCGATGACCCCACTGATCGCAAGTCTACCATAGAGTTTTGCTTTTTTCTAGGAGACTCTTTTATTTTTTGGAAGAGCAAGAAGCAAGACGTTGTCTGTGACATCCTGATTTTTAAACAGTCTTAAATAATTTTTAGAACGATGATTAAATAATAGTTGGATATTAAAAACCTTAGTTAGAATTAAATTGCGCTTAAAAATGAGTCATAAGAGGCCTAGAACGCCCTAGAATTGTATGGAACACCCTAGAATCTCCTAGAGGGGCAAAAAACGGAACATTATTGTTTAAGGACCGTCACGACGCGACGAGAAATACAAAGGGAACCGTCGCGATGCGATCAAGGTCGGTGGCTAAGTAGGTGATCAGCGCCGCGAATCTAACACCACATGTCCATGTCGCGACGCGAAGAGAGGCTGTGTCTAGGTCCATCGCGACCCGATGGAGCCAATTTTTGCCTATAAATAGAGCTCGCCTCTCCCATTTCAGCAAGAGTCTCCATTTGGACATTAAGAGTACAAAGGGAGCTCGTGAAGAGGGATAGCGACGAGGCACGAGCAGCAGCGGTCTTCTAAAGCCAGGTAAGGGGGAAGATACCTTAATCACTAGGAAAATAGGTAGTAGAATAGCTAATGTGAATAGGGTTCCTTAGCCCTACTAGGGGTTGGTAGTAGCAACACCTCAGGAGAGGGGTTGCGGTGTACGGTGGATAAGGATAGTTACCAAAGACCTATCAACCAACATAGGTTATGTTGGAGAAGATTAGTAGATGGTCGCTTATGCGACATTAGGGGTAATTCATATGTTATTAAGTATGATAAACTATAATTGATGGTGCTCTGATTTATGTCTGATATTTATGTGTTGATTGCATATGATACATGCATGGTTTTAGAGTTAAGGGTGACGCCCTCTAATTAAAGGTTTGCGAATCCCTAGATGGTAATAACAAGTATTACCATCGGTACCCTATTGTTAGTGGTGATAGCCGGGTCAATGTACCCGAGGTTGGTGTACCGAGGTACAGGCGGAATGGTTATGAGATAGTCGGTGGCCTTGAGGGTATGTGGACTCGGCCAAGGCCTTGAGGGTATGTGGACTCGGTCTTTCCGACGAAGCTCTCCATATCTGTGGTACTAAAGGTACAGAGTAGTTTGGAGACAGTCACTGACCTTGAGGGTATGTGGACTCGGTCATGTGGACGAGTCTCCAAGACTCCACATCTAACGGGTGGAAAATCTTGACCATTCTCTGTATAAGAAATGTCGTCCTTGTGCACATGACGGTACCTTACTCCGGTAATTGGATATGGTAGTATGGGATGTCATAACCAGTGATCGAAGATGGTAGCATATTAGGATATGTTCCCGGGACAACCAACTTAAGTCTCATTTTTGTGCCCTAAGACTGGTGATCGGTCTAGGGAGTAGGGCGTGAATGCCCGTAACTATCAGTGATGATTTGGGTCTGTATGGCTAGTGATCAACCCGATGGACTGGTGTTATGTGTCAGTCTGTGGTATCAGAGTATGATGTGATTGGTGACCGTATGGTCAGGATTATCAGCATGACGTATCAGTATAATCTAGTCTGTGACCGTGTACTCAGAAGTCTGAGTGGAGTACTAGTGGTATCAATTGCAGGGATAATGATATCATGTACTATGCATGGTGACAGTTATTTTACTATGATGTTTTCCTGTTTAATGGTGATTAATGGATATCTTACCCCAGTGTTTTCCTGTGTATTTCTATTATATGTTATTAAATAACAGATGGACAAGAACAACCTGTAATTGGAGGCTGGGGAGTCTATGGGAAACCTGTTTAGAGGCAAAAGATGGATACTTACATCACGACCAGTGTGTCTTTTGTCACCCACGTAGGTGTAGAGTTGTAATTATACTTGTATGTACGCTATGATTGTAAACCTTAGTAAAAATTAAAACATGTTTGTTTGTTTCAAATATGGACCATTTTGTTAAAATAAATAAAGTAAAAGCCTTGTCTCGGCAGGGTGTTATATTGTCTCCGCTCTTCTACAGAAACTGATTATCGTGCTATGACATACACTACTTCTTGAAGTCAAATTCATATGTGTAACTGCAGCTCGTCCTTTGTTATTCTTGAGCTTCTTTTCCATAGCACTTAATTCTGCTTCTTTCTTCTTAAGCTCTCCTTCTAATTGAGATATTTGTTTCTTCATATTTTCTTTCTCCACTTGTTCTTTGTGCAAGCTCTGCTTTACTTCATTATGCTGGATCTTAAAAGCTTCTACTTCTGATAGAAGGGTGCCAAGATTCATCTCCTCGTCATTTAGAGTCGTAAGTGGTTGTCCTTCAGGGTATGTTTAGATATCTCAAAATGAGCGGAGCGGAACGGAGCGGAATAGAATAGAACAGAATGTAGCGGAGCGGAACGGAATACACTTTTCATTCCATTGTTTGGGTATTTTATGATGGAACGGAATGGAATGGAACAAGTTATCATTTTTTTATTCCCATTTTACCCTTATGCCAAAAAAACACTATTATATTAAGAAATTAATAAAAATTTTAACAAAAATAAGCATTAACTATATTTCTTAATTGGTGTATCATTATTTTAAACCACATAAAAAATAAACTGAGGGAGTGTTTGATTTGATTTTTCAAAATTATATAATATTCAAAAGTAAAATAATTTAATTAATTTAAATTATATTAACCAAAATAACATCAAATAATGAATTTAAATAATTTAATTTTCGGACTTCAATAATAACAGAATTATTTTGTCAAAAAAATAATAACAGAATTAAAAAAGTCAATTTGGGGGTTAGGGATTTGGGGCTTTGATGAAATTGGACGTGGTAAGGGTAAGAATCACTCAGCAACAGGGCAGAAGAAGGAAGAGGCAGCGAAAACGAGCTCTGGCGGCGGCAGATGGCGCGACAGTTCAATGGTCGGACAGTCACGGAGGACGACAAGCACTTCAAGTTGATTGTTTTACCTGCTCCATACGAAGTCGGACAGTGGCCGGCAAAGCCTTCGAAGGCGGCGGTCAAGTGGAGAGTTGGAAGGTAACAAAAATGGAGATAAAATTGTATTTTGATAATTAGAAAATGATCGTTCCATCACATACCTCCCGAATTGGAGGGGAACAAAAATGGGGGTAAGTGATGGAATGAGATGGATTTCATAACCCCTATACCATTCCATTCCATCCTTTTTGAAAAAATCCAAACAATAGCACATGCCTCTATCACATCTCATTCCACTTCATTCCATCCTCTTCCGTCAATCCAAACATACTCTCAAGGTGAGTGGGGACTTGTTAGAGTGAGAAAATTAAAAACACTACCCAAGACAACAAGGGTGTAAAGGAAGGAAACGAAACGACCTCAGCTTTTAACCAACGCTTTTTTTTTTTTTTTTGGATAAATTAACCAACACTCTCTTTAAACCATCAGTTAATTACAATTTTTAATGTTAAAATAGTTTAATCAAAGGTTATTATTCAATTTTATATAAAAAAAGGTTATTATTCAATATGCTAGAATTGATTTCAACTCGTTTGTTTGTATTTCAATAAAAAAAAAAATAGCATAAAAACGTTGTGATAAAATCCTTTTAAAAATATTTTTTTGAAAACCTATCCGAATCAAATCTTTACCGTCCCAAATTGTTCTTTTACAAAAGTAATTTGAATTGAATTTCTGTATATCTTTGAGCAAGAGTCGTAGTACACACATGACTGTGTTGACTTGACTTGTGACGTGTTAAAGTTCGAAAGCGCATGCACAGCAAATAGTACTGGTTCTTTTTTACGTTCTTTTGTTGTTAAGAAATCGATTTGTCCTGCACTATTTGTGCAATTTGCTGTGCATTTTTAAGGGTAGTGGGTTTCTGATGAAACTGTTAACGAAAACCTATTGAGATTCTTGTTAGGAAGGAAGCACAATGAGTCGTCCAAGTTCAAGCAAGAAGAAGAGAGTCGGTCGTGCTGATCATGATTTCGTAGACATCATGTTTTCTTGGTCTCTTGAAGACATTTTCAATGAACATCTTTACAGAAATAAGGTTTGCAGTTTACTGCACCCCCAATAACTTCCTTTCTTTGATTTTTTTTTTTTTTAATTTTATTTTTGCTGCTGTTGTTGTTGTTGTCTGGGACTGTATTTTAATTTATTTTCTTTGCAGGTGGATTACATTGATTTATCATTCAGTTCTGTAGACCAATATTTCAATTCTTTTGTGTATCCCTTGTTGGAGGAATCACGAGCAGGACTCTGCTCAAGTATGGAAATCTTATCCAGTTCACCTTTTTGCATTTGTCTTTACCCTCTCGGGCATGTTGTTTGTTAGCTTGAGTTTAGACAATGTACACTCCTCTGCATCTTTATATTTTCTTCTAATCTCTTTACTTGGGATTCAAGTTGTTGTATTGTAACTAAAGAAGCTGTGTGTTCATTTTGTAACATGATGTGTTGTGCTTCATCTTGCTTTAATCTCAAAGAGATATCCACATTTTCCTTCTTAAGAAGCTCATACTCCAAAGTGACCTCTTTTATATCCTCGCTTAGCTCCTCGGGTACTAATTAATTAAATTAAGTAATAGTGTACAAAAAATAATTGTTGTCATACAATATATAAAAAATAATTTTTGTTTTAGGCGGGAAAATAAATGAATATGTAGGTGACACGTGGCATAATTTCACGTGGCAGAACTCTTATTTTATATAATATAATTGATAAGTAACATGAAGAAACGAAAATACAGATTCCAACAAAATTTAGAGAAATTCCTTGTGTCCTCTCATTTGCTTTCTCCAGCATACTTCAAACAGTTGTTTAGGGATGACAAAGGTACATTCTAGGTAGGGTATTATAGTACAACAATGTAAAGTACTAGTGTTGAGTCTAGTGATTTACTAAGAACCAAACTTCTTCTAAAAGTAGCTTTTTTGTATATGATACCAAAAACTAGTTTTTTTCAATAACTTAAAACATTGATATAGCAACTTCTAAAATTGGCCTCCAACTATAGCTGTTCGAATAAGTAGTATACCAAGATAAATTGACAGTTGTTTGTACATTTCTAGACTAAATAGTCTGTTTTCTCTTTATTCTGTCCACAATTCTCAATCAAAAGCATTTCTTTTAAGCATCATAGCTTTAAAGATAAATTGACAGTTGCTTGTACATTTCTAGACTAAATAGTCTGTTTTTTCTTTATTCTGTCCACAATTCTCAATCAAAAGCATTTCTTTTAAGCATCATAGCTTTCCTTTATATGTTGCATTCCATGCCATAAATGTCAAACTGAAGATAAACCATTGGCTACATGGCCTATATGAGGCTCCAGCATCGTATAAGTAAAACTGTTGGTTGATGTACAGGATATATATAGGTGATGACACAAGTGCAAAATTATAGGTTAAATTTGGTTCCACCATTCTGGGAATCATGATATCCTGCCTCCTTCATAATCTGTGAATGTTTTGTATGAAACACAACACCTGCAAAGAATTCTAGTTCTTCTTACCCTTCTCGAGATTGCGTACAGCCATAACAAGTTGCTGTCTTTCTCCCTCTACCTCTGCAAATTTCAGACTAATTTCCGAATATCTTTCTTCCATTTCTTTCAGTTCAGTTTCCATATACTTGTTCCTTTCCTTTAGGACTGCTACTTCATTCAACAATTCCTTTGTAAGACACTCACCATCATGATTATCATTAGAGACAATCACCTCATTTTTGGAGCAAGTTTTTACATCACTGTCAGAGTTAGGAGACAAAAATAATAATACAGTTAGATCTTGGATGAGATGTGAGACATAACTACAAATATGACATTGTAGCACCAAATGATTTATTACAAGAATAATGAACGGTATGAAGGTTTGTGATTATCTTCAGTGGAACTAGGGATTCAACTGGAAAGAAATGAATTTGATTTTTACCTTCTCGGAGCTACACAAACTTTGTTCTCAGCTGACTTGCCATTTTTCCCCCATTCAGACTTGCTAATAGCAGTGCTTGCAGCATCCATTCCCTTTTCATGTTACAAATATCAACAGTCTGAGTTAGCACAACTTGTGCAAAGCAACATTAAAGTCAAACCTTGATCAGATATTTTGTTTTAGCACAACTTTTGTATGAGACCTTCTGCTTGCTGACCTTGTGATATAGTCATCTCATGATCCATGGACCAGAAAAAATTAACATTCCTATTCCTGAAGTTCCATAAAAGGTTTTAAATTGTTTGTATATGTTTTGCAATGTGTTTTAAGTTCCTTAAGAATTGGCTTTTTGGTGTATTTTATTTGAAACTTTGCAAGATGTTTAATAATCATATATGTGAAAAGAAATTATAGATTTTGCCGCAGATGCATTATCACCACCCTCAATCAATACAGTTGCATTTAATAAGGAGATTATATTCCTTCTCTTTGATAAAAAAATTATGCAATAATTTTCAAAGCCAATATATAAAAGGTTTTGAAATTTATTTGTTGATACTGAGAGAAGACCGAAATGTCCAAAATGTACGTATATATTTTGTAGAGATGCTTTTTTCCTTCTTTGTAATTTTACATATCATTATAAAGTATGACATATTTCATTAGGTACTCGGTATGAGAAAACAAAAGCAAAAGTAGTTTCCAAAGTTCAAATAACACAAGATTGAGTTTTTAAGAAGCAGCAGGTACTGAGATTAATCAAAGACCTAAAACTGCTGGATTAAAAGCAGTGAGTAGAATCACACCTTGAGAAGCACTACAGAGCTGATTGGTTCAAATGCCTTCTGTACAGTATATAACCCACTCACCCCCCAAAAAAATGTAATTATATGCTGTAGAAAAGTCTAAATATCATGTCATTTTGCAAACTGAACTCCATGCATTCTAATGTTATTACTAAATTTCTCTTTATTATGAGTCTTGACTTATACGCACTACACAATAAACTCACTAGAGCGTGTGATGCTACCATTTAATCTGTCCTAATAGGCAACAGCCAACAGCAATAAGTATGTTCCTAATATCTGATATTAAGTATGGCAGCTGAGCAATTACCTTTTGCATTTCTGATTTTGACTTCTTAGCATGTGCCTTAGCAGAAGAAGGAGGTGCAGCACACTCATTGTCTCTTGAAGTCAAATTCATATGTGTAACTGCAGCTCGTCCTTTGTTATTCTTGAACTTCTTTTCCATAGCACTTAATTCTGCTTCTTTCTTCTTAAGCTCTCCTTCTAATCGAGATATCTGTTTCTTCATATTTTCTTTCTCCACTTGTTCTTTGTGCAAACTGTGCTTTACTTCATTATGCTGGATCTTAAAGGTTTCTACTTCTGATAGAAGGGTGCCAAGATTCATCTCCTCGTCATTTAGAGTCGTAATTGGTTGTCCTTCAGGGGTTGTTTCTGCATCTGTCTTTACCCTCTCGGGCATGTTATTTGTCAGCTTGAGTTTAGACAATGTACACTCCTCTGCCATTAACTTTTTAATTTGAGATCTGAGCATTTGAATTTGCTTTGAAAATGCAGCATCCTTTTCGTCTCGATGCCTTTGTGCATCATCAAGTTGTTTAGACTTCATTTGTAGTTCCTGTGACACCTCTTCTATTGTTTTTTCTTTTGAATCTATTTGGTTCAAGAGCTCTTCCTGTTTCAAATCATTCTGTTCAGTAATAAGCCTGAGCTCTTGATTGCATTTTTGGAACATTTCTTCCATAAGCTTGTTTTGGTGTCGCAATTCATCAGCTTCCGCAACTGCTTTGGTGATCATCTTTTCATTCTCTTCAACTTTGCATGCCATTTCAACAGAAAGCGATCTATATTCCTCCTGAAAGCGCTCAGAAGCGAGAGCATTATTGTTTCTCGTCTTTCTCAGGGCCTCTTCTGCTTGAATGGCCCGTTCTTCCTGCTCGGTTTTTGCACTTTGAATAGCATGGAGATCATCTTCGAATTTCTCTGATTGTATTTGCAGTTCTTTCTCCAAAGACTTGACTTGATTTTCAAGTTCCTTGATGTAGTCCAAAGATGATGAAAATTCATTTTCCTGCATCTTTATATTTTCTTCTAATCTCTTTACTTGGGATTCAAGTTGTTGTATTGTAACTAAAGAAGCTGAGTGTTCATTTTGTAACATGATGTGTTGTGCTTCATCTTGCTTTAATCTCAAAGAGAGATCCACATTTTCCTTCTTAAGAAGCTCATACTCCAAAGTGAGCTCTTTTATATCCTCGCTTAGCTCCTCACGTTGCTTAAAACAATTGTCTATTTCACTATTCTGATCTGCAATCTTCTGACGCAAGAGTTCTAATTCTGCGTTGGCACCGCGCTCATTAGCAATCTTTTGAGATTTTATATTGGAAGATAAATCCAACATTTCCTTATTCTTTTGTTCTAGCATTGCTTCAAGGTCTGTCACAGCCAAAAGAAGCTCGGAGTTTGAGTTTTGTGTTTTCTGCAGTTGCAATTGAAGATTGGCACTCATTTCTTTTTCATATCCAAGCTCTTCCTTTATTGCCTCTAACTGAAGCCTGGTATCTTCAATCTCAGACTTCAAGGTTTTAGAGGTTTTGGACTCATTATTGAAGTTCTGCTGGGACTTGAATTGCTCACATTTGGTTTTGAGCAAATCTCTCTCCTCTCTGAGGCTGATTATTTGTCTTGATAAATTCTGTCCCCGACTGCTTTCTTTTTCAACCTGCTTCCGAAGTGATTGTAACTCTAGTTCTGATAATTCTGCCTGTCTCTTTAGAGAAGCAATTTCACTTTTGAGGTTTTCAGTGGCATTGCCTGAAGGCTCTTGTAATCTTTCTCTTGGAAAATTGTCATCCAGGCTGTTTGTCCATTCGCCTAAACTTCCATCTGATGCCGAACCCATTGACCAGTCTGTGTTTGACCTCTTATGCACTTGGGTTTGTGTTGCATTGGCCTCAACTGCTCCTTTTGATGGCATTGAATTCTGTCTGAAGCTATAAGCATCCTCCCATGAAACTACCCCAGGACTGATGCCATTAGATGCATTTTGTTCCGAATACTCGGATCTGCTCTTGGCCAGGTGCCCATTCTATAAGATAATAATAAAAACTAATGTAACTATCATTTTATAAAATGAGTTTTTTCCCACAACTTGTAAGAAGTTTCTGTTTAGAAAAGTTGCAACTGTGTAAAATAGAATAGCTAGGTATATATAAGTATCTTACAAGACCTTACTTCATCAAGATTGTAACTTTCATGATCTGTACTGCTATAGCTCAGTTGGTGTTTCAAGCTTCCATCGCTGTAAAGTCCCACAGCTCCATTATCTTCCCCATTTCTGGAAACAAGGTATAGGTTTTCAGCATATATAGGAGAGAAGTTAAGGGGGAAAATTGCAACGGTTAAATAGACTGGATGTTGTGGTTCATTTTCACCTTTCAGCAGTATATCCTTCCACGTTCTGAATAGTTACCTGTTTCAAAAATTCTTTTGTGAGAAACTATGAATTTAAAGGTGCTTGTAATCTGATGATGTTGCAAGTATTTTTATAGGATGAAACGAAACAAAGCACCCACAAAGCTCTGATTCTTAAGTAATGCTAAAGATAAGGAGATGAATGTTATAAGTGTGCTTGTTGAGATGAAGAGTGAGACAAGAAGCAAGAAAGGAAGAGAGATTAGAGGGTACTAACATGTAAAACTACGCCTGAATTGGCAAACTTCAAGGGTAGAGAAACAGTAATTGGCTCAGTTTCAGCTACAAAATCAGCAAAATCAATTGAGGCTTCTCCAAGATAGCCAGATTTTGAAGATCCCTGCAAGGATCCATAAAAGATTCAGACTTTTCCAACAAACATCTTAATTGGGTAAAGGACAGTATGAAATTGATTGCAGCCACTGCTTACAGTTGAAACAATGAAATGGTAGATTTTCTCATGGAGCATTCCTGATTTTGAATCCCTAATGAGTTTAACTGATTCAAAAATTGGATTCTCCCATAAACAACTTCCATCCTGGACAGCAGTTTTCTCTAATTTCACTGTTGGCTTCCCAACATCATCTGGCACCAAAGATACCATCAGTGCAGACTTTTTCATCTTTGGCACCTAATAAAAACAACAAAATCAGACACTGCCTGCAGAATCTGTACATTGGTTTGTCTACAACTACAACATTCCCCTCTCTCAATACACAAATTTCCAAACTCTTAAATTAAATAAACCCCATTTTTAGATTTTGTAGCATGTATATGACTAAAGATTCACTTGTCTTCTATCTAACTCACCTGAGTTGCCTGAAAATCCAATTTGAATACAGCTTTGATCTTGTTCTTCTTGCTCCATGATTTGAACATGTTTTCAGGCTGACAAATATGGATGTTTGTTGCAGTGTTGTTGTGGATGCCAGAGCCAGACAAACCTCTTATAAGCCAAACATTATTTGGGACCAAAGCATGGAAATGTTATGCTATATGTTGATTTGAAACACTGAAATTTATTTGTGACAGAGTCGGTTAATGAGTTGAAGAATGCAGTGTCAGGATGTTCTGACTGAATGCCAAGAGTCTTGTGAAGTCCCTCTTGATTTCTTGGTTGAGATACTGAACTTGCATGATTAGCAAACTAATATATTAAAAAACAAAAACAGTAAAGAAAATAAATTTGATATTAGAAGCTTCCCCGCATGGCTTTAGTAACAAAAGATTAGCGGAATCGCATTATGGTCTACTTTTTAGCAAGGACAAGAGATTCAGGAAAAAAAAATATATATCAAAATGTCAAAATTGACCCAACAAATGTATGAGTGCTAATCACGGTAAACACAGTTTTTTTTTTTTTATAGTACTAGCAATTTTCATGGGTTAAAATTCCAAGAAAATAATTATTACCGTTACTCTATTATGAAATCCAGATTTATCTAGAAATGGGTTATGGGGTAAGAACTGGAGTTAGGAATAGAGGTTCAAATCAGCAGCTAGATTGTAATTGTTCGAAACATTTAAAATGGGTAGGAGAAAGACATTTTATTTGACCAAAATTACCAAAGAATTTAAGTATTTCAATGGGTTAAGTAAAAAGGGAGAGTAACGTGCATGTGCTTCTGTGCTGTCTTTGATAAGCAACAACCCACCAAAACATAAATGTAGCACCTTTCTGCTGCAATGACATGATGAAGAAAGTTTAATCGGAAATGAGTTGTAAATGCATCATAGGGGTTTGGTCCCCCACCCATGTTCAGCCTTCTTCAACATGCCTTTAAACAAAAATAATACTCTCTTTCTCATTATAAATTTCGTCTCAGGTTATTAATTACTTTTTTCTAGTTTTACTCTCAAATTAATAATAAGTATATCATTCCCAAATCATTATGTCATACTATATATTTATAACAATTATTATACTCAATAGTTAATAAATATAATTTTATAAAATTTTTATATTTTTTCATTTATTTATAATTTCTTCTCAACACGTGTGTGATAATGTTCAGTAGGGAGTACAACAATTCAACAAAATTGTTAAAGCAATGCAAACACATTCAGCACATGCCACTGTCGGCGCCCAAGCATATCCTTCACGTATTGAAATTATTTTTCTTACGTATAATAATAAACTGATTAGAAATCCACACATCAAGTCATCAACGATAAGGACTAAGGAGGAACCCTTTTGGGGGAAAATAAAAAATAAAAAATTATTTTCACACATTATCTTAGATATATTATTGTCAAGTGATATAAAAATAGAAAGAAAATTAAACAAATCTGATTATAAAAAAAATTAAACGAATCTGTAAATTTTAATTGAAATTTAGGTCCTTTATACTTAAGATTGACATCATTTTAAGATCTGAAAATGGTTAAATATATACAGCTTTATATCCTTTTAAAGAAATGAAACTGTTACAGACTAATTAGAATAAGTGATATATATAAATATAAATAACTGTATAACTTTATATAAAACAATTGACCTTAACTACGTAATCGAGCGGGCTAGAGTGGACCTCACGCAGTGAGCAACTAGATGTATAGAATATTCATCAAAAAAAAAAGGTGATGACCTAATTAAATAAATAGTTCCATAACCATTAATGGTAGCCTTACAGTTTTGGTGATGCTGCATTGAGGTTTCTACTAATGGTTTCCTACCCTTCACTCCATCATTCACATACTTCACTGTCAAGTGTAATGAGTTTGTGTAACCCTTCAAGGCATTCATTAGCCAAAATCAAAAGCCACTTTCTTTTTTCTTTTTCTTAATTTCTTGTAAAAGATAGTAGGAAATTTCCTCTTCATTCTTCAATATGAATTTCTTTTCTTGGTTACCTGTCCAAAGCATCACAGTGTAGCTCACTTTTTTCTCTCCACCACATTGAAGGCTACAGCTCTTCTTTCTTGTCTCAGACTTCCGGTCTTGCATCATTATAATAGTATTATAATAAAAGTTGAATTACCTTTTCGAAAGTGACAATAAATCATTGATTACCAAACACAGCGTGGAAAAATCATCGGATAGTAGTTATTGTGCTTGGACTAATGGACGTGGAGGACCAAAAACGGACACAGCCTGAATTAGTCTGAATCAGGGGTGTTGGATGTTTTTGGAGTAAAAAGTCATTCAATCCAAATATTAAAATAATATGTAGTTCGGTTTAGTTTAGATGACTTCTATAAAAAAAATTGAATTAATTTGAGCCGATTAAATTCAGTTTGGATTGAATCGAATTATTTGATTTTTACTTTTTGCCGAGTATTACATATCAATTATTTATATTACTTCAAATAACACATTTAGAGTAAATTTTTTAAAGAATTAATTTTTTGGTAAATATTTAAAGAGTATATTTATTTTGGTTTGATTAAGATTCAATTTGGTAAATATTTAAAGAGCAGATTTGAATAGTAGATTTAATTCAAATTTTCTTTGAACTTACTTTTTTAACAACATGTCGTTTAGTTTGAATTGGTTCGGTTCTAGGTAAGGTAACCGCAAACCGAACCGAACCTCGCAATTGAAGGAAAAAGTGGTCCATTTTTACCTTTTCATTTTTAGCTTTTCATTTTTACCCTAAAAATCATTTTTTTTTAAAAATTATTTTCTAAAAAATCTGAAACAAACACAATTAAAATTAAAAAAATAATTTTTAACATAAAAAAAGTGATTTTATTCTAAAAAAAACTGTAACAAACGCTCCCTTAGTGTATTAACCCGTGGAATGTACATATGAGATTCATGAGTTGTCAAGTCATGTAAAAAATATAAATAGTTCAAAATATTTTCAAAAAGTGAGAGAGCAAGCAAACATATTATTTAAGAGAAATTCAAAACTTGAAATTTGAATATTAATAGCGAATAATTTAAAGTAGGTAAGTCATTTAAGAGAATATATTCATGATTTGTATTACGATTATTGATTATTAATTTTTTAATTATTGATTATTTAAGAGGATATATTTATTAATTATTGCGATTATTAATTGATATTGTATAATAATGATTTCAATAAAAGAATAATTAAAAAATAAAATAAAAAAGAAATTGATTTAGGCAGGAAACTAAGTAACTCTGGTACTGACACGTGGAATTACCTACATTTTTTTAAGCAAAAAACAGGAAAGAAACCTCGTTAAAACCTTCTCATGCAAAACCCTCCTTAGGAAAAAATATCTAGAAGGAAAAAGAGTACTCCTCCCTATATTTTATTGGAAAAAAAGGGAAAAAAGTTGAACAAGGAAACATGGGAGGACTAGGCCAAAACCCAAGAAAAATAACAAAAGCCAAACCAGTAGGAATGAAAACCAAACCTATCAAGAAGAAACTAGAGCTAGTGCTAGTCTTAAACAAGTGGAATTACCTACTTGGAAAAAAACCTTGTTTTATAATATGTACTCCCTCTATTCTAAAACATTTGATGTTTTAGTATTTTAGTTTTGTTCCAAAACTTTTGATGTTCTACAAATCCAATACTAAATTAATGCATTTTTTCCAAACATACCCTTGATTCCAATTAATACTATGTGCTTATTACGAGACTATTGTAGTTACCAAGCCAATAGCTAATCACTCATCGAGAATGATCACATTACATAGTTTCTAGGCATGATTAAATAAGGGTATTTTGGTCTAGGTATATACCATTTAATGATTTCTTAATGGGTGTGTCACAACCTTAAACATCAAATGTTTTGCAATGGAGGGAGTAATAGATAATAGATAGATAAATAGATAGATTAACTACATATTTCAAATGATTTAAAATAGAGAACTGCTATATATCGCGATCGATATTCCTCACGAATTCCACGAATGACATGGAAATGTGTTTTTAAAAACAATTAAAAAAATAGAAAAGAAAAATAAGAGATAAGCAGCCGCTACTTACCGTATTGCGGCATAACCGTTTTGCGTTTACATGAGAAATCCCAGATTCAATGTCTGCTTTGACACAGTTACAAATTTACAATCACTTCCGAAATGGCCAACATTCGACATGGTTATGTTTCAAGACAATTATGCTTAAAAATAAGAATTAGGACTCAGCAAACACCTTATTCCTAAAAATTCAAGGGCATATTGAACATCTTGTTTATGTCGTCCATGGCTCGAATAAATCAGATTCCTTTGACTTTCCTGGCAACTCGAATATATCAGGTTCTTTTGACTTTCCTTGAAATTTTGGTGGTGAAAGACCTTGTTGTTGCTCCATGTCATCATTAGCAAGGATTGAAAACCCACCAAATTTCTTCCTGTTGTTGTTCTCATGCGCTTTCTCCTGCTTCACTGATTTTTTGTCCTAACAAAATCAATTGGCTTCCCAAACATGTTATTTATGTCATCCATTGCTTCCTTCATGTTGATTGTGGGGTCTACTAGAACGCGGTGACAAACATTTTCCACCCTTGGTTCATCCAAAACGGTGGAACAAACAAATCTACAAACGACTTTGTCCTCTTTGAACTTTGAATTTTGGGAGCTTTCTGCATCCATTTCACTAGATTTTCCAGAAGGAAGATCCTTGATCGGGGGAAAACAAAGCCATTTAGGAAATGTCGCGTCTTGATGAGTCATACCAGTGAGTGGGTTTTGAGAAGGCTGCTGCCATGGAATCTCGCTGATGAAATGGTGGTGGATGTAGAAGAGAGAGGTGGGGGAGGTCAAATCCACGGTTTTGGTATCTTGGATCTGAATAGAAAATTAGGAGGAAAAAAACTGAAATTAAAAATAAAAAGTGACACGTCATTCATGAGGTTCGTATTGGCTCGTTCTCGCGTTATTCAGCATTTCCCTTTAAAATATGTCCATGGGGTGGTAGCTCAATGATAGGAGTTTGACCTTATAACCCAAATAGATAAGATTCAAATCCCCTCGAGAATAGTTGTAATATGACTATTAGTCATTGTAAGCAAAATTATTTTATTTTATTTTTTTTAAAAATATTAAAAAGTGCTATTAATTGTTTTTTAAAATTATCCTTTTCTGTTTTTATTAAGTAGGATATGAGAGAAAATTAATAAAACAGACAGGTAATTTAGTTAATTTAAATTAATAAAAAATTATACTTTGTAAAAGTAAAGATACTTTTTATTGACAGAAAAAGTAAAGATACTTAATGACCTTTTTAATTTTTATGGAAAAAAATTGACTTGGTATGGTTTTGAATGTGTTCAAGTAAGCTGGTGTGATTTAAAAAAAAATGAATCATTTTAATATCATTGTTATATAATCTTTTTGATATATAAATATTCTGCACTTTAAATACTTCATTTGAATTTTATTTTATTTTTGATAAATAAACAATTTATTGATATTCCAGTCTCAACATCGCTGTGGAGACCTCCCCACCTTTTAGGAAAGGAACCACACTATCATTTACCAAAGACTAGAAGGAAAATTACACAATTCACCCAATAGTTTGCCACCCATGACATAGGTCCACAAGCTACCCCTTTGCCTCTACACCTTTGCCCATCAAGAGAGAAAATACCCCTTACACAAAAATACCCATTACAAATTTGCCCGTGCCCCATAATACTTCATTTGAATCTAAGGCAAAATAAATTATTACAACATTTATTAGACACGATTTTAGTCATTCGTGTATTACCATACTAATTATTTTATCAAGTATATAAGTGAATATGTTTCTTTAAAATCAATTTTAGGTGTGTGAAAACCATTGGGTAATAAGTTGTGTCATATACCTCACAATCTCACTATTTTCATTTTATTTTCACATAAAAATTCATTTGTATCCAACTCTCTTTGTGCTCTGTCCCAACTCTATCTTCAATAAGTTAAAAGTGGATTTGGACCTCTCTTAGCTCTTTTTTTCAAGGATTCTTATCTTATACTACCTCTGGTCCTATTTATAAGAGAAAAAATGTTTTTTGGTTCATCGAATAACTCATGTATTTGGTCTATATTGTAGATTAAATACTTGAGTTATTCAGACCAAATACATGAGTTATTTAATGAACCAAAAAAATGTTTTTTCTCTTATAAATAGGACCAGAGATAGTATTTGAAACCAATAGGACTACCAGACTTTGTGTGTCAATTTTATTGGAGTATTAACTAGTACATGACTTAGAAACTTTTTTAGGTCGGTAAATATGACTGGGCTAAACTTTACAAATAAGATATCTTTTGAACTTATATTACACATTGTTTTATATGAGGATGATATAACGACAATTTATTCCAACTATTTTCTTCCCAAGTACTTGTTTTTCTCCACGTAATATTGGGAAGACTAATTTGTCAAAGTGATAAGCTACAATCTGAGAGTAAATAAATATCAAGTCAATAGTTTAAGATATTTTACAATAGATATATCCAAAGTCTTCTTTGAAGACTCGTAGAAATTGTGTGAAATGAGAAGAGTCGATTTCATTCATGTTTAGTGGGTACATGTGTGTCAAAGACGACATGACTACACTTCGAATAATTTTTTTGTAAGATGCAAATTTAATAAAATTAATTGTTAACCTGGATTTTTTTTATTAAGTTGATCAACTTTACAAAATTTTATGTAATTCCATAATTATTTGATGTGTTATCACATCACTTTGTTTTAAAATGTGATGTGATATTTAAAACATAAGTAAATACCTGCTATTAAATTACAACTTACGAATGTTTGAAATGTTTCAAATTTCATATACAGGATCATAAAGATAAAATAACATAATTCAACAATTAGATTAATTAAATTCACGTTCTACACAAAAATAATTGTATAATCATTTCAATTTTGGCATCCAGTACGAACAGATTTTGACTCAAACAATCAAATAATTTGTATAATTAATTAGGGTAATTAGGGATGACAATAGAATAAGACACCCATCAGGGTTTCTACGAATTGGTCTGACCCGTTTACCAAAAAATGTCATTCCTATATTTTTATTTACACACATTCCTATACTTTTTAAAAGCCTTTTTAATTAAGCAGGTCGCGCTGAGCTTTTAAAAAAAAAAGACCTAATTATAAATAATACTATTTTTAACAAAAATAAGAATATGATATATAATACTAATATGATACTAACGATCGATGTTTAGTAATATCTTATGCCCTTCATAAGCAGGCAGATGCAGGCAGATAACCTATTTAAATACCTTAATATGAACTCTGTGTGTGTGTGTGTGAACTAATAAGGCCGGTCACACCTAAAAAAACCTCATAATAAAAAACAAGTCACATTTCAGTCTTGAAATTTTAAAATAGGTCAAACCTTTAAAGTTTGATATGTCTTGGCCTACTTTCATGGCTAAAAACTATTTAAATAATATTCTTTCCGATCTTAAATATAAGCAAAAATGTCTACGAAATATAAATAAAAAAATTTATGTATTTGGTCCAAATTTTAGACAAAATACATAGACTTTTTTTTCTTATATTTCATAGAATTTTTTTACTTATATTTCAGACCGGAGACAATAAAAATTATCTCTAGTTACATGATATAAATACAACTTTATCAAATAGTGTAACTGAAAAACAAAAAGAAACCTCAAGAGATAGAGATCCTTTCGTAAAAAAAAAAATGATAGAGATCCATGCATTATTGTTTATGGCTTAATTATACTCGTGGTCCCAGTAATTTGGTCCCTATAATTATTTTTTGAGCGATTTTAGTCCTTTTACTTTAAAAATTAAGCAAATTTGGTTATACCGTTAATTTTCTTTCAATTTGTAAAAATGTTTAATAATTATGAGAATTCGATATTTTAATTAAATAAAAAGAAATGAAGGGACTTAATTGTAATAATTGATAACTTGAGAGACTATAATCGCTCGAAAAAATTGGAGATACCAAAATCTCACATAACCCAAATTAGAGAGGCCAAAAATATAATTAAACCTAGATTATATAATGCAAAATTGGAAATAACAAAAAATAACACCAGATGATAAGACAAAACTGACGTAGTGAAGAATGTAAATGTTTTTATCAACAGAAAAGAATCACTCTTTACAACAAACAAAAAACTCTGTTTTTATTATTTCATTTTCTCTTTTAGAAGACGTGGTGAGGTACACGTCAATAGGCAAATAGCTAAGATTACCGAATCTGAAAAAGAAAGTCCTAGAAACGTCTCTTTCTGAGTGGCAAAGTGAAGTTCATATTTGAGAGTTTTTTCTAAGCTTCCTGTTGTCCTTCTCTATGGAACTTCCAACAGGTCACAACGTATCGCCCATCATAATTAATTTGTGATGGCATGGATTGGCTTTGCATGGTCCTTGCCATGCCAACGTAGCATACAATTATATAATCATCAAAGCTTCACAAGTGTTCTCGAAATCTTATCCCATTTGTCCACTACAAAAAAAACTGCATATTACCGACAAAATTTTATTTGCAACACTGAACAGTTTTTTTGGAAGCTGATATTCTGTTGTATTTTTGCAATGGTTTCGCTTGTATATTTATAATTTCCCTTTTTTGCGGTCACCAAAGTGGAACAACTTGGTACAACTTAGACTCTTTTGAACTTGGTGTGTCTCTATTGCAGTCAACTTTTGAGTTTTGGATTGGATATATTGACTGTTGAAGTAGTCAATTTTTATTATAGTCTGTATACCAAATATTGACTTTTGGAGTTATACTAGTAATTTAACTCCATTTTCACTTATTTTCCAGCTTTAAGCTATTCGACATCAGCCCCAATAATTTTTCTTTCATCCCTTAAGATACAATCAAAAATTGGGATTTAAGGTACCAAATCTGTCATTTTTGTCTATTAGTATAGTGTTGAATTACCTCCCTTGAAAGATGAGTACAAGGAGAAGTCTGTTGTTTATTTATTTAATTTGAATTGATGTAGTATAGTGTTGGTTCTGTACATACTGGTGGATCTGTATCCATCACTGAGCATGTTATGCGTCTGGTATGTTTTTTAACTTAAAACACTTTATTGCTTAAAATTCATCACATAAATTTGTTGTTATATATATGTTCCTGATATTTTTAATTATGTTTCAGTCTGATGAGTTGAGTAGAGAGCCCATGGTGGATGAGATCTTCTTGAAGACTCACACAAAAAAGAAGAACAAATCTTGGGTGGACGACAGATCCAGAGAGACATATATAAGTCAGATCACTGCATTTTTTAATTAATTTTCTTTTGTTTCATAAACAACATTGTAACCGATCTTTACTCTGTTTTGTTTTGAGCAGGAAGCCTATCAAGAAAAGGTGCAGCAGGTTGCCTCTCGGGCCTCTGATGGAGGGGAGGCAATTGACAGTGTTGACCCCGCAACTCAGTTGCAGTTATGGGCCCAATCTGCTAGGGGTAGGACTCGGGGACGGCTGTACGGTGTCGGAGGCTTGTCCGGACATTTTAGGCATTGTGTCTCCTCTCTGACCCAGGAGTCTCATGCATCTGGCACCAGCACCCAGTCCCCGACTCAGTACTCTGCCGAGGTGGCTGCACAGATTGTGGCTTTTGAGGAGCACACAAGAAAGGCAGAGGAGGAGGCTCGGCATGCACGAGAGGTAGCACGGGAGGCAATTCGATTGGCCGAGGAGCGGGATCAGCGCGTTGTGGATATTAAGCAAGAGCGAGATCAGCGCCTTGTGGATATTGAGCGGTAGTTGAGGGACTAGTCTGCCAGTGTTGCTACCATCCAGGCCCACAACTCCTATCGTCGCCATCCGGACTATGAGGAGTCTGAGGAGATTAGTCTGACCGTTAGGCTAAGGACTTGACTTTTTTTTATTGACTTGTTTTGACATTATGGATTTTTAAATTATGGATTGTTATTGACTTGCTTATGACTTGTTGTGACTTGTTTTGTTCACTATGGATTTGTTGTTTTAATGATTAAAAATGTATGTTGATGGCCTTTTTGTTAATGTATGTTAATGGCCATTGAAGCCTTTGTTGTTGTTGCGTTCAATTGGCAGGTACCGTAAAATTTTGGTGTTGTTTAAAAACAAAATTCCTAAAAAAAAAATTTGACGTTACCGACGGCCAAACCGTCGCAAATATGATGAAATTTTTCAAGTTTTTTTGTGAGAGTTACCGACGGCTTAGTCGTCTATAACATACAAACAGCCAAGCCGTCAATGACTTGCCACTGTGTACGGTGGTCATTACCGACGACTAAGCCGCCGGTAACCACACCAAAAAAATGGTAAAATTTCACCATTTTACCGACGGCTGTGTATAATATTTCGATGGCTTAGTCGTCGATATTATCGATGGCTTTAAAGGGCCGTCGGTAACAGATTTTCATCGAGCTGATTACCGACAGATTTATCGATTAACTGGTTTACCGACGGATTTCTAATTTATCGACGAAAAATGACCACCTGTAACAGCAAAAATTCTTGTAGTGGCCTCTTGGTCTCAAATGACAAACATAATAAATAACTAATGGATAGAAGCATTATTGAGACGTTATTTTGTTCTCTAGATGATGTTATTGGTTATTAATTTCTTTTTCTATAAATGCCAAACAAAATAGGATGACTGAAATGGCGAATCTTGGGTAGATCCGGTAGTGGGGTGTGCACTTGTGATTTAAATATTTCATCTAATATAATATACCAACATTATCACATAGCCATTCAGGTGCACTTTACTAATCCAACTAGATATAATCTCGTGCGTTACACGGGTATATTTATATTCTATGTAAATATTTTTTTAAAATGTGTAAAAATTATATAATTTAAATATATAAAAATATTTTATACAAATTTCTCAATATATTATAATTCACCCGATACATAGTTATCTTTTAGCATATATTCTATGTAAATATTTTTTAAAAATGTGTAAAAATTATATAATTTAAATATATAAAAATATTTTATACAAATTTCTCAATATATTGTAATTCACCCGATACATAGTTATCTTTTAGCATTTTTTAGTTTTTGTTGAAAGAATTGATATGGTTATCTTTATCTTGTATGATTATATTGTAGTTTTTTTTTTTTGCCTTTAGGCCTTAAGCCTTTGTTAGTATCAAAAAATACGTAAAATAAAATTTTATTAATTATAAAATAATGTATAACAATTAAACATAATTATATTGAAAAATTATAAAATTTTTTATGATGTGTAAATAAAATTTATTTATAAATTATTTTTTTATGATATGTAATAATTAGAATTATCAATTTTGTAGTAAGTTTTCACTGAAACTTTGACATCACGAAAGAAAACTACATCAAATAAGTTTATTAAGCATGTTATGGTATTATATATATTTGTTGATTGAAAGTATTATATTTTTTAATATACATATTTCATATCTTTTTTATCAGCAGATAATTTTAATTATTATGGTTAAATTATTTTTAACATTGAGATATGTAATTGTACATGATAAAATATAAATTTTTCAAATGTAATCCTACATAATTCAACGGTTGTTATTGGCTTTTAGTTATCATCACTACATAGAATCTATTTATTAGAGATTACTTTTTCTCCAAATCAAATGTCATTTATCATAAAAAACTATTTATAAAATAAGTTTTTTTTTACATTAGTACTATCTTTTGTAATAATCTTTATGTGAAATATTTGATTTCTTATAATAAGAAGTTTTATCCTATTATACATTTCTGATTTAATATTATTATTTTCAAGTAGCATACATGGTACTCTTTTCTTTAAAAATATAATAACATTTAAGTGATCATCAATCATATGAATTATTTTGTTCATTCTCATCTAGATAGTACAGCTACTGTTTTTTTGCTCTTCAATTATGTTATCAAATTATAAATTTAATAAAATAAATTTTATATGTTAACCTTGCTTATAAATTTTCACATAAAACTATACTCCCTCCGTCTCAAATTTTAAGAGCCTTTTGGTTTTTGTATTTATCTCATTTTATAAGGCTCTTTTGATGTTTGTCTGAAACATTAATTATTTTTTCCCTATTACCCTTATTTAATTTACTTTTGTTTTAATCAATAAGTTAAATGAAGTGTAATCTAATTTACCTTCCCGATAAATTCAATGGTAGTTTAGGTAAAACAATAAAAAATATAGACAAATTTATTATTTTTAACTACATTAATTACATTTCTTGGTGGGAGAGATTTTGCCAAAAGGCTCATATAATTTGAGACGGAGGGAGTAGTATATAGTCACAATATATGGCTATAAAATAATAAATAGTTATTTTTAAAATTAATTAATCATTGGATTAATAATAAGAAGTTTAAATAAAAATAAAAGATACGGTAAATAAAGACATGATAACAAACTTAATCCTAGCTTATAATGAAAAATGTATTCATTAAATTCAATAATTAAAAATAAAATAGATATAAGATAATAATAAACATTCTCTTAATAGAAATGTCATAGTAAGATTGTATCAAGTTATTTTAGTATTGTTTAAAAGTATGATCTAACATAATTTAATATTTTATAATAGAGCTTCACTTACTAATATAAAATACATCTTTTTTTATTCATCAATGATATATTATTAACATAATATCATAAAAGACCTCGACCTCGTATAATCTCTATTAATAATTAAGATTTTTTGAACATTCTAATCACATTGAAAATTGAAAATAAAAACCATTTACTTATCTTTTTAAATTCATCTTTTAAGTTCTTTTTTTCGAAATACTAATCACATAAAAAACTGAAAATAAAAACCTTTTACTTATCCATTAAAATTCATTTGAAGCCATTTTAATATGTAATACATTATAATTTTACAATGTAATATAATTTTTTTATTTAATAGTATGTAGTGTCCTTATTTTTTTTATTTAAAGTTTAACTCAAAGAATATATATTTGTAAAATAAATAATATTTGATATTACACAAATTTATTTAATTTTTTATACCATAAATTTTAAATATTAAATACAATTAGTATTGTTGTTAAATAATTTTAGTAAATAGCATGATATTTTATATTTCATAACAGTATTTAATAATTTATGGTGTATTTTAATTATATTTTAAGTATTTTTCTCTAATTGTAATTAATAATTAGAATTATTATTAAGCAACTTAAATATTTAACAGAATTTGTAAGAAATTTTATATTTAAAAGTGAAAACAACTAATAATAAACTAAATTAATAATTAAAATAATATTTAATATTAATATATGAATAGAGTAATAAAATTATGAAATTGATTAGTGAGGATAATTGAAAGGTTGTAAGCCATAAGTTAAATTCAATTTGTATTTAATATAAAACATCAACTTTAAGCAACTTAAATATTTAATAGATTGTTTAACTATTTTTCTCAAATTGTAATTAATAATTAACACAATTTAAAAATTTAATAGAATTTCTAAGAAGTTTTATATTTAATGGTTAATAAATCTAATAATTACTTAAATTAATTAATAAAATATTATTTAATAATATTATTTAAATAGATTATCAAAATGATGAAATTGATTGAATAATGAATTGAAAGGTTGTAACTTATAAGTTAAATTAAATTTGTAATTAATAACCTCAAGTTACCTTTATTTATATACATACATATATGTATATATATATGTATACATATATAACCTCAAGTTACCTATATTTATACACACACACACACACACACACACACACACACACACACACATATATACATATATGTATGTATGTATGTATGTGTGTGTATGTATGTATGTATGTATGTACATATTGGTTTATAAAATTGAAATTGAATCATCAATTTTTTAAAATTAATAGTCAAATAATAATTACAATTATTATTAACGACAATTAATTCTAAATATAGAACAAACTTTGTGAAATATAAGTTAAATAAATAAATGCATCATTTTATTATCAAATAAAATTAGAGCAAAGCAATCAATAATATGATTAGAATATGAAAAATATGGTTAAATGGTAGTTAGCCTAACGTCAAATGTTACAAACAATAAAATCAAAGTATTTATATTCAGTTCATTTTCTTTTATTATTATTATTAATAAAATAAATAAGGAATCCGGAAAAACTAAATAGAAAAATGACAATAATAGTTAATTTTAATCATCAATGAAAATAAAAAATAAATAATAACAATAAAAGTAACACAAATAAAAAACTGTTTTGTTGGACCGTCAGTTTCCAGTTGAAACAAAAAAGACAAACAAACTAACATAAAATAATATTAAAAAATAAAATAGCAGCCCTAGCACGAAAAAACATAAAAAGGAGGCCAAAATGGTAGGGTTACTAAACGTAACATGTATCAAGCATATTATGCAATAACAAAAATTGTACGGGTAATGGGGAACATTGAAGGAATATAAAAAAAATCGTCAAACACATCATACAACTTCATTGAAGCTATTAAAATTAAACATTTTTTAAGAGTGATATTAAAAGTAAACATGATTCCTGGGCTAGCTTTACAAAAAAATTGTTGTCTTAATTGGTTGATTCACCAATTGATCCAAATTTATCCTTCTATCGCTTTGACAACTAATATAGAATGGTTGTTCTTTGTGAAGATGATGTCTTGCTTTTCATAATTTTTAAGAACCTGAACCCGTTTGCTATGCTTGTTATCTTTTTTCTCTATCAATGTAAACTCTAATTTTCCTCTTTAACTACTCTTGTATCTCTCTATGCACTCTGCTTCTTCTCCTGTGACTCACTCCTTCCTTCTTCTCACATCTATATATCTTGTTTTTCTTTGTGAAATTTTTCGTCAAAATCCCTCCCCCACCATCAAAATTTGTCTCATTTAAATAGCTATTTCTCATTATAACTGACTAAAACTCTACCTCTTCTACTCATACTCCACTATCCCATGAGTTTATTGGCAATTAAAAGAATAACTCATATTAATGTGAAACCGTTCCCTTTAATGCATAGCTACTACACCAAAAAGTATTTCAAAGGCTCAGTAATTATTTACTATTTCAAGGACAACATAGATTAAATGTGAAACAATAGGGATGAGTTATAGAAATTGAGTAGGGATGACAACAATTAATAAAAGCATAAAATTGTTTAATTTAGATTAAATTTTGCACTAATATAATTTGTCAGGTTTAATTTAGATAATTGTAAAAGATACAATATTATACATTTAAAATTATGAAATATACATTAAAGAAACAAACAAATACTTTATAAAAAAAGAAAAAATACATGATTTAAATATCAAAATAAATTGCAATACTTATATGAAAAATTAGGTTACAGGTGAATATGGTAGTTTTCAAATTACATTGTTAAATAGTATCTTTGTGAATAGCTGAATAATTCAATTAAGTGTATATATAAAAAATAATTGATTAATCAAAAAAATAATTGGATTAAATGGAATATATAAATACATAAATTTATTAAGTCATATATCTTCTTATGTATAATATCAATATTTACTTGGCTAATACTTACAATAATTCATTATATGTTTGAAGTAGAGGAAAGAGTGAAACTGATTTTAAGAAAGTAAATAGGGCAATAAAAGATTAAAACTAACTAATTAGATAAATTGAATAGAAAGTGTATCAATTAGTAAAAATATGAAATTGTACGATAGAGATAAAATGCTACATTAGTAATAAAGGACAGATATAGAAAACTTGTATTAATACAATGCATCATTCCCTATTGCACAATGCATTAATTGCTTTTTTAGAACAATTAAAAAACATAAAATTGTACAATTAAGATTAAATGCCAGAGTTTGATAGAATAAGAAAGAGTGGTGAGTGTTTTAAAGGTGACACATCGGCATAACTCAAGTTTGATTTACACACACACATATATATTAGATAATATTTGATAATTTACAATATCATATAATTATTTTTCACATAATTTTTTTCAACAGTAAATAACACTTAATTTCTCGTTAACTAATTATATTAAATATAATAATATTTTAATTTTCATAAAATTATTTAATAAATTATATTTTAATTTATTTATATTTTAAGTGGTTTTACCAAATTATAATTAAGATTAACATTATCATTAATTAGTTTTAATATTTTAAAGAATGTCTAAAAAGTTTTATGTTTAATTTTAATTTAACTATTAATAAAATAAATTGTTAAATAAAATAGTATTTAATAATAATATTTAAATAGATTAAAAAAATGATGAGATTGATTAATAAGAGTAATTGAAATGTTGTGACTCATAAATTAAAGTAAACTTATATTTAATACTAAAGCTCAAGTACCCTTAAATTAATTAATATTTAATAATAATATTTAAATACTTGAAAAAATATATTTAAATAGAGTAGTAAAATAGTAAAATTGATTAATAAGAGTAATTGAAATGTTGTAACTCATATATATAATAAATTTGTATTCAATATTGTAGCTCAAGCTTGACACATGTCAATTCTATAATCAAGCTAAAACTCAAGCTTGCTTTACATATTTATATTAGATTAGATTAGATTAGATTAGATTGAATAAACGGAACCGTTCTTGCCAAACCCAAACGTTTCTAAATCGAAATTCAAGTAAGTCACCTAGACTATTCAAGAGTATATTGATAAAAAAAGACTATTCAAGAGTACTAAGCCAGTAGTCTACTTGAGCTAGAATATTTAAGTTTATTATTAAAATAAGAAAAATAGTTCGGCCAAAAATTAACATTGTAAGAGAAATCATTAATGTTAAATAGTTAATATATATTATTTCGACACATAATCAGTTATTTCAAATAGATCCAACATATGTCCGTAAGGCCTAACACAACTGGCGTAAGCCGACGTTGTTAGGCTAGACATTTTTCGTGGTTGTCCGGATTCGAGCCCGAGATCCACACTTTGCGTGTGTGAGTTTACGGGTGGTGCTTGTCACTCCGTCTGCAGACCAAAAAATAATAGATCCAACATATGGCTGTTTCCCGCCTTAATATCCAAAAATAAAATAAAAATAGATCCAACGTATAGTGGTTGGTAGTTGTGTTTTTCATATAGTTTTAACTCATATAATATCAGCATTTAAAATAATTTTTCAAATATTACAAATTTTTACTTTTAAAGAAAAACAATAATTTTCAACACTAAATACAGAAATATTCTAAATTGCCTTCTTCGTTAGGTTATATTCATACTCATCTTTTAAACTGTAAACCACCAAAAAAAAAAAAAAACCCATCGTTTAAGCAAAAAACAAATGTGGATTTGTGATTTTATTGTTGATTTTGAAGTGTGCACAAAGCCCAAAGCCCAAAGCTTACCGTATTGTTCCCTTTTTTTTTTAAAAGAAATGTATTGTTCCCTTTGGATATTGCAATTAGGACAACAGTATAACCCTATATTTGTGTAGGCTGTTGTTTCTCACACCCTACAAACATCTCACTACACCCATCATTTTTTTAAATACTCAAAATACCCTTATCATATTTTATATTATCTTTCTTACTTTTTAGATTGCAAATGCTAAACCCTAAAAAAAATGCTAAATCCTAAAAAAAAAACTTATATATATATATATATATATTTACGTTTTATAAGTTTTTAAATATATATTACCGTAAATATATATTTACGGTTTATAAAACGTATTTACGGGTAAAATTAGGTAAAAATTTATTTTTCCATACAATACATCGTAAATATATATATATATATATATATAGGTAAAAGTATTTACCCGTAAATATATATTTACGGTGTATACATATTTATACACCGTAAACATATGTATTTACGTGTAATTTAATTTCAAAAAATTTCAACCGTATATATATATATATATATATATATATATATATATATATATATATATATATATATATGGTGTATACATAGATACGTAAATAAATATTTACGGTTCAAAATATATATATACACGTGTAAATAGTTGTGGCCCTCCCTACCCTATGATAAGGGTATTTTGGGTATTTAAAAAAATGATGGGTGTAGTGAGATATTTGTAAGATGTGGGGAACAACAGCCTTTTTGTATGAGTATAAAATTCAATATAGGCAAGGACATAAAACACTACATAAGTCTGTGATGGAGCGTCAGCTTTTTGATGGGCCACTACCGAGAAAAGCTCAAAGTTACAAAGAAGACCTTCTATTATCTATTACTAACGTATTTGATCCGTGAAAAGCTCAAAGTTACAAAGAAATGCATTGTCAACCACATTTTTGCGCACGAAATAATAAAAAATAAAAAATATTTTGAGATATAAATATTACTAGTATAAATATTATTTGATACTTAAAATTTATTTTATTCATTGACAAAGTCAAACTCTAATATTAAATAATAATAATAAAAATAATAACAACAACTAAAATTGAAAATAATTTCTAAAAATTCTATAAATAACTTATCTATAATATGATAATTTGTGCCCCGCATGGTACTTACTAAAATAAATACATTAATTAATTTTTCAAACAAATACACTCTTATATTTAATTTTTATTAAAATATTAATCAGTAGTTTCTCTCCTACCGTGCATTTTCTCTCTTTTGTCTTCTTGCCTCTACGATAGTCATCAATTTTGTGAAACTCCACAGTAAAATGCAAGTACTTATCCCGTCTATTTTTTCTTTAAGAATCATTTGATCTAAAAAAAGGCTTTCGAAAAAAAAAATGAATTGGGAAATATTTTGTATCAGTATCCCTTCACGAGTTATTCAATCTACCACAGAAATAGAGACATATATAAACAATAGCTAAGAAAATAAAAGTATAAACAAAAACACTGAAATGTATAAAATTGATTTTGAGAGAATAATTGTAAAACAAATCACATAGAATAAGAGAGAGAATATATGTCTCATAACATGGGAGAGAAATAACTCGACTGTAAACTAATTATTTTTAAATTTAAAATTTAGATAAAGAGAGAAAATATATTGGTAACTGAAAATTACATACCTCAAAACATGGTAGAGAGATGTGCTCATTAAGTCCGAAGCCATCCCCTCGCCCTAAATTTTTCGCAAAAAAAAAGAGTAGAGAGATAACTCGATTCTAAAGCACTTATCTCTACTTAATTAGATAAAACTTGGATGATAATTGATTAGACTCATGCAAGTTAGGCTAAACCCTCAACATCTTTTTAATTTTGATTTCCAATAAATATCTATTAGTTTTTTAAATTAAATAACTAAATACAAAAGGAATTTCATATTTTTGGTTAAAATATTACATAAATTTTCGTTTACAATAAAAAAAAATTAAAATGAGAAAAATGTATAGAATTCCATTTTTTAAAATCAAAATTTAATTTAACTCTATATTACTAATTGAGGTAATATGAAAAATGTTTTTCATATAGTATTATGAAAAATCAAAATATAGTAATATGAAAAATGTTTTTCATATAGTTTTACCTCATTTAATATCAACATTTAAAATTATTTTTCCAACATTACAAATTTTTATTTTTAAAGAAAAACAATAATTTTCAACACTAAATACAGAAATATTCTAAATTGCCTTCTTCGTTATATTATATTCATACCCATCTTTTACGCTGTAAACCAACAAAATCACATGTAAACCAAAAAAAAATAAAAATATACCCATCGTTTTTTTGTTGTTGTTAAAGTGCAACATTTAATTGAAACTGGGTAAAGGCCACCAAAACATAACACCAAGTGCATACTAGCACAACTCACTAATGGGACACAACACAGCCCACTATTGAGGCACAGCACAGGATTAACGCAGACTCCTAAAATCAGCAATTAAGTACAGAGCCGCTCCTGATCCAATAGACATCAAGTTTAATAACTACTCAAGCAGAAAACAGTAAAATAAAAGCCCAAACAACCTAAACTCTAGCAGGCCCTAGAACCAAAGAACTAGCAGAACACAAAAACAATAAACTAAAGCCCTAATAAGATAGGAAGACTAGCACCAAAAAAACTTCATCTAAATCCGGACAGCCCAATAACCAAACCCAACAACCTGAGAAGTAGCAAAACACACATAGCAGCCAGCCCATTAGGGTTTACAGAAACCTTCTTGCACAAGACCAATTTACCCCTTTAATGTCTTCTCCTCCCTGCATGGTTCCAGATTTAAAAAACAGACAGAGCTGACAAACACAAACATCAACCTCCAAACCAGGGCAAGTGAAGAGGCAACAAAGACTAGAATAGAGAAGACCTACACGTATACCATAGGAGGAAAGTCGGAAAGTCCAGAGCTTTCCCCGTATTTGATGGCTAATCAGCCATGGGGTTTAACTAACTAGATTATGTGCTGCCATAGAGGATTAAAAAGGCATAAACAATATGGGCCAGGGTCGAGATTACTTAGGTTACAGCGGCAACAAGTTGGAAAAGGAAGATGGAAGATTCAGCGGTGAGATAAAGCTAAAAGGCTGCGGAGGACGCAACGGGTAGCAGGCCGTGCAGATGGTCTGATGGTTTAAGAGGGGGCGAAATGCTTCTAGGTTGGATGTGGAAGGAGGTGCACCATCTGGCGGTTGTGGCGGTGGGCGGTTGGTCGCAGGCATGGAAAAGGGGGTGGATCCTCATCACCTAAAAAGGCCAGAAACACCCCGCTTGCAGAGGACACTGCAGCAACGTGCTTAAAAAAAGAAATTTGAAGCATGATGGGAGGAGGCGAGAGAAGAAGGCAGAGAACGGCGCTATAAGCCGCTGGAACATGGTGTTGGAACCACTGACTATACACTGCCATGATGCAGCAACCAAAACCCTAGTAGAGGGTACCAGCGAGAAATTCTCTCTCTAATTCCCTCTATCCAAGAACATGTTTAGGCAATTATTCCTCTAACCAAAAAAATGTTTAAATGTAAAATACCCATCGTTTAAGCAAAAGCAATGTAAGAAAAATGTGGATCTATGATTTTATTGTAACTCTGATTTTGAAGTGTGCATAAAGGCCAAAGCCTAAAGTTGACTATATTGCGCCCTTTGGATATTGCAATTGGGACAACGGGATAAGCCTAGAATTTTGTATGAGTATAAAATTAAATATGGGATTTGTTATCCCCACCTCCCCCATTTAATTTTCCCACTGCCTTCCCTCATGAAAAGACAAATATACCCCTATGAATTTTCTCTCCACCACCCAACGCCGCCTTTTTTTTTGGAAACCAGACAAGCGCGTCAACTTGTTGACGTCTGAATGCGTCAACTTGTTGACGCCTGCATAGTAACATTGTTGTTATATATTTAACCCTTGCGTCAACTTGGTGACGCTTAATTGCGTTAACTTGGTGACGTTTAGTTGCGTCAACAAGTTGACGCGTATGTTGTAATTTTAAAGTTGACATAATTGATACAACAACCTTCCACTTTTCTTGTTGGTTGTTCATAACTACATAACCATCAAAAAAAGCCAACAACAGAGGTAATACTTCGAATGTTCCATTTTCATATTATTGATCGTTAATTATTACATAAAAAAAATAGAAGCAATACTTGGAATGCTCCATTTTATTTCATATCCTCATGGTCATCTATGCATTAACGATTGCAAGAAAATGCATCTTCAACTTTTCCGTCTGAAGAAAATACATCCTCAACTTCTTCATCAACATAACTACTGGCAGCAAAAATCGCATCATTGCGTTCATGTTCCCCATGTAGTCCATTACCTATGGGAATCTTAAACTTGAAACGACCAGAACTAATGTATGAAAATTGCACCAGAGCGCCCTCTGGGATCCTATAAAAACTTCTTATACAATTTGTTTCAATCAAGAATCATGGTCATTCCTCTACAACATTTGCGTAACACACAAAGGAGTGTCCCAAATTTATGTCTTCAATGGTCACTCGCTCGGTGAGTTCATGTCGCCAATGATAATAAAACCACCAAGGGATTTTAATACCATACTAATAAAAACAAACAAGTTATTAGAGGAGCCACAATGTTAATTTTTAATGAACAATCAATGATACAAAATGATGTTGTTAAAATTAAACTTACCTCATTAGCATGAATTGCGGACTCGAAATGCCTTTTCGGATCTATATCAAAACCTAAATTAACCAACACACAAACATGCAACATTAAACAGTAACATAATCAACTAAACAAGTGATTTAGCATTTGAAGCACGCATCAACAAGATGACGTTTTATGGTGTCAACCTGTGTTAATTCCAGATAGCGCCACATCTAATTCAAGTTTTAACACAGGCGTGAACTTGTGGATGCCACAAAACGTCATCTTGTTGACGTGTCAATCAAAAATTAAAACGGACAACACGTGCGTTACCTTGTTGACGTAGGAATTCGTCACCAAGGTGACGTGCGATGTAAAAATGCAGAAGAAAAAAAAGAAGTCGCGACGTACCCGTTCCGCAACTGGTGGTGGAACAGAGATAGCGACCTTCAAGGACAAGGGGACCTTCAGAGAGAGAGACGAGGTGAGGATTAATAGGCTGAGAAGGACGATGATAACAATGGGGGAAGGTGTTGAAACTGAGGGGAGTGAAAAAAAATGAGGGTCGGTGGTAACAGGGGTAAAATTGGAAATTAAATAGGGAGGGGATGTGAGAAAATTAATGGGAGAGGTGGTAATAACAAGGGCCAATCAATATAGGCAAGGACATAAAACACTACATAAGTTCTTCATAGAGCGTAAGCTTTTTTTTTTCCCCACTTAATGGAGCGTAAGCTTCATTTTTCTTTTTTGTCAAGATGGAGCGAAAGCTTAAACGTGTTTTAGTTTGATGGACCACTACTGAGAAAAGCTCAAAGTTACAAAGACAGCCTTCTATTATCTACTCCTTCCGTCCCTTAATATAAGACTTTTTTGATAAAAAAAATTTGTCCCTTAATATAAAACTATTTTCAAAGACCAAGGTGCATTAATTTTTTTTTTTATAAAATTACCCCTATACCAAGGTGCATTAATTTCTCTTTCTTAAATAGTCTTGGAAGATGAGAATGGTAACTTGAGAAAAATAGCACACATTTTGTACAAATTTAATGCTAATAACTACCAAAACCATTTTTTTAAGGGGCATAAAATGGTTAAAGAATGTCATATATTAAGGGACGGAGGAAGTATTATTTATTTAACAAATTTAACTACTACTAATGTTTTCCGGGCAAACTATTAAAGGAAGGAACATACGTAGCAAAAACCTATTCAAACACTCAAAACTAGTTTTTCATCAAAAACTGTTATCCCTCAAAAAACTCAATTCTCTCATGTTCTCATGCCATGTTGCTTTTTTTACAAGACTTGTGTTTTTGCACGGGTTCACTGCTACTACTCTATTTAAAAACTTAATTACACTAAAAACACGTGACAAAGCATATTCATCTATTTTTCTGCCAAAAGCTATTTTCAACAAAAATTTTAGCTATACTATGCTTCGTTTTTCTCTGCCATTCGTGTTCAGCACGAGTTCTTTCAATTAGCTTTTAACATAAATGCAAGCCCACTTAATTTATGTCCGTCTTATGTTATGGAGAGGTATGTTTTAAATTGAAAAAAAAATATAGGGCTTGGCCCTCATTGTGTACCCAAAAAAATTGAAAAAAAAAGTATAATTTTTATAATAGACATTGTCAAATAAATAATAAATTGTGTTTAACATTAATTGAATTCAATGTGTGGATTACTAAGTATAGATTACAAGGCTATTTTTTTTTGACGATATCATTATCAAGCCTAATATTTAGGCTTTGTTTGGCAAAAAGTACCGAATAGCGGATAAACTAGCTAATAGCGGATGAGTTTATAGCGGATAAGCTAGCGCGTTAAATTTAAAGTGTTTGGTAAAATTAGTAGTTGAACTAACTTATAAATATAAAATGACATAAATGTACATTTGTAATTAATGCTTAAAAATGAGAGAGACTGCAAAAGTTAATGATTTTTAATTCCATTTAATGGAGGATAAACGATGAATTCAATTAAAATGGTAAAGATAAAAACGAGGAAAAAATAAAACACTATAAGCTATAAGCTCAAACGCAACTGTTTGTAAAAATGATACAAGCTTGTAAAAATACACTATAAGCTAGTGGTTACCGAATACTTATATTTTGCTCCTACAAGTTTATCCGCTATAATAATCACGTCTGCTTTCATCTAATAAAAAATTAGAATAAATCATATAAAATTATCTTAAATTTTATATTTTTTAATAAACACATTCAACTTTAATTTAGTTTCAGTTAATTCTTGAAAACTAATATATATAGTGTTCAATGAAGAACAATAAGATAGGACAAAGTATCAAGATACTAGACGAATGAAGGTGATGGACTTTGCAAGCTGTTGAGAGGAGGCGGGAACGGATATGAAGGCCAATGTCTGTGATGGATAATGTGGTGATTACCTGTAAAGACTCTTATGCTCAAGCCCAAGCCAGTGACAATATGAGAGTGAATGAGCGAGTGAAACTCAAAAATGATAACGTACGTTGAGTGTGGTTTTTGACTATACAGGGGGTTTGCTTGTGGAGAATTGAGACGCGGTTATTCAATTACCTTCCTATGTTCTGTTATTCCTTCCACAGCCTCTAGTTATATCATCTCAATGGGCCATCAAGCCTATGAGGTTTTTCTTCTGGGTTTGTGGGCTTATTTACCCCACTGGGGTAGTTTAAGAAAAAAATGACCAAATTGGTGTATTTGGGAAAAAAATTTCCTGTCTGGTATAATCGAACATGTGAGTCTCGACTTATATATTTTTTTTTGGTTTTTTTTAAATGAGTCGTAACTGTTATTCTCGACTCATGTATTAATATTTTTTTAAGGGTGAGTCGTGATTATCAATCACGATTAATATTTTTTTTTAAGAAGTCGTGATTACCATTCACGACACATGTTTTTTGTTTTTATTTTTTTATTTTTTAGCTAAGTCGAGATTCACAATCACGACTCGTAGGGTTTTTTTTTTTTTTTGCCTAAGTCGTGACCATGAGTCACGACTCACCTTTTTTTTTTTTAATTTGGCCGAATGAACACACTAATTTTAAAACCCTAATTAGTCAAAAACCCTAATTTAAACCCTAATTAGTCAAACCCTAATAGCAATTACATTAAAATAAAGATATATTACAAAAACCCTAATTTAAACCCTAATTAGTCAAACCCTAATAGCAATTACATTAAAATAAAGATATATTACAAGAAATAAAAAACTAATGGTGGGATGAAGTGCCACAATGAGGTCGTCTTCTTTGACGTTGTGGTAAAACCCTTCGAGGTTGTTCCACTTGTTCCTGGCCACCTCTTCTTCCACGTCGTCTTTGTGGTTGCTGGTTCAGATCAATATTGTCACCGTCGTTGTCATCATCAATGTTAGCATCATGGCCAACATTCATGTCCCTTAATTCTTCAGGTAAGGTGGGACTATGGTATGCAGACGGTGGTGTAGAATAATTTGCAGCAAACTCTAACGAAGTGGATGCAAAAAAATTAGATGAGCCTAGCTGTTGGAAAGAAGACGTGGGTGCATAGCCTGCGAATCCTCGTAGTGCCGGTGAGTAATTTGGCTTATACTCAGGAAGTCTTCGGATTGCGGTGTAGGTGAAAATTGAGGCACATATCCCAAGAATTCTTGCGGTTGTTGCGATGGTGAGAAATAATGCACATATGTTGAGAAATCTTGGGGTTGTGGCGGTGGTGGGGCGGGCACATATGCTGAGAAATCTTGCGGTTCTGGTGGAGGTGGCTCATATTGTTCCGCCCGTGGGGGAGATTCAGTTGGGAATGCAAAATGCTGAGTTGGGGGAGCTTCCTCGTAGTGCGTTGTGAAAGCTGATGGATAGATCTCATCTTGCAAATTTAACACTTGATCGACGACACTGTCAACGGTGTTTATTAGCTGGTCCACATTAGCTCTTCTGCTGGGTGTGTGAATAAGTCTTTTAAGGTAATGAAATAATGTATACTGCAAAAAAATGTTAATATTAGATTATCGTAGTAGTAGTAGTAGTAGTAATAATAATAATAATAATAATAATAATAATAATAATAATAATAATAATAATCTCACCGAACGACCAGCAAAACAACCATCGCGAGAAATATATCTCCGAGTATGTTGTATATACCACTGCATATACTCGGAGTTCTCTGGTAAAAGACCGGTGTAAGGAGGCCCATGGATTAATCGATTATTTCGATTGTTCCATATAGCAATCCATTTACGATGGCAGTGCGACCAATCAACATTTGGTTTGCCTCTCAGATCAACTTTGTGCACTTCGTCAAGATTAGGAGGGTCATCTGGAATAGGCTGATTTAATCCAAACTGTCGCATAACCACACGTGGGATGCCACTCCACAATGGCAAAACATATCAAGGGCACCACAAAGACGTGCCACCACGGGGACCGCAAAACATCATCAATGAAACAACCGCATTGTTTACGCTTGCGTTGTAAGGCATCCATTTAAACTGCAAAACAATAATAATAATCATGATATTGTTATTACACTATTTAAATTATGTAAACAAAAATATACGAAATATTAATAACACGGACCTCATCGATTCTTAATCGGTCAAACATGCCTCAAATAACGTGAGCTGCATGGTCAGGTGTGTTGGTTGTGACCATTGGACCATCCCACCTGGTAGATTTAAAAATGATACAAGTAAATCACAAAATTTATAAAGAATTAATAAACTTTTAAAGGTTGGGAAACAAAAATTAATAAACATACCTACGCGCAAGAGGAAATCCATTTCCTTCTTGTGCCGCTTCGTCAGATAGACGATTTACTTGCGGTGCAACACAGGGAATCCGGTGCCATGCCCAAGATTGGAGTAGTAACAAACACCCACTAACCTCAACCTGGTCGGGATTCGTTGCCCGATCCAAAGCTCGAAACAAACTTGCAAGAACAGCTGAGCCCCAACTATAATGTTGCGTGCCCAACAGATCTTCCAGCAACAACAAGTACATCAAGTGAACCCGTGCACCAGATGTGTCTGGTATGAGGAGACCTCCAATTATCCTCATGATATATGCTCTAGCATGTTGGGCAACCACATCATCATTTGCATCATCAGGCAGATCTGTGAACTCTGCCTCCAACCAAGCCAAGCTAACACTACCTCCCTTGACGAAGTCTGGGAATGGGCTAACCCCCAGTAAATTTCTACAAGTAGTGTCCCATGAGGCAGAGGTTTTGCCAATGACTATGTCACCATCAATGGGTAGACCGAGCTGCATATGAACGTCTGCTAGTGTTATGGTTGCTTCTCCGTGCGAAAAATGAAAAGTGTGTGTTTCCACTCTCTATCGCTCAACTAGTGCCGTAATTAGGTGAGCATTAATATGAACTTGTCCGATCGACATAACACGGCCGAAAGCAGTCTGTTGTATCAACTCTGTTACGCGTTGATCTCTTGGCGGACCCCAAACAAGGTGATGCCTTGGTCGAATCGGTCTCTCTTCTTGAGCCCATATATTCGAAGAAATATGCTTATCCTGAAATCTTAACAGTGACGCGTCAAACGGACCTGGTCCCATTTGATCCATATCTTTTGAATAAGTTAAGATGACAAAAAAATGCTTTTTTTTGGGGGTGGATGTGAAAATGCACCGTCTGGGGGTCTTCTTCATTTGCTCATATTTATAGTCTTAAAATGGGCTCCAACACATGCAAAGCTTCAAGGCTCACGTCTCCTACAACACATGCAAAGATTCCACCAATTATATGCTCAACTATTCAATATTCCACCAATTATGTGTTGCAACTATTCAACTGACACAATATTCTCCTACATGCTCAACCATGTGTGACTATTCAATATTCCACCAATTATGTGTTGCAACTATTCAAGGCAACTATTCAAGGCATGCTCAATTATATGCTCAACCATGCGTGACTTTTGTTTCAAATGCAACTATTCAATATTCTTTCAATTATGTGATTTAACATGACAATGTACATATTCTTTCATATTTTTTTGTTGAATGCTTCAATTATCGGTGCTGCACTGATGCCTATATATGTTATGACTTGGTGTTTATTTTTCTTGTGTGCTGTTATTGGCTAGGTGACTTGTGCCAGTCCATTTTAAACATATAACACTTTCACTAGGTGAGCCTTGGAAACTCTCGCTAGTAACATACCTACAAAGGTATTATTTTTTTCAGAGTAAATTAAATTATTAGTTATATTCTTATGAAATTAAATTTTTAGTTATATATATATATATGACTAATTATTTCATTTTAATTTGTCTGTAGATGTCTAATATTCCCATGTCGGCTACAATTTTCGATGATCCAATTATTAGAGACAACGTGAATGATTTTAGTGAAGATGAAGACTTGGAGATATTTAATGAAGGTTGTACAGGTATTACTGACGATGTTGGACCGTCCAATATAGGACCCCATGTTACACCTTCTCCATTTTTTACTAATATTTACAGTCAGGAAACCGAGGATCCGGTGGGTGGTGTGGATTACAGACTAAGAGGCAAAGAATGTGTGGTTCGACAATGATCTTCTTTGTGGGCATGACGTTTGAATCAAAGCAAGAAACAGTCAATGCCATTAAACAATACCATATTAAAAATTCGTTTAACTATCTTGTAGAAGAATCACGCCCAGATAGGTACGTTGCTAAGTGTGTAATATTTGGTGATGGATGCCAGTGGCGAATTAGAGCATCGTATAACATGAGGTGTGGCAAATGGCAGATAAAGAAAATTAGCGGCATCCATACTTGTACAACGTCATCGATCTCACAAGATCACACTAAATTAGACTCAGACATCATTGCGGATAGTGTTGTTGGTTTAATAAGTGCAGACCCAGGCATACCAGTCAAAGCCCTTATTGAAGAGGTGCGTAATCATTTTCACTACACAGTAACTTACAAAAAGGGGTGGAAGGCAAAACAGAAAGCAATGGCAAAGGTATTTGGAGACTAGGAGGAATCATATACCATGTTGCCAAGATGGATGAATGCTGTCCAGAATTCCATTCCAGGGACCATTGTCAAATATAAGTTGACCCCTTATATTGTCGATGGTGTAGAAGACCCTGAGAGTATGGTACTTAAACGTGTGTTCTGGGCATTTAAGCCATGCATTGAAGGGTTTCCATACTGCAAACCAATTGTTCAAGTTGACGGGACATTTCTAACTGGAAAGTATCGTGGTACACTTTTGGTTGCTGTCGCACAAGATGGAAATCGTACCAACCTTCCAATTGCATATGCAATTGTTGAAGGAGAGACCAAAGAAGCTTGGTCATGGTTCTTATATAATTTGCGCATGTTTGTCACACCACAACCAAATTTGTGCATAATATCAGACAGGGGAAAAGGTTTGCTGGCAGCTTTGAAATCCGAACAAGTTGGGTGGGTTGGGCCAAACGTACAATCAGTTTATTGTATTCGGCATATTGCAAGCAACTTCAATAAAAAATTTCAAAATTCGGACCTAAAAAAATATGTCATCAATATGGGTAAGGAGTTAAATGTTTTTTTAAGTTGTCATTATTTGTTTTCACTCAATCTTGCCAATTGATTTACTTATCATTCTTATATTTTTGTAGGATATGAGATCGTGACCACGATTTGAGGCAAAACTTCTTGCCATGAGATCGAATTGAGACAAGTCTTGAGTGGCTAGATAATATCCCAAGAGAGAAATGGACTCGATCTTATGATGGAGGAAAAAGATATGGTCATATGACTACCAATCTTGCAGTGCTTGAATTCAATTTAAAAGGAGCACGAGCGTTGCCCATCACAAAATTTCTAGTGAAGACTACATTTTATAGAGTGACTTCATTGTTTGTGGATGAAGGGTGAAAGCACTTAGCATGATGAATGCAGACATATTTATTGTGAAGAGCTATCCACAAAGATTGCTTTGAATAGGCGACTAGCAAACTCTCATCGTGTTCGTAGTTATACTAGGCGTCATCGAGTTCGAGGTAGAAGAGATGACAAATCCTCTAATCTAGGCGTGCAATGACATGCAGGTTAATTTAAACAACTGGTGGTGTGATTGTGGAGAATTTCAAGCATTGAGGTATCCATGTTCACATGTTAGTGCGTCATGTGTCTATTGCAATGTGGATTGTGAAGGAGATATTGACCCAATATACAGACTGGAAAATATCTTCAAGGTTTATCAACATGAATTCCACCCACTTGGAGATGAAGAATATTGGCCACCATATACAGGCTCTACGTTGAACCCTGATCCTCTCATGCGAAGAGATACCATGGGGAGACCAAGGACATCTCGGATACATAATGAGATGGATGCAATGGTTCCGAATCAGAAGAAAAAAACGTGGTTATTGTCGTACTGAGGGACATAATAGAAGTAATTGTCCTTCTAAACAGACAAATGCTTAAGCTATCAATTTTAATTTTATGGATGTGTAATATCTATCTTTATTTTTAGTGCATTTGTAATATTTATTATCCCAACTGATTAGGGTTTTGTTATATTAAAAAAATTAGGGTTTAAGCTTCTTTCACACATCATAATTGGCTATTAGGGTTTGACTTAATTAGGGTTTGGCATATTTATATTAGGGTTTACATGTAATATATTTTAATGTAATTGCTATTAGGGTTTGACTAATTAGGGTTTAAATTAGGGTTTTTGACTAATTAGGGTTTTAAAATTAGTGTGTTCATTCGGCCAAATTAAAAATAAAAAAAAAGGTGAGTCGTGACTCATGGTCACGACTTAGGCAAAAAAAAAAAAATTACCCTACGAGTCGTGATTGTGAATCTCGACTTAGCTAAAAAATAAAAACAAAAACAAAAAACATGTGTCGTGAATGGTAATCACGACTTCTTAAAAACAAAAATTAATCGTGATTGATAATCACAACTCACTCTTAAAAAAAAATTAATACATGAGTCGAGAATAACAGTTACGACTCATTTAAAAAAACCAAAAAAAAAATATATAAGTCGAGACTCACATGTTCGACTATACCAGACAGGAAATTTTTTTCCTAAATACACCAATTTGGTCATTTTTTTTCTTAAACTACCCCAATGGGGTAAATAAGCCGGGTTTGTGCAATTGGGCTTGTGGTTGTTAGCCGAAGTAACCAAAATACATGTTCAGAACATGTATATGTTGACCCAAAAAAAAAGAACATATATATGTTGACCAAAAAAGATATTTTTATATACACAAGTGCAACAAGTAAATATAATCAGATAATTATATCCAAATTATTAAAATCAAAAGCTAATTAAAATGTTCATCGTATTGTTTATTTGTTTTTTTAGGAGGGATATAGTTACTCTATGAGTAACTGTAATCAGAATTATTTCGTTTAATAACTCTTTGTAAACATTGAATTTTATCAATCTAACTGTCGAATGTCGTCATATTATATTAATGATCATGTACACCAAATTTCAGATAAATTGGGCATTCGTAGCTATTTAATCATATGGTTAATATGTTACTTGTATTTTTAAAAGTATATTATACGTTGAATTGAATTTATTTGATGAAATATCAAATATTTTTAAAAATTTATGAAATTCTATAGAATTAATCTACTAAATAAGAGCTTTTAATTTAATGGTTAGATTGATAAATTTTAATATCTATAAAAAGTTATTAAGCGGAGTACTGAACACTTGTGTTACTTGCACTTACCGACGGTCACGGAAAATCGCGAGATGGTCACGTGACGACGTGCTATTTTGGGTCCAATCTTTTGTTTTTTTTGGGGCTAGTTCTGGCAATGGATCTTCACTCTTCACTCTACAGTGTTCCATTCTCCGAACAAAGAGGGATAAGGTCATTGCATTTGTTTATTTGGTTATTCTTTTGCGAAAGAGAACGTCATTGCATACTTCAGCAGACAACAGGCCCGCTGCATTTTGATGTCCAAGTTCATCCAACCAATCACATCATAAAGAGATTGAGGTGACCCGTTTGTATTAGTACTAGAGTCGTAGTAAGTATTAGTGTATTAACTCCTCTTTTTTAAAATGCTTAGAAAGACACGTAATTTATCTCATATATACGCATATATTTTTACTTAATTTTATGAATAATGTTACTTAATTTTTCATACATTATATAGTACTCAGCGATTTTACTTCACTAGTACACAAAACGTATAAGAATTAATTATATTATATCGATTTTTTATGTAATATGTGTAAAATGTGAACGCGATGACAATTTTGTAATTAATATATGAGTTAGACAATTTACGCATAACATTTTACACTAGTTATTTAAACAACCGGTGTAAAATACTAATGCGGTAGCAATTTTGTAATTTACTGGTGATTTTTTCTAAACATTTTACACCGATTGTTTTAAAAACCGGTGTAAAAGTTTTAAAATTTAAATTTTATAACGTTTTACACTAGTTTGTGTTAAAAACCGGTGTGAACTTGTTGTTTTCCACATTTTTATTTGCGGAACCGGGAAAACATTTTATTCTCATTCTTCTTCCAGAAACCCTTACACTGTCACTCTCACGAAGAACCACCTCCTCCATTCTCCCACTCTCACGAAGAACCACCACCTCCTTCTTCCATAGTCATTCTTCCGTTCGACTTCCCTGGTAAAGCTCTATGTCTCTCTATTTCTCGTTTTCGTTCCCCTTCCTCTTTCTCTCATTTTCGTTCGCGTTCTCATTTCCATCTCTGTTTTCGTTCTCATTTACACAGTTGTTATTGTCGCCGTTGTTTTTGTCTCCTTTACTGTCACCGCCGTTCTCATTTCACAGGTATGTTATTTCTAAAAAACTCTTATGGCCGGTTTGTTGTTATTGTTGATGAAGTTGATGAACTCTCTTCTCTTTTTTTTTGGGATTTCAGTTACCAATATTTCTTGGTTTTGTGATGAATTTGATGATATTAGATGCTTTTTGTAGTTGATTCCATGTCCTTAAAAAAGGTAGTAGTTTGCATATGTAACGTCCCGACTCTAATCAGGGCATTACTTACGAAATTTAGGATTAATCAAGTAAAACGGAATAAACTAAAACATGTTCAACAAAATTCCTATAAACTTAAAAGAGTGCGCATTTCGAAAATTACATTAATTACAAATTTTTCCCGAAGGGTTTTTCCATAAATAATTACAATACAATTAAAGAACTATAACTCTATTTATGATCCGGTATTGAGACATCAGAGAGTCTCACGTAACTACAATGTCGAGCATCCAAAAGGCTCTCTAATCCTCCCAACAGTGAGTACCTGAAAACAACGCCTCAAACACAGTGAGTTATAACAACTCAGTAACATAGATTTTAATGTAAAACATTTTACCGTTGTTTTCAGCTATACGTGGTGTGCTACGTATAGAAAACTCCTCCCAGATAGGCACAATCACAAACATCCATGTCAAATCATAATATCACATGTAATTGTAAAAATATTAGGCATGCATATTACAATTCTCACCATAGGGTAAAATTCAGAACAAAATGACTCTGTCACCAAAAGGTAACTAAGCCTACAATGAAGGAAGTACAAATAGACCATAAGGCACCAACACTTGAAAGTTTACAATGCCAACAGAATCAATAATTAATTATATGAAACCATACACATGTACACTAGAAACATCATAGATGCAATCAAACCATTCAATCATACATGATGAATTCCATGGACGTATAAAATTGACTTCCATTGGAATTCTTCACCATATCCGTCGTACCTTATAGCAGCACGGACCGGTAATAATCACATCAAATTTACACTCCAGCTGCACGGTGCAGCCACTTTAGAGCCCATTGAAATGCTGAGCGTGTTCACATACAAGCATTTATTTAGCTTAAACATTCATTTCACATACAAGCATTTATTTAGCTTAAACATTCATACAACCTTCCATGTGATAAAAAAAATATTGCACTAGGTTGAAAGTGGGAGAATAACATCCAAAATGAGTAGAAATTGGAATTATAACTGGCATAATCGATTATGGGTAAGTCATAATTGATTATGCTTCAAAAATTCAGTTTTTGAAAAGAATTTGGGTGATAATCGATTACATAATCAATTATGAGTCATGTCATAATCGATTACATAATCGATTATTGGAGGGTCATAATCGGTTATTACACTAGCATAATCGATTATGGCAAAATTACAAATCGCAGAATTCTCACAGAGAGTTCATAATCTACCATAATCGATTATGATAAAGAAAAATGCAAAATCCTATTTCTTTGCAGAATTTGCCATTTCCAAAACCAAAATACCAAAATCAACCATACCAATTTCTCTCAATCAATTCCAATTAACTATCAAACACAATACATTGACAAAATACCTTATTGCACAAATATTAATCATGAGCAATAACACCTATTTAGTATCACAAAATCATCAAAGTTGTGAACATTCAACCAAAACCATTTCCAAACTATATCTCGCTAAAACACATGAAAGACATAGATTCATACCAAATGAGAAGGAAATGAAAAACCTAATGGGTGTCTTATGGTTGCCCACCACCTAAGGGGAGAACTCACAACTGATACGTTGAAATTCAATCCACATGGTTCATAATTTGTCCCAATTGGAGCTCTGTGAAACTCACAATGAGCAAACCTCACACAATAATTTAGGGGGGTTGGGGGCAGCATCCAACCCTATTTTAGTCAAACCCCATATAATATTATTCTAATCTATCAACTAATTATAGAACTAAAGAATTTAAATAATAAATCCTAGCACACCCTAATTGGGAGTTTTAAGAAGGGAATCTATGTTACATTTGCTCCCAAAAGCTTTGGGATAAAAACCCCCAAATTCTAGGGCTTGACTTCCTCCTTCAAGCTTGTTCTTTTCAACCATGAAGCTCAGATCTTTGCTCTTTCTTCCATTTCCTTTTCCTTCTCCTTCTTCTCCCTGTTTCGCGTTCTCTCTCTGTGTTCTCGGTATCCTCTCTCTCGTTCTCGTTCTTCTTCACAGAAGCACAGTGGTGCACCACCACCCCTTGCCATCGCACTCGCCGGAGCCACCGTGGCTCCCTTCCCTTCTTCTTCCTCCACGCGGCCTCCCCCCTTATCTCCTTTCTCATCTATTTTCTTTCGCCTTTTTCTTCTCTTTTCTTTTTCAGCTTGTTTCTCACGCTGGAGGGAGTAAATGAGGAGATGAGAGAGTGCTAGGGTGGGTGAGGGTTAAAGGAGGTGTATGGTGGGGTTATTACATGATTTATTAAAAATAACTAATAAATCCCAATTTAATTTTCATAATTTACTCTTTGGTCCTTAATGGAACCTCAGATAAATTATTCAATTAAATAATACTTATGAATAAGTAGTCCCACACTTCCTTAATTCTAGGGATAAAATTACCATTTACCCCTAAATTCCAAATTTGCTTTAAGTTACCAAATTAAAGGAAATTTGGGATGTTACAGCATGCATATTTGTTTCCATGTCCTTGGATTTTAGGTTTTATCTGCTTAGTTTATTTTCTGTTTTGATGATACTCCTAGTGATGAAATTGCTCCTTATTTTCTGTTTTGATGATACTCCTAGTGATGAAATTGTTGTTTTTTCCCTATTTTGACAATAGACGATGTCTTCAGAGGGAAACCGTGATCGTGGGGGGCGTCATACTCGGATGGCTTCGAGGAGGTCATGTTCGTCTATTAGCAGACCGATGATGACTGCGAAGGAGTATCGAGCTAGCTTCGTGAGGATTGAGGACCGCGATCCTCGTCTTCGCGATGAGGATCGCGATTTGATGGTTGGGGCGTATGCTGATCCCCGTGTCGGTACTGACCGTTGGGGCTTGGGTCATCGTATGCACATGGTTCAGAGGGGACCACCCTCTCCCAAGAGGCCCGTAGCTGCCAGGGATGTTTGTCGAGGGCCAGACATTGTATGCACATGATTAAGTTTGTCCCCAAGATGACGGAAAAACCAATGAGTTATTCTCTTCACACCATCATATAATCTAGAGAAGAACTCATTGTTTTCGCCATTATCTTGTGGACAAAATGCATCGGCTTCCTCTTCATTGCATCTTTTCAACTAATGCATCAACCCTATAATTCCTACATTTTGTGAAGAATAATCATGAAGCCTATGTTTCTTCTTCATATAATGCAGGAAGTGATAACAGGGCTGTAGTTATCATCACTAATATAGATATGTCATTGCTTTTTTGTTTATATGTAAAATTGACTGCTAAATTAAAGTATAGTTTGAATTTTGGGCAAATTTGGTGTCAATTCTTGTCAAATTTGGTGTCTATTTTAATTGTCATTTAGAGTGCATCTGGGCTGATATGAAAAAAAAAGCGATTTAAAAAAAACTGTACTTTTTACATCAGTTATTCTTAAAACTGGTTTAAAATACAGAAGTTTTACACCGGTTATCAACAAAAACTGGCGTAACAATTAAGTATTTTACACCGGGTTTATATTATAACTGGTGTAAAAGGCCTATTTTCTACGTTGGGTGAATAAGCGATGTAAAAACCCAAATATACAACACCGAAACTATCTATACCGGTACTAAAATCAGTGTAAAATGTCGATTTTAACCGATATTAAAACACTCTTTTGCATTAGTGCTTGTACCAAAAAGTTAAAACCTGAACCTTTAAACGCCTCGTCCTCCAAGATTAAAATAAAAGGTTCCAACATGAAATTGAAATAGATGTATCTTAATGAAAAGCATGAACGCCACTTCTTCCCCCCCCCCCCCTTATGCTTGTGCCAACTGTAGTTAGCAATAATAAAAGCCGGGTAAAATTATTTAAGAGTTCCTTTATCTTAATTTTAAGTTTTTCATTGGTCTTTTCAATGTTATTAAACCCAGACTGGTCATCGACTCGGTTAGAGCATTGGGTCAGTGGGTCACTGGTCGGACCGGTGGGTCACTAGTTGAACCGCATGACCCGATCACTATTAAAAAATACAAAAAATTAATGACATATATAAATTCCATACTTCGAAAAACTATTAAAAAAAATCATAAATTAGGAATATAAAATCAGTAGTAGTAATAAAAAAAATTAGTAGTAGTAATAAAAAAATAGTAACCATAAATTAGTAGTAACCATAAAACAATTAGTAGTAACCACAAAATTATTGATAAAATTTAGTTTTCATGCGCCCATTACACGGCTTAACCCACCAGACCACTTAATTTTTAGCCCATTAGTAGTAACCACAAAATTATTGATAATGTGCCCATTAGTACAGTTTCACTCCAAGAGAGCCTCACTCACTCCCACTCCCCCATTCACGCGCATTAGTACAGTTTCACTCCAAGAGAGCCTCAGCCCACTTAACCCACCACACCCATGGCCCAAACCAAACCCTAACCTAAAACTCAAAGAGAGCCTCACTCACTCCCACTCCCTCATTCACGTGAATCACGTCCCTCCTTCTCAGAGAACCAGCCGCAACCACTCTTTCCTCTAACACTTCTTTCTCTCTTCCTCCCACCACCTTCTGCCCCTTTCACGGATTCCCTCCCTCTCTATTCTTCCTCCAAACCTACACCAAAACCTAACCCTAATCCATCTCTCATGACCGCGACACTATCCCCCTCTCCCCCATTTCTCTTCTTCATTTTCGGGCCGCTTTCACTTTTGTTTTCTCAATCTCTTTACTCTCTCCTAACCCTAGAAAGGAAATACGAACCGGACCTGGAAGATAATCAGATTTTCTCTCATTTTTCTCTAAATCTTAAAATGTATCCCCTTACTACCGAACGAGATCTTCCCTCTTTCGCACAATACGATCCAGGTACAAGCCCTATGAGCAAGGATCTTTGGAGATTCGGCCGGAAACAAAATTATTGATAAAAATCGGCTGGTTAGACATGTGCCCGAGTCACCAGTTTTCTAAAAAAACCTGTCGAGTCATACTGGTCCATACTGAGTCAGGTGCATAACCGATCTGAAGACGTGCTCGGACCAGTCAAGTGTCCGGTTTCCGATCCGACCGGTCTGAGCCGAGTTTAATAACACTGGGTCTTTTAATTTTTTTTCAAATTAGTCTTTTAAGTATTAAAATGTTAACTCTGTTTGACTTTTTTGAGTTTCTGTTTAACACCGTTAAAAACAATACTATATGACTGTTACGTTACTTATAAGTTCGTTGCGCTGCTTATGTGGCTATCAATATGCATACGTATTTGTCCTCATCATAATCTGAGTCATATTTGTTATTTACTATTTTATTAAAAATCAAAAATCAATTTAGGGTTCTTGAGAAATCAAACAAGCTTCATCTCCGTCTTTAATAGCTGAAAACACACAATAAGTTCATCCCTTTTCATGTACAATGCCCTCACCGCCCCTCTACACAACCAATTAAGGGTTCTTTATTTTTTATTAAAAATAAAAAAACCCCAACATGTGACGGAGACAACATAAAAAATGTTTGGGAGAAGGGGTTATGGAACAGGGAGGCACAAGGGGGGCGAGGGAGAGATCTGTAGGGGGTTAACGATGAGAGTGTGTGGGTGAATGGGAACCCAACCTTTTCCCTCCATGAAGATTTTATTTTTTCCATCTGGGTCTCTTTCTCTCCCTCCAAAAGCGAATCTTTCTGATGGATGGGTATGGTGATTTAGCTTATGGTATAATAACACGGGAAATGCTCAGGTGAAGGGACTGCTGGTTTGCCCAGGCAATGGGTGGTTATGTTGCGGTTGAGCAGAACGTTCGTTTAAGGACACTGTGGGTTGGGTGCGTGTGGTGATTCATGGCTGTTGAGGAATGTTGGTGAGGGTGTTGATTATTTTTCTATTTATTTCGAAAATTTATGGTTGTAGTTCATTTGAATAGTGTGAGTTGAGTGTTTTCTGGGTGCTTTGTTTGGGTGGTGTTTTGATTAAAGAATGTTGTCTTTTCACAAGGGTTGTTGATAGTCACGTGAACTGGGATTTTGCAGCAAGACTAATTTTTGAGTTTCTTGAAGAACCTGATGTTTGTGAAAGAGATGATTTCATGTCAATTGATTTTTTTTGTTTTTAATAAAAAAAGAAATAAAATAATGACTCATATTATGATTCAGTTGCCACATAAGCAGCGTAACGGGCACACATCGTAATAGCCACATATGATTTTTTTAACAGGGTAGAAAGAAACTTAGAAAAAATCTAATGGTGTTAACGTTTTAATACTTAAAAGGTTAACCTGAGGAAAAAAAAATAAAAAACCAATGTGAAACTTTAAATTAAGACAAAGGGCCTCTAAAGTAATTTTACCTGAAATTTGCATATAGGGTGAAATACAATAAAAATTCCAAATGAATTGATACTCATAGTGTATTCAACACATTTTATTATTTTTCTGACATTTTATCTTCCCATTTATGTTTATTAAGTCCAAATCAAATTATGTGATGGGAGGGAGGGAGGGAGGGAGGGAAATTCTTGCTAAGTAGGGAAAGGGAAAGGAAAGACATAGTGGTTGATGTGTGCAAAAATATTATGTCTTAGAGTGATGTGAAAAATACGATGCCATGTGATTATGGTGAGGTGGTTTTCTGTCAACCACCCCACCACTTGACAGAATCTTTTTTTTTATAGTTTTTTTTGAAAAGGCAAAAAAAAAATTTAATAAGAAGGGACCCAGGCTCAAGAGGAACCCAGCCCACAACAATTACAAGGATGATACAAACTCATTCTTGGGGGTTTTGGTCCATTTTTCTTACTAGGTTTGGCCGCCGCAAGTGGTGGTGTACGGTCGGTGGCTTCCAGCACCGAGTTTCTTTGCTTGGTGTGTTTGGCGCCTTTGGTACCTAGAGCTGCTAGGCTGTTTGCGGTGTGTTCGGCGCCGGTCTCCCTTCGTTCTTCTCCACATAGTCACCGTTGCTTTTCCCCAATTTCATAGTTAGCACCAGGATGCGCCAGCAATTAGCACATTTTGGTCTCCTTGTCCGGCGGCGGCTGAAAGCTTCACCACCACTGAGCGGCGGTCACCCTCACCATCGAGTAGGTTTCAGCACCCTCAACGACTGTCTCTTCATCCCATCGGGCCGCTGAAATTTGCAAAGGCAGCTTGACACCATCCTTCACCTCCATCCCGGTGGTTCTTCTCCTATCACTGTGACGGTACCCCTCCACCGCCGAGAACCAACCCCTCACCATAAACCCCACCACTCGCCCTTCAATCCCCACTGTGCATCTTTGATCCTCCGCTGTTTTCTTCTGCGGCCTAAGGGAGTACCTTTGAGGCTACTTCCATACCTTGGTAATCCTTCGATTCCAATGTCCACAACTGTAGCTGCTTCGTCAAGCTCGAGTTCGTCAACCTGTTGGTGTCATTCCTTTGGTTTGGTGAAGCAGATTCGAGCAAGGTTCTTTTGCCACCCCGGTACCCCCTTACCCTATTGGGCCTAGCCCAAGATGCTGATGAAAGAACTATGTAGGTTTTTCATAAGAGGGGCCAAAGTAAGTGGGCTCAATGTATGCGACCCCCATATTTATTTGTTGTTGTTGATACATTTGTTCACATTACACAAAAGATGGGGTCGTATGCTAGGAGCTGCTATCTTGAAGATGCCTCTGCCTTGTTTGATGACAAGCCCTTTTGGAATTTGGTCCTTTGGAATACCCTGTTTTACATGCCATGGTTTGGTTGAGGATTCACAGGATCACCACAATCCCAGTAAGAATCAAGCACAAATTGAAAAACACAGCAACGTAAGCTTATTTGTGAGACCCCAACCTTCTATTACCCCTTCCCTCCTTCGTACACTAAGGTGCATTGGTGCAAAAAGATGCAAGTGGAAAACATTGTCAAAGGTATAAAGAAGTGGAAAAAATGAACAAGAAGAAAGTGATAAACCACTTGATGGGGTTTCTTATCCAAAGATTGATGTGATCAATGATAAGTTTCAACAGGGAGGTCATTGCTCGAGTGTTCAAGTTGAGTGGGACGGGGTATCTTGGATTGGGCAAATACTCCGACCACCGGCCAAACCACCAGATCATGGTATGTGCACCCCGTTAGTATAAGGTTATGAGTATGGTGTGGTGGTTTCATGCTTTAGGGTTAGCCAATTTCTTGGTATTTGAGAGGTTACCCATGTAGTCAAGAGCAACTTAGGTGCTTAAGAGATTATTTTTACAGTTTGCATCATTCCTGTACTGTACCTCAATAGTGGGTTGATGATTACACTTGGTGTAATGTTTTGAGGCATGTGGCCCATTTGAATAGAATGTTACGCTGTTTGACCCCAAAAAAAAACTCATTCTAAGAAACCCCTTGTTACATGGACTGAAAATATAGTCAAAATGAAAATAACAAATTTGAATCTTGGTTAATTAACTTAGTAAGTATCAATATATACATTTAAAAATACTAATAAAACAAGTGCATTCATTTTAGGAATGACAAAGTATGTCAGCCCGCCTTAAATTAATGGGTTAACTCGCCAAGTAATGGTGGGTTGAGATGTCAAGCCCACCCCACTTAATGGCGGATTGACCCGTCAAATATTTAAAAAAAAAAAAAGAAATTTTGAGCTTAAAATGACGAGTTGGGGCTGTGGGGCCGAATATGGAAAAAGGATAGGAGATGAAAATTAAAATAGTACAAACTACAGAGCTATATAACAGTAAATAAAAAAATGATTGTGTATTATGCACAACCCATAAAAGGTTGTGCATGGTAGAGTTAGTCTCATCTGATTGAGTTAGCTATAACTAAACAAACAATTTTGGCAAGAAAAATTGTATCCCGAATATAAATAACCAATCTTCTGATAGTTTTTATTTTTCATAGAAAATAAAACAAAGCATCGTTACTCCAATGAATTCAATAATAATAATAATAACAATAATAATAATAATAAAAGAAAATTAACATCTTATCTTAGTGTGTATATGGTTCTACGGTGAAGAAAATTAATTTTAAATGAATTAATTTTGTAAAATTAATTTTAGTTAAAAGTGAGTTGAATATAAAATAATTTATGTTTGGATACATTAACGTATTGAACAATAAATTTGAGAGTAAAAATTACGTTTAGAAGCAAAAACTTTAAATCTTAGCTTCAAATTAGATTCAATTTTAAAGACAAAATCAATTTTACTAAAAAACACATAAACATGTCAAAATCGATTTTATGTATTTAGAATCCAAACATACATTTATTAATAAATAAAATAAAAAGTAACAATAAAACATACTGTGAAAAACTTGAGTAAAACAGAAAGAGAAAAAAAAATGAAACACAGAAATGGAGAGCGAAGAAGTTGCAGACGTGAGTCCGTTTGTTTTAGATTCGAGTAGAATTGATCGTGAAGAATCTTATATAAAAAAATTGATTTTAAAATAATCGAGTTTAAAAAAATTGATTTGTGTTTGGTAATGATAATTTAAAAATGAGTTTAAGGCTATGTTTAGATGGGGAAAAAAAGTGGGGAAAGAGAAAGTTTTTTGAAAAATGTAAAAAGTGTGCATGGGTAAGTGTGACAGACTAATCACAGTATGACACATCAGCAATTTTACACTTTAATCAATAAACTTTCTTTCTCCACACTTTCCCCCCACTTTCTTGGCTACCAAACATAGCCTAAAAGAATTGATTTGTGTTTGGTAATGATAGTAGAATCACTTTTAATGTATAAATATAAAGAATTTTGTGGGTCTCATACCTAAAATCAATTTGACCAAATAAAAAAGCTTGGATGTTGTTGCTTCTACTAGAATTAATTTTAAAGTGCAAACGAGATTCTAAAATATTTTAAAATCTAAAACAAACTCATAGTAATTAAAAAAAATGCTGAAATCGATTTTCTAAAATAGATTCTAAAATTTTAAACAAACAGACACGTAGTCCCGGTGGAAGAAGCTAATAGGTGTGGTACGAGAAAGAGAGACGTGGCGAGCATCCACCGAAGAAGGAAAAAGATATCCGTAGCAATCATACGGTGAGAAGGGTAGTTAAATTAGACGATTTGTAAGTCCACGCACCGTATATCTTACCTACGACCCACGAGGAGGCTCGTGTTTGTTGTAGCATTTAACTACCCACTCCCAAAAGAGAATCTAACCCACCCAACAACACTAAACTGAACTGATAGGAGCGAAGAAGATGGCGTTAGGTGTACCTGCTGTTCCGTTCACTTACGTTGTTCACCTTCTTGGTGTTGCCGCCATCGTCATGGTCTTGGTCTGGAACTTACATTTCAGAGGTGGTTTGGCTTGGGATTCTGACAACAAGGCCATCATCTTCAATGTACATCTCTCTTTCTTTTTTCTTATATGATGCCTCTGCCTCTGCCTCTCCGATTTTATTTTATTTTTATTTTATTTTTACTTACCCCTCTTCCTTCTTCGCTTTGGTATTGCCGAATTGGGGTTTTGTGGTTCTCTCTGTTTCTCAAAAATTGAATGTTATTAACATTAAGTCTTAACTGAACTTGAAATTTGGCCTTCCAATTTTATTCCATATTTCTAAGGAGTGGGTCTGTGCAGTCAAGGAGTGTTCGAGTTTTAATTTTCCTTTTTGTTTTTGGTTTTGGTTTCTACTTTTAGATTGTTGATTGTTGAACTCCAGAACTTGGGGCCTAACCCCAACTTCAAGGTGACTTTTGGTGCTCAATTTTGTGATCCTTTTTTCTTTCTTTTTCTGAAATGTGCAACCGAATATTTATAGCCATAGGATTTTCTGTTTGATAATGTCATAGTAGAATATTCGATTTTAATTTTACACCGCCGTTGTTTTCTGGAGGTGTAATGAGGATATAAATGCTCTTTCTAATTTATCTCCCCTACTTATAAATGCTGTTTATACTCAGGTAAAAAAAAATACTAGTACTAGTGTTTATACTATTAATTAATTTAAATAAAATTTTATAAAAGAATATACTTAAGTGAAATTTAAAAATGGCTTGGTTTGACATGTGTGATTGATTTTTAAGTTCTTTTATGGTACAATTTTGATTTGTTTGGAACAGAATCATAAGTAAATGTCGATTGAATAAATGTATTCCTTTTTACTGCTGGTGTATTAATTAAAAAAAAATCCTCTACTTTGCAAACACTTAACAATTTTGATACGATTCATTTTTTTTTTTGTGCAATGATACGATTCACTTATTACAAAATCTGTTTATTGAAACATTTCTTAACGGAATGCATGTAACTCGTGTGATTGATTAAAAATGGGATATTGTTTTCGTGTGTAATCTTACATACGATAAAAATTATTAATTACTTATTTTATTCTTTTATTAATTATATAATTTTCTATCTTTTGGGTGGAGAGAGATTATATGAATGTAAATCTATAAATATAAATCTATAGAATAAAAAAGAAAATAAATAATTAATAAAAAAATAATTAATTAATAATTTTTATATGCACGCGTTAGTTTATATATTTAAAAGTCATTGGCATCATTATAGTGATTAGATCCCTTTTGCTTTTCCATAGTGTGCTCTGGTTGTAACACAACAAAATTTAATTTGCTCTGGTTTAGAAAAAGAATTGGACAAGGAAAGCGAAGTTAATTATTACAATTTTTTTTTGTTTTCTTTTGCATTTTCCATCATCGATGATTGAAATGGAGAGGCAACAGCCCCATTTACATGATTAGAATTTAGAACGATGCTTTATCTGGATTTTCGCTGTATGGCCCAAACTAGTTTTTAGTCGTCAGAAAAACTTTACTAATATTTGTTAATATGTTTTAATTAAGGGGAGGGATTAAGTAACTACAGGAGTAATTTTTGTCTCAGTTACTCCGAGTAATATCTCTCTATAGATCCAACCGTTGAATATAATCATATTATATTAATAATCATTCATACAAAATTATAGATAAATTGGACATTTGTAGCTATGTCATATGGTCAGCATTTTACGTGTAAATTAAAACGTATATTATACGTTGAATTGAAGTGATCTGATGAAGTATAAAATATTTTTAAAATTTTATGAAGTTTTGTGGAGTTGATCTACTCAATAAGAACTTTTAATTTGACGGTTCGATTGATGAAATTTAATGTCTGTAAAGAGATATTAACCGGAATAACTCAGACAAAAGTTACTCCTGGAGCCATTTGATCTCTCCCCATTAATTAATTATTGACCCCATTATGTACCTGTCCATGGGGTGCTAGCTCTGTGGTAGGAATTTGGCCTTATAACCCCAAGTGACATGGTTCAAATCCCTTCGAGGACAGTTGTAACATGGTCATTAGTACCACTAAAATAATAATATATATCCCTTTCTAATCTGCATGATGGACGTCGACAACACATGCTTACCTGTTATTCGAAGAAGAAATGGATTTCACATGTTACTTCTATGTGGTGCCAGCTCAAGCACAAGACTTGGATAAATGATACTCTTTAGATTTTTCTACCTGTTCTTAGCTTTTGACGAGGATGTTCACTAGTGCTATCGTTAGCCTTTGAATTATCCATACTCATAATCATGAATGTTAAGACAGCAAAGACCCTGCTTATTTTCTAGTTCACGATAAGCTGAGTTTTGAAATTTGCAGTGTCTCACATCTATAAGCAATTGACTATGCCATTTGCACATGTCGCTTTCTTCTAGAGTTAAATTAATAAGCTTATTTTGATTAAGTAGTTTTTAATTAAAAAAATGGTGATATTCAGAGATGAGATCCTTCGAATTTAAATAATCTTCAAGTCATGATCTGTTATCGTGCATCACTGAGGTCAAAGAAATGTATGAAGGATAATTTATTAGGCAAGTTGATTTATTATATAATATTAACATATAAAAGTATATATAGTTGAATTATGCTATAACATTTGTGAAGTCCCTATATCTGACATATCTTTTTCTTTATCCAGCTTCATCCTGTTCTTATAATTATTGGCTTAATAGTTCTTGGAGGTGAAGGTAATCAAAATACATTCACATGTTACTGCTTTATGAATCAATGACATTTGATTTTGTTGACCCACGGACTTTTTCACAAATTTCTCTCTTGTAAAAATAATTGCAGCCATTATAAGTTATAAATCTCTTCCCTTGAAGAAGGAAGTGAAGAAATTGATTCACCTTGGTCTCCACGCCATTGCGTTAGTACTTGGAATAGTTGCAATTTGTGCTGCGTTCAAGTTTCACAATGAAAGTGGGATTGCCAATCTGTACAGCTTGCATTCATGGCTCGGAATGGCGGTTATTGTCCTCTATGGCATTCAGGTAAACCATCTATTTCTATCTATTATCTATTTACAAAACTTAACTACACTAGAGACACATGACAATAGCTCATTTACTCGTTTTCCTGACAAAAACTATTTTCTTACCAAAATTTTAATAACACTGGGTTCGATTTTTCTTTGTCACCTGTGCTGAGCACGGTTCTCTTAACTAGTTGGATACTTATCTTGCAATTGTGTTAGTATTATTCTTTGAAAGCATGATATGATTATGGTTAAATTTGTTGTTTCATATTGCCATTGACACTGTTTTGTTACTGTGAATGCATGACTCAAAGTTATCTTCCAACTGTGTCTAACATTGTATTTTCTACCTGTAGTGGATATTTGGGTTTGTGGTCTTTTTCTTCCCTGGTGGGACTCCGGCCATAAGACGCGACTCACTTCCTTGGCATGTATTCTTTGGGCTGTTTGTGTATGTCTTGGCTGTTGCCACTGCTTCTCTTGGGTTTCTGGAGAAGCTGACATTCCTGGAGAATTCAGGATTGGCAAAATATGGTTCTGAGGCTTTACTCGTCAACTTCACCGCTGTGATCACAATCTTATTTGGTGCCTTTGTTGTATTGTCTGCTTTATCTGATGCTCCTCCAGCAGCAGATGACTACACATCTATATAGATTTCTCTTGGCATCATGTTTTTATGTATTAATATAATGTCTGCTGTTAGTTTGTACTGGACAGAAGGGATATTTGCTTATATGCTTGGACACAGCTTGTAAGTTGTAATCAATCGTCAATATTATCCCTGAAACTCGAATTTATACATTGATTTGGATCAGTTTAATTATGGTCCGCACGTGTAAGTTAAAGTGAGTTTGAGATTGTATAAAAAAAGTAATTTTATTTATAAGGGAGGAGTACTCTTTTTTCTTCTTGGTGTTTTTTTTTCCTAAAGAGAGTTTTGCATCAGAAGGTTTTAACGAGATTTTTTACCTTTTTTTGTCAAAAAAAAAGTAATTTTATTTGAAGATTTATATAAATTATTGATTATTAAAAATGAGTTTTTTTTTTGGGGTTTTAAAGAGCTCAGTGACAAAATTCACACACACTGAACGTGAAAAAGTTTTCTTCGTAACATGAAAGAAAAGGGGTATTGGTCACTTAAGTTTTTGAAAGTGTGACTCTGTGTCACTTTAATTCTTAAAAGCATATAAACTCTAAAATAATCTCTGTAAGTGTGCTCCGTTAGTCATTTTGGTCCCTGCCATTAATAATTTCATTGACTCCGTGAGTAATTGGCCACATTGGTCCCTGAAAGTGTAACTCGGTGTCACTTTGATCCCTAGAAGAGTAACAACTCCAAAATAGTTCCTGAAAGTGTTATATGTTTGTCACTTTGGTCCCTATCATTAGCCATTAGTTCCAAAATAATGGCTAATGATAGGGATCAAAGTGACAAATGTATAACACTTTCAAGGACTATTTTGGAGTTTATATGCTTTCAGGGACTAAAGTGACACCGAGTTACACTTTTAGGGACCAAAGTGACAGACGGAGCACACTTACAGAGATTATTTTGGAGTTTATATGCTTTCAGAGACTAAAGTGATACCGAGTCATACTTTCAGGGACTTAAGTGATCAATACCCCTGAAAGAAAACTAGTCAAATTAATGAAATACATTCATTCTTACGTGATTTCAGCATTTTTTTTCTTCAATAAGTTGGATATATTTATCATTTTTTTCATTTTAATTTTATAAATATTTTCTCTCAAGATTTGACTCCTATCATTTTTTTCATTTTAATCTTATAAATATTTTCTCTCAAGATTTGACTCCTCTAAAGTGGGTACATCGTAAGGTAAGTAATACAACCGTTTATGAGAAAATCAATGGTGATTTGTTATGCATGTGTAGTTAATATCAACCCTTGATTTTCTAATCAATGGTTGAGATTACTTACTCGTTTTCCGAGGTATTGTCCACTTTGGACATGTGATGTGGGCCCTCATGGTTTTGTCCTTAAAAGACGTCTCGGTGGGTTAAGACATATGGGTGTTTATAAACTCCACTTGGCCTTGATTCTTAAGCAATGTGAGACTTTTTAGTGTATTTGGAACACTATTTAAAGTGAATTGCTCATTTTAGAAGAATCAAATCCTTTCTCTCATATTTCTCATTCCATTATAGATAAGAGGAAATTTGAGTTTAGATTTTTTTTTCCTCCTCGTTCAAACAAATACAAAACCACGCTGCAAATGCCTATTAGTTTAAGTGACAAGTAACTTGATTTCTCTTAAGTTTGATGTTAGGGTTTAAATCTTGTAAAAAGGAACGAAAAAAAAAATTGAGGGGGAGTTTCTGTCCTCCACTAGACTCAATTTGAATTACCTGGGGTTTAAAGTGACTTTGATATTGAGTATTGAGTATATATGTGATAAAAGAATACAAAATTACACCATTTTTTCTGCACATTTTTCTTCTCTCTCTCTATTTTTTTTGTTTACATTTTTCCTTTCATTTTTTCTCATATTCAAAGAGAGTGAAAAATATATATATATCCTCTATCAATTTGGGTGTTACATCATCCCTTCAAACTCAAGACTCACAAGTTCAACAAAAATATTGAAGGAAAAATAACAAGTTTGAATGCAAAAACAAATTTTTTATTCTTGATCCTGCATCCCCTCCCTTAAATTCCATTAGGAGACCACTTGGGTTTCTATTGACTTTTTCTACAGCTTTTCATCTTTCCATACCTTAACGATGGCAGTACTTAATATTCACCACCAAAATATGGTGTACCAATATAAAATGTTGTCACCACCATCCCCCTCATGATGACGTGCTTTACTCGCCACCGCTTTGTGTCTCCGCCGCACAATTGCGCTTTAGCATCCCTTCCATGTTTAAGACAACCCATCTCCTGTTTTTTGTGAAATCCACTCTGATCACCATTTTTCGGCCAGACCACACCTCAACCAACACCACCGTCGGGTATCCCACCTCAAGGCCGACCGCTTGAAGTGCTTTGTCACCTCATCCCGCTGTCGTTACTCCAATTTACAACCATTTTTGTTTTGTGTCCCAAAAAGAGCACCCCTTGATGATATTGTTTTATTTGTTTTTTTATGGAAAAACAAAAGTACCCACAAAGGGGCTTGAACCTACAACCAACAATTTAAAACAATATCAATAGTAATATACATCTATAACACACTTCTAGGGAACATTTTGCCAGGTGTCAAGCTCTCAAAGCACCACCAAAATCCACATCAAGACAAAACCATGCCACAAAGGGAAAACTAATGAATAAAAAAATAGTTTCATTTAAAAGTAACAAAGCTCAGCAAAAAAAGACATTCAAAAAACCAAAAAGAAAACAAAAAAATAAACACCATGATGCGACAAACGAGGAAGGGAATCCATTTATTCCATGGAAGACCAAATGTTAATAAGACCAAATAAACCGAACGAGCCATCGAATAAACACATTTGCCTCCTTTTACTCGATGGACAATGACCATCCTTGGGCCCGACCCAAGGGATAACCTCTTGTTCCCACTTTTCCTCATTTTTCAGAAACATTTTTCTGCCTTCTTCTCCATGGTTTCCTTATTTCTGCAAACATCCAAAATCCGCTTCTCTCTCCTTCGATGTGGTTTCGAGATTACCCAGGTTGTAATCCTTCTCTTGCATGCATTTGTGTCTCAACTGAAACTGTGCAACTTTTCTCCTATGCAATTTTTCCACACTCTTCTCTCATCTCCATTTCAAATTTCAAATTTGAAAAGTTTGAAATCTCACAAACTCCTCTCTCGGTCTCACTCTACTTTCATTTGATGGCCTCTCTTCCCTCTTCTTCTCTGTTCCTCTTTTTTGTGTCACACAAATGAGTGTTGGTGGATTTAGGGATTCAAATTCTGAGCAGTGTGAGGAAGTCAATCCAAAATGAGTATCAGAGGGTCAAGCAGTTCACAACCTCCATCTTCCTCGAATCCTTGGAGAAGATAAAGACATGCATCTTCTCCCTCCAGCTTCGTCGCCATATGGGTATTTCCCATCTTCCTTTGTTTTTTCTTTGCAGAATCAAATTTATTTACAACTGGATATGGATATATGTGTTTTTGTTTTACCGATTGTTTTGTTGTTTTGAAGTCACTCTTTGTTTGGCAGATGTGCTCTGTTAGTTTTTTATATAATTTTTTGTTTCTGTTCCGGAGATTTTTTTTTTTGAAGTAAATCTAATTAACTTCAAAAGAAATACCGAACAATAGTGTTCTCCTTACTAAGAGTAAATTTTAATTTTTCCTTGGTTATTTGCTTCTACGTTTCTATTTGCTCCTGCACTTGGTTTTTTGTAAGTGCTTTTGTCATACTAAGGATATGTCTAAAAATGAGAAAAGTGTGTCTAAAAATGTTTTAACAAAGTGAATGGTTAGATAGAAGTCAAACTAGAAAGAACTATTGTTGTTGTGCTCAAGCTAAGTAACATGGGATATAATGTATTTTGTAAGGATTTATTTGTTCAGTAAATTTACATAATTAATATATATATATATATATATTGTGAAATATATTGCAAAGATGTGTCTTACTATTGTTCATTCTTTTTAAGATGTGGCTTACTATTGCAAAGACAAGCTCTCTAAAAAGCCTCTGAGTTGCTAATTGGTCTATTCTCTTTTTAATGACAAAAAAATGCTTTACGAAACAAGAAAAAAGAGGGAGAAAGATCAACGTTGCCAGTACATTGCAAGGAGCTTTCAAGGATTTTATTTATTTTTGAACTCCTTCATTTTCAGTGACTGTTTTATAGTTTTCATGACTTATTTCTCTCTCTTTCTTTGGCAGGTTGGAAATATTAATTGTTAAACAGAAGTCTCATTTTGTAAGGAGCTTGGTGTAGTATGTTCGTGCAAGGCTCGAAGGCCTTTTGTTTACTCTTACTGGGAGAATGAATTGTGACTTGGCCTTTTCTCTTCCAATCAGTGTTACTTACTTAACTATTTGAGTAATTTATTAATTAAAATGGGTTTTGAACATGTTTACTGTTACTTATTCAACTGTTTTGGTAATTAAAAAAATGGGTTTTGAATATGTTGTGAGTATGTCTTAGGATTTGAGTTTGTTTTGCCTATGGCTTTTGCAGTAAATGAGGGTAAACATTTTTATCAAATTTTTAATGTCTTTTCTAAACTGACCTCAGCTTCAGTCAAGTTTACCAACAAAGGATGTGGAGATACATAATTTAATTTCAGACAAAGGTTTGATTGTCAACTTCTTCAATATGATGTAGAGATATTCTTTATGTAGTATTCGAAGATAACCTGAATTGTATTCATCTTGATCAAGCTTATAATATAAATGAAAGAAGAAGTTTGGGGTAATTGAAGCATAAAATATAGTTTATGATATTGTAACCTTTGTTTTTATGAAAAACAAATGTTACTTTGACATTTCTATTCTAAAATATGTTAACATTTTTGTACAGCTTCAGATTTGTTGGAAATTATATGTGAATCAGTCTACCATCATCTCTTTTGATACAAGGTATGTTTAGCAACCCCCTTGCTGGAAACATGTTTGCATTTTGAAATCTTGCTTGATAGCCTTCATAGAGCATTTACTATGTCTGGGAAATTGAAACCAGAAGAAGCCGTAAATGATACAATTTCCTCTCTTCTAAAGCAAGAAATCGATTAGATCAAGTGATATATGCGAAAATTCTACAGATCAGTGTGATGCATCGGGATTTTTTATTGTTCCTTTCCTTATTCTAGATAAATGGGATTGTTTCTTCTTTTCATATTACTGTGTTTTTATGATATCTTTTAGCTCTTTTGGTTTTTTTAATACTTACTATTGTTCATCTTAAATAGCCTCTTTTTTGTTTTCAATTGTTTTCATTATATTAAGTAAACGGTATATCCCGTAGTTCAGGTAAAATAATTCTTTTACATGTTATTTTCTGTTGTCTGGATAGTTACTATGGAGACATGATAAGATTGTTTTATGTGAATTTATAGGATGGTACTATGGATTAAATTGGTTAACGACATTATGGTTGGAAGAATTGAGCGAAGAATAAGATTTTGTGTAATTTTTCTTTAAAAAAAATCCTAATTTCAAGAATGCTCTGCAAACCAATAATATTGAAATGATTTTTATAGATGAAAGGGTTAGCATAACCAACCCTTTGATGGTCAAAAAATGCAGATGGTTTCTTCTTCATAGCCTTGCACAAGTGTAGCAATAGAAAGAACTGCTCTCTTACCTACTATTGTATTTCATTCTATATTCTGTATATTAAGCACAAGGTTTTGCAAGATGTGTATGTACTTAGGTTGCCAAATATAGTTTTAACTTTGAGGGGTCATTTCAGGCATCAAAGTCTAAATATGGTTGAAAAGTTTGGTGTTCGTCTCTTTTTATTATGGATGAAAGAGTTTGATTTTTTTAACTAAATAATATCAGAGGCAATTATACTTGCCTAGAAACTTTTGGATCCTATATAAGTATATTTGGTCCTATTGACAAGACGAAGCTAAATTTTTTATTGTCATTGAATTATGCTACCTTCTGAAATCTGTAACTTTTATTCCATAAAACATTTACGGTAAGACTTTTCTCTTTTGTATTCAATGCTTAAAGTTCTAATTGACCTCTGCTGACAAGAGCTGGAAAAGAACACAAAAGAAAGAGCACTATTGGCTTATATGAGAGAAAGAAGCAGCTTGCCAATTTTTCTTTTGCTTTGATCATATGCAAAACCCCGCTTTGTAAGATAATATGAAATCTGTTGTGGCATTGAGGTGAATGCTTCTAAAAAATGCTCAGGGGAACCAAATGTTCAGGGGAAGCATACATACATCTTTAGTTACATTTTGTCATTATTCTTGATCTTTTCTTTTTACCATGATCTATAACACTGGTTTATATTTTACATTTCTTCTCATTTGTCATGGTTTAATTATTACTGATTATTTTTCATTTTTGATCCAAACTAATTACTAACTTTTCATTTACCACTAGCTTGCCTTGGCAAAATCCTGAAAATAGCTTTTTTTTGGCATATTGACTCATTAGTCTGTGCAATTTATAGATAATTCTCAGTATGTCTATAACAACAATAGTGACATTAGCACAAGTCATACATTTGTTTCTGCATAGTTTATTCCATACATTTTTTTCTGCATAATTTATTCCAATAACACAACTAGATGTTCTATGGATAAGTGTTTACTCTTGCTGCATCATTAGCTTGAATAGGAATATAATACCAATGGCATCTTTAGTATTTTTTGATCTATTAGTTGTTTTAACATTCAGTTTTTTCTTTTTTCTTTATCTATAAGTTGTTTCATTAATCTATTTTTTTGTAGGAATGAGAGATGAACATATGTTTTCACCCAGTTTTATCATTAACAAAGATTTTGAGTCAACTCTGAGTTTTCTTTTGTCTATGTTTGTTGTACTGCTTAAGATCTCCTTGCCTGCATACACATAACCTCTTTTATGCTTTTACCATATGTTTCTATCCATGAATTAATATGTCTACTTCAGGAAATTTCCGTTCTCTACTTCAATGGATATTTGAATTTGTGCCAATTTTTGAAAATGACAACTTGGTAAGCTAATTTCTGGGGTGATCCCAGCATGCTTTGGTAATTTTACTTCTCTAAGAAAGCTTTACTTAAACTCTAACAAACAGGTGCCATCTTCTCTTTGGAGTCTAATAGACATTTTTAGAGGTCGACTTATCCAACAATGCCTTAACTAGATCTCTTCCACTCGGTATTGGAAATTTAAAAGCTGTTGTATTATTAGATCTATCGGAGATCAGGGCTTAATTTTGCAGGTTGAGAAAGTGCAAGGGAAACAATATGAACCTTTACTTTATATTTTCCTAAATTTGTTTACCGACTTGATTTGGAATCATTTGTAAACCTTTTAATAATTGCATGTGTAAACCACACCGATTGTAGGCTACAATCGCTCATATATGTTGAACTTTAGGTTACCAACTAGAAGCACGTTTTCATTCCTATGTTTTCTTTTAGTCTTGACAATGTGATTGCTGATTTTTCTTTTAGCTATGACTGCTAATGCAGAACACGTTTTGGCAGTTGTTATTCAGCCTTTTGCTTTTAGCTATAGCTACTTATGCAGAATACATGTTTTGACAGCTATTATTTTCTGCCTCTCTGTGAGGGTTCTTGAACATTTTTCAAATGTTAGACTAGAACAAATGATATGGATCCATTATTCAATCAATAAGATCATTTTTATGGACACCATGTATGCCTTCTTCAATTTGTTCTATACAAAGGTAATTAAATGCCTCTCTTTTCATTGACGTTTACTGCCTTAGAATGTTTAAATATTAATTTGAATTGTGTTGGGTTACAAAGAGACAATGACACTGTGTATGTCTTCTCACTTAATTGACTGGTTATTATTATTATTAAAAAGTTGTTTTATGTAAGCAAATTTTATTATTTTGAAACTTTAATATATTAACATTCAACGTTAATCGCTAATCGACATGTAAAGTCTTCAACTAATGAGGTCTTCAACTGCATCAATATGATCATAATTTTGATCAAGTGTCCTCTTCATAGAAGTAACATCCGTGAGGGAAAATAATGAGTATTTTTTATTTTTGATTTTACATTTATCTCTATTTTTTAGTTTGAAATTGGAGATTATCCCTAATATTCAATTTAACTTATTTTCTTTAAAAAAAATTGACTTATTGTATCTAAGTTATTGACTTATTTTGCTAATTTCAATTATAGTATAAAAATATTTATAGCAAGCAACGCAGTGTGACTCGGACGAATACACGAGTATATAACTAATTAATCATGGATCATTACTTCCTTAATTCCATATTTCAACACATTTACTTACTGTTATTATACACTTAGACTTGGAATATCTTCAATCAAATATCTACTATATTGGGAAAACAAACCCCTTATTGGGGCACGTGGCACGTAACAACCTGTTGGCAAAATTTACTCCCGCTCATCGCGCCTCACTTTTCTCTTCTTTTTTTTTTTTTTTCAAATTTCGTTTCCTCTACTTTGCGTCTCAGCTCTCACTTCCCTTTTTTTTTTTGCAAATTTCTTTTCCTCCTATTAAGTGGCTCCCCCATTCTCCTTTTTTTCCCTTTATCTTTTCCTCTCTTTTCGGCCAAATAAGTCCTTTAAATTTTTAAGTTAAGCCAAATAGGTCATTTAAGTTTTTAAGTTGAGCCAAATAGATCCTATAAGTTTTTAAGTTGGTCCAAATAGGTCCTATAAGGGTTAAATAAGTCATATAGCTTTTTAGTTGGTCCAAATAAACTCTTTTCGGCCAAATAAATCCTTTAAGTTTTTAAGTTAGTCCAAATAGGTCCTATAAAATTTTAAATTAGGCCAAATAAGTCCTTTTTGGCCAAATAAGTGCTTTAAATTTTTAAGTTTGGTCAAATAGGTCCTATAAGTTTTTAAGTTGGTCCAAATAAACCCTTTTTCGGCCAAAGAAGTCCTTTAAGTTTTTAAGTTGGGCCAAATAGGTCCTATAAGTTTTTAAGTTGGGTCAAATAGGTACTTTAATATTTTAGTTGGGCCAAATAGGTCCTATAAGTTTTAAGTTTGTCCAAATAGGTCACATAAATTTTTAAATTAGGTCAAATAAACCATTTTCGGACAAAAAAGTGCTTAAAATTTTTAAGTTGAGGCAAATAGGTCTTATAAGTTTTTAAGTTGGTCCAAATAAACTCTTTTCGGCAAAACAAGTCTTTTAAGTTTTTAAGTTGGGCCAAATAGGTCCTATAAGTTTTTAAGTTGGGCCAATAGGTCCTTTAACATTTTAAGTTGGGCCAAATAAGTCCTTTAAGTTTTTAAGTTGGGCAAAATAAGTCTTTTTCGGCTAAATAAGTCCTTTAAATTTTTAAGTTGGGCCAAATAGGTCCAATAAGTTTTTAAGTTGGGCCACATAGGTCCTATAAGTTTTTAAGTTTGGTCAAATATGTCCTTTAAGTTTTTAAGTAGGTCATATAAGTTTTTAAGTTAAGTCAAATAGGTGTTTTAAGTTTTTAAGTTGGGCCAACTTAAAAACTTAAAGCACCTATTTGGCTCAACTTAAAAATTTAAAGGATTTATTTGGCCAAAAATGACTTATTTTGTCCAACTTAAAAACTTAAAAGACTTATTTGACCCAACAAATAGTTAAAGGACTAAATTGAACCTCAAAAATAAGTTAAAGACCAAAATGGTATTTAAGAATTTTCTTTTCATTTTTACTTAATTTTTTATTTCTTTGGTTTTTAAATTTTTATTTTTTAATTATATCTTTACAAATGTCATTATTATTTATAAATGATAAATGATTATTTTTCTTTTAAATCTCAATGAGAATACATTATATATTGTCGGTATACTTTGATCATATATCAAAATCTATAAATGTCTTTATTATCTATAAATGATTATTTTACTTTTGATTTTCTACGGGAAAACATTACATGTCGGTATAAATGATTACTTTTCTTTTGCGTCCCAACGGAAAGCATTACATATTGTCGGTATAATTTCATCGTATTTGATCACATATTAAAATCTATAAATATCTTTATTATTTATAAATAATTATTTTTACTTTATATTTATTATTTTCTTTTCTTTTTTCTTAATGTTTCTATTTCTTTATTTTTATATTTCATCTTTATAAATGTCTTTATTAATTATAAATAGTAAATGATTATTTTTCATTTAAATCCTAACGGGAAATTACATGTTGTCGTTACAATTTCATCTTCTTTTAACACGTATCAAAATTTATAAATGTCTTTATTATTTATAAATGATAATTTTACTTCTTAACAGAAAAAATTTACATGTCAATATAAATGATTAGTTTTTTTTTGTACCGACGAAGAAACATTACATATTGTCGGTATAATTTCATCGTCTTTGAGCGCTTATGAAAATCAAATTTCATAAATGTTTTATTATTTATAAATGATTATTTTACTTTTGATTCCATAAGAGGATTTTTTATTTCTTAATTTTTTTGTTTTTTTAAATTTATATTTCTTATTTTATTTTAGTTTTTTCTTACAGTTTTTATTTCTTGAGTTTTGTGATTTTATATTTATTTTATTTTATCTTTATAAATGTCCTTATTATTTATAAACTATAAATGATTATTTTACTTTTAAGTCCCAAAAGGGGAACATTATATGTTGTCGATATAATTTCATCGTCTTTGATCATGTATCAGAATTTATAAATGCCTTTATTACTTATACATGATTATTTTACTTTTGATTCTCGATGGGAAAATATTACGTCATCAATATAAATGATTACTTTTCTTTTGCGTCCCGACGGGGAAGCATTACTTGTTGTTTGTATAATATCGTCTTTGAGCACATATCAATTGGTCTGTTGGTAGTGGGAGATGCTTCCCGAGGGTCTATATCCCTTTGGATGCGGGTTCGAGTCTCCCACAGGGCAAAAACAGGATTTAAGGGAATCCTGAAGTCCTGTGAGTGCTCCGGACGCTACGGTGTGGGCTGTTGTCGTGGGCCAGTGGCCTAGTCTAATAGGGCTGAGGCTGTGCTGCACAGTGTTGGTACCAACTGTGGTGGGTCGGATGTCACAATAAAATGCGTCTTTTATTGTAACACCCTGGGCCGCCACCCATTTTTGGGCCGTACCATAGTGTGCCCGACCGACTGACTGCCTCTACGACGCATACTGGGTCCACTGACCCCTCTGCAATGCATACTACAGTGTCCGGTTCACTCACAAGACTTCACCACCCCCTTTGGATTTAATCCAAATTAATGGTGTTTTTATCTTCCCTAGGAATCGAGTCATGTACCTAGAGGTTAAATACAATGGTTTTTGATTCCTAGTACCACCCACTTGATTGAAAGTATTATATATATTTTTTGTTTGAAAGTATTGTATTTTTTAATATGCATATTTCTTATTTTGTTTATTAACAAATAATTTCAATTATTATAGTTAAATTATTGTCGATAGTGAGATATATAATTGTCTATGATAAAGTATAAGTTTTTTCAAATGTAATCCCACATAATTCAACGGTTGTTATTAAGTTTTAGTTATCACCACTACATATAATCTATTTATTGGAGATTATTTTTTTCTACAAATCAAATGTCGTTTATCATAAAAAACTATTTATAAAATAAGTCTTTTTTTACATTAGTGCTATCTTTGGTAATAATCTTTATGTGAAATATTTGATATATTATAATAAGGAGTTTTATCCTATTATACATTTCTAATTTAATATTAATATTTCCAAGTAGCATACTTAGTACTATTTTCTTTAAAAATATAGTAAAATTTAAGTAGTCATCAATCAGATGAATTATTTTTTCATTCTCATCTAGATAGTACTATTACTATTTTTGGCTCTTCAATTATGTTAATAAATTATAAATTTAACTTTTAAAATAAATTTTATATGTTAAACTTGCTTGTAACTTTTGTCACATAAAGCTATAGTTTTTAGTCGGTATATATGACTATAAAAGAATAAATACTTCTTTTTAAAATTAATTAATCATTGGATTAATAATAAGAAATTTAAATAAAAGTAAAAGATACGGCAAACAAAGGCATGATAACAAATTTGATCATAGCTTATAATGAAAAAAATTTCATTAAATTCAATAATTAAAAATAATAATAGGTATAAGATAATAATAAACATTCTCATTATAGAAATGTCATAGTAAGATTGTATCAAATTATTTTAGTATTGTTTAAAAGTATGACCTAACATAATTTAACATTTTATAATAGAGCTTCTCTTATTAATATAAAATACATCTAATTTTTATTCATCATTGAGATATTATTAACATAAAATATATTTTATTTTTATAGTTGATATAATATCATAAAAGACATTGACCTTGTATAAAATCCAATATTAATTAAGATTTTTTGAACATACTTATCACATTGAAAATTGAAAATGAAAACCTTTTACTTATCCTTCAAAATTCATTTGATGCCATTTTAATATGTAATACATTATAATTTTATAATGTGATCGAATTTTTTATTTAATAGTTAATATTTAAGAGTATGTAGTGTCATTATTTTTTTAAACGCTTAATTCAAAGAATATATATTTGTATAATAGATAATATTTGATAATATACAATTTTATTTAATTATTTATAAGATAATTTCTAAATATTAGATACACTTATTTTAATGTTATATAATTTTAGTAAATAGCACAATATTTTATATTTTATAACTATATTTAATAATTTATGGTTTATTTTAATTATATTTTAAGTATTTTTATCTAATTGTAATTAATAATTAGAATTATTGTTAAACAACTTAAATATGTAACAGAATTTGTAAGAAGTTTTATATTTAATAGTGAACACAACAAATAATAGACTAAATTAATAAATAAAATAAAATTTAAGATTAATATATGAATAGATTTATAAAATGATGAAATTGATTAGTGAGGGTAATTTAAACGTTGTAAGCCATAAGTTAAATTAAATTTGGATTTAATATGAAACCTCGACTTTAAACAATTTAAATATTTAATACAATCTTTAAGTATTTTTCGCAAATTCTAATTAATAATTAACCTGATTTAAATATTTGATAGAAATTCTAAGAAGTTTTATATTTAATTGTGAATACAACAAATAATAAATTAAATTAATAAACAAAATAATATTGAATAGAGTATTAAAATGATGAAATTGATTAGTGAGGGTAGTTGAAAGGTTGTAACTTATAAGTTAAATTAAATTTTTATTTAATAGTAAATCTCAAGTTTAAGCAATTTAAATATTTAATAGAATGTCTAAGAATTTTTCATATTTAATAGTTAGTAAATCTAATAATAACTTAAATTAATTAATAAAATAATATTTAATAATAATAATAAATAGATTAATAAAAAGATGAAATTGATTGATTGATGTGTGTAATTGAAAGGTTGTAGCTTATGAATTTGAATTTGAATTTGAATCATTGATTTTTGAAACAAATAGTCAAATTATAATTATAATTATTATTAACGACAATAAATAATAAATATAGAACAAACTTTGTGAAATATAAGTTAAAGAAATAAATGTGTTATTTTAATATCAAAGATAATTAGAATAAATCAATCAATAATATGATTAGAATTCACAAATATGTTTAAACGGTAATTAACCTAACTTTAAAATTCAAACATTATAAACAATACAATTAAAGTATTTATATTCAGTTCGTTTTCTTTTATTATTATTATTATTATTATTATTATTATTATTATTATTATTATTAAAATAAATAAGGAATCCATAAAAACTAAATACCAAAACAACAATAATAGTTAATTTTAAGCATCAATGAAAGTAAGAAATAAATAATAACAACAAAACTAACACAAATAAAGAACACGAAAAAAATGTAAAAGAGATGTATCAAACATATTATGCAATAATAAAAATTGTACATGTAATGATGAACATTCAGGGAACATAAATAATTCATCCAACACATCATACAACTTCATTGAAGCTATTAAAATTAAACTTTTTTTGAAGAGCAATATTAAAATTAAACACGACTCCTAAGCTAGCTTTACAAAAAAATTATTGTCTCAATTGCTTGATTCACCAATTGATCTACATTTATCCTTCTATCGCTTTGATTACTAATACAGAATGGTAGTTTTTTGTGAAGATGTTGTTTTTCTTTTCAGAATTTTTAAGAACCAGAACCCCTTTTGCTATGCTTTTTTCTCTTGTTTTTCTTTGTGAATTTTTTTGTCAAAATCCCTCCCCCACCATCAAAATTTATCTCCTTTAAATAGTTATTTCTTATTATAACTAACTAAAACTCTACCTAATTCCACTCATATTACTCCACTAACCCATGAGTTTATTGGTAATTAAAAGAATAATTCCTATTAATGTGAAACTCTTTCCCTTTGAATGCATAACTGTCACATCAAAAAGAATTTCAAAGACTCACTGGTTATTTACTATTTCAAAGACAACTTAGATTAAATGTGAAACAATAGGGATGGATTACAGAAATTGAGTAGGGATGGAAACAATTAATAAAAGTATAATATTGTTCAATTTAGATTAAATTTTACACTAATATATTTGGTCAAGTTTTAATTTAGATAATTGTAACAAATACAACATTATACATTTTTTTTTGACAAATAACATTATACATTTAAACTTATGAAATATACATTAAAGAAACAAATACATGCTTTGTAAAAAAAGAAAAAATACATGATTTAAATATCAAAATAAATTGCAATACTTGTATAAAAAATTAAGTTACATGTGAATAGAGTAGTTTTTAATATACGTTGTTAAATAGTGTCTTTGTGAATAATTGAATAATTCAATTAAATGTATTTATAAAAAAATAATTGGATTAAATGAAATATATAAATACATAAATTTTTTAAGTCATATATCTTCTCATGTATAATACCAATAATTAGCTAGCTAATACTTACAATATTTCATTATTTGCTTCAAGTAGATTAAAGGATGAAACCGATTTAAAAAAATTAAATAGGGTGATAAAAGATTAAAACTAACCAATTAGATAAATTGAATAGGAAGTGTATCGATTAATAAAAATATGAAACTATACAGAAGAGATTAAGTGCTACGTTAATAATATAAGATAGATATAGAGAACTTATATTAATAAAATGCATTGTTCCCCATTACAGTGCATCAATCTCCTTTCTTAGAACAATTAAAAAAACATGAAATTGTAAAATTAAGATTAAATGCTAGAGTTTCATATAATTAATTTTAAGATAATTTTTTTTGAGCTGTAAATATTAATTAGTTTTCTCATTTACTAATTTTATTAAATATAATTATATTTTATTTTTCATAAAAATATTTAATAACATTGTATTTAATTTAGCTATATTTTAAGTAGTTTTCCTAAATTATTATTAATGATTAATATTATTATAATTAGTTTTAATATTTTAAAGAATGTCTAAGAAAATTTATGTTTAATTCTTAATTTAACTTTTAATAAATTAAATTGTTAAATAAAATAATATTTAATAATAATATTTAAACAGATTAAAAAATAACGAGATTGATCAATAACACTAATTGAAAGACTGAAACTCATAAATTAAAATAAATTTATATTTAATACTAAAACTAAAATCTCCTTAAATTAAATTAATAAGTTAAAAAGTATTTAATAATAATATTTAAATAGAGTTGTAAAATGGTAAAATTGATTAATAAAGGTAACTGAAAGGTTGTGAATATTATATTATAATAAACTTGTATTTAATGTTGTAGCTCAAACTTTACACATGACAACTCTGGAATGAATCTAAAACTCAAGCTTGTTTTACTTATATATATATATATATATATATATATATATATATATATATATATATATATATATATATATATATATATATATATATATATATATGTATGTGTGTGTGTGTGTGTGTGTGTATATATATATATATATAGGGGATGTATCAAGTGATAGGAGTGTTTAATATGAGAAGGAGAGAAGAGTAAATCTGGATCATACAACTGTTGCCAGGTTGTGGCATCAATTGTCCCGTAGCGGAGGCCCAGGTGGGGTCAAGTCACAGTTGACACGTGGCGCTTGGGCTGTTACGGTTAAGTAGAAAGGGTTGCGCCCTAACTAACAGCTATAATTTTTGGCCTAGTGGTAAGCGCTTGATCCAACAATTGGTATCAGAGCCAAGATCACGTGTTCGATTCCCAGTGGGAGCAATTGCTAAGGGGGAGATTGTTGCCAGGTTGTGGCATCAATTGTCTCGTGGCAAAGGCCCACGTGGGGTCAAGTCACAGTTGACACGTGGCACTTGAGCTGTTACGGTTAAGTAGAAAGGATTGCGCCCTGACTAACAGCTATAGCTTTTGGCCTAATGATAAGCGCTCGATACAACAACCATACATGGATGATCATGATTAAAAGTTATTTAATGATCACATGACCACTTAAAAAAGTCACATGACTTTTTGTTTTAATCTTAACCATTCATGATTTGATCTATGGCTATGATTCACTTCTCTCACCCTCTCATATAAACACTCCTCTCACTTGATACGTTTCATATATATATATATATATATATATATATATATATATATATATATATATATATATATATATATATATTATGATTAAATGTTTATATAATATTTATTATTAAATTTTTTCGTCCCACATCCGATAGATTTCGGGATTCGTCCCCGTGCATAAGTGTTGTCACTACTTGACTACATCAACAAGTTAAAAAATCCACTAGGTTACACTATTCTTACCATTTTTGTAATCTTTCCAAGCTTAAATTGGAGGGTTTGCGTGCTACAATTGTTAATCATTATTTTGTTTTAGTTCTTATAATATGATATTTTTCTCATTTTAGTATATAAATTTTTTTTCACGTTTTAGTCCCTATCATACGAAGACTAAATGAATATAAATCAAATACTACAAGGACTAAAGCAAAGAAAAAATTTATGTTATAGGGACTAAAATAAATCAACAAGAACCAATTAATGTAGCACATTTCAAAATATATTGAGGACAAAAAAATACTTTTCAAACTTTAGGGACCAAAACTAAATATAGAAATAATGTATATATTATCAGGATCGATTACATGAATTTAGAACACCGAGTATTTTGATTACTTACTTGTTGAAGACATGATTGAAGTTGTCGTTGTCTCGTAGAGCACCGCAGCACTAACGACCAAATCTTCCTTTGCCTGGTCACACACTCCAATTCTAGGTTTTCAATGGGGCAAACCGTAGACGAGCACAATCTGTCGTATGACGGCAAAGGGGACCTAGCCTATTTATTTCACAACCCTAGGACCACCCATCACGCCTAGCTACGCCTACACCGCCTTCCACATAAATCTAAATCAAAGGCCCAGGCCCAATACAATCAATCACATATTTCGCTGGAAAGATCATCAATCGGATCATAACATTAAATTTCCGCTTTCAGAAAAAAAGCCAAAAGACATAATCGATCAGAAATTTCACAAGAATTATCAGAAATAATTCTAACAAATAACTCAATAATTTGGACTAAAAACATAATCAACCCTTTTTACAGGTATTCGTTGAGAAATTCATCTAAAATAATATCAAATCGTTGTACGGATGACATTTGATGATGGATTATCCTATCTCGCGAATGGTCAAGAATAAATAATACCATTTCGGAAAATCCCACAACAAAACAAGATTATCAGGGAGCTTGAATGATGCACTCACGTGAAATTTCACAATATATACAAAAAATGACATGCATGGAATAACCATAAAGACGATTTTGTCGTCACCGAAAGAAAGGAACCAACGCAAATTGGCGTATGGCGACTATTTGCTAGTTGCCACCAATTTTACACTTAGCATTGGTTTGTTCGACATGACTTTGTCCTACTGTCTTTTTTCTCTTTTTTACTTAGCCTTAAGCATAGGGGTTCTCAAGCAACAGGTTGAGACGAGTTATACTTGTCCCAAACTTGGCTTTAAATTTTGATTGGTCAATTCTTTAGATCATAATCCGTTTCTAGACCCGATAATGCTTCGGGGTCAAATTAAGACCGAATCTATTTAAGATATAACAGAGTTGGCCCAAAGAACATTTAAAATAAAATTATAAACTGATCATTTAAATATGGCTAGAAGATAAAAGTGAAAGATTGAATATTTTTAATGTGTTACCATGTACCCAAAGGCAAACATGGCTTTTACGATTATACTTTGCTACAAGATTATTAACTAAACTAATATGAATTCCAAATTGTATATTTTATTTATAGAAATTTAATCACAAACATAATAGAATTAACAAACGAGTGACAAAGAGACGAGTTATATATGCCATAAGTTTTGGTCGGGTCCTTTCTTTAGGCCCTATCATGTCCAAGTAAAACCCAAGTGTAAGGCCACTAAAGCCATTGCATTATGCATCACCTAGAAAGGGATCCATTGTTGAGAGTAGGGGTGGAGCCAAGAATTTTTCGTGTAGGGACCATGATTAAAACATCAATGATGTATAGCTTAATAATTTTAAGATGCTAAAACAAAGCATGCAATGCAAAGACAAAAATCGAGAGGAAAAGGGAGTGTGTAAAAAAATAATAGTAAAGTGAATGCAACAAAAATGCATATTCCAACAACAAAAATGCATATTCCCATAGGATTCATCATGTTATTGTGAATATGATACTTATGGGGAGGACAAAATTTTGTGACCCTTTTCTAGAAAGCATCGCATTAAAATTTTAGAAACATCAACGCCGAAATTTCTTAAATAATAATAAAAGCTCAAATCAATTTTTTTTCAAAAATAAGAATGTCGAACAACATACATGGAATTCAAATAACTATGGAGATAAATGTTACTCTCCCTCAATTCCAAATTAACTGTCGTATTAGAAAAGAAAAAAAACTCTAAAATAAGTATCGTTTTATTTTTTAAATGTAACATTAATTAATTTATTTCAATTTTATTTTCAAATTAATATTGCGTACATCACTCCCAATTTATTATATTACACTATGCATTTATGATAATGATTAATACTCAATAAATAATAAGAATAATTTCGTAAAATTATTTCACTCATTAACCTATTTATTGTGTTTCTTAATCTTTGTAAAAAAAAAATCTTAAACAAAACCTAATATAAAACGGAGAGAGTAAAGCACATGTAGTAAAAAGCCAAAAAGTTGTTTTTTCTTGTCCTCTGCTCGGCCCCCAATTTGGTTTCTTTTCCCCTTTTTCAACTTTTCAAAAAGCTAGGTGGGTCACAAAGTATTTTCATAAAATAAATCAAAGGAACTTAAAAAATTAGGTGGACCATGGCACCTAGGGCCCTTTCACTCCGCTTCTAGTTGAGAGGGATGACAACCAAGTAGGTATAAAAAGGAGTCTCTTTTCACAAATGTTCACAGGTTGTTTGGAGTTGGCTTTCAGCCTCAACATACATTGAGCTGGCCCTATCCCTAAACCTGAACAAATTAACACGATACTTTACTGGTCAAATGAAAAGACAGAACGTGTCTTCGGGTTCGATTGGATGCCGATCAACCCTACTCAAGCATATCACTTCATGTACTAATTGTCGGGGGTGACACTTTCTGTAAATTAATGTAATCCACTTTATACTGTTATTATTTCTCAGCACGTTTGTAGATTGTAATCCACTTCATATAATTTATTTCCACGATTTTATAAGTGAAGGCAAAGAAGAAAATACTTTGTTTTAACTCTCACTCCATTTTGAAAATGAAATTGATTGACATGCCGCTGTTTAAAACTTTTTGTTTGGTGAAACAAAAGGACAAAATGCTGAAGACTCAAGTTACAGGGACAACAAAGAAACGCAACAAGCAAAAGAGAAATATGGTTAATCATAAATAACTAACTTTGCTATCTATAAGATATACAGTTGTACACCATTCATGGGTTGTTCAACAAATCGCACATGTGGTTTATTATGAAAAATTATATGCAATAGAGTGTTTTTGTTATTGATCAAATTTTGGTATTCATTGTTCGTCCAAAAAAAAAAAAATTGGTATTTCATTGCATCAATTAATGAAATTCGCGTTACCACTGTCTTGACTCGTGGTATAATAGGTCATTAAGCTCAATACTTATAAGAAAATATCATCCTCTCCACCCATGACATAAATTTGAATTACGCTTTCCTTCTTCTTTGCAATGTTTAAATCTACAAAGTGCACAATGATGATATATGATTAGATGATCATTGACGTATGATGATATATGATTAGATGATAGTGTAAATTTTTTTTATATTGTCATTGCATATCAATTAAATTCATATTAATTACTTCCTAAAACATTTTCACATTTGAGTTTAATTGATATGCACCGATAGTATAAAAAAGTTTTACACCGTCATCCAATTATATCTCACTATATAGATATTTGTTGAGATATTTTAGTAAATAATATAATAAAATAATACAATAATAAAATATGATTGAATAACTGTATAAAACTCTTTTTAAACCTTCTATGCATATTAATTTAACTATTTAACCTAAATGTATTTGGTGAGATATGATAGTGGCTGGGTTTTTTATCCATGTGTATAGTGGGCGAGTTTCCCCTGTAACTAAGGACACGTAGCTGAGTTTATTTATTTATTTATTTTTTGACAGTAACGTAGCTGAGTTTGTTTTGTTTTGATTGTACACGTTTTCTGAATTAAGTAATTAACATTAGCATATCGATTCATCGTTTATCCACCTGCTTTGGTTATCAGAAATATCTCGGCTTTCAGGTTTCTTCTTCATCAAACGAAGAAATATTCAATTATTAAAAAAAAAGGAGGAAATATATATTAAGTAAATTAAGTCAAACAAAAACTGTAAATTATTTTATACTAGTAAATAAATAAAACTACAAATTAATATGTCGACGCTGAAGCTATCTCTTTTCGTGCGCTGCGCTGTGCTGTGCCAACTCATAATAAGAGGCCACTTGTACCTACCAAAATACCCACCCAGCTAAGCTTTTGGAATTTTTTTGAGTAACAGTTACCTTCCTATACAACCATAATATCCCAACCAACCAACCCTATCCCTCCAACACTCACTTCTTACTCTCCTCTTTCGATTTCTATATCTTTCTTTCTTATCTCCTACTATCATATTTTCAACCTTCCTAGAAATATAACCTAGCCTAGAATTTTCGTTACAACAATTTCCACCACTTTATGCAAAGAGTTTCCAGTCCTAGAAAAATGACAGAAGAGCAATCTAAAAAGGTAGAATCCGAATCAGCATCGAATCCTCCACCACCACCTGCTTCATCAACTACTGAGACTAGTAGTACTCTCTCTCCGCCTCCCCCTTCTCCTCCACCTAAACCTGAACATGCTGTCCACGAGGAGGCTCCAAAAGAGGATGTGGCTGAGGAGAAATCTGTAATTCCACAACCCTCTCCCCAAGATAACAAGCCTCTTGCTGATGACCCCAAAGCTCTTGTCTTAGCTGAGAGTACGACACCTCTTCGATCTCTTATTATTAATTCATTATTATCTGTTCCCAAAAGCGTGATTTTATATCATCATTAATTAAAGAATTAAAGAAAAACAAAAATTGTCAGTGCTTGTGTTTTATTATATATATGCTCTGCCTATCTGTTTACCCTTATTTCTTTAATTAACTGGTTTGTGACCAGTTTTGGATTTATCTTTCAGTAACATGGTGATTTTAATATAAGCGATACACTTTTTAGTTTTCAATACATATAAGAAAAAGAAGACTTCTTTTTTAAAATTTTCTACAGCTTTAAGGTCTCATTTTTGTTTTTCTTTGTCTTCTAGTCTTTTTTTTTTTTAACAATTATAAACATTTTTTTTTTGTAAATTCCTTTTAATTTCGGGGATTTTTTTTTATCGCCCTTCCTTTTTTGCAGAAAAATATATATTATGACTTGTCCTATCGAGTTTGCTAAAGGGGTTATCTGAAGTTTAAGAAAAGTCAAAACTACTGATTCAGTCTTATTTTTATGTGAGTTTTGGCATGCTTGATTATTTTGTGTTTTGTTTTTCCTTGTATTTTTCTAAGTTTCCTTTTTCTGGAATACCCCTGATAATTGTTCTATTGGAAAGAGTTATATGCTCAAATTGTTCTCTTTTTACTGTTTACCATCTAACTGCAAGCGAATTAAGATCCTGGCGTTCAAGTAAAGATCCAATTTTTGCATATTGAAAACCAAAATATGTGCAAATTTAAGGAAGAATCAAGAAACACCTTCGCTTGGTCTTGTAATTCATATACTCTTCCCCTTTTGATGTTCTTAAGATCACCCATATTAAAATTTTGGTTTTCTTTTTTATTTAATCATATCTGATCTGATATCTGTTTATAAGTCACCTTCACGTGGCCTTGAAATTCAAGTGTCACCTTGCATGACTATATAACTTTGATCCAGTGATTTAATTGGCATTTGGTTTTATTTTTCGATGCATATTTTGTTTTCGGTTTAATCATCTTAACAAGTGGCTATGTTGGTAATGAGCTGTTGATAGTGTCAAGATTTAGTTTTCGTTAATTAGTCAGAAACCTAGAAACTTGAACTATATATACTACACAGCGTTTTAAAAACCGAACAGAACCGAACTGCACGGTTAAGTCTGTCTATGGTTCAGTTATTTGAGCAGTCCAACCTCCGGTTGACCTAAAGTCTTGCCGCCGGTTCGATTTGATTTTTAAAACGTTGATAATACAGCTCAATGAGCAAGAGAGAAGATATTTTTTATATTTGCCTTGCATAAGGCTCAAGTTGATTCAACCACTCCTTACAGCTAATTTCTTATACTTTACTCTTCTAATCGTATGCATAAAGGAAAATAATTTTCTTCCATATCATGTAAAGGATGGATTTCCAAATATTTCCCCTTTGAAATAATGTTAGATAAGATAATAATTGCATTGATTTAATTCTGTTGTTAATTTGGTTACTGCCAGAGACTCCAGAAGCTGCTGAAGAGAAACCACTTGAAGGCTCTTTCAACCGAGGTATGTTCTTTGTCAGTCTTATTTTTATGTGAGTTTTGGCATGCTTGATTATTTTGTGCTTTTGTTTTTCCTTGTATTTTTCTCAGTTTCCTTTTTCTGGAGTTCCCCTGATACATTGTCCTATTGTAAAGAGTTATATGCTCAATTTGTTCTCTGTATTTTTGCATATTGAAAATCAAAATACGTGCAAATTTAAAGGAAGAATCAAGAAACACCTTCGCTTGGTCTTGTAATTCATAATACTGTTCCCCTTTTGATGTTCTTAAGATCACCCATATTAATTTTTTTATTTATTTAATCATATCTGATATCTGTTTATAAGTCACCTAAATAACTTTGAGCCAGTGGTTCGATTGGTATTTTGTTTTGTTTTTTGGGTGGATATGTTACTTTCGGTTTAATCACCTTAAGAAGTGGTTATATTGGCAATGAGAATTCTCAACCATACTATTACTAAAGCTCAATGAGAGCAAGAGAGAAGAGGTTTTTTTTTTTTTTTTTTTTTTGCCTTGCATAAGCGCTCAAGTTGATTCAACAACTCCTTGCAACTAATTACTTAAACTTTAATTTTCGTGTCTCCCTTTTGTTTCTTAACAAATCTAATCCTATGCATAAAGGAAAATAATTTTCTTCCATATCATGTAAAGGATGGATTTCCAAATATTTCCCCCCTTGAAATAAAGTTAGATAAGATAATAATTACATTGATTTCATTCTGTTAATTGTTAATTTGGTTACTGTCAGAGACTCCAAAAGCTGCTGAAGAGAAACCACATGAGGGCTCTGTCAACCGAGGTATGTTCTTTGTCAGTCATTGTGACACTGGATTTCTCTTTATGCACTTCATATGCTCACATCACACTATATGCTATGTCATCTCATTCTTCTTCAGATGCGGTGCTTACAAGAGTTGCAACAGATAAGAGGCTGTCACTAATCAAAGCATGGGAAGAAAGTGAGAAGTCAAAAGCAGAGAACAAGTAAGACCTTGCAAAATAAATATTCCAGGCACTGCAAATTATCATTAACATGATCAAATCCTTGTGAAAATTAATTTTGAAAAAAAAAAGTATCTAATTATGGAATTGCAATTTGTTCTTATAACATCAGATATTCATATTATTTTATCATGATGTTGGGCTTTGTTATGTTATTCAACAAGCTTTTTGTTTACTACTAATTTAAATGAATTTGATGTGCAGGGCTCATAGAAAGATTTCATCCGTTTTAGCATGGGAGAACAGTAAGAAAGCTGCTAGGGAGGCTGAATTGAGAAAGATGGAGGTAAAAACCTATTTTTGTTGGTAATTATAACTTGTTTTATGAGTACTGTTTAAAATCTTGTGTACATACACTTATTTTGTTTTTATTTTATTTTATGGATACACTTCTTTTGCTGGGGACATTTAGTAACAACAAAAAGAATTGTTATATAAGCGGCTTAATGCCTAGTAAGGAGAACATGGTTTGAGTCCTAAGAGTGATCAATTTAAAAGGTAGAGTAATTAAAAGTTAATTCTCTTGCTCCATTGGTTGAACTGTCATAAAGGCTAAAGCTTGTGGGATACCTTGGGTGCTACTAGGGAGCTAAAGACCCTACTTACGGTGGTTTAGCGGAGAAAAAAAACTGATCTTATATCAATTATGTTTCCAATTTTCAAACCCACATTCAATGTGGAAAAATATGGGGGAAACAATTGACCTTTACTTTTGACTGTGTGAATAGGAACAATTGGAGAAGACAAAGGCAGAATATGCAGAGAAATTGAAAAACAAAATAGCTATGGTCCACAAGGAAGCTGAAGAAAAGAGGGCAATGATTGAGGCCAAGAAAGGGGAAGATTTCCTGAAAGCAGAGGAGAAAGCTGCAAAGTACAGGGCAACTGGAACAGCTCCAAAGAAACTCTTTGGTTGGTTCTAATGCTACAATCCTCGAGCCTGATTAATTAACAAAAATGATGTATTATCATTAGTATTATTATTATGTATTTTCTTCATGTGTGGTTTGGTTTCTTTTGGTGAGGTTTAGTCTTTGTTAATTTATTCTGTGTGCATAGTGATATATGTTGGCGTGTATATATCCATTACTTTGGGAATAAAAATATTTGAATTACGTGCATTATAAATTTCTTGTAGCATTAGACCACTAATCCATTCCAGTTTAAAGAGGCGCAGAGAGAGAATAACCCATGTCTGCATTTTGAGCACCGATGGGCATAATTGATAACTTTTCTAAGTGGCCCAACATGGGCTGGCTTGCTAAGGGGTGGGCCAGCCCAATGACCCCAACATCATTTTTTTAAATAAAAAAAATGTGTTATATATAAAATACTGATTATCCATAATTTTAGTGCCCACGATTTGCTAAAGTTAATCAAAAATGTTTTTTTGTACATAAATTTGGACACAGATACACATACACATACGGTACGTACTGTACGGACATACGGTCCATACAGTACTGATGTATATATATTTTATTTTTTTTCAAAATTTTATTTTTATTTTTATTCTTTATAGATTTTTTTAAGTGGTTTAGAAAATATTTGTGATTAACCAGATAATGAACTGCATTCACCAGATAAATGAACTGTATTAACCAGATAAATAATGAAATGTGAGTTTGTGATTCACCAGATAATGTGAGCCATTAACCAGATAAGTGAACTGCGTTAACCAGATAAATAAAATGGAATGTGTTAAGTTTTAGAGTTGGAATTCACCAGATAATGTGAAACATTAACCAGATAAATGAACTGGATTAACCAGATAAATAAAATGGAATGTGTTAAGTTTGAGTTGGAATTTACCAGATAATGTGAAGATTAACCGGATAAATGAAGCTGCATTAACCGAGATAAATAAAATGGAATGTGTTAAGTTTCGAGTTGGAATTCACCGGATAATGTGAAGGATTAACAGATAAATGAATCAGATTAGCAGGATAAACAAAAACGTTGAGAATTGGATAATATGTGTCCATTTTTGTGTCCATTTTTGTGTTCAATTAACAGCTTTGAAAGTTAATACCTGCGTTTGGAAATGAAAAAAGAAAAAATAACAAAAGAGCTATATATCTGTTTTAAATCGTGGCATAATATACAATTGGGTGGGGGAAAAATAATCTAAAAAAAAAAATACAATTGGGTGAATACTTTAATGTGACATTGAAATTACCAGTATCATCTTCAAAGCTAAAAGTAAGAAATAAACCTTCTATATTTTCTAAATTAATGCAATTGAAAATTTTAAAATTCAATGCGAAAAATTGCAATAGTAAATTCACTGCCTAGGATGCATATATACTGCACGATGTTTTTTTATTTTATTTTATATATATATATATAAAATGTGCAAGAACAATCCGCATTGGAGCTACATGTTTTAAACTAAACGTGTGTAATTTGTGCTCATGGACAATCAGTATATCCATTCACGTTCATCATTTGGTCCTCAATTGTCAAATTATTTTAATTGTGTAGGGGTCATAGGCTAGCCAGTTTGGCCCACAGCCCATAGAGGATCAGGTTTGGCTAGTAAATAATAGACTTGTGCTAACTTTGGCCCAACCAGACCCAAAAATATCATCACCCGTAATGGGTTGGTTTGAAGAGTTCGGAGTGGCCCAAATTGACAGCCGTTAGCAACTAGGGATGACAATGAGGTGGAGCGGAAAGTAGCCCCCCATCACCCCGACCCACCGGTTGAAAACACGTTTGTGTCTGCCCCAAACCCGTGTTAGTATCCATGGATATCTATTAATATATAAAAAAGTTAAAAAGAATTTAAAAAACTCAACAAAATCGGCGTTTTTTATTAGAACAAAAACTTGATAAAAGTTTTGCAAAAACAATTAGGTTCAATAATTCGTTTAAGTTTGCACCAAAAAACAATTCATTTAATTCGTAAGTACTAATCAATTATTTAGAAGCACTAATCAAACTCATTTAATTATAACTTGGATGAGTTGTGACAGTACAAGGCTACCCACGTTAAAAAGCAGGTAAAAAAAAAAAATCCATGATTAAGCCATCCAAATCAAATGTGACAAATTTTACACGCAAGGACCTGTGGATAAGTGTCTTTTTTGCTATCCCCATTAGCAATACGCTCTCTGAAGGAACAAGTGTTAGAAAAGATTGTTAAAGTATATTGCTAGCGCTCCTCAATTTTGTTTTGACATTTCCTTCGACATCAAAAGGCATCTGATGGAAGGGCATCGTGGGTAGATGGTCCACTGCACACCACTTCTATTCCCATGAGATCGGTCTTTCCACACCATATCTCCTTTGGTGCAGCCCTGCATGGTTCTACCTCTAAGCATTTGACATATTTAAGCCTTGCACTTTGGTGAATAACAAAGCACATCATAAAGAAGCCCGACGTCAGTATATATACACATAATCAAGAGTTGAAGGACATGAACAATATCATTAACTGTGAATCCATTAATCTAACAACTCGTCTACTGCCATAAAGTGGTAGGTAAACTTGAACTCCAGCAATTTTTCTATCTACCCTTTTTTCCCCTCTAAAACTAATCCAGCTAGCAGCAACCAGCAAACATGGACCGCACTTTTGCATTTACAAAAATGAAGAAGTCAAAAAAGGCATAGAAAACTATTCTATCATATTTTAATTAGACAACTATCGCTTAATCACATCTACCATCAAGGAGATTCAGGAAATTGTCAGTCTGTCCCAAGAATCCTCCTATATCACCATCAGGCATATCTAGCAGGTGCTTTAATGCAGAATCAGAAGGATCAAGAAATTCATAAGTGCCTGAATCTGACCCAGCTGTATCCTCTTCAAGCTTTGGTTTGTAGCTACTTGTTGCTTGTTCCTGAATCATGTTCACATCTTCAATCTTTGGTTTGTGGCTATTTGTTGTTTTCGCCTGCAATGACACATCTGAACATGACTCCAATTTTGATGATGATGATAGTGATGATGTTTCTTGTGAGACAAGGCTTTGACTTTCTACTCCTTCCTTTCCCTTGCGAAATGAGTGTCCAACCTCAGAATTCCAAAGTTGAAGAAAGTAATCAGGGCATGTTTTACTAGTTGACAATGAATTAAGCAATGTGGATTCCATTGACAACCTTGCCTCTGCCTCAACTCTTGCACTTTCCCATTGTACCATGTGCCGCGTAGAAGGAGATCTAGACTGGACAATCCTTCTTTCAGGAATGACACATTGCTGTGTTGTTGCCCCTAGAGAATTACTAATTGACCGAAGGATGCGCTTCTTTAGATGAGTGTTCCAATAGTTCTTAATCTCGTTGTCTGTTCTTCCTGGTAATTGGGATGCTATAGCAGCCCACCTAAAAGATTGAACAGTTACATGCAAAGTAAATGTAAAATATCACAAGTAGAGATCAATGCAACCAAATGGAGCAGTGTGGTACCCTACCTGTTGCCAAGCATGCCATGAAGTTGGGTAATAGTACTTTCTTCTTCATTAGTAAATGGGCCACGCTTGATGCCAGGGCGAAGATAGTTTATCCACCGAAGTCGACAACTTTTTCCACATCTTAGGAGACCTAGTTTTTATAAGGAAACACACTTATTTCATTTCATTCAAAATAAGGTCCGAAATACATGTTGCACACGCTAGGAAACACGGCGACTAGGGTAGAATTTTGATGTGAGCATGAGCAACAAAATTTGTTTGTCAAATAGCATGTTTGCTTCCACGTTCAAATCACAGTGAAAATCATGTGAACGTGGAAGCTAAAAGGTGAAGCTTCAAGCAAACGTGCGGTGAAGAGTGTTTGAAAGCAGAAACAAACATTGGCTAAGCATCTTAGGAGACCTAGTTGTAAACATACATTATCAAAAAGGATTTTGGTTGAATTATTTCACCTTTTTTCTTTTAAAATAAGAAATTAAGTATATCTTCATCTTTATTTTCTACATTGTGTCAAATTTTCACTCTTTTCATAACACATCCCCCCCATCCAACATAATTTTGCAAAGTATAATTGAATCAATATATATACCCAGCATGAATAAAAAAGGTACTATAACATGGAAAAATTGCTGCAAGGAGGAAAAAACCAAGAGCAACAATCAGGTTTTCTTCATTACGAAAACATCAAATTGTGATTGGAATTTCTTCAAGAGCAATCTCAGTTTTCAACTAATTGGAGTACATGTTTGGATTACAGTTTCAACCTACCAAACCCAGTTTGGAGTGCGGAAGCTAAATTTCGTTCACAGACAACATGTCTAGCAGAATGGTGTTGGCTTATTTTATTTGATCATAATTTGAAGTCTTAATACAATGGTTTAAGTAAAAGCGAAAAAAGGATCGTTTCCCCGCTAAAAGCAAAAAAAATTATTTGCAATCTATTATCAAATCATATCATGCTCTTCTTAATATCTAAAAACCTTGAAGAAAAAGGAAACTGCAGATGAAAGAAAACAAGAGCACAGAAATGTGTTTTTATCATAAAGCCATATTCTTTCCCTAGCTTCAAGATTTTCCATAAGTTCCCAGAAAGATAGAAAGAAAGAAAGAAAAAGAGCATATATTTTACCTACAAAAAAATGCAAAAAGCAAAAGAAGAAGGAAATGACAAGAAAAATAAATAAAAATGAAAAAGGGGTATAAGAAGTTGGACCTGCATGCTTGGGGAGTGTACGCCAACTTCCATGGCCATGCTTGTTGATGTACTCAACCAAGGCTTCGTCTTCTTCAGGAGTCCAAGCTCCCCTCCTCACTCCATGCTTCTCACAACAGGGTGCTTTACCCATTTTTCACCTATTCAATACTCATTACAACACCAGAACAATAAATTCACCAGTCACCACAATAATAAATACAATAACACACAAGTTTGTCTCTTCCTAGTGTTTTTAATAACCCTGCACAAGCCGATGAAAACAAATTCAGAGTCTATTCATCATTACCGGAAGAAAGAGGTAGTGGGGGTGAGAGAGAGAAAAAAAAAAAAAGAGAAAGAAAGAGTGTTGTAGAAGGAAACCGCGTTAAGGGCCATAAATGCATACGTATGGGACAATTAGGCGGCTTAGAGAGGCAGAGTCACATTGAATTGAAGCAAGTGTACATACATATAACCCGTAACGCAGTGCCCTGTGGTTCTTAATTAATGGCAATAGAATTTAAAAAAAAATAGTAGTAATAATACACATCAGAAGCTGAGAGTAGGAGAAAATGACAGAATTTTCAGAGAAGAATATAAATAGAAATAGAAAATGGTGGTGGGGTGTGGAAGGTGGAAAGTGAAGTGTTGCAGAGAAGCCCCACTGCACTGAGGCATCAGAGAGAGAGCACTCACACACACCGAAAAGGGTCGTCAGTCAAAACTGTTTCAATTGCAGAAAACGAGGCTGTGAAAGAAAGCAAAGGGTCTGCTCTGCCCTTGTTTTAAATAAATACGAAATCCCTTGCGTTTGAGTGGGACGGAACTGCAACGTCATGGTTTGATGGTCTATTTATTGCACAGAAGCGGAAAAGAGTTCAAAGGTTTGACGCAGGGTTTGGGTCCAGGTTGTGTGAAGCGGTGGAGAGAGAGAGAGGGGGGGCAGAAAAGACAAGACAGTGATAGGTCGTAGGATCACATCAGCAACTAATGAATGTTTTAGTATTGGTTAAGGTGCACTGCAGACGGTGTTGCGTGTGTTGACGAGGCAGGTGCATTTATCATCCGAATCGAACTGCCTTATTAGTCAAAGCTTCTTCAACGTGGCTTGGCTGCTACTTCTACACAACATCTTTTCCATCCTGAAGGTGTGTCCGGTGCCACCGCACATGTATCAAAATATTTTTTTTACTTAGAGATAGGATTACACGTTGGAGTTGATAGATACACGTATAATTAATTTTTATTATAATTTTATTGTAATTTTTTGATTTGGTTTCAACTTTTTAATATTACAATAATTTATAACTTTTCTTCTGTAATATTTTATTTCATTAAGATTATATTAAAATAATTGATGGCTAGCTTTTTACATCTCTTTTGTACTGAAATTCTGATGAAAAATATATATATTTGACTTGTAAAAAAATAGAGCACTAATTTCTCGGTTCGCACAAGGCACCTGAAATATTAGGGACGGCCCTGTTTTCATCTCCCGCTTTCACTTCATTTTTCTTTCCCTATTATTTTTTGGCTATTTATTTAGGGTTTTACTAAGGGTTTGTTTGGTTCCGAAGAGAAATTATGAAGAGAGAAATAGGTGAGAGAGGGTGAGAAGAGAGAAAGAAGTGAGAAATAGGTAAGAAAAAAAAAAGAATTTGAGGTTGATTGACATAAGAGAAAGAGAAAAGAATTTGTGAAGAGAGAAATAATATAATTTTTGAATAGACAAAAATACCTTTATTTAGCCTTGGTTACACAATTTAATTTAATGTGGGGGCATTCTCGTGTAGAGGCGTATGGATAGGAAACACAGACATTGGCTTATCTCTATCTGTTTTCATCGCTGAAGTGAGGAGAAAAGAAAAAGGGAATGGGTCCCACAATTTTTTTTATCTCTCTTCCCATTTTCTATGCTAAACCAATAAGGAGAAGGGTTACATTTCTCCTCATTTTCTCAGGTCCCTTTTTCTCTATTCAGAAACTTACTGATTCCAATCAAAGCTTAAAATAAGTGTTCTAAGTGTATTGATTAAGAAATCTATAAAAAGAATATAAATTAAAAATTTTAAAACACACTATTTTTTCTGTATAAACTCATCTCTTTTAATTCTTTAATCAATGTCTTAAAGACACTCATTAGTACTCTTATTCTCCACTTATTTATATGTTAATTTTTAAGTCACCACCAATTGAAAAGTGTAAGCGTCCATTTTTTTTTAGAGAAAACAAAAGTTGGGTTATTTATTACTCCCTCTACCTCGCGGTAAGTGCCATTTAAGGTAAAACACGCGTCATTAATTACAACTCTTTCCAAAATAAAATAAGTTGTGTTGACTAAAATATTTTTAGTTTAGTAAGAGTTAAGTGGAAGAACTAATTAATGCTATCTCCAGTCTCTATTATAAGAGAATTTTTGGAGTATTTTTTGTCCTAATAATAAGAAAATAGACTTATTTCAAGATATATTAATTGCTAAAATACCTTTTATACTCATATTTTAATGAGAGGTGTATATTTATTAAAAGTTCATCTTTTTCCTATGCACTCAATTATTATGGGTATATTTGGAATGAGAGTTTAATTTTATAACATTAAATATGCTTCCTTGGTCTTAGTGATTTTTGTAATTTCTTCTTATATTAAGAACCGAAAATAGTATAGGATAGTTGAAATACAAATAAATAAAGATATTGTTGGGGGGAAAAATTAATAAATACTCTATCAAAATTTTAAAGTAACAAATAATTTAAGACATGTAAATATTATAAAAAGGACACTTAATATGAGATGGATGAGTAATATTGATTTGGATCCTCTCCCGCTCGAGTTCAATAGGAGGGGTCCTGGTGTCATCTACCTTTAACAAAACTCTTCTCAGTGTTTTTTATATTTCAAAAACCTTCTCCCTAAATATAACAGAGAGTAGATATGGAATACTGCTTCACCCCAATCAGTTGTTCATGGGAGTCAAATGCAGGTTTAGCCTCTAAAGACTTGGTAGAGGATACTCGAGTGCTTTACGAGGCTAGAATACGTGGTGCTTGAAGAGACTGATAATACTCCCTCCGGTTCTCAATGTAAGAGAAAAAAAAGTGTTTTTTAGGGTTTCAAAATATAAGAGATATGTGAGATAAAAATGTGTTTTTCATTGGAAAAAAGAGTGTTTTTCTTGGTTTTGATGAATTAGGGTTTTGTCTCTTATATTTAGGACCGGAGGGAGTACTTGTAATGGTGGTTACTATCAGTGACAAATCCTTCAAGTTGAATGGACTATATGTAGGTCTCAATGGTAGAGTGAGCCAATATAAAAATATTTATCATGGTAATTAAAACCGGACTGGACCGGCGGGTCCGACAGGTTGGACCGGGAACTGGGCCATGGTCCGGTCTGAGTGACTCCCTTAAACCATCTTGCAGGGAACCGACCGATTCGGTGCCTGAACCGGTTCGTCTCTTTTTTTTTGAAAATTTTTAATTGCCTTTATTAATAAAAAAAAATCAGTTTTTGGTCTCAACAGGGCTTGAACCCCGTCCTCAAGGCCACAACAAGTCATCTTACCACTAGGCTACATGTTATTTGTGTATAAAATGAAATGTTATGTATATATATTATATATTTGGTATATATATATATTTAAAAAAATAATATTTTATTAGTTCCGGGACATGTTATTTTGTGTATAAATTGAAATATTATGTATATATATATATATAAAATAATATTTTGTTCGAACCCAGTCCGACCGAAAAACCCTGAACTCTGGCCCTCTCCGGTTCAATGCCCGGTCCGGTTTTAATTACTTGGTATTTATATTTTGTCTTCTCTTTCCTATCTCTTTAAAATTTTAGTTATTATTTGTTTCATCTATTTACTATTCATATCATGCTCAAACAATGTTGTTTGTTTCCTGCTATTGGTTATGGGCCTGGAGCAATAAGGAAGTCGATGACATGAATAATTGTAGACCACGTGACCCAAAGCGTTGGATTTGGGAGAGGACGTGCCAAATCGAGAACGTGAGCACTGACTTGGGCTCCATTTTGTTAAGGCCAAGCTGTGAGATATCCTTAATCAATTGGGCGTTTCCACGTGTGGGCCGGCGTAAGCTCAATGTGTTTCAAAAGGAAATTCAGGGACGGATGGCTGAGGGATTGCGCAACGAGATGTGTGGTTGGATTGTGAACTTTGGTGCCAACTTGGGCCAATGCTCATCTTATGTAGCGGAGTTTTGGGGAATCATTCACGGGTTGGAGATAGCTTCGAGGAGGGGGATGATGGGAGTGGGAGTGATCATGGAGTCAGATAATGCTCCCATTGAGATTTACTGGGGAATGGATTTGCACGTTACCAGGAGTTGGAATTTCACCATACATGCCGGGAAGAGAATTTTTGTGCGGACCGGTTTGCCAATTGGGGCCTGAACCAACACCTTGGAGTGTATTTTTAAGATAAACCTCATTCGGAGCTTACTAGGCTTATTTATGTGAACAAACACATGCTGTTATATAAAATAGTGTCTTTTTGTCTCCCACCAATTAAAAGTTAGGAATATACATATGTATTAATAAGTTATAATTTTATTTTATTATGTATTAAGTTGTCATTGGTAGGAAAAGTGAATATGACAGAAAAATGAGATAGGAGATTTTTATCCTATTTCTGGTGATGTTACCAGGGTGGCCGTACCCCCGTGCTTTTGTTTTCTCTTATTTTTTTTGTTCTTAAATCCGTCTTGTCCCCAAAAAAAAAAAAAAATATGCAAGAGTTCAGGTGCTCCTTCCGCATAATATATTGATGGATTCCAACTTTACAATTAAAAAAAAAAATCACGAGTACCATGACAATAATTGAAAAGATGGAAACATGTGCTAAAGAAGGGAAATGCATATTCTTCTTCAATAGCTTTTGCAACCTCTTATCTTTTCTCCACCCATAATGGTTCCTTTTGCACACACTAGGAATAACTTCTTTTCCAAGCTCCCTCTCTATTAGTCATTCCTTCACCCACCATATTCTATTTAAAGGCGTTACAAATAAATCGATCTATCTCGCTGAAGACAAATTCACAAAGGAGAACCAAACCAATCCATTAATTCGAGATAAAAAGAGTAGTTTTCAGAGACTGGTTTTAATTCATAGGATATGGTTAAGGTAACTATAGTTGGAAGGGCAAGCGATGGATTACCTCTAGCACAAGGACTAAGGTATGTGAATGAAGAGAATGGCTATCTTTCACGTTACAGGCAACAAGCAGAGTTCATACTCCAAGAAATTTCAAGGGGAGCATTAACAGCTTCCAAGATGACTATTCTCATCGATCATTACTGCTTCAAGTATCCTTATTTTTCATAGTTTTTTTTTCCTGTTCTATAATTTCTTTCAGATTTCAGTATTATATATATAGGTCTTTAATTGCTGAAGTTGTGTCATGCTCCATAGTCTTCAACTACTGTGTCTTTTGTCTTTTTAGAAATATGAAGATTTGAATCATTTAGTCGCTGAAATTGTAGGGTACTGTCAATTTAGTCTCTAAAATTATTAATATTCGAAAATAGTTTTTGAAAATGAAAATCTTTGATCATATTGGTTTTTTTGGATCAGCCAATTTAGTTCTTAAAATTGTCTTTCGAGAACTAGTATGATCGAAAATTTTCAAATTCAAGAATCATTTTAAAATTGAAATTTCGATAACTTCATAAACTAAATTGACAGTTGGACTAATTTAGTGAATCAATATTGTTGAGTGATTGAGTCTATTGACATTTCACATAAACCATAGAGTCTAGTTTAATGAGACTTGTCTTGTCTTATCTCTAATTTCTTAAGTTGCAATGCATCAAAATTTGATTATGATTATAAGTTTTCTTTTGGCATTAAGCTACTTGGTAGAGAAGGGAGTTGTTTTCATTGTTTTGTGTGAGTCGACTTACCCACGAAAACTGGCTTTCCATTACCTTCAAGACATACAAAAAGAGTTTGAGAAGTTTGATAAAACCCTCATAGGCAAAATCACAAGGCCATACAGCTTTCTCAAATTCGGTAATTCCTTAAAGCCATTACTAGTCTGCTACAACGATATATATCAACTAATGTTTAGAACTTGGTATTACTACTTGGTAACTAAGGAATTGAAGGTCCACCCCCTTTTCCCCCCCAACTCTTATAACCGTGAAATTTTTGTTTTCATCATATTTCCTTGCCAAAAAAGAAAATCACAATTTCTTTTTTTCAGATGGTATAATTGCAAACTTTAGTAGACAATACATTGATACAAGGACTCAGGCCAACCTATCAAAACTTAATGTCAACCGGAAACAAGACTTAGATATTGTTACTGAAGAAATGTCCATCATTTTAGAAAGGACGAGAAATTCAGGTTAGATTTTTCCCCTCCTTAACTGTTCATATTGATGCTTCTGATTATTTGCAATAGTAAGCATGGACAAAGTGAAAAACAAGTTATACAATTTTTTGGTCACATGACAATATCTTTTGATGACAGAAACAATGAGGAGGTTACCAGTTACTCCTCAACTTGAATCCTCAATATGGTGTTCCCCACGCCTTGAGGTATGGTATATATATAGAAATTACTACTAGAAACTAGTGCTTCTGACTAAAAATATGGCTAAATTTGAAAGTACTATTGATTTTCTTAGCCCCAATTTCTAAACATGTTAAGTTAATTATGCATTATTGTTTTGCATAGGTAATTGCATTGAAATGGACACCTATTTTGATCATCGTCATTACTTCTATGGCTCTTCTATGGGCTAGCTTAGTCCTCAAAGACGACTATATTATTTCAAGCTGATGATAATCCCTCTGATCAAGATTGAAGATGATGATCTAAGGTCTTAACAAAAAAAGATTAAAATGATGGTTTAATTTGATAGAACTTCAATTGTGGAAGGACTTCATGGCCCACTAGTATTAAATATGTTACAACTTTCATGTTGGAAATAAATAAAGATATGTAGTGGCCCACTGCCATTCCTTCCCCAGCAGGCCAGCATATAATCGAGGATTGAATAACAGAGAAAAAGAGAGAGGAGAATTGGAGGAGAAAAATTCTAATTTGTCGCGGAGTTTCAGCTCTCTAGCCTGAAAGTGACGTCTTTCATTTTAAATGAAATAATTAATGAAGCATGCGGATCTATAAATGTCTTCATGAATCATTTATGAAGCATGCGAATGTATTAATATTCTCCTTTCGGTCCATATTATAAGAAATAAATGTGTCATTTTTTTTTGTCCAAATTATAAAAAACAAACATGAATTTTATAATATATTAATCGTTAATTTCTATTTTTATCCCCTTATTTAATACGAGACTTATATTAACGAGATGTACATACTTCTTATACATTAATTATATACCATTTCATAGAAGGGGTAGTTTTGAAAGAGAATTCAACTTTTATAAATATTAATTAGGAAAATCAAGTTTCAATGTAATTACTTACTCTGTGTGAATTATGATTTTATTTCTTATAATATGGACCAGAGGTAGTATTTATTTAATACTCTCTCCGTTTCTAAATGTCTGTTGTTTTAGAGAAATAATTTTTTTTTTCATTTTGATTGTCGTTTTATTATTTTAAGGTAACATTAATTTTTTCTCTCAATTTTATCCTCATTATGTATATCACTCACAATACATCATAGTTTATTATGCATTTGTAATAATTGTTAATACATAAATAGTTAATAAAGATAATTTAGTAAAATTATTTAACTCTAAATTATTTATTATTTTTTTTAATCATTGTAAAAAAATCTTAAACGTTAGTATTTTAAAATGAAAGGAGCACGTAATTGTATAAAAAATGTAATCTCGGTAGTAGAAAATAGAGGCAAAAGGTTTGAAAGACTATTTTTTTAATATGAAGGTTTGAAAGACCTTGCTCTATAACCCTTAAATGCGCTTGAATGACACTTGAACACCATGCCGATATATTATACGAATATGAAATGCATTCTATTTATTCATGTCCTGGAAGTCACCGCAAGTCCCTTACCATGTGCGTTTATTGATGGAAAAGGATGAAATTAATTATCATTATTTAAATGGTTGTTGGTTCCCCATAGTACTATCTGTGCACACACGGAACTGTGAAGATTCATCTCTTGGAAGATCTGAAACACATTTCGCACAAATAGTGAATTTCTATATACATAAACTAGAAATTGAATCTTTGACTACATGCTTAAGAGACCTAAACCACTTATCACTCAGACCACACCAGTTTACTACTCCTTCTGTTACTTTTTATTAGCCCTTTTTAGGAGGAAAAAAATTATAACTAATTATAAGCCCCCTTTTAAATTACAAGATACATTAATTATTATTTTTCCAAAAGTATCCATAATTAATTACATAGTGTTTAAAAATCCAATACATGCGTTAATTAATTAAAAGTATGAATGAAGGATAAATTTAGAAAAACATGCACATTATAGACAAATTTAATTATGTTAACTACTTTTCTTAATATACGTTTTTTGTCTAAAGGGACTTATAAAAAGTAACAACGGGAGTATTATTTAAATGTTTTATAAAATAAGATACTCCCTCCGTTATTTTTTACTTGTCGTTTAAGGTTAATTTACAGTAACCAAGGAACTTAATAAATTTTATTGCTTTTAATGAAATTATTAGTCTATTTCCTATGATACCCCTGAGCATTCATTACGCTATAAAACATATTTCTCTCTCTGCAATAAATAATTAATGGTATAATTGATAAACAAGTAATTAATATAACCTTAAACTTTGAGAATGACAAGTAATTAGAAACAAAATTTCTTTAAAAAACTAACATGTAAAAAGAAACGGGGGGAGTTAAATGATATTAAAATGATGAAATTTATTCTTTTTCATTCCATTCTTCACACATTATCTCATACAGCACTTCAATCAATGCCACAAATGTTTATGTTTTACAGCACAAACATATGAAGAGCACCAGATCTTTGTTGGCTTCTTAATTTGAAACTAAATTACATGTGTATGCGCAAAAGCAACTCTCAAATAATTTCACTTGTATGGTATTCTATTGAAATCATATGAATAAATTGGGTAGGAGTATAGCATAGTTTTATATAGCTAAAGTTTGATCGTTTTCAGTATGTATAAAATCAAACTTATTCTTCCCTTCTGACCTGCCTCTGAAACTAAGCCCTCCTCATATGTACATTGCATCATTGCTGAGGCTGAAATTGGTACTTAAATCAACCCCAGCAGGTATGCAATGGATGAAGCCATTTCCCACCATTTGATTTGTAAACTTTAGCTGTGAATTGAACATCTCAGGTGCTGAAATGTTATTAGTCACACTACTATTATGATACTCTCCACTAATAAAGGGTCCCTCTGACATATCATGCATTGCACCTTCTTGATAATTAGTTGAATTTTGATCAAATCCATTCCTCAAGACCACAGAATTTGCAGAGCTCCTACCATCATCTACATGATCCAGTGAAAGCCACTCAGCAAATAACAGTTTCGGTAAGGAGCTTTGATAAGCCTCTTTGGTGAAGTTAGGATCTTGAGTTGCAAGTTTTTGAAGAGAGGGTGAAGAGTCTTCCATGGTATCTGAACTTGAGGTAGCATACTGAATTTGTTTATGAGATTCCATTTCCATAGCTTTGGCCACTCTCTTTTTCAAATATGAATGCCAGTAGTTTTTTATCTCATTGTCTGTCCTTCCTGGCAAATGCTGTGCAATCTGTGACCACCTGCCCAATATAATTTTAGTTGCTCTTTGTTGTCTTCATTGAAAAGGAGAAAAAAGTGTAGGAAAGAATTTATACTGCATAGTTTTGTTCCATCTCTCCTTATTAATTTATAAGTCAAGTCTATATCAATATTTTAGACTAAAAATTAGTCCTCCGGGCATAGCTCAGGTGGTTGAGTTGGGCCACCTCAAGAAGTTGGAGTAGAATATCCAGGGTTTGAACGCCGACTATTAACATAACACACGCTAACAATTAATATTTGCTGTTCAAAAAGAATTTAGATTGAAAGTTACAAAATTTACTCCTTTTACTTCAAACTTTCCAATAAATTTGAAATTATTAAAAAAATGAAAAAGTAAAAGTAGATTAACTCTACTTGCTTACTTGTTGCCTAACATGTGGTGAAGGGTGAGGATTGTCTCCTCCTCCTGTTTGCTGAACTTCCCTCTCTTTAATCCAGGCCTTAGATAGTTAATCCACCTTAGTCTGCAGCTCTTTCCATTCCTTTGCAAGCCTGTAAATATGTGTAATTGTACTCCATTAGATAGCACAATTAAATATGATCCTATATTTACACTATGACTATGATTATGAGTTTTAAAATATGTACATACAATTTGGCAAAAATTAACAGTTATAATGAGTAAGGACTTATTTAAAAAAAAAAAAGTATAAGAACTTTTAAATTACAATGGCCTATTTGAAAATATATGAACAGGGAATAGTGCACCTTTGACCTGAACATATGAAGAAAGAAACCAACCTGCCTTAATGGGGACAGAACTCCAGCAGCCATGACCATAATTAAGAATATAATTTCTAAGCTTATGGTCTTCTTCAGGTGACCATAATCCCTTCCTGTGTTTTGGCTTTGCCTTTTCTAGTTTCTGGCACCCCATTTTACTTTTCCTGAAAAAAATTCACTTCAATACTAAGCTTGGATTCTCTACAACAGAATAATATAGAGCAGACTCAGAAAGAGAGAGAGAGGAAGAATAGTTGGTATGGTAGGGAAATAGTGCACAAGCATACTTATATATATAAAGCAGGAAATAGTTGAGCTTGTTCATTTTTCAACTACCTTTTCACAAATAAGGTGGAAATAACAGAACAAATGTATAAACAAAAAAACTTCTAGCAGCAAAAAAAAATAAAAAATTCTGTCCTGTCCCATCCCATGGGTTGAAAACGTATTCAACTTACTGAAATTCACCCTTGCAGACTGAAAAGGGTGCCAAGTTGGAAAATGTTGGAACCTAATGTGTCATTGTTAAACATATTTCTCTGCTCCAATGACAATTACAAACATTTTTACGACAATAAATACTACCAAAAATAAATAAATCATAACACTAGATGGTGTCTTTATTTCTGAGTCGTTATTTTTTTTTTCTTTACCTACTATGAAATTAGTCTTATTTTATGTGAAAGGGTTTGTTAAAAATATATGAAAATAGACTTCAATAATCCTCACCTACGACATAAACTAATCTAATGATGAAACTTCATCTTGTTATCTAGCCAGGTAGACTGAATGATAGTGAGGAAATAATGGAAATGGAGCAATGAAGAGAATCAGAAGACTATTCCTTGAGCCATTTTACACCTAATAACTTAGGCTTATTCAAGTCAACGTTTGTCTCGTGCCGACACATTCTCTTGCCGCCCAACAGCAATTAACAAAGTTTTATACTCTACTATAGTATAAAATTTGACCCTAACAAATTGTTTTTAGAGTAACTATTTGTAACATATAAACATGTTAAAACATAGGAAACAAACATGTAAATAAAATATGCATTTTCTTGTGTAAACATTAAATCCTATAAGCAAATGCTTTATAGATTATGGATTTTGTTTAAATCATATCAGTATTTTGCAACTGTATTTTAAATTTCCATGAACTGCATAACTAAATTCCAAATCAGGCATAAATGATGAAGAACCCTGTTTTTGTTGATGCTGCTTGCATTTTCACTATTCCTTTATATGAGTTCCCTTTGAGTTAGATTAATTTTGGGAAGCTATGACAAGTTAACAGAAAGGACAAATTATGCATATAAATTTGAAGGAATGTCCGAAATTGTTAACAAAAACAAAGACTCATCAAATTCCACTTTTTTTATAACATGGATATTAAATATTAAGTTTAATGGGGATGCACATTTTACACCGACCTCCAATGAGAATTCATTATGTTGCCACATCACTCTGCTTGCATTTTAAAAATAACTGTGTAATGGTGAGTTCTCATTAGATGTTAGTGTAAAACTAGTTTACACTGACTATATATGTCACCTTTTCTCTTAAATTTTTATTGCAAATTTAATGCAGTTAAGAAACCAAGTTTTGGTCCTGTGTCAGTGGCTGATGCATGCATTTGATGAAATAAAGACCAACAACAGCGAATCAGGAAAGCTTGAAGAATCTACAAGCCTGTGTTGCTGAAGTTGCTATAGGAGTAAAATTGTCCTTACTAGAGCCATTATCCTTTCATTATTGCTTGGTGAAAGGAACATTTGTACAATTTGGCAGAAAGAAAATGACTGCATTAATGGCCACATCAAGATAAAAGCAGTAAACATTGGAGGTGTATTTGCTTAAAACTGCATATTTAGAGAAAATACTAACCGGTCATGTGAAAAAACTTATGCTCAAGATAATGATAGAAGTATAATGATAAGGGTTTTAGAAAAATGGTCTGCGACCGCCGTTGTGGCTACGACATCATGATTTTTGATGTCTTTGTGACTACAGTTGTATTAGCTGTATTTAACTGCGATTTTTCACGATATCAAGAATGGCGATGCGACTGTGACCGTAACTGCAACCACCATTTAAAACATTGATTATGATTTATTTATATATTGGGCACAAAACTACAACAAAACCAAATCAGTATTTATTTCTAATAAGAGTAGATTGTGATTTCGGAAATCATATTTAGATATCTGGCAGTCAGTAAATTAATTTGGATTATTTCCAATGGCTTAGCACGATGGATACAAGATCAACTTCTGCATTTTAAGTTCAAATTTTAACAGATAATATAAGCAAACATGACAATTAGGTGGGATTAGTGGTTGGAGTTTAATAATTAACACTATAAATAAAATATAGAAGATTTTATTTGATTTTAACAAATGACTTTCACTTCTGAAATGAGAAAGCAGATACCCTTTTGTCAGGATTATTTTTCCATTGACTAATAATTTACCACCCTTCAAGAGTACAGAAACTAAATTTTGTTTTTGACACAATGCATGTCTTTGATTTTATGGAGTAGCTCTTATTTCTAACGTTAGGCTTAAGTCTTATTTCTAACACTTTGCCTACGGAAACCAACGATGATTCCAATTTTGCTTTTGATGGAAGAAAAAAGGTATCAATGATCATTCTATTTTCAACTACTATGACTTTACAGCGATAGAACCATGTAACTAATGGTAAATCCTAAGTCCTCAGAATGATAATATAAAAAATAGAGGCATTAGGTTTTTATGTAAGCTAATGACTTTATTATGTAAGCTTAACTTATTCCAGAGAATTACACAAGCTTTGAAGGGTACTTGATGCTAAAATTCAAAATGGAATCTCAGAAGTCCGCATGTATATCTTTGGGTTGGTAGCGTCCCTTCAATTACAGGCATATACATAAGCTAAACAAGCCATTGACTAATCAGAAAATGATCCACAATTAGTTTGTCAAGGAGCACAGGAATCCAAAGTGGGGACAAGAATTCCCAATCCCGTATGTTTGTACTACATTAATTATACCGAATTTGAGATTATTGAATCAAATAATGACTTGCTGAGATCAACAAGGAATCACAATTATTGTTGAGAATTGGACAGCATGGTTTTTCAATAAATAAACTAAGAAATACTATTTTACTTTTATATGTAACTAATATTTTACCATATAATATTAACGTGTTTTTATTTTTCTTGATCTCATCACTTTTAGTGAAACAAAAAAAATATCTTATTTTGTTTTATTTTTTAAATGTGTCAAATATAAAATAAAATTCAAATATTATATTCGATTTCATTCTAATACGTCTACTAAAAACTCCCTCTGTCACATATTATTTGTCATGTTTAGAATATATGTTTGTCTCAAACTATTTGTCACTTTATAATATCGAAAAAGTATTAATTATATTTTTTTCAACAATACCCTTATTTATTTATTTATACCTCAACTACTCTGTATTAATTGACTCTTCCACCTAATTCTCACTAGAATAAGGGTATATTAGTCAAAATAAATTATTTTTACCTAAAAAATGAATACAATCAATAATTTTACTAAGATATGTGCATAACCTTAAACAACAAATAATATGAACAGCAGGGAGTAAGACCTACAGTCTCCTTGCAAAATTTTCCTTTGCATTTAAAATTTTTTTTTTGAGGATTTTTTTTTTTAGTTTAATAGACATGCACCATCGGTATAAATTAGTTTTACACTGATATTCAATGAGAACTCACTATATTGTCACATAAACCCACTTTAAAACTCTATTTTAAAATTAATTACAAATTAGTGGGTTCCCATTAGACGTCAATGTAAAACTGATTTATACTGACGGTGTATGTCTTTTTTTTTTTATCACACACCTAGACACGCATTATAAAAGAATATTGTTACGCATGGTTGGAAGTAAATCGCCCCCCCCCCCCTAAGGAGCAAGCAAAATTCAGTTCGTCAAACGATAATAATAATAATAATAATAATAATAATAATAATAATAATAATAATACTGATTGAAGAGAACCAAGAAACAAAGACTTATCTAGTTGCCTTTTATAATAGACGAACAGGATAGACATTCTGAAGGACTTCGAATAAGCAAGTCTAAAGGCTAAGCCTGTTTTTAACAACTTTAGACTCGTAACCAAATTACCCAACAAAATTGTAGGCGTGCCGGAAGCACAAAAGGACGTATATTTCATCTAGTAAAACTTGAAACACGCTGTGCACGTAGAGCTTTTTTTCAATTCTGCCTAAACTTACGTAATCATTTTCCTATTCTGCCTAAACTCATGGAAAGAATGAAGAATCATTACCTGCCGGCTACTATTTTGTAGGGAAAAATGGAATCTCACAATTATTGTCATTTGCACTTGCAACACGATTGTTACTTATTAGGTGTTCACACCAAAATTATCTGAAACTAATGATGACTAATGCTGCCCCTCAAAAGTAGAATTCTATGGTCTCCCTACTCGTCATGGCTAAAACAGTAACATGATGAATGCCTATTTGATAAAAATATGAGATAACGTATTTAAGTGACTCAAATACAAAATCAGATACAATTATATCGTGAATCATTGGTGGAGAATCCTCAATCTACACTTGATCTGGATTATTAATTGCCAATTTAGCTAAAACATGAGATACCCTATTATATTATAGTCTATACTAGCATGAGAATATTGGGCCTTTAGAAATTGCCCATTACATATGATTGACGCAAGCAGTAAGAATGAAAATATGCTTTCGTTATTTAATTCAGATGATGCTTCTCGCTACAAATTCAAATTACAATTATCAATAAAAGGAATTTTACAACAGCTTCCGAGGATACGCAAAAACTCTATCTAATATGTGACAGAACATTTTCAAATTGTCTTATATTTTGTATTGTACATTTCGTTACATGAGGGTTATGTTGTGATTTCAAATGTATAATTTTAGCCACTCAATTCCTTTCATCATTAATCCTCTGAAAGACTCGCAATGAAAAACCAATGTTGTCCATTCCTTTACCTTTCCATTCTAAGATTGGCAACCTGAGCAGGGCAGAGAAACAGACCATGGGATCAAGACACTCTTCGATCACATTGGTTTCCACTTGGCCTTTTTCAGGTTTAACCCACGAGTTGATTCCCATCTTGGGTTGATAATCGTACTACACCAACCCATAATCCAATGAAATAATACACACAAACTGCGTCACAAGTTACAAATCTATTCAGAAACTTACTTCAAAACCCAGTTCTCTAACCAGTCTATGCAATGATAATAATGTATCAAATCAGTCCTAATTCTTAAAATAACAAATGGAAGTAGTACTCTATCAGCATGTAAGCTTCCAATTAAGTTCAATTAGTGATCATTTTAAACTGGAATCTGGAAAGTTGCTGAGGAATGGTGGATATAACTGGCCCGTATCTCTGCAACCAAGTAATACACAAAATTCATAAGATACGGCTTAAAATTATTAGCATATTTTGATTGACAAGCATAATTATGTCAACAAATTTCAAAATTAATACTATGACCAATCGTAAGACGAAAACTTCTAAGAAGAGCCCAAAAAAAAAAGAGGAAAACATATTAGATGAGCCCAATATTCTCCTACATCAAACTCATAGGATTCCCTTACTTGAAAAAAATAGTTTCAGTTGATGAACATATGTTTTGCTATTAATTAGTTATTGATATTTTAGGTCTCCAGATTACAAAGAATTCATTCTATAATCAGTAACAGAAGAGAAGAAACATAGTGATTACCATACCTGAACATTGTCATAGAGTTCAAACAATGGAACAGCAAGCAGTTTCAAGTTTTTGGGTACTGCAAAGTATTCCCTCTCAGATAAGTGAACAAGGAAAAGTTTTTTGCACTCCTGCATACAAGATATTCATGGATTTTGTAAGCATGGATGGACCAAGATAACTAGAAATACAAGATCTTCAATGATGTTGTCATGACAAATTACCTTGGGTTTCGTTATATGAGGAGGACAATATGGATACATTATGGTTTCAAAATTTGGTCTCCACCAGATTGCAACACATTCACCTATCTGCAGGATGCCAAGGATAAGTGCATATGAACAACAAGCTTGCTAGTCAACTCCCTGCGTCTATACATCTAAAAAGTGCATAATAATACCTGCCAATCAGGCACAAGAGTTGGTGAATTAGCACCAAGCTTGCTAGTCAACTTTCTCTTCAAGCCCTCAATTTCTGTAAACAACCAAGAAAGTACATTTAGCATAATCAAAAGTTGCTATTTCCAGGCTATCATATTCAGAGTAAGGAAGTAAGATCTTACCATTCTCCCCAGGCTTGAGACGACCACCTGGGAGTTTGCAAAATGTGTTCCCAATTTGCAGAAGAAGAATATGAGGATGATTGTGTTCTTGTACCTGCAAAATTAAAGCATAAAGCTGAGACAGGACAATAAACAGAATCTCCAGCGAAATAAGAGGCAAGTATTTCTCTAGGAAGTAACACCATGGATGAGAATTAACAAGAAATAGTAGGGAATCACATAAGTAGTTATAACAATATGTAACTACATGTAACATTCTTTTTTTATTTGCCCCCTCTACGAAAATGTTTTCAGCTTAATCCTCATTGTGATTTACTACCATAATAACATTGTTTGTTGGAGTTATAACAAGGTTAAGTTTAGGGATCAGATTGAAAAATGAGTATCATGTCCATTGATTATAAATACTGTATTTTTAGTCTTTATGTATTGTAGTCATTTTTAATTTAGTTTGTAATAGTATACATCGCAATTATTTTCAATTTGGTCTCACATTACTGTAACTCAATCTTGCAAGAATGCGTGATGGGTATGAAGTTGAAAATAATTGTAAATGTAGGAACCAAATTGAAGTTCTTTTTACATATAAGAACTGAAAATTTTACAGATGCTGTGGACTTATTTTGAGAGTCGAGAGAAGAAATAATGGAAAGCTAGAAAATGAAGACAAACCTTCGAAGCACGTGACTTTCTTTAAAGTAGAAGTAAAACAGAATTCATGGAATGCAAGTGTTTATTAGCAAGAGGCACATAAATACTAGCTTAGAGGAGAAAATTGGAGAATATATATACCATACCACAAGTCTCATGGTTTAAGTATCTTGGATCCATTATACAAAATGACAAGCAGATAGAGGGAGATTTCAACCATAGGATTCAAACAGATGGATGAAATAGAGGAATATTTCAAGTGTAATTTGTGATTAAAAAAATACCGCTCAAGCCTATGGAAAAACTTTAATGCACACCTATAAGATTTGTTATGCTGTATGAAATTGAACGCTGGGAAAAAAAAAAGCCGACAAGAAAATAAGTTCAGCGTTGCAGAGATAAGAATGCTACAATGGACGAGTGATGACATAAGACAAGATATGATCAAGAATGATATCATTAAAAAAAGGTAGGGTAGCTCCTTTTGTAAAAAAAAGATGGTAAAATCTTGTCTTAGGTGGTTCGAGCAAGTGAGGAGAAGGCCCATAGAAGCATCAGTGTATATTGGATGGAAGATAATCCACTAGTTAGAAGTAGAGGAAGACTAGGGAATACTATAAGTCCTACCATTAAGAAAGATTTAGAGTTAAAAGATTTATCTTTAGACATGATTCATGAAAGAACATTATGACGTTTGATCCATATAGCCGACCCCACTTAATGAGAAAAGACTTTGATTGTTGTTGTTGTTGTATGAGGAATAAAATTACAAATGAGCATCACTAAATGTATGAAAAATGTATTTTAACCGTTAAAAAATGTGTGTGTGTGTGTGAGAGAGAGAGAGAGAGCAATCAGTGAACATACCAGTAAAATTCCTTCCACACTGGTCCTCATTCCTTCTTTCATATAACTGAAGTTTAGAAACAAAGGAAATAATTATATTTCAGAACCATTTGGGTATATAATGAATTTGAGCAGAACACAGGACAGGACAGGACAGGACAAGGAACAAGTAAAATGATTATATAAGAGGAAGTCCAGTTCTCCAAAGTTTACCATTTCCTTCCCCTTTTCACTAATTGATTTTGCTCCTAGATTCAACCAGAGAAGTATGCAAAATTTCAAAACCATGTCTATGTGACAAATTAAGCATTCAAATTACTAATTACATTTTTTTTGCTCTGTTCTGTACTTATGTCTTAAAATTATTTCCTCGTTCCCAACACCCCTCTCGAAAGTGAAGTTTTTATTTTATTTTATTTTATGGAATAAGTTTTTGATGTTCTTCAGATGTATACTTACAAGAGAAAATACTAAAAAAGGAAAAATTAAAAAAGTCCATGTCATGTGATTCCCAAAAAAGGTGTTTGATAGCCGCCCATTGATTAAAAAAGTGTACATTAGACAGTATAAAGGGAGAAATAGGGATAGGAGTTAACCATTCTATTTCAAGAATGACAGCTGTTATAACTGTAATAGAACCGGTTATGAGTTAAGTGCCACAGGGAGAGTTAGTTTTTTTTTTTTGGGGGGGGGGGGGGAATGAATAAAAAGACAAAAAGGGTAGGAAAGAAGAAACAGAGTAAAGAAGTGCATGTTAGATCAATCTTGGGAAGCTTTTCGAATGGTTCCAACCTCCATGATGCAAAACCCGTATGAAGTTTTGCTAAGCCTGAAGCAAACCAATTAGATGGAGCAACTCAGGGAGCAATTTGAGTTGTATGCTGAGCCCCTGCGTAACACTGACCCAGAATACATCCAGTGTAAAGCCAAGGGTTATCCTCCTGCCAGGACAGCTACTGTGAAGGAAGCAACCAGGTTCAAGGTTAGAAAAGGAATGTAGGAAGTAACTCAGAGATAGAGGCAGCTCAAAAAATATGTAGGGAGAGGGGACCAAGGGTAAAATTGGGGGAGCTAGAAGACTAACAGCAAGGATCATATTTTTTTTGGGGGGGGGGAACAGCTTAGATATGGTTATTAGAAGAAGAGCTGGAGGAGGAAAAACGACTCAGCACATAAAGGCACACAAGCTGGAGTGAGGATCTATAGCTTTCATTGTATAGCATTGCTGGATGGACCTCTCAGGGTTCTTTACAGTTGTGGGGGAGTATCAATGGAGGGAAGGTGAGGGTTTTGAAAGACAACGGAGCATCTCACAACTTTATAGATAGCAAGCTTGTCCAAGAATTGAGCTTACCAGTTCAAGAAACCCTGAAGTATTGTGTGGATGTAGGGGGTAGACACAAAACCAGTTGCGAAGGGGTATTGTAAGGGAGTCAACATGCAGTTGCAAAATTTGCCGGTTCAATATTGCTATGGACTTTATCGAGGGCCTTCCCAAGGCAAATGGCAAAGATACAATCCTAGCAGTGGTTGACAGATTTTCCATATATGGCCACTTTTTGGTTTTGGAACACCCTTTCTTGTCCAAAGAAGTTGCTACCTTGTTCCTACGAGAAAATGTTAATTTACATGGGTTTCCAACTTCATTTGTATCCGACTGGAATAAGCCTTTCCTCAGCTGTTTTTGGTCAGAAGAATTATTCAGGTTGGCTGGTAACATTTGAAAGTTAGTTCTACGTACCATCGTCAATTAGATGGGCAAACCGAAGTGGTAAATATAGGTGTATGAAAACCTATTTATGCTGCATGACTGGTTCCCATCTTAAACAATGGCCACATTCCTAAGTTGGGATGACTTTTGGTAGAAATTAAGCAAGGGATCGCATGAAACTGCAGGCTGGCGAGAAAAGGCGGGAGGTGGAGTTTGGGTGTTTCTAAAGATGCAGCCCTACAGATGCAAGTCGTTTGCTAAACCGGCGTATGAGAAGTTTGGCCCCAGGTTCTATGGACCTTACCCAATCTTGCAAAAGGGTGGGGTAGGTTGCTTAGAAGCTTCAGTTGCCCAATCATAGCCAAAATCATCAGGTTTTTCATGTCTCACTACTGGAAGCAGCTGTATCCCCCACCACTCAGCCATATCAGCTTCCCCTTATGTTGACTGAAGATTTGATATTGGATGGCTGCCTGGGATTGTGGTTCAGATTCGAGCAAACTCGAGTAGAAATCAACAGGTGATGGAAGGATTTGCCATCCTTTGAGAATTCCTGGCAGTCCGTGGAATCCATTCACAAGACACCATAAATGGAGAAATAGTGATGGGATTATTCGTTCTATTTTACGAATGGAAGCTGTCATAACAGTAGCAGGAGCAATTAGGGAAGTTAGTTCGGGAGGCTAAGGAATAAAAAGAAAGGGCCCTGGAAGAGAGTAGGAGAGAAGAAACAAAGTAAGGGAGAGATAGGGCCTCTCGAAGTCAAGTGACTGAGTGAGAGTCATTTTTTGTAATTCTTGATCAGCTCTTGCCGTACCAGACGTTCCGAGTGAATAAAGTTCGTTCGTTTTTCTTTTACTTTCTGAACCAACCTAACAGTTTTCATAACCAACATTCTAAATGGAAAAATCTAACGAACAAGCTTTAGTTTCTAAGATTTAAGTAAAGTATAAAGGGGATTTGGGGTGGTGGGGGGTTTTCTAGGGTTTTCGGGATGATATTCTGTGACCGAACCAGTAACGATCCTATTAAATTAAAGGGGGTGGAAAAAATGAAAACAAAAATGAAAGAGAGAGAGCGAGATGAGAGATACAAACTTGACTTTCATGCGAGCGAGACGATCAGCAACGGAGGTGTCCTTCTCCATCTTGGGCTCCTTGGTACCGAAGGTGTAGCTGGACAACGGGTATGTATTCACCACCTGAGATGACACCATCTTCTCTTCTCTTGTATTGTATTGTGTTTGAGGGAGCTAACTAAAGCAGAGGAAGAAAAGAGAGAATGGAAGCAGAATGAGCTGAAATGGTGAATCAGTGTCGGTTTGAATTTTTAGAAGATGGCCGAATTGGGTTTGCGTAGTTGTATTGTTTCTGCCTGTTTGCCATTCATTCATGCTGCAAGCAAACAAACTCCCTAAACCAAATCACGACACCAGATCATGGGCCGGTAGCCCGCTCCCAAAACCCAAATCTAGCTGCGAGTTACATTTTGAAAAATAAATAAATAAATATTGTTTTATTTAAATAAATTAAAAGTGTTTTGAAAACATAATTATTTCTTTAATAACGTTAAATTTCAGATTAAAATAAATAAAAATGAAATTTGAATTTAATTTATATACACCATTAGTGTAAAAATATTTTATACATGCATCCAATGATGTGTTACTACATCATTTAATGAGTATGACAAGTCATGTGTTTTTAAACTCATTAAATGATGTGTCATCACATCATTTGATGTATGTGTAAAATATTGTTACACCGACGGTGCATATAAATTAAACTCACGAAATTTTCCCATAAGAATGAAAAATTACATTTAGCTTTTGTATCCGACATGTCGCGGGTTCGAGTCTCCACTAGTCCCCTTGGAGTGAGGTAAATGTAATTACTTTTGTAAGTGTTGAAAGAGCCTAGAAGTCTTCTCTGTCTTAGACTGAGGCGTCATCTCCTCACCCTAAATTTTTTATTATAAAAACAATAAATAAATTACATTTAGCTTTTGCAGGTAAATTTATTTGCAAATGGAAAATGCTAATTTTTTTTATGAAAATCCAAATCTATTACACGAATTGCCCAGTTTTCTATTCACCAACATTTAATCCTCGATTGTGTATGGTCATTTTCTCCCTTTGTTACAGTTTGGTACGATTTTTTCATAACATCTAGTATTCTTCTTTGCAAATTAGATTTGATTAGTTTTTTTTGTACCCAAAAAAAAAAGATTTGATTAGTTTTCAACAGAAATGTTGTCCAATTAAATAATTAGGTGATGTAAACTTATATTGTTAAGTGCTGATATGACAAACGTCGCCACATGTCAAAACTTAATTAGGTTATAGGCCACGTCTAAAATGCACCAGCAAAATAGGTGCGGCATCGTGCCGCAATAGTATTAACTATTAACAACCATTAGATTTTGCAGTCTCACATGATTTGTGGTGAAATCTCCACACAGAGTCTGACCCTTCAAATTTTGTCTCTCAGCTTCTCAATAGATGTCATTCTCTCCACTTCCCCTTCCGAGTCAGCCTACGACGGGTCTTCACGGCGGGGATGGGGTGCCGCGTCAGCTGTCAAAACGCAGTGGAACGGGGAGATCCAGCATATCTATGGTTAGGGAGGGATAAAATGGAGAGAAAGAGAGGGACTGAGGAAAGAAAGGAAGATCGGTCGGGGTTACTGGAGCCGCACGCGACAGTAGCGGGTTTGGCCACTGACGGTTGCTTCGGCGAGGCAGAGGTGCGCTCCTTTGTAGGGGAAGACGTCAACAACAAGGGGGATCCAGCCATGCTTCCTCTTTTTTGAAACCATTCTTGATTTTGTTACTGTTGTGGGTTCTTTTTTTTTTTTTTTTACAAAGGCGTTTGCGATTCCAGTGTCGTGGTCACCGTAGTTGACTGTCGTGATGTGCCTTATACGGCTTATGGTAGCGATCCTGGATCTTGGTGTGGTGGTTGGGTTCCATTGTGATGGTACAATGGTGGAGCGGAGCTCACCGCTGTTGAGGAAGAGAGGGTTGTGTGGGTAAATCTGGTGCGGAGGGTTACACAATTAGATCTATATAACTGACTAATCTAATGGTCAAGAAAAGTGCAGCACATGCACCACCTATATGGTGGTGCACTGTAGAAGTCGCCTAGGTTATATAGGTGACATGTTACCTGATCCCCACATTCTTCTTCACTTTCCTCTCTATTATCTCACCCTCACCGTACACCCCTTCCTTTCTCCTTCTTTCTCTTCCTCTCTCCCTCTCATCTTAACTCAACTGTATTTTTTTATCTTTCATGACTCGACAATAAGTATATTATCAGTGGGAGATTAAACACTTACAGTAATTTTGTGAGTAAAAAAGTGTTTAGTAGGTTACTACAGAAAGATTTCCAACTTTCCAATAATTTCGGCTGATAAATATAACATTTGACTTCTTTGTAAAGTTTGTTAAGATAAATAAAAAGGAGTTAGTATCCAATTTTGTCCCTGAAAATTATAGGACCATATTATCATAGTCCCTTACATTATCAATATTTCAAATGTTAATCAGGTTTGTCCCTCTGATGGTATTTGCAAGGACTATAATAGAACATCAATCTATTTTGACCCTGTCATCCCAAATTGCCACCTTCTTGTTGTAGGACCCAATACCTATGTCCTGTATTCATCAGATCATGTAAATTTAATATTAAGGGAGAGGGAGATGGAGAGGGAGGGTTTGGAAAGAGAAAAGAGGAGAGTCCAAAGAGATTTCAAAGGGCAGCATGGGAAAGTGAATATGGTGGTGGCAAGGGAGAGGTTTACGGGAGAGAGGGAAGAAGCGAGGTGGGGGTGGGGGAAAGGGGAAAGTGAAGTGTAGGTGCATGTGTAATTGTTAAATGAGGTGACACTTGTGAGTTGGTAGTCCGGTAGCCACTTCAGCATAAAACTAATTGAGACGACAGTAGGAATCAAATTCAAAAGTTTTTGAAATGTTAGGGATTTTTTTATTTTTTTATTTTTTTTTACAAAAAATTGAAAAAAAAGGTCATATTTATAGGGACCTAAAACATATTTAATCCTTAATTTTATTTTATTGCTGAGAGATAAATTTAGACATAACATTGATGGGAAAAGCTTTGGTAGATGATAATAATTATGAAGCCGTCAAAAAATTGATCATTCAATAATATCTCAATTGATAATATAAATTATCATTTTCTAAAAAATAAGTTATTAATTTCTTTAAAAAAAACTAAATAAAAAAGGTCATACCATCTACTGAAAATTTGAAGCTATCTCATAAAAAATCACTTACATATTTTTCATCTCTGCAAATATAACATGTTTTACTTTTAGTCCCTGGAAAAAAATTCAGTGCCTACAACATTTAAAGTGTGTGGTTTTGTCCTTGCTATCAACTCCTATTAAAAAATACTTACATGGTTAACTAAAGTCCACTTTACCTTACCATGTGAGACTAGTAATGCCATGTGGTTTTGAGTTGGATAATAACATGTTGAGGATCATGGTTTCTCGTTCTCTTTCGTTTCTCCCACTCCCCTGTCTCCACCCCACCATCTTCCCCAACCACCCATCTTACTACCCCTCCTACCACCTTGGACCACCTCCACATCCATCCCCCATCAGCTTGCAACGAAGAGGAGGTAGATGTTGGGGTAAGTGCAGATGGAGGCAGTTGAAGGTGGGGTGGGAGGTAGTGGTCAGTAAAGAGGGTGGGGTTGGTGGTATGGACCAGGGAGGGGAAAGGAAAGAAGAAACCCTAATCTCCTTTGTGTCATCGTTCAACTCCGATGCCACATGTCATTACTAATAATGTGTGGCAAAACCAAGTAGATTTCTATTAGTCACGTCAACATTTTTGTAACAGAAGCCGATAATGTGGACCAAAATCAAACACTTATTGTAGAACAGCTTTTTTATGTAGGCTAAGAGGGAAACTCGTTGTATTTACTAGGATAAAAAGTATTTAAGCAGAGATGAATGATTATTTTATTTTATTTTTGATAAGGGAAATGAATGGTTATTTTTTTGGCCAAGAGGTCTTTGACCTCACTCCGGTATCTAGGGAAAAGGAGTCGTGACTAATCCGGAATTCAGCCAGTAAGTAAGTAAGTAAATTTTGACTCCAAATTGTTTCATCGTCGGGGATCGAACTCGGGTATTAGCGGAGACTGTCCCTTTAGATGGAGTGCGTTAACCACTCGTACCCAACATATTGGGAAAAACCAAAAGTTAAAAGAGTTTATAAGTAAAGAGCACTCCTCACCTTACAAGCCGATTTTATAAGGATGAGTTAGGCCCAAAATCATAATATGATATCAATGTCTATCTTAGATCCATTGGGTAATCCACCGCATCATACACGCACCAAACCCAATAGTGTTGGGCGTGAGGGAGTGTATTGGGAAAAACTCAAATCTCAAATAGACTTGAGGTAAGAACTTAAAAGAATATATAAGCAAATGACACTCATACCTTACAAGTCAGTTTTGTAAGGATAAATTAGTCCCAAAATCGTAATACAACCTTGGGCTTAAATATGAAATTGGTCCCCTAAAAATTTGCAAAGTTCGTTTTAGTCTCCCAAAAAAAATTTGAAGGTTTTTAGTCTCCCAAATTTCAAAATGTTTTTCTGTTCTTCCCTCATTCTGACGCTGTTATGATTTTAGTCCCTCAAAAGTTTTAAAAGTTCGTTTTTAGTCCCCAAAATTCTAAAAGTTCGTTTTTAGTCTCTGCCACATAAGCACCACGTGTGCGCCACAAAACGGCGTCAGCGACAGAGACCAACGGAAAACCATTTTCAAATTTAGGGACTAAAAACCTTCAATTTTTTTTTGAAAACTAAAAACAAACTTTGCGAATTTTTAAGGGACCAATTTCATATTTAATCCTAAAGTAAATTTCACACTGTTTTTGGTCAAAACTGTTGTTCTCATATTTCGTTTGGGAATTTGAAACGGTGTTTCAATTTCATTTGTTTGTTTTTTTTTCTGAAATGTTAAATGGACACACACATAGACACAGACACGTAGATCCTGTAGCAAAATACGGTCGCACGCCTGTTCAACAAAGGAATCACGTGCGTCCTTGTTTCCCTTTTCTCTTCTTTTATTTCATTTTCCCTCCTTCTTTCCTTTGCTTTCCCTCCTGCATCGTGAGTCACCATAATTTCCCTCCTTGCTTCACTGAGTAACAACACTGTGGGACTCCATTCTCCTAACTTTGTCAATCCATTCTCCCAACGCCATCGCGTTCTCCAAACGCCACACTGTGGGCCTCCTTGCTTCACTTCATTTTTGACTATCACTTGCGTTCTGTTGCTGTTGCAGTGAAACAGACACAATCGGCTTGGCAAAGCTCCATAGTTGGCGGGCGGATAGCGGTTGTTAATAGACTTACTTTGAGAAAACATGATTAAGTTCTTAGTTGCTATTGGTTGTGGTTCATGATCAAGATAAACATCTATTCTGGAAGAATTTATGCAGCAATTCGGGCCTAAAATTTCAAGGTAAGGAATACCAAAATAAAATAGTGTGATGCATAAAGTGTAATTTCCTCATCACATCAGTAACATTTAATAGTACCTGTGAAAAATGTCATTAGGTTTGTGCATTTCAGGTTTAGAGTGTTGCAGATTCCATCCAAAAATTTTGATCCAGCATCCCTACTCATTACAAGAACATGTTATACTGCTACTATTGAAATTCGTTTTAGTTTCTTTAACTCTTTTCTTTTGCAAACAAACATATTGTAGAAATTAGAGATAGTAAAAGTTGATGAGGAAAGGGTTATTCATTCTCTTACACATTAGGAATGAATTTACGGAGGCCTAACCAGTATACATCCTTTTATATATAGAAAAAGGAAAATATTTTCATAATTGTATAAGATTGATATTTTAATTAATTAGCTAAATAGTAATATGTTTTTTTTGTCTCTCACATCAGCTAATAAGAGGTCAGCGACAAGTTTTGTTGGCTCGGAAGGAATCTGATTCATATGAGCAATTGGGCTAAGTAATGCAGCTGATCTGAACATATTCAGCACTTGCCCTTGAGTTCATAGTAAGTAGTAATGTTTTCATTTGGTAGTAGTGTTCCAAAAAACATGTACTATATCCAACATTAAGCTTCATACAAAAGATTTCAAACTTTTTGGTGGTGGTGAAAATACAAAATCTTATACCTTTGCACTTTCTGTCAATAAGATGTCTGACTACCTTGTGTGATTTCAAGGCATTCTAGTTTAACACCACTAATACTTCCCACTTCACATGGTTTACTGAAATTGAAATGACGAGTTAGCTTTTCTCTTTTGACTCGCCTCTTTGATCTTCAAAATTTTCATCATTTGTAGGTTGGTTTCCTTTCTTTGTTGGAGGCCCTTTTTGCTTCTACTCTTTTGAAAGGGTACTTTATCTCTAAGGCACTCTTATTGAAGATGTATACCTGAAAATGGGAAGTTCCTTTGTATCTGAAAACCAGAACATGGCCATGAGCTAGAGAATGATGCTCGACAAATTGTTTCCAACCCTTTTGAAACCATATTTTGCCACCACTTTTTACCAAGTTTAATTTCCATGCTGCACCATTTGGAGGCTTAAGAGTTATAGTTTGCGGTAAGGCTTCTCCATATTTCTCCACAAATTCTCTTGGTATCATCTGTCAAACACACCATATTAATATATGCATGATAGAGCTCAGGCATGATATTTTAATTTGCATTATTTTTAAGTAACATCTATCAATTTTATACAGCTAATTATAACTCTAAATTCGAAACTAATCTTTTTCCCTGGTAAGAGGATAAGGTAAGGTAGATGCAGCTAGTATGACATGAGCCATGAGACTCACATTGTAGATGGAATCCAATATAAATTGCTGCTACTTTCCATATCCCCAAAAAATTATCAACTAAGAAAGATAATATTTGTTTCTTGTAAAATTTTGATGTGTCATAGTTTAATCCTTTTGTACCACTAATACGATGCTCATACTATATTTGTTATAGTAAATGGCAAGAAAAGCCGAAGAAGAAAAAAATTATCTTCAACTATTGGTCAAGGCTTTTAAGTCATTTTTCCTGAGCGAGCTAAGGCGCTCAAGAAAAACATGCATAATACAAATAGAATCTGTTAGATGCCTTGTATATCAATTGCCCCTCCAGTTTTGTAGTCCGATGCCATGGTACATGCTATATACTATACTATATTACCCACATCACTGGTCTTCAAAAAATAGAGAAAATAAATAAAAAAGAAGAAGAAAGAAATGGTGACAACAGGGACCATGTTTACCAAGGTTTAAGTTGTACATCAAGCCATGAATTAACAATTTAATATTAACATGTATTTATAAAAGCAAAGTTACCCAGGCATAAAAAGAGAAACTACTTCAAAAAAGAATCTGACTTAGAAAAGGTGAATTTTACTTTTGGGTTACAAATAATAATGCAACACAAAGGCTTCTGGGTATTTTGGGGCAGAAATGTTAATTCGTTTTTTGGCATCAAATCAATTACTTTATCTCATTTATCAGCATTCTGTGAATCTTTGTGGTCAAAAGATGTGTTAGTTTGATATGCAATTGTTTTCCTGATACTTGCAATTGTTTTCACAAGTCAGTAAATAAATGATTAATCACTTGGAAATATTTGGTTAATGTTTCTCATTATTTGGTTAATCGGTTACTCTGTCACTGCAACGGTTTTCAGAACTCAGTAAATAAATGGTTAATCACTTGGAAATATTTGGTTAATGCTTCTCATTATTTGGTTAATCGGTTACTCTGTTACTGCAATTGTTTTCAAAACTCGGAAATTAAATGGTTAATCAGTTGGAAATATTTGGTTACTGCTTCTCATTATTCGGTTAATCAGTGACTCCTACATTTGCAGTCCATTATCAATCATGTACAACATTTATGCTTTATAGTTATTTGTGGGTTTTAGTTTGTCAATTGAATTTTGATACGATAAGCTTGTAAATCGATGGCTTAATTGTGACATAACTTATGAAAGATCTAATTTGTGCAATTTTAGTGTGGCACCCACAGTTGGATATCGACGGATACCTCAAATAATTCTGTGGACTGTGGTGGTGGTGATGATGGTGAAGCTACCGGAGTTGACATTGTTAATGATGATCATGAAAAGTGGGAGCCTGTAACAGGGGTGTGCTTTTCTTCCATAGAGGAGTTTAAATCATTTTATGGCAAGTATGCTTCAAAAAAGGGTTTTGGTTGGAAGATTAGAACATCAAGAAAAGGAAAGGATGGGGAGATCTGCTACCTGATGCTAGCATGCACAAGAGAGGGGTCCCGAGCGTCAGAAATTCCATGTACGTTGACAACACGATCGACTAAGGTGAAAAATTGTCCTGCAAAGATTGTTATAAAGTTGGAGGAAGATGGACTGTTGTACGTTACAAAATTTGAACCCAACCATTCTCACGAGGTCAGCCCTACAAAGGCAAGGTTATTCAAGGCTAACAAGAAAATCAACCTCCATGTAAAGAGAACAATCCAAATCAATGATGAAGCAGGAGTGGGGATCAATAAGACTTTCCAATCTCTCATTACAGATGCAGGAGGGCATGAGCAGGTACCATTTTGTGAAAGAGACGTGAGAAATTATGTCCACAAAGAAAGGCGTGCGATTGGGAAAGAAGGTGATGCCAAGGCCTTACTAAGCTATTTTTGTCGAATGACAGAGCAAAATAAAGATTTCTTCTATGACATAGATATGGATGATAATTTTCATGTAAGGAATGTGCTTTGGGTTGACACAAAAAGTAGAGCTGCTTATGCATCCTTTGGAGACGTCGTCACTTTTGATACAACTTATTTGACCAATAAGTATGACATGCCTTTTGTTGCATTTGTTGGTGTGAATCACCATGGTCAATCAACATTATTTGGGTGTGGTCTGGTTTCTGCAGAAGACAAAGAGTCATTTGTCTGGCTTTTCCAATCATGGCTTCGTTGTATGCTGGGAAAAGCCCCTGAGGGTATTATCACTGACCAATGCAAGGCTATGCAAAATGTCATTGGGGGTAGTCCTCCCTACAACTCGTCATAGGTGGTGCTTGTGGCATATAATGAAGAAAATTCCTGAAAAGCTAAGCGGATATGGTGAATACAAGAGGATTAAGTCTGCAATGAAAGCAGTGGTTTATGATACAATCACATCAGCTGATTTTGAAGACAAATGGTCCTGCTTCATTGAAAAATTTGAGCTTGGACAGAATGACTGGTTGAGTCGGTTGTACAACGAACGTCACAGATGGGCACCAACCATCTTTGAAGAAATATTTACGGTGTATGTATACTTACTCCTGTTGATTAATGGGTCATTCTGATACTTCCTAAGTTTTCTAGACAACATTTTTCATATATGGTGAATGACTTGTAAATAAGTGGTTAATGGTGTGCATTATTTGGTTAATGGAAGAAAATCCTGAAGTTTCACTTTCACTATAATATATGGTTAATGAAGTGCAATTATTTGGTTAATTCTGTTTCTTATCTGGTTAATGGTTAATCCCTTGTATGTACTTCGGCAGGTATGTCAACAACACAGTGAAGCGAGAGCATACATGCTTTCTTTGACGGATATATCAATTCAACAACAAGTTTGAGTCAATTTGTGAAGCAGTACGATAATGCTATCAAGAGTAGAGCCGAAAAGGAATTTCAAGCTGATTTTCAATGCATGAATACAACAATTCCATGCGGGTCAACCTCGTCAATTGAAAAGCAATTCCAATGTGAGTATACTCATGCCAAGTTTAAAGAGGTTCAAGTTGAGTTTAGATCAAAGATGAATTGTGCGTCCTCTTTGAAGGCTATGGATGGTTGCATTGCTACTTACCATGTGTTGGAGGAGGTCTTAGTTGGAGATAGACCAAAAGTGAACGTGAACACAAGAAGGGGGGTTGAATTGTGTTGAAAACTTTTCGCAAACTATGATTTAAAAACACTTAGAACACAGGTTTTTCAAAACAGTTTGTTAAACGGACGCTGGAAATAAACCGGACGCTGGAAAAGCAGTTTGTGAAAACTTGTTTTTAACAGAGCAAGATAAAGATAAATAGAAAGCAATAAAGCAAGAGACACAGAGATTTATGCTAGTTCACTACCAAACTGGTAGCTACGTCTAGTCCCTTCGTTCCTGAAGGATTTTCCACTATAATCAATCTGATTACAATTTCCTCAAGAGTATTCTTCTGTCACAAGCTTGACAATACTCTTAACTTCTCAAAACGACTCAGTACATTCGAGCCTTTGAGGGAACAGCCTTAACTAGGCCAAAACAACTTTTACAAGTAAGTTGAATACAAGTATAAATAACTCTCACAGAGAGGATAAAAATTAAGCTCAATATAGAAATGCTTTCTAAAAGAAAGTGTCTGACGAAGTTCAGTTCTTGTAGTCCAGAGACTTGGCTCGAAACTTGATTGCTCACGAAGCGGTGCTTTGAGTATTGACTCTTTGTAGTGTATAGCAATGATGTTTGTTCTCGAGAAATGAAGCAATATTCTCTTGTAGAGTTTCTAGCTTTTTCAATGGATACCTTGGGGTATTTATAGGAGTTCTAAAGGATATTACCACATAAAGAAAATGGCTCATTTCCATTGAGTGAGGTGATTTCAAAAAGTTGTCTCTTTCTTCCTTTCCAGAGAATATCTCAGTAGTACACATTACCGTTTTCGTACTACCTTGCTTTTCACAATTGCTTGTACGATTTTTGTCTTTTAGCTAAAGGTGTCACCTTTGATACCTCGTACAACAATTTTAGCGCATAAGATCAAATTCGAAATCCGTTCCAAAAACTTCTGAGAGGAAGAGCAATTACGTGACCATCACGTGATATAAAATGAAGTTCAGACGCTCGCTCAGAATAGGAAGGTCGGACGCTCGTAGCAAATGGATAAGCTTTGTGTCACAAAAAGATAATTCCAGACGCTCACGAAGACAGTTTACTAGGATGAGTCGGATGCTGACACATGGAGTGTATCCTTCTCTTGAGAGCTTCTTCCTTCTTGTTTAAGTGGCTTAGAAATATATGTAATATTAGTATCTGCACACTTCAAGAATTGTTAGAACATAAATTGTTCTCTTGTGAATATTTTGTTATCATCAAAATTAATGAGGGTCTAAACTTCTCAATCGTTTAGGTTCCAACAATCTCCCCCTTTTTTATGATGACAAATATCCAAGGTTGATGAACAATTTTAAGTTTCAAATAACAGTTTCAAATAAGAGTTTTAAGGGTCTCCCTCTGAGTTCAACAACTTAGATAAGTATAGCAATAAAAGACGCTGAGATCGGATGCTGAAATGATGTTATGAATGATTGATTAGCATGTATATCTTAGCGTTCATCAAGCCTTTCTTAGCATGTGTAACTATTCATTTTATCCTTAGCGTGTTTATCTTAGCGTTCATCAAGCTTTTACTCCCCCTTTTGTCATCAGACAAAAAGAGTGTAAAAACACATCATAGTCAAAAAGCAAAATAGAAGAAAAATTTGAGTAATAAAGTCACAATATAATTGTACCAAAAAAATAAGAAATATCACTTAGTACCAAAACAATTTAAAACAAAACAAAGTTTAAGGGTTTTGAGGTAGAAGGTTGATTCGTTCCATGATGAGTTTCAGTTGCATTTCAAGCTCAGGAACTTTCAAACAGGTTGCCTTCATGGTTTCAAATTCCTCCTTAGGATTTGTAACCATTTCCACTGAAGATGTGGAGGGAGCAGATTCAGCTTCTGGTACACTGGCAACACCTGTAGCTTCTGAATCCATCTTCTTATGGATTTCAAGAACAGTTTGAGACAATTCAGATTTTATCTTCTTCCTATCCTTTGCCCATTGGAAATAATTATCTCCTGGTGGAAACCATTTGATAATTATTCCAAGTTTTCTTCTTTCAGACTCATAGAGGGCTTTATTTCTTTACTCAACCAGATCAGGAAACAGAAGATAATTGAAGATCATTTCTCTGTGTTGAAGAATGTCTCTGGTATATCCATCAAATTGTTCTGCAGCAGCTTCTCCAAACACATTGCCTAAGAAGACACTAAGGGCATCAAAGGAAAAGTTGAGGCCTTCATTTTTAGCAATGAATAGTCTTCTCAAAATTTCTCTGTCATCCTTGTCGATAGTCAGGGGCTCAAAACAAGGCATAATGGCTTTGTCTTTCCAAGACGCAGACCATTGCATCCAGCCAAATCCAAGGTAAAAGTGTTTCCAGACAAGATCCCATGGAGCATATAGCTTCACCAAGTTGAGCGGTCTAATCACATAACACATGAACATATCGTCAAAGTGAGCAGTTCCATGATTGGATTCAGGTACCTTCTCGATGATGCCAACAATAAGGATTGTTGCCTTCTCTGCATTACAGCAGTTGGAGGATCCAGTTCTCCATTGATCTTTCTTCAGAGCACTCAGATAATACCTTCTGGCACGATCTTCAGAGATTTTCTTTACCGGAAGCTGGGTGAACTCCTTGACCTTGTAGTCTCTGGGCGCTTTCTTATATTCCTTAGGCCCTATCTTACTGAATGACATTTTGCCAGGTGTAGCTTCCTTTCTTTTTCCAGGAATAGACCAAGGTAACCACCTTTGCCTATCTGGAACAATCTTTATAGAGACAGATGATGGGTCTCTATATTGTCCAATGACTTCAAGCCTTTTCTGCTCATAGCAATGAGCCATCATACAGGCTTCAGCTTCTGTAATCCATCTACCATATTCCTATAATGTAAGAGGTTCATTCTGGGGTAGGAACCTTGGTACATCAACAGAAAAGGGGATAGCCCTGCTGTTTGGTTTGGGTCTCAGCCTTCCTTTAAAAGACATCTCAACATTGTCTTTTCCATCCTTGAAGACAGCATTCATTGGAGGAGGTATCTCCAGTCTTGAAACTCCGGAAGTGAAGGTCTTCAAGTGCCATACAGATGGGTGATTGTAGATAGAGTTATATGACTCATATCTGACAAATTTTGGTCTAATGTCAAGAGGGACAGGTTTCTTTGGAATTAGGGCAGTAGTTTTTGGTGTCACTACTGTGATATTGTACTTGGGAGGAATGTAGGGTTTGAAAGGATTAAATGGAGGGACTTTGAAAAGAAGGTTAAAAGGATGAGAATGAAGTTTGGAAATGTATGAAGTGAGGGAGGTATATATGGAGGTTTGAGGTGAGGAGATGGTGAGTGTATTGGTCTGTGTTTGGGTAGGTTGTTTGAGGGCTATGGAAGTGGTTGTGTTTCTGGTTTTCTGTGCACGGGTTTGAATGGTTGATGGTTGTGCAACAGATATAGGTGGAGCAGGAATGGTATTATCAGTTTCAAAAACAGATACAGAATCATCAGAAGAATTCAGTACCTTTGGTTCAAGCTCAGACTGCCTGACCAATCTCTTCAGCGTCTGTCTAGGGGCAGCAGCTGGAGGCGGACGATGAATTGCCTTCTTTTGTGCACCGGACGCTGAAACTTGTTTCTCACCCGGCTTGCTTCTTTTCATCGGGACCGATCGATGGGAACGCGGTCCTCATCTTCTGATTCAGTCTTTCTTTTAGGTGCAGATGCCACCTTCTGCTTCTTGCTTCTTGTCTCCTCTTCTGGAGAATCAGAAGTCCTTTTCACACCAGTTACTGAAATTCTGGTGGTTTTGTCAAAAGTAGACTTTTTGCTAAGAGAGGGACCGGATTCTATTCCCTGTTCCTTTTTCATCTTCTTCATTTGTTCACCAGTGATCAATTTCATTCTGACCAAGCTGTTAACTCCGAAGGTGTCAGGAATCACAACACTTTCAGTGCCAAAATACTTCACATTTTCTTGATCTGGCAAAGCAGTCAGCTTGTTTACAACCAGATTCTTGGCCGTCATCTTAGTGAGCAGAACACCATAAGGAATGCACTTGTAGGTGTTTTTCTTGTCAGCAACTCCTTTCCTCGAATTAACCAGTGCATTAATCAGGTTGTTGTAAATCAATCTTGGCAGGTTTACCTTGTTACCAGCCATGTAGTGCCTCATAATGAACTTCTGTTCATAGTTGACTATGTCACTAGAGCCAGCCTTCAACCAGACGCTCTTGGTGATTATCTTGTGAAGAACTCTGTAATGACTCTTCAAATTCTTTGCAGTAGGAGTTTCACCAGATTCTTTCAACTGATTATAGTTCTCAAACAAATCCTCATTGACCTTCTCAATGCCATGAAATGCATCAGCCCAATCTGTGTAGTAAACGATACCTTCACAGGGACAACCAGTGACTTCAGAGATGTTGGTAACGGTAAAATGAACTTGTAACCTCTCACAGTTCCTTCAAAAATACCACCTTGGTGTAAACGAGCGTTACCCCAAAATTTCTTGATAGCAGTAACTAGAACCTCAGCCTGTTTCCAAAAGAAGTAGTGTTCCCAACCCATTGCCTTGAAACCACTGTAGAAGTCGAAGCCATAGAGTTTGAAGTTCTCTAAATCAACTCGATTTTCCAGCAAAACTTTTCCTTCAGCCATGGTGTCGTAAATGGCAGTATACTCAGAGGTTGTTACACCAGACATGATTGCAGTTGAGAGATAGAGAAATGGAGGTTTAGGGTTTTAGGACAGTCACGAAGAGAAGAGAAGGAAAACTGTTTTTCAGACTGAAAACAGAGAGAGTGATTGTGGAGCGAAAAAGAAGGAGTAGTGGGAAGGTTTTGTAATTGGTACAGTTACTTTTCAAAAACCTCTTCATTATCCGAGTATTAAAAATAAATATTAAAATAAAGATACTCCTTTTCATTAAATGCAGTTGCCAAAATAAAGTAAAAGATTTTATTGAAAACGTAAATAATCATGACTCAAATTAGGTGAGATGAGACGCTTAAGTTCCACACGAGCTTACCACGTGTGTGTTTCGGATTCTCATAGCTGATTCATCGGATGCTGAGTTATGATGCAGTTGACATATAAAAATGCTTACTTGTATGATGATGATGTCATACCAGATGCTCAAATGATATCTATCATAAGACGCTGAGATTATTCATTCTTTTATAAGATGGAAATTTAAATTTCTTCTTATAAAATTGAATCTATCTTCAGCAAGGGGTTTTGTAAAAATGTCAGCCCACTGGTGATCAGTGTCTACAAATTTGATTTCAAGTGTCCCCTTCTGAACATAGTCTCTTATAAAATGATGTTTAATCTCAATGTGCTTTGCTCTAGAATGCAATATAGGATTTTTAGTAAGACATATGGCAGATGTATTATCACAGAAGATAGGAATGTTACTCTCTTTTATCAAGTAGTCTTCAAGTTGATACTTCATCCACAGAAGTTGAGAAGCGCAACTTGTCACTGAGATGTATTAAACCTTTGTTGAGAGTGTAATAGTGCTTTGTCTTTTGCTTGACCAAGACACAAGATTAGCTCCAAGGAACTAGGCGGCCTCCACTTGTGCTCTTTCTTTCAATTCGATCTCCAAAGAAAGTCAAGATCACGAAACCTACTAATTTGTAATCTTTTGATTTCTTATAAAGCAAACCAAGATTAGTAGTTCCTTGCAAATATCTGAATATTCTTTTAACAGCACTTAGGTGTGATTCTCTAGGATCTGATTGAAATCTAGCACACAGGCAGACGCTGAACATAATGTCAGGTCTTGAAGTTGTAAGATAAAGTAGAGATCCAATCATACCTCTGTACATTTTCTGATCTACCTTCTTACCAATTTCATCTTTACTAAGAGTGCATGTAGGATGCATAGGTGTACACATAGGCTTGCAATCCAGCATCTTGAATTTCTTCAATAATTCTTTGATATATTTGCTTTGATGTATATAGATACCATCACTGCATTGCTCGATTTGTATTCCAAGGAAAAACTTTAATTCTCCCATCATGCTCATCTCAAATTCAGCCTGCATAAGCTTAGAAAATTCTTTGCAAAGGCTTTCATTAGTGGCTCCAAAAATGATATCATCAACATAGATTTGAACAAGTATGAAATGCTTGTTAGAGGATTTTCTGAAAAGAGTAGTGTCAACTAAACCTCTTGTAAATCCATTTTCCATTAAAAAGGAACTTAGTCTATCATACCATGCTCTGGGAGCTTGCTTAAGACCATATAGAGCCTTTTTAAGTTTAAAAACATGTTCTGGAAATTCAATATCTTCAAAACCAGGAGGTTGTTTAACATAAACTTCCTCAGTTATAAAACCATTTAGAAAAGCACTTTTCACATCCATTTGATATAGTGTTATCTCATGATGTGCTGCAAATGAAAGTAAAATGCGAATAGCTTCTAGTCTTGCAACAGGTGCAAAAGTTTCAGTAAAATCAATACCTTCTTCTTGTGAATAACCTTGAGCAACTAACCTTGCTTTATTTCTCACAACTTTACCATCTTCATCAAGCTTATTTCTAAATACCCATTTAGTACCAATAGCTTGCTTATCTTCTGGTAGAGTGACTAGCTTCCATACATCATTTCTTTGGAACTGATTTAGCTCATCTTGCATTGCTAAAATCCACCCTTCATCTTCCAATGCTTGATCAATCGTCTTAGGTTCCATTTCAGAGAGAAGTGCAAAATCAGCATGATCCTTGAAAGAGGATCTGGTTCGTACTTTATCACCAGGTTCTCCTATGATTTGATCTTTTTGGATGATTGGTTTTGTACTTCGAGCTTTTTCTTGCTTCAGCTTCTGCTTGAGTAGAATTCTTCGTCTAGTCACCACCGGATGATGAAGATGCACGTTCACGGTCTAACTTGTCACCGAGGTTTAATTCTGAAAATAACTCATCTAGCTCTGACATAGCAGTGTCAGGCTTCTTATCATCAAACTTGACATGAATGGACTCTTCAACTGTCAAAGTTTCTTTGTTGTATATTCTAAAAGCTTTAGATCTTTCAGAGTATCCCAAAAAGGTTCCTTTGTCAGCCTTGGAATCAAACTTACCAAGCTGATCTTTAGTATTCAAAATATAACAACTACAACCAAAAGGATGAAAGTAAGAAATGTTTGGTTTTCTTCCTTTCCACAATTCATAAGGAGTCTTATTCAAAATAGGTCTTATAAGAATTCTATTTTGAATATAACAAGTTGTGTTTACTGCTTTTGCCCAAAAATGTTTCGCAATATCAGCTTCATTGATCATGGTCCTGGCCATTTCCTTGAGGGACCTATTTTTCCTTTCTACAACACCATTTTGTTGAGGTGTTCTAGGAGAGGAGAAATTGTGGGAGATGTCATTTTCTTCACAAAATTTTTGAAAGTTTTCATTTTCAAATTCTCCCCCATGATCACTTCTAATAGAAGAAATACATATGTCTTTTTCATTTTGAACTGATTTGCAGAAAACAGTAAATACCTTAAAAGACTTATCCTTGTGGGCAAGGAATTTAACCCATGTCCATCTACTAAAATCATCAACAATGACTAATCCATATTTCTTTCCAGTTAAAGAGGCTGTCCTTGTGGGACCAAAAAGATCAAGATGTAAAAGTTCAAGTGGTCTAGAGGTCGAAACAACATTTTTTAAATGAAAGGAAGTTTTAACTTGTTTTCCTCTTTGACAAGCCTCACACAGGGCATCAGATTGGAACTTAAGATTTGGTAAGCCTCTAACAAGATTGTGCTTGTTTAATTTTGAGATTAACCTCAAATTGGCATGACCCAATCTTTTGTGCCAAATCCATTGCTCATCTTCAACAGACATAAGACACTTGACATCTTGTTTTGCAAGTTCAGAAAGATCAACTTTATAAATGTTTTGTTTCCTCTTTGCTGTAAAGAATATAGATCCATCATTTTTGCTTTTTACTGAACATCCATTTTCTGTAAAGACAACATTATAACCACTGTCACATAATTGACTTATGCTCAATAGATTATGTTTCAGTCCTTCAACATATAAAACATTATCAATAGAAGGATGAGAGCCTTTACCTATGCGACCAATTCCAACTATTTTACCTTTCTGGTTTTCTCCGAAACCAACGAATCCAGCTTCTCTAGGTCTTAGTTCTTGGAACATATGCTTTTCTCCCGTCATGTGACGCGAGCATCCACTGTCTAAGTACCAAGATAGGTGTGTTGACTTTGTTGCTAAGCAAGTCTGCAACATAGACTATTTTATCTTTAGGTGCCCATATCTTTTTGGGTCCTTTCTTGTTAGTTCTTGAAGGATACTTGTCCTTCTTAGTTGTAAACACAGTACACGCACTTTTCAAATGACCAGATTTATTGCAGTAAGTACAATGCAAACATTTACTATGATTATTGGATTTATCAGATGCTGAATCATTTTCCAAAAGAGGTTCATCTGATATATAACCAAGACCATGAGTTGCCGTCTTACTAACACCCCAAATCATAGAAGCTTGCTTGCTTCGAGTTACACTCTCTGCAAGAAACTTTTGAAATGCATGTTCATAGTCATTTGATTTGCAGTTAGGATTGTCTGTAACTACAGAGCTTTTAACTTGAGAGCTCTCGACACGGTTGCTTGTTGGCTTCCAGGACGGTTATCCACCAGACGCTGATTTTCGATTCGGTTCTCTTCATTGAGTACAGAGTTTTCATTGTGTAAAGAATGAAAATCTTGTGATAGTTTTGAAAATTTCTTTTTCAAATTCTTATACTCAATAGAGAGAGTGGCAGAATGCTTTAACAGATCATCAAATGCAAGTTGAAGTTCAGAATAAGAGTCATATATTATTACCTCTTCAACTTATTCTTCTGAATCAAGATCAGTGTCTGCCATAAGGGCAATGTGAGCTTCTTCTTCTTTATCTTCCTCAGAGGAGGATAAGTCAAGATCTTCCCATGTTGCCATGAGACCTTTCTTTTTTTCCTTGAAGGAGCTTCTTGTGGACTTTTCCTTAAGATTAGGACACTCGAATTTGAAATGTCCAGGCTTCTTACATTCATAGCAAATGACTTGGGCTTTGTCCTTGTCTTTGCTTTCCCTCTTGTCCTTTGTATCTTTCTTCTGAAACCTCCTTCTGAAGTTTCTCTTCTTCCACATTCTCTGGATCTTCTTAGATATGAATGCTAGCTCATCGTCTGATCCATCATAATCTCCTTCTGAAGCTTCATCATCTGATTCTTCTTCTTCAGCCTGAAAAGCTTTAGAAGTACTAGGTTTATGTTGATTAACTTTTAAAGCAATAGACTTACTCTTCTTGGTAGGTTCTTCTTCATTTAGCTCAAGTTCGTGAGCTTTCAAAGAACTCATAAGATCTTTAAGCCGAAGGACATTTAGATCTTTTGCTTCTTGAATAGCAGTGACTTTGGGTCTCCACTGCTTAGTCAAACTTCTCAGGATCTTTCTCACATGGTCAGGTGTAGTATAACTTTTTCCAAGGGCCTGCAACCCATGAACAAGTGTTTGGAACCTTCCAAACATAGTTTCAATGTTTTCTCCATCTTCCATTTTGAATAGCTCATACTGGCGAACCATCATGCTAACCTTTGTTTCTCTTACTTGGGCAGAACCCTCATAAGACAAAACAAGAGAATCCCAGATTTATTTGGCAGTATTAAACTTACCACGTTTATCATATTCTCTTTCTGTCATAGCACAGATGAGAATAAATCTAGCCTTCTGATTGGTTTGATATCTCTTTTTCTGATCATTAGTCCAGTTTTTCCTAGGTATTGCAACACCAAGGGCATTAGCAGGAGAAATGTATCTACTTTCAACTATATCCCACAAATCAATATTTTGTGCCTCAAGGAATGCTTTCATCTTATCTTTCCAGTAATCAAATTTTTCTCCATTGAATAGAGGAGGACGGTTCATATGACCACCTTCAGCAGACATGTTCACAGTAGGATCTTTACTCTTAACACTGTTAAGTGCTCTACCAAGAGGTCGAGCTCTGGTACCAACTGAACGTAAACACAAGAAGGGGGGTTGAATTGTGTTGAAAACTTTTCGCAAACTATGATTTAAAAACACTTAGAACACAGGTTTTTCAAAACAGTTTGTTAAACGGACGCTGGAAATAAACCGGACTATTTGGAAGCAGTTTGTGAAAACTTGTTTTTAACAGGGCAAGATAAAGATAAATAGAAAGCAGTAAAGCAAGAGACACAGAGATTTATACTAGTTCACTACCAAACTGGTAGCTACTTCTAGTCCCTTCATTCCTGAAGGATTTTCCACTATAATCAATCTGATTACAATTTCCTCAAGAGTATTCTTCTGTCACAAGCTTGACAATACTCTCAACTTCTCAAAATGACTCAGTACATTCGAGCCTTTGAGGGAACAGCCTTAACTAGGCCAAAACAACTTTTACAAGTAAGTTGAATAAAAGTATAAATAACTCTCACAGAGAGGATAAAAATTAAGCTCAATATAGAAATGCTTTCTAAAAGAAAGTGTCGGACGCTGAGTTCAGTTCTTGTAGTCCAGAGACTTGGCTCGAAACTTGATTGCTCATAGAGGCAGTGCTTTCAGAGTATTGACTCTTTGTAATGTATAGCAATAGTGCTTGTTCTCAGTAAATGAAGCAATATTCTCTTGTAGAGTTTCGGCAGTTTCTTCAATGGATACCTTGGGGTATTTATAGGAGTTCTAAAGGATATTACTGTTACAGTAAAAATGGCTCCTTTCCATTGAGTGAGGTGATTTCAAAAAGCTGTCTCTTTCTTCCTTTCCAGAGAATATCTCAGTAGTACACATTACCGTTTTCGTACTACCTTACTTTTCACAATTGCTTGTACGATTTTTGTCTTTTAGCTAAAGGTGTCACCTTTGATACCTCGTACAACAATTTTAGCGCATAAGATCAAATTCGAAATCCGTTCCAGAAACTTCTGAGAGGAAGAGCAACTACGTGACCATCACATGATATAAAATGAAGTTCAGACGCTCGCTCAGAATAGGAAGGTCGAATGCTCGTAGCAAATGGATAAGCTTTGTGTCACAAAAAGATAATTCCAGACGCTCACGAAGACAGTTTACTAGGATGAGCCAGATGCTGACACATGGAGTGTATCATTCTCTTGAGAGCTTCTTCCTTCTTGTTTAAGTGGCTTAGAAATATATGTAATATTAGTATCTGCACACTTCAAGAATTGTTAGAACATAAATTGTTCTCTTGTGAACATTTTGTTATCATCAAAATTAATGAGGGTCTAAACTTCCCAATCGTTTAAGTTCCAACAAAAAGAGTGTATATATATGGTTGTGTTTAATCTTGAAAACCATGATGTCTATTGTGAATGCTCATTGTTTGAGTTTAGAGGTATTTTGTGTCGCCATGTGCTCTGTGTGTGTACTAAAGAGAGGCTTAAAAGTGTGCTCGATAAGTATGTTCTAGCAAGATGGAAGAAAAATATTAAAAGGAAGCATTCATATATTAAGAGCGACTCTTGTGTGTGGAATTGAAGCCCGCAGGATGGACAGATTTGATAAATTGTGCAAGCATTTCTATGAGGTCGCTGAAGTAGCTGCAGAGTCTGAAGTTGTAACTAACGCACTCAATGAAAGACTCCATGAATTTAGTTCTAATGTGCCCACCATGGATGCTACAACGCAGGATGTTAACAAAAGTCTCATTGCTGAATCAAATCCAGACAATGTTACCGGCATTCGCAGTCCATTGCGAGTCAAACGTAAAGGACGACCTCCTACAAATAGAAAAATGGGGGTAGTTGAAAAAGTTACAAGAAGGGCCAGGAAGCGGTCAAAGCATACCGAAGACAAAGAGACCACCAAGGTATGTGTTTTTCACAAGCAAGACTGTATTAACCATATACAACACAACATTAACCAGTAATTTGAACCCTGTTAACCAAATATTTTGAAACAAATATGCAGGAGGCAAACACTGGGCTGGTGGGTAATCAGAGCCGAAGCAGCGTCCGTGTAGAATCATCTGTTGAAGTTGTCACCGGTGGAGATTTGTTGGATGCAAGCACCGTGGTTTGTGTCCATTATAAGATTGTCGTTAATGTGTAGACTTTGTTTTATTATGTGTTGTGGGTTAAATGTACGCAATTTGATAGATGATGAGCCGAAAATTTATTATTTGTTTTAGGTTAAATGTACGCAATTTTATAGATCATGACCTGGAAATTTATTATTTGTTGTGGGTTAAATGTACGCAATGTGTAGACATTGTTTTATTATGTGTTGTGGATGATGAGCTGGAATTTATGTTGATTGATTGATTGTTTTCCTATACAGTCATTTGGAGGTAATATATCATTCATGGACCTATTGACAACGTCCGATGTTGACTTCATGGGGTCCTCGCAGTTCACTACAAATTTGGATGATTAGACAGATTTTCGAACTTATTTGTCTTGACTAATGACATGTTTTGGTATATGGTTGTCACATATTTACATGGGTTGGAAGATTAGGGTGACAATTATTACATGATGGTATGGTGTTCATCAGTCCTTTATTGTGCTCATTAACATCGTGGTACATTTTTTAGTGTTTAACACTTTACTAACAAACACCATTGGTTGTGCAGGTTAGTCGGGGAACCCAACACCTTTGTCATTTTTTGATGTGTAGGTAGCAGCACAAAAGAAACCATTATTTTGTAAAGGAATCAGGGTCATTTTTTGATGTGCAAAACGCTTACCATGTATATGTAGTTCATGCATGTTGGTGGGGTGCAACTCACTTTTGTCACTTTTTTGCATGACAAAACCACCACTTGTTGTGTATTTATTCAGACAATCTTATTTAAATGATTATGTATATATATCAAAGGAAGCTGCATGGTTAATGATCAGTATATGGTTTATTCCTTTATTGTGATGCTTAAGTCATTTTGCACAACCCATCAATTATGTAGCTAATCAAGTTCACCTATATGGTTAAGTCTACTAATTTCCATTTTTATTTGTAAGAAGTTTCAGTTTGCAAATAAAATAAAAAAACACTAAGGAATAGTATAATTTCATTAAAAAATGGAATGGTATAATATCTGGTTAATAACATATTGCAGCAATATCTGGTGAATGCAAAACTGAAGTTCCATTTATATATCCGGTTAATCAAGTTCATTTATGTGGTGAATGCTTCACAATATCCGTGAGCATAAATCGAAGTTCCATTTATATATCCGGTTAATGAAGTTCATTTATCTGGTGAATGCTTCACAATATCTGGTGAATGCAAACTCGATATTCAATGTATTTATCTGGTTAATGAAGTTCATTTATCTGGTGAACGCTTCACAATATCTAGTGAATGCAAAACTTAAGTTCCATTTATTTATCTGGTTAATGAATGTCATTTATCTGGTGAATGCTTCACAATATCTGGTGAACGCAAACTCAATATTCAATGTATTTATCTTGTTAATGAAGTTCATTTATCTGGTGAATGCTTCACAATATCTGGTGAATGCAAAACTTAAGTTCCATTTATTTATCTGGTTAATGAAGTTCATTTATCTGATGAATGCTTCACAATATCTGGTGAACGCAAACTCGATATTCAATGTATTTATCTGGTTAATGATGTTCATTTATCTGGTGAATGCTTCACAATATCTGGTGAATGCAAAACTTAAGTTCCATTTATTTATCTGGTTAATGAAGTTCATTTATCTGGTGAATGCTTCACAATATCTGGTGAATGCAAACTCGATATTCAATATATTTATCTGGTTAATGAAGTTCATTATCTGGTGAATGCTTCACAATATCTGGTGAATGCAAAACTTAAGTTCCATTTATTTATCTGGTTAATGAAATTCATTTATCTGGTGAATGCTTCACAATATCTGGTGAATGCAAACTCGATATTCAATGTATTTATCTGGTTAATGAGGTTCATTTATCTGGTGAATGCTTCACAATATCTGGTGAATGCAAAACTTAAGTTCCATTTATTTATCTGGTTAATGAAGTTCATTTATCTGGTGAATGCTTCACAATATATGGTGAATGCAAACTCGATATTCAATGTATTTATCTGGTTAATGAAGTTCATTTATCTGGTGAATGCTTCACAATATCTGGTGAATGCAAACTCGATATTCAATGTATTTATCTGGTTAATGAAGTTCATTTATCTGGTAAATACTTCCCGTTAACTGGTGAATGCAAAACTTACGTTCCATTTATTTATCTGGTTAACAAAATACATTTATATGGTGAATGCTTACCATTATCTGGTGAATACAAAACTCCGAAACTTAACACGTTTCATTTATGTACCATGTTTCATTGTGAGAGTATTCTTTATTTTTAGCAAACACCATCAACAGTATTTTCTATAACAGATTATATAGTAAGTATCATTTTTGGCCAATTTATTTTGGTCTACCACGAAATAGTTATTGTTGCATATATCTAATCTTGTTAATATCAAACAGGATCATGGATCTTGTGGCTACCGTGTGTCCGAAGACGAACTCCTCGCCAACACAAGCATTGTTCCAATACAACATAGCAGGCAGAAATGACTCCATGAATTTTGGGAGAAATCACATGCAATTCTGATAATCCTTCACCTGTGGTAGAAATCCCTGCTGTAAACCTGATAAATAACCATAAATAAAGCGTCCATACATAAACATAGATTTCCCTAACAAGCATCCATACATAAACAAGATGTACATATTTTTCCAAACAAGCGTCCATACATAAACAAATTTTCCAAAAGAGCCCTAAAAAAAGCAATAAACATTAGTTGCATTACAGTCATCCATATCCTAAAAAACATGATCTATATTACCCACAAAAAGATCTTCCCCACCCTATCTCCTAAAACCAAGGCCAATGAACAATTACTTCTTCGTGGTCCTATTGTCCCTTCTCACATACGCCCTGGTGACTGCCCTGGTGACATATGGGGAGTCAAGTATTACACTTTGGGTGCGCGTCCTAGGGCCACCCTTTATTCTTGTGGCTATATTTGAACTACGATTTGACGCACCCTCCCCATTGTCTTCACCTGAAAATAACAGCCGAAATTGTAAATGGTAAGTTGGCTATCTTTTTAATAAAATGATATAGTGACCAATGTGCACTATGCATATAAATCTTCCAACAACTTGAAACATATCCAATATTCTCAAAAGTTAACACTATTTTATAATACAACTTGAAACCAATATTTGTTCTTCAGCCAATTTAAAACAGTCTTAGTCCAACCAGTTAAATAATGGATACTTAATGGTACACTTACCGGTTTGTCCTTCAATAAGGGCCTCCTCCAGTCCACATGCCATTGCTGTTGGAGGCTCAACAGTTCGGGCATCAGCAACCATCCCAGTATAACGTACCATTTCTAAACCTGCATAGTGTTTGTTCCCTCTCAAGTTAAATATTGAAATAGCACTTTAGGCAACCATCCCTATCATTTATAAATATATACTTCGTGAAATATGCAGAGTAGACTGAAGGAATTTGAAAATAGAGCCATTTGGAAGTGTAAAACTTTTGACATTTCAGGCTTGCAAAAAGCTGACAAAATTGTTTAAATCCTTGGGGGTGAAGGAGGTTTTTGATTCAAGTTGCAGTATGGATTTTGGTAAAAATTTTAACTTGGGTTAGATATGATAGGATTGTCATTCTCCTTTAAATTTTTATGATTATTTGAAAATTCTGAATTCTGATCAAAAGCCTAAATGTAGTTTTCAACATGAAATTATTCTTTCGTACAGTTAAAGCATAAAAGCTTGCAGAGTCCCAAAAAGCGCAGTAACCACACACCTGTTTGAATATCTGGACCTCCTATGCCACCCACGTTGGCATACAAATCAGGAGCAGGAGTTTGGTGAAGAGGAGATGCATCATGATGCCTACCTGAACTAGAGCATCCACCATACTCATTCCTTTGGCGGCGGGTGATCGGCGACGAGAAGCAACCTCTTTCAAGCTTCTGATGTCCGCCTCTAGAGCCTTTATATTGTCTTCATGCTCCCTATGCTTCTCTTCATGCTCCCTAAGCTTTGCCAACACTTTTTCATGTTCATCAACACGTACATATTCGTGTTGTTGGCCCAGCTGCAGTGCATCCCTAACAATATTTTCTTGAAGCTCAGCAGCTGTTGCTATTAAAGCAACAGTTACCTACAAAAACGACAAGCACATTAAATACTTATTGTGTATATAAATTTCAGCATATTAAAGAAATAATGGACAACCATAGTTACCCTGGCATTTTGGAATGCTTCCTTCATTTTCTTATTTCTCAACGCCACGGTTGGCCAATTGAGAATTCTTGGGAAAGGGTGCTCAGGAGGGGTTGTAGGTGTTTCCCCAATGGACAAGTGGTTCATTGCCCAAATCTATACAACAAAGATTAATGACCAATTATAAGGTATCAAATTTTTTTAACATAACAAAATATGATGATATAACATATGCGAAAATAGATACATGTAGGATTGCAGTACAGCCACACAGATGTATCTGGTGCTCATTTGTCCCCTTATCTTTCGCAACAACAGCTTTTCTCAAGTTGCTAATCAGGTAATCGTACACCGCTGTTGCCCAATTGAAGGTGTGGGTTGCTTCTAGGTCATCTAGCAACCAAACATAATCGGTAAACACCGACCTCCCTGTTCTTAGAAAGTAAAACTCTCCAAAGGCAAGGAGTATGTATGTCCTCATAAAATCCCCCTCATCCTTAACAACGACTAACTTGTTGATGATATCCTCAATGGTCACCTCACCCCGTTCGAACATTGACATCGTACAACATTGGTCATCCTCTGCCCCTACCACAGGATCACCTGTCGTTGGGAGCCCCAATGTTAAGCATACGTCAGCAGGGGTAAAAGGGACCACCGTACCCCTAACAATGAATCCCCGACCAGCCTTATTCCACCTTTTAACAAGTTCCCCCAACAACACGTTTGAAATCTTCATTTCTTTGGACAATTTGCTGACCCAATGGAATGAGGTGGTCTTCAAATATGTAAGTTGATTGTTGGTAAGCCTTTCGTTCACATCAAACAAGCTTGTTGGAACACAAGCATGCCTCAAACGAACCTGCCAAGTATCATTAAATGTCAGTTGGATTGTAAATAAATCACACACGGGAAAATACAAATAGTTACGAAGTTTCCTTACATTTTTATCATTTGCACCAGCCATATTCCTTGCTTAGAAACCCCTTCTGTGTAAAACAACAAAGGGTTCAGTATATTTTTAAGAAAACTCAAAATGCAAACATGAATGATAAGGCTCAAAAAATTCAACGGAGCAAATTGAAACATGAAACAAAGGGGGAACAGCGGATTGCAGATCTAAACCCCAAATAATATCTATATCCTTTTTATTATTTTCTTTTAAAATTGATCCAAAAGCAATGAATAAGGAAACAAGAACCACGATCACACTCAAACTCCAAACTTAACTACAATATCCATGTCATTGAACAAATTAAAACAAACCCAGAATAAAAAAACCCACAAACACACTCAGATCACCAAAATTTAGAAGGAATCCATGTATATAGAATTATAGTAAGTTCATAATCTACTCTTGTTCACACTCATACAAATAGATACATATGGAGATATAAATCTACTCCTATTCACACTCATACATATAGTAAGACAAGTAGCTTAGGCAAAATTTCAGAGTCCCTTAAAAGGAACTGACAACATTCCTTCTCCCTCGGATACTAATCTTCCAATAGGAGTATCAACACATATGCCAAACAAGGAAAAACAAAAAGAGTTCCTCTAGATGGACATTGGACAAACACATACGGACACTGAATTCCAACCAAAGCATCAACACAATCAATATTCACTATATAGTTTTGTCCAACATAGCTTCCACCTTAAGCGTGAAAATATTCATATTTATAATACACATCAGCAAAGGATTTTACAAAGCAGGGAAAACACAAAATTCAGTAGTGGGTTTCTCTATTGTTAAGCACTCATTATACTCATAATGCCACAAAACAGATATGGAGAAAGAAAAGTGAAAGAGTAAAATTCTTCAAAAGCATCTCATTTGCTTAAGAACTTTAATTTTCCTGACAGAAAAATGTTTAGGCTGAATGATGGAAGGAGAACTATAAGATTTCATTGAAACAAACAAACGCACAAAATGTCAGTCACAATGATGCAATAGGGCCTAGTATACAATTCTGCACATAAGGATACAAACTAAAATAAAATTTACACACAAGAGCTGTATCATGCCACCTAAAATACAAATCAACGTGATTGTAGAGCTTTGGATGGATAATAATACCAAACCACAGTCACTTAAAGGAGGAATGAATATAAAGAAAAACAGAAAATCATTGCAGAAAATGCAACACAGAAATATAAACAAAAAATGAAGCATGATGAACAAATATAGGAGGTACACTTAACCAAAATTTTGCAATTTCTGAATTGAAAGACCTATATGGTTTAGCAAATTGAGGTGAGCTGACAGTTTCAATCTTGACCCAAGTTCAAAAGCACTTGAAAGGTAAAAAGCGAACGAGAAGGGTGAAGAAAGCGAACCTTGGCTTGAGGAAGCCGCGACTGAACGACGGTGCCAGTGACCATGAGTGTTCAACGAGAGACAGAGATAGAGAAGGAGAATCGGCGACCGAGGGAGCTTCTGGAGGATGGAATGAGCCTTCGTTTGGAAGGAGGGAGCTTCGCGATGGAGGGACGCTAGGGTTCCTTTTTGGTTGCGATAGTGGTTGATTTCTGTTTATCTCAAATGAAAACGAGCGCGACCCGAAAATTGAAACAACCAGAGGGAGTGCCGTCGTGAGTGAGCTTTGAGGGAGTGTCGTCGTGCGGCGTTCGTCAGTGATGGTCGCGCCCAATTTTTGGGTTTCAGAATTGATGGAGGGAACAAAAACAAAAGAGGAGAAGAAGGCCGCACGCACGTGACTTGGGTGTGGTCTCATTTGTATTTTGCTACAGTGCTATATAGCATATGTGTGTCCAGTATTTGTGTCACAAAGTGTGTTCAATTAACATTTCTGAAAATTGGGCGAGTTGATGGTACCAACTACCAAGTAGTATTTAGCTTTTGCTACGCAACAAGTCTACAACGTTTTCCCGAGAAAAGCCGAAGCGCGCCAAATCCAAGTAACCTGGCAAGGCAAACCCACCACCGCCGGAACTCCGGCCACCGCCATAAACATGGGAAAGCAAAAGCAACAAGTCATTTCCCGCTTCTTTGCCCCCAAACCCAAAACTCCTTCATCAACTACCGATTCACCTCCTCATCCTCATTCTTCTCCTTCTCGCCCAAGCCCTTCCACTCCCAAAATCTCAGCCACCGTCACTTTCTCTCCGTCCAAACGCCGCCTAATTTCTCAGTTAACATCCCCTAACAAACCAACCAAACAACCCAAACTCTCCCCACACACCCACAACCCCGTACCCTCTCCACCCAATCCCTCCCTCCACCAGCGCTTCCTCCAGAAGCTTCTCGAACCCTCTCCTGGTTCAGACCCACAACCCCCTTCGTCTTCTAAACCCGTAAAGTACACTCCTTTGGAGCATCAGGTGGTGGAACTCAAAGCCAAATACCCTGATGTTCTTTTGATGGTTGAAGTTGGTTACAAGTATCGATTCTTCGGCGAAGATGCCGAGAATGCTGCTAGAGTGTTGGGTATATATGCACACATGGATCACAATTTTTTAACTGCTAGCATACCAACTTTTCGATTAAATGTCCATGTGAGGAGGCTTGTGAGTGCAGGGTACAAGGTTGGTGTGGTTAAGCAGACCGAGACTGCAGCCATTAAGGCTCACGGTTTGAACCGGTCTGCCCCGTTTTGCCGAGGCTTGTCGGCGTTGTACACCAAGGCCACGCTGGAGGCTGCTCAGGATTTGGGAGGAGGGGAAGAGGGGTGTGGGGCAGTGAGTAACTACTTGTTGTGTGTTGTGGAGAAGAGCATTTTGGGAGAGAAATCTAAACCTGGAGTGGAAGGTGGTTTTGATGTCAGGGTTGGAATTGTTGCTGTGGAGATATCAACTGGGGATGTTGTTTATGGAGAGTTTAATGACAATTTTTTGAGGAGTGCACTTGAGGCTGCTGTTTTGAGCTTGTCTCCTGCTGAGTTGCTTCTTGGGGACCCTCTTTCCAAACAAACGGAGAAGGTAGTTTTTATCTGCCAGTGTGTTACTAACCTCACAAGTAATGAAATGTTTCTTGTAATCTTGTTTCATTATGCTATAAATAGAACTTCAGTCTGTAGTTGCTGCACTTCAATTGAAATGATTTTGATTGATGGAAGGTTTATGCTTGATACCGCAATGGATGATGTATCTATCATACATAGACCATATAAGTTTGAAATTTGTAGTCCAGGTGTCAAGGAAACTTATTTGAAGAGGTGCCAATTTAGAGGATAATGTTGAAATATACTGTATGTTAACATTACTTATTGGCCGAGGATCTTTAAAATTGGAACCACTCAGATTACTGATTTTTTTTTTTTTAATAAAATATTTCTTGCTTTGCAGTTGATGGAAAAAGCGAAAAATTCATTAGCAAGGATGTTTATTACAAAGGGAGTGTATAATAAAACATTATAATTATCAATTATTAAAATTTAAGATTCAACTGCTAGCTTGGAAGACGGTGATACACTACATATCCCTAATCTTAGTTCAGATAGTTGGTGTGAAATTCTGATTTAGATTCTCGCTTGAATATAATAGAGGGAATTTTGAATTATTTGAACAGAGGACAAAGTTGCCAGATTTGGATGTTTTGATCTGAACAACTTATTTGGATGACGCTGATACAATACATATCCCTTATCTTAGTTCAGATAGTTGGTGTGAAATTCTAATTTAGATTCTCGCTTGAATATAATAGATGGAATTTTGAATTATCTAAACAGAGGTCAAAGTTGCCAGATTTGGATGTTTTGATCTGAACAACTTATCAACACAATTTAATGCATGGGTATTTTCATCATGGTATGTATGAATTAATCCATACTTTGACTTAATACTCAAATTGGTCCTCCAAAAAATTTGAACATAAATTTTGATCCTTCATAGTGTAAATAAGCATAAACTTAGGACCAAATTGATGTCCCAAGATACATTGAGGGGGTTAAATTGATGTTTATTTTAAATATTAAATAACCAAATTGATGTCTGAAATCGTTGAAGGACCAACATGATATCCCAATCCCATGTATTTTTAGATGGCCAGTTTCAGTATTCATTCTTAGTTCTTACCGTTTATACTCTGCATATTTGTCCTCACAGCATGATTTTTCCATCTCTCAGTTTTCTTGTAATTCAATAAATCACCGTTTGAAGATTGTTGAAATGATTTAATGCATGGAAGGCTTATTTCTTAATCTGCAAGATAGATTCTATTCTTAATAATTAATATTATAAAAGGAAAATTTAATGGTTATGTTAAATCATGTAATAATCCTTACAAGGAGATATGTCATAAACACTGATGATTTACTTACAGTGATCCATATAGAAATGCACAAGTTGTTCAATATCAATTCTCTAACCCTAGGATTCAATTGTATGATTGGGTGATATATAATTAGTTATTATTGGCTTATGCTGGACCCGCCTCAAATGTTCGTATGGAGCGTGCCTCACGAGATTGCTTCACCGATGGAGGTGCTCTTGCTGAAGTTGTGACGTTTTATGAGAACATGGATGTAGAGTCTGTAGACAGCCCATCAGATTCAATGCAAAGCAATGAGTTGACTGAGCATAGAAGTCAGCAGATGGGAGTCAAGGTACCAGCCACTGATATTTATAAAACTTGCGATCCTTAGGCAAGCTTTAAAAAGTCTTAATATAAAAAAAAAAATTGTTAATTTGAGTATGCATTGTTCTATTATTCAAAGTTTGTCTTGTGATTATAAACCATGTCATTGGAATTTGTTATCATAGTGCATTGTAGTTTATCTTTGAGTCCCTATTGTTTTATCTTGGTTCTATACAAGCTTATATAACATATTCTAGAGACGGTGCTGCGGTACATTTTTTTAGCAAATGATAGATTCTTCGTTGTCGAGAGAAGACACCAAAGGAAAGTTAGAGATATGGAGATAAGTCTTGGAAGCACATTACTTTTGCCTAAGCCGAAGTAAAACTAAATGGAATGTAGGTTTACTAAGAGACGCATAAATCTTAACTTAGAGGTGAAAATTGGAGAACATACCATACCGCAGTACACAAGTCTCATATTTGAAATTTTAAATAACTTGGGTTTATCATACAAAGTGACAGTGAGACAAAGGGTGATGTCACCCAAGAGATCCAAGCAGGGGCGGATAAAATGGAGGAAGGCTTTAGGTGTGATTTTTTAATAGAAAATTATCACTAGAGCTTAAAGGAAATTTATAAAACTTGCAATGTTGCATGAGACTTATTGTTGGGTGGTAAAATACCTATAAAAAAAATAAGCTTAGTGTTGCAGAGATGAGAATGTTATGATGGATAAGAGGTTACACAAGAGAAGTCATGATTAGAAATGAAATCATTAGAGAGAAAGTTAGGCTAGCTCCCATTGTATAAAACTTGCAATGTTGCATCAGACTTATTGTTGGGTGGTAAAATACCTATAAAAAAATAAGCTTAGTGTTGCAGAGATGAGAATGTTATGATGGATAAGAGGTTACACAAGAGAAGTCACGATTAGAAATGAAATCATTAGAGAGAAAGTTAGGCTAGCTCCCATTGTAGATAAGGTGATAGAGTCTCATGTTAGGTGATTTGAGTATGTGTGAATAAGGCCTATAGAAGCATCACTAAGGAGGGTTAACTAGATGGATGATAGTCCATTAGTCAGAGGCAGAGGGAGACAAAGAAAAACTATATCAAACCATTAAGAGAGATTTAGAGGTAAATTATCTATCTTTAAACTTAATACACTATAGAACATTATGGTGTCACTTGATCCATGTAACAGACTCCAAAAAGGCTTAGATGTTATTACTGTCATTGTAGTGGATTGTAGTTTATGATAATGCAACCAGTTGCTAAATTTTCAAATACTTCTCTTTTCTATTTAGGTCTTATTTGTGAAGTTTTTCTTCCCAAGAAAATCATATGCCTGCAAATTTAGTTTTACTCTGCAATCATAACTATACATTTATTGTTGTTACACTTTCTACTGGTAACCTGATTTGTTCTATCTCTATTTTGGTTATAAAGGAAGTGATGAACTTGCCAGATTTGGCTGTCCAAGCTTTGGCCTTAACTATTCGCCATTTGAAGGGATTCGGTTTTGAAAGAATTCTTTGTTCAGGTGCTTCTTTAAGGCCCTTTGTAAGCGATACGGAAATGATTCTCTCAGCCAATGCACTTCAACAACTGGAGGTAATTATAAGCTGTACTTTCGTTTCTTGAGAGGGGTTAGTAAGGACAAGCATACTTTCGACTCAATTTTTTTCTGTTTGTTTGAAAATGTGACAATTATAAACTATCTTTAGTGTAGTGGATGGAAATGGTTCACACAATCATTTTGTGATGAAAATAAACTGCAAATAATTTTGTCCAACGATTATCAGAATGGTCATTGTAAGTAACTAAGATAAGCTTAAATGTTCAGTGAAATCGTTCCATTATCTCAGAGTCAGAAGAGTCTCCACTAATTACTAATCTTGTAAACATGCACTTAGACCAGCATTTCCTTTTTGGTACTGTTGCCTAACATGGATAAATTTCATTATTATTCAATCTTATCAAACACGTCAAGTGCCCTTTCTTTCTCTGGTTGAGGTATTTTTTTTCTTGATTCATATAAAATAATTATAGTATAGTAATAAAGTATCATTGCTGACTGGTGACCGCAGCATGTATAACCTGCCCTTTCTTTTTTTGGTTCAGGTATTAGTTCTTATACATTAATATGAAAGTACTTATAGTATAGTAGTAATAAAGTATCATGGCCTCTTGCTAGTCCGTGACGACAGCATGCATACCTGTATTCTTTTACAAGGATCACAAGATCATGGATGATCATGGATGATTGCATACTGTTCTTTTACAACCTAGTATGAATTTTATTTTATACTGTATTCTTGTATAAGCTAGTATTGTTTGGTTTTTTCCTCGTACCAGCTTAAAATTCTCTTGCAGATTCTTGTTGCTATTGAATGTTTCCTATCTTTTCAGGTTTTACAAAATAACAGTGATGGATCTGAGAGTGGTTCCTTGCTGCAAATTATGAATCACACTCTTACTATATTTGGTTCCAGGCTTCTTAGGCATTGGGTATGGGATGCTTCCATTACTGATATACCATCATCTAGTGTTAAGTTCTTGATTGTCTCCTCTTTACCAGCCAAAAAGACCTTTGTTTAATTGTTGTTCATGTGCATGACACAGGTATCTCACCCATTGTGTGATCAAACCTTGATTTCTGCTCGTCTTAATGCTGTATCTGAAATCGCAGAGTCCATGGGATCTTGCAATGATGTGAAGAATCCTGGATGTTTTGATGAAGATCCTGATGTAGCAATTGTGCAGTCTGAGTTGGCATACATACTTTCATTGGTTTTGACATCTCTGGGCCGGGCACCTGATATACAGCGTGGGATTACAAGAATTTTCCATTGCACTGCTACCCCATCTGAGGTGATAAATAGCTTTTTGTTGGCCTCTTCATGTATTTTACTATATTATATAATTTAATCAACTGTCCTCGTCTTCGTTGTAATTTATGTTCACATTGGAGCTTTGCAAGAGATAGGGAGATAGAAAAGAGCTGAACATATTCTGTTAACTTAATGACAAGATTCTATGCTTGGGCATAGCTAGATTTCAACCATCTGATGTGAGTGTTTGGTCCATATTCGATTTAAGAATAATAAGCATACCAAGACTCTGTTAGTGGGAGCAGCCAAGGGTAATAGCATGATTTAAAACCCATTCAACTTGTACAAGCGTGTCTGCATATGCAACAGGAATGTGACATAGATGAGGCCTAGATACCTAATATATGAGTGTTTTCTTTGATCTTTACCAAGATATGAGGAATATATCAGATGTGTTAATTTTCTATACAAACTCTGGCTTCCTATAGGTCTTTAGAAGTTGTGCATTTAAATGCTTACGAAAAAAAAGTTGTGCATTTAAAGCTAATACAAATCAGAACCAACACAGCAGAAAATAAAACAGAAGACACTTGACAATGGAAGAAAAAATGTGTATTATTTCTGAAATGAGGTAATTACAGTAGAATGATATCCCTACTGCCACAGAGCTAGGTACCTATAGAGAGCTATTGCTCCCTATCCATAACAACATCCTTCATAGATTTGTAGTATCTATAGTATAGTCAATAAAGATCTATATAAGGTCTTTGAAATGAAGATCAAGACTTTTTTTAAGCCATGTGTGAATTTTTCTGGGTTAAGAAAGTAATAAGTGTAATGCAATCATTTTTTAGCGAAACTGTTCTTACTGTTTGAGAACTATATAGTATCAATGCCGTGTAAGGCAATGATTAAGAACATTGCTATTTCTGAGCCGTTATGGGCATTCAGAATCTTCATATATCATATTCGATGGGCATAAATTGACTCATTTTTTTTAATTGACCAGAAAGCGACTAGCTATTGATTGCTTGAATCATGTTGTCTTTTTTTTTTTTTTTAACAGTTTATTGCCATTATTCAAGCTATTTTGTCTGCTGGAAAACAGCTTCAGCAACTTAATATAGGAGGGGAGGATAATAATAAATTGCGCTCTAGTTTGTTAAAGAAGTTAATTTCAACTGCTTCCTCTGCAAGTATTATTGGTAATGCTGCAAAAATGTTGTCATCCTTAAATAAAGACTCTGGTGATCAAGGAGATCTAACAAATTTGATCATTGCATCTGAGGGACAATTTCCAGAGGTTTGTCTATGTCCTATGTGTGAAAAAAAATTACACCTCAGAATTTACTTCTTTTTGGGCTTCATTTTATACTCCATGCTTTAATCCGGAACTATGTTGATAATATGGCTATGAATAGGTGTTCAGAGCTCGAAAGACTTTTCAGATGGCAGTGAAACAATTAGACTCGTTGATTGGCTTGTACCGCAAACGACTTGGAATACGAAATTTGGAATTTTTGTGTGTTTCTGGAGTAACTCACTTGATAGAGGTAGTTTATCTGAAACAGGGAAAATTTGTAATACTTAGACATTGCAAATGCTGTAAATATGATTTCAAAGTGCCATCTAGTATTCCAGTACTTTTTACTTTGTTGCTCATTTTCTTGGTTGCTATTGGCCTTTATTTTTCTGTTTGATCCGAAACATCTGCTCAGATTCCATGCATGTTGTATGATTTATGTAATGCTCCAAATTGTGTCTTGTCTTAAATTGATAAACTGAAGGATTGGTTTTAAGGACAATTATGGTCATGGTTCTCTTTCCCATGCTCCACCTGCACCCCTCAAAAAACGGAATAAGGATGGAGGGAAAATGTTTATTGTCTGTTGCCAATATCCGTTTGGTTCTTGATTGTTTGACTGCTTCTAATTATTAACTTATTACCACGTGACTTAATTTTGTTTTCCTTTCTTCCATGAAGTTATAATTCCAATTATCTGTTTCTTGTTGTTCATTAGTCAGAATCTTTGTTTTAACAATTGAGCTCAAAACTATTGTATGCTTCTATAGAGTTCTTGGTTGTGAATACGTTATAATTGTTATTCAATTCATTTTGGCTGCAGTTATCAACTGATGTAAAAGTGCCTTCAAATTGGGTTAAGATAAATAGCACAAAGAAAACAATTCGGTATCACCCTCCTGAAGTAGTGGCAGCATTGGATGAGTTGTCATTAGCGAAAGAGAAACTTAATATTGCCTGCCGAGCTGCATGGAATAGCTTTCTTAGGGACTTCAGTAAACACTATGCTGAGTTTCAAGCTTCTGTTCAAGCACTAGCTGCTTTAGATTGTCTGCATTCACTTGCCATTCTTTCAAGAAATAAGGTTTGTTATTCAAGGAATTTATAAGTGCCTCCAAATATTTGTCACATTTTGTAATGTAGTTCTCCATTTTCTGTGGCAGGGTTACATTTGCCCAGTGTTTGTAGATGATTATGAGCCTGTTCAGATACAAATTTGTTCTGGTAGACATCCGGTATGAATTTCACAGTTTGTAATTTTTTATGAGATTCAAATTAGTGTTTTACTTGAACGTATTTGAGTTGCAAATGCCTGTCATCATTTGTGTTTGTGTATTCAGTGCATGCCATCATTTGTGTTTGTTTCCAGCAAATTGGTTGTCTCAGTTCTTCTAAGATTTCTCGGAGGGCTGAGGCCCTTGGCTTGAGAAACAAAAAATTTCTGTTTGATGGTTGCAGATGTAGTTGAAAACTTGAAATGACTTATGCAACTTTATCTGGTGTTCACATGACCCTTTATTATATATTACATGTTCTATCCCAGATAACCAGAACCAGAATACCCTATCCTCAAAATTATTGGGGTTGCAGTTCTTTTGACTTTGACCCAGTTGATTCAAGTTCCTCACAAATTAGTAACCAGAGGCTCATTGTTGTAAGTCGTTTCTCACCAGGTTTTGGAGACTACCTTACAAGACAATTTTGTCCCAAATGATACAAACATGCATGCAGATGGAGAGTACTGTCAGATTGTTACTGGACCAAATATGGGGGGGAAAAGTTGCTATGTTCGCCAGGTGGCTCTGATTGCTATAATGGCTCAGGTAGGATAACTGCACTGTCTGCTACATTTCTGCTTTGATTTGCTGTAGTCATTGCATCGACCTGTTGAAGTTGTGCACTAAGGCATATGCTTTACTTTGTAAATATTGATATTGAAGGGCTATCATCCTTTCTGGGAATGGTTTCTTATTCATCAAATGTCTTGAAATTGAGTTAGCTTTTTCTTTCAAATTATTTCCTATATTTTCAAACTTGTTGAACTATTTCCACCTCCAAAATATTTAAAATTTTAACCTACTGCTTTTATTTGACAACCGTGTCCCTTACGGCTGTTGCTTTATTGAAACATGCCCTGATCTCTCTAGGTTGGTTCCTTTGTACCAGCGTCATCAGCAAAACTGCATGTCCTGGACGGAATCTACACCAGGATGGGTGCTTCTGACAGTATTCAGCAAGGGAGAAGCACCTTCCTAGAAGAACTGAGTGAGACTTCACATATACTCCATAGCTGTACAGGAAATTCACTGGTTATCATTGATGAGCTTGGGAGAGGTACAAGTACACATGATGGCATGGCCATTGCCTATGCAACATTACATTATCTTCTGAAGCAGAAAAAAAGCATGGTCCTCTTTGTCACTCACTATCCAAAGATTGCCAGTCTGGGAACTGAATTTCCAGGCCGTGTAGCAGCATATCACATGTCACATCTGACCTCACACGATGATGCAAGTAAAAACTCCAACTTGGATCATGAAGATGTCACTTATTTGTACAAGCTTGTACCTGGTGTTTCGGAGAGGAGTTTTGGTTTTAAGGTTGCCCAGCTTGCACAGGTAAATTCACGGCATTATATATTACTTTGCACTGAATCTAGAGCAATTGGTTTAATTTTGTCTGAGTTGATAAGAAATATGTGTCACGAATGTAACTCTTCCTCAAGTAGAGCTACTACATTCATTGCAAACAAATATTATGACTAAGAAATATTGGGATTGCCTTGGTATCTGGGTTTGACTTCTGAGGTCTCTAATGATTCAATTGTTGAATTTTCTAATACGTTGAATCTCATTTGAGACAGTTGTAAATATCATGCTTTTCAGTTACCATCACATTGCATTAGCCGAGCCATTGTCATGGCTTCCAAATTAGAAGCACTAGTAAACTGTAGAGTACATAGCAGATCGGGAAAGGAGCTACTGTTGGATACACCTGTGATTGATCAAGAGCAAGAACCACATCAGCTTTTGGCTCAACCACATGATTGTCCACGTCAAGAATTTGGTACAGCTTATAAGGAATTCTATTCAAACTTAAAAGCTGCAATACTTGATGATGACCATGCAAAAAGCTTTCAACTTTTGGAGAATGCTAGAAGCATTGCAAAGAAATTAATTAGCAGGTGAAGTACCTCTTTTCCCTTTTTTTCTTTCCACGTCTTTTTAAAGAAACCAATATTGTTAACTAAGTTTGTACTTTGTATCTCACTGGTAATTACTTCTTTGTTCCCTTCATCTCACTAATATATCTGCATGATATATTTACCATCAGAATTTTTGTATTACCTGTAATGAGGGCGTAGCAAAGTAGCTTTGCTTATTATGTTTCGAGTGATTGACTAGCTAGTTTATTGTTGCTGATAGGAGTTGCTTCAAAATTTTCATCACAACCCTTGTTGATTTTTTTTTTTATTATTTTTATTTTATTTTATTTTATTTTTTTGTGCTTTAACAGATCAATGCAGTTTGTATAAGTAAGATGACATGCAGATGCTGGGTTCAGAAGGTCTCCTCGGGTGTTGTATAATCTGGATGATATTTTGAATAAAAATTGTGTATATTCGTTATGGTTTGGCCTTCCAATTTTGCTTCTTTACCCTTGTTTAAATTTTTGTAATTGCGGTTATGCTTGGGAACCGATTTTATTTTTTGCGATGTATATAAGGATGTCCTAATTTGAGCCAACGAGAGTTAAAGTTCACCGGTATGGCGATCTTATTTAAGTTTGGTGAAAAACAAGAGGTTAATCTTGTAGGAAATTTTTGAGGTAAGCGCAAAGAGATTTCGATCACGTTTGTTCTGAAAACATTAATGTGTTAAGTTAATGGATTTAGTCTCTTATATACTTTTTATTTTGTTCATTATTAGGTGATGTGAGATTTTTTTTATTTTACACCTCATATTTGGATACTCAACATCACCTCTTCAAGTGTGAGTCTCTTCCACATCGGGTCTCTTCGGGAGATATTCGGGTTTACCTAGACTCCACATTGTTAGGCAGACTTCTGTTACGTGGAACCGGTCGCTTTTAGTCACACTATCAGTTTTGATACCAGGTAAAGAATGTCGTGTATCATTTGAATACACAAGTAGTGTATTTATAATGAGGAATGCTAATTGTTAGGAAAGAATTTGGCAAGAAAAGCACGAAAACGGTAACTAATAGAAAATCAACCGTTCAAGTGATTTACAAACATTATAGAAGTTTAGTATATAGCATACGCGTGTCTTTTTACAAAATTCGTGCTGCATTTTTCGTAAAGTTTAGCATTTCTCATTTATAATCACAAGAATTATAAATGAGAAATGCTAATGAAAAGGTTTAATGAAAAAGAGAAATAAGAGTTTCTTCTACCCCTTTTCAAAAAAGATTTTTTTTCCAAATCTAAAAATAAAATTCAAAATAGATTTTTTTCTTCTTCTTTTTCTCCTAATAATTAAAAAAAGAATTTAAATTAAGGTGGAAAAAATCATATACTAAACCCAAAAACCAATTCTGATATAAATGAAAGAGAACCTTTTTGATTTTTTTTTTCTAAATACAAGAATCATATTTGAATGCACAAAATAAGCTCTTTCTTTATTTTTTTGGATTTTTTTTTTACCATTTACACTAGAACTCAAATAAATGGAAAGCCTATTTTTTTTTTTTTGGTTTCTTTTGTTATTACTACAAAAAAATTAACCGGCTTGAAAAACTGAATAATGGTTACTATAGTAAACCGTTTTTTTTTGTCTTTTGTTTTTATTATTCACCAACTATTTTTTTTTTGTTGGTATGATTCATCAACTATTGTTTTACTTTTAGGAAAGAAACACTTAATTAGACCTAGCAAATATTGTTCCCATTTGGCACTAGGCGTGAATTGGGCAGGGGATCGTCGGATTTTACTTGGCACTTCATCGATTTGAAGACATTTTTTTATTAATAAAAATTTAGGGTGAAAGGATGGTCTCCAAATCCAAAGTAGGGAATATAAAACAATTAAGTGAAGGTCACTCACTGGCATGACATCAAAAACCAAGAACTTGATAGAAAAAAGATGAATCACAATTCAAGGGCACAACCTAACCCAAATAATTTAAGGGGAACAAAGAATTTCGTAACAGTACTAAAAACTACATAATTAATAATATGGTTTGCCAACTCCCGGTGAACCTGGAAAGAAATCCTTATTTTGTATCTCTAGCCTTTTTGCATTGCTGCTTTTCTTCATTTTTTGCTTTCTTTTGTGCTACCCTCTCTTCTCTTTTTGTGTCTTTTGGTGGTTGTTACCCTTTTTTCATCTTCACTAATCACATTTTATCATTGCTACGCAGCCCGCCTATCCCAGAGATCACACCCTCAAATCCTTCCTGTTTTCTTATGAGATTTACTCCATCACATTACCACTGTGATATGCAATTGGGAAGAGAAAGTAAAATGAAATTAATGTTAATAAAATATAGAAAAGGCGCAAATCTTATGTGATTATAATTGCTTATTCAGTGGTATTCTGAAGAGAGGTGCACCTGATGCTTGAGTGTGCGAGTGAGTTCCCATGCTGTCTATGCGCGTCAGGTGACTACCCTTCGACATCTTTATCCTCTTATCCCGTGTCTCTAACCTTTTTTGCGTTGTTGGCTTTCCTCCTCTCTTACTTCCTTTCGTGCTATTCTCTAATCTCGTTTTGTGTCTTTTAGTGGTTGTTCCCCCTGTTTCAGACTGGGCCAAAGCCCACTCCTCCTAAAACCACTTCTGTGGCCCGACACCATTGATTGATCATGGCCGACCAATGGCTACTGATCTGGTACGTCCGTTACATCAACGGTTCCCTGATTCGCTTTGGTTTTACGCCACCGATTTAGGGCCGTCGATCTGACCAACGGATTGAAACACGCGGTAAGGAACTCCCTTCCTAATCACCGTCCATTCACATCAAACCCTAAATGGGATCATATAAATGGAGGATTCACAAAGGTACAATTTATGTCTACATTACATCATTTTGACCTCATTAGAACTATACTGACTTGAGCATCGGAGTGCCTTTTGCAGGTACCCCACCACCGTTCTCCGTCATCGTCAACCACAACTCACGGTGGACTCAGCGACTCTGGCTATCACTTCGTTCCTTGCTCAGAACATTGGCGACCACAGTGGGAGGTTTATTCTACATTGAATAGATCTTTCCGATTACCCTATGGCCGGACCGTCGCAACACGATCAACCGCCACGCCGGTCCCAGGGAATCAACCCTGGGTCTCACCCTCCATCGCCTTAAATCGTCGGACAACTGGTGTCTGTCACACCAGATCCAGTCGGGCTCCCAATGACCGTGGAGGAAGTTCCACCGTCACCACTTCCATAAGGCGATGCTCCACCGAACACTCTGGTGGCTCCGCCAATCTCCGATGTTCAGCCATCTCTCCTAGAAAACGTGATTTCGATCATCCAGAGACAGACTCAGATGATCGAAGACCAAAACCACAGGATCGCCATAATGGAAACTCAACAAGCTGCCACACACGCCGCCATACCTTCCAGATCTCGTCGTAGGTCTCGGTCACCACCCAGATCTCGACACAGATCTAGGTCACCATCCAGATCTGGAGAGTCCAGAACTGAAGAGCGTCGCGAAAATCCCAGATCTGGAGGTTTCCACCGATCCACCACTGAAGGACACCGCACCGTTGGGTCGTCGAACCACCGGCGGTCAGGCGAACGATCTCCCCCAAGGAGGGAGACGCACCGCCGATCGTCCCGTGCCGGTAGAACCATGGACTGGTCGCCGACTAGAAGACGCAACACTTCACCTCACTCTCCGAGGAGATCGCCTTCGCATCGATCTCCATATGCGTCATCGGCCTCCAACGAAAGCGCATCACCTTGTCGCTCGAGGAGGTACGACGAAAATAAAGATTTACTCCAAGCTGGTCTGTTCACCGAAGAGATCACACTTTTTTCGATCCCCCATTTTCTTGAGAAGCCCCCAACCTTCGAGCTCTACGACAGAACTGGAGATCCCGATGAGCACATCGGACGATTCGATACCATCATGAGATATCGAAATGCTAAGGGACCAGTAAAATGCAAGTTATTCCCCCTGACTCTGTCGAAGATCGCGTTGGCTTAGTTTCAAGGACTAAAGCCAACCTTCATCGGATCGTGGGGCGAACTCAGTAGGAAGTTCACTTACTTTCACCACTTCTCGCCCATAGCCTAAGTCGGAAGCAACCCTCGCTGCTATTCGACAGGGTGAAAACGAATCCCCACGGAAATACATCGAGAAGTTCACCCAAGAGGCTATGCTAGCTAGAGGGGTCCGAGAGGATATGAAGATGTACCTCCCACAGCAAGGGTTGGTCAAGAAGAGCTTATTCCACGTCCACATCGGGGTCAATCGCCCGCGCGATTATAACGACCTCCTGCACCGCGCCGAAAGGTTTATCGGCTATGAGGACGAGTGCATGTTAACGGACCACGGAGGGGTTCCACAGGCGAAGGGGTCGACACACAAAGAGTCGAAACCGAAAAAAGAAAAAGAATCGAAAAGTTCGGTGATCAAATTCACCGAATACACACCATTGAAGGCTTCGTGGGCTCGCATCTTGGAAGAGTGTCTACACACTGAATTCAAGGATGCCGAAATTAAACTTTCGAACCGGCTGAAACAAAGGCCGGATATTGATAAAACAAAGTACTGCTGATGGCATCCCAGTAATGGACACAACACGAAAGACTGTTTCCAGTTAAAGGATGTCGTCGAACAACTGATAAGACGAGGTAAATTACGGAAGTACACCCGCGATAATTCGGGCAGGAAAAGGTCGAGGTCCCCCTCGGTGCGCCCCCATGACGCGTCCACAAGTCGAGACCGAAGGCGAAGGACCAACGATGAGGAAGATCAGAATCAGACCGCGGCAATCGCCATGGTCATCACTAGAGGACCGAACAAATCGGGAGGTCCATCCATTAGAACTGAAAAAAGGAAATATAAGGACATCGCAGTGGCTGCCGTGAACTCTAACCAGTGTTCTGTTGCTGAAGAAGACTCCAATTTCTAGCTGACTGCTCAGCAATACAGCTCCCTCATGGCTCTTCTTCAGAATTCAGGTAATCCTCTTAATGCGCCACAAAATGAGCCTCCAACTGGTATGATTTTTTCCTTTAATCCTATCCAAACTACTATAGCAAAAGACTCTTGGATCTTGGATTTAGGTGCTAGTGCCCATGTTTCTTGCTCCCTAAAATCTTTCGCATCTTTTCAATACGTCTCCAATAACTTTGTTACATTGCCTAATAAAAATAAAATTGTCATTACTGCTATAGGCACTGTTCAATTAACCCCATCATTGATATTGCATAATGTCTTGTTCATTCCTCAATTTTCATTTAATCTCATTTCTGTAAGTTGTCTTTTGAAGCATTACAATGCCACTGTTGTTTTTACTCACCCAGACTTTGTGATACAGGATCTCAATCACTCCAAGAGGATTGGCAAGGGTCATCTCATTGAAGGATTATACATTTTGTCGTGTAATCCTTCTACTGCTATTTGTCATTTTGTTAATACATGTCCTGTTAATACCTGTCTTGCTACTGCTTCATGTAAAAACAACACTGCTGTGTTACATTCTATTACTTCTGCTTCTTGTAATGATACTGCTGCTGTTTGCAATCTTGCTTCTATTAATAATTGCCATACTGTTGCTGCTTGTAAACAAACTGCAAATGCTTCTATTTGGCATGCAAGATTTGGTCACATACCTGATCGAATCCTTAAAATTCTGGGTGATGCCATTCCTTTAAATTTGATTGATGAATTTCTTGCTATTTCTTGTGATATTTTCCCTCTAGCTAAATTTAGAAGACTTGCCTTTCCTTCAAATAATCACATGGTTGCCTCCCCTTTTGATTTAGTCCATTGTGACATTTGGGGGCCTTATAAACATGCTACTTATGATGGAAAACGATTCTTTTTAACTATAGTAGATGATTCTTCTCATTTCACTTGGTTGTATCTTCTTAAAAATAAATCTAATGCCAGTTCTTTGCTATGATTAACACTCAGTTTAATAAAAAGATTAAATGTCGTGGCTAGATCCTTACTTTTTCAATCAAAAGTACCTATTTCTTTTTTGGGACATTGTGTTGTTACTGCTGCCTTCTTGATTAATAGGACTCCCACTCCTCCATTAAAGAATAAATCCCCTTATCATATTTTATATAATGCTATCCCTGATTATCATTTTTTTAAGACTTTTGGTTGTTTAGCCTATGCTGCCACTTTACCCTCTTCGAGGAATAACTTTTCTGAAAGGGCCACTCCCTCTGTATTTCTTGGTTATCCCCAAGGTTACAAAGGCTATCTTTTATATGCTTTACCTACTAGAAATTTTTTTGTCTCAAGAGATGTTTTTAATGAGTCTATGTTTCCTTTCACTCATATTCCTCTTCCTGTTAAAAACAAACACATCACCGATTTATTCCCGAGGTTGTTATCCCCAATCCACTCCCTGATAACTGCACCAATGATGCTCCGGATCCTCCACCAAATGATCCTCCTCCATGTGACCCTGCTGATCCGGATGATTGTGTTCAGCAGCCTGACAATCAGCAGCTCCCTGCTACCACATAACCGGTTCTGAGATAGTCCACCAGACCTTCTAATCCCCCTGCTTACTTGAGGGATTATGTCCTCAATTCCACCTCCTCTACCTATCCTATTCAGCATTTTCATTCTCTTAAACATCTTGGCCCTACCTACCTTTCCTTTGTGACTCAAGTCTCTTCCACCTATGATCCCTCTTTCTTTCACCAAGCTGTCAAGTACCCACATTGGCAGTAGGCCATGTCCTCTGAAATTAGAGCCTTGGAGTTGAACAATACTTGGACTCTTGTTCCCCTTCCTCCTAATAAAAAATGCGTAGGATGTAGGTGGATTTATAAGGTTAAATTTCATTCTGATGGGACTGTTGATAGATATAAAGCCCAATTGGTTGCCAAGGGCTATACTCAGTAGGAAGACATTGACTTTTCTGACACTTTTTCCCCCGTGGCCAAACTGACCTCTGTCCGTGTCTTGATTGCTGTTTCTACAGCTCAAAATTGGACACTTTTACAACTTGATATTGATAATGCTTTCTTGAATGGTGACCTCTTTGAGGAAGTATACATGGAATTGCCTAAAGGTTACACCTCACCTCATTCCAATCTTGTTTGCAAACTCAACAAATCTATTTATGGTTTGAAACAAGCTTCAAGGCAATGGTTTTGTAAGTTTTCTACTTCTCTTATTAATCATGGTTTTGTTCAATCTAAAAATGATTATTCCTTGTTCACCATTGGCACTGGTAATTCCCTTGTAGTGATCTTAGTTTATGTAGATATTATTTTACTTGCTAGACCCAATTCCCAAAAGGTTTTACAGGTTTAGAAATTACTGCAACAACTATTCAAGCTGAAAATTATTGGTAATTTGCAATACTTCTTATGTTTAGAGATTGCTCATTCTAGCCAAGGTATTTCTCTATCTCAAAGAAAGTATACTTTACAATTACTAGAAGATACTGGGTTCCTAGGATGCAAACCTCTTGCTTTACCTATGGATCCTAATTTAAAACTTTCTAAATCCGATGGGGACCTCTTACCCGATCCTTCTATATATAGGAGATTTATTGGTAGGCTCATTTATCATACTATATCAAGAGTTGACATTTCTTTTTCTGTTTGTAAATTGAGCCGATACATGCAGGAACCACGCACCTCTTATTTAAATGTCATTCATCATCTCCTTCAATACTTGAAGTCCACTCTCGATCAGGGACTTCTTTTCCCTGCAGCAAACAATCTGCACCTCACAGCATATGCAGATGCTGATTGGGGGGCCTGTCTTGATACCAGAAGGTCTACCACAGGCTCATGCGTTTTCCTTGGCAATGCCCTTCTATCTTGGAAGTCCAAGAAGCAGCCAACAATATCCAAGTCCTCTGCTGAGGCCGAATATATGGCTTTATCTTAGTTTTGCAGGAGAAGTGGTATGATTGTCTCGTTTGTTGCTCCATTTTAAGATTAAAATACCTTCTTGTATGGTGTATTGTGATAATCAATCCGCCATTCATTTGGATTCAAATCCAGCACACCATGAAAGGTCCAAACACATTGACACTGATTATCACTTTATAAGAGAATTGGTTCAAGCCAACAAAATCAAGTTGGTTCACATCAAAGGTCAACATCAACTTGCGGATGTGTTCACTAAAGCTCTTCCCAAAGCTACCTTCTCTCATTTGATGTCCAAGTTGGGAATACATAATATATATTCTCCACCTTGAGGGGGTATTAGGAATTAGATATAGATTTTGGTTAATACTTGTTAATCACTAACTAACTAAGATGTCATTTGTGTAGGCATATTACACAAGTTCTCTTTAGCCTTGTATTTTATTTTTTGGTTAGTTAGTGTTCTGTTTAGTTTTCTGTTTAGTGTTAGTTAGTTAGTTAGTTAGTTATTGTTTGTTATGTTGGTTAATTCTATTTTAACCGATATCGGGTTCTATTTAGTTTTTTAGTTAGGTTTTTCCTTTTGTTAGCAACAACTATATAAGCTGAGCATCACAGTGTATTTACACAGATTAGTCATTCAATGAAATCATATTTTCTTTGGATCAATTTCTTTTCTCTCTGTTCAATTCGATCACTGCATTCCCTTTGATCAGTTCATTCATTTTGAGCTCCAAGCTCTAATACACACCATGATAGACATTACATGGTCTTCCACTCTAGTATTTGCCTGCAAACATTTTTCTTGTTCAAATAGAAGTGTGAGTATAAACATATATTACAAAATAATTAAATGAAGTTGTTAGGAAACAGCAAATCACACAAGTCTAAAACAGAGAAAAGAAATACATAAAGGAACACATTATTTGATAACGGAGTTCGGCCAATTGTGCCTACGTCTCCGAAGCAGAGCGACTTGCTTTTTATTATGATAATTAGGATTGCAGCTTTAAGAATTTATACTACGATTCAGTTTACAGAATTATCCCTGTACCGTACCTCACAACCCCCAACAGCGAGAGACCTAAGCCCATGGACAGACACTTTTGCTCCGCTCGAGGGGGCTACGCCCTCACTCGCTTTGCTCCAGCGTTTGTCAGTCTTTCCTTATATATAAATGAGGCCTGTTATTTCGACAACCGAAATTTTGACAACGTAGTTGACAACTTCACTGTAGCAGACACACATACGTTCTCGACTTGCGTGCCAAAAAGGGGGGGGAGAAGAAGCTGCAAACCGTATAAATATAAGGTATCCGACAACATTTTGTTGTCGGAAAAGCATTTCTGTATATAAATATGAGTCATGCATAACATAAGTGAATAAAGTAAAGAGGCCTATTATTTCGACAACCGAAATTTTGACAACGTAGTCGACAACTTCACTGTAGCAGACACACACACGTTCTCGACTTGTGTACCGAAAACGGTAAAAAAAAGAAGCTGCAAACCGTATAAATATACGTGTCCGACAACAAAAGCCACAAATAAACCTTATCAAAAAAAAAAGCCTCAAATAAAAAGCGTGAACATAAAAATCTCGGGTACTAATATATGTATACTTTTGTCGGAAGGCAAACAAATCCAAAAGAGTGACTTTGTCTCACAATAGCAAAGCCTAGTGTGTATGTTAATGTGAGCAGTCAACTTCAAACTGCCAAGTTGCAAAATAACTACAGTATGCTACCAACCGGATCCGAAACGGTGTCACTTCACAGCCATAGATAAAGCGAAGCCTCCTTCCGTAATTTCGAAGCCCCCTTGGAATCAGCATCTACGTCCATCTTGATCTTCCATCCATCCATGCTTTGGTAATAATCATAATTATTTAATGTTAATTAATTAAAAAAGAATAAAAAAAGGAACCAAAGTACCAAACTATAAGGCACATTAAAACCTTTGCACTTGTTCATCCTCAACCCTGCTAACTCAACAACAACATCATCATCCTCCTCACCGCACTCTTCTTGTGTTGTCTCAAGGTCCGTTTCCACTCTCTCTCTCTCTCTATTGTCTGCACTGTACACAAGACAATCACCAAGACCAACATGCATGCACTTTCATATCTGGGTTCATTTCATGCGTGTGAAAAAAATAAAAATAAATAAATAAATAAAGATGGAAAATTGGGGTTACGGGTAGTTAGATCCTCGTATGAAATGACCGACCCAGAATTTTTTGAGTTTAAAAGCCTTGTTTTCCTTGCTTTTTTCATTTCTCGGTTTCATGAATTTGGTTGATCAGGATGTTGGTGGTGAATAGTCCTCGACTTGTTTTTGTTTTGGATTTGGCACTTTCGAGATCTGATGCGGGAGAGTGACACTTATTTATTTATTTATTAGGAAGGGTAATTGGAAATCATAAAGTTGCCAATTGTTGGCACAATTGACCGAGTGAAGCTTTGAGTAATTGGACTTAGGGAGTTTAATTGAATGAGTGCCAATGGTTCTTTTGGGGTTCAATGATTTTGTTCAGTCTGATTAATTCTTCATTTCCCACTCATTTAACATCCAAATTTCATTTTCAGTTATCATGTTTTGATTTTGCCTGAGTGTGTGGTTTGGACACCCAATCATTCCTATTAGGAAGTGCCATTTAGTGAACACCTCTCCTTGTTTCCTATGTCTTCTTTTTTGGTTTGTCTATCTTTGCTGTTCTCACTTTTCTAAGTCTTTTACTGCTTATGCTGCCATCCCCTGTGATCCTGACTTGTAAATGAATGACGAAATTGTCAAATCAAAGATGGATTTAATCGTGTGTGTTTATGACAAACATGAAGCGGAGTTAATGATTTTTATTCAAGAGGTTATTGAAATCATGAAATGCTTTGCAGAGACTGTGTTAGTGACAGCTGTATCTAATTTGTAAGTTTAGGCCAGAATGATTTTCAATAATGATGGCCCATGGCTATATCGATGGTGGTTTTTCATATAGATGAGTGTAAAATTGTCAATTTCTTTACAGAAAAATTTCCATGGGGGGAAGGTAAAACACTGCTATTAGACTCTGCACATTAATCAGAACTTATGTTGATGGTACTGTCAATTTATTAAGGGACTATGGCTATCACATTATAATAGAACTAAGGATATTGTACTACCCCAATTAATTTGTTGAATGATAAAGACAAAATTTGTCTTCCTCAGAACTTGTGATATGAAATGATTAAGTTGGACTTGTACACTTAAAGAATGATTCTTTAGGATTAGAGCATTAAAAGGTACTTATGTTGGAATCTTTATTTTTGTGAATGAAGAGCCAGTTCCTCAGACTCAATGTGATTCTTAACTCAAAAGTATTGAAATTTACAACCTTCTTAATTTTTGGATCTTGTAACTTAATGATAATCTTTGTTTAAAAAAATCTTAGTACATTTCGCAATGTTTGATAAATGTGGTGTTGGTAGGAAAGAAAACTTGAGAAATTCCTCTTTTCATGTACTGCTATTGGTTTCTAAATTTAATGGTTTAAGCTTATTATTGGTTTTTAATTTGGTTTCTGTAGGTGTTCCTTTGCACTGAAATTCAGTAAGAATTTTGGAAAACTGGCATAATGGAAGACCCTGACTCAATAAGAAGGAGATGGGAGGATCTGGACACGGATATTTTAGTGAAGATTTTTCAGTTGCTTGACATCTTTGAGTTAACTTCTGGCATTGCTCATGTTTGTAGTGCGTGGCGCATGGCTTGCTGTGATCCACTTATCTGGAAGACACTTGATTTGTCAATGTTAAGATCTAATTTCATCAAGATTCCATTAGAGCCGTTTGTTTATGTTGATGGGCGATCTGATAGAACACTAACTCGTTTATTGAAGCTTTCCTTGAGTCTCAGCAAGCAGAATATAGTAACGTTGATCTTCCATTTCAACTTGTACGTAAGCGATGAACAGTTGACATATACTGCTGAAAGGTAATTTCAACTTTGAAAATAATATATCTATGTTTAAATTATATAAAGTTAGTACTTAGTAAAGCTAATAGTAATACGCTCTAGGGTTGTATATAAGGAATGAATATGTGTAAACTCCTTGAGGAATATATGCTGATCATCTCTCCCTTTGATACTAACATGCTGACATTGCTTGATATTGGAGCAATAAATTCAATTGGATCGCCTTTTTGTGTGATGTTTTGTTCTTTCTCTGGATTACTGGAAAATATCTGAAAATGATAGCTTAGTTGTATTTTTTAGAATGGGTGGGCCGGGCGGGGCGGGTAGGTGTCACTAGTTATTAACTCCTCCGATTCCTAAATAGCTAATGATGATGATGACCCTTGTTGCAGGTGCCCACATCTCAGACGGCTAGTTATGCCGGCTTGGAACAGAATTAAGAGAACAGGAATGTGCAAGGCCATCCGCGGCTGGAAAGAGCTGGAGTCCCTGACAATGCCTAGTATAGCAAACCCACCGTATCTTCTAGAGGAAATCTCAGCGCACTGCAAGAACTTCGGTGAACTCAAGATTATGGGGCCATGTGACATTTTCTTTGCTTCGTCTCTTGCTGCGTTTGTTCCAAAATTGAGAGTCTTGAGCCTTCGATGCTCAATGCTATATAGGGATGTTCTCATTCTCATTCTAGACAGCCTACAGCATTTAGAAGTGCTCAACATATCACATTGCATTCTGATGGAAGGGCTTCCCCCTCCTCAATATAAAAGAATTATCAATGAAATTGATCCGATTATTTATCAGAAGGCTTCTCGGTTGCGTGAATTTATCACGTGCATGGAAGACTCGTGCATCATGTGCCAGCGAACAAGAACTGATGAAGGGCTAGTTAGGTGGTACAAGTACGAGGATTGGTTTTGGAAAGAAGACGAGGTCAGGTCTCTCGCACTTTAAGCAGACAATAGCGATATGGTATGATTTGGTTGTTGAATATTTTCGGTTATTAAGTTGTTCTCCTACTTTAATTGTAGATTCAAATAACAAAGTTGAATTGTTACAAATGAATATTGTTGTGCCCTTTAGAAGGAGTTAGTTAAATCTTGTAACTGTAAATAAGAATAAATTCTATTTTCTGCTCTAAATTTAGTTGGTTTCATTTTGAAGACGTGTGTTTTCTGTCATTGAATTTTGATAAGACAACAGTTTTGTTCGAATTCGAAATTAACAGCATAAACGTGCAGGGTGAGGATCGGACATTTGTGTTTGAAACTTGTGTTAGTTGTTCTTGCGGTATTTACTGCCAAATTGGTCATATGTTATTTGTTCTTGTTCGTTGTGGTAGATTGAAATTTTGGACTGCAATATACTGTTACCAATGTGTAAATAAACCCCAGACCAAAATGAGTGACAGTATTGTACATGACAAGGTCTAAGTTTACAGATATGACCTGCTTCATTTTATCCACTCCTGATTTGGAGGCTGCCACTTGACTTGACCATGACCTGCTTCATTGGTTTTTTATAGACAGAGCATTTTAGGACTTGATGTGTTTCTAGGGAAAAAAAAATCTAACATGAACCAAATGCAATGTGTCAATTCCATACTCCAAACCTCTACTGTGTCAAACATAATGTGGGTAAAAATTAGATAAAATATACACAACAGACAAAAACAAGAAAATAATGAAAAAAGTAAAATTACATTTTCAAAGGAGTTTTATGTTTTTTTTTTTGGTTTTCAAAGCGTGTTTTCAAAACAAATTTATCAAGCAGATTTTTAACATTTTTAAATTAATATTACCAAATATTTTTTTCTATTTTGTTCTAAAAATGTTTTTTTTTTCCAAATTTATTTTACAAAACAATTTATAAAAATAATAAAACAAAAACACGATCAAACGTATCCATAGGTTTCTGTTCTGTTTTGCCTTTAAAATGATATTTTTTGGTACAGTTTCAACAAGAAAAACACAGAAAGCCCAAACGAACAACTGGCCCGGATCCTGGTCCAGGGCATCAGACAGCAGAAACGGCCCCATACCAGCAGCACACTTATTCGCCTCATGGAAGACATGAATGACCGAGGTCTCCCAATCTCTGGCTAGCGATACAATGGGCACCATTTGAGTAGGGTACTATAGTGTCTGTTTCTATACCCATATTTGAAAAAAAAATGCTCGTATCCATACTTGTACCCGCGTAGACAAAGAACTTTGCATTCGCATTAAGACTCTCCAGGTACTCTAAGTGCATTCAAGCACTGCTACCCATATTTTAACTATTAAAAACAATAAAAATATTATAATAATTAAAAAACTATCTAAAGATCTTTTAAATTTGCTCATAAAACATTACAAATCAAATTATTTAACTAAATAAAAACATCTAAAACATAAAAACAAGTAAATATCGCAATAAACATCTATAACAACAAATTCATAAATTTATATATTTAATTACGAATAAAAATGAACACTATTTTTTACGAGATTAAAAAAAAGACACCTGAACTTATATATATGTGTGTGTGTGTGTGGTGCGGTGTGGGGCGGGGTGGACACTACAGTGCCCGTACCCGCACTCATGCCCACTAAGATTTGTGAGTAATTGTCCAGACCCGAATTCATACCCATAAAATGAGTTTTTACCTTGCCCATCCCAAGTATTTTTTATGGGTACCTAACGGGTTTTGATCCAATTACCATCTCTATCTCTGGCCAAGTACTCATCAATGCGAGCCAGAACTGCCGCATGACAAAATAATATGAAAATAAAAAATAAGGTATTTCAAATTGAAAAAAAAAATCTGGTTGATACGGATAACGATGAATTCAGTAACAGAATAATATATTGAGAGGAATTCAGCTGTAGATAATAAGAGAAGGTGGCTTTAAGTATGGACAAATCCTGAGAGTGTGTTTAGATATTTTTTAAAATGAATGGAATAAAATACAGCGAAACCAAATAGAATATAACAAAGTTTTCATTCTATTATTTAGATATTTTATGATTGAACGAATGTTTTTATTTCATAGTTTGAGAAGTGAACGAAATAAAACGAGATATAACATTTTTATTCATTTTTTACCCTTATTTAAAAAGAACTATAGTGTAAAATTAAAACTTTTATTAGATTATACTCCCTCCGTTCCTTTTTACATGTCGTTTAAGGTTGTTTTACACAAACCAAGATAATCAACAAATTTTGTTATTTTTTATAAAATTATTAGTTTTTTTCTATGTGATACTCTTAACTTTTCATTACTCTATTGTACATATTTCTCTCTATAATAAATAGATAAGGGTATATTTGATAAATAAGTAGTTAATGTGATCTTGAACTTTGAAAACGACAAGTAATTAAAAACAAACTTTGTCTAAAAAACCGACGTGTAAAAAAGAAAGGAGGGGGTAATATAATAAAATAAAAGGGAAAAAAGCAATAACTAAATATTTATAATAATCAATGCTTGATTAAATTATTTATTTTTATACTTAATACTAGATCAATACTATTTTATCTTTTTTTTTGGTACACAATACTATTTTATCTATTTATAATAATTAAATGGTTATAACAATCCATACTAAATTAATCAATATATTTTATACTATTGATATTTTATTGCTATGGTTTACTTTTTGCAATACATTAGAAAAGATATGCATACTGTATAGTTGTTGGCTTAACAATTAACTATGTTGGTGAAGACTATATGAGCGCAGTACTTGTGTCACTTTCTTGTATAATAAGTTTCTCATAACGTAGCGAATTAAAATTTGAATTCCCGCTTAGAGATATTCTCATGTTTAGTGTCTGACGTGGTAATGTCTTTAACACACATCTGAGACCACTTCATGGGCAACATCTATCCGTTGGGCTCATAAGTCATCGTCTCCCCAAATTTTCTGTAGCAGTCATCGATGGAACAAAAACTCATCGATTCATCTAGATGTGTATTTTATTAAAGGGGAGGAAGGAGAGACACCAAAAAGACGCCCTTTTCAAGCTCGTGTATCTAAATTTCGATCCCAGAAACACTGCTGATGTTAACTCACTTGAAATACAAGTTAAGAAATGTGTTGTTAGTGGAATGTTTTTTTAGTTGGGCAGGAGGTGAAATGGTGCACTTCCATGGTGGAGTTGTGGTCAATCACATTGTCAATTTTTAAGAAATTTTAAAAATGCTAAGAGATAATCATTTTTTCTGAATCCAACAAATGAAGGTGTTAATATTATTTTTAACTTCATTATTCGGCTAAAATACTTTTAGTGCTTTAGCTTTCACTCAAAATTCATTTTAGTCTTTTATCTTTTAAAATATTTATTTTGGTCCTTTATTTCTCAAACTCTACACAAAATAGTCATTTCCATCAACCCATTAAATCTAGCGATGAATAAATTCATTTTGATCCCTTATCTTATTTTCATATTTATTTTGATCTTTTATCTTATTTTCATAATTCATATTGGTTATTTAGTATTTAAATGACAAAGGACCAAAATGAGTCATGAAAATAAGATAAGGGACCAAAATGAATTATGAAAATAGAGTTAATTGCCACATTTTATCGGAATTGACAGAAATGACTATTTTATACAACGTTGGAAAAATAAAGGACCAAAATGAATATTTTAAAAGATATAAACGGAATTGAATTAGTGTATTTTAGCCTTCATTATTCTATCGATGTTAATACCCCTTGTTGCTCCTGCTCAACGAACAACCACCGTGAAAAGCCACAAAGAGATAGATTATATTATTGTCACGCTATATATATATATATATATATTTTTATTTTTTTTTGAACTTATTCTCGCACACTGTAGGAGAGTCGTTTGCTCTTTGCAATGTATATTCTTAAGATTGTGGTTGTGGTTGCAAAAATCAGAGTCTGTTGAAGGTTAGCGATGGATGAGCAGCAACCATTATAATTCGTAGTTTCTACATGCCCCGTTTTGTAAACAAGTTTTATAAGCCACCAAAACCAAAAGGGGAAACACTACAGGCAGCCCTTCTGAAATCGTGGCCAATTTGTAGAACTATTAAATCAATGACTATATTGGAATTTGACTTTGGAGGAAAAACTTTGGGATTTGTCCAGGCTAAAAGCTACCATAAGAACGAGTAAGCGTGAAAGAGAAAAACTCTCAATACATAACAAGCACTAATCAACAAGGTAGGGAAGGAAAAAACTAACAGCAAAAAAGAAAGAGAACAGAGTCTTTAGAAGAAAAAGAGGGAATTTTCATCTCAATCAATTGCAAGATTTTGGAGAAAAGGAGGCAGAGAAGAAAAGATGCAAAGAAATAAATTTTTAAAAGTGAGTAAGACAAAAAATAAGAGTTACCTTCTCATATTGCTCCAAATTTAAATCCATGCTATACAACTGCATCTATCTCAGATAAATAGAAACGTTGCATAAGATGCAAATGCTAATTGCCTAGGTAGATGGGCACAAGCACAACAATATCCATCTCTCATAATTTAGGAAAGAAAACAAAGACAACGTTACATAAAAAGATGTATAGACAATATGATAGGAAATACCCAATCTAATTCCTAAAGTTGTAAAATCGTATCAACTTAGTCTCCACATTATCAATATTCTAAAATGATCCATGGAATTACAAAACATTAATCAGGTTTGTCTCTCTGTGTATTCCCGTCTGAATCTGTTAGCAAATACATCCCGACATTATTTACTTGGTTATTTATTCCATAATAATATGACCTTGTTAAAGTGAGAGAGAGCTAATTTCATCTGCTTTCCAAATCCCTTCCTCATATTTGTACCACCAAGGAAGCCCTTCATCATTTCTTGTCCGCTGACACATGATGCAAGATTTTTTCATGCATGTGAGAAACTCACGCAACCTAGAAGCCTTCTCACGAATAAAAGGGTAAATATTCCTAACAACTCTATATTTTTCATCAGGAGGTGGAAGTGTATATTCCACTAGAAAGCAATGTGAAATGTTGAGCACTTCTAAATGTCGCAGTCTATCCAAAATGAAAACAAGAGCTTCCTTATCCACCCTCGAACACCGAAGACTCAATACTTTCAACTCTGGAAGAAATCTAGCGAGAGAGAAAGCAAATAACATATGAAAACGCCCCATAATTTTGAGTTCTCTGAAGTTCTTGCAATGTACTGAAATCTCTTCAAAAACATATCCTGGATTAACTATGCTTGGCATTGTCATGGACTCTAGATCTTTCCACCCCCTAATAGCTTTCCGCATCACAATTTTCTTTATCCTGTTCCAAGATAGAAAAACTAGCCGTCTAACACGTGGGCACCTGCCACAAATTAAGGACACAATACATTAGTCATCTAATTATTAGTCATGAAATTAACAAGTACTCTTTCAACAAAATAGATTTGGGTAACATTCATTTTGGTGCTGAATGTGTGAGAGGTGTTTTCACTATTGTCTCTTAATATATCAATTATAAAAGTATCTCTAAATGTTTAGTTTGTTCGTCAGTTTGGTTCCTAAAGTTACTAGCAAAAGACATACTTGATATATCTTTGAATTTTGACACATTAAAAGACTATAGTAGTATAGTGACAATACCTCACACATTTAGGGACTAAAGTGATTATTTACCGTATAGATTTTTTCACATCCTCATCAAGTCAAGAGGACTCATCATGTAAGGGATAGAGTTTTCCCAACATTTATTTTTTTATTCGCAAGAATTTAAATCGAGTTCAATAACAAAAAAGATTGACACCAAATTAATCTAATTACTAGCCACGAAACTAAAATTAACGGTTATTCTGTCCCCGAGAGCACAACGACGTTTTTAAGTACTGTGTGGATATGGGGAGCGCGAGTTCAAACCCTTAACGCTCCACTTCCCACTAGCCATAAAAAAAATAAAATAACAGCTACTCTTTCAACAAAATAAATTGACATCATGTTTAAATCCTCTGTCACAAATTAGAATAAAACTAATAATGAAATAGTACAGTAACAACAACTCTTGAGTTACCTTTTAGCTGTGTAGAGGAAGTGATGATTGTTGGGATACAAGTTGTAATGGAAAATCAAGGTCCTTATATTCCCCTGACTGAGATTCAATGCAACAAACAACAAATTGGTCAATGTGTTGTCAGAATGGGTGGCGACATAAACATATGGCGGTTGATTGATCTTAATATAATTAGACTTTAACATGGAGAAATCAAGTGTATGCCAAAGCGGTGGATTGCAGCTAGCCCTCGACCATGCGTCACAAAAACAAGTAATGGCTGAAGTGGATTCGAAGATATCGAAATGCTGAAAAATCTGAACCAAAACATCATCGTTAAGTGTCGTCACAAGAAGCTTCAACAAGGCCCCGTCGCCTTCCATTGCCGCAGTTTTTGAGATTCCCTGTGCTGTACATCAAACAAATAGCTGCTCAATCCCTTTGACATATAACGAATCCGAATCCTTGCAAACAAAGGAATAATATCGTCTATAATCTTAGATTAATATATATCGTTATGATCCGTATTAAATAATAATCATAAATAAGATATATCAATTCAAATCCTATTGTGCCCAAAACAACTGCACCGAAGATAAGTAGATAACAGCTTTATCAGATTAAGTGGGGAATTTATATTTCAAAATATATATCAGTTTAAACCGCTTTATATAATTAATAATATTCCCTCTATTCCATAATTGTTGACATTTTAACTTTTTATTTTTATTTTAAAACTATTGATGTTTTAGAAATTCAAAATCTAATTTGTTATTTTTCCAGCTATATCCTTATTTAATAATTATATGAAAATTATTTAAAAATAAAATTAGAGATATATTTATGACTTTTGATTTTCACAAGATTCCTACAGTGAATTTTTAATGAGTGATTAAATAATACTCAATCCAAAAAAAAAATTGGGTACATATAGAGGGCCAAGGGCACTCAATCCAATTTTTTTACTTGTTATAAAATAGTATTCCAACTCGTGCCATGTACGGGTATGTAAACTTTATGGATGATTTTATAAATATTCTTAAAATATATTTATTTGCTATGTTTCTTTTTTGGGTATAATACAACTTTAACTATATATATTTATATTCTGTCATCCTCCCCAGCCTAATATGATCAAGTGCAAATACTGATGGAGCAGCAAAAGGTTGTCTGAGCCCTGCCTCTTGTGGGGGTATTTTTAGAGATTGTAGTGCTATGGTGCTGGGTTGTTTTTTTGTCAAACTTGGTGTTACAAATGCCTTTCAGGCGGAGCTTCTTAGGGCAATGATAGCCATTGAAACTGCTTTCAAGAAAGGATGGTTTCACTTGTGGCTGGAATGTGACTCTCAACTTGTAGTGACGGCTCTGAAGAATAGCAATATAGTCCCTTGGCGGCTCAGGAATAGGTGGATTAACTGCATTGCCCTTACTAAGCAAATGACTTTCGTTTTTTTCTCATATTTATAGGGAAGAGAATACTTGTACCGATAAGCTTGCTTCTTATGGCTCCCATATTACGGGTTATGTCTGGTGGAATCTAATTCCTGACTTTATTTCTGAGGACTTCTTTAGGAATAGATATAGCTTGCCTAGCTATAGATTTAAATAATTTCCATTGGTCAGGTGGATGCCCCCATGTTTTTCTTGTTACTGTTATTTTTCTTTTATTAATATAATGTTGGTATGCAGCAGATGAAAAAAAATACTATATATATTTATATAATATACTATTGGATATATTTTATATATTTATAAATTTTGATTTGTTAGCTTGAATCGTAATTTTTAAATTGATATTGATACCACTAAAAAAGTATAAATATATAATAATCCTTGTGAAAGTCAAATATTATTAATTATTAATTAATTACATTTAAGGATATAGTTGAAAAATAAAGACGTAATCACATCTTGGATTTTTAAGACATCCATAGTTTAAAAAAATAAAAAAGGTAAAATAACCAAGGAGTATATGGGAACTCAGGTTCGAATCCTTGTGGAATCTCCTCCATTGAGTTTTTGAGAACCAAATGAGTAAAATTTTGTGGATACTCTGGTGGACTCAATCGGCCCAACTGATTAATTAGGACAGGTTCTGAACAAAAATAATAATATTTTACAACAATTAGATATTTTTTTGGTTTTCAATTAGATATTTTTTAATCTGCACACACTAACCTTAATTATATACCAATACTTATGGTACATAAGTACTAACAAATTAAGAGTATGTTTGTTTCACGTTATATTTTTAAGAAATAATCACTTTTTGAGATTGCTTAAAAAATCACTTTTAAAGATTTTTTATCCATCTGTTCCACCTTTTAGAAATTATCATAATCTAAAAAAAATCTTAAATTTGATTATAATAAGAAGCTATTCGAATAGCATTTGAGAAATAATGATTTTAACAATTGTGATATATGAGAAAGATTAAAAAAAGTAATTTTTTAATCGTAAACAAACACAATTTAGTTTGTGTTATCCAATGTGCACGACTACTCAGTTGGTTAGATAGTATTAAGTTTATGGTGGAGGACTTGGATTCGATTCCCTCAAACATGCCATTGGAGAGGGAGAAGAGCCTTAAGTTGTGACCTAACTACTCGAGCAGAGATTAGTCTCATAGCCAATCTAAAAAACCGAAGCTTGTGTGAATACTCCGTAGACCCACTGGAGAGAAAAAGCTCTAATCACAGTAGATTGCAACTAAAAAATAGTTTCTATTTCACTTAAAAATCTCTATAAAAAATATCTAGATTATTTTTTTACAAAAAATCTCTTTCTTAATATCCAACAAACGAAACCTAAGAAGTAAGAATATTTCATGTTATTTTATAAAAAAACCTTTTAAATAAATAATAACTTTTTTAGGATTTTTTTTGTTTGTTTCACCTTTTGAAAATAATTAAAATTTTAAAAAATAAATCCGACTATAATTTTTATCTATTGAATAATTTATAAAACCTTGACCGCTTTTTGGATAACTTTTCTAAACACCACACAATTCACTATTAAATCGCTATAAGAATTATGCCACTTACGATTTTTCTTTTTTTCCTTCAACTCATCGCGTGGGGGAAATTTTGTGCCCACCCACAGTGGCTTGTCCAGGACCTTGGATCAGCGGGGTCAAATTATTTAACTTTAATTAATAATTATTATATTCCGTTTTGGAAATACATTATTTATATCTTATTTCGATCATAAGGATAATATATCAATATTTTAATTTGTTTTCCTGGATATGATAACAACTCTTCTAAATTAATTTCAATGTTTGTTGTTTGGAATTTGATTTCACAAGATTGTTGCTCATTTGATGATAATCTTCTATTCAAAAATCTATTTATTATCTTCTACAATTTAAAAACAACATTAAAGGCAAAAAATGAAATTAACAATAAATTAGTATCGCCAAAACTCCCTATGTTAGGTACACGTAGTGGGTCTTGTTTTCAAATTTCAAAATAACAATTAAATGGATTTTAGGTTCCTTGTTTATAAATAAAATATAGACTCAAACTGGTCCTTCAAAATAAACATAAAGGCTTATTTAGTTATTGACAAATGAATAAATATCAATTTAGTCATTAAGAGTTTCAGATATCGGTCAAATTAGTCTCTGACTAGAACTAAAATAGCACTAAAAAATCTTTAAAAAGATTAATTTGACTAAAATTTAAGATTTTGTATGACCAAATTGGTATTCAGTGACTAATTTGGTCTCTGTGTTGTTTGCTAGAGACCAATTTAAACGAATGAAATGAGAGAAACAGTATAATTATAAATAGTGGGTATAAAACTGTAAAGTCAAAAAGGTCAAATAAAAAATTTATAAAGAGCTAAATGGGATTTTAATCAATTGAACTTAGTTCTGCCTGTGCGCACCCAACAGTCAAAATTGCTTGTCCTTCAATAAATAGTCAAATATGTCCTTCAATAAATAGTCCAATATTTGACTGACTTTCGATATATCAAAGGGTATTCAACCTTGCATTCTCGTGCATCTTATTTTCCCTTGGTAGGCCTCAGGGCCAAGCAGGAATAAGGCTTTTTTCCGCATAATCTCAACTTATTTTTCTTTTGTTTTTTTTTGTTTTTTTTAAATTATACTTTTTATTTCTTAAGTTTATTTTAGGTTTTAGTTTAGTCCCTCATATATTAAAAGTTTCGGATTGGTCTCTTACGTGTAAAAATTATACCAATATAGTCTCTCTTATTTTTTATGTTCTGAATAGGTCCCTTATATTACAAAAATTATACCAATATGGTCCATTTTTTGCAAAATAAGGGACAAAAAATGACCATATTGGTATAATTTTTCTAACATAAGGGATCAGTTCGAAACAACAAAAACAAAAGGGACCAAATTGGTATATAAGGGACCAATTCTGAACTTTTAATATATAAAGGACTAAACTAAAACCTAAAATAAACTCAAGGGACCAAAAATATAATTTAGCATTTTCTTTGATATTTCTTCACGTATGGATGCCTCCAAGTCCATTCCATATTCCATAAGTCTATCAGTCTAACAAATAACAACCTATCAAATCAGTTGTTTTCCATATCCGACTACGAGCTTTTTTTTTTGTTTTTTATAGGTCTCCTCCAATGGAAACAATCCTGTTTGAGGCATATCGAACACTAAATGTGAGAACCTCTCTCAGCGGAGATTCGAATCCTGATTCACCACGTTGTGGGGAACTAGCCCCTTCTGCTAGATCCAACCCCGTTGGTATCCGACTACGAGCTAATTATTATTGGTAAGTGTTAATAAAAAAAATTTAAAATACTTTATTTCTGCATTTTTATATTTCTTATTTATTTCTTATTAGCATAATTTTGGTTAGTTGATTATTATTCTATCTATTTGCCGGATTAATAGTTAAGACGCAACAAGGCCAAACCCTGATGATTCTGAGTTGACCCACCACAGCGTCCTCTCTTTCTACGTCTTCATTTGGTTGTTTCTCTCTCTAACACAGAACACAGAGTGATGGTTGGTGTGCAGCTGTGGGAGACCCTGAAGGAGGCCATCGTGGCCTACACCGGCCTACCTCCGACCACCTTTTTCACCGTCTTGGCGCTTCTATTGACCTTTTACTACGTCGTTTCGAGTCTCTTTGGGTCCTCCTCCTCTGACCGTCACCACCAAACCCGCCACTTCGAGGAGGAGGAGGAGCTGCCGCCTCTCCGCCCCCCGGTTCAGCTCGGCGAGATCACCGAAGAAGAACTCAGGGCTTACGACGGCTCCAATCCCGAGATGCCCTTGCTCATGGCCATCAAGGGTCAGATCTATGATGTGTCCCAGAGCAGGTTTAACACAACCCGTATTCTCAACGATAATCTTCCTCTGTTATTTTTGCTGCTCTATGCTTATTTTAGGTTTTGACTACTTTTTATTTTCTGTTGGATCGGTGACTTTCAAATTTTAAGTTTTGAAGGTTACTCTTACTCTTGTTGAATTACTGCCTTTGGTATGTTTTATTTATTCGTCTTTCTTTTAAAATCTTTTAATTTCCTTTCACGCTTGCGTTTTTCTGATGCCCTTTTGTGGAGGCGATGATCCGTTTTTCTGATTTTTTTTGTTCCTTTATGTGGATGACATGTGATGATTCATTATATAGTACTCATATAATCCTTATTTTGGATGGGCTAAAGTTTGACCGAGTTGGATCATGCTATTTTGAGGATCTGAGTAATGTGATACTTCCTTTGTCAATGTCAATGTCAATTTTCTCTGTTATGTCTGAAAATACTGGATTGGTGTGCATATTAACTTTCTATTGGAAGTATATTTTGAGGTAATTTCTAAATCAATCCTGTTGACTTGGAGCATCCCATCTATCATCCAAAATTAAGTTGTCCCATAAGCTAGAGTTTTCATACAATATATATCATGTAGGTCTCTTATATAAGGATTAGGTGTACATTCTGATCTAAGGATTGTGTAGATACAAATTTTTTTACTTTTTGAAACTGTCAGATTTTATTTTGAGTACTGTCGTTACTATCTAACTGCTTATACTTTTTTTCTGAAACTAACATTTTTTTGACCCGTATATGCCGCAATGAGCAGATGTGCATCTTTTGTTCCTTTGGTGTTTCATCTAATCTTGATCAGAGGAATCTTCATTTGTTTTTGTTGTAATGTTGTCTGATTGGTCTGTTCTAGCTACTTCAGATCAGCCGGAGTATATACTTTGAAATGCCCATGTCCAAGAAACTGAAGAACACAATTGCGCTGATTTTTTTAATGCTAACTTAATAGATTGCCTATACCGTTTCTTATTATTATCACCTGTAAATGTGTCCTTTCAGGATGTTTTATGGACCCGGTGGACCTTATGCTTTATTTGCTGGCAAGGATGCTAGCAGAGCTTTAGCAAAAATGTCCTTTGATGAGAAAGATCTGACTGGAGATATTTCTGGTCTTGGCACATTTGAGCTTGATGCCTTGCAAGACTGGGAATACAAGTTTATGGAAAAGTATGTTAAGGTTGGAACTATCAAAAGTATAGTTCCAGTAACTGAAGCAGAATCCACCGGGGAACCATCAGAATCTACTCCCCGTGATGTTGATGCTGTTAAGCCTACTGAAGGTGGTGGCCAATCAGAAACTGCTGCTGTTAAAAGTGTCGAAACCCCTTCAAATGTTGATGCAAACAAAGAGTAATGGTTGGATTGTCGCACAAATACATTGCAATAAGTTATGGAAAGGAAAAACTCCATAGTAGTTGCTGAAAAGACAGAGCGGCGAGCGGATGTCAGGCGAGTTTTCATAGATGGTCTAGGCCACCCCTTTTGCACTGTGTCTTTGCTTGAACATTCAGTCTGATAAATAATGAATTGTAGTGGTATATTGAAGTTATATCTTCCTTTTTCGTTTCATAAAATGTATATTACATAACAGCAACAGGCGAATGACATTTGGGGTCATATCTTGGGCTGAGTAGTGGTCTTTTGCATAATCCTTGATTGAATAATGCATTGCTTTGTGGTCTTTTGCATAATCCTTGATTGAATAATGCATTGCTTTGTGGCAAGAATAAATGAAGCATTAGTCTTTTCAACAGGTCTTGATGAACTATGCACTGCATTAGGTGGTGACATGCAAATGCTGTGGCTTTCCACTCCCGGAATTTTTTATTGAAAACTTTCATCTGATCCTAAATATGTATCAAGGCAATTAATTTGTAGTGGACGATGTGATGTTGCTTTCTTAATGCTTGATGGCTTTCGCTTGAATGCTCTTGTTAGTAACTCGAACGAAATACTAGTGGGAAGAAGGGATTTTCTTTGGAAAGCATGAATACACCACCATCCTAGTGAGCAGAAACCTTGCATAGAGCTTAACAAGCTAGTAAAAATGGTTTCATCTTTGTAAAGGTCAGATAAAAAGAGAAAAAACAGCTTAACCAAATTATGTGGTGAATGTTTTTTTTTCTATTTGGTGATAATAATGTTGAGTATGATCCCGTGCCTATGTGAAAAGTATACGTGAATATTTTATGAAAAATACTTCATAGGGGATTTATCAGTAATGTGCGTTTTACAATGACAATCGCATTGACAAAAGATACATTGAACTGTATGAACAAGTATCAAGTTATTAATCACAACCATCTATTTAGAAAGTATTAAATTAAATCTAAGGTGGATACATATTCACCACCGGTGCACCACACTTGAGGTGGTACACCTTAGGCTAACAATTTGACTTTGATAATAAGTATTTTAAAAGTCAAACTTATCAGTAATGTGTTATTAGATGATTCTCACGTACACCCTCCATTTCAAAACTTTGGAGGATTTGGCATGGAGAAGAAATGTTGTCACTGCTAACTGTCTTAATAGAACTCCCCAGTGTTCTTTTTACGGTAGTTTTTGCAAAAGAATTGAGAGTTCTATGCATATCAATTTCTTAGAATTAAGTTCCTTAGGAACTGGGACCATACAAAAATTGAGGTTGTTGAAACATTATGGAAAGTGACACACACGCACACATGCACACGCGTACACACACAAAAATCAAACTCCTAGATTATGTTCACGACCAGGCCAAAAGTTCTGATATCAAGTAAAAATTCTTTGGTTTCAGCAGCCCTATTGGAAATCTCCTTGTATGTTAGACACTCAAGGAGACAGAGCTCCTAGTTCTTACATCATAGCTCATATGCAATCAAAATCTCCATTCTTTTGTGAAACCAATCACCCCCGTCTCTCTCTTACCATTATCAGTAAACAGAGAAAGGAAATACTGAATAACCTCATGTATTTGTTATTCTGCCTCAAAGAGGTGATACAACAAGCATATATATATATATATATATATATATATATATAGAGAGAGAGAGAGAGAGAGAGAGAGGTATGTTAACTCAGTTAGAGTAACTACCTCATCTAACTAACAATTAACCACTAATAACTAACCTGAATTAACTGATTCACTTTTACAATCTGATCTATTTACCAATAGTTATCCTCTTCGATATTATTTGTCTTCCCGGTAAAATAGCGTTTACAATCTCTATACGTGAAGTGGATTCTCTCCCTACTTCAGTCAAGCCATCCTTATTTCAAAATATTTTCAGCATTACACCAAAAAAAAAAAAATTCATCACTACTTTTTATATGCTTCTCCTTTACAACGAAGTTCATAGCCTTCTTCTCAATTAAATTTTTTCTTATAGTGTTTGATTCGGTCAAGTATTTTTGCGCGTATATTAGCCCTTAGTCAATGACATTGAATATTAGTATGCAACAATTGGCAAACATTGTCAAGATTTTTGGTTTTTTCCCCCCTAAATTAATATTAATGTCAATTTCATGTTTATTTAACGAAGCAGCCTGGCCTGCATGCCAGCTGGTTTCTCTTAGTCCTATTAAATTTATTAAAATATTATTAAAACGTGCTCATAATTAATTATAGGTATCTCTAAAATATCTACCCTTTTCTTTTCGTAGAGTATTGGATTTGTGTACAAGTCGTCACTAAGAGTATACACTAGCTTACATGAATTTAAGATTATGATAAAGCTGAAGTTTCAAAACAAGCACGCTTATGAGACCAATTGACGTCTATTTCAAAGAATTATTCACGTAGAAGAATGAACAACTTATAGCATGATCACATCAGCTGATTACTTGGCTAGGACGCTCGACCATCATTTTCCAAAAAGTCAACTTTTGACATCTGGCAAATAATATGAGTCACAATGTGGCAATGTGCTCGTCACTAATCGTCTATTTATATTCTAAATTTGATTAATTTGGTCTTATATATAAGAGAAGAAAACAATAATCATCAAAACCAATGAAGTTCATTCAATGTTATAATTTTGAAAAGTTGTTCTAAATATAACATTCACATTAAATGTTTTACACCCACTCATATATGAAATAGATGAATTTATAGTAAAATGAAATAAGAGTATAAAAGTTATTTTAACGATTAATATATCTTAAAACTTGTGACATTGTTTTTGTCCAAAAAAAAAAAAACTTGTGACCTTTTCTTATACTTAGGATCAATTTTTTTTTTTTGAACTTTTTCTTATATATGAGACCGGAGGTAGTACCTTTTAGGCCTCTTGTTTAGTATAGACTCCCCATCCTTGCCTTAGACCTTAACCAACGTATTCAGCAACAATATTTCTTATTTCAGTTTCTAGCTCCCAAGATCACAATTATGAGAGTTCCAAAATCCTCGACACTTATCCTGTTTCTCATGATTCTACTGTCTGTAATGCAAGGTTCCACATCTCGCTTAGTTAGCCATGCTACCCATGTAGACTCGGAAAGGAGATCAGAAAGAAAGCTTTCTTCCATGTTTGGTTTTTCTGCTATTTTCTCCTCTTTGAATTCAAGGAAGGGTAAGTTCAATCAAATTCATGCAGTTTCTCACAGGCTAGTTCCTTCTGGACCAAACCCTCTTCATAATTGATCACATATATGGGATATATCACTCTAGCTTTCCCTCTAGATGAATATGGCATGTAAATATATAAATTAGGAGCTGGTGATCTTGAAATATATTTGTCAGTTTTAGTGCATGCTGCATATATATAGACTTGAAGAGTTGCTGTTGAGACTTTGGGTTGTTTGTGGAAGTTCTTTCGGTGATTACAGATAATAGATAAATAGAAAATCAAAGCAGCTTGTAAATATTAATTTATGTTTTTGGCTCTAGGTCTCTGGTTAAACATATATACGCTTCCAATCATGTCACTCATGTGATCACACGCTATTTTAGTTTTAATTCTTTTTTATTTATGTGCCAAGAGTTCAATAACCGATGTACTTACTTGACAAGTCCAGATATGCTTGGTGACTAAAGAATTTCCATCCTAATTTGATGTTGATGAATTAGTTTAATTTGTGGGTTTGGCTTTATCTTCAAAGAAAGGTAAAACAAGCTAGCAAACTGATGGAAGAGAAGGCGCAAACTGTGTAGTTTGACCAAGCCCTTTAGGATCATAAAGGATGAGATTACTCCCTCTAGTCTCAAATATAAGTAAAAGTCAAACAATTTTGCTCATATTTGAGACCGAAGAGAGTAATTAGCATGGGAATTACTATCTAGCAGTCACAGACAATGTTGCTTTTGAATTTGTATCTCTTGGTTGACTTAAGTTTTCTCCCTACCAAACTTATCTCTTAATAATCCCTCTCTCTCCCTCTCTCTCAGAGTACAATAGGCATGGATTTTGGTGGAATTGAAACAGTGGAACTGAGTGGAGTGGCATCAAACATTATAAGTTGCGTCACGATTTTTATTTCAAGGACCACAATATTGACTTACGGCATCAGTTGCCGCCGCCTAATAAATGACATTTGGAAATATGGACATGGACCACAGGGGGACACAGTTTTGAGTCTGGGGATAGCTATTCCCCCCTTTTTTCTAACAGACACCCCCTTCCGGAACTTAAGTTATGGGACACAATTCGGAGTTTAGTTTTCACCAATAGTCCGAAAGTTAACTTCTAGATGGTAAAAATGGTTCAGAAACTAATTTTTAGAAGACAAATTGAGCACCAAAATAAAGACTCCGAAGGTTAACTTATGGATCAGGAGTATTTTGGCAAAACAATTACAAAAAACCTAGAAGAGGTGTATATTAAAAAATAGGAGGTGTTAATAGTTATCCCTTTTGAGTCTGTGTGATTTGTAATGAGCCACCGGAAGTTATACGAAGCACTCATTCATAATAAGATTAAGGCTAATTTGTTTAATCCTTATAAAAAAAAAGGCTAATTTGTTTAATATTGAAAAAATTATTTCCCATATCAAATGATTCAGATAATATTTTTTAGAGATTTTTAAGTAACGTAGAATTTAATTTGTGTTTGTTTATATTAGTCTTCTCCTATCTATCACACTCATTAAAATTAAATTATTTTTTAAAAGTTACTCTAAATAGTTTCTCATTATAATCAAATTTAAGATGTGTTTTAATTTCTGATTATTTCTCAAAAATAAAAAAAATAAAAATTCTAAAAAGTAATTATTTCCATAACAACTGATTTTTTGGTAAAATAATGCAAAACAAACAAACTCAAAGAAAATCAGTGTAGGAACTAGAACAGAGTGGTGGTTGCCCAGACATGCAAATGAGGAACAAAATTGCTTATGAGTGCTTCAAGCTTATAAAAGTGCATCAAAAACACGGAAGAAGATCTAGACATCACACAAGTCATATTCAAAATTAAAAGTGAAAACAAATCTTTTAACTATTTCATTGTTTCATATATGCGTATTTGATTTGTTTAAGCTAAATGCTTTTCCTAGTCTTGCCTGCTTGTAGTTCAACGCTTGAATGTAACACAGTTGGTGGGACACGCAAATAATGTTAAGTTCATCACAAAGAGCACAACTTCTTTTAAATACAAAAGAAGGTAATTTTCATCCGCACATACGCTTTGTCTAACAGGCAATGAGATTATTACTTCAAATTTCTCTTGTCCAGTCTTAGTAACGTTTAGTTCTTTATTCTAGTATAGCTAAATTATTGCTCCAAATCTAGATATCTAGTTAAAAGTTTCTAGAATCAGTGTGTGTGTCCGATACACAATAGGCTCCTCATTCGTCAAGGCTTCTTATCAGAATATAGGAGTCAGGTTCTTGCAATTTTCAACATTCAATTTAGGCTTGAGTAGTTGCAAATACGTACTTTCACAATTAATATACATCTTATCAGTTACATATACCTTTCATTCATTTCTAATTCTAAACTCGTCAAACACGTCAGTTTATATTTCAGGTGTGAAAATAAGCACTTTATATGTGGTTTCCATAATGGAGCACACATGAGAACAGAGAACCTGCAGAAAGAAAAAAAAAAGTTCTTTGCAATCTAGTATCTATTTTGCAATCTAGTATCTATTAGAATCATAAAGGATGAGATTAGCATGGGAATTACTATCTAGCAGTCACAAACAATGTTACATTTGGATATTTTTTTTTTGAAAAGTACTGTTGCATTTGAATATGTATCTCTTCGTTGACTTAGGTTTTTTCCATACCATACTCATTTGTTAATAATCTATCTCTCTCTTTCTGTTTTTATCAAGGTAACAATAATAGGCATGGTTTTTGGTGGATTGGAACTGAATGGAGTAGCATGAAACATTATAAGTTGCGTCACGATTTTCATTTCAAGCACCACAATATTGACTTTCTATACGCCATTGGTTGCCACCGCCTACTGGAATGGCAAGTATTTATAAAATAATGGGAGTTTATCAGGAGAAAAGAAACAATCAGTATCATTTACTTTTTTTCTTGTACGTTGGGATAGCAAAACTGGGCAACTCCTCCAGTCCCGGCGCCAATCCACTTAAAATAGGGAAGGGCGGTTTGAATTAGACATGTTGGTCGAATATTATGACCCAGCTCGTCACGAGTTGGCCCGTTGACCCACCAAAAAATGGTTTATACACTATAAAAATTGTTAAAATACATGAAATAATTTCAAAAAAGAAAATGGTCTGATGGGCCAACCCGCCCCCCTCCCCTTTGGTGGGTTATGTGGAACGGGTCAAAGCGAGTTGATAAGTTAGAAATTCTACTCTGGCTCACCAAAAAAGGCAGGTTAAACGGGTTAACCCGATGGGCCCAATCCACTTGGTCACCCCTATTTTTTAGAGGATCTATTCCCACATTTATACGGTCAATTTGTACACCATCATAATTGCAGGTTATATTATAATTGTAAAACAATTAATTTCACAGAAATGTGATGTTTTAGTGGGAAAAAAAATTCAAAATAATGAATGAAATGAGAGAAAATTTAATTTAAATAGTAAGGAAAAAAATAACAAACTATAACTATAAAATAAGCTATAAGTTTAAATACGCATGAAAAAATTCGCTATAATCCTATAATATGAACTCACATAACTAATTTAGTCAAACAAGTTTATATGTAATGTTCGAACCTCGTTGACGATATTGAGGACTTCGTTGGAGAAGTAGTACATAAGTACGTCTGTATGTGTTTTTTGATTTTTGAGGCTTTAGGTTTTTTCTGATCCTAGTGAATCATTGGAACCTAACTCACTTAAATTTTTCATCACAAAAAAAAAAATAGAACCTGTATACAAAAACTCGAGAACTTGTCAAAAAAAAACTTGAGAAGTATTTTCATGTAAGGATTTTCTATTTGTCATTATTTTCATGTAAGGGTTGATACTCCACATTACAGTGGGGATGACGAGAGGATGGGAATGTTCTTTTGGTCAAAACCCAAAATGCAATGTGGAAAATATATACCAGAGAGAATGTTGAACATGGGCCACGGGGGAACACAGCTTTGAGTCTGCGTGATTTGTAATGGCCACCGGCAGTCCGGAACAGAGCAAGAAAAAATTATCACAATAACTGAAAACACCCCTTATTTTTTGCTAATATGCACTCACATTTTAGAAGTTTATTTTTGAATGTGTATCATTTTGCCGTCCGGAAATAAACTTCTGGAATGATAGGTGCATGCTAGCAAAAACGAGGGGTGTCTTTAGTTATTTTTAAAAAAAAAAAATTATTAGTAATATTTGTATTTTATTCCAGGCACTCATTTAGAATAAGATTAAGGCTAATTTGTTTAATATTAAAAAATAATTTCCATATAAAATAATTTAGATAATGTTTTTTAGACATTTTTAAATGACACATAACTTAATTTATGTTTGTTTATATTAGTTTTCTCCCATTGATCACACTCATTAAAATTAAATTATTTCTTTGAAGTTACTCTAAGTAGCTTCTCGTCGTAATTAAAATTAAATTTTTTAAACTTTTTTTTGATTATTTCTAAAAACTAAAACAAACAAATAAAAAAATTCTAAAAAACAATTATTTTTTAATAAGTGATATTTTGATAAAATGATCCGAAACAAACAAATTCTAAAGCGCCAAAGAAAATCAGTGTAAGAACTAGAATGGAGTGGTGGTTCCCCAAACATGCAAATGAGGAAGAAAATTGCTTATGAGTGCTTCAAGCTTATAAAAGTGCATCAAATACACAGACGAAGATATAGACATCACACAATGACAAAGTCATATTCAAAATTAAAAGTGAAAAAAAAAATCTTTTAATTATTTCACTGTTTCATGTATGATTTTCTTAAAAAAAATAAAATATCATTTTTGTAATTAAAATCGACGTAAATAAAAGTAAAATAAAAAATCTCAAACTTAACAAACTTTCTAAGCCCCTACTTGATGAAGAAGTGAGTCTTATTTCTAGTAGTCTTTGGGACTATTCTATTAATCACGTATTTCGCGAGTCCAACCATGGTGTGAACAGTTCAGCTAGGATTGGTCATACTAGCCATTTAATTATACTGCTTTACTATAGGCTCCTCACCAGATTTTTCTTTTACTGGTTGAGGATGCTGGAAGGGTTTCGCTCCCTAGATTTACTAGTTGATTTTCTGTGCTATGTAGTTTACCATTTTATCAACAAAAAGAAGACATTCTATTGTCCAGTTTATGCATATTTGCGGGTCTCGCAATGAGTCCTACATAACCAAACTATTTTTATTCCATCAGAGGACTCATCATCCTTGTTCCTCATCTTATCCTCTCTATTTTTTTAGCTTTGAAGGGGGCTTAAAAGCCTAGTACTCCTCTTCAAATTTTTAAATCAGGATTGCCGCTCTTTCACGTAAAAAGTTGTTTACAATCTCTACATGTACAATTCATTTTCCCTCCCCTTGGATAGTTGGATCGAACTATCTTAATTTAAAAGAACTTAAAATCACTTTCATACTTCTCTACTTTGTATATATTCTCTACTAGTCGGTCCAAATTGTATAACTATGTAAATGCATGAAAAATTTGACCACATGGAATCCCATTTCCAAGTTTCTTATGGGAGTGATGTGTGTTAGAATTCAGGCATCCGAATGGTCCCCTCAAAACCGGCTTTGAGGAGACCATTCGGATGCCTGAATTCTCACATGGTCTCAAAGCTTCTGCTGCTGCTGCCGCCGCTTCCTCCCCCCCATTTTTAGCACCACCTCTCCTCTTGAGAAATATGCGACACAGAACCCAATTTTCCACACGCCTCTCACACCCCCTCATAAGCCGGTTTTGAGGGGACCATTCGGATGCCTGAATTCTAACAATGTGCTTGCAGTTATCAACGTTCCATTTAGGTTTGACTAGTTGCATATACTCTTACAATACATCTTATCACAATTCTATACATGGGCGGACCCATATGTCTCTCAAGATGTGTACATGTATTCTCTATAATTTTTAAAATATCGCTTACACCCCAATAAAAATTTTATTTTGGCCCCTCTAACTTTGTCATTTTGCATCCATTGTCTATATTCTCTCATCTCACACTTCACTGAGCTTTGACACTCTCATGTCTGATCTCTCTCTCTTTCTCTCTCTCTCAAAATATGAAAATAGAGTAGGAAGAACTCTCAAAACAGAAAGCACTCGTGCCACTGACTCACCTGTTGTCTCCTCATTTTATGTTTTGTATCCCAGTGCTACTTTTTAATTTACTTTCTCACTTTTTGTTATCATTTTTAATTGGAAATAAGTTTAATATCATTTTTTATAACAAATCTGATTAATGCTTGGCTTTAAGTTGGGTATTTTAAGCTTTGTTTGGTAAGGTCAAACCGTTAGCTTATAACAGATAAATTCGTAGCAAGTGTTTGGTAACCACTAACTTATAGCGTTTTTTCACTAGCTTATATGTGGTTTCCAGAATGGAGCACACATGAGAACAGAGAACCTACAGAAAAATAGCAATCCAGTACTATCTATTTTGCAGTTAACTTTCAAGCGATGTACTCCTGATTAAGGACATTACAGAGTAATTAATGAGACACTACTTTGCCTCATTTGTGACTGACCTTGGAAGCAATTCTTCGTGTGGAAACCTATGACGTGAATGTGATAGATAGTCTCAATTTTGTAACTGAGAAAGAAGGCTTGTTACACCTACTAGCGTGCTTGACATGAATAATACGAAGGGAAAATTGGAGGGAAGGACTAGACAATCGAATAATTTATCATACAAAGTAAAAGTAAAAATAAAAAAAAATAAAAATACACCGATTATTTCTTTCCAAGGAGTTTTGACACAAGGATGGAGTTGTTGTTTCGTGAATCGTGATCTTTGGTCACAAATTCAATTGCAGAAATGGTCTTTCTATTTTTTAAATGAAATTGCATATTAGTTGGCTAGTTGAGATAAGGCAGAGTAATGGTAACAATGATAATTGAATGCAAAGAGATAGAAATATAGAAACTCGATGCTTTGATTGCAAAAACAGTAGAAACTCTACCTTTATTTTTTTCTGCATTGTATTTGTTCTGGTGCCATTGGCTATGCCTTGCATTGGGATGAAATTTTAGGCCAACTGCCAATATTATCCCTCCTTATCTTCTGTCATTTTCAACGGACACAACATCAAGGGACAAGGGTCAATCGTATTTTGGCTCTGTTCCTTCAAATCCAGTCCACGGCATTGCTCCTTGTCATTCTCATTCAATGCAGACAAGTTGGACCAGAAGGTTGGAGAAGTTTGTGGAGACGCTTGTTTGTTCCTATTTCTTCATATCATATCATATCATATTCATATTTGCAATTGCAAACAAAAACCCAGCTAAGCACGTGTCATTGATCCAAATTTGTAATATTTGCAACCACAATTAATAAGTGGGCACCACTAACTGATCAGACCGACGGTGATTCACATCTAGTAGGCATCTGCGCCATTACCTTACGCAAATAACAGTTCTGATGTTTTTTTTTTTTTTTGGGGTACATATGATGTTTTTTTTCTCTCTATATTCGTGTATAATTCGAGTCCGTTTATATAATATGTATCAAGGTTTTTTTTGGTACATATGATTTTTTTTTCTATATGTATCACTATTAAACACATATCAAATTTATAAATGTATTTATTAATTATAAATGATGATTTTGTTTATTACTCCCTACGGGAAAACATTACATGTTATTGATATAATTTTATCGTCTTGACAGCATTATCGATTTTATAAATAATTTTATTATTTATAAATGATTATTTTGCTTTTTAGCTCCTACGGGAAAACATTACACGTTGTCGGTGTAAATTTATGGTCTTCGAACACATATCAATTTTATAAATTTTATTATTATTTATAAATGTCAATGTTGCTTTTTAGTCTACTTTAAAGCATTACACGTTGTCGGTGTAAACTTACCGTCTTCGAACACATATCAATTTTATAAATATTTTTATTATTTTTAAATGACAATTTTGCCTTTTAGTCTCTACGGGAAAATATTACACGTTGTCGGTGTAATTTTATCGTCTTTGAACATATATCAATGTTACAATGTTATTGTCTTCCTAAATACATGTGATATTCAATAGCTATATATGGTTTTATTTGCAATATATGATCCTCAAATGTTTTATTTTAAATGAGTCTTGGTATCAAATGTGAAGGAAAATTACAATAATGCATTACACATTATTAGTATAACAGTTTCATCTATTTCTATATGTATCACTATTAAACACATATCAAATTTATAAATGTATTTATTAATTATAAATGATGATTTTGTTTATTACTCCCTACGGGAAAACATTACATGTTATTGATATAATTTTATCGTCTTCGAACACGTATCAATTTTATAAATAATTTTATTATTTATAAATGATTATTTTGCTTTTTAGCTCCTACGGGAAAACATTACACGTTGTCGGTGTAAATTTATGGTCTTCGAACACATATCAATTTTATAAATTTTATTATTATTTATAAATGTCAATGTTGCTTTTTAGTCTCTACGGGGAAACATTACACGTTGTCGGTGTAAACTTACCGTCTTCGAACACATATCAATTTTATAAATATCTTTATTATTTTTAAATGACAATTTTGCCTTTTAGTCTCTACGGGAAAATATTACACGTTGTCGGTGTAATTTTATCGTCTTTGAACATATATCAATGTTACAATGTTATTGTCTTCCTAAATACATGTGATATTCAATAGCTATATATGGTTTTATTTGCAATATATGATCCTCAAATGTTTTATTTTAAATGAGTCTTGGTATCAAATGTAAAGGAAAATTACAATAATGCATTACACATTATTAGTATAACAGTTTCATCTATTTCTATATGTATCACTATTAAACACATATCAAATTTATAAATGTATTTATTAATTATAAATGATGATTTTGTTTATTACTCCCTACGGGAAAACATTACATGTTATTGATATAATTTTATCGTCTTCGAACACGTATCAATTTTATAAATAATTTTATTATTTATAAATGATTATTTTGCTTTTTAGCTCCTACGGGAAAACATTACACGTTGTCGGTGTAAATTTATGGTCTTCGAACACATATCAATTTTATAAATTTTATTATTATTTATAAATGTCAATGTTGCTTTTTAGTCTCTACGGGGAAACATTACACGTTGTCGGTGTAAACTTACCGTCTTCGAACACATATCAATTTTATAAATATCTTTATTATTTTTAAATGACAATTTTGCCTTTTAGTCTCTACGGGAAAATATTACACGTTGTCGGTGTAATTTTATCGTCTTTGAACATATATCAATGTTACAATGTTATTGTCTTCCTAAATACATGTGATATTCAATAGCTATATATGGTTTTATTTGCAATATATGATCCTCAAATGTTTTATTTTAAATGAGTCTTGGTATCAAATGTGAAGGAAAATTACAATAATGCATTACACATTATTAGTATAACAGTTTCATCTATTATATTAGAAAAAAATTTATATTAACAGTATAAGTATAAAATAAATCTGAAGCTAATCACGGTAAAACTTTAATTTTTATATACTTATATTTATGCTGCAACCTTAAAAAAACAAATACATGATTTCTTAGCGACCAATGCCGCGCGACCCGTGCGTAAACATGTTACTGGTTTGTGTATAATTCGAGTCCGTTTATATAATATGTATCAATTTGTTTTGAGGTAATATGATGTATCCCTTATTTCTTCAATAAGTTTATTTTTTGACGGGATCTTCAATAAGTTTATATAAAATATAAAATGCTATTAATATAGTTGTCGAATAATGTTATATTGCTTCATAATTATGTACGTGAAATATTAAATAATTTTAAGAGAAATAGAGATATGCACCGTCAGTATAAATTAGTTTTACACTGATATCTAATGAGAACATATTATTTGGTAGTTATTTTTAAAATGCAGTTATATAAGTGGCTGACATGGCAAAATAACGAGTTCTTATTGGATATCTGTGTAAAATTAGTTTACACTGACGGTGCATATCTTTTAAACTCTAATTTTAATATGTAATATAATAATAGACATTACTTATATAATAAATGCCATATTATATATATCAAAATAAAGTGATGTAATAAATATCAAATATTTTCAAAAAGTAAATATCAAATAATTTATGAATTGTATGAAATTTTTGAACTTGTTCGATTTATTGAGATATTTCATTTTAATGGTTAAATTTATATTTTATAAAAAGTTATTAAATGTGTAAATATATTAAGTTTTGCAATTGATTCCGACTCTATTTTATAGAAATGAATGGTTAAAAATTAAAATCAAATTTTAAATTCAGGGTGTCTTCTTTAATTAATGATGTGATCATCAAATAAATTTTTATATCAACAATCAACCCCCCTATATGTATGGAACCTGATAGACTTATTTTTATGAAAGCACCATTATAAGTCTATATATAAATAACTAATTTTAGACTAAAGTATATTTTTACTCTCGTGTTTAATTTATTTTAGGTTTTAGTTTGGTCTTTTATATATATTTGATCCTAATTGGTCATTTATGTGTAAAAGTTACACCAATGTTGTCTTTTTTTTTTGTCTCGAAGTTGTTCTTTTTTTGCAAAATAAGAGAGAAAAAGAGGACCATATTGATATAATTTTTATAACATAAGAGACAATTTCGAAAAAAAAGAGGGACTACATTGCTATATATAACGTTTGTACATAAGAGATCGATTTGAAACTTTTAATACACAAGGATCAAACTGAAACCTAATAACATAAAGGACCAAAATTATAATTTAGTCTTAATTTTAAAATATATTTTTTAAGTAATATTTAATTTTGATTATCCTTATACCAATGACAGAGAAACATAAAGAGATTGAGAAATTCTCAAAAGTGGAGCTTCTAGGGCACCGTGAAAAATTGAAGGGTTTTGGTACTTTTTTTTTAGGGTAAACATATTCATTCATAGATAAAAACTAGCAGGATTGCAATGGAATTGAAATGCTTGTGTTGGGGCATTCTCTATCCACATAAAGGAGTCAAGTTTAAAAGATAAGCTTACAAAGACATGGATTACATTACACACAAATAGTTGATAAACCAAAGGGGCACCATCAGACCAAATTCTATTTTCAAATCGCCTATTAATCAAGAACAAAAGCCCATGGTCGAGAACAACGAAGAGGTGAGAATCCACAGTCTTTTTATCTATCCAGTTACGGATCATTTCTTTGGCTGTTGCAAGCACATTTCGACTACAAGCGGTCTCGAGAGTGTCCATATTAATCCCTTGATCGAAATTCGCATGAAACTTGGATAGGAAATAGAAACTGGTGATAGGCACCCACAGTCTTACCTGCATTGTGTTCTCTACAAAATTCCATTTCTTTTGGGCCTTCCTATAAAAAACCAACAAAACAATCTTACTCCAACTAGTCAAAAAAAGCCTTCTACACAAACAGAGATCCTTATAGGGGCCAGGGACATCAAAATGACCAAACAACAGTGGTTTTCGTGGCGGCCGATTGGGCCCCAGCTCCATAGGGGGAGGAGCAACCGCAAGCTGATTCGAATTGTGAGGGGAGTGGGACCCAATAGATCCAAAAAGAGGACTCAGACGACCATGGGGCGGTGGCTCTGGTGGGGGGCGCTTTGCCGGAGAATCGGACGAGGCAGTAGTGGGTGAGATTTTGGAAGGGGCCTGCGCATGTGTGACCGTTGGGAAGTCGCGGCAGTGCTGAGGCTGAAAGAAGTGGTTGCATGTGAGAGAGCCTCCTTGCCTTGTGTGGTTGGGAGAGGAGCGGAGGGTTCGTGGGGGTGGTGGAGAAACCCGATCCAGGCGGGTTGGTGGAGGTGGAGGGGAAATGACAGCGCTATAGTAGCTAAACTGTGCGGCAACCAAGGAGTTGGTGGATGGAGGAAGCGGGTGATTGTGGGATAGCCGTGGCGGGCCGAAAGAGGGGAAGGGCGACCAATCGAACCCCCATCGGCGGGGGAGAGAAAAACCTCCATAGAGGGAGGGGAAAGACTCCAGAAAAACTCTTGGGTTTTTTTTGATTTGGCACTTTTTTTACCAGTAGGTGAATGATATTTCCCTTAAATTAACTAGTTATTCGTAAGCACATTTGATATGCTCATCTCCATTAGTACAATTTTAATAAACTCATTTTGGGTTCTTATGTCAATGTTAGTTGTGTCCTACTGTGTCACATCAATTTTAAGCAATCTAGCTATTTTATACTTCAACAGTATAATCCTTTAGAACAACTTCATCCCACGTATTTTACTACATTTCTTAACAATTAGTTGTTGTCGTTCCTAAATTTTTCCTGCGTTGGCTATGTGGCATGTGGAGTTGCTTAAGTTTAAGGAATGTCTCTTGTACAAAGGACGTTGCTTAGCATTAAAAAAATAATATTTTTTTTGCTCAAACTAACCAGAAACTCACCAAAAGTAGGCTAAATTACAAAATTGGTCCTCTAAGTTTATTTTAGGTTTTAATTTGGTCCTCTACGTTTTATTTGTTTCGTTTTGGTCCTCTACGTTTTATTTTAGTTTTCAATTTGGTCCTTTCTGTCACTAAAAGTCAATTGTCCGTAGCTAGAATTTGGCTTTTAGCTACGGACAATTGACTTTTAGTGACGGAAAGGACCAACCTGTTGTAACTTTTAAAACGTAAGGGACCAAAACGAAACAAATAAAACATAGAGGACCAAATTGAAACCTAAAATAAACATAGAGGATAAATTTTGTAATTTAGCCCCAAAAGTATTAAGTACAGATATTAAAGTATTAAAGTGTGGTATGTAGGAGTCACTTAAAGAACTCACTTAAGAAACCAAGTATTAAAGCAAAATAAGCACGAGTTGCTAAAAATGATGTGGCATAGTGAGAGCCACTTAAGAAACTCAAATTGGATTGTCTAAATTCCACCCATTAGAGATGCTTTTAAGAACTCAAAATAGGCCTTACATATTACATTGCATGGACCCACTTAGTTGATGTTTAATAACTTAAATTCATTTTTTATTTCTAAGTAACTGTTGCTTATATAAGCAACCTACCTTAAATTTAAGGAACTATGATTAACACTTAGTTAGGAATGTTCCAATGGTAAAAAATTTAAGGAACAATTGATTAAATTTTAGCAATCCATTTGGAGATGCTCTAAGAAATAAGAAACCATTTCAGTTCTACCAAAGTAAAAATTTAGAAAATGACCATGAAAGTAAATCGCATCTCTCTTGATAGTGTTGTTTTTTGAGAAATGGAAAAAATATAAACGTCTGTTATGCGATGCAAAATATTAGAGATCGATGTACTATTTATCTTGCACATAAACATGTGCTTACATAACTCACATAGCACAGAGAAATAGGACTCAATAATACTCTTTAAGAATTGATATATATGGAAACAAAACATTATGATAAAATGACATTACTTTAAAATACTGTTTGGCTATAGTGTGTGTTTGGATTAGAATTTGTAAAATTGATTTTGAATCAACCTAATTTTGTAAAATTATTTTAATTAAAAGCGTGTTTGAATAAATTGTTATTTGTTTGTTTTTTTTGAGGCAAAACGATGTTTGTTTGAAAACGTACATTTAAAAGAAAATTTTAATAGAATGAATGTTGTGTGAATAGCGTTGATAAAAATCATTGTGAAAAAAAAAATATTAGGTAACTTGAAATCATTGTCAAAAAAAGAAAAATCATTGTGAAAAAAAAAAGCGTCGATAAAAATCAAGCTCACATGTGAAATTATTAAGGCAGAATCTTAGGTAACTTTAAATCAGTCGGTTACCGTACCCGTATTAAATAGTCTAATAAAAATAGTTTATTTATTCAAATTTTTTTATATGACTGTTAAGACATATTTTTTTTAAAGAAGACATACATTTTTTATTACTTTAAAAATAAATAATAAGTTCATAAATAATTATTTCGGTGCCCATAAAATATTTTACAAATTTAATAATATGTTGTTCTTTATTTTTTCTTAGAATGTCCATCATATTAGAAAAAGTGAAGAATCAAATAGCAGTAAACATATACCGATTCCATTGGTTTTCGATATCTAGGCTTCATCAAAAGAAGATGAAGAAGAGAAATAAAAATTTATGTAAGAAAAAGAAGAAGAAAAACTGTGAAGTATATATAAAGATAAAAAAGAGATAATATAAAGAGATACCGTTAAGAAGTTTTTTTTTAAATATCATTTATTTTAAAAGTGATGTATCTAAAATTTAAAAAAATTCAAATAACTAATTCAATATAATTAAAGTGGATTTGATAACGTCTTAAATAAATAAATACAAATAGGTGTTTTCACTGCTCCCTTAGTTCCACGTACCAACCGGAGTTCGTCACCAATTAGTATTAAACTACTTGACTTGATGACTTACTTCTACGCAGCATGTTCTGCCCTCATAGTCATAACAAGATATCGTCCTCTTCTCCTTACTGTATAACAAAAAAATCAGAGAAAAACCCCCCATAAAAGATAATTTTTCGCTCAATATCTACTCCGGTAATTAAATACTACTACAGTTCACAATGCATTACTACCTTGTCTGTCATTAATGTACTCCTTTCTTCCAACTCAATCATCCGCATCAGTTTCATTCATCGGTCATCACTCATTACGCAACATGAAAGCACAAACCAACAATCGTCCCGTTCATTTATTTATCTTTCTTTCCGTCTCGCATCCCTTAAAATTTGTCTACGTGGCAGGATCAGGACCCCTTATCCCTGCTACTCTCTTCCCCGTCGTCACTCCAAACACAACCCTCTCATCGAGCTCTCCACAATGTTGTTGCTAGCCGAACGCTGCATCATCATACACTTCTTCACATCCTCCGGCAACCTCAGCGTATACCTCTCCACACACACACCATCATCTTCCAGTTCCACCACCGAATGACCCGTCGAATTCGACCTCGAAAGCTTCAATTTCGACGCATGATGATCCCCTTTATCCTCCTCGTCACCGTTTCTCTTACCTTCTTCACTTCCACAGCCACCGCTGGTTTGGTCCTCTGTTTCGGTGTCAACAGAAATTGCAATATGGAGGGAATGCTGATGGTTGAGGTTTGCGCGACAAACGGGGCAAGTGACATGGGAAGAAAGCCAGGCATCGATGCAGGGAGGGTGGAAGACATGGTTGCATTGAGGGAGGAGACGGAGGGTATCGAAGTGGTTGAAGTCGGCGAGGCACACGGCGCATTGTAGAGGCCCTTCTTTGAGATTCATGAGATGCTTGGTGATGGAAGAGTACAAGAGGATAGGGAAAGTTTGAAGGAGTTGAGGGTGGATGCCAGTGACACCTTCACACTTTGACTCTGCCACGTGGCCGTGTGAGTTTGTGAAGCGGCGTATGAATATTAAGAACACGAAAACCAAAAGAAGCGTGGCAATGAGGGCTCCAGTTATGATGCACAACGATGACACGTCCCACACTACAATTGGGGAGGCAAAAGGAGACGCTGGTTGTATTGCCGACTGTGCCTCAGCGCTGTAGTACTGAGAAGGGAACACAACGAGGACGACGAGAATAATGGCATTCAAATTCAAGTGGGTTATGGGGTCAACCATTTTTGAGTGAATATTTGTGATTTGAATGGGGAAGGGAAAGGAAAGAATCAACATGAATGAATATGTAAGAGGAGAAATGGAAATTCAATTTTACAGAGTAAACGCGTTTAGCTCTTTCACAAGGTGGTGTATATATATATATAAACCATACATTTGATTTGACACATGGGTCTTTTTTTGTTGTTGATGTGTACCTAGAAAAATAATTAGGTGGTTTCATTTCATGGATGTGGTTATCATTCGGTTATCGTTCCTTGTTTTTTTCCTTCAATAAATGAAAGATGGATGTATACGTGGAAAGAAGCCCGGGAAGGATGTAGAAGAAATCGTTCGCCTGTATCTTATTTAATTATGTACAGACAAAGAGTCGTGTTCTATGGTTATTTTTAAATTTAAATCACATTTTAAAAATATATAAATTAATTGTTGTTGAAAAAAATATATTAATTATGTCATGGGAGAGATACACATATAGTGAGTTTAACTCGGTTCAAAAATATGAATAAGTAGTGTGAGAAATATGGGAAAAATTTATATGTGAAAACATTAAGATAATTAATCTCACAATATAAAAGTAATTATTTTTAAATAAATGTGATTTAAAGAAAGAGGTTTGTTTAACAGAGAAAGGAAAATTTGAACCAAACACACAGTGATTTTGAATCAACTGATTTTGTATAATTAATTTTGGTTGAAAAGTGAGTTGAACGCAAAATAATTATATTTGGATACATTTCCGCAAAAGTGCAAAAATGAGTTAAATAATAAATTTAAGATTAAAATTGCTCATATCATATATAACTTCAAGTTAGAATTCATTTTGGGGCTATAATTGCTTTCTTTTCGTGAAAGCTAAACACTCAAATGTGTATCAAAATCAATTTTATAATTCGAAAGCCACTTATATCTCTCACAAAAATGAATCCAAACATGCACAACATATGCTAGCTTCATGGACTTGACTACACTCAATTACAAAACTATATGCATGCTGCTATCTTGGTATTTTTTTTTGTCTAACTTAAAACATATTAAAATAATAAAAGGATATTTTTTTTACAGAATTAGAACAATTGCATATTTTGTGTGTTTTAACATTTGATTTTTGTCTCCAAACTTTAATTGTTTTAGAAAACTAATGTATAATTGAAGTTTTTCCACTATACCCCCTAAATTAATTAAAATTATACATTAATCGTATTTTATATTTACTAAGTAGCTATATAAAATTTGCATTGAAAAATAGCATCTCAACAAAGAAACACCTAATGGATGCATGACTCATTAAATGAATATTATGAGAATTTGCAAAATATTACTCTCCCCGTCCCATAATAAATAGTGTCTTAGGTTTTTTCACATAGATTAAGAAAAAACTATAAATAAATAAAAAAATGCAACAATTTAATAAAATTACCCCAATTAACTATTGGTTATTAACCTTTTTTTTGGTAGACGGTTATTAACCATTGCCATAAATACTTAGGTGGAGTATAACGAATTATGAGTGATGCACACATTATTAATTTGAGGGTAAAAATGGAAAAAAAAGTAATTAATATTACATTAGAAAGATAAAATGACATTTAATTTGAGATTTATTTTTCCTTCAACTACGAAACTTATTATGGGATGTCATTTGTATTCTAACTATACTTGGCGTGCAAGCCCCGTATCGACTATATTATATAAAATAGAGTTTTACCACGTAGACTCATGTCGCGTGACAGCTCTACATTCATTCTTTTCCCGCCAAAATACAAAATAATTTATTTTTTATTTTTTAATTCAGAATATTTCATTAATTAAAGCATATCAATCAATTAATGCTCATATCTGTACTTTTATCATTCAATCAATTTTGAATTAAATCAAAATCAAATTCAAAATGTAATAAATTAAAGCATATCAATTAATTAATTCTCATATCTGGACTTTTGTCATTCAATCAAAATAGCTAAATCATGTGACAACATAAGAATCATTAAATTTCGCAGTGTAAATCATTAATATATTCCCTTAAATGATATGTCTATTTTTATTTATTAATTATATTAATTATCAGTAACTATTCATCATTATTTTACCATACAAATTTTGTTACTTTTCATGAATGATTAATTTTACTACACATCATAAAATTTAATTAAAAAATCAAAAGTATATAATGTTAAATTTAATTTTTATATTTTTTACGTAATTTGAATATTTTATCTCTCACATATTATTAAAATTTAAAAATTTCTGGCATTTCATTGGAATATAAATATTTCCAGCATTCACATGATTATTGTGTAAGGTTAAGTATAATAAATGTTAAATCAATATGTATTTTTATTTTTTTCATTCTTAAAACTGTGATATTATACTCGAGAAAAACCATAATTTATTGTAGGTTTAATTGGTTGTCCAGCATAGATTATTGATTATCTCTTTTTTATATTAGTTATTTTGAATTTATCTTGTAGTAATTTAGATAAATCATTCAATTGTATGCTTTATATTTTTTTGTTGAAACTCATAGTTAAAAAACCATCTCTTAATATAAAGAAAATAGAACCGATATTTTCTTCTTTTTTTTTCGGGAAAAAGCTCATATCATTTCATTCAAAATAATGTGTTCAATACAAGGATGCATATAATCAAAATCTTGGCTACTAGCATATAACCGAGCCACCCTTGCAAAAGTATAAGTAACTCTGTTAGCTTGTCTGCTAACAAAACTGATCCCACAGTTGTGAAAATTGTTCCGTAAAATTTTGCACCTCTCAAAAATGCTCTCAAACTCAGTATTGTTGCTGCTACTCCTCTTTCATGCTTTCCACTACTATCATGCTATCCATCTCTATGGTTATGGCTGTATAGTTCATTTCACTCAACCAAGAGAGGGCTTCCTAAAGGCCTATGGCTTCGGCTTCCTGAACCATGGGTGCACCAGTCATCCACTTCGTGCGCGCCGTCACAAAGGCACCCATATGATCCCTAATGCACATACCAACGCCAAAACTATTGTGGTCAGGGAACATGGCCGCATCAATGTTACATTTCAAAGACCCAGTAACCGGTTTGCTCCATCTAAACATGTTGTCATCTCTGCGAGGTGATGTTTTGGGCCTGCTTCTATGCATAGCAAACCATTCTTGAAGGCTGCTGGATGCTCTTCTAGCTACTTCAAAAGCAGATTGGATCTCATCATTCCACACATAACCATTTCGCCTTCGCCACAAACTTCAAAAGCCCATCACTGTAAGCTCCTGTTGTTGTGCACTGAACCGTTCCATCAGGGTGAAAAATAACTCATTAAACCCCTCGGCCTCTAAGTGGGGTCAACTCCCTGATCGTTAGAATTACGAATCACTATGTCAATCAATACTTTGGAATCACTCTCCACAATCAACTTTGCGATTCTCTTCTTTCTAGCCAAATCCATCCTAAAAACATACCCCACATTTTCGCATGTAAAGCATCACACTGGATAATTTTCAATGTATAAAAAATTTTGAATGTTTGATTCATGCACTACTATAAGTCTATAAAGAAACTTTTTCTTGCCTTAAGTTTTTTTTTTTTGGGGTGCTATCTTGCCTTAAGTTTTTAACCTTTTGATTGTAATTTTCTCCTAAACGTTATGGTTGTAAATTTGTAATTTGCCATCACATACAACTATTTCCATTATATAAAGAAAGAAAAATAATAAAAAATAACCAGTAAATATGTAAATAAATACTATAAAAATAGTGTCTCTAAATATATAATTTTAAACATTATGTGTGTGCGTGTGAAATCAATTATCAATTAATTAGACATAATAGTGAACACAACACACACATGTCTCTCTCTTCTCCTTTTACGTGTGTGTATCAAGTAGATGATTGAATTTAACAAAAATAAAATGGTAATTATTTGTTGCTTTTTTTTTGTTGATAAATAAGTGCAATAAAAATAGTGTCTCTAAATATATAATTTTAAACATTATGTGTGTGCGTGTGAAATCAATTATCAATTAATTAGACATAATAGTGAACACAACACACACATGTCTTCTCTCTTCTCCTTTTACGTGTGTGTATCAAGTAGAGGCTTGAAATTAACAAAAATAAAATGGTAATTATTTGTTGCTTTTTTTTGTTGATAAATAAGTGCAACGGGTTTTATATACTTTTATTATTATATTATTATTATTAGGCAATTGGCATTAGCATTTTGCAGCTGATCCCAGCTAAGGTGTCAGTTAGGGTGGGAAAATGGCATAATTTTCCCACTCAAGGAAAATGCAGCTTTAACCTCTTAAAGCCCATACCACTGGTTTTCCCTTCATTTTAATTTCTTCCCCAAAATTTGTCACTATTTATAAGTTGTACCACATATCATAGTTGTATTTACTGTCCCCACTGCATTGTTCCAATTATCCGAAACCCATGAACAAAATCTATGAGACTATGAGACATAAACCTCTGCAATTAGAAACGTCAGGACTCGAAAAAATCAACCCGAAGAAAAACGGCGCCACAAAGGGGGAAATCTCCATATAACAGTGGCGATAGAAACGGGAGGAAGGCGAGAACTCACAGGAGCGGTGCCATCCAAGGGCGACAGGCGACGGTGCGACGAGGGTCTGTTTTGAAGGGAGCTTCACGGTTCAGAAACCCACAAAAACCACAGCCAAAAGCTTGATGGAGGCGGCGACGAGCTCTGCGACGACGGCTTTGCGGATGAACGAGAATGGGTTTTTCCAATCTTGTGTGAAATGGGCTTTTCCAATCTCGTTGTACCCAAACCCATCCTTCTCTTTCGTTTTCATTAAAAATCTCAAGTCCCTTCTTCCACTGTTTTTTCCTCCGTCCCATAAATCAAAGAAGAAGAAAAATAAATAAGATTCTCTTCCCTTCCTCACCTTAAACGCAGTTCACGGTTCAAATTAGAAACCATTTCTTTCTTAACCACGCGCTTCTGAAATTAAAAAAAAAAATCAAAAAATAAAAAGTATCTAACTACTTAAGTCTGTAACTGTAACCATTTCTAAATGACTCAATTGAGAGTATGATTTTTTGAATTGCCGTGATGGAAACCGCAACAGCCACTTGCTTCTTCTGCGATAGAATCCCAGCAAAATCAAAACTAGGTCATTCCTATTTTTATGTTCCCTTTTCTTCTCCTCCTTCTTCTTCTTCATCATTTGGTTCGTTTTGCCTATTCAATCTTGGATTCTCGTCGATTCCTATATCAACGAATCAAGAAAAGGAAGGAAAAAAATATGTGTACTGCCGCAAAGAAATTAAAACATTTAATCAAGAAAATTAATAGATTTAACAATTAATACTCCAAAAACCATACAATGAGTTGGAAGAAATAAAGCACAATAACGTACGGATCGTAAACTGATGGAAAAAATAAAGGGGCCAATGCCTGAATAACATAAATTTAGAAACAGTAATTTTAGTTTTGTACAAGCACTTTCTAATAATTTATCTGGATATATTCAAAGGTGGGTATAAAGGAAAGTCCTTCCAAAATCTCAGCCAGCCAATTTTAAACTATTAAATCTATGGCTACAAATGGATTTTCTTGCATGAGAAAATTATGCCATTTCCCCACCCTAACCGACACCCCCAGCTAAACACCGCTATTCAATTTCAAGGTACAATTCTCTCTCTTTTTTCTCATGCATTTTCTTCTCGTGTAGCTGTTTGTTTATCGAGAAAATGCAAGAAAATCGGAACATAAGTTTCTCCCTTTTTCATTTTAGATGTTGGCCGGGCCATATTTCGATGCTTTCAATTTGATTGTCAAATAATTTTATCAAAGGTCTTTCTCGTCCCGGATCTTGATTTCTCTTTTTATTTATCGTAGAAGAATCATGGCTTTGGATTTCGCCTTCCACATCGTGTTAATGGAAATGTCATTGTTTGCTATGCTTGAATGGTTTTAGTTGTTTAACCTTGGCCCAGATTTGACTTGATGTTCTGATGATCGATTCAGATATTTTGTATTTCTAACCGTGCAACGCAATTGCTCTTTCTTTATAATAGTCGTTTTCCCTCCCCCCCCCCCCTTTTACATGGAACATGATGTCTAAAGCTTTCATATTGCTAATGCTATGTTGGTGAAATCTGTTAATTTTGAAAGATTTCCTACTGTATTTCACATATTTGGAAGAATTAGTTAGAGATCAATTTTTGGATTTTCATTTTACAATTGCAACTTATTATCAATTGTTGGTAATGTGGAATTTCAGGTTCATTTGGATTAGGACGATGAATATAGCATGGTTTTAAGCCCATACAGAATATGTGTATTTCTAATGATGAGTGTAATGAAATTGAAAGAATTAGGATCGAATGGAATGGTATGGAATGGAATAAAATCATCATAGAATGGTGTAAAGTTTCTATTCTATTTCATTCCACTCCATTTCATCTCTTTCCATCAATCCAAATATAGTTCATTTTCTTATGGCTACTACAGTAAAACCTTATTAATCATTGGAGTTGTAGTTGAAAACATGGGTGTATGATTACTCGCCTGTAGTAACAGCTTTCCGCAGATCGGCAGATGTCTCACGATCTTTCCAACTTTCTGCATCAGTCTTTACATGAAGCAGTTTGCCACTCTAATTTCCTTGTATTTGTATATTTTTTTTTTGATTTAATGTTAACTGCAGTGCATTATTTTTTATCCTCTTTCTTATTTATGATATGTATGTGATCAACTTTGTATTGTTTGCTTAGATATGCTTTTGCACTGCCTCTTCTATTTAGGTACTAATCAGTGTTAGTATAGTATGTAGTATATACCAAAAAACAATTCTATTGATGTTCGCTGAAAGTGCTGGCTTTTTCTTTTTGGAATGCTTAGCTTTCTTGTGCATTCCCTTCGCTGTTTCATTGAATTCTCAGTTCACGTATATATTTGTAATTGCTTTGGCATTCTTTTTAACTTGTTTATTTCTTCATTAATTCATTGATTTTGCTTGACATTTTCTACTTGGTTTCCCTCTCTCTCTCTTCCCCCCCCCCCCCTCTCTTCATAACTTGTGTTTTTGAAGCTCAAGGACTCACAATGTGAACTTGTTATTTTTTTCCCAGTCGACAACGTGACTTGGGGATAGCTTTGCGTCCTTCTGGTGTTTGAAGAGCTCTTCCTTTTACATTCACCAAAATGAGGTAATACTAGCAATCTGCTTTTTTATTAGTTTGCTTATTTGATTTGGAGGGGGGTACTTGGTGTTATAAAATGCTCCTGTCATGGCGGAGTCTAGGGAAGGTTGGACCTATTATGGATCTATTGTGGGCAGCTTTACATTTGCAAGAAGCTAATTCCACAACTCAAACCTATGACCTTCTCGATTATTTCAATTCGACTTGAAGTTTAATTCCCCATACTTTTGTATACTGTATATAATATATCATAACGAGATAAACTAAGAAACCTATTCCTTTGGGACGAACTGAGAAGAAATCTAACTATTATGAATATTTTGTTGGTTTTGACATTGCAGGGGACATGTAAGATGGGATGAGGATAATATTGGACACATCGAGGCAAACAAACCTGTGAGGCAAAAGATTACTGAGCCTAAGACTCCATATCATCCTATGATTGAAGATGACAGTATGTATTCAGTTAAACTGCATATTTCCATGTAAATTTTCTTTCACATATCAGAATGAGTATGTCTGTATGGCTATGACTATCTATTGAAATAATATTAGCAGGAAAAATAGAGATATTTTACATCCTTGAACTCTAATATTGGGTTTATTCTTCTCCTAGTGAGTATTAATTTCAAAACTTTAGTTTGTGTTCCACTTGGTTCAGTTTCTATATGAAAAAACTGCCTTACTGGTTTAATGTAAGTTGCTGTTGATGGAGTTTGATGAAGATTCTTGTTTGTAGATTAAAAGTCGCTTCATGTACATCTACTTTTCATCTGAATAACTTAATTTTGTAGGCTCTCCATCCCCCGTAAGAGGAAGCTTTGATGAATGTGTTGATGATAAAAGCCACCCAGCAAATGCTGAAGAAACTGCTTTAAATGATGAGGCCTCTTGCAGCACGAAAAAAACTAGGCAATCTGACGGCTGGACATCATCTGAGGATGAGACAGAAGCAATGGAACAAATTGATGAAGGTAATATCAGATCTTCATTTTGTGTTTCTAACAAAGATCATTACCATCACTGCTTATATATCTTCTTGTCTTATTCACAAGAATTCTAGTCTGATTAACAATTTCTGAACCAAATGATTTAAATCTATAGATAATTTATCAAATTATTACCTTACTTGGTGTAAATTATTTGCAACATGGAGGGATAACGTGGAGAAGTCAAGCTATTTTATTTTGATATGATATCTAATCTTAGAGTAACAGACACGGTGTTAATAAAATGGATGTGGTGCGATTAACATTTCACAGCCTTCAGCTTATGTTTTTGTATCAGCAACAGGTATTGCTGCTATCCAATTTCAAAGCATTGCTAAACTTTAAATTATACGTATAGGGACATCCTAGTTATCAACAATGAATTAATTTAAATTTTATTGCGTTAAGACAACCACAAAAATGCTTGTATGGCAATGAGTTTATGAAATATTAAACAAGTTGATTCTGTATCTGAAGAAATTAGGACAGAACATGTATATTTGACCCTCACCAAGAACTTTTTTCTGGGAATTTTATTTCATTCTCCATTCTGGGGTATGTAAGGAGTCCGGATTTTTTTCTTCGTTCGTATTACTAGTAGATTACTTAACCTGAATTTATTTTCCCTGAGTTGGGCATATATATTTTTATTCTGAAACAGATGCAAGTTCTAGTTTTAAAGAGCACCGAAAGGCCCACTATGATGAATTCATTAAAGTCAAAGAACTGCGACAAAAAGCTGCTTTTCTAGAGGATGGAAGTGACGAGGATAATAATACCCAGGTTACTGAGGAGAAGAAATGTGACTCAACTTCTCCAGCGAGTGCTACGTGAAGGACATTGACATCGCGAGGGAGAAATGGTTTCTATTTAATGCCTCCAACTAAATATATTTTTCTTATAAACTAATCAACGAATAAAACCCACTTCTTGGTTTCATTACTCTTTGTATTTTATGGACAGAAAATAACAGAGCGATTAACTGTATTCATTGTGCCATTTATGTATAGATAGCTTTTCTTTTTCCACTCGGTGTGTGCATCCAAACTCGCATGATCCATTCAGACAAGTGTAATCTGCCACATGAAATTCTGTTGACAGTGTTGAGCATACAACGGAACGTTCTGGTGCAAGATTTTTTCAACAATTTCGTAAATATAGCATCGCACTCGTAGCTTTTAAGTGATAAAGTTCGGATGCTTTCGTTTCATTGATGAAAGTAGAAAATGATGGTTTGGCATCCTTTTGGGGTGTGTGTATATACATCCCAAGAGAGTGTGATAGGAAGAAACAGAGGTAAGACAGAGAGGTGATGGATGATAAAACGAGACAAACAAAAATAGAATACAAGACAATGGATTGTAAAAGTATCAAAATTAAGAAATTATATTGATATATTGATCTTGCTCGCTGACATAGCACCAATTGGTTTTGATCGTCTGTCAGGAAAAAAAAATGATTTTGGTCATATAGATAAAAGTTTCGGTGAGTTGAGTTGTGTATGTTCAACTCAAAAAATACTTACAGATATACATTTACATATTACTCATTAACAAAGATCTCACATCAGCATTGGGCTTTAAACGCACATCTTTATAGGATAGGGATTGTACTCTTACCAATTGAAGCAACCATAGTTGGCCAATTGTTGAGGGCCTGTTTGTATTAGATTCTAGGGCCTCTAGAATCAATTCTGCCCGAAGTAGTTCAAGGGTTGCTTTGAAAAAAAGTGCATTGAAATGTGTGTTTTTCAATTTTGTGGTGAAATTAATCTCGAACAGGCTGGCTCATTTTCATTGGTTGTATAATAGGACATGCGATGTGGGTGCAACGTGGAACCATGTCATCATCATTAGTTTTTTCTTTTCTGTGTAGAGTAAAATATTACTTCCTTTGATCCTATATATAATAGATAAATTACTTTTTTAGTTCACTGAGTAACTCATGTATCTAGTCTATAATAGAACAGATACATGAGTTATTCAATGAACTGAAAAAGTAACTTGTCTCTTATATATAAGACCGGAGGGAGTATATCATTATTACTACTTCCGTCGCCAATTATAAGCACTTTAGGAAAAAAACACGTAGATTAAAAAATGTTGTTACTCTAATTAAATTTGTCAATAATGTGTATGTTTTGCCAAATTATCCTTTATTTATTAGCAGTCATATTTTTTCAATTAATTAAAGAATGTCTCGTATTTTTTTTTTTTTTGAAACAGATTGTCTCGTTTTTAACCACTGCAGTTTTAGATAAGGTCAAAACTAAAGACCGTAACATGAAAAGACACTGTCATTCTACCTCTGTATCTTCAAAGGACTGTAATCTTCTTGCAGTTTTCATTTTTAAAGTGAAAATTTCAATTTTGAAAATTTTCCCACCATTAACGGCCATGTTTTTTTAATACTGTATAAAATTTCATCGGATGGGATTAAGTGTTAATTTTCTCAATACAAATTTAGTCAATCCATTTGTTGAATTATTATTTTTTTATAAAATAGACCAAGGTTATAAAATTCCATACAAATAAAAAATTTAATATTTTATCATACTGTTTCATTTTGTTAATATACAATATATTATTTAAAATATAAATAAACATGTGTTATTAAATACTGTCCTTACGATGTTTAAATTATATGAAATTTTTGTAGCCAAGACATGATTTAATATTTATGAGTTAATTTCACATTTTAAAAGAATATTAAACAGTGTAATTATAAAATTTTGATAGTTTGTATCAATTTATCTTATCCAAGGTTATATATAATATTTTTAATTTAAAGTGACAAAGGATTATTCGAATAAAAAGTAGAAGAAAAACTATAGCAAAGATGAAATTTTAAATTTTTGTGGCCCTGAGGCAGGGAAAGAATGGAACAAAAAGAGAAATGCAGACACGCATAAAAGAGCCACAAGTCACACTCACAGGGTGTGGTGAGTGAAGAAGGGTGATGACTTCTAAATTAGGGGTATTTTTGAAAAAAAAATAATTAATTTACTATTGTAATCTGCAAATGGACTTATAAAAGGATAGCTTTTTTCCTAAAAAAATAGAACGGAGGGCGTATATCCCAAGGTATGGCTTCAATGGCCACACAAATCTGCAACCAAATAGCCTCCATATTTTCAAAGCCCAGCCACCCATACCCGGACCCACTGGACCTCTTGGTCACTGAGCTCACAACCGTTGCCTCTCAAAACGGCCGCGTTTTCCTCTACGGCGTGGGCCGCGAGGGCCTCATGCTCAAGGCCCTCTGTATGCGCCTCGCCCACCTGGGCCTCTCGGCCCACCTCGTCTTCGACATGACTACTCCCCCTATCACCGCCGGTGACCTCCTCATCGCCTCCGCAGGTCCCGGAGGATTCTCCACCGTCGCCGCCATATGCGCGGTGGCGCGAGCTCACGGCGGAAGGGTTTTGCTCCTGACGGCTCAGCCCGAGACGGGGTCGTGTGTGAAGCACGCCAGCGCGGTGGCTTACGTGCCTGCGCAGACCATGGCGGATGATGGGGACGCAGGAGGGGATGTGAAATCAAGACCGTTGCTTCCGATGGGAAGTTTGTACGAAGGGGCTCTGTTTGTACTGTTTGAGATGGTTATCTACAAGTTGGGGGAGGCCTTGGATGAGAGCCCAGAAGCCGTTCGATCTCGCCACACTAATCTTGAATGAATTTATATCAGCCGTTCAATCTTGCTATGCGTTATGTATTGTGAATTGTGAGCACTTCCGGTACTATGTACTAGTCCTATTTGTCCCGGGAAATGTACCCTGTTTACCATTTATATTATATTAAAAACACTCATTTATATTATATTAAAAACACGTGTTAAAAACTTATTTAACCGAGTACTAAAAACAAAAAAAAAAGAATATGTTTATACGTTTTTTTGTCAAAAATATTTTTTTTTTTAGAAACTCAATTATATTGTAGATTCTATTTTTTTTTATCCCTCATACTTAAACTCCCTATTGACATGCCAATAAAGTATAAAGTGAAAATATAACGTGAAAAGGTAAGAATGTACCCCTTCTTAAAATTTTATGCTACAATTTAGACCAAATTTTCGATTTGAAGAGTCAAATCAAATTTCAATAGAGTCGGCTCCAACTGATAGGTTTATGGGCACAAATTTCGTATGAAAAGGGCAACTGAATGCCCCAACGTTCGAAACAAAAGTGACGAGAAGTAAAAGGATCGATAAAGTGAAAAGCGCAACGGGAGAAGTGGCATGAAGCTTAAGCAACTTAGAAATGAAAGAAAACTTAACGCATCATAATAACTAAAATTCTAAATAAGTTTATGTTCCGGACTGGGCTGAGGCCCAATCCAAAGAATCATCCTCCAGCCCATTACTAAAGTCGGTTCCCACCGCCTTGTCACGAGACCAAATCGACGTGGCCGATCCAACGGTCCTCGGCATTCCGCCCATCCCATCACAGGTCGGTAAAACGATCTGACGGCATCCCGGGCGCCACACGGGAACCGCCCTCACCGACCTTAACTCCTATAAAAGGAGAGTCACTTCAAACGATTGAGGTATTATTCATTTCATCACCTCTTCACTTACCTCTTACACGCACTGACTTGAGCGTTGGAGTGTTTGCAGGTACACCACCACCACACGCCGTCGTCATCCGACCTGACGCTGTCATATCACTTTTCTCCAGTCATCCCCTAAAGTTCTGTCCAGAACAGTTTACATGGAAAAAGAATTAACAGAAAACAAGATCAAACTCAAGAAAACCTTTGCAAATGAACAAAAAAGAAACAAAAATTGACAAGACTCGAAATCAGCTTGAAAATAAAAATGGGTTGACAGAGGGAACTAATGTGCACATCATTTTCAGTATGACCAGTAGTCCTTTTAGAGTGGCAAATGTGTTAGACATTCTAGGAGTTGTGATAAACCATCAAATTGTGCACTTTATAGAGTGGGTTTTGGGTATAATTTTTTCTCTTTTATGCTAATATTGTTCAATACTTACTCAATTTCCCTTATTTTATGTAGTTTGGTGGAAGATAGGTAAAAGTAGTAAAAAGGAGTGCATTCTGATAAATTTGGAGCAAAAATTAGCATTTTTGGAGCATCTGTAAGAGGAGCACGACTAAGTTTCATGGAGCACGATCGTGCTCGTGCGGGGAGGGCAGTACGCCTGTGCTACAAAGAGGAAGCCTGACAAGGATTGAGGTGTGGAAAAAGAAGCGTTTGGCTACCGGCTAGTTCCTGTGACCTAGTTGGACTGTTATGTGGAGTTTAGGGTTCGAAGTCGAGAATAAGGAGTCTTAAGTCAATTTTTCTCATTCTTGAAGTATAAATTATTTTTGTTTATTGTTTTTATTTCGGACATGAGTAGCTGAACTCTTTTCTAAGGTCTATAGTGAATCTTGTACTTCGAGGGACCCTTTTGCAATGTCTTATCTTTATTTTTGGTTTTATTCAATTTTAACGTTATAATTATGATTAGAGTTATCTTATCGTGCTTAATACATGTAGGACTTTATCACCCTTGCATGTTAATAATCAGTTAATTGACTATCAACAGTACTGCAATTAATCGGTACAACCATAGGATAACCAGGACTGATAACTATGCATGTCCAACTTTGATTTTGGTCTTCTAATCATTCGGCTTCCTTGTGCTTTATGCTTCTCTTAGATTTAAATCCTTTGCATGACCAAACGAGGGGTTAATTTAACGGAAATAACATTAATCATGCATGACCAAACAGATTAGCGTCTTAAGTGGAAGGATTGATAATCAAATAGTATTTGAGGAATTGAATAGAACTAGGACTTAGGAAAACTAAAGGGTAAAGTGAAACTGTGACCTTAGGCTATGCTCTATTGCACACAACTTTGTGTTTTAGTTCTCTTTCACTAGTATTTTACCCGCAACAATAACTTTCGTTAGCTTAAATAATATTGAAATTTGAATAGTTCGATACTTATCTCTATTCCCTATGAGTTCAATAACTCGGGACTCCAAAGTCTTATTTTTATTACTATGCATTGCGATCGAGTGCACTTGCCTAAAAAATAACAAGTTGCGAGTGTTTGTGAGCTTTCCAATTATGCCTCTTTCAAAGCCAACTGTAGCTATTTATAGACATCTCTTCTACACTCTGAGTAACTACATTTCTCACCCACTCCTTTTGAAATCGCTTGCTGCAATCGTGAGATTTGCCTTGTGTTTTTTGGGACGGAAATAACTACCCACTATTGTTGCAACCATCTTTGATAGCGGCCTTTATAATGAGGTAATAGCTTCTAATGCTTATCCCTTGAACAATCTCTGATGGTGATCAATTTCTCCACGTGATAATTGCTTCTACAATTTATTCTCTAGATAATTGCAGTTGCCGACAATCTTTTCGACCTACATTTTTGCTAGAATACTTTGTTCGACTAGTCGAACACACTTTTAGCTTTTAGAAAACCTTTGCCTTCTAAATCTTCCAACCATTCAACTAGCCTCTTTCTTTCACAGCCCTAGCTTGAATGCAAATTCTTAATTTGGTTTGAATAAATGCCCCCCAAACTATTGAATGTTGATCAAAGAGTTAATATTTTTTTATTTATAAGAACAATAAGATCAAAATATCTTCCGATTTGACTAATGAGATTGGATATCTTTTAATCCCGTTCATACCCGAAGTGGTTTGGTTCAGGTAAGTCTAGGCATGGCAGCAGAACCCGAACCCGCGGGTACCCACCCGATCCCGACCCAATTTTGACGGGAAAAACCCGCTTTGACCGGGGGTGGGATGTGGTTGGAGATGTCGATACCCAACCCGCCCCCGACCCGAACCCGCCCGACTAAATATAAATTGTTAATTTTTATTTTATTTTATACATGCATACTCATTCATTTTGTTTCATATATTTTATTTATTTTTAATTTAATCTCTTTCAATAGAACATTTTATTTTGATGTTTTTTATTTTATTTTATCATTGTATAATAATTATGATTTTATTTTATTAATTATCATAAATATAATTTTTCAATTTTTCTACATATTTAGAGCGGAGTTGGGGGCCCGCGGAGAAACCCGACTCTATCGGGACGGGGATGGGGAAGACAAAACCCGAACCCGTTGGAAATGGGAACGGGGACGGCAGAGGCAGAACCCACCCCCGACCCGGCCCGTTGCCATGCCTACGGGTAACAGATTTATGATTTCAAATTCGTGAACCCACGAGCCTAACCCAATGACATGAAATTTATAGTTTTTATTTTTATATATACTTTATATTCACACGATCACGATTCATGAGAGATGAGACATTACTATCTCATTTAGAAATTAGGGTTTCTTTCTATTATGTGGATAATTTGTGGAATAGAGTGCCAATTTAAAAATTGTGAATTTTAGTTTAAGTGATGCTAAAAAATTTGTGAAATTTTAAGTGTTAAATGACATTATTTTTGGAAGTTTAAAAACTATTTTTTTGTCTTATGGCCCGCGAACCTAACCCGAACCCAACCCACTCATCACCGGATTGGTTCGGTTCGGGTTTGACAGAAAAACTGCGGGTTTTTGACCCAACCCAAACCGATAAAATCTAATTAATTCGGACATCGGGTTTGGTCAAAACTGACCCAACCCAGCCCATGCACATCCCTAGTGTTAGGATCAATTTGGGTTCGCCACGGAGCCTTTCTTTTCTGCTTGTGCCAATTTTTCTTGTTTATGTTTTTTTCTTAAGTGGAGATAGGATTGGAGGTTCAAACTTGCTAGTTTGTGTGTGTGATTCATGGTGAAGGCATGAATGGGTTAATAGGTTGTTAGGAAAGAGGTGGGGATGGGGTGTGAGATGACAACTTAACCGAGAAAGAAGGGGGAAGGTATAAACTGAAAACCCTAATGTTCTTACCTAATTTAAAAAATAATTTAAATGAGTCAGCATTACCTAATTTAATTTTTAAAAATAATAAAATAAGTCAATAGTGACAAAATGTGAATATTAATATGACTCAGCATATCCACATGGTAAGATGTTTTCCATATCAGCTTTTTTGAACAGAGAAATGGCATCGGGGGACTAAAAACTAATAGTTATGACTTTGCAGGGAGGAAAGTAAAAAAAAATTATAGGGAATAAAACTGAAATTTGTTATATTGGCAAGGACCAAACATATATTTAAGCCTTTAGGGTTAGTGATTAGGGTTAGAGTTACAAGGAGTAAGGAAGATGTTGACTTTGTTTTGGTTGTGACTAGGGTTAGTGTTAGAGTTAGGGTTGGGTTACGGTTAATGTTAGGGTTAGTGTTCGTGTTCGTGATTAGGGTTAGGTTAGGGTAAGGGTTAGTGTTTGTGCTCTTGATAAGGTTTATGGTTAGGTCAACCTCAACCATACTCCTCGTAATCCAAACACTAACCCTAACCTAATCACAAACCCAAACAAAGTTAACCACTATTATACTCCTCGTGACCCAGACCTAAACTCTAACCCTAAGCCTAATCACGAACACAGACAAAGTAAAATTCTACCATACTTTTCTAAACCCAAGCACTAACCCTAGCCCTAATTACGAACCCCAACAAAGTCAACCTCTATCATGCTCCTTGTGAACCAAACCGTAACACTAACCCTAATCACGAGCCCAAACAAAGTCAACCTCTTCCTTTATCCTCTTGACCAAACCTCAAATGCTAACCCTAACCCGGATTACGGACACAAACAAAGTCAACCCCTTCCTTACTCCTCGTGACCCAAACCCTAACCCTAATCATGAACACAAACACTAACCCTAACCCTAATGAAAAACCTAAACTAAGTCAACCTCTACCATACTCCCCGTGATCTAAACCCAAAACCTAACCCTAACCCTAGTTACGAACCCAAAAACCGTCAACCTCTACCATACTCCTCGTAGCCCTAACCCTAACTAACTCTAATCATGAACCTAAAAAAAAGTCAACCTCTACCACACAAATATGTTTTTATGACATATTAATTTTATTATTATTTAAGTTATTTACCAATATTAAATTTATTTTTTATAACAACGATAAACGTGTATATATATATATACACACACAAGTGTGAGGAGTGTGTTATTGTGAGAGATGGGAGGATAAAATAATAAACCTAGGATGAAAATACACTGTGCTGATTAAATTCCGTTTTAAAGATATCACGTGTTCTTATTTGTTCTGTTCTTGTCTATGCTTGTTCTAATTCATGTGTTTGCTCATGTTCATTTTTGAATTAATAACACCCCTTTCATAAATCGTATATATATATCTAAATTTCCAATCCAGCAGTGCACCAATGAAATTTAAGAAATAACACACTAGTACTAATCAGATGTGATGTGTCTGGGATTTTAACATCTCCATCGTTATCGGCATCGCATAACAGCGTCACTCTAAGCTCCTCCTACTCCACAAAAACGTTCTTCACTCCCGCATGACTCTTGCTACCTTTCCTCCACCTCTTATTTTCCCAAGAATAAATAGATCAAAATCAAAATAAAAAATAAAATCTTCATTATAAAATCGATTACTCATGAGCCAAATCCTTTATATATTTTTCTACCACTTGTTTTCTTGATTGCAATTGTGTCTGTACTTTGTTGTTTTTGGTTTTATGCGTCACTCGTACTTGTACTTTGCACATGCTATTTGGGAGGAAGAAGTAGAACGGGGACACGGGGTAAGAACAAGACCAGACGCATCTTTGGAACGAAGAACGAGCATATATGACAAGAAAAGGGGCACATGATATTTTTAAAACGAATTTTAATCGGCACCGTATATTTATATCGGAGGGTTATTATTTAATCCTCCTATCTCTCACAATAACGCACTACTCTCACTTGATATGCCCCCTATATATACACACACAGAGTATATGATTCATTAGCACCATGAAACAAATTACCCCGTTTCAATAATCTTTAGAGTGAGTATTTTCAGGATGATGTTTTTGAAAAAAAGTATTTTTTAGATAATTAAATGATATTTTATGTATGATTTAATTTGATTTGAATAGTAATTTGATTAAAGTAAACTAACCATTAATATTACAATTAATAATACTATTTTTTGGTTACAACAATTAATAATACTTTTTTTATAAATACCAATTAATAATCCTATGATTTGATTCAAATCAATATTTAATTTAATATATTTATTAAAATGCTAGGACTGAGATCGCTAAAAAATAATTAAAAAAAACTGTAAAAAAATAATAATTAAAAAAATAAAAATAGTTCAAACGAGAAGAGAATAAATTTAGTGTTAACACATATCAGTGGCCTCGTCATCAAAACCTTAAAACTTTACATGCAAAATGCAATGTAAGAGTGAGATTTAGGGTTGTCAATCTACATTTAGTAGTTGATTGATACATAGACTAACTCATTGAATTTTTTTTTGACATTACTCATCGATTTTATTTGTTTTATATTTATAAAATAGAGAAACGGGAAATTGAGTAATACTAACATTTTTTTAGGGGAAAAATATAATGCATTTCATTAACATTCAAATGAGCAATACATGTTGGAGTATGAGAAAAAGAAAAAGACCGAGAACAAACATTATAAATGGCCACCTTTGCTAAGCTATGACCAACCATATTAGCTTGCCTCTTGGTAAACTCCACATCAGAGTTGGAAAAATAAACAGAAAACAACCTCCTTCATTCTAAAAGGATGGCACCAAACTCAGTTTTATCATTGCTAACAATTTTTATGCCATCCACAGCCAACTTTGAATCCATTTCAAAAATGTCTTTCTCCATGCTTAGATCCCACATCGATTCCAATGCCTTCAAGAGACCCAAAGCTTCTCCAACCTTCACATCAATGATAGGTTGAGTCCACAATGTTTTAGCTCCCACTAGTAAACCAAATTCAACATCACTAAAACAAAGTACCAATGTGGTTATGTTGCATAGAGAAAGAAGCATCTATGTTACACTTCACAAACCCCATAGATTCTTCCAACTACAATATGCATGAAAGATTTAGGGCAAGCATTAGACAGATCTGAAAGCAAAGAGTGGCCACGACTCACAATGGTCGATGAGCTCTTGTTCACTCCTTCCCAAACTTTCTGATTTCTTCCACGCCAAATGCTCCACAAGGTCATTGCAAACATTTACTGGTCTCTAACCGAAAGCTTGCCCACCACACGAAAATATATGTCTTTGAAGACTAACACATCACACCCCTGCTGCTCGATGACATCCTATAACTACACCTTCCTCCAACAACTAACACTTTTAGAGCACTTTAACATTATATGTATGCTAGTTCCCATGGGACTATCAAACCAAGGACAACTAGACGGACAATGAACCCCACGAGATTGAAGCCTTTCCTGAGTTGGGATGCTTTCTCCACAAATTATCCAAAGAAAGTTCTTCACTTTTGGAGCAACTTTAATCTTCCACAAACTATCCCAATTACCACCTACCTTCAGATGAGTATCAAGAAGTCTTTCCATGCAAAGCTTATATGCTGACCTTTCACTATACTCACCATTATTTTCAGGCCACCACACTTAGGAGTCCACATCAACCACATTAAAGAGGGGTGTATTAAGCACATATGCTGCATCCTCAGCAGATAATAAAGTCGATACCTTCGCTATATCACAAGTCTTCATCCCTGGCACCATTAGTTCATTCACTCACAGTTCATCCATGTTTTGTTCGACACCAGGACCCACTTCACGCCTTTCACACTTTCACCTATCCCAATATTCCATCTAATACTCATTTTCAGGACCACTCGAGCCTCCCAAAGACTTCTCCAAACAAAGCTAGAGTTGTTGCCACATTTCGCCTCAAGGAAACTACATTTTGGAAACTATTTGGCTTTGAATAATCTTGAAACAAGTGTATTAGGCTGGTTAAGAATTTTCCAACCATGCTTCCCAAGGAGTGAAACATTAAAGACATAGATATTTCTAAACCCCATTCCTCCCTCACTCTTGCTCATTGCTAGTTTGTCCCGAGCCAACTTTATGTCTTTATTCCTCTATCCTCCTTTACCCCACCAAAAAGAATTCATATTTCTAAACCCCATTCCTCCCTCACTCTTGCTCATTGCTAGTTTGTCCCGAGCCAACTTTATGTCTTTATTCCTCTATCCACCTCTACCCCACCAAAAAGAATTCATGAGTTTTTCTATTTCATTCCCTAGAGATTGTGGAATAAGAAAAATACTCATAAATTAAGTGGAGATGGACCGGAGAACCGCTAAGTAAGATAGTGACCATAATTAATTTGGAATTAGTGAAAATAATGATGAAAATTTAATTGATTAGAGAACTAAGTTTATATTAATAGTTTAACATAAATAGCAGTTTAAATGTGTCAAATTGATTAAAATTTCAAATTTCCTTTTGCAATATCTAATTGTCATTATGATGGTTGTAATATTAAATATTCTTATGAATTTTTATTCTAAATTTGATTTCTAATGATACGCTAGTCATTTATCTATTAAATTAATATTTTGTTTTATTTTTGATAGAAATATTTTATTATTTTTGAAAATATAATATTATAGCAAATCAATTTTTGGAGGAAAAAATAAATATGATATTGACATATGGCATGCGACTCTTAGTGAAAAACCTTGATATGCGATGCAGCTCATAAGTATACTGTGCATTACACTGTATTTTTATAATTAAAAAAATATTTTAAAATTATTTAAAAGATAAAATATTTAAAATTATTTGTATACGTAAGCTACAAAGTACGACTTTTTAGGTTGTGAAAAATAAAAAAACTGTGTGAATCAAGAAAGAGGAATGCTAAGGACACACCCTCAAACACACTCTTTTAAACACACTATTGTTTATTGGGCCACGTCACTTTTTTTTAAACCATATGTCTTTGGTCACCGGTTCATTACCTCCCCTTTAACACCTATTTTATTTTTATTTTTTTATTTTTTTTTAAATCTGGGTTTCAAACCGTTATCGGACATCATCTCCATCCCCCACAAATCTGGAGATATTCATCACCCTACAAGCCTTTGAGCTATTCATCACGTTTAAAGCTCTCTGGGTTTGTTATGCTTTTTTTACAAAAAAATTGTCAATCCATCCAAAAATCGTAAAAAGATCGTGCTTTATGTTTAGATCGCGAATCCGCCACCAAGACTCATCTTGATACCACCCCTGAAGTAGCAGAAGAAGAGAGTGTTGAGGAGAGGCCTAATGGGCCAACACAAGCTCCAAGCCATAGTGGCCCACTTGGAAAGCGCAAGCCCATTAAACCCCTTTGGATGAAAGATTTTATCTGCTAAGAAATGAGCTCATCAGGTGCCACGAGCATGTTTGTGTTTGCTGAATCAATCATGATTGTGTGGTACTGTTTTATTGGTATTTTGCTATTTTGTTGTTTAATTCCTTTAAAGTTTGTTATGCTGATTAGGTGTAGCCCATGTGGGTTGTTATATAGGCATGTAAAGACCTTTTTTTGGATTATTATGAATTTAACAGAATCCTTCTTCTTCCTGAATATCCTATTTTCTCCTCCCTGAACCCCTTTTCTCCCTGAATTCTTATTTCTGGAGCCTACACCCGCTCGAAGAGTGCATATCTGATCACTCTGAGTAATTGCAGGGTGTATCATTGGTGATTTCATTCCTCTGTTTCCCATGGATCTTTCCGACATCATGTCCGCCCTTCAATCCAAGCTCGATGTACAATTGGCTTCGCTTCAGACTTTCCTGCGATCTTCCCTTGATTCCCACTCTGATACGATCCATGACACCTTACATGAACACCTCATTTCCGTTGAAGCCAAATTAGCTGCCATCCACTCGGCAAAACCGAACCATGACACTCTCTCCGCCATGCCAGTATCACGCTCCCTGAAGCTGAATATTCCCAGGTTTGATGGCTCCAACCTAACCAATTGGCTCTTCCAGATTGAGGCGTTCTTTGATTTCCATAGCACGCCGAAAAACGCCCGTTTACAGATTGTCTCCTTCCACTTGGAAGGTCGTGTCGCGACGTGGTTTCAGTGGGTGATGCGTAATAACTTGTTTCCGTCGTGGCCAGCGTTTTTGGAGGCGGTGAACCACTGCTTTGGCCCCTCGGCATATGAAGATGTGGAGGGTGATTTCTCCAAATTGTCCCAAACTGGATCGGTTGCTGAGTTTCAAGCTCAATTCGAGGATCTTCTCAACAAATGCACCGGTATTTCGGAACCATTGCTTGTTAGTTTATTTATTACCGGCCTCCGGCGACCGCTCCGCCGTGAGCTCCAATTCCACCATCCGTCCAAGCTCATGGAGGCATTTACCATGGTGCAAGCGTATGAGGCCCGTCTTGATGATACGACCGGCCCAACCAAATCATGGTCTCATGGGCCTGTACCCAACACAACTTCCCTTAACCCGACCCAAACCACAACACTACAAGCCCCAACACCCAAACAGCGAACCCTAAAGTGAACCCATCATAGCTCCCACCTCTTCTCCCTACCCCGACCAACCCTGTCCACAAATCAACCCTACCAGTGCACCGCTTCTCTCCGAGCAAAATTTGGGACAAGCAAGCAAAAAGTTTGTGCTACAACTGCGACAAGAAGTGGAACCCATCTCATCGTTCTCGCAGCAAGTTTCTGCTCCTTCTAGGATCCGAGGATGAGGACACGGAACAAACACTGGAGTTAGAGGAATCTCCGACTGTGGATGTCTCCGGTGACATCTCCAGCTTGCACGCCTTGTCCAGTCAACTTCAAGGCCAGTCCCTGCGTATTTCTGGGTCCTTTGGCTCTCACCAGTTTCACATTCTCATTGACAGTGGAAGCACCCACAATTTCATCAAACCTGCGTTGGTGGAACGATTGGGTCTCGCGGTGTCTTCTATTCCGCGGTTTAGAGTCGCCACTAGATGCGGTACCCCCTTAGTGTGTCGTAATGTTGCAAATCAACACCTCTGCTTCTTCAGGGTACTACTTTTCCTGTGGATTTATCTGTCTTGGAAATTGAAGGACCTGATATTGTTTTGGGATTCCCTTGGTTGGAACTACTTGGTAGGGTGGCCCACGATTATTCTACGTTGATAATGGAATTTGAATGGGAAGGCAATATGGTGATCATACGGGGTGACTCCACCTTAGACAATCAACCTGTGTCTCTGCACCAATTGCAAGCTTTAGTTCACAGTGATGCGATTGCAGGTATTTTCACCATCTCCAGTTATGTTGCGGATGTGCCTGTACAGAGTGCTCCTTCTCTAGAATTTCCACAGGACCTTCCTCCCTCTGCTATAGAAGTCCTTCTTCAATTTCAGGAAGTGTTCCAAATGGCTACAGGTCTTCCACCACATCGCACAGTGGATCATCAAATTCATTTGGTTGAGGGAACTAAGCCTATCAATGTGCGACCCTATCGTTACCCTCATCTTCAGAAAGCGAAAATGGAGAAATTAATCAGGGAAATGCTTGACCAGGGCATCATTGTTCCAGGTCACAACCATTTCTCCTCTCCGGTGCTGCTAGTTCGAAAAAAGGATGACTCGTGTGTTTTTGTGTTGATTGCCGGGCATTGAATACTGCCACGGTCAAGGATAAATTCCCCATTCCCACGATCGATGAGCTTCTGGATGAATTGGGTGATGCAACAGTTTTCACTAAGTTGGACCTTCGAGTAGGGTATCACCAGATTCGGGTTCACCCCTGCGACACTTACAAGACTGCCTTTCGCACTCATGAGGGCCATTTTGAGTTCATAGTCATGCCTTTCGGCCAATGCGCCATCGACATTCCAATCTGCATGAATCAGCTGTTTTCCCCTTACTTAAGGAGGTTTGTCATTGTTTTTTTTTATGACATTTTGATTTACAGTACATCCTTGATTGATCACTTAGTTCATTTGGAATTGGTTTTATGTTGCTTGTTGCATAACCGTTTCTTTGTCAAGTTGTCGAAGTGTTTTTTCTGTTAGGAATCGATTGAATATTTGGGTCACATAGTCTCTTACAAAGGAGTCCATACAGATCCTAGCAAGTTGGATGCCATGCTCAACCGACCTACTCCAAAGATAGTCAAGCACCTGTGTGGTTTTTTGGGCCTTACAGGCTGCTACCGCCACTTCATTTCTAATTATGCGAGTATTGCTGCTCCGTTGACTGACCTCCTCTGCCATGATGCCTTTGCATGGTCAACTGAGGCTTCCCATGCTGGCCATGATGGCAGCCCCTGTTTTGCGTCTACCCGACTTCAACAAAGAGTTTGTCATTGAAACCGATGCTTCTAATGTTAGACTTGGTGTTGTGCTTATGCAAGAAAATCACCTTATCACCTTCTTTAGCAAGAAATTGGGACCTAAGATGTAGGGGTCTTCTACTTATCTCAAGGAATTGCATGCCATTACCGAGGCAATTCTTAAATGGCGCCAATATCTTTTGGGGCATTTCTTTGTCATTCGTACTGACCATAAGAGTATAAGGGAACTTCTACAACAAGTTGTTCAGACACCAGATCAGCAGGCATACGTTCGTAAACTATTGGGTTTTCAATTTCACATTGAATATAAAATGGGAGCTTCTAATAGAGTGGCAGATGGCTTGTCCCGAGTTCTCGCGGAGTGGCCTCCTGACAACCCCGATACTCACCCCAATTTTCTGGCCTTAGTTTCTAGCCCTACTTTTGGTATTATCCAGCAGCTACTTCAAGAAAATGCTACTGACCCATTTCTCATGGATTTCCATACTAAATTCTAGCAGGGGTCTCTTACTTTCCCTTATTCCATCATACAAGGCTTGGTGTTATTTAAGGGTCGTTATGTGGTTAGCCCCACTTCTGCTTTGTGTTCCCAACTAATCAGTGAGTTCCATGACACACCCAGCGGTAGCACGCGGGAGTAAAACGTACATTGGTTCGTTTAGCTGCTAGCTTCTATTGGCCACTGGTGCGCCAATCAGTGGAGAGTTATATTGCTGCTTGCTTGACTTGTCAACAAATAAAATATGCCACCCAAGTGCCCGCTGGTGTTTTACAGCCGCTCCCAATTCCAGAAGCTGTATGGGAGGATATTACTATGGATTTTGTCACGGGCCTCCCTCCCTTCCACGGCCTCACAGTGATTATTGTGGTTGTGGACCATTTGTCTAAATCCGCTCATTTTGGGGCCCTCCCCACTGCTTTCACTGTTGCCAAAGTAGCAAAATTGTTTGTTGACATAGTAGTTCATCACCATGGGTTCCTTCGTTCTATTGTGTCGGATCGTGACCCTGTTTTTGTCAGCTCCTTTTGGCGGAAATTGTTTGAATTGAGCGGTACAAAGCTGGCTATGAGTAGTGCGTACCACCCTCAAACGGATGGCCAATCTGAGGTGGTTAACAGAGGGCTGGAACAGTACTTGCGTGCTTTCACTCAACATAAACCATCATCTTGGGTTTCTCTTTTGGGATGGGCAGAATTTCACTATAACACCAGCTACCATAGTGCGTTGAAGATGTCTCCTTTCCAAGCTCTCTATGGCCGTATTCCGCCAACTATTCCCTTGTACACTAAGGGCTCTACCTCAATTCATGCTTTGGATGAGGCCCTCACTTCCCGCACAGAGTGCTGCATATTCTTAAGACTAATCTGTTGGCAGCCCAGCATCGCATGACCCAAAAGAGCAATGCCCATCATCGTGATCTCCAATTGGAAGTGGATGATTTGGTCTTAGTGCGTCTCCAGCCTTACAGGCATCTCTCGGTCACCCAAACACGTCCCCACAAGTTGAGCAAAAGATTTTATGGTCCCTTCCCCGTGACAGAGCGCATTGGGCAGGTTGCGTATCGTCTTCAATTATCGGAACGCAGTTGTATTCACCCGGTTTTTTATATATCAGCTCTCAAGCCTTTCAAGGGAACACCTGTGCCTCCTCCTCGAGACTTACCTTTATCATGTCATGAGAATCAACCAATTGAAACTCCTACTGCCATCTTTGCAACCCGTACGGTGCTGGTTCGTGGACAACCTCGTGTTCAGGTTTTGGTCCAATGGCTCGACTGCCCACCAGAGGAAGCTTCATGGGAAGACCTGACTGCCTTTAAAGAGGCTTACCCACAATTCCACCTTGAGGACAAGGTGGTTTTAGAAGGAGAGGGGAGTGATACGACCCCTGAAGAACAGAAGAAGAGAGTGTTGAGGAGAGGCCTAATGGGCCAACAGAAGCTCCAAATCCGAGTGGCCCACTTGGAAAGCGCAAGCCCATTAAACCCCTTTGGATGAAAGATTTTATCTGCTATGAAATGAGCTCATCAGGTGCCAAGAGCGTGTGTGTTTGCTGAATCAGTCATGATTGGTGTGGTACTGTTTTATTGGTATTTTGCTATTTTGTTGTTTAATTCCTTTAAAGTTTGTTATGTTGATTAGGCGTAGCCCATGTGGGTTGTTATATAGGCATGTAAAGGCCTTTTTTTTATTATTATGAATGTAACAGAATCCTTCTTCTTCTTGAATATCCTCTTTTCTCCTCCTTGAACCCCTTTTCTCCCTAAATTCTTGTTTCTGGAGCCTACACTCGCTCGAAGAGTGCATATCCGATCACTCTGAGTAATTGCGGGGTGTATCACATCTAGATGTTTTTGTTCTTCTTTATCCCCTCGCCAAACACAGAGCAAAGGATGAGGCGCTTGTTGTGCGGCCGATGCTTGCGGAGGAGGAGGGGGTCGTCATTTGCGGTGGTGTTTATGGATGGAGGCTTGCTCTTTGCGGATCTGTGGCGGAGCTATTGTTGGAGGTCACCGTTGGCGGCATCGGGATAAAGAAACCACGAAGGTGGCTGGCCGGAAGAGCACGCGAAGTGAAAGGGAGTGGTTCCTGGTTAGCGATTGAGGAATGGATGAAGCTTCTGGTTTGACAACAGAGAGCCACGGTGGCAATCTCTCACTCTCTTCTGGTTCTAAAAATTCATTGGTCCAAATGTTTCACAAGCTCTGTAAAATAGGGTTTTTGTCTAAGAAGGATCATTGTGTGACATGAATTAGTGAAGGATCATGATGGGTACTGGGTAGTGCAAGTAAGAAGCATCGTGAATTGGTGAAAATGCACTAGAGACCGTATTTTTTTTGGTCACACAACCCGGATTTGGTGACAAATAATTCTAAATAAAATAGGAAAAAACATAAAAATGGGACAAACTTGTAGAACTGGTAAATTGGTAAGCTATTTGAAAAAACAGCTAACGTAGTCTAATAAATGAGAGTGTGTTTAAGAGAGTGTGTTTGAGGGTGTGTCCCTAGCATTCCTTATCAAGAAATATAACTTTCTTTGTTGAAAAAAGGAATTATAACTTCCTCTTTTTTTTTTCCTTTTGACTACAGGAATTATAACTTCCTCTAATTAAAAAACATAGGATTTGTTTGGATTGATGGAACAGAGCGGAGCGGAATAGAATGAAATGGAGTGGAGCGAAACGGAATGAAATAAATTTTCCACTCCATTGTTTGGATATTATACGATAGAATGGAATGGAATGGAATGACTCAAAAAATTTTATTCCTTTTTTACCCTTGCTTCTAATGATTTTAAAATAATAGAAAACTCACTGTTTTTTTTGTTACATGAAACTCACTACTTCTGTTGTCAAAAAAAAAAACTCATTGTTTCTTGTCTCGTATTCAATTGCATTCCTCAAGGGGAAAAAAAAAACTTCAGCAGCAGCAAAACTCACTGTTTCAGGTTTTTTTTTTTAACATTTGTGACTCTCTCCTCGCACGCGCTCTCTGCCTCTGATTTGATCCTCACCAAGGTTGACTATCAAGTAACTCTTCTCACCCGTTTCGTTTTTATCTTGGGTCTGTGAATCAACACCAGTGGGTAACAGGGAGAGGCAACGAGAGGAAGAAGAAGAAACAAGTAAAAAAGTAATTAAGCTTCATTCCATCGTATACACCCCAAATCGGAGGGGAACAAAAATCAGGGGAAGTGGTGGAATGGGATGGAATGCATCCCCTCCTATCTCATTCGATTCCATTCAGTTTTTTCCAATCCAAACAATGGAACATTAACCCATTCCATTCCATTCCTTCCCATTCCATTCCATTCCATACCCCCAATCCAAATATACCCTTAAAGTGAATAATTTGGAATTTATAAAAAAAAGTGAATAATTTGAATTTGATACGTAAATATTAAAAAATAATTAATTTGTACTAGAAATTTAATTTGAGTGAAAATATTAGGGGATATTAGTCATTCTTTACGAAAGGGGATAATTAGTTTGATATAGCGATTAGATTTGAATGCACTGATTTACTAAGAGATAATTAATTTGAATTTGATATACTAATATTATGGGATAAACCACCATTTAAATTTGAATTGAATTGAAAAAATATGGCTTAAAAATAAAATAAAAGAGTACTCTCGTTTAATTTAAGAATGTATATTTTTTTTTGCAAAAGCAAAAGAATTTAACAATGTATATTAGATATTAGATAATAGATTATATTTTCAATTTCTTAAAAAGTTCTTATCAAAGAAGTTATTTTCAATTAAAAGTTGTATTTTGTTTTTTTTATATGTTTCCAATATTTAATTGATGCAGGGTACGTAAGAGATAAAAAGATAACTTGAATATTGCTAATATAAGTATCCAAAACTTATTTTTTAATTAATTTGATTGTTCCACTTCAATCTATCTATAGTTCTACTGCAACGATCGGAAGGGAGGACTCGAACGAGAAGCAAGCTTGGGCAAGGAATGCCTAGATCGAGGGTGGCTCTCGAGTGATATGCGAAAAAGGTACTTAATTGACGTTCACAATTTCACCTCAAGGAATTAAATTAATTAATTGGTTAAAGTCACTTTAATTTGCTTTTATATATATACTCAAACGCATACATGCCTGATATATTAAGCTATAGGTTTGCTTCTATCACTATCAAATTGATCATGGCTCCGTATACTTATAAGGTGGCTTCTAAGGAAAAGAACAGGTGAGCCAACCAAATGACTAGCTATAAGAGGTAAATTTGGCGATTGCATTATAATATGTAAGTTTTGTGAGGTCAGAGTTTAAAATTTACACAATTGCAAAAAAACTCCCAAATGTTACAACTTAAAACTCATCTAATACCAAGACACTGTCGAACTTGGACTTGTCTTGTTCCTCCCATCTCCCATAACCCTCATCACCTGCATCACCCTCCTGGCCTTCTCCTTCGCCCTCTTTATCCCTATTTATTCAATCTCCCTCAAAACCTCCACGACCCTTTCTCCTTCGCTTCTATGAACCTCAAGCTCGCATAGCTGTTGCAGATATGGATTTCGGTTAAGAACAGACACCGCCTGGGAATGGTGGCATCCTGTAGTAGATCTGCCTCCAACCTTTGTCTCGTCATGTGCATGTAGCCTTTTTTAGCTCGTCACAGCCACGAAACATGGCACCCCCTTCATAAAACAACCACGAAACATCTTACACAAAGCCAAAACGAACTTGAATTCGTGAGACCCTTCTTCCCCCTTTTCAGTAAAGGGTTTCATAATCGTGTTTCTCCAAATATTAATTAGATGCTATCAGGGAAACAATGTAGGTCTCTTCTCAAATTCTCAACTAGCTTCTAAATCTCTCCGTTTTTCTTTTACATTTAAATTTATTTGTGAATCTTTTCCAATTTCCACCAAGAGATTTAATTCAAGAGTTGCAGTAAAGAAGCACTAAATCTCTGGACGTATTTTCTTTTGGTTCCAATTTTGTCTTTCAATTTGTGAATGAGATAATCCAAGTGACCTTGTTGTATAGATCCTTGTTTCTGTAATCTCTTTCAATAGCTGGGTTTTATTTACGATGGAACAGGCTAATAGCCCCATTGCAACGCTAACTCTCCAATTTGATCTTTGTTTTTCAAATTGGCATTGGTAACGTATTGCAATGTAAATGGAGAGCTTCCTTATGTTAATAGTAGTTGGGTTCATTTGTATTTGGGTTAGTTTGGGCCTTGTTCTGGTCTAGCCCATTGTTCCTATTGTTTGGGTCCATTACTTGTTGTTTGTTAATTAGGAGTTAGCTTTTTGTTAGTAAAGCAATTAAGGTCAATTGATTGTAATTAGATATAAATAATTCAATGAAATACAAATCGAGGTATTCCAGCAAATTACATTGCGTTCTCACAGCTGGTATCAGAGCTCCGTGAGGGGCCTGATACGAACCGCAGTTTCAAAACCCAGAGAGAGAGTGATCATTTACCAGAGAACCATGGCAGAAGAATGAAATTTTGTCCAACTAGCGATACCTAAGTTCGATGGTCATTACGACCATTGAGCCATGTTAATGGAGAATCTCCTTAGGTCAAAGAAATACTGGAATCTGATAGAAGAAGGAATTTCGACGCTACGCCAACCAGCGAATCAAGATCAAATCAAGGTGGTTGAAGATGCCAAACAGAAAGATTTGAAGGCCAAAAACTACTTGTTTCAAGCGATTGATCGAGGAATCATAGAAACAATCTTGAAGAAAGAAACAACGAAAGACATTTGGGATTCACTGAAAATTGAAGTATTAGGGATCGACGAAAGTGAAGAGGGCTCAGCTTTAAGCCCTTCGAAGAGAATTTGAAATCTTGGGGATAAAGGAGGGTGAGACGGTGGATGAGTATTTTTCAAGAACCCTAACTATTGCCAACAAGATGAAAGCACAGGGTGAGAGAATGGAAGAAACCGTGGTAGTTGAGAAGATCCTAAGGTCAATGACTGCAAGATTTGATTACGTTGTTTGCTCTATTGAGGAGTCAAACAATGTGACAACTCATACCATTGATGAACTTCAGAGCATTTTATTGGTCCACGAACAGAGAATGAGGGGGCATAAGGAAGAAGAACAAGCCCTAAAGGTGACCAATGCACGAAGAATGGGTGGAAGAGGCTCAAGAGGTAGGGTTCGTGCTAGCACCAGAGGTAGCCATGGCAGGGGAAGGCAAACTTTCAACAAAGACTTGATTGAATGTTTCAAGTGTTACAAACTAGGACACTATCAGTATGAGTGTCCAAGTTGGGAGGAGAATGCAGCCAATTATGCTGAGTTTGATGAGGAGGAAGAAATGCTCTTGATGGCTCACTCAACATCTATGAATTTAACCCAAAGCAAGGTATGGTTCTTAGATTCTGGGTGTAGCAACCGCATGTGTGGTAACAAGAACTGGTTTTATGATTTAGATGAGGGCTTCAGGATATTTGTAAAGTTAGGTGATAACTCAAAAACGATGGCAATGAGAAAGGGTAAAGTCAAGCTTAAAATTGGGGGTCTGGTTCAGGTTGTGAGTGATGTTTATTACATACCTGAATTGAGAAATAATCTGTTAAGTATTGGGTAACTTCAAGAGAAGGAATTGACAATTGTCTTTCAACAAGATTCTTGCAAAGTGTACCATCATGATAAAGGGCTGATCATGGAGTCCAAAATGTCTACTAACCGAATGTTTGCAATTACTGTCTCTTTCCTGTCTCCAGCCTGCTTCAAAGCTGAAAAAGAGGATGTCACTCATCTTTGGCATTGTAGATATGGTCACCTTGGTTTGAAGGGCTTGAGGACACTTGCTCAAAAGGAATTGGTGAGGGGTCTACCACTTCTAGAAGAGACTACTAAGGTTTGTAGTGACTGCTTGGTTGGTAAACAACATAGGGATCCTTTCCCTAACAAAAGTAATTGGAGGGCCAGTAGAAGACTAGAATTAATACATGCTGATATATGTGGACCACTCAAACCCGAATTAAATAGCAACCAAAGGTACTTCATTACCTTTATTGATGATTTCTCTAGGAGAACTTGAGTCTATTTTTTATCTGAAAAATTTGCTGCTTTGGACACTTTTAAAAGGTTTAAAGCTATTGTTGAGAAGGATAGTTGAGATAATATTGGTTGTTTGAGAACTGATAGGGGAGGAGATTTCACCTCCTCCTTATTTGATGAATTTTGCAGTCAACAGGGAATAAAAAGGCAGCTGACAGCAGCCTACAATCCACAGCAGAATGGAGTGGCTGAGAGTAAAAACAGAACCATCCTCAACATGGTTAGAAGCATGCTCTCAAAGAAGGAAATTCCCAAGGAATTTTGGGCCGAGGCAGTCAACTGGGCTGTTTATATTCAGAATAGGAGCCCCACGGTTGCAGTAAAGGACATCACACCTAAGGAAGCATGGAGTGGTAGTAGGCCCTCAATCCATTTCTTTAAAATATTTGGTTGCTTGGCATATGCTTATGTTACTGACAGTCAGCGGAAGAAGCTTGACAATAGAAGTGTGAAATGCATTCACCTTGGAGTGAGTAAGGAATCAAAAGCCTATAGGCTCTTTGATCCTATTCCCAAAAGAATTGTGATAAGCAGAGATGTGGTCTTTGATGAGGCTGGAAAATGGGATTGGAAAAAGAAAGAAGCAAATGAGAATAGTGTGCTCACTGATTTAGGTGAGAAAGAAGGAAATGATAGTGCTGAAAATGGGACTACCACTACCCAACAAACAGAGGCTGCTGTTCAACAAATAGATCCAACTGGTGAAAGGGAAATTCGGACAGGATCAGTAACCAGTGACACAGACTTAGATGAAGGGAAGGAGCAACTCCAAGGGAGGAGGAAAAAGAAGCCTTCTTACCTTGATGATTATGTCACAGAATTACAAAGTACAGATGATGAAGTCAACTTTGTAAGTCTTGCTATATTCACTACTTCAGAAGATCCGGTTTATTTTGAAGAGGCAGTAAAAGATGGCAAATGGAGAAAGCCATGGATTTGGAGATACAAGCCATAGAAAAGAATGACACTTGGGAATTGACTACTCTACCATCTAATGCAAAAGTTATTGGAGTCAAATGGGTATTCAAAACCAAATATAATGAAAAAGGAGAGATAGAAAAACATAAAGCCCGTTCGGACATTCACAATTCGCATAGAAGTTGATGATTGCCATTTGATTTGCGAAATGTGTGAAAAAGAATTGATCTTTGGAGAGGAAATTGAAGGATACAACATTCACAGAGACTAGGGTTCCCTCCAGTTTTACGCCAAAACGCAGTAACCGAATAGTAAAAGAGGATAAAAACGGCATAGGTTTGAATTCACTTACCCAAAATCTGTGAGGAACACGAAATGAGAGTAGATTAAGGTAATGAGAGATTAACTACGATACAAGAATATGGTGTTGATTATACTGAGGTCTTTGCTCCCGTGGCACGATGGGATACTATAAGGACAGTCTTAGCTCTTGCTGCACTAAAAGGGTGGAGTGTGTATCAACTAGATGTGAAGAGTGCTTTTCTTCATGGAGAAATCAAGGAAGATGTCTTTGTTGAGCAACCACCGGGGTATCAAAAACTGAAGGAGAAAGGCAAAATTTACAAGCTAAAAAAGGCCTCTTATGGCCTAAAACAGGCTCCAAGGCCTGGTATAGCAAAATAGAAGGATATTTTGCTAGAGAAGGGTTTAATAGATGTGTTTCTGAATATACCCTTTTTGTGAAAACTGGAAAGAATGGAAGATTGTTGATTGTTAGCTTGTATGTGGATGATCTTATATTCACTGGAAATTGCAAGGAAATGTTTCAAAACTGCAAAGAGTCTATGAAAAAGGAGTTTGACATGAGTAACTTGGGGAAAATGTCTTATTTCCTGGGAGTAGAAGTTGTGCAGAATTCTCAGGGAATTTTCATCAGTCAAAGCAAATATGCAAAGGAAGTTCTAGACCGGTTTGGTATGAGCAAGAGCAAACTAGTGGGAAATCCTATTGTTCCAGGAAACAGGCTATCAAGGGAAGGTGATGGAGCATTGGTTGATGCCACAGTCTACAAGCAGATGGTAGGGAGTCTAATGTACCTAACTGTTACTTGGCCAGATTTGATGTATTCAATATGCTTGGTTAGCAGATTCATGGAAAAACCGACTGAGCTACACCTGTAGCCTGTCAAGCGAATTATGCAATATTTGAAAGGGACAACCGAGCTTGGAAGTCAGTATAGAAGAGAAGGGAGTGCAAAGTTGCTAGGATTCACAGATAGTGATTATGCGGGTGATCTTGATGATAGAAGGAGCACCTCTGATTTTGTCTTCATGCTTGGAACTGGCGCGGTTTCTTGGGCTTCAAAGAAGCAGCCCATTGTTACACTTTCCACTACTGAAGCAGAATTTGTGGCTGCTGCAGTATGTGCCTGCCAAGCTATATGGCAGCAAAGAGTTTTGCATAAGCTTGGACATCACATAGAGGAAAGTGCTACTCTCTATTGTGATAATAGTTCAGCTATCAAGCTCTCAAGAAATCCAGTGCTCCACTGAAGAAGTAAGCACATCGGCATTAGGTTTCACTTCCTTCGTGATCTAACTCGAGATGGGGTGATTGATTTGAAACACTGTAATACCCAGGATCAGTTAGCGGATGTGATGACAAAGCCTCTTAAGCTGGAGACCTTCTTGAAGATGCGAGGAAGACTAGGTTTATGTGTTGTTAGTGATTAAACTGATTGTATGCTGTGTGCTCTCTGTATGTTACACAATTCAGTTTAAGGGAGGATGCTAATAGTAGTTGGGTTCATTTGTATTTGGGTTAGTTTGGGCCTTGTTCTGGTCTGGCCCATTGTTCCTATTGTTTGGGTCCATTACTTGTTGTTTGTTAATTAGGAGTTAGCTTTTTGTTAGTAAAGCAGTTAAGGTCAATTGATTGTAATTAGATATAAATAATTCAATGAAATACAAATCGAGGTATTTCAGCAAATGAGCCGAATACTAAAAAAAATATGCCACCTATTTATAATGAAATTTAGCAAAAATATGTCATAGCAGCTTGTTGATATGGATTACAAATGAGCCGAATACTCCCCCCGGACTCAATTATAATAAAAAGAATGATTAAGTTTTGTGGACTCAAATATAAGCAAATGTTAACTAATCTATTCATATTTAATGTTATTATTCCAAAAATACCCTTAATTTAATTCATTAATATTGTCAGGAGAGGACAATTATGATTAAGGGTAGTTTAATAAATGTATTTCTTTTTTTATATGAAATCAAAAAAATTAAATACACTTAACTATCATTCATAATAAGTGTGAAAATATGTATTTTTGCTTATAAATGAGTCCAGATGGAGTACTCAACTAACAGATCAATAATATTTCTGACGAAATAGGTTGATTACGCGAAAAAAGAGACTTTGTTTCTTAGCTACGAGATCCTTTTCCCAACACTAGTTGTGACTTGGATTCAAATATTGAATTCTTCTCTCTATTTCTTAGTTATGAGTTCCTTTTGTTGACACTAGTTGTGATTTGGATTCGAATCCTGATTTCTTCCCTGTAAGTAAATCTCAAGTAAACCCTTATGGAGGTTAGTAATTGTCGCTAATCTTAGATGGTTGTGGGGCTTGTGCCTCCCTGATCTAAATTTTTAGTTTATCTATAAAAAAAAGTTTCGTATTTTTAGTTGTAAATTTTTCTTTTTTTGACAGAATTGAAAATTATTTTTAAGCACTCTTAAAAGTTAAATCCTGTATTAATTAAAACACTAAGACAAGCAGTAGCACAAGCATCCGTCTCTGTAACAGAAACCTGCGAGTGCCAGTGACGCCATTTTACCTTGTAAACAAGAACAACCACAATGCTCGAGTTGGTGCTGTCGTACAAGAACCCATTGCTCCACGCATCACTCTCCCTCATCCTTGCTTTGATCTTCGCCTTCTTCAGAATCCCAATCCTCTTCCTCTACGGTCTCCAGACCTACATCCACCCAGATTCCCAACCCCAATCCAATGGCCTCAGAGCTGCCATTCGCCGCCCAGGAATCGACGGTTACCAACCCTTGTCTTCCAAAACCGCCACCGAGCTCAAAAAGAGGAACAAGTCAAAGGACAAGGTCGATTTCGACGAAAAAAATGCGCAGATCTTCAGGTTGACGCTCGACCAAGGTCACCTTCAGTCTCGTCTTTACATCGATCAGTATTGCGTTGCTTTCACCGTCTCCTTCGTTACCCTTTTCTCTATTTTGCTTCACAATTTTTTGGTTTCCCAAGAGAATCAAGGGTTATTGGCAAGTGGGGTTTTTGTTCCTATTCTGCTATCAATTTTGAGTCTTTACACATGGGGGATGCTGCTTGCTAAGGTTGCGTTTGAGAGATCCGCGTCAAGGAGGTCGGAGAAGCAATTGAGCGTTGTTTTTGGGGTTTTAGGGCTTTTTTTGGGGATTCTGCTTGTTCCTGAGGTTGCTTCTTTGGTTTCGGACTTTGATTTTGGGGTTTCAGTTGATGGGTTTTGGAGGGTTTTCGTTGCTGTATTGATGGGTTGCCTTGCTGGTTTTCTGTTTATTCCTGCTACAAGAAGTGCACGTTGTTTTTGGCTTGGAACTGATCAGCTTCGTTGCAATTTGTCAATGATAACTTGTGGGTTTTTTAACCGCATGATACTCTATGCAAATCAAATCTTGGTTATTTTTGTGGCTTTGTTGTGGATTACCCCTTTGGCTGAAATTTTTGTAAACACAAACTACAATAACAGTAAGGGAGGTAGTGCAACAAAAAGTGGATTTGGTAATGCTGAGAAATTGGTGGGGAATGTGGGGTTCCTGCCATCTGATTTTGGTAACTTTAGGCGTTGGTGCTTGTTGGCGTCGAGTTTGTTGCAGATTGTGGCTTTAAGACCCAACCTGCAAATGTATCTGAATGAAGGTTTGTTGTCTTGGTACCAAAGGCTTCATGGTAGCAAGGTTCCTGACTTGGATTATAGTAGGGCAAAGATGTTCCTGCATAATCACTACTTGTGCCTTGTGGTTTTGCAATTTCTTGGACCTCCTGTGTTGATACTTCTCTTTCTTGGCTTGTCTCTGGTTGATGGTCCTTCCTTTGGAAATTTTCCATTGATATTGCCTAGCTCTGCTTTTATCAAGGAAGTTGCTTTGTTTTTGGCTTGGTGGGTAACCTTTCTGTGGGCAATATTCTCTTCGGTGATCCTTATGCTACATCGCCATTGTATTTTGTATGTTTCTTGAAAGCCTTGGTTCTCTTCAGGACAATTTTATTGGGCTTTTCAGTGAGCCTTTTATTGTAAGTTTGAACACAGATTTTTTAGAATTTTGAGAAGAGTGAGAAGATTATTGGACTTATAGCAGAAGTTTTGCGGGTTAGCCAACTCATTATGATTCTTTAGGTAACTTGAAAACATTCAGATATGATTGACTTGTATGTGGCTGTTGTAGATTGGACATGAGAATCATATACAATAAACTGACCATGGAAAGACCAAAGTTATATGGTATTTCACACTCCCTCCAAAATTTCGTGCAAACTTACAAATGTTATAATTTGTAAATTTGTAAATTAGAGGTCTATATACAACCATAACATCTTGTTGACACACATCATGCTATGCAATAGGAAAGTCTAGCACACTGGATTAGCCATTTGTAGTGTTTATTCGTCATCCTTTTGACCTATTGTTGTCTTACTCTTTTTGGGGACCATGTTTCTTGTTCTCGCTGGAAACATTTATTGAGGCATTCTTTTTGTTGTCCAATTATTGCATTATTATTTTATATCTGTGCCATCAGGTGCTTTCTTTCTTTGCCTCCATAGCAACCGTGTATTAAAATGAAATAATGTATGTGCATCAGTTTCTAAAATATTTTTTAATTCTCTCATGATGAGTGTTAAAATGTTTTGAGATCTATACTTGATGTTAGCTTCACTTTTAATATATTGCATGCATGATAGATTAATTGTGGTGCATTTAAGCATAATTATGAACATGAGAAGTGTATGTGACATAATATTTAGTTTTGAAATTGTGTTGAATAAATAAATAAAGAAACAAATCACTATTGTATCTTGGTGTAAATTTATTGGCCCATCATTTTCTGCTATAAGAATGCCCAGTGTATAAATGGAGACTAGAAACGTTTCCATTTTGAGGTCTTAACCTTGCAATAAGCATTCTGTTCATAAATATTTTGTACTTTGACTAGAGATGTAATCTGGAAAGACATTGCTATGGCTTTTTACTCCCCCAATAAGAGCTTCACCACATCTGCAAACTATGTCAGCAGGCTACAACATGAAATGCTTTTCCCCCAGCATAACTCCCATATATGAAGTATGAGCATCAAATTCTTTTAATAGTGTGTTTGAAGATCTAAAAATGATACTGATTGATTCTTTGTCTATGCATACTAAGTAAATCACGTGTCCATGCTCTTTGTATGACATACTTTTTGGGAGTATGTATGTACACATTACAAATGATGCACTGCTGTTGTGTTGTGCCTTGGGTACCATTGAAATGCTGAAATCAACTCATTATTTTATAATTATATTTGGGAGGCTGTCTTCACTTGTTATGGTATTATATATTCTGCAATTATGCTTACATGTAATTCAAGGCTGTTTTCATTTAGAGCAGTGCTGTTTCACACAAACTGTTTCTACGAAAAGGTACAAATAATATGGCATTATTGTTTTGCCTAAACTTCTATAGGTTGCTTTGAGAATGCAGAAGCCTTTCAATAACATTTTACTGATAGTCTGAGCTTAAGCATGTTGCATCATGCTTGGCCCATTCCAGATGTTAGGATAGAGACTACGTGGGTTGTTGCAGTTATAAACGTGTTGTGTCTCGCAAAACAATGCAGTGTGCAAGTTTACAGCGTTTAACCAGATCCTCATTAGCTTATTTCTTCATACTGAAAGACAAGTACTTTCTCTCTTTCCCTCTTTTTTGATAGCACATTAGCACTCATACTTTCTTGAATTAAAACAAGCGGATATTATTGTATATAGCTTCATAATAGTTCATATAATGCTGTGTTTAATTATACAGCCGTTCATTTAGTTTGAATTTATTACATTAAGATGACATGTGTTGCAAGACTCTCACATTCAAAAGAAACATGAAAATCTTGTAATAATGTTTCTGAAGTTGCCTTTAAGACCTATTATTTAATTGTATTTACATCATTACATGTATGTTTTATGCAGCTCCTTGCAGCATTCAGCTGTGATTATTTACAAAGTAATTTAAATTTTAGGGAAATTTATAAAACTAGTGTCCTTAAATAAGTCTTGCAATGCCTTCAAAATTGTGATAGATGTGCTATTTTACTTTACCAATATATTGGTCCATAGGAAAGGATGACCCCTGAAGGTTATAGATCTTTCTGTGTCAAACATCTGAGATTCATGCTGGGATTTGGGAGAAGCTGAAATAAGTTTTCTCGTACTCATTATGTCTACAGACTGCATGTTTTTAAGGCTTGTGCAGTGTGTTGCTAATAACTACTAATGTTATTAGTCCACAATGTATCAATCTTTCTGAATTTAGTTTATTCCCGCCTAAGCCAATTTCTACTTTCTAGAGTGGGGTGGAGCTTTTGTTATGGCAATTGTTTTGATTGCTTCGGGGATGAAAGAGTGCCAATGGGACCTGCGAGGGATAATTTTATGTTGACTGACATTATATTCTGTACGATTAGTGTTCTGTTTCAACCCCTATTATATTTTGACATACACCCCATTTCTATTGTTTTTCCTAATACACACTTGTTCCACTCACTTCACTCTTGAATGGAAATTGATACTAGCACATGGCTATAGAAGGTATGAAATCAGAACCTTAAAGATTAGTTAGTATGAAACTCAGATTTTGGCTCATTTTAGGTAGGCATTTATTGACAATAAAATATCAAATTTCAAAAATAGGAATAATCCAATAAATATGCAGAGGATTTTTTAATCTTTGATTAACCATCCATTATATTTATATCATTATGCTACGAGCATGTTTATAGTGAACTGAAAAGTTTAAAAGCTCCTCTATATAATCGAGCCATGCATGTTGCCTGTGTTGAAGTGTTTAAAATTTAACAAATTAACGTTTAAAATTCGGTAAAATAAAGAAGTCCACTATTAGACCGGGTTTATAATAGAATTTAGAGGCCACCTTCTTTTCGGGATGATTTATTAATATTTAATTATCTTTTATATATATAAATATCGATTGAAAATTGTGAAAAATAATTTTTTTATGATAACTCGTTAACGAAGAAAAAATATCAATTTAATTTTTTTTTCTAAAATACTTCATTAATCAATTCTGAAAACATGTATTGCATAAGAAAGTATATACAGTAATTTATTATATAAGAGTGAATTTGTTTTATCTTGTTACACAAAGCATATTTCTTTAATCGTTATTTTTTCATTTTTTTGAAAAAGATATTTTATTGTACTAATTTTTATGAAATGATTAACGAGCTAAAAGATAACCCACTTAGCTGATAACTTACAATGGACTCACTTATTAGCTCATTATGTTATCGGATTGAATTAAGCTGATAAGTTGTTACTTCAAAACATTCCGGACTATTGATCTGATTTAAAAAAGGTTTGGATGGAAAATAACCAAACCATCATGGCAGTTTCGATGCCCACCAGACATTTTGAAGTAGAGAAGATCCCGGAAACTCCTTCATTTTGGTTTGAACCTTTTTCTTTAAAATAAATAAAGGAAAATGCGGATTATCGCGAACAGTTAGGTCACGAGCGGTTCGCGAACATTTACTATTGGCCACAATTCCATGAGTTTTGCAAAAATATTGACCAAACCACTTTCCCGTTTTCTAAAATGCTAACACGTACGTGTTCTCAAACTTCGTGATCACACGCTACATATAGCATTGATGATAAAGAAAACTAGTTAACATACAAAAAATAATTGTTTCAGTGATCGCGAATCACGATCCCTATTATATAATTCCGGACATACAGTTAGCACAAAAGGAATCTATTACCTATCCAAGAAACATAACTACACTAAAGTCAAGTATCAAAAGTTCATTCACCTGTTTTCCTATGAAAAATCATTTTTCACAAAAAGTTTAACTACATTCAAAAAGCTTAACTATATTGTAGGCTCAATTTTTCTCTATCACTCGTGCTAAACACAAGTTCTCTGAGCTAGTCGGCAAAGAAAACTTTAACAATATACTCATGCTTATGTAATTACTTGCCAGGCGTGGAGCTCATTCGATGTTGCGTAAGTAATATTAACAAAGAGTTTAATTGATATGTGTCGACAATATAAAAAAGTTTTACACTGTCATCCAATCATATCTAACCATGTAGATATTTGTTGAGATATTTTACGAAATGATATAATAAAGTGGTATAATAGTGAGATATAACTGAATGACCGTGTAAAATTTTTTTGGCTCAATTGCACTTTTGGTCCCCCTATTTAATCAAATCCGCAATTTTGGTCCCTCCATTTTTAAATCCACAATTTTCGTCCCCAAATTTTTAACATTTCTGAAATTGGGTCCCTACCTCTAATTTTAGTCAAAATTAGGTGATGTGGCATGTCAAATGCTGAGGTGACAGAGAGAGAAATATACACATATGGATTATTTAGCCTATCTCTTTTCCATATCATCTTTTTCATTATTTTAATTATAAAATTTTAATTAATAATAAATTAAAAAACTTAAAAACCCTAAAACTGGTTGAAATTGTGCATAAATCTGACTAAAATTGTGCATCAACCAGTTTTAGGGCTGTTTCTGAGAGTGGCCAAACTCCGCCATGAAACTAAACGCGAATATGTTCTCCGGGCACCGCCGGTGCGGTTGTTATTCTCTTCCCGTGACATAGAAGAGGAGAGGAAAAAACTGATCAACAACAGAAAATCTGAAACTCAACATAAACAAATCTCAAAAGAAACAAAAACGAAGGTTTGGGATTTCAACAGAAACAAAAACAGATCTCAGCGGAAGAAGTTTCAACAAAAATAGATCAACAAAAACAAAAAACATCTTATGAGAGTCAGATCTATTGTTCGCGTTTTGCATCTTAGTCAGATCTGTTGTTTGCCCCATCGTGATAAGTGAGCAGATCGAGAGATATCCAGAAAACCAGAGGGAGAAAGATCGAGATGGTTTGAAGGCATAGCTTGAAGGAGAAAGGGAGCAGATTGGGAGAGATGGCGGGGTTTTGTGAGAGATGATGGTTTGATAGATGAGCAAATTGGGAGAAGAGAGGGAAACACACTAGATCTCTTTGATTTTTAGAGTGGGGAACGACGGTTGAGTGTGAGCAAAGGGTTGATGGGTGAGGGATTTTTGTGAGAGAAGCTTCTAGATGGGTTTGATTATTTGTTTTTAAATTTATTTATTAAATAAAATTTTGTAATTAAAATAATGAAAAAGGTGACATGGAAAAGTGATAGGTTAAATAATCTATGTGTGTATATTTCTCAAACTGCACCTTAGTGTTTGACCCGCCACATTACCTAATTTTGACTAAAATTAGAGATAGGGGCCAATTTCAGCAATGTTAAAAGTTGGTGGACTAAATTGCGGATTTAAAAATAGAAGAACTAAAATTGCGGATTTAATAAAATAGGGGAACCAAAAGTGTAGTTAAGCTAAATTTTTTACGCTCTGAGTGCATTTCAATTAAATTCATTAACTAAACTTCCTAAAATTTTGAGTTACGAAAAACAAATAGAAATGAAACCATTCTTCTAAGCTTTATCATTTTTTTTTTAAGTAATCTTTTGTCTCGAATCTCTCGATCATATCCGCTAGATACTAGACTAGATATTTTACAATTTTCATTTTTTTTCCACAATTTTTTTCAATTTTCAAGCCATTCTTTTCTTTTTTTGACCAAATTTTCATGCTATTCAGTTACATGAAGACAAATGTTTAACAAATTATCGTAACCCACTTTTTTTTTTTTTTTTTTAATTTTCTAAAAGTGAAAAGTGTAGAAGTTTCTTCCTTATCTTTAGTTACCCCTCAAATGCGGTAAACAATCCCCGCATGGGAAGGAAGTTTCGCGAGAAAAAAGAGGTAACGCATTAGTTTCTTCTTTTCCTCAATAAATATCTTTTCCACCTCCCTCGTCTTTCTCTTTCTTCCCTTTCATTCTCTTTGTGTTCCCACGTGAACCTTCTAGAACTATCACCATAACAACAATTCATCCGCCAATTCCATTCTCTCTCTCTTTCTGTGCCTGGTTGGTGGTGGAGTCTTCTCCATGGCTCCGCCGGCAGAACACAACGGCGACTCCTCGACCGGCGAGTCTCAGCGTTCCAATCCGACGCCTTTTCTCACCAAGACCTACCAGCTTGTTGACGACCACAGCATCGACGATGTCATTTCCTGGAACGATGCCGGAACAACCTTCATCGTCTGGAACCCTACCGTTTTCGCCAGGGATTTGCTTCCCAAATATTTCAAGCACAACAATTTCTCCAGCTTCGTTCGCCAACTCAACACTTATGTAATTCACATATCTCATCATCGTAGTTACATTCTGGTTTTTATTTTTGATTTTTTTTAATTTTGGTTGATTTTTAGGGATTCAGAAAAGTCGTACCTGATCGGTGGGAATTCTCAAACGAGTGTTTCCGAAGAGGCGAGAAACGGCTTCTCTGTGAGATTCAGCGACGGAAGATCATCACAGCATCGGCGCCTGCAGCTTCCAGTGCCCGAGCAACTGCGACGGTAGCGGTTCCGTCGCCGATGCCTTTGTCTGCCATTCCGACGGCGAAGCCGATCGTGTCGCCATCGAACTCGGGGGAAGAGCAGGTGATTTCTTCGAACTCGTCGCCGTCGATAGCGCCGGCGGAGCTGTTGGACGAGAACGAGAGGCTGAGAAGGGAGAACATTCAGTTGACGAAGGAACTAGAGGAGATGAGGTCGCTCTGCAACAATATATTCAATCTCATGACGAGTTACGCAAACGCTCAAGTGGATGGCGGTGCGCGAGGAAGGGAGCGTGGCTCCGCGGCGACGGCGACGACGCCGCCGCTTAGTGTGGTGCCAACGAAGCGGTGCGCCGGTGAGGATTCAGCGGTCATGGCGGTGGAAGAGATAAACCCGAAGCTGTTTGGGGTGGCGATTGGTACGAAGCGAGCGAGAGGGGAAAGACGCGGCGGTGAGGATGATATAGTATTGAGCCTGCATCAGCCAGTTCATGCGGACGTGAAATCAGAGCCGTTTGATTCCCGGGATGGCGAAAATAGGAAAACGTTGTGGCTAAATCAGTGCTATAGAGCGAATCAGAGTGTGTGTAATTGACACATGACGATGTACGAGTTAGGAAACTTGTTAGGCTAAGTTAGGAGCGGCGTAGAGAATCCGAGTCCTTAAGCACGGAGATGCATGTGTCTATGTGTCATGTGCGTCGTTAACCGTTTGCGACAGTTTTCTCAGAAGTTTGTTCATCAGAAGAAAACGATACTTTATCGTCCTTTTCGTTTCCTCTTTCATTTTTTTATGTTTTTTTTTTTTGGGTTGCCGAGGAATATATTGGGCTTGAATAGATTTGCACTTGCTACTTGACATTAGTGTTGAAAATTTCATTCCATATTTTGTTTTGCTCATTTGCCAGCTAAAGAAAACAAACAAGTAAATTATGAAGAGTGGCTTGGGTTGGGTCATACGAGATGAGAGGCATTTAACTCAATTTTCAGTTACTTTCTTTTGGCTAGAGAAGACTATCTTTTTTTAAAAGCAATGATATTTAAACATCACTTTTGGTGACACCATGTATGAATCTTTGTATGTGCATGCAGTGACGCATGTGTATGAAATCGTCTGATTTTTTTGCAGATTTTTTAATTGGTTAATACTGATTCGTGTAAGTAGTTGTCACGATTCATATAAGTGGATGTTAACGATCCACTAGCGGTTATCTGAACATAAATTTTTAATTGGTTAACGCAGTTTATGTAAGTGATTAACGCAGTCCACTATCTGGTTATTAGACAGATTAATCGTTAACCAGTTAGTAAACTGCATTAACCACTTACATGAACTGCGTTAATCACTTATATGAAATGCGTAATCCGCTTAAAAATCATTCGTATTAACTAGCTAGTAGATCAAGTTAACCACTTATACGAATCAAGTAACTAGCTTAAAAATCTGCAAAAAAAGAGGTACGGATTTCGTACAGTTTCATACATGTCCGTACATGTCCGTACTGCAAGGATATACGGTATCCATACGGGGGGTGTTGTGAGAAGTGGTGTTCAAATATCAATTTTCTTTTTTTAATGGCTTCACAGCAATAAGCCAACAAGTCATTAATCATATATTTTTATTAACAGATAGGGTGTCGCGAGAAGTGATGTTTAAATATCATTTTTTTTTAATGGCTTCACAACAACAAGTCATTCATCATATATTTTATTAATGTAAAAGTGCATTGAAAAACAACAATGATTTTCAGTAATTCAATATTGAGGTTTTTTTTAAGACTGATATTGAGGGTTAGAGGGATCCGCATCCAAGTTTTTGTGACAATTTAAAAACAAGCTGTACCAAATTGGGCAATAAAGTTCAATTAATTTTGGTGGAACTTGCTTGTACACTTGTATTTCATGGTTGATGTATTATTTTTCCTCCCCTAATTTTTTACCCAATAGATTTTGGCTTTGAGAGGTTTTAATGAGGCACCTCCATGTTGTTTCGGACTGGAGTATCCCTCGTACTCCCTTAATAATAATAATTCTTTGCTTATCAAAAAAAAAAAGTTCAATTAATTTTGTGTGAAAGAGTTGAATTAGAGATTATATTTTTTATGAATAAATTAGAGATTCTTTTTCATTTTCATTATTTAAAAAAGAGATTATATTTCATTTTAAGTAGGTTTGACTTGGATTTTAAAGTCAAGGTTTGAACAGGAAATAATTTATTCGATATAATTTTTTTTTTCAATGTTTTGATTGATATTTAAAAAATTGACTTGATCAAAAATTCATTTTAAAACCCTAATTTGTAGTAAATTTTTTTTGGATAGGTCAAAATTAAATTAATATAAACACGTATTTACGTAAGTCAATGGATTTAATCTTTAAATAAGTAAATAGATATATTATTTTAATATTTAATTAACTATAAAAAATTAATATAGTATTAATAAATATATATGTCCGTCAAACTTAAAAGGTTTTTGTATAATTTAAAATAGACCTATTAGAATAGTTTTGAATTGGAGTCCAAACTTGTGGTTGATGGGATAAAATCTCCATGCTAATATGCTTTTTTCGTAGCCCAGCAAAGATTACCATATATAAAGCTAATTCTCGGCTTTTCTTTGATATTTCAGCATGTATTGAACATCATCTTTAATGATATGAGGTAGATTTATTCAAGTAAAAACAAAGAATAGGTTGGATCGACGTTAATAGTTATAAGTTATAAATTTTTGTGGATTTAATAGTTATAAGTTATAAATTTTTGTGGATTCAAGTTATAAGTTATAATTGACCCATAAAACTGTTAAAATTATTTTTTTTATTTTAAAGTTACAATTCTATGTGTATCTATCTCTACCTTAAATTTTATCTCTCCCTTCAATAACTCTTCGTTTTTCCCTCATATTTTCTCACCTCTTATACATAATTTTACTGTTGCACAAGATACAACGTAGGAGAGGATCTAAACACATCCACACATCACCTTCTCAAGTATATTATTGGTTTTTACCCTTGTTTGTTGGTGTTGCATGAGGCTGGTATAGATATGCAAAGGATAAAATAAAATTGCAAAACGAGAAGGGCAGAAATGGTCGACCTTCCTCTCGTACTAAATGCGAATTGGGTTTGAATTCTGAATTCTCCTGTTAGTAGGCTGTAAGTAAATTTCATCGTAAACTCACACTGATGTTGGTGGTTTCTTTTTGACCTTGGATGAAGGTTTGCCTCCCTTAATATAAAATTAAAACTTTTACTTTAATAAAAAAAGAATCAAAAAGAAATTTAATTTGTGGCTCGGTGCTTTGTTTGGGAATGTTATTTTAGGTTTGATGTCAACGTAATTAAGACAATTAAATATTTACTATATATTTAACATAATTGATTATTTTATTTCATATATTGTTCCATTTTTTGTATTTATCCTTATATAAATTTAAGGAATATAATTTCTTGTATTCTATAAGTCGTGTAAATAATATTCTTTTATATCCTTTTATTATTCACTGTTATTTGTTAAATTTGAGTTTTTTCTTTTTTTTTATAAAGAAAAATTTAGGGCGAGATGATGGTGCCCCAGTCCAAGGCAGTGAAGACCTCCGGGCTCTTTGAACACTTACGAAAGTAATTACATTTATCTCACCCCAAGAGACTAGTGAAGACTCGAACCCGCGACATGTGAAATACAGGTCTTGTCATGCTCCACTAGGCCAATCTCTTTGGGTTATTTAAGTTTCTTTCTCAAACATCATGACCAAAAAAAAATCATATTATCATTTTTGTGACAGTTATTTATATCTTTTATTTTAATCCAAATCAAATCAATACTAATTTTTTTTCACAGTTAACTATTCAATAAAACAAAATTCAAATTTTATTTAATCAAACTTTATTTTTTTCAATTAAACATTCTAAAAAAAGGTTTAATTACATTTTTGGTCCCCAACATTTTCAATTTGGCGATTTTGTTCTCTCTATTTTATTTTTGGTAATTTTGGTCACATACTTTTTAATTACACTTTTGCTCTTTCAAAATTATTGATTTTTTTTGCACTTTTAGTCTCCCAAAATCTTGGATTTGAGAGGGGGACAAAAGTGCATAATCCACGATTTTTTGGAGACCAAAAGTACAATTAAAAAAACATAGGGACCAAAATTACTAAATTGAGAAAGCCAGGGGAACAAAATTGTAAAAAATAAAATAAAGGGACCAAAATTTCTAAATTGAAAAAACTGGAGACTAAAAGTGCAATTAAGCCAAGAAATAATTATAACAGTTTTTCCGTCAAAATTAAAATATATATTAAATATATTTGATATCTGTTTTTCATTTAAATACCTATTTCGGACTGGGCCAAGCCCAATCCAGAGGAACGCCAACCTCCGTGGCCCAATGTCCTTGCCTGATCGCACGACCGCTTACTTCCGACCAAGATCAGGCGATATATCAATCTGCTTCCCACCTCGCCGCCTCGACGCTACTGAATTGGGACCGTCGATTAGATCAACGGACTACAACTAATCACGAGCAACGTGATGACCCAATCACCATCCACCTACTCTAAACCCTAAAGGGGAATCATATAAAAGGAGGGCCCACAAGGAAAGAAGATACGCATTCATTACATCACATTGACCTCATTAGAGAATATACTGACTTGAGCGTCGGAGTGCCTTTTGCAGGTACCCACCACCGTTCTCCGTCGTCACTACCACCGCACGTGGCGACCTCAACGACTCCAGCCAGTCCTACGTTCCTTGCTCGGAACATTGGCAACCGCAATGGGAGGTTTACTTCCTACTAAACAGATCTCTCCGATCACATAATGGCTGGCCGGTCGCAACTAGTCTGCCGGTCCACCAGGCACAACCCTGGATCTCGCCCTCCATCGCCTCAGGTCGATGGCCAGTTGGTTTTCGTCACACCGGAACCAATCATGTTCCCCGTGACCGTGGAGGAAGTCTCGATGTCACCACTTCCACACGGCGAAGCTCTGCCAGCTCCCACGGCGACTCAACCAAATGTCGATGCCCAATTGTCTCTTCTAGGGAACGTTCTCTCGATCATCCAGAGGCAAACTCAGATGATCAAGGATCAGAAGCGCATAATCGTAAGGATGGAGACTCAACTGGATGAGATCTCCACTCGCGTCGTCACACAACCTGGATCTCGTCGCAGATCTCAATCACCATCCAAATCTGGGGAGTCCAGAATCGAAAGGCACCGTGAGAATCCCAGATCTGGAGCATTCCCACCGATACCACAGGAGGACACCGCACCGTTGGGTCGCCACGTCATGGACGATCAGGTGAACGATCTCCCCCAAGGAGGGAGACGCATCACTGATCGTCATGCGCTGGTAGAACCACGGAACGGTCGCCGACCAGAAGGCGTCACACTTCACCATATTCTTAGAGGAGATCTCCGTCACGTCAATCACTGTACGCATCGTCGGCCTCAAACGAAAGTGCCTCACCTCGCAGCACGAGAAAGTATGACGACGACGACCTCCTCCAGGCCGGACAATTCACCGAAGAAATTACATTGTTTCCAATTCCTCGCTCGCTTGAAAAACCACCGACGTTCGAGCTGTTCGATGGAACCGGACACCCTGACGAACACATCGGCCACTTCGATACCATCATGAGATATCGGAACACTAAGGGGCTAGTTAAATGCAAGTTATTCCCTTTGACTTTATCGAAAATAGCTTTGGCTTGGTTTCAGGGGCTGAAACCGAACTCCATCAGATCGTGGGACGAACTTAGCAGGAGGTTCACCTATCATTTCACCACTTCTCGGCCTCAGCCCAGGTCGGAAACAACCCTCGCTGCTATTCGACAAGGGGAAAATGAACCCCTAAGGAAATACACTGAGAGGGTCACCCAAGAGGCCATGTTGGCTAGCGGAGTCCGGGAAGACATGAAGATGTACCTACTCCAGCAAGGGTTGATAAAGAAAAGTTTGTTCCACATCCATATCGGAGTCAATCGCCCACGCGATTACAACGACCTCTTGCGTCGCGCTGAAAGGTTCATCGACTACGAGGAATAATGCATGCTGACCGACTAGGGAGACATAGCACAAGGAAAAGGATCATCCCACAAGGAGTCTAAGCCCAAAAAGGAGAAAGATTCCAAGAGTTCGGTAATTAAATACACCGAATACACACCGTTGAGCACTTCGTGGGCCCGCATCCTCGAAGAGTGTCTGCACATGGAGTTCAAGGACATCAGGATCAAACTCCCGAACCGGATAAAACAAAGGTCGGATACAAATAAAACAAAGTACTGTCGGTGACATCGCAACAATGGTCGCAATACTGAAGATTGTTTCCAGTTAAAGGATGTTGTCGAGCAACTGATCAAACGTGGGAAGCTATAGAAGTACGCCCGCGAAAAGCCAGGGAGGAAAAGGTCGAGGTCTCCCGCACCTTGTGTTCACGATGCCTCCACAAGTCGAGACACCAGGCGTAGAGTTGACGATGAGGAAGACCAAACCCAGACAACGGCGATTGCCATGGTCATTACCGGAGGGTCTAATAAACCGGGCGGCCCATCCATCAAGACCGAGAAACGAAAATTTAAGGACATCGCAGTAGCCGCTGTTAATTCCAGTTACCCTCCTGTCAATCGTCCGAAGTCCAGTAGACCCCCACTCTTTTTTTATGACGAAGATTTGATAGGAGGAGAGCCCAACAAAGACATTCCCCTCTTAGTTCGGGCAATGATGGAAAATGTCGACGTTAGGAGGATTCTCGTCGACCAAGGAAGCTCCGTCGACATTATGTACAAGTGATTGTTTGATACGCTAAAACTTTCAAAAGACCTCCCCATACCTTATGAGGGAATGGACTTACAAGGTTACAACGGGGTCAACATGACGCCTATGGGATATGTCGAATTAACGGTGACCTTTGGCGCTTATCCGAAGTCAAAAACAGTCAAGGTATAGTTCTTAGTCCTCCCATGCGACTATGACTATTACTGTATCATCGACAGACCTACTCTATCCGCTCTCAGAGCAGTGACTTCGATGATCCATTTGAAGATGAGGTTCCACATCGCCAGTGGTGAGGTTTTCACCCTGAATGGGGACCTACAGGTAGCGAGAAGATGTTTTGGGATAAGCCTCAAGAGAACACGGGTTGATCGGGTCGGAAAGATCTCGGTGTAGGGAAATAGCGCAATAACAGAGTTTAAAAACGCAGCGGAAATTTAAAACTTTCCCTTCCATGGATCCTTGCGAATGGTCATGACTCAGGGTTATATGAATTACCTCTTGTAGCGCAGATCGCTTGCGCACTAAAATTGAATCGAGCACGAAGCGCCGCACGTAAAAACAACGCCACGTAGTCCACATGAACGACCTTGAATGGGAGCGGTCTCCGTCACGCAGTGCTAGCCGACGTCGGAACCGATCCACGATGCAAGTCACGATCTTTGGAACGGCTAGGGTTTTAATTTCGTGTTTTGACTTCAGTCTTAACGAGTCTATTTATAGACTTCACTTAAGACTGACCTAGCGCACCGTAGTTTACCGTGTGCTCTCAGCGCACCGTAACTTATCGTGGTCTGCGTCTTTCTTGACTCGCGCTGGTGCATCGTAAATAAAATGAGTCTCACTCATTTATTTAATCTCCCATTAGCCTGTTCTCATGTGTGTGACTGCAGGTTCATTAACGTTGGCAATAATATTAAATCACTATTTAATATTATAAACAAAGTGAGTCGTGTCTAGCAACACATCACCGCTACCCAAGTAACGAGAATGTCGGTGTTGTGGACGTAACCTTTCCGTGATAATGATCATGTGTATAATTACCCTTTTGCCCTTATATCTATATTGAACACAAGGCATAGTATGTGTCACCCTTGTATAGTTCAATATTATATTCCTTGATGCCCGAGTAGACTTAGTAACAACAAATAAGATCAATATCTCATATTGACTTATTTCAGCACGGCCATGCATTTTACACCATACTCTATCAAGGGGCCCACAGATATTACTCTGTTATGTAGGAGGGGCAAATCCCATCTAGGTCTCTCATGTCTCTTTGCATGACTCGTTGAGTGCCCAGCTAATCGACTTTATAATTGTCCTGCATGCATAATGTTTGACGGCAATAAAACACTCAACTCCTCATGTAGGGACCATAGTGGTTTCAGTCCGAGGGTGGCATACACCACTATCGCTATGAGAATAACTCATGACACTTACATAACACACTATGTAGTATTCTCATGGCGGTCAATCCAAAGACACAATTACCCTAACGTGTACCTATGTGGTGACTTGATATCTCATATCTATAACCCGTGAGATGAGGTTATCACCCACCCACATAATAGTCTTGATGCATTATTATTGTCCTTAATAATAATAATACTCGACTACGGATATTTAGAGTAAGTTCTTTAGTATCTCACAACCGAGTCGTCTACTCGATGTTCTATTGAAAACAAACTTTTACTCAAGGACTTTATTACGTTGAAACAAACATAATAACTGAAAATGCCTCATATAATAAATAAATGACATGATACAAAATATAAGTCCAAAGGAAAAACATTGGCCTCTAGGGCTTACACCAACACTCGGCAACCGAGAAACACTCGACATCCGGACACGGCGTGATGTTAACTGATGTCGACCCCCGTTTTGGGGATGAGGACGTCAAGGTCAAAACTAAGGATATCGGTGACCCATTGGCCAAGGAACTCGCCAAGAAAATTGAAAGACCAGTTCCCGATGGTGAATCCTCCCACGTCCAGATCGGGAAGGATCCTTCGCGAACGACGAAGTTAGGGGATGATCTCCCCGAAGTGATGAGAGTAAGCTTGATTAAATTCCTCCAAGACAATGCTGATCTCTTTGGCCGGACCGCCGATGAGATGCCCGAAATATCGCCCGACGTAGCGTGCCACAAGATGGCACTGAACCCGTCGGCCCGATGGGTCGCGCAAAGGCGACGCCGACAATCACCCGAGAAAGCTCAAGTAGCCGAGAAAGTTGTATCGGATCTGATCAAAGCTAATTTTGTAAAGGAAGCAAAGTACATAACCTGGTTATCGAACGTAGTGCTCGTGAAGAAATCGAACGGTAAGTGGAGAATGTGTGTAGACTATACCGACCTTAACAAAGCGTGCCCGAAAGACGCATACCCGCTACCCAATATCGACAAGCTCGTCAAAAATTCATCTGGTTTTCGGTTCCTATCCTTCATGAATGCCTATTCGGGCTACAACCAGATACCGATGTATGAGCCCGACCAAGGGAAGACAACCTTTATGACCAAAGGCGCAAACTACTGTTACAAAGTCACGCCCTTCGGCTTGAAAACTCGGGCGCCGTATACCAAAGAATGATGAACAGGGTCTTTCAGACACTACAAGAAAATTCGGATTTACCGACGGGCATATACCGACGGTCAGGGACTGTCGGTTAAACGTTGGATTTTCCGACGGCCAACCCGTCGGTAAAACAACAAGTCCGTCGGTAAATTTACCGACGGTCAATGCTCGTCGGTAATGCCGAAGATATTTCATTTACGCGCCTATTTTTCAAATACCGACGGCCTTATACCGTCGGTAAGTTAAAAAACCGCTTAATGCACGAGCCATCGACGGTTCAGGCCGCTTGCAAAAGGCCGCTTGCACGCGCGATAATAATCGAAGCCAGGCCTTCCCTTTCTCCTCCATCTTCATCCCTCTTCTTCTTTCACTTCCTCTCTTCCTCCGCCCCACCACCACGCCGCCACCACCACCACGCCCACACCACCACCACGCCGCCACCACCACCACCACTCTATTCTCTCTATTCTCTCTGCTCGCCACTATTCTCTCCTCCATCTTCATCCCTCTTCTTTCACTTCCCTCTCTTCCTCCGCCCCACCACTACGCCGCCACCACCACCACGCCCACACCACCACCAGGCCGCCACCACCACCACCACCACTCTATTCTCTCTATTCTCTCTGCTCACATCGTTCTCACCACCACCACCACCACCACCGCCAAGCACACCACCACGCCTTAGTCGCCACCACCACCGCGTTTCCTCCGCCACCACCACCACCACCGCGGCTCGTCTCTCTCTCTGCCTCTCATCTCTCTCTCTATCCGCCGCCACCTCCACGTAACACCATCTCGCCGCCGCCACCTCCACAAAGACCACGCCGTCGCCGCCACCACCTCCACAAGACTTCCGCAGCCCACCTCCACAAAGACCGTGGTCCGCCGTCACCTCCGCCACCACCGTCTCATTCTCTATCTCTATTCGTCCTTCTTTGTTCGTGCTTTTTTTCTTCCGAATCCCAAATTGATTTTGTGTTCCTTTTTGATGTTTCAGAACGATTGAAAGTTTTTGACGTGATTTTGAAGGTTTTGGTGCATCACGGTATTCTTTGTGGCTTGACCTCCAATTTTGTGTTCTGTGATTTTGGGAACTAAGGTTTGTTTGTATTCCCTGTTGTTGGTATTTGATTTTTGTTTTAGTAGCTTTGCAAGAGTAGCACTGCGTGAGATTATTAGTTGTTTGATGGTTGTTCTGCTGTTATTGATTTTGTGGATTGTTAGTTGTTTGATGGTTGCTCTGCTCTTATTGATTTTGTGGATTGTTAGTTGTTTTAAAAGTTTAGGATACTTATATTATGTCCAAGGTTAAAAGTTTGTCTTAAGCATGCTAATTAGAAGGGAAAAAAAACAATTCTAGTTGGCGCATCCTGCTCGGTTAGCATCATGATTTGAAAAAAATATTGAAAAAAATATTGGAATAAAGTCTTAAATACTGCAAACCTATGCCTTTGTTCGTTTTGTTGTAATTCGATTATTTTCAGTTTATATGCTCATGATTGACCAATGTTGACAACAAACAGACAATGTCTTTAGATGGAAACCGTGGTCGAGGTAGGGCTTCCAGGAGGCCGATGATGTCTGCAAGGGAGTATCGGAATAGCTTTGTGACGATTGAGGATCGCGATGCTCGCCATCGTGATCCTCCTATGCCTTCTAGGAGGCCGATGATGTCTGCGAGGGAGTATCGAAATAGCTTTGTCATCAGGACTAAGGATCGTGCTGAGGATCGTGATTTGATGAACCAGGATGGTGATCCCAGGAGGCCTGTAGCTACCGGTGATGCTCATCGAGGGACATACATCGTTCAGGTCTCCAGCGATGACGATGAGATCTTGGAGTATACTCCATCCACACCGGAGTATTCTCCAATCGGAGAGGATTACACTCCGACCTCAGGAGTATTCTCCAATCGGAGAGGAGTACACTCCGACCTCACCAAAATATTCTCCCACCCTAGCAGATTACACTCCATCGACTCCTTCGGAGGATTCTACCGCCTCGATTTTGTCCTGGGACCCTCAAGGAGCCGCCACTAGCTAGCCTCTATTTTATATTATGCATGTTATGTACATTAGTATTTGATCGCTTTAACATTTTAATTGGATAAATGTATTAGGATAATATATGATGTATGTCTTTACATTTGTGCTTTTCTATTTAATTTTTGTCTTAAGCCTAAGTTCCAATTATTCCAACGTTTCAACGATTGTTCGCGAAACCAGGCCGCCACCACCACCATCACCACTCTATTATGCTCTATTATATGTTTTACATGAGGAGGTTAAATAGCTTTTGAGAATTCATGATCTGATAAAAATAGTGAAAGCCAAAAAGCTTACTTGGGGTTTATTTGGAATTATTTTATAACATGATTGTTGTTTGGTTGGCATCCTGCTCATTTTTGTTGATTGCTATTTGGTAGCTTGTTAGTTAAAATTTTCTATGTTTTTTCTGTATTTTTAGTTCGAGGCCACGACATTGCTCGAGGCGCCACTCACATCGAAGGGCGTGGACACTCTCTTGTTGCGAGAATTAGGTATGCACTCTAACGAAATGTCGGTTGACTCATTGGGTGGAAAAAGGGTTGGTTGTTGACCCCACACCGACATATTTATTTGATTTGCTTCATAGTTCTCTCCAGAGAGAATTTTGAGGTGATGTGTGTTTTGGCTAACAAAGGATGTTTTATGTTGAAGTGATGTATAGTTGTCGTAGTTTTGAACAAGATATCAATCCACATTGAAATTGATTTTCGATTCAAAATTGAATTCAATTGAAGAGTAACTCTATTTTTTTAAAAACATATTTTTTTAAAAAGCAGTAGTAGTTCTAGTGGTTGACTCGCTTTTTTTAAATTGAAGTAATTTTATTATTAACAAAAGGTACCGGAATATGAAAGGGTAACGCAGATAAAATACGAGCTTGTTTTATAGCAATCGTAATTAATCGTTGTTGTTTTAAGGTCAATCTATTCACGCGTCTAGATAATATTTTTGACGAATTCGAGGGGTCCCGTTGAGTTCTTCATAATCATAATATTTTGGATTCGTATAAATGACTCAATAGATCACCTTTTCCTATGTTTCAAAAAATCCCATTTCATTTTTTTTTAATGATGTTTTTGAAAAATGAACTTCATTAATTGATTCAAAACCCCTCTTTCTGGATAATATATGTCGATACTTTTTCTTTTAAGTTGAAAGAAAAGTAAAAGAGAAAAGGATTCACTCGATTTACTTCTCTCCACAGAGGAAATTTTGTTTGATGTATATTTTATGTTAGAGTAAGGTAGCATGTAGATTATTCATTTAGCAAGCAACACATAAACTCAATTTGATAAGTGAATCTACGATCCTATGTTCATGCTACGCCTCACTATACTTGTAGAAACCAATTTATATTGAGATAGTAACCATATTAATCTCCAAAATATTTACAGATTATAACTATATACTATACTGTAAATACAAACAACGTTCTCTAAACTAACAAAATTAACATATGAAAGACATATTATTATACAAAGACATGAATTACAATAGGAAATTGATTCCCAAATTAATCGTATCAGACACTAATTATAAACTATTAAAATCCTATATTTGATGAATTTAATTATGTGATGATCTTATTTTTTTTAAAAAATAATAAAGTAACCAATTTTATGTTGTTTAGAGATACCATCAACTGCCTTGGTTAATGTAGTAGATTACGGTGCTAGGCTAGTTTTTAGCTGCAGAAACAGAAAATGATTGTTTTTTGGCCAATTAAAGGATTAGGATGTATGGTAGATGTGACCATATAGGAGCTCTAATTGCATGGCATATACCAAGCAAAACCACTATGAAAACAAAAATTGTTAAAAGAATTTATGCTTCCCTTGCCGTCGGTATGCTTGTTTAATTCTATCCTTTAAGAGGATGTCAACTTTCAACATGTTACTTTTTAATTATTGATGAAATGGATGTTTGATTGTTGTTATTAGTATCGGAGAAAAGCCTTAGCTTCCCGTTTGAGGTTCAATATATTATTGAGTGCGTGTACTCTTTTAGATACCACGTGTTCATTGTATATTGAACCTTGAATTGTCCAAGTCGGACAGTTTGGGAAAAAACTTTTTCTTTACTTGTATAATAGTTGTTGCTTGATTCTCGTATCTTGATAGGTTAGATTCATTTCCTTTTGTTCTCTGGGTGCATACTTGATTGCCTTGTTCCTAACTGCGATCATTTTGTGTACTCAGAGACCAATGGGAAATGCTGCCGAAATTTTGTCAAGTATAAGATATGAGAATTACGGAATGACTATTATACGAGTTCTGAAAAAGTTTTTCCTCGAATGGGATAGGGTCATACCATTTAAAGAAAGAGAGCGGTTGTAAGAATGTCGTGCTGCTGAAATTGTCATTTTTTTTGACATGCAGAAGATGGAATTTTTTCCTTCGAATCGTAGTTGGATGTACGATAGGTTGTATCCGGGAAGAGGGGGTTTGAAACAATCTTTTTGCGATGGGATTGATCACTTCGTTCAAGTCGCAATGGCACACGAAGATTTTGAAATTAATGGAGGGATTAGGTGTCCGTGCCTTAAATGTGATTGCAGAAAGATCAAGAGCCCAGGAGAGGTCATGCCGCACTGCAGAGAGTTGGATTTATGCCTAATTACTGGATTTGGACTAGACATGGTGAAGAGTTACCTCGGGTTGGATTAGGGGTTGGCGATAATTGCACAGTGCTTCAAGTAATTGCGTAGATACGGGATATGGTGAGCAGATTGAATTGATGCAAAATATGGTTTGTGATGCATTGGGGTCAACGTATCATTCGAGGAGCCACAAAGATGATGACACAGATGAACTTCCAAATGAGGCGCACAAAGATTTTATAATCTCTTGTTAGAGACAAATAAGCCGTTGTTTGAAAGTCCGACTCTAAGTTATCAATGTGTGTGAGACTTTTAGCTCTCAAGTCCAACTGTGGTGCTACGGATGTGTGCTTGGATCTCGTGAACGAAGATGATGTTGGACTCGTCACCTATCGAGAGATGGTTTGCCAAAAAGTTATTACGAGGCTAAAAGCTTAGTGTCCAAATTGGGGTTGGAATCTAAAAGGATTGATTGTTGTGTGAGAGGGTGTATGTTATATTACGACAATGAATTTGGTAAAACGATAGCATTGGTTGAATGCAAATTGCGTGGTGAGCCAAGGTATATGTCACATACCGATAATGGGAAGGGTAAACAAAAACCAGTTCCACTAAGGCAATGTTTTATTTGCCAATTATTCCAAGGTCAGCAGAGAATGTTTGCGTACAACACAGCATCGCAGACAAAATGACTTGGCACTATGAGAATAAAAGCACTTCAGGTATGTTGCGACATCCTTGTGATGGTGAAGCTTGGAAGCACTTTAATCGTGTGAATCCCGAATTTGCAGCAGATCCACGTAATGTACGACTTGGCTTATGCTCTGATGGTTTTACCCCATATGTTCAATCAACGGCGAAACCTTATTCTTACTGGCCAGTTATTGTTACCCCATACAATCTTCCTCCTGATATGTGCATGTCTAAGCCCTATATGTTCTTGACTTGTATTATACCGGGTCCAGATAATCCAACAGATGGTATTGACATCTACTTACAGCCTCTCATTGACGATCTCAAAAGGTTGTAGAATGGCGTTGTGACTTATGATGTTGCACGAAAGAAGAACTTTACAATGAGGGCAGCTCTTATGTGGACCATTAATGACTTCCCTGCATATGGCATGTTGTCTGGTTGGGGTACTCATGGTAAGATGGCATGTCCCCATTGCATGGAGCATACAAAGGCCTTTACCTTGAAATTTGGGGGGAAGAGTTCTTGGTTTGACTCACATCGCAGTTTTTACCAAAGATATCATCCATTTAGACGAATAAGAACGCCTTCAAGAAGGGGAAGTTGAATTAGATGGCCCGCCTCGAGGTTGACATCCGAATGCATTTTTACCAGAGTTATGGATCCGCCAAAAATCACAGATTTTGGTGAATTGGATCGATTTGAAGGATATGGACAATGGCACAATTGGACTAAAAGAAGTATTTTTTGGGATTTGCCGTATTGGAAAGATAATTTGTTGAGACACAACCTTGATGTTATGCACATTGAGAAGAACTTTTTTGACAATGTTTTTCTCACAGTGATGAACGTTAGAGGAAGAACGAAAGACAATGATAAGGCCAGATCGACTTACCACTTCATCAGAAGTTTAAAGGACTTGCATTTGACGACTCAGTCGAATGGGAAAACCCTGAAGTGTTTACTTCCTATTGCATTTAGTTCCCTGCCGTCAAATATTTTAAATCCACTTACAGAACTCAGTCAATTTTTTAAAGATTTGTGTTCTGCAACATTGAGAGATGATGATCTTATCAAGATGGAGCAGAACATACCAGTCATTCTTTGTAAGTTGGAGAGAATATTTCCCCCTGGTTTCTTTGACTCTATGGAACATCTCCCAGTGCATCTTGCACATGAAGCTAGGCTTGGTGGACCGGTTCAATATAGATGGATGTATCCATTCGAAAGGTAATATAATCAAATATTCTTTAACATAATTATTCATCGCCGGGTTAAATGTTGATCACCAACTTTGTTATTCTCAGAGATTTATGGGTGACTCAAAACGGTCGGTGAAAAATAAGGCCAGGGTCAAGGATCTATTTGTGCAACTTACTTACACCGTGAGACAATTCATTTCTGCTCCCATTATTTTACGAACTTCATGCCGACACCAACAAATAATAGGAATGAAATAGAAATTGAAAGTGAAAGACACCCGCTGGCCTTATCGGTGTTTTGCCTTCCTGGTCATCTTTGGAAAGGAGTCAAGTCCTGGTTAATGGGAGAAGATTGAAGTCAAAGACACGTTCACGTGTTGATCAACTGTGCCGAAGTATCACCATATCTTACGTATGTATACTTTTGACCACTTTCAATTTATTTAGTCCACACCTATTCATGATCATTTGTTTGATAATGACTTGTTCAGGGCATTCTTGTTAACTAAGCCCACAAGCGAACAAGACTCTTCTGCCTATATTCATGAATATTTCCCAACGTGGTTTAGGAGCCAGGTATGTATTTTTAGTCCTATTTCAACTATTTGTTGTTTGAAAATACAAAAGATTGTTTGCAAAAAGGAACCCTAAATCACTTGTGCATGTGTATACGCAGGTGTATAGCGAGTCAGAATCGCCCATAATCGAACACTTGAGAAATTTATCTCATGGTCCTAAATCACGTGTAAAAGAATGGCACACGTATTTCGTAAACGGTTACAAATTTCAAACTCAGTCAAAAACAGAGGGAAAAAAAACAGTTAACAGAGGAGTTTATGTAAAAGGTCCCACAGAGGGAGGTGAAGACGACTTCTACGGCGTGATTCAACATATATATGAGCTGGCGTACAATACTTTAGACTATACTAAAAGAATAGTGCTATTTTATTGTAATTGGTTTGATCCGTCAAGTAGAGGCACAAGAATGGATCGTAAATATAATATTGTTGACATATGCATGAGCAGAAGATACCAAATGTTTGATCCGTTTATCATGGCACAACATGTAAGACAGGTGTATTATGTCCCTTATCCGTCAACTCGAAGGGACAAACAAGGTTGGTGTGTTGCAATAAAGACAAAACCAAGGGGTCGCATTGAAGCAGATGATCCACAGGAAGAAGTGGCTTATCAGGTGGATGAGATGTCTCATGTCAACGTAGTAAACGGTTGAACCCATTTCTCGACTACGTGACGATCCAATCACATATGAAGATGTAAATGGAGATGAGGAATTAAATGAAGAAGTGGCGTAACCATCAAGATCTCAAGACGATGCCAAGCAGAGTGGGCGTAATGGGCGTAATAAATTTGTTTAACTTTTTACAATTAGAGAATTTAATGTCTAACAACATATTTTATTTTGTCGATTATTTTCATATAACTTGTTTATTTTTTGGAATTCATTTTTAATATTGTTATGTTTAAATATAATATTTCATGATCAAGTATTATTGAATTGCTCTATAGACATATATGGCATCGGAGGTTCAGTTCGACCCCGACCACCCAAAGTAGTGGTCAGCGGAAGGAAGGGCATCGCCGACCCTCGCCGTCGAGGCCGAACATTATTAGGATTGATGATGCCGCTATGCGATGTTGTCATCCACACGGTCCGCATACATCTACGTCTACACAGGCTCCAGCCGAAGTTCGCCCCTACGCGACCTTACGTCACATTGGGCACCTACACAAAGATGCAGACCTTCTCGTGATCGACACCCATTTACATGATGCCCACCCCAGGGTTCCAGCAGACACTTGCCGCTTCTTCCTCTCATTTTGTGTTTGAGACGGTGCTTGACACTCATGTGTCTGATCAGGAGTATAGTGTGGGCCAGGCACCTGATCAGACCGGGGTTCAGCAGGACGAGGAGGTTGAGCAGCAGCAGGATGAGCAGGAGGTCGTTGATGATATTCAGATGCTGTATGATGGCCGAGTTGCTATCAGGCCAGCTGGTAGAGGGTGAGTATGTAGGTTGAATACACATTTTTGCCCCTTATCTTTTTTTTAGTTTTCAATTTCGTCCCTTATCTTTTTTTAGTTTTCATTTAAGTCCCTTAAACTTCAAAAATCACATCAATTTCGTCTTTTCTGTTTATTTATTCATATTTTCTTAGACGAATCACCATCTGACATGTGGCAGAAAAATAAAATAAAATAAAACAAACTGCCACGTGTAAGATGGTATTTCGCCTAAGACAAAAAAGAATAATTAAAAAGAAAGGACGAAATTGAAGTAATTTTATAACTTAATGGACTTAAATGAAAACTAAAAAAAAGGATAAGGGACGAAAATTACAGCTTTAACATATATATATTTTTAACTTGTTTGGTATGTTGTTATTGTTTAGGTTCCTTCCACAAAGCCAGCTGAAGGCTATCACTAAGTAATTGAGCAAAATTACCACAGCTATCGCCCACCTGGGACGCTGACGGTGGTGAGCTGAGGCACATGTTCAATTCTTTCAGAGTAAGTTGTTTATTTTTTTGTTGCGTATTATTTTTTATTTCATGAATCTCAATTATTTTTAATAACGTATTATATTCATACAGAGAGGGTTTCTTGGAAGGAAGAGCAGAAGAAGCAGATCAAGAAGAACTTCCATATGAAGGCTTCCCACCGCCTATCCGATATGCTTAGAGATGCCGCCTCAATGGGCAGCCCACTTGGATAGGAGATGAGATCCGGCAAGAGCTACAAGCGCACCGAACTCCCACGAGTTCAAGGCGTTTAGAAGGCGAAGAAGAATAGAGCCTCGAAAAGGGTGGGAGCTTGCATCTTGGAGGTTCGGTCTACCAAAGCAAAGACGCAAATTTCGACTTGTATGTTTTATATTATTATTATTATTATTATTATTATTATTATTATTTAGTTAAGCTTTTTTATTAAATAATTACAGCCTCAGTTGCAAAGGGAGGTTCGATTGCACGAGCTCTATCGTGCAACTCATATTAGGAGAGGTACTGGTGAGTTTGTCGATGAGCGGTCGAGGCGGACCTGTATTTATAAACCATAATGAATAGTTTTTTAACAATGTTTATATTGTTTTATTACAATAAAAATTTACTAATTTGTTTATGTTTGACAGAGGAGTTTGAGGCGAGGATGTCTCAGGTTAGATCTCAGCACATCCTCATGTTCCCCGCCTCAGAGCCCGGAGGATCCGTTGCGTCGGCCGATGGTTTGGGGCGAATGTTGTTGGCGGCAAGAAGAAGGGTCGCTTATACGGGCCGGGCGACCTTGCCAAAGAACTACAAGAGGGCCCACGCTTCTTTGCCGAGAGTCGCCCAGTGGCCGCCGCGGATGAGCGGGAGATAGCAGAGTTGAGGCGGGCCATGGCGGCCGAGCAAAGATCGATTACGGCCGAGCAGCGGCGGATCGCGCCGCCCAGCAGAGAGGAGGCCCACGGACGGCCGCCATTTTGGCTCAGCCGCAATGGCTGACAGGAGGATCTGCACCATTTGCTAGCTCGCCACCGCCTCCTCCACCGCCTCCGCCTCGCCTCATAGTAATCCGGGTGATCATGTCGATGATGTAGATAGTGATAGTGATCATGATCATGATTATCGTGACTATTAGTTATGTTTGTATTGATATTTTTATATTTTCAGATATTTTTTATTATCGCTTTGTTCGTCGAATTTTTTTATTTATTTGTTACGCTTTTTTTAATTTGTTTTATAGTTATGTTATCGCATTACATTTTTAAATACAGAAAGAAATTAATTATTAAATGTGATAACTAGTAATCGTTAATTAAATGGATAAATAAATTAAATTGATTACAGAAATTAAAATTAAATAATTTAATAAAAGTAAATAATTTTTTAATAAAAATAAATATTTATTAAATTTTCAAAAAAAAAATTAAGTTCAGATTTACCGACGGTCATGGCCGTCGGAAATGTCATCGGAATTACCGACGGGTTAAAACCGTCGGAAAAACCGTCAGAAACTTACCGACGGCTTAAAGCCGTCGGAAATGACATCGGAAGTTCCGACGGGTTAAAACCGTCGGAGAAAACCGTCGGAAATTTACCGACGGGTTAAAGCCGTCGGTATGCATTTGCGACGCGCAGTTTACCGACGGCCTAATGTCCGTCGGTAATCCGTCGGAATTTTTTTATTACCGACGGTATTTGTGGATTACCGACGGCTTTTGGCCGTCGGTAATCCCGCTATTTCTTGTAGTGAGAAGCAGATCGGGAGATTGCTCGAAGTCTACATGGATGATATGATCGTCAAAACTGTCCAGGACGAAAACCACATCACCCATCTCGCCGAAGTATTCTCCGAACTCCGCAAACACAACGTACGCTCGAACCCAGATAAGTGTACATTTGGTGTCAGGGTGGGAAAGTTCCTCGGGTTTTATCTGACCGAAAGAGGAATTGAGGCCAATCCGGATAAATGTCGGGCAATCAACGACATGAAGGAACCAACTTCAAAGAAAGAAATACAACGATTAACCGGGATGATGGCAGCGCTAACCAGGTTCATATCAACTTCGGCACAGCGTGCACTCCTTTTCTTCAAGCTGCTTAAGAAGGAGGTCCCTTTTCAGTGGACCCCTGAATGCCAAGAGGCCTTTACCCGGTTAAAAGAGATTCTCTCCACTCCACATGTCTTGAGTCGACCCCGAGACGAGGAGACATTATAACTTTATTTGTCGGTAACCGAAGAGGCCTTAAGCACCGGTCTGGTAAGGGAAGACATCGATGGGTACAAACCAGTATACTTTATCAGCAAAGCCCTCCAGGGACCCGAACTACGGTATCAGTGGGTCGAGAAGATGGCCTTGGCTCTCATCGTTTTAGCATGAAGACTTCGCCAATACTTCCTGTCTCACCGCGTAATGGTCAAAACTGACCAGCCGATAAAGCAAATACTTTATCGACCCAACCTCGCAGTTCGCATAATCAAGTGGTCCATTGAGCTCTTCGAGTTCGACGTCAATTACGAACCAAGAAAGGTGGTTAAAGCACAGTCGGCGTCACTCACAGACTTTGTGGCAAAGCTCACTCCGAAGTCACCATCGCCCGCAGGCAAATAGACAGTCTTCGTCGATGGATCTTCTAATCCAAAGGGTAGTGGGGCCAGTTTAATCCTTGACAATGAGGATGGTTTGGTCGTTGAATACTCACTGGCGATTACATTTCTGACTTCGAACAACCAGGTCGAATATGAGGCGTGCATAGCCGGACTCATCTTTGCCCACAAACTTGGTGCAACACGTGTTGTCGTCCATTCCGACTCGCAACTCGTCGTCTCACAAGTTAATGGCAATTACCAAGCTAAGGATCTATTGTTACAGAAATACCTCACCCAGGTCAAAATGCTAATGAGCCAATTTGTACAAGCTGAGCTCATACATGTACCAAGGGAGCAGAATGTGTGAGCCGATATCCTTTCTAAGCTCGCAAGCACAAAGATCCCGACCTCGCATCGATCAATAATCCCCGTGTCCAAGGGCCTATAGCCGAAAACTCTTCGAAAGCTCTGGTCGAAGCACCAAAGGTCGCCACTGCGACTTATCTGCATAGCCTCTCAATTTCAAATAGCATAGACTTTGGAGACTCTTGGATGACTCCGATCTTGAAGCTCCTCTATTTGGGGGAAGTACCAGCGGAACCGAAAGAAGCATCCAAGCTCTGCAGGAGAGCATGCTCTTTTCCGTCGTCGAAGGGAAGTTATACCGAAGAGGTTTCTCCATGCCCTTGCTGAAGTGTCTTGACACGTCGGAAACCCAATATGTATTGGCCGAAATACACGAAGGAATATGTGGGCAACACTTAGGCAGAAGGACCTTAGTAAAGAAAGCATTGAGAGCAGGGTACTATTGGCCGACTATGGAAGTCGAAGCCAAGGAATATGTGAAAAAATGTGACAAGTGCCAGAGACACGCCGATGTCCATGTCGCACCTCCAGCCGAATTGACTGCCTTGTCATCACCATGGCCATTCACCTGGTGGGGAATCGACATTCTGGGCCCATTTCCCTTGGCTCCTGGGAAGATCAAGTTCTTAGCGGTAGCAGTCGATTAATTCACGAAGTGGGTAGAAGCCCAACCTCTTGCAAAGATAACGGCAAAAAACTTGATCAAATTCTTCAACTCCCAAATCTTAACCAGGTTCGGGATTCCCGAAGTCGAAGTGACCGATAACGGCACGCAGTTCATCGACCAGCAATTTCGAAAGACTCTAAACGACCTCAATGTGAAGCACCATTTCATTTCAGTTAAACATCCTCAAACAAACGGGCAAGCAGAAGCAGCAAATCATGTAGTCTTACAAGGCCTTTGACGACACTTAGACGAGGCAAAGGGAAGATGAGTCGACGAATTGCCTCAAGTTCTTTGGGCTTATAGGACGACTCCGCACTCGTCGACAGGAGAAACACCTTTCCGCCTAACTTATGGGTCGGAAGCGGTAATTCCAGTCGAAGTCAGTGAGTTGAGCTGGAGAACCTTACACCCACCAGAACCGAGGCTGAATTACCAATATCTCCGAGAAGCACTGGACCTCTTAGAAGAAAGTCAAGAGATTGCAGCCCTGAATGAAGCCGCCGTTAAGCAACGCATAGTTGCGAGGTACAAGCAACGCGTAGTTCCGCGGGACTTCAATGTCGGAGACCTTGTTCTTCGAAGAGCAGATGTCGGTTTGGAGAACGCCACACAAGGAAAACTGGCTCCTAATTGGGAAGGGCCCTACCGAGTCACTGTAAAGATCGGGATGGGAGCCTACTACCTGGAAGATCTCCAAGGAAGAGCCATCGCCCAAACTTAGAATGCAACAAAGCTTCGAAAGTACTACAGTTGAGTCCAATCACTACGACCAAGATCAAACATCGATAGTACTCCGCCACGTTCTATTTCGCTTGTGCTGCAGTTTATTTTGAACTATTCTATGTCGAAGTTCGATTGATTCGTTTACAGTTTTTCTTCGAATTGTAATTCGACATCAATTTTCAGTGCAAGTTACACTTCTAATATTTCTCATGTTTAATTAGGGAAAAGCGGCAGGGTCAGGCTTACATGCCAACCACGGCCGAAATACCGAATGGGAGTCGCCTATCGCAGACTCCGACTATTTGGTGAACGGTAAGCGACGCCGAAAATTCACAACTCCCAGCACCCATTTTGAAGGAATTCGGAAGTCACATAGTACTCCGGAATGCCTCGAAAGTGACGTCCGAGGAACACGTGGTAGACCGCCTGATCGACCTAGCCAGTATTTCAAGGACAGGTCACGTTGAAGTAGCGTTCACCCGTCAAAGGGAATATATTCCCTGAGATCAGGGCAGAGGAGGACCATCCCTTGGTCGGGGTGGACCCTCCGGGAAACCAAATCAGATCGAACTCTGAGGAAACCAAATCGGATCAAACTTCGAGGAAACCAAATCAAAACAAAACTCTCAAAACGCGAGCAAGCAATGAAGAATTACAAAAAGCACGTTGTTATAAGCAACCTTCCGAAGAGGTCCAAAAATACAAATTGTTCAAATAATTGACAAGTTACAAATAAACCTTGGCATCCCAGGTCTTCATTCCAGCTCCTCGGCATCTTTCTTCATGGCTTCCAATGTAGGCTCTACGTCCCTCTCCGATGTAGGCGCCGCATCATGCAGGACTTCCATGGTCTTGGAGTCAATGATTTGACTTTCAAAGACAACACCTCTACTGAATAGCCGAGAAATATCTACTTTAAGGGTCGAATAGAGCAGGCAAACTTGTCGACAGCGTTCTCAAACTACTGATCACCTATCCTTCTCATTTGTCGAAGTGAGAGTAATCCTGGCCTCTTCCAAGTCTTTCTGGAACTTCTCTTTTTCCTGAAGTTTCTCAGTTTGAGGAGCTTTCTTGTCGGAAAGCAACTGATCACGCTCTTTAGTGAGGTCAAGGACCCTTTGTGCCAAACTAGCGACCTCGTTCCTCGCGTTGTTCAACTTATCCGTCCGATCTTGCAAATTATTTTTAAGGTCGGTCATTTTGGCTTCCCGTTTTTGTAGATCCTCGGCCGTACTCTGACTTTTTCGCCAAAGTCTTGAACTCCGAATTCTCCCTCTCGAGAGCAGCATTGCTCTCCACAATATGGACTAACAGGTTCAAACTTCGGACAATCCAACTCGCACACTCCAAAGCCGAATCTTCACGAGCGGAATTCGATAAACTCGACAGGTAAACCTTGTCCTCGGTCGAAGTGTAATGCCGCAGCTCCTCAGAAGCCAGAGCATGAGGATGTGTCCACACCGCGAGACCATCACTCCCGGAGAAGTCGCCACTCCCAGTAGCCTTCTCCAAATGGCCAAGTTGTTTCCTGCCACTCTCTCTCCTTTGCCGCTTTAAGGGAGGAATGGTCGGCTCAGTGTCGACCGCTTTCCCTTTCTCACCCTGAGAGGTGGGGGCCAGAATCTCTTCGACTTCTGGAGGTTCGGTATGTTTCGAGGTGGGAGACGGGCCACAGTGAGAAGCCGGTGACGAGGAGGCACTCACGACCTGCGAGGAAGAGGCTGCCGAGGAGTCACCCAAGGGACCTGCCGACGAGGTACCTCCTGAAATGGCTTTCTTTTTCTTTTTGAGGTACTCGTTCAAAGCTGCGATGTCCGCCATTACACCTGAAATCAAGGTCAAAAGTAAGAAACCACGCATAAGGTAAACAAAAACTCGTGCATATTTACATATATATTACCTAAACACTCTTTAGCTTCGGCTTCTGAAGAACAACTCATCAATACTCTGCTATTCACATAGCAAGGAAAGGGTTTTTGGCCGTGAGGTGTTTCCCTCAATTCGGCCTCAAAACCTCCAACGAATTCCTTTAATCGGGTCACACACCAAGCGCCTTGAATGCTAAGGGCGTCCTCGAAAAATCCGAACTCCTTGCGCTCGACTAGGAAATGGTCCTGGCTCCAATATGGTCGGACCAACTCCTCAATACCTCCGGTCTCTTTCCTCCTTATAAGACACTTCTTAGACGACCAACTGAGAGGTTTTAAGAAAAAATACTCCCGTTTAAATCCACAAACGGAGTCACTATACGCCTCAATGAGCCTAATCTTCGGTTTCAAAGACAACCAACCTTGCTTCGCGGTACACTTATCTGCCGATCTAAGGGGGGAGAAGAAAAGGAAGAACACGCTCACAAGGGCAGGAATACCGAGGTGAGAGCATACTAGTTCGAAATTCCTAATAAACGCCCAGGCATTGGGATGAAGTTGAGAAAGGACGACTCTCAGGTGATTCAGAACTCCGATTTGAAACTCGGTAAAAGGTAGCCGAACTCCCAGTTCGGTGAAATATACTTTGTGCATAGGCAAGAAGAAGTCCTCATCATTGGCCAACTCTACACAAATCTGGTCATTGTCGCCAGGAGATATCACTTCCCAATTACTAAGATCTCCTTTGCCTTGGCCGATGTCTAGATAAGGCAGGAATTCAGCCAATGTTTTCTTGTTCCTAAACACTTACTGGGCATACAAAGCGTCGTCTGCCACCCATGAATATCGGTCAGCATTGGTTGGAAGCGAGTATCCTCTCTTGTTTTTGGGATCCTTTGATTTTCCCATCTCCGACTTGCCTAAAGAAAGGACCTTTAAGCATTATTTCCTACAACCAACAGTTTACCATCCCTCACCAGAAAACTCATAAACCTCGCTGGGAAACTCATAAATATAGCCGGAAAACTCATAGTTATCGCCGGAAAACTCAAGCAAAAATAGAACAAGGCAGCATAACATGAATACCCGGCGAAACAAGGGGTCTCCGTGAGGGAAGGGAATCTTGGCCAGCCTTCACGGCTGCCATACCCGAAATTGAACTGGGAAATAAAACGAGAAGGCGAAGGAACGAACATACCTTGAATGACAAAGATGAAAGACCACGAACGCAGGTGTGCAAACAAAAGAGAAGAAGAAATCTGATGCTTTCCACAGAGCCAAGAACGCGCAGAGAAGAAGAGCAGCAACCAAAGTGTCAAATGAAGGTTTCCCTATCTTATTTATAGAGAATAGCAATGATGACCTGCATTAAATGGCACCGTTTCATATTTGAAACGATTGAAGTGACGCGTCGATCAGGGTTTTTGACATAGAACACCCTAGAAACCATCACCAGACAACGACGCGTGTTCGTGTACGGCAGTGATGTTTCCATTATCATACCTCGACCACACGCTCATTCATAATCCGAACTTCAGCGTGACTATCAACAAATAGTCCTCGACACCGGAGTTTCTGAGTCAGACACTTTCCAAGCAATAGCTCCTTAAGTCGACGTCCTCTATCGTCAACATCAACTTGGGGGGCAATTGTTCTGGACTGGGCCAAGCCCGATCCAGAGGAACGCCAACCTCAGCGGCAGAATGTCCTTGCCTGATCACGACCGACCAGCTGCTTCTGATGTGCACCGTGCGATATATCAACATTTCCCACCTCGCGTCGCTTTGACGCTACAGAACTGGGACCGTCGATTAGATCAACAGACTACAACTAATCACGAGCAACGTGATGACCCAATCACCATCCACTTACTCTAAACCCTAAAGGGGAATCATATAAAAGGAGAGTCCACAAGGAAAGAAGGTACGCATTCATTACATCACATTGATCTCATCAGAGAATATACTGACTTGAGCGTCAGAGTGCCTTTTACAAGTACCTACCACCGTTCTCCGTCGTCACTACCACCGCACGCGGCGACCTCAGCGACTCCGCCAGTCCTACGTTCCTTGCTTGGAACAAATACCTGTTTAATTTCTCAAACATTCTATTTCACCGCAAGTCAATGGGGGATGTGAAGATATGATCATCAATTTAATTCTTGCGTCTGTTGTATTGCAATAAAAAAAACTTTTAAAAAAATCTAAAAAATGTTAAATTTTAGGCATAAAATAAGGTGGTTTTGGCTAATTACTAATCCAAACAATTACAATTGTGGTTTTCAAAAATAAAAATAAAAATAAACACACACACATATATAATTGTGCTTGTTTTATTTTTTAAAGGAAAAAACTTAGCTACAACACCCTGCGTATGGTAGCTATTATTCTGCACTGAAAATATATCATAACCGTCTTAAACTGATTTCAAGTGAGTTTGAAGGGTGAAACGATTTCAATATTTTTTACTCTGTTTCCCATGAAGTATAATAGGCATGTTACCGATGGTATTGTACCTAAGTTTAAGCATTTTTTTAATCCCTAGAACTAGTCAGTTACCCGTGCATATGCACTGGTCGCGTTGGGTTCCACGCATGTTTTAAAACCACTGTGTATATTACTTAACTTAAACTTGTATACTTATTATTATTATTGTTGTTATATCTTTTGAGAAAACAAATCTTAAACTAATAATTCTAACTTGAGGTACAAACAACAACTCCAAATATACCAACAACTCTGAAATTTGAGAGTCCCAACAAACTATAGAACCATGAGCCTTGGTATACCAAAAAAAAAAAGGAACCATGAGCCTTGGTTGAGACATCAATAACAAACGAATTAGATAGTCAAATTCGATTCAAAATGATAGTCTAGGCCTAGTAAGTTACTTCTTCATTCTTATGGGTCACGTTAGTTTTTACTCGTGCTGCAAAACAACTTGCATAGAAAAATGAGGATCAAAGATATTGAATAGAATATTGTCAATCTTTCCAAAAGCTTTTGTATTAGCAAAGACATTCCTTGAAGCTGAACTACGAATGACGCGATTCAAGTTCAATGTAGCCTTGCTCTTTTGCTAATATCTGTCAGGTGGAATGACATCGAAATAAGAATGCTAGAATAGTTGATTTTCAACTATGATGAACCAAAAAAGTAAATGAGCAACCCACCACTGACATAACATTATGTTGGGCTCAAGCATGCTTCAAGTCATTGAAGTAGCAAAGATTTCTGTTTTTTCAAAAAGAAATAACATGAAACATTTAGTTCTTAGTGAGGAAAAAGCAATATCATATCCATTAAAATAGAAAGAAAAGCCGGGGGAAAAGCAATGTTATTGTTTACTATTTCAAGAGAAATTTGGGAGCCAGTAAAATAAAAAGAGAAATTCGGGAGAAAAAAGCCATGGAGAAAACAAACCTATAAAATTGTCACATAAGTGTCAGCAAAGAAACATGTAATTTTTTTATAGAGAGACATGTGTTTTTTAGCTATAAGAACTACGATACCATTGTAAGCATATTATTATTACCCATAAATCCTCAAAGTCATTGCTTATGATCATAATATTCTATTACCGAAGCCCCTACCAATGCTGCCAGTTAAAAGTTCGTGCACGAAACCTGAAAATAAAACAACTCAATAAATTAGTAAGAAGTTTATGCTTGAAACTGTGCAGGGTGTCCCAAAGCAACTTCAAGGAAAATATTTTCAACATACAGAAAACTGAAGTTTTAATCCCAACATTCCCATGAATGATGTCACTTCTTTATGTGCCATAGCATCTTCTTGTTTCTCTTGATCTTGTACGATTCATTAGTGTTAAATATGCGTTTAATTAGGGATTCCTGTTGATACTGTAATTACTATTAGGATTTCATTAGGATTTATTTCGTTTCCTTATTCCCTTATTTGTACATCTCTGTTGATTATAAATATACACTGTGTGGTCACATTAGACACACAACATTACAATAATAACATGGTATCATAAGCTAGGTTTTCTTTCCGTCTCTTCTCAGCCACAGCGCCTCCCTTTTTTTTCCTGGTACCGTTCGTGACCCTTTTTCTCCGCAACCGCGAGTCCGATCTCCGATCCAACACCACCGCAGGAACCACCTCGCCGAGTCGACTCGGCATCCGGAAGCCCGCCGTCAACCGCCGCTGCACGCGCCCTCACGCGCGCGACCAGATCTGTTTTTTGGCCGTTTTTCGGCCCGTTCTGCCGTCCGCCGCCACTTTCGCCGCCTTGCCCACCACCAGGCGCCCCTGTTCAGCAGTTATTCACCTTCATACACACATGGGTGATAACTCCGACTCCGATACCGTAACGTTCACCAAAGTTCCGCTTATCCCGTGTGAAAAACTGACCGGGACAGCCAACTACAGCATCTGGGCTGCTGCTGTCAAGCTTTGGTTTCAAGGTCAAGGCCGTGAAGACCACTTGACCAAACAAGCCAAGGATATTCCTACCAAAGATCGCACAAAATGGAAGCAAGTTGACGCATCTTTATGCACTGTCCTATGGTTTTCCATTACGTCCAAACTCCAGCCGCAATACCAAGCCTTTACCACTTGCTATGATGTCTGGGAAAAGGCTAAGAAGGTCTACTCCAACGACATCCACCGCCTCTATAGCGTCGTCCTCAGTCTCACATCTCTGAAGCTTGAAAATATGGATGTGCAGACTTATCTTGGTAAGCTTGATCATTTAATGGCTGATTTTCAATCCCTAATGCCTTTTACTAGTGATGCAACAGCTCATGCCGACCAACGTAGCAAGTTTTTCATGATAATGGCTCTTGTCGGCCTACCACCAGAGCTTGATTCCGAAACCAGATTCTATCGGGATCCACTGTTCCTTCATATGATACAGTTAGTGAGCAATTGTTGCGTCTTGCCACACCTCATGCTTTTGGTGAAGTCTCCACTCCTGCTGATTCCTCTGCTCTCGCTTCCCACTACCCTGGTCGTGGTGGACGGAACGGAGGGCGTGGTGGCCCACGCCGAGGTCCTTGCTACAACTATTGCAACCGCTATGGCCATATTGAAGCTGAATGCCGCACCAAAGTGAGAGAACAACAAACACCTAAGGTTGCTAACGTTGCTCATTCTGCTACTACCAGAGATGTTACTATCCCAGCCACTGATTACAATGAGTTCCTTCAGTTCAAAGCAGCCCATCAGCCATCATCTTCTGCTGCCATTGCTCAGTCTGGTAATCCTGTAGCCTTTGTCTCTACGCCCTCTTCCCTTGGACCTTGGGTACTTGACTACTGGTGCTTCGATCATATGACGGGTAATAAATCTCTTTTATCTAACTTGTCTTACTCGATTCTTTGCCCTCATCACCGTGGCGGATGGCTCTAAAATCAAAGTTCAAGGCCTTGGTCAGGCACACCCACTTCCAAACATTTCTTTAGATTCTGTGCTTTATATTCCTGGTTGTCCTTTCAACTTAATATCTGTTAACAAACTCACTCGTACCCATGATTATTCATTCCACTTTGTTAATAATTCTGTTTTTGTCCAGGAACGACGTACGGGACGGACGATTGGAGCAGGACATGAGTCTGGAGGATTATATCATCTCTCACCGCCGGTGGCATGTGTCTCTATTGCTTCTCAGACTCTTACACATTAGCGTTTGGGTCACCCTAACCTTAATAAAATGCGTCTTATGGTTCCTAGTTTTTCTAAGCTTTCGTCATTTGAGTGTCAGTCGTGTCAGTTAGGCAAACATACTCGTCACACTTATAGTCAACGAGTCAATAAAAGTGATGCGTCACCTTTTGCTCTAGTTCATTCAGATATTTGGGGTCCGAGTCGTGTCAGTTCAACTTTGGGTACTATTATTTTGTAACTTTCATTGACGACTTTTCACGATGTACTTGGTTATTTCTAATGAAAAATCGTTCAGAAGTTTTCAATATATTTCAAGAATTTTTTGCGGAAATTCAAAATCAGTTTGGTACTTCTATCAAAATTTTACGAACTGATAATGCTCATGAATATTTGTCATCCCAGTTTCAATCTTTTTTAACTTCACAGGGGATTATTCACCAATCATCATGTGCCTACACACCGCAACAGAATGGTGTAGCTGAACGAAAGAACCGTCATTTAGTTGAAACCGCACGGACCCTTATGCTTCACCATAATGTCCCCTTTCGGTTTTGGGGTGATGCACTTCTCACGGCTTGTCATCTTATCAACCGCATGCCTTCCTCTGTTCTTCAAGATCAAGTTCCATACTCTATCTTGTACCCACAACAGGATCTGCATCCCATTCCTCTTCGTGTCTTTGGTTGCATATGCTTTGTTCATGACCTCACTCCAGGTAAAAACAAACTCTCCGCTAAATCTCTCAAATGTGTTTTTCTGGGCTACTCACGTGTACAGAAAGGGTATCGTTGTTTTTGTCCTCAACTTCAACGGTACATTGTCTCCGCGGATGTCACGTTCTTTGAAACATCTCCATTCTTCCCTGCTTCTGTGACACTTGAGGACAATTGCACTGCGGATGCTCGGGATATCCCACCTGCCGTCCCGGCACCCATTGTAGCCCCTACTCCTACTCCTCCCCTGCGTGTATACCAGCGACGGACACATCCTCCAGCGGTACCTTATTCCACCGATCCTCCAGCATCATCTCCTGCTCCAACTGCCCCTCCAGTTGCGTCGCCTGCACCTGAACTTCCAATAGCATTACGAAAAGGTATTCGGTCTCCCCATCCTAATCCTAAGTATGCTTGTGTTTTAAACTATGACCGTTTGTCTACTTCCTATGTTTCCTTTGTTTCTGCTTTGGATTCTGTGTCTATCCCTAAGTCTGCAGGTGACGCCATGACTGATCCCAATTGGCGTCAGGCGATGGTGGAAGAGATGGCCGCATTACATTCAAATAATACTTGGGACATTGTTTCCTTACCGCCGGATAAGACTACAGTGGGCTGTCGATGGGTCTATACAGTGAAAGTTGGGCCAGATGGTCAGATTGATCGTTTCAAAGCCCGTTTGGTAGCTAAGGGTTACACACAGATATTTGGTCTCGATTACGGCAACACGTTCTCCCCAGTTGCCAAAATTAGTTCTGTTCGTCTCTTCCTTGCTATGGCTGCCATTCATCATTGGCCGCTTCACCAGCTCGACATTAAAAATGCCTTTTTACATGGAGAGTTGCAGGAGGAAGTTTATATGGACCAGCCTCCAGGTTTCACTGTTCCTGGTAATTCTCGTCTTGTCTGTCAGCTCCGCCGTGCTCTCTACGGGTTGAAACAGTCCCCACGTGCTTGGTTTGGTCGCTTTAGCTCGGCGCTACTACAGTTTGGCATGACTCGATGTGAAGCAGATCACTCTGTTTTCTTCATTCACTCCTCCACCGGTCAGCGTATCTTCCTTGTTGTATACGTTGATGACATTGTCATTATCGAGACGATCGGATGGTATCCAGCGGCTCAAAGCCCATCTTTTCAAAAACTTTCAGACGAAAGACTTGGGTCCACTCAGATACTTCTTGGGCATTGAGGTTGCCCAGTCCTCTTCAGGCATTGCTATTAACCAACGTAAGTATGCTCTGGATATTCTGAATGAAACTGGTATGCTTGATTGTCGTCCCGTTGATACCCCTATGGATCCCAACGTCAAGCTTCTTCCGGGTCAGGGGGAGCCATTGAAAGACCCGGGAAGATATCGACGTCTTGTGGGCCGACTTAATTATCTCACAGTCACCAGACTTGATATCACCTTTGCAGTGAGTATTGTAAGCCAGTTTCTCAATTCTCCTTGTGATAGTCATTGGAATGCAGTCATCCATATTCTTCGATACATAAAGAATGCACCAGGGAGAGGGCTATTATATGAAGATAAAGGCAATGCCAAAATCACTTGTTACTCAGATGCTGATTGGGCAGGATCACCATCAGACAGGAGATCCACTTCTGGATATTGTGTTCTCATTGGAGGAAATATGATCTCATGGAGAAGCAAGAAACAAAACACAGTTGCTTTATCCAGTGCGGAAGCTGAATACCGTGCTATGGCAGCAGCTTCAAAAGAGCTTGGGTGGCTTAGGAATCTACTTCTAGAGCTAAAACTGGGAGACCTTCAAGCCACAAAGCTTATATGTGACAATCAAGCTGCACTCCACATTGCATCCAATCCGGTATTTCACGAACGAACCAAGCATATAGAGATAGACTGTCATTATGTAAGAGACAAAGTACTTTCAGGAGAAATCACCACAGATTTTGTCAAGTCTGAAGACCAGTTGGCTGATATGTTCACTAAGTCCCTCAAAGGTTCTCGAGTTGATCACATTTGTAACAAGCTCGGCTCATATGACATATATGATCCGGCTTGAGGGGGAGTGTTAAATATGCGTTTAATTAGGGATTCCTGTTGATACTGTAATTACTATTAGGATTTTATTAGGATTTATTTCGTTTCCTTATTCCCTTATTTGTACATCTCTATTGATTATAAATATACACTGTGTGGTCACATTAGACACACAACATTACAATAATAACAATTAGTTACCTATGTTGTGGAATGATTCAACCAAAAGTTAACATTGGTAAGATAGCTAAACCATTCCCCCATTGTAAAAGATAGAGAGTGTAATAAAAAGTAAATAGCATATGTATACAAACCCAAATAAATTACAAACTAAATGATTTAATAGTGAGTCTGGCTTAATATTGAGCTTCTAAATGACTCCAAGTTTAAACAAACCACACCATGAAAGTCGGTAGAACTCTCACAGACAAAATGACTCCAAATCTCACAATTTTTTTTGAATTCAAGGTCTATATATGTGTAAGTGAAGTTGTCATCTCATAGTGCATGCCAAACTCAACACCAAAATTCAATGCTTAGTCATGATAGCAATAGTAAATCATTGTGCTGAAGTAAATTGCAAGTGCTGAAAAAATGAATGTTCATGTCTAAAAAATTGAATCTCAAGTCAGCTCCAAACATGGTAAAAGGAAAAAGAAGTCAAACAAATACTGATATCTTTCAACTGAGCAACTATATTCCACAGGTGCAACTAAGTCTGATCGTAAAAATGAGCACTTATAACTTTAAAAAGACAGAAATACTGTATCATATTTCAGAGAAACATGGTATCCCTTATTCCACTCTCCCATACTGGATCAATTTCAGGCAGTTCATAATCATGTGGATGTAATGATAACTGGAACTGAGGTAGCATTTGATGGATAAAGTTTCCCAATTAAAATGCTTGGATACCCTCGCATCATTAGCAAAATTCCAATTGTGCATAACTCATTATATTTCAAGGAAATAAGGAATTTAGTTAGAACATCAATGAGCTAAGAAAAGAGTCAGAAACAAAGGGAGCTCCTTACTATTCTTGCTCCAAGAGATGTCAATATAAATAAAACTGCAACTATAATATGTTTTGAGCATTCTAAAACATACTATTCAATCAATTACCATACTGCTGCTCCCAATCCAGCCCGTTCTATTCTTTAGGTATAATATAGCTTCAGGTAACTCTTTAGATAATTAGCTGTAAAAAAATATCAAGAATGAAAATGTCAAGAATAAAATCGTTGAGTTTACATTCCAGCAGTAAAAAAATTCAAAGGTTATATGTTTTGAACAACTTTGTCGGCTTAAAGGATTTTGCTGATATAACATATGTAGTGGAGGCTCTGGTCAGCTCAAACCAATCATTTCAGATCCATCTCCCAATATTATATGGAAAAAAATATGAAGATCTCCTAATGCAAAACAAAGCAATCAAACATTCTTAGACAAACATGTAATGAGTTGATACCTTAGGGTAATTGTCACTATCAATCTTGATCACATAAAGAAACAAAGCATTGAGGGAATCCACTATTTTCAAGTTCAAACATGATTAGTGTTTCTACAATATACGATTCATAACATAACAGAAAATGCTCCTATTAGTTTTTTCTATTAGTACCATTGTCAAACAGAAATGCAACTTCAAATATGATTAGTTTTCCTACAATATACATTAGCACGTAAAATATTATGTTTCCGTATTTATTTATTTATTATGCTCCTACTTGTATAGTGCAAGAATGAAACTCTTTAACAAAAACAAACCAACCAACGAAAATACTCACATAAGCAAAAGGAAGCGAAAATAAAATTAGGGTTCTCAATGCAATCAAAATAAAAATTTGCAAAATAAAAAATATAATGGTAGCCGTGTGTTCTAAAAAAGTAATGCGACAGTGGGAGGCAAAATAAAAACTCATATTAACTAAAGGATAATGTGGCATTATTTGAAGGATTTGAGAGAGAACAAAGAGAGGGAAGTAGACTGACATGGATTTGAGGGTGCTAAGATAAGTGGATTTATTCTAAAATAAAATATAAAAAAACTCTTCTTTCCTCTATAGAAGGCAAGATTTGTGAGCAACAAAACACAATAGTAAAAGGCAAAATGGATATAGAATAACTTACTTATAAGAAGATGGGAAAACAATATTTGTGATGTTTTTAGAGTTCTGGTAAGAATATTTGTGTAACTTAATGTGGCAAATGATTTAAAATAGCATATCAAACAAACGTGTCATTTTAAATTCCATTATTCCTAAAAAAAAGCAACCAATGGTAAGATAAATATGAGAAGATGAAAAAATAAAAACACTCACATGTACATCTCATGAAGAATCAAAGGCAAAATAAAAAAATTAAAAGAAAAAAAATAAGAAGAGGGAAAAGAAAGGACTTGTGCGTAGAACCTGCATTTCTTTGTTGTTGCTTCAATGGTGTTCTTTGCAATAGTCAACGGGAAAGGAGAAAGGATAAGATGAAAAAGGAAAAAAGGTAAAGTTTGAGAAGAAGATGCAGAACAGTGAGTTCAATTTTTAAACAAAAATATGAAAGAAAAAGAGAGAGTGAAAGAAGGAGGAAGAAGATGAAGGAAGGGGGAGAAAAATTAGAGACATGGGAGAGGGAGTGAGAATGAAAGAGAGCAACGATGAGGAGAGAGATGGTGAAGATAAAAGTTTGAAAATTGAAAATATGGGGAGAAGGAAAGACTGAGAGAGGAAGAATAAAAAAGTGAGAGTGCTAAATTGATGAATGATGAGCGGGAATTGGTGGAAATGGGCAAAGGAAAAAATGACATGTGGCCAATTAAGGGTTTGTTTTCTATAAATAGAAATAGAGATAGATAGATAGATTACCTTTATCTTTTTTATCAATTGTCATTATCTTAATTTTGTCTATGGCGATATGTATTTTGGACTTTGCGTGAAATTACAAAAGTAACACACAAATGTGTGTACTTAAAATTTATTCCCATTTTAAGAAGATGAAGTAATCTACCTTTATTTTTTTTAATGTTTATAAAAAATTATAAAATGAATAATTAAGCTAAACTCACTCAATATTTTTTGTCATATTTTTTAGACTCCTAAATTTAAAATTTGCAATGATTTAAAAAATATAATTTAAAAAATAAATGACAACGTAACTTATAAATGTGCCTTATTAAAATTTATTCTCATTTTTAAAATTAAAATAATTTTATATTTATCTAAGACTACGTCAGATATTAAGAAATACAATTAAGGGTTAAATACATTTTTAGTCTTTATAATTATCCCAAATTTTGTAAAGCATGTAGTTTAGTAATTTGTGGGACTAAAAAGTGAGTACAGGGACTAGAAACAAAAAATGTAAATGTTAAAGGGATTAAAAACATATTTAACACTACAATTAATGTCCTAATTTATATAAAAATAGTGTTTTTTGTACAATACATAAAAATAGTGTTCAACTTTTTAGTGTCATTTTAGTTTTTTAATATGTTATATTTATAAAGTTTATCTCTCATAAAGTAATAAAATATATATATATATATATTAAAAATATTTTATTAAATAAAAAGCACTGTCTTAAACCTTTTCATTTATAGATAAATAAAAGCAATTCTTCAATATTTTATTACTAATTTACAATCCTATAGAAAATAAAATATACCTTTGTTTATTTGATTAATATATACTTTAAAAAATATCGAAGCGTTCTATATTCAAAATTGTGGAGCATGATCAATTGCATCATAAAAAATCTCTTTATGTTGAATGGTGTAGGAGCTGAAAACTGAATTTGGAGAACGTAAACCTCATTTTTTAACAAATAATATGTATGCATGGTGATTATAAATCAGAATAAATTTAATTTTAAGGGATAAAATATAAATTTTATATTAGTTAAAACTTCTGTAATTAATCTCTCCGATAGAAATATGTAAATATAAATTATGTCAATTCAAACTCAATTATCAAAATCAATTTTATAATGGGCCTTGTATAGATCCACATGTATCTGAAACTTTGATGGTGCTAATCCCAAAAGGTGACGATCTGCAAAAAGATTTTAGGTCTATTATCACTTGCAACGTTATTTACAAGCTTGTTTCTAAAGTCTTAGTGAATAGACTACGTCTTATGCTTAATGAAATTGTGAGTCTCTTGCAAAATAGTTTTCTTCCGCGAAGGGGAACAATGGACAATGCTATTATTTTACAGGAGTTTATTCATCATATGTTCAAGTCGAAGAAGAAGAATGGAAAGGTTATTTATAAACTTGGCCTAGAGAAAGCGTATAATCGAGTAGATTGTTGGGCAATCCTGATAATGATAAAATGTTGTTTTCATCATTTTAAAAGAGTTTAAAGGATATGCACCGTCGGAATAAACTAATTTTACACTGATATCAATAAGAATTCATTATTTTGTCATGTCAGCTATTTTTGTAACCGCATTTTAAAAATAACTACCAAATAATGAGCTCTTATTGGATGTCGGTGTAAAACTAATTTATACTAACGGTGCATATCCCTATTTCTCATTTTAAAATATGTTGCAGCTGTCTACACCACTTATTCTCACTTTAGATATTATCTCCTTGCCTGTGTGTGTATTAATCTATATATCAATTAAAAAATAGGAAATGAAAATTTGAAAACAAATTATTTAGGGTCTGTTTACTTTGTGAAAACATTTTCTATTTTTATTTTCTAACTTTAATGAGAAGATGAGAGATTATTTGAGTGAACAATTGTCTACATTTCTGGAAACAATAAAAATGTCAAAAAACTATTTTCATTATTTCCAGAAATGCATCATTCATATCCTCCATTTCATCTTCTCTTTATCATAATGACTCACTTCAAAAGTATCTCATCTTCTTCTTAACAAGTTAAATTGAATGCAAGTTTTAAAAAAATAAAAAGAGAAAATATTTTCACAAAATAAACATAACCTTACCACTTAAGCTTCCTGCAAGTGTCCAGGTTTTTATTTGGCAAATCCGTCATGATTCACTGCCAACTCTTGAGACCCTGTATAGCGACCGAAAAATCCGGAGGGATTTATTCGAGTTTAATGGAGCCGCCACCAATGATTTATTTATTAGGGAAAAATATTGGAAAAACCCTATTAAGGAAAATGGTCCTTGAGACCATATTAATTTGGGTTCGGGAGTCGATTATGCGTAGGGAAGGTATTAGCACCCTACAACATCCTTTCGAAAAAGGTTACCTCTAATTAATTGTGCAAAATTTATATTAACTTCTAAAAAAATATCTATTTCCCTCTTATTAAAAAAAAATAGACAAAAATTTACAATGATGAAATAATAAAAAAGGGGTTTAATAAAAGTTGTTTATTTTTGCGCTTGACAGGAGTGGGCTCCTGCTCCTACGTATCTCCGGGTGCAGTGGAGAAATCAAAGGCTACGTAGTTCTTGGGTAGAAAATGATTGTGTGTTGGTTGATTTTAATAAATTTTTTAATTTTTATGGTTTGCGTAGTGACCAAACCAAAAGTGGATTTGGCGTAATCACTACTAATATTTTAAGATTTTTTTATTTAAGATTTGTGTAATGACCAAACCAAAAGAGGATTTGGAGTGGTCATTGATTTTAGGGTTTTCTAGATCGAAAAAAGTTTGCGTAGTGACTAAACCGAAAGTGGATTTAGTGTTGTCACTACTAATTATTATTAGATTTTTTTTTATCAAGATTTGATGATGACCAAACCAAAAGAAGATTTGGAGTAGTCATCGATTTTTAAGTTTTGGAGATTTTAAAAAAATATTCGCGTAGTGGCTAAACCAAAAGTAGATTTAGTGTTACCACTACTAATATTTATTATTTAAAATTAGTCAAGACAACAAAAATAACAAGTAATAACTACATCAAAAACAAGATAAGCAGATGGGGGAAGAAAAAAAAAAGTGGGCCAAGCCCAATGTTTCATCAATAGTTTAAAAAAAAACATAACAACTAAAAATCTGGAAGTTTCTAACAATTAACAGGGATGCAAAAATAAAATTAAAAAAAGCAAAAGAGAGTGCGACAGATACCTCATTCTTGGTACCAATTATTTTTTTTAGAGAGGGGGCATAAATAAAAAGGAACAGGGGTGTGAAGAAAAATAAAAATAAAAATAAAAATAAAAAGGAGCAGAACATGAAATAAGGGGGGGGGGAATTAAACCTAAACACACACACACACCAACACAAAACAAAAGGAAAGAAAAGATCTGGCCCATTCTTGTGAAAAGAAAAAGAAGAGGCGAGAGTGAAGGAGGGAAAGAGAGAAAGAGAGAGAGAGAGAGAGTGGTCGAGAAGGAGAAGAAGAGGAGGGAACCACGAGGTTTGGGATCTGAGGGAGGATCGTCCTCCTTGGAGGTGGAGTCTTGTGCGGCCATGCATGACACTGACATGTGTGTGCATGAGCTGGAGGGGGGGCGTGCGAGATGTGAAGAAAACAAAGGGGGAGGGGAGATCGTGGGGAGAGAAAGGAGGAACAAGGGGAAGGTGAAGGAGGAAGAAGAGAAACCTTTTTTTCTTCTGCTTCTTCTTTCTTCTGTTTGCTTCTTCTGCGTTTTTTTTTTAGTTCTTCTCTTTTTTCTCTCAATTTTCTCTCAAATTATTGTGTATAATTGGTACCAAGAATGAGATATCCAATTCTGAAATTAAGTGCAATTTTTCTTCCGTCCCCCCCTCTGTTATCTCTTCTTGCTCTACTATTTATAAAAAAAAAAGGTTCAGTTTGTCAACTTGAGACTGCAACTTGTATGCTAAGTGTGTGCTAAAATGATGCTGAGGAGATGGTAACATGTGCAAAGTCTGAGATGATATCAATGGTTTGAAAAAAAATTGCAATCAGCCGTGACTTTAACAACTGTGCTCCTTCTTTTTTTGATTAAATTGCATTGTTTGTCAAACTTGGTTGGCAGATGAAGAAAAAGCAAGAGGCATATGGGGGACATATAGCTGTAAGACATAGTTTGTAGAGTGGCTGAGGAGATATGCAGAGGACTTTGTGAAGGGTGAAGTGTGGAAATCTGACTTTGATTTTTAGTTTTGAATTTTAGGTTTTTTTTTGTTAATAACGCTTGTAATGAACTGCAATTGGGCTAAAAATGGCCCGGCTAAGATACGATCTCCCGGCTCGTCATACGACCTCTCCACGGCTCGGCAAGCGACCTCGGCTCGATGCGCGACCTCTCCACGGCTCGACGCGCGATCTCGGCTCGATGCGCGACCTCCCCACGGCTTCTGAGTACGACCTCTCCACTTTCGACAGCGACCTCCCACACTCGGCCACAGACGACCTCTCCACGGCTCGGCAAGACTCGACTTCTCCACGGCTTTCGGCAAGCGACCTCCCCACAACTTCGGCAGACGACCTGCAGACGCTCGACGCAACTTCTCCACGGCTCGAAGCGACCTCCCCACGGCTCGGCACCGGCGTCAACTCGGTGCTCGATCTCCCCACGGCTCGGCGTCACGACCTCTCCGGCTCGGCACCCGACCTCATTTCGATGCGCGACCTCTCCACGGCTCGGCGTCACGACCTCTCCACGGCTCGACAAGCGACCTCGGCTTTCGATGCGCGACCTCCCGGCTCGGCGGACAAAACAAAAAAATGAAAATATAAGCGGACAAAATTGGGGTATAACGGCTGCCCCTCTTTAGTTATATTTTATTAGAAAATGCAAACAACAATGGTTGTTATATTTTTGTCATAAAATAGAGCTAAAGATAAATACACTAATTTTGTCTTGAACTTGACGTGAGGAATGACAATGAGGATCAACGCTTGATGCGTTTAATCGGAAAGTGATAAGGAAGGAATACGGCGGTCAGTCTTGGCGAGGTAATCTAAAAGTGATAAAGAGGATTAACGCAGCGCGTTTATCGAAAACTATAAAGAAGGATCTCCGCCAGGTCCGCAATCGACGCGGTGACCGGAAAGCAATAATGAGGATTAACGCCAGCGCGTTTATCAAAAAACTATAAAGAAGGATCTCCGCCAGGTCAGTCTCGACGCGGTGATCGGAAAGCAATAATGAGGATTAACGGCAGCGCGTTTATAAAAACTATAAATAAGGATCTCGCGGTCAGTCGCGACACGGTGATCGGAAGGTTCGACGCCAAGTAGGGTATTGACGCGTCGATGGAAAGTAATAAAGAAGGATCTCCGCCAGGTCGGGTACTGACGCGGTGATCGGAAAGCAATAATGAGGGATTAACGCTTGGCGCGTTTATCAAAAAAAACTATAAAGAATGATCTCCGCCAGGTCTTGCAATCTGCGGTGATCGAAAAGCAATAATGAGGATTAACGCAGCACGTTTATCAAAAACTATAAAGAAGGATCTCCGCCAGGTCAGTCTTGACACGGTGATCGGAAGGTTCGACGCCAAGTAGGGTATTGGCGTCGATGGAAAGCAATAAAGAAGGATCAACATCAGGTCCGGAATCGATATGTTGGTCAAAGCGATAATGAGGACTACCGCCAGGTCTGCATCGACGCGGTAATCTTAAAGCAATAAAAAGGGTGATGCTCGGCGCATTTATCGAGAAAACTATAAAGAAGGGTCACCGCCAGGTGCCTGGACGGTGATCGAAAAGCAATAAAGAGTGGCGATACTTGGTGTGTCGCTTAGAAAGCAAAATAAAGGACCAATGCTAGGCGCATTGTTTGTAAACGAATGAAGGATCAAATTTTGGTGCACGGACCAGGTGTAACAAAGCGGTTAAAAGGTGGTGATATGAAGATGATGCACGGATATATGGTATGTGATGCATGTATGCAATGCGATTATTATTTTTATCGATTCCTCGTCCGTATGATCTCTAGTGCTTAAAGATATGGGACGGGTGAGATTCATCGGATTTAGTCATGCTATGCCTTCGATTGGGAGGAGCGCGAGTTATCGATCTTTGCGCTAGTTACTTTTTTAAAGGTAATCCCTTTGCCCTTTTTGAAACTTATTTGTTGAGATTTGGCGTGTCCTCGTGATTCTTAAGATGTATATAATAAATGTAATGCTTTCCCATATCATCACATGCTTCACAATTCAGTGTCTATTATCATAAAACAACATTTTGAAACACGAACGGAGGTGTTTGGTATTCAAAAAAAGAGTCATGTGTACAAGGGTGAAGTTACACATGACTTGAAGATACATCAAGAAAAATGCAGGAAGAAGAAAAACAAAGAAAGACAATAACTAAACAGATATTTTATAGTTTGTGTCTTTGTAGGAACAAATGCCAGCTTCCCATATCCATAACTTTGATTACTCATTACTCTACTTCTGAAAATATATAGAACTGCCCTAGTGGATAAGAGCCCCTTGATGCGTCAGCCTTCTTCAATGTCCGATTTCAGACCCTAACTTTTGCTTGGATTGCTCTTTCAAGTTTTCAATCCAACGGGTCGCTCTAATTTTTGCCTAGGTCGCCCTTTCAGGTTTTCAACCTAGCGAGCTCACTTTTGCTTGGTTTTTATATGCTTTCTTTTTTTAGGCATAATATTTTTTGACTGCATCAGAGTTTACTGGGAGCGGGAGATCGTCACCGTCCATCCTTGTGAGGATTAAGGCTCCTCCAGAAAAAGCTTTTTTCACAACATACGGACCTTCATAATTTGGAGTCCATTTTCCACGAGAATCCTTTTGGATGAGCAAAATCTTCTTGAGTACAAGGTCTCCTTCTTGGAATTCCCGAGGGCGAACTTTCTTTTCGTAAGCCCTCTTCATCCTGTGCTGATATAGTTGCCCATGACATAAGGCCATCACTCTCTTTTCTTCAATGAGATTCAATTGATCGGTAGAGCACGAACCCATTACGCCTCTTCTAGTTTTGTCTCCATCAATACCCTTAACGAGGGGATCTCGACTTCAATGGGAAGCCTTGCTTCCATTCCATACACCGAGAAAGGGGTTGCCCCTGTTGAGGTGCGAACCGAAGTCCGATAACCGTGCAAGGCGAAAGGGAGCATTTCGTGCCAGTCTCTAAATGTTACCACCATCTTTTGGACAATCTTCTTGATGTTCTTATTTGCGGCTTCAACTGCTCCATTCATCTTTGGGCGGTATGGTGAGGAATTATGATGTTGGATCTTGAAGTCATTACACAGCTCCTTCATCATCTTGTTGTTCAAATTAGTCCCATTATCAGTGATAATCTTATTTGGCAAACCATAGCGACAGATCAAATCTCTCTTGATGAATTTGACAACCACATTTTTGTCACACTCAAATATGAAGCCGCTTCAACCCATTTAGTGAACTAGTCGATTGCGACAAGAATGAAACCGTGTCCATTGGATGCCTTAGGTTCAATGGGTCCAATGACATCCAATCCCCACATTGAGAAAGGCCATGGTGCTATCAAAGATGTTCAAAGAGACTGGTGGCACATGGATATTATCGGCGTAAATCTGACATTTGTGGCATTTCTTCACATAACCGAAACAATCAGTCTCCATAGACAACCAATAATAGCCAGCCCTCAAGATTTTTCTTGCCATTGCGTGCCCGTTTGCGTGAGTCCCAAAGGAACCTTCATGAACCTCTCGCATAATCTTTTCCGCCTCGGTCTTATCAACACACCTAAGAAGTACCATGTCATGGTTTCTCTTGTAGAGCCCTTCGCCGTTTAGAAAGAATCCCATTGCCAAACGCCTTAATGCTCTTTTATCATTCTCTGAGACATTAGGAGGATATTCTCTATTCGTGATGTATCGTTTGATGTCGTAATACCAGGGTTTGCCATCAGGCTCTCCTTCTATTGCTAGGCAGTGTGCTGGTCGGTCGTGATTCTGTATTTTTATGAGCGGTAGGCTATCCCTGTTACTGATTTTGAACATTGATGATAAAGTAGCTAAGGCGTCCGCTAGCTGATTATCTTCACGCGGAATGTGATGGAAGGTGACTTCATTAAACTTTTCCATCAATTCTTTGATGTAATCGTGGTAAGGAACTAATTTGGAATCTCTCGTTTCCCATTCGCCTTTTAACTGATGGATAACCAAAGCCGAGTCTCCATATACTTCGAGAATCTTGACCTTTGATTCAATGGCCGCCTGAATGCCCATGGCACATGCCTCATACTCTGCCATATTGTTTGTACAATCAAAACACAATCTTGCGATAAATGGAATGAAATGATTTTACGGGAAATCGGACAGCTCAATCCCATGTCCCAATGCATTAGAGGCACCGTCCAAACAACAAGATCCATTTTTCGCCATCAGGGTTTCTTTTCCTTCAAATAGAGCCATTATGTCTTCGTCTGGGAAATCATGCGCATTGGTGATAGTCTTCCACAGGTTGATGAGCTAAGTATTCACTAAGTCATCGCCTTTAATTGCCTTTTGGGTGACATACACAATATCGTACTCAGATAACAACATTTGCCAACGAGCAATTCTTCTGTGAGAGCGAGACTTTTCAAAAATATACTTGATCGGATCCATTTTGGACACCAAACAGGTTGTATGGGATAGCATATATTGTCTCAAACGATGTGCGGCCCAGGTTAACGCATAACACGTTCGTTCTAACAATGAATACCTCGTCTCGCATGACTAGTGAATTTCTTGCTCAAGTAGTAAATGGCATGCTCCTTTTACCAGATTCATCATGTTGTCCTAGCACACAACCCATTGATTCGTCCAATCTTTGTTAAGTACATGATGAGGGTCTCCACGCAGGGGGTACCAGCAGGTGGATCTTGTAAAATCTTGTTTGATTTTCTCAAAAGCTTTACGGCAATTATCGTTCCATTTGGTTTCTTGATTCTTACAATGACTTGAAAATTGGCTCACAAGTAGCGATTAGTGGGATATAAACCTGGCGATGTAGTTCGAGTCTTCCCAAGAATCCACGAACTTCTTTTCGGTCAGGAGTCGAATTTCGAGGATTGCTTTTACTTTGGCGGGTCAACTTCTATTCCCTACGGCTAACTATAAACCCTAGCGACTTGCGACCTTACACCAAAACTACACTTATTGGGTTTAGCAGGAGTTTATACTTCCTCGATCGCTAAAAAGTTTTTGTAGGTTAATGGTATGACCTTCCTCTGTTTTGGATTTTACAATCATGTCATCCACGTAGACCTCTATTTCTTTGTGCATCATGTCATGGAACAAAGCCACCATTGCTCTTTGGTATGTTGCTGACATTTCTTAATCCAAGCGGCATTACTTTGTAACGAAAGTTCCCCATAAAGTGATAAATGTGGTTTTTCCATATCTTCGGGAGCCATCTTGATTTGATTATAGCGAATATCCATCCATGAAAGAGAAGACAGTGTTGGTGTGCTATCTACCAAGACATCAATATGTGGCAAAGGAAGTCATCCTTAGGGCTGGCCTTGTTTAGATCTCTATAGTCAACACACATTCGGACCTTCCGTCTTTCTTTGGGATGGAACAATATTAGCCACCCATTGAGGGTATTTTGCTCTGACCCAAAAACCGCGTCGAGCTGTTTTTTACCTCATCTCTAATCTTGAGTGACATCTCGGCTTCATCCTTCTCGACTACCTTGACCGGTGGGCACTCGGGTTTTAATGGTAATTTGTGCTCGACTATGCTATTATCTAATCCAGGCATATCTCGGTATGTCCATGCGAAAACATCTGCATATTCAAATAGGAGTTTAACCAATTTTTCTCGCTCCTTTGCTTTTCATTGTGGTTCCAATCCTAACTTCTTTCTTGTCGTTTCGATTGCCCAGATTGATTGTTTCAGTTTCTTCCTCGTGGGGTTGAATCACTTTAGCTTCTTGTTCCACCAACTTCATTAATTCAGGAGGGGTATCCCAATTGTCCTCATTATCTTCCTCAGTATGATTAATGGGGTATTCAAAATTATAGTATGAGTTATTGGCATCATTATTTTCAAAGACAATGTTTTTGGATCTGCATTAGTTAAAAATAACGAAATGAAAAAGAGAAAAAAGATGAAGAGAGATGGAAAAGATGGAAAAGGAAAGAAAAGAGAAATGATTGGAAAATTCAAAGTGCATTTTATTGATAATGGTACTGAAATGAAACATGTGCGCCCTTTTGACAATAAATTATTCTAAAGCCTTGGCGAGCAATAGAATTTGCATTACATAATTACTTTGAATCAAAGATCACGGGAAACTCAACGATCTCCCAATTTCCAAGTTCTTCATTCTTGAGCAAGGGTGGACAAGGTTGACATTGTCGTTTTACATCTTGTGATCGTCCTTGATAGTTGCTATCCGATTCGGATTCAATATTCTGCACTCAAAGCTTTGCACGATGTCACAGATGGGAATACTCTCATCTTTTGGCTCTCTGCCTTCGATCTAGCTATCCTCTTTTCTTTTCTTTCTTTGGCAATTCTCTTTTTGTCAAATCTGTTAGGTTCGTATCCCAACCCATATCATTTACGTTATCTGGAAGTTCTACCAAAGATCACGATCCCTTGTTCATATCTTCCCAATCCACATCAGGCACGATACCCTCCTTTCATCATAACTTTAGCGATCATCGTGGAGGTTTCAGACAATTTTGGTTTCTTCATTAGGACTCCTTCTCCTGCGAAAGTGGCATTTGCAATCTCCAACGTTTGAAAAGACGTCTCAAGAGCTTCTTCTGCAGCCTCAATATAGCGCGTGGAGGATGGCTTGCTTACTAGCATCTCTTCTTCACCAGAGACAGTCACCAACTTATTATCCATTGAAAATTTCAGCTTTTGGTGTAAGGTTGAAGCCTGACTCGGTGAATGGATCCATGGTCTTCCAAGGAGGCAACTGTATGCTGGTACGATTTCCATCACCTGAAAGACTACCTCGAATGTGCGAGGACCGACTTGTATAGGTAGCTCGATTTCTCCAATAACCTCTCTTCTAGACCCATCAAAGGCTCTTACCACCATGGTACTGGGCTTCATATATGATCCGTCAACAGACAACTTTGCCAAGGTAGATTTTGGCATAACATTTAGAGATGACCCATTATCGACGAGTACCCTAGCAAGGATATAGTCTCCACACTTCACAGAGATATGCAATGCTTTGTTATGCCCCATTCCTTCAACTGGAATTTCTTCATCAGTGAAAGTAAGGTAATTACTAGCAACAATATTACCCACAATCCCGTCGAATTGGTTCACCGTGATGTCGTGGGTGACATGAGCTTCATTTAGCACTTTCATCAATGATTCCCTATGGCGCTCGAATTGATGGCGGTGATAACACGGATATTTTTGCGGGAGTATGATTCATTGATCCACCACCTTGTATTCACTCGCTTCATAAATTTCAGAATTCACAAACCTCTTCTTGAATCGCTTTCTTATTTTCTTACCTTCTTTGCCTCATTACCCATATCTCTATCAATGGATTCTTCTTCTTTATCTTTTCCCTTGTGAGCTTTGTCCATGGAGTGCGATAGGGGTATAAATTGCCCACTTGGGTCATCCCACCGATTCACGAGATGTTAGTGATAGCGGGATTGCGGATCCAGATGCCGTCTTTAGCGGTCATCCCTAAATTGTCCACAAAGACCTTCATTGTAATCCCATGGCCTTGCATTAGCGTTCTTGAAAGGGAAAGGAGTTGGTACATGAATAGTTATCGGTTTAGGCACGCCTCGGGTGGCTTGTTGTAACAAATCTCCAATGGTTTTGGGAAGGTCGTGTTTTTATCTTCACTTGGTGAAGGGTCAATATATTTTCATCTTTCTTCACACAACCTACTGTATCAAGTGTCTGTTTAACAATTCTTGGAGAATTTGCCTGAATTCCTCGCATTCCTCTATGCAATAGTGTCATCGGGATGCAAGCTACATAAGTCCCTCTCATCGTATTTCATCTCAATTATACCGAACTCATGAGTTTGGCATAAATGATCTTCAAGAGTACGGACATCCTCTACTTTCATTATCGTGGGCTGATCCCTAAACTCTTCAATAATGGCGTTATTCTTTGAACCTCCATGACCTGGAAGGGATTATTACCCACATTAGGTCCATCCTCCTTAAAACTCAACCATTTGGCATTGATCGGATCTTGAACCACGTGCTTCAAAGCTTTGCAATTTTAGGTTGTGTGACCTCACCCTTTTTGCATGAAACTCACACTTGGCATTTGGGTCATATCCTCTTGGGAAGGGAGGTTGGAGTGGTTTCATTGAGCGTGGAGAGATCAAGGAGTTCTTGATTAGGTCTTTGGAACAAATCCGTATAAGTCATGGGAATAGGATCAAATTGGGTACTTTCTTTTCTTGGTCATTTGGTTGTTTCGGTTTTGGTTCGGTTGGGTGGGAGCATTGGGTGTGCTTGTGTTTGAATGGGAGAAGGTGGTCGAAATGGCATCATTGGTTGGTTTAGTAGGGGGTAGGATTATGAGAGGCGGCAATGTATGGAGGTGCGAAGTAGGGGTATGGAAAAGGATGTGGGAAATTGGTAAAGAATTGGGGTGGTTTTCCTTGTGTTTGTCCTCCCGGGCTCGTCATCACAGCATTGGTTTCCCCTTCTTTCTTCTTTACGAAGTTTGTTGGGGGTCTCTATTACTAGTTCCAGCAAAACTTTGGGCAATCTTTCCATTTCTCATTCCTCCTTCAACTCTTTCCCCTACGATGACCATATCTGAAAAGTTTGAGGATACACTTCCGATCATTTTGTCATAGAAGGGTGATTGAAGAGTATCCATGAACATGGCCACCATTTCTTTTTCAATCAGAGGTGGTTCCACTTGGGCTGCCAGTCCTCTCCATCGTTGGGCATATTCTTTGAAAGTCTCATTGTCTCTTTTTGCCATGTTTTGCAACTGCATTCTGTCAGGAGCCATATCAATGTTATACTTATACTGCTTCAAGAAGGCATCCGCCAAATCTTTCCAACAGCGAATGTGAGATCGCTCAAGGTGTGTATACCAACTCGACGCTGCCCCTGTTAAACTATCCTGGAAGAAATGAATCAGAAGTTTGTCATCATGTGCATAGGACGCCATCTTCCTACAGTACATGGTCAAGTGGCTTTTCGGGCAAGTTGTCCCTTTATACTTGTCGAAATCCGGCACCTTGAACTTCGGTGGTACAACCACATCCGGTACGAGACAAAGATGCGGCGATACTTGAGCGAGATAACTTACTCCTTCTACAGCTCTTAGCCTATCTTCGAGGATTTGCAACTTCGTATCAGACGATTGATTCCCAACTGGGATGCTTAGATTGGGTCCTCCCATAGCTGGAGACCAGGCAATGCGGTTAGTCTGGGAATTCAATGGATTTCCTTGAATATAATAGGGGTAACCAAATGGTCGGTGATTCATCACGGGGGTCACTACGGGCGTACTGACTCCTTGAGTATTCCCGGGATGGGATGGTGCATAACCAGGTGGAAAGGTGTATGTCATGAAGCCAGGAGTTGAGCTTTGAACTGGTGTGGTTTTGATTCGGGCCGGATCCTTGAGCCACATCTTGCACAACAAGTGCTTGGGAATCAGTTACGTAGAGTTATTGTTAGCTTTGGCGGTGTATAACCGGGCGGGAGACCATATAGTGGGAACTGTTGTGCCTGTGGGCCTTGGGGGTTATGGTTCGCAGTGTCATCATTGGCCATAGGTGGCGTGTAACCAGGCGGGAATCCGTAAAGTGGGAATTGTGGTACTTGATTCTGAGGGTTGCTAACTGGTGAGTGTGTAGGACCCTGCGGGTAAATTGCAATAGGTACCATCATCCCTTGAGTATTGAGACCATATTGCAACTGCATAGGGCCAGAAGCAGTGGGTGGGAAGGTGTAGCTTGACTTTCATCATTCAACTTTGGAGAAGCCCCATCTATGACCTTGTCTTTGTTTAGGGATTGCGAAGCTCCAAAACTTTGCTCATCTGTTCCTTGGTGGTTGGCGTCCTCTTTCACCTCTCGGTCATCCATGATCTTTGATTGAGAGCGAGTTCGATAAGGGTGTCGAGGAATCAGTTTGTTTGATTATTTTCTGAGTGATTAAAAAAAATGATATGAGTATGTAAGAAAGAAAAAAAAAGAGAGAAAAAAAAATGAATGAATGGATGTGGATGTATGAGTCTATTCATTTTGTACCAGGGAACCGTAGGCCTCATTGCTTTGTTGTAATTATCCATTTTTTTTTAAAAGCGTTAAGTAATTGGGAGAGTAAAATGGGATCAATAAGCAAAGTGGCAAATTCTTTGTTGATGAGAAAGACAAGTAGTACAATTCACTCAAACTAAAGCCTTATCAATTAGCTGCCCTTTTTTTCTTCTTCATAGGACAACCGGCCTTTTCTCTCAATTCTTCTATCAAACTTTTACAAAATTCAATAAACTTGTAAACATTGACTGGAGTATTCAGTGGGTGCATCGCCGCATCAGCCTCCTCTAGACGCCTTGGGATATCTATGATTGCTTGATTAGCCAAACTTGCCAACTTTGAAAAACAGTCCCTCCAATGCATGCCTTCGTTCCTCAGTTCATTAAAGAGCGCTTGATTTTCTACCTGACTGACCAGTTTTGTAAAACACTTCTCCCAATACATGCTTTCATTTTTTAGGTCGTCATAGATCTTCTCTTGGTATTCAATATAATTCTGCAACTCATTTGCACCTTCTTGTTCTTTTTTCAGCGCCTCTTGATACTTCATAAGCATCTCTTCCATTTCTTCCTTGCATTGCTTCTCCTTTTGGGCTCGGTTCTCATACCCAGCTACCACCTTCTCAAGATGTTGCTTTAAACCTTCAAGCTCCTCTTGCAAATTCTTTTCGGTAACTGAAGATTTTTTCCACAATCCTTTCCATATATAGGCATTATCTATGGCCTTATCCTCTCTTGATTACGCAAGCTCAACTGTTCATTTGCGCCTCTTAGACAAAGTTGTATATCATGCTTATTTTTTCTCTATTGCAGCTCTTTTGTTGCTTCTTTCGATGAATTGCCCTTTAAGAGTGTTTTACGAGCGTAAGTTCCTATTCTCTGAAGTGCTTTTTCTAACTTTGCTTGCAAACCTCCTTTTTCCTCTTGAGACTTCAGCGGTGATGCCTTAAGTTCTTGTACCTCTTCATTTGTAATAGGGATAGGTTCAGGTGTCTCTTGCTTGGGAGGAGGTGTCCCATTGAAAGGTAGCTTGATTTCTGAACTCTATCCTTAACCCACTGACGGTAGCTTTCTTTGGCGTCGGTGCTTCTTTCCCAAGTATTTTCCCCTTTCGGATGACTTGGCTCCATGCACTGCTGATCCTTTTGTGCTCCTCTATATCTTTCTTATCTATCCCATACACAATAAAAGGGTTATCAACTCTTGGTGGGAATGCATGATGGGATAACACAGTTGTCTTAGTGATATAGAGGGTTATAATTTATGCAACCCTTCGTTCCTAAGAGCGGCACATTTGGGAAGCGCCACGCTGGTAGATTACCTCATTCACTTCTTGCCATTTGGGATACCAACGAATAGTCTTCTCATCAAGGCCACGCAGAATCGAGCCCACTCTGGTTTGCTCTTAGTTTTCACAGAGCACCAATTGGAATCAACAATAGGGCATAGTGCTCTTCGCCTCATGAAATACATGGGTGACAAGCCATACATAGCGCTGGTAGGCAACAAGATATCCTCTTCTTTTTCTTCTCATGGCGGTATTAAGGATGTGATACGTGTCGGCGAGCACAGTGGTACAGGGTTCTCGCCCTTGTTTTTCTTGCTATGAAAACATCAATTCTTTGCAAAATCAACATGGTCTTCTATCTGTGGGAGCAGAACTATTCCAAAAATGGCAAGGGCTAATACATCCATGAAAGCAACCCATTCCCCACCTTCAGATAATGACTTTAATCTCTCCTCTAGGTATGCTAGTGGGAAGCCATCAACACCATTTGGATTTTTCATGTTGGCTTTCAACTTACTTTCCTCAACTTTTAAAATTGAAGCAACTGTTGGGTAGGAGGGATAATGCCCTATATAATGGTAAGGCTTAGCATTTTCCAAAGGGTATCCTAAAATTTGCTCATACTCTTCTAAAGTGGGCGCCATTTGGAAATCTTGAAATGTGAAGCACCTCATCGGGGGATCATAAAATTGAGCTAGTGCAGTAACAGCCTCTACTTGTACATCTACCTCCATCAATGCAAGAATCTTCTCATATTTCCCTGTTAGCAACTTCCCAAATTCTTTTAAACCTTGTATTTCCGGCATCTTTGCTTTGGCATGTATGAGCCTTTTTGAAACTGTTTCCTTATTTGATCCCATATTATTTTGTTGTAGATACTTACAAGCTAGCTCTTCCTTACGATTCCCTAGTAAACCTATTCAAAATAAAATGAAATGATGATGAATGCCATATGTTCGAACTTTTATCATGTTTGATTGAAAAAAAATGCATGAACATGACGAGTGATGCAACTACTAGTGAGAGGGACATATTTTGAAATGTTTGTAAATGATGGGATGCCTATACTACTTTGAAAAGAAGCATTTAAAAAGGTCAACTAAAAGTAAGATTGCCTCTTTGTGTCCTAAACAAAGTCACTCTAAATTAGAGGATTTCTATTTCTGATGATCTATAAGTCATTCGACTTGTGAACACTTTCATAGGCGGTACTAACACTTCCTCACCAAAGGTCTCTAGAGCCAAGTACCATTTCGGGATGCGACCACCAATAGGAAGAGGATCCTACGTGTGGGCATCCACGAAGCGGTCGCACTCTAGACGAGGTTCTCGTGATACCCAAATCGAAAGTAGATCCGAAGTGACTATCACTAACAACCTCTCACTCCCTAAGCTGCACTCGGGCCCGGGTATAGGGTCCCACTCATAAGTGTGTGTAAAAAGTGTGTAAGTGAGGTGTGTGATGGAGGCAACCTAAAATTACCCAAGCTGCAAAACAAATGAAATATATAAAATATGGTCTTCTAACCTAAGGTTCAATATATGCATAATATTCACAACAAATATTCACAAAAGAACAATAAATAAAATAAATAACTAAATAAACAAATAAATAAATAAATAAATAAATAAATAAAAACAAGGGAAACTAAACATAGGAGTTAACTATTTAGCACAATCAATTATTTAGGCTTGACTCTCTAAAAAAAAATATCCCCAGTGGAGTCGCCAGCTGTAGCGACTGAAAAATCCGGAGGGATTTATTCGAGTTTAATGGAGCCGCCACCAATGATTTATTTATTAGGGAAAAATATTGGAAAAACCTTATTAAGGAAAATGGTCCTTGAGACCATATTAATTTGGGTTCGGGAGTCGATTATGCGTAGGGAAGGTATTAGCACCCTACAACATCCTTTCGAAAAAGGTTACCTCTAATTAATTGTGCAAAATTTATATTAACTTCTAAAAAAATATCTATTTCCCTCTTATTAAAAAAAAATAGACAAAAATTTACAATGATGAAATAATAAAAAAGGGGTTTAATAAAAGTTGTTTATTTTTGCGCTTACAGAGGAGTGGGCTCCTGCTCCTACGTATCTCAGTGCAGTGGAGAAATCAAAGGCTACGTAGTTCTTGGGTAGAAAATGATTGTGTGTTGGTTGATTTTAATAAATTTTTAATTTTTATGGTTTGCGTAGTGACCAAACCAAAAGTGGATTTGGCGTAATCACTACTAATATTTTAAGATTTTTTTTATTTAAGATTTGTGTAATGACCAAACCAAAAGAGGATTTGGAGTGGTCATTGATTTTAGGGTTTTCTAGATCGAAAAAGTTTGCGTAGTGACTAAACCGAAAGTGGATTTAGTGTTGTCACTACTAATTATTATTAGATTTTTTTTTTATCAAGATTTGATGATGACCAAACCAAAAGAAGATTTGGAGTAGTCATCGATTTTTAAGTTTTGGAGATTTTAAAAAAATATTCGCGTAGTGGCTAAACCAAAAGTAGATTTAGTGTTACCACTACTAATATTTATTATTTAAAATTAGTCAAGACAACAAAAATAACAAGTAATAACTACATCAAAAACAAGATAAGCAGATGGGGGAAGAAAAAAAAAAAGTGGGCCAAGCCCAATGTTTCATCAATAGTTTAAAAAAAACATAACAACTAAAAATCTGGAAGTTTCTAACAATTAACAGGGATGCAAAAATAAAATAAAGAAAAGCAAAAGAGAGTGCGACGGATACCTCATTCTTGGTACCAATTATTTTTTTTAGAGAGGGGGCATAAATAAAAAGGAACAGGGGTGTGAAGAAAAATAAAAATAAAAATAAAAATAAAAAGGAGCAGAACATGAAATAAGGGGGGGGGAATTAAACCTAAACACACACACACACCAACACAAAACAAAAGGAAAGAAAAGATCTGGCCATTCTTGTGAGAAAAAGAAAAAGAAGAGGCGAGAGTGAAGGAGGGGAAAGAGAGAAAGAGAGAGAGAGAGAGAGTGGTCGAGAAGGAGAAGAAGAGGAGGAACCACGAGGTTTGGGATCTGAGGGAGGATCGTCCTCCTTGGAGGTGGAGTCTTGTGTGCCAGCCATGCCCACTGACATGGCCGTGCATGGCTGGAGGGGCGTGCGAGATGTGAAGAAAACAAAGGGGGAGGGGAGAGAAAGGAGGAACAAGGGGAAGGTGAAGGAGGAAGAAGAGAAACCTTTTTTTCTTCTGCTTCTTCTGCGTTTTTTTTTTAGTTCTTCTCTTTTTTTCTCTCAATTTTCTCTCAAATTATTGTGTATAATTGGTACCAAGAATGAGATATCCAATTCTGAAATTAAGTGCAATTTTTCTTCCGTCCCCCCTCCCTGTTATCTCTTCTTGCTCTACTATTTATAAAAAAAAAAGGTTCAGTTTGTCAACTTGAGACTGCAACTTGTATGCTAAGTGTGTGCTAAAATGATGCTGAGGAGATGGTAACATGTGCAAAGTCTGAGATGATATCAATGGTTTGAAAAAAAATTGCAATCAGCCGTGACTTTAACAACGGTGCTCCTTCTTTTTTTGATTAAATTGCATTGTTTGTCAAACTTGGTTGGCAGATGAAGAAAAAGCAAGAGGCATATGGGGGACATAATGCTGTAAGACATAGTTTGTAGAGTGGCTGAGGAGATATGCAGAGGACTTTGTGAAGGGTGAAGTGTGGAAATCTGACTTTGATTTTTAGTTTTGAATTTTAGGTTTTTTTTTGTTAATAACGCTTGTAATGAACTGCAATTGGGCTAAAAATGGCCCGGCTCGGCATCTGATCTCCCATTTCGTCATACGACCTCTCCACAAATTTCGGCAAGCGACCTCAGCTCGGTACGCGACCTCTCCACAGCTTGGCACGCGATCTCAGCTCGGTACGCGACCTCCCCACAGCTCGGAGTACGACCTCTCCACAGCTCGGCAAGCGACCTCCCCACAGCTCGGCGTACGACCTCTCCACAGCTCGGCAAGCGACCTCCCCACAGCTCGGCACCCGACCTCAACTCGGTACGCGATCTCCCCACAGCTCGGCGTACGACCTCTCCACAGCTCGGCACCCGACCTCAGCTCGGTACGCGACCTCTCCACAGCTCGGCGTACGACCTCTCCACAGCTCGGCATACGACCTCAGCTCGGTACGCGACCTCCCCCAGCTCGGCGCGCGGACAAAACAAAAAAAAAATGAAAATATAAGCGGACAAAATTGAGGTATAACACCCTGAGAAATAGGGGAGTCAATGTCAGTCCCATTTCCTTTCCGTGTTGATGAAGAGGAAACAATTTTACATTGCCTTCTCACTTGCCCGCCCGCCCGTGTGCAGCAGCTATTGGAGGAATTGTGGGATCCATAATCTGCAAAATCCTGCTGCTGGGTTTGGGTATGCATGCTTGAGTGGGTTCATGAATTTGTCAATGAGTTTGGTATTTTGGCTCCCTTAGTCATGTGGAACTTGTGGTGTGTTCAAGAAACAAACATATTTTTGAAGGCATTCAAACCAACTCAATATCAGTGACGGTGGGAATTTGGAATTTTAGCACAAATGCTGGCTGCTAACAGCGCGTTTGGAATCACAAATACAGTTGCCCAAAGGTTACATGTCTTGGAAGGGTGATGCTCAAGATGCTATGGTAGTTAATATGGATGGAAGTGCTCTTTCTAATCCAGGCAAGGCAGGCTTAGATGGTTTGGTAAGGAATCATTTAGGTGAATTTCTCTTTGATTTCTATGGTAGTGTGGGCATTTCAAATATTCTTCATGCTGAAATTCAAGTTCTTTATATTGGTATCTATCAGAGTATAAATGTTTAAGCTTCTTCAAGAAGCTTCATCAGTTAGTTAAGTTGTTAAGAGTGAGTTAGTAATTGATGTTAGGAGCGGTTATTGACAGGCTGGCACATGCTGGCAGTTATTAGAACTAGCTCCTTGTATAAATAGGCAACTGATGTAACAGTGCTAAGTAACTGATTCATTCTAATCAATTCAATTCAGTTCACATATCTTCTCTGCTTTTACATTTCCTATCTCTTATATGGTATCATCGTAGCCTACGGTCCTGCGCTTCTTCTCTGCGCTTCACTAAGCTTCTTCCATGGCGGCGTCATCGCCTGATCAGTCTTCTTCCACTGTTCTGGTTGCCGTTCCACTGTTGAAATCGTCAAAATCTGGACTCACGCACTCGCTTTCGATTAAGCTTGATGAGAAAAACTTTCTCATGTGGAGTCAGCAAGTCAACGGTGTCATTACTGCGCATAACTTGCACCGCTTCGTTCTCGATCCAAAGATTCCTCTCAAATACGCTTCAGAAGCAGATCGCGTTCTTGATAAAGTCTCTGACGAATACCAGAAGTGGTTGATTCAAGATCAAACGTTATTCATATGGCTTCTTGCATCACTTTCAGATGGAATCCTTCCTCGTGTGCTCGGATGTCAACATGCTTATCAGGTTTGGGACAAAATTCATAAGCACTTTCACTCTTTATTGCGCGCTAGGGTTCGACAATTGAGATCTGAACTCAAAACTACAAAGAAGTCGTCGCGTTCAATCTCTGAATACTTGCTTCGCATAAAGGCGATTGTTGACTCGCTAATTGCCGTCGGTGACACTATCACCGATCAAGATCACATCGATGCAATTCTCGATGGTCTTCCAGAGGAGTATAATTCCTTTGTCATGATGATCTATGGACGCCTTGACTCTCCTACTGTTGAAGATCTTGAGTCGCTGTTAATGGTTCAAGAGGCTCAGTTTGAGAAGTTTCGTCAAGAATTGACCACACCTAATGCTTCTGCCAATATCGCACAGTCCACTGCAAACTCCATTAATGTTGCAAGTCAAGCCTTTGCTGAAGAAACTGCTAGTTCCTACTCTGGTAATCGAGGTGGATTTCGCGGTGGTCGTGGCGGCAGGGGACGTGGCAGGTTTCGTGGTAGAGGAGGCACTCGTGTAACTTGCCAATTGTGTGGCAAACCTGGTCATGAAGCTTTCCGTTGCTGGTATCGCTTTGATCAGGGCTTCACACCTGCTCAGTCTTCCTCTAATGTGTTTCGTTTCAACAATCCCAGACCTATGGTTCCTTCTGTACCTCAATTTGGACCACCTGCTGCTAACTTGGCCCTGCCTTATCAACAGCTTGCTACACAACAATTACCTGCTCCCACTACATTTGATGCTCAAGGCTGGTACCCTGACTCTGGAGCATCTCACCATCTCACAGCAAACCAACAAAATCTCACTCAAAGCTTTCCATTTCATGGAAATGACCAGGTTATGATGGGAAACGGCCAAGGTTTGCAAATACAGTCTATAGGTTTCTCTAAAGTCATTTCTAATTCTGCTCATAATACTAGTTTATCCTTAAATCACTTACTGCATGTTCCTCACATCACCAAAAATTTACTCTCAGTCAGCAAGTTTGCACAGGACAACAAGGTTTATTTTGAGTTTCACCCTTTTCATTGTTTTGTAAAATGTCAGGCATCTAATAAGGTGCTCCTTGAAGGCTTGCTTGGACATGATGGTTTGTACAAGTTCAAGCACTTCCAAATAGTTCCTTCACGGCTCAGTGCTTCTAGTGCTGTCAGCCATCCTGCTGCAAACTCCTTCAGTCACTCGGCTGCAGAGTCTTCTAATTTTTCTGCTTTGAATAATACTGCTGTATTGCAATCTGTTGTTTCCAATTCCTCCTTTGTAAATACTTTTTCTCAGTGGCATTTTAGGCTTGGACATGCCCACTCTACTGCTGTAAAAACCATTCTGAATCTTTGTAAAATTCCATTCCATAATAAAAGTGTTGTTGATCATTGTACTGCCTGTTGTGTTGGGAAAGCTCACAGAATTCATGCTCCTGCTTCTCTTACAGTTTACACTAAGCCCTTTGAGGTTGTACATAGTGATCTTTGGGGTCCTTCCCCTTTTCCCTCTTCTGGTGGTTACAATTACTATATAACCTTTGTTGATACTTTTACTAAATTTACTTGGATTTACTTCCTTAAACAAAAATCTGATGCAATCACAGCCTTTAAACAGTTTCTAGCATTGATTCAAAATCAATTTCACATTTCTATTAAGGCTCTTCAAACTGATTGGGGGGGAGAATTCAGGCCCTTTACTAAATACTTAAGTGATCTTGGTATCCAACATCGATTAACATGCCCACACACCTCTCATCAAAATGGCACCGTTGAAAGAAAACATCGCTAAATAGTTGAAATGGGCTTAACTATTCTGTCTCATGCTTCGATTCCTATTAAGTATTGGGACCACAGCTTCACTCAAGCTGTTTTCCTGATAAATAGACTACCAACTGTTGCCTTGTCTCAAGCCTCCTCCCCCTTTCATGCCTTGTACAATAGTATTCCTGATTATTCCATGATCAAGATCTTTGGTTGCTCATGCTTTCCCTTACTTAGGCCTTACAATAAACACAAATTGGAATTTCGGTCTGTTGAGTGTGTGTATCTTGGCTTGTCACCTCAACATAAAGGTCATAAGTGTCTAGCTTCAAATGGTAGAATCTACATTTCAAAAGATGTCAAATTTAATGAGCTGAAATTTCCTTTTCCCCACATCTTATCTTCTTCTAATTCCTCAGTGGACATGTCCAATACTCTCTTACCTGCTTCCATTCCACTTATTTCTGTCTCTCCCAACTCTGTTACTCTTGTGCATACTGGTAACTCCATTCCCTTGGCAGAACAGATTTCTTCACCTGTTCACTCTTCTTCTGCTGAATCTGTTTCACAAATTCTGCCTGCAAATTCTGTTTCTAATTCTAATACAGATAACTCTCAGTCTGAAACCAGTAATTCTGGTTCTGGTTCCTTGAGCCCTGCAGCACCCAACTATAATAATCACCCTATGCTAACTCGAGCCAAAACTGGAAACCTCAAGCCTAAAACCTTTTTGTCTTGCACTGACTCAAAGAATTTGTCTCACACTGAACCTAAGACTGTAAAACAAGCTTTGGCTGATCCTCACTGGCTTGAGGCAATGCAGGCTGAATACAAGGCTTTAATTTCTAATTAAACCTGGTCCCTTGTTCCACTGCCTACACACAGAAAAGCCATTGGCTGCCGCTGGATATTTCGGGTGAAAGAAAATGCAGATGGTTCTGTTAATAAGCTAAAGGCAAGGTTGGTTGCTAAAGGCTTCCATCAAACTCCTGGTTTTGATTTTTCAGAAACTTTCTCACCTGTCATTAAACCAGTAACTATTCGGGTTATTTTAACTCTAGCACTTACAAACAAGTGGGACATCCAACAAATAGACATCAATAATGCCTTCTTAAATGGCTTTTTACAAGAGGAAGTATACATGGTGCAGCCACCAGGCTTTGAGTCTCAAGACAAGTCCCTAGTGTGTAAACTTCACAAGTCACTCTATGGATTAAAGCAAGTCCCTCGGGCTTGGTATGATCGACTTACTTCTGCACTATTACAGTTTGGGTTTACAAAAAGCAAGTGTGATTCATCTCTTCTTGTGTATAATAACAGAGGAATCTGCATATATGTCTTGATCTATGTAGATGATATTTTGATCACTGGGTCCTCTCCTACTCTTGTTCAAGACCTCATCAAAAAACTGCATCACCAGTTTGCTTTAAAACAGCTTGGCAGGGTTGATTATTTCCTTGGAGTAGAAGTGAAACATCTATCTAATGGCTCTTTACTGCTCACTCAATCCAAGTACATTAGAGATCTTCTTCAAAAAGCAAATATGGGTGACTCCAAGGGGATTTCTTCTCCCATGATGAGCAGCTGTAGGTTAAGCAGATATGGTACAGATGTTATGGCTGATCCTACTCTCTACAGGTCTATTGTTGGGGTCTTGCAGTATGCAACTTTGACAAGGCCTGACATTGCTTTTTGTGTCAATAAAGTGTCTCAATATATGGCTCGGCCTTTGGAGTCACATTGGAAGGTGGTTAAGAGAATTTTAAGGTACCTAAAGGGTTCTTTGGATCATGGTTTGCTGCTGCAATCATCTAATCCAAGCCTGCCATTCACTCTTAGAGCTTATAGTGATGCAGATTGGGCAACAGATCAAGATGACAGGCGATCTGTTTCAGGTTCTTGCATCTTTATGGGTCCAAATCTGATTTCTTGGTGTTCCAAAAAGCAACCACTTGTTGCTAGATCAAGTACCGAAGTAGAGTACCACAGTATGGCAAACACTGCTGCTGAATTGTTGTGGATTCAGTCATTACTGCATGAGTTACATATTTCTTTTCGAACACCAACTCTGTTATGTGACAACCTTAGTGCTGTCTCTCTCACTTAAAACCCTATCCTACATGCAAGAACAAAGCACATTGAATTAGACATTCATTTTGTTAGAGAAAAGGTAATTGCTAAACAACTTTTGTCCAGCATGTTCCTGCAGCTGATCAAGTGGCAGACTCTTTTACAAAGCCGCTCTCTCCTTCTCAGTTTGAATCAATTAGAGCCAAGCTCAAGGTGTTCCCTCCTCGGCAACCTCCTTGATCTTGTGGGGGGGATATCAGAGTATAAATGTTTAAGCTTCTTCAAGAAGCTTCATCAGTTAGTTAAGTTGTTAAGAGTGAGTTAGTAATTGATGTTAGGAGCGGTTATTGACAGGCTGGCACATGCTGGCAGTTATTAGAACTAGCTCCTTGTATAAATAGGCAACTGATGTAACAGTGCTAAGTAACTGATTCATTCTAATCAATTCAATTCAGTTCACATATCTTCTCTGCTTTTACATTTCCTATCTCTTATAAAGCTTGGTTGGAAAGCGGGGTATAGGAAAGTGGTTTTCTACTCGGATTCACTTCATACAATCCAGTTGATCCATGGAATACTCACCCATTTCATCAATATGCAAACTAGTTGGAGCTCATTAGATCCTTCATGAATGAAAGTTGGACCTTTTCCCTTCACCATACTCAGCGCAAAGGGAATAGCTCTGTAGATATCCTCGCAGACTTGAGAGCCAGTTGCTGTGAGCACTACGTCAGAATATGCAATAAACGATGCCTTTTTTAATAACGTTTCCCATTAAACGCTACCGAAAAATAGGCGAAAAGACTTTTACTAGTACTTCCTTAAAACAACATTATCTACTCTTAACCTATGATAACGCTTCTTTAAGGAAGTGCTAGTAAAAGTTGACTGTTTGGAATAGATAGCGCTTTTTTGGGAAAGCGCTAGCTATTCGTAACTTACGATAATGTTTTCTCAAGGAAGAGGTAATCATTCCCTTTCCCTAGAATTTAATTTGTTTACTGATCTTACGCATTTTCTCTTCACTCTCGCACTCTCTCATTCTGAACTTCAACAGCTCTTTGAATGCCGTCATCTTTCTTGGCAACCAGTGTTTCATCGTTCTGAACTTCAACAGCTCTCTCGAGCCTCTTGTAAGGGTGCACAAACCTCTTCCTAATATGATGTCAGCCCCGTTGATACTTTAGGAGGGTCCTTTGTTAGTACTTATTGTTATAGCTGTCAATTCGGGCTGGCCCGGCCCATTCGGACCAAAGACAATTTCGGGCTGGGCTGGGTTGGGCCAAAATTAATTCGGGCCCCTATTTTACTAGCCCAACCCAGCCCTATGCGGGCTACGGGCTAAATGGGCTGGCCCATGGGCCAAGAACTTGTGCTCAACAGAATTAATTTTGAACATTTATATTTAATTGTGCTCGATAAAACGGCCGATCTCGCCTCTCGTGCTCTTGCAGAGAAACGTTAAACCATAGCTTCCAATTCCATGCGTGAATGAAATGTGCAGCCTCTGTTCTTGTCAAAAAGAAATGTGTCACCTCTATTGAATCAAAAGAATTTAGAGCCAAGACATTTTGTACAGATCGTTTTTGCGTATCTTTGTGATTTTTATTAAAAATTCAAAATATTGAGGAAAAAAAATAACATTGATATGTTAATACAGTTTAACAGCTATATAGAATCCATGAATAAATAATTTCACACATAATGGGCCAGTCTGTTCATAATCTTCGGTTCACGTAACAAAATTAAAAAATATAATCAGAAAAAAATTCAAAAGTAATTCGGGCCAACGGGTTGGCCCAACCCATCACGGGACAACCCATGATGGGCCAATAAATTTTCGGGTCAGACTGGGCTGGGCTAGAATTTTCGGGCTAAGGTTTTACTGGCCCATCCCACCTTTTTTATCGGGCGGGCTGGGCCAGCCCGTCGGGGTGGGCTTATTTTGACAGCTCTACTTATTGTTATCTTGCTGTTTTCTTTTGTTTCTTTTACTTATGTAAAAAAATCAGTTTTATAAAATCAAAATTGTTCATAATCAATTTCATAAATGTTTATCCAAATTCGCACTACATACGAACCAACTCCGCTCACATGATTTAAATAAGCGAATGATATTTGTGTAGTTTACTATGGACAAAGCTGCAAGGGGCTATAGAAAGGACATATGTATATTTTAACATGCTACTTATATATGGGTTACCTTTTTTTTATATGAACTTATATGTGTTACATTTAACTATGATGTTCTTCAAAATCATATTCAATATATGTAAATTTTAAAATTTTCTAAAATTATTACATATATCCATATTTGCGTTTTCATTGTAAAAAATATGATTGTTCAAGTGGATTGTTTTGGAAAAAAAAATGGCTAAATTGTAAACCCAAAATAAGGACTCTCATACATTAAGGACTCTTTACACATAGAAAAAACTTTCGAAATCCATGCCAAATTTCATAAATGTTTCATTTGTCTATGAAACCATAACAAATTATCATTTTTATGACAATTATATATAGTTTTGTTATTAAATCAATTCAATAATATTTTTTCTCAATTAAGAATTCAATAAAACGAAATTTTTGTTTTCTTTAATTAATACTTAGATTTTTCAATTAAACGCTCCATACAAGAAATAACTATAAATAATTGTTAATATATTAAATACTTTTACCTTTCAAAAAAAAATTAAATACTTTTAATATCTGTATTTTTATGTAAATTACTTTCATCATTATTAAAATTATTTATCAATTAAATTAATGTTTAAATATCTTTTTTTTTACTCAATGGATGTGCCCCAGTTAGTTGCACACGCCGGAGTTTGTGGGGGAGGACAGCGTTTCAGGGAGAAACATTTCCCGTGACTAATCACTCGAGTGGATATTAATCTCATAACGGGTCCAAAAGACTTAAGCTTGTGGGGATACTCCATCGCCCCACTAGGGAGCCCCTAACCTAATTATAGTGTGTTCCTACCCAAAAAAAAAAAAATTTTATAATTTTTTTAGTAAAGTCCTATTTTAGTCCCTGACAAAAATTACGAGACCCGTTTTTGTCTTTGACCAAAAATAAGTCCAAAAATAGTCCCTGATATTTTCAAAATAGGACCATGTTCAGGGCCGGCTAGTGGGCTGTGCAAGCAGTGCAATAGCACAGGGCCCTAAATTTTGGCCCAAATTTGAGGGCCCCAAATTTTTTGTTATATATATAATATTGCGTGATATATGTCACGAATCCTTGTGCGGCGCAGCGGTAGTTTCGTCTTTAGCAGCCCTTGCAACCGGTGTTCGAGTCCAGTGCATGACTTTTTTGCGTGGGAAATATATTTTTGTGCCAAAAATCAATGAAAATAATACCTGAGCGAGATTCGAACCCCGCTCCAGCAAATAAAACTAGGCACTCAAGCCACTGCACCACCTTAGATTTGCTGTAATATTTGTGAAATACTTATATATATATATATATCCTCAACTTTTAAGGGCCCAATTTTTAAGATTAAAACAGGGCCTCCAAAATGATTAATACGGCTCTGACCATGTTAGTCCCTTCATTAGTCTCCTTCCAAATTCGTCACTTAACGTACTGACGTGTCACGTTAAATGCTCATGTGGTCACGTTAACCTTATACACGGTGACAAAACAAGAACATGTGTCTTATTTTTTTTTTCTGCAAATTCGGTTTTGGATGTTTTAGTCCCTCTACCCCATTGTTACCAGAATCGAGTTCTTCTTCTTCTTCTTCTTCCTCCCTAAACCCTAATCTGATTTGAAGTTGATTCATGCAGATGCACCATTGGTCTTAAACTGAACCAAAATTTTCATTAACATCAAAACATCAAATTACAACCCAGCATCAAAACTTCAAATTACAACCCAACATTAACATAAAATCCAACATACAAGCAAAACTAAATACTAATACATTGGTTGCTAATTTTTTGCTTAATTCGAAATACAAAGAGTTAAAACCACAAATTTTTTGCTTAACACCAAAACATCAAATTTTTTACCATATTTGAAGCTGAAATAAAACATTTCATCATCTATATTTTAAGCTGAAATGCTTGTTTTTTGATGGTTGTCGTATAAAATATTGTAAGGAATCAAACATTTTTTGAAAAGAAACCAAATCAAGCTTTCCACTTTCTTTTTGCACACGAGAAGATTGAGAAGATTGGGTATTTATTGTAGCAAAGATGTTCAAATCAGATTAGGGTTTAGGGAAGAAGAAGAAAAAAAAAAAGAACTCGGTTCTGATAACAATGGGGTAGAGGGACTATTATGTCCCAAATCGGATTTGCAGAAAAAAAATAAAACATTTGTTCTTATTTTACCACCGTGTACAGGGTTAACGTGACCACATGAGCATTTAACATGACATGTCGGCATATTAAGTGACGGATTTGAAATGAGACTAACGGAGGGCTAAAGTGGTCCTGTTTTAAAAATATCAGAGACTATTTCTAGAAATATTTTTTGTCAAGGACGAAAATGGGTTGCGCAATTTTTATCAGGGACTAAAATGAGACTTTACTCTAATTTTATTTTCGTATTTTACAAAGGTAATGATACTGAACGAGAAACCGAACGTGCATCTTTCTTGAAAGGAGGCAACCCTTGAGTATGGATGGAGACTATTGTTTGGACAAAGCCATCGTCGGAAGCAAATTTTGGTATAGTGATAATAGAACTCGAACATTGAAAGAGAGAATTTAATAACATCTCATCATCTAATGCACATGACACCATCACGTTGATGATTTTCACTATGCTATGTAGTTCTTTTCTTACCATGCTCATATCGTTATATTTCACCAGCTCAGTCAACATCTTTGTCACGACACAAATTATTTTGCAAACGAGCTTGTATACATATTATGTTACTCACCAGAGTCTAGATTGGGTTATTCAACTAATGCTTTAGTTAGAAAAACTAACAGTTAATCAATTATAAATACTACTACATCATCAGCTACAATTACTTAAAACTATTTATTAACTACTCTCCTTTAATCCCCTTCAAGAATTTGTGCACTTGAAGCATGGTAGGTCTGTTTGCAGGATTATCAGATAGGCAAACACAAGCAATCTGCAGCATTCGAAGCATCATCTGCTTTGAATCCGCGTCGAGAACCGTTGGATCAAGAACATCAGCAGCCTGCCCCTTCTTGATCTTCTGACCAACCCATCCAACCAAATTCCCACCCTCAATCTCTTTGAAATCCGGTCCAGTTGGCTCTTTTCCGGTCACCAGTTCAAGTAAAATGACGCCAAAACTGTAGACATCTCCTCTTGTTGTGGATCTCCCACTCTGGCCATACTCTGGTGGAATGTAACCAAATGTTCCAGCAATATCAGTGGTGATATGAGTCTCACAGGCACTGATCAGTCTTGCTAGTCCAAAATCTGCAACCTTTGGCTCAAAATCTTCATTCAGTAAAATGTTGCTAGCTTTAACGTCCCTGTGAATGATGTGAGGTATGAAACCATGATGAAGGAAAGCTAATCCTCTAGCTGCACCAGTTGCAATTTTGTATCTTTTGTTCCAGTCAAGGATTTCAAGGCCTCCTGTCCTATTTCTCAACCAAAGATCTAAGCTCCCATTTACCATGTATTCATAGACAAGGAGTTTCTCCTCACCCAGTGAGCAATATCCAAGCAATGCAACAAGATTTTGATGCTTCACCTTGCCTAAGGTTTCCATTTCAGCCATGAACTCACGGTGACCCTGCGTTTTAGCTTCGCTAAGCTTCTTCACAGCAACTGTTCTTCCATTTGGTAATGTGGCCTTGTACACGGTTCCAAAACCTCCATCCCCAATTATATTTGTCTTGCTGAAGTTGTCAGTAGCTTCAAGGATGTCGACCAAAGTTAATTTTAGAAGAGGCTGCTCAAACATTGCTACATTGATACTCAAAGGTTCCTTTGATCTGCTACTGCTCAAGAAATAAAGATTTTGGTCAACGTAACTGTTTAGCTTGCGATCCTCGAGCTCCTCAGGATCATTTTGCCTCCTGGCAAACCATCTATGTAGAACAAAAGCAATGCTTAGTGTTATGAATATGACTATGATGGCAATTCCAGCAAGCCTCCATGCATTAAACAATGGATATCTACTGATGCTTTTGACCTGACAAATTGTACCCAACATCTGGCCACAGAGATTTCTGTTCCCCACAAATCTTACTCTGGATAGGTTTTGGCAAATACCACTTCTTGGTATAGGCCCTTCCAATCTGTTTTGAGACAAATCTAGGTAATTCAAATTAACTAGGCTGCATAACTTCTCTGGAATCTTTCCAGATAACTGATTACCTGAAACATCAAAATACTCCAGTTGCATTAGATTCCCAAGGTCTAAAGGAATGTCTCCGGTCAACATATTTCGATGAAGATCCAAAATTGTCAAGTAGGAAAGATTTCCCAAAGACCATGGCAAGTTCCCATTGAAGCGATTGTCACTTAAATTCATTGTCTCAATCCTCCATGTCATGGAGGTTGAGAAAAGCTCCCCTACTTGGCCAGAAAGCTTGTTCTTCTGCACGTAAAGCCCAACGAGGCTTTGCACACCAGACAGCGCAGATGGAAGCTCCCCACTGAGCTCATTATAGCTCAAGTCCAAGTGAGTCAACTCCTTCATGTTCCCAAAACTAATTGGAATTGGACCAGACAGCTTATTTCCTGTCAAATTCAGCTTCACCAAACCACCCAGCTTTCCAAAACTTCCAGGGATGGTACCTGAGAGTTGATTTTCTCCCAGATATAAACCCTGGAGTTTGACGGCATCTCCAAGCTCTGGTGGAATGGAACCAGACAACAAGTTGCCAGACAAATCCAAAGTTGTTAGATTTGTCAAGCGCGAGAGTGATCTCGGAATGCTCCCAGAAAGCATGTTGTTGCTGAGCAATAGATCCACAACCACTACACAGCTCCCCAGTTCATCAGGTATGGTGCCAGACAGTCTATTGTGAGAAAGATCAAACACACCAAGGTGTTGAACAAAACTCAAATCAGGGATGGTGAGTTGTCGGAAATACGAAGATTTCTTGGAAGGAATAGATCCAGATAGATTGTTGTAAGAAAGAACCAGGCACTGTAATTCGCTTAGATCCACCAATTTCTCAGGAATAGACCCATTGAGTTGATTGTTTCCCAGGTCCAATGTAGTAAGGGAAATGCAATCACCAAGCTCAGTTGGAATATTTCCTTCAAGCATATTTCCATTCAAATTAAAAACTGAAAGACTTGAAAGACTTCCAATTTCTTTAGGTATAGTACCTGTAAGCAGATTATTACTAAGAACAAGCCTCTGTAGAATAACAGCATTCCCAATCTCCACAGGAAGAGAACCTTCCAAGCGGTTATTGGCAGCAGAGAATTCCATCAGTGTTGATAAATTCCACAGACTAGAAGGTATTTTTCCACTAAAATTGTTTGAGTCCAAGTCCAGCACCATCAAGGGAAGCTCCGAAAGGTACTGTGGTATGGGACCAACAATCTGATTGTTCATCAAAACCAACTGTGTAAGGTTCTTACACTTGACAAAAGCCTTCTCAATTGTACCACTAAGGAAATTGTCATCAAGATCAATCTCCAAAAGTGAGGCAGCATTACATAGCTCCTCAGGTATGGGACCTGTCAACAAGTTGCTGCTCAAACTGAGGTGATCCATCACAGAGCAATTCCCAAGATCAGGTGGAATCACCCCAGAAAAACGGTTAGCAGAAAGCAAGATAGAATCAACATTAGTCCACTTTCCAAGCCAAGAAGGCAAAGGTCCATGAAGCTGATTCCTTTCAGCTGAAAAGGTTTTTATAGGGAGATGAGAAAGCTCCTCAGGAAGTGACCCAGAAAGTGAATTGAAAGAAACCATCACAGACTTCAGTTTTTTACAATTTCCCAGCTCAGCTGGGACTGACCCATTAAGTTGAGCAAAAACAAGGTTCAAAATTTTCAAATTCTGTAACTTCCCAATAAACTTTGGGATTGAACACCTCAAGGGGTTATAAGAAATGTCAAGCTTGGTCAACGATTTGAGCTTTGACATTTCCTCAGGAAATGGACCTTCAATCAAACAAGAAGGTGCATACAATACTTCAAGCTTTGAAAGCTCCCCAATTTCCTTAGGCAATGTACCTGACAACTTGTTGATCCCCACGTAAAGGGCAGAGAGGTTCTTCCAGTTCCCGATTTCCCGCGGCAGTTCACCGGAAAACGAGTTGTTCGAGATATCAAGAGAAATCAACGACGGTGTTCCGGTGAAGAGAGTTGTGGGAAGAGAACCTGAGAAAAGGTTGTTGCTAAGGTCCATGAACTGGAGCCGGGTCAAGTTTCCGATGGTTTCCGGTATGTTTCCGTCGAGGGCATTGCCGGAGAGGTCGAGTGTGCGGAGTTTGGTCAAAAGCCCTAGCGCCGGTGGGATTTTTCCGGTGAACGAGTTGGAACCGAGTCTGAGAGTTTCCAGCTGAAGCAACCCGCCGAGTTGGTCGGGGATTTCGCCGGAAAACTGGTTGTCCTCGAGGTTGAGAACGGTGAGGGATGACAGAGAGGAGAGAGACAGAGAGAGTGTGCCTCTGAGGTAGTGAGAGGGAAGAGAGAGCGAGGTGACTCGGCCGAGTTGACATGTTACGCCAACCCAGTTGCAGTGCGGGGCTGCGGAGTGCCACGAAGCAAGAACGTGAGCATTCTGGAGACCCCCTTTGAAGGAAAGGAGGGAAATTTGTTCTGGGTTTTGTTCACTGTGGTCTGCAATGGCGCAAAAGAGGTGGAACACGACGAGGTACGAGAGTACCAGGTTGAAGGGAACAGCCATGGAAGAGAGAGAGAAAGAAAGAGAAGAGTGTGGTGTATTTTGTTTTATGTTAGAAGAATTTGGGGAAGGTGGTTGAGCATGCAAATGCCATTGAAGAAAATGGGTGGTGTAGTAGAGGAATGGCATGTAGTAATGTTGCCATTGACATGAAATGAAAGGAAGGACTCTGGTGAAGAGAGAGAAAAAGTGGAGTGCCAAAAGAAGAAGGATGTGTCAGAGAGCAGCACGCATCGCACGTGATTTCAACCTTCATAACGGCAAATACACCCCCTTTCTTTCAATCCAACTTCCTACCCCCAATACCCCTCCACATAATTTTATTATAACAACAACTTTCCTAGTTAGTTAATAATCTGTTGTTATATTAGAAACTTATCTACATCATTTTATTTGTGATCGTGCATAACTGACTTACTTTTGTATTGCTTTAGATGAATCGAATTTAAAAAGTTAATTAATTATTCATACATATATCTCATTCTTGAGTTTTTTTTTAATTTTTAAAAAAAATGAGTTACAATAGCAAACGGAATCTAAGTTTTTGTTTTTTTTTTAGTTTCATATAATTATGGTTCATCTATTATTATCTTTTGAGAATTATTTTTCCACCGAAAATTACAATTTATTTCCTTTAAAATGAGGGGATGTATTTTCTAAAAAAATATAACCATTAAAATATATATTATATTTAGTTATTTACTATATAATAAATAAAGTTGCATGAACATGTGTCAAATTCATAAGAAATATTTTGTGTCTGATTTACACCCAATTCAATTTCATATAACCAGTTGCTACAGTTCTACGTATAAAATAACAATTTTCTTTTGTGAACAGGTGCAGCGAGACAGTTACACGATATATTCCTTGAGACAGTTTGTGATAAATTTGATATATTTTCAGTAGAGAACACGACATACATAACATAAAAGAATGAGTTATGTCGCAAATTTTTTCTGCGCAAGCTCATTTTTCCACCAGGCTCTTCTTCTATTATTCTATATTGAACATTTTTTTTCAGTTCAAAACTAAATATTTGAGGTCACATGTTTGTGCAAGTGCTTCTAATTTCCCACCGAAACAACTTCCAAGTCCTAAACTTGCCATACGCATGCTCAAAGCCCACGTCTCTAAAATCAATGATTGGGATAGTAAAAAATATTATTTAAAATTTGACTATTAATTTTTAATAATGATTATAGATCTACGTTTTATTTTCCAAAATGTTTACTCACCACATCGAACTCATGGCAGAGTTTCAAGATTCAACTCATCAACTGTACTGTACCCTCCATTGTTTGATTTTATTTTCCTAATTTAGCAAAGCTACTGGCTAAGCTTCTTCAGAAAACGTGGGTTTGGTCCATCTCTTTTTCATTGATTTGGGGAAGCTTGTCCCTTCTCTCATCGGTTTCCTGTGTTCTTCCCCCTTATTTTTTCTAGTAAACAAATTTATTAGTAAATTAGATTTAGAATAGCTGTAGGACTAGCTAGGCAATTGTGGGATTAGCACATTGCACGGCTATAGTTACATTCCTCATAGAAAGCCCACATATTAAGATTCGATCTTTTCTTTAAATTAAATTATGGTCTGCTTTCTTTAATCTTCTTTGCTTTGGCATCGAATAGAGAAAAGGGTTGATGCACTCTTTTTGTTTGTTTCCACCTCTGCATGGCATATCAGTCAACATTATTTAATTTTTTTCTTCTTTTTTCTGACTTTTTTTTATAGCTTCCTTTAACATGGATTTTCATAACAATAATGTTTTTTTGAACACAAAAAATGACACAGACACAATACACATACGGTCCGTACTATACGGACTGTATATCCATATTGTACAGACATACGGTCCGTATAGTACGGACACTTTTTTTTTTCAAAAAACATATACCCGCACGGGTATATAAATTGTGTCCATTTTTTTTTTCAAAAAATATATACCCACGCGGGTATATAAATTGTGTCTATTGTTGTGTCCATTGCTTTGTTCAATTAACAGCACTGTTTTCATAAAGTAGTGTAATGTAACTTACCTGATAATATTCTTATTTTGTATTTTGAATAAAATATAAAAAACTACTACCTCCCGTTCCTATTATAGGAAAATTTTTGCTATATTTTTTTGTCTTAATTATAAGAAAAATAAATTCATTTCAATATGTATTAATCGTTAGAATTTCTTTTATACCTCTATTAAATGTGAGATATATGTTTATTAGAAACTCAAATGGTGTGTATAAAACATCTAATGCTTGGGGTATATTTCGGATAAAATATTAATTTATAATATTAAATAATCTTTCTTAATTTTTGTTATTTTTTTCTTTTTATATTAGAGGTGTGATAATAATACGACCCAATGGTAAGTATGTTCTATTGACTTTTTTGAAAAATATCTGAAAAGTCATTATTGTTTAGCGAATGTTTTTTACAAATACTTTTAATTGTATTTCTGTAAAATACTTCAAGAAAATTACGTCATTGATAGTATGCAGTAACTCAGTAAAAAAATTTCTGCGTATTGCACATACTAGTACTTTCCATACGATTTAATTATTACATAAATTATCTCATGGAGGCCAAAATAAAGGGGCTGTTGTAATAAAAGTACGTCGGAAATGGTTGATATGATAATTAGTGAATAAAGCCCTGGAGAGTGATTAAGGTTGGGATTTGGGTTGCTTTTAGGCATTTTTTGTTGGGGGCTTGGGGTTCGGGTTTGGGATGTGGGCTAGGGATGACAACGGGGCGGGGCAGTACCGAGGAGTGCTTCCCCGCTCCCCGCCCCGCCTCCCAGATTTTTCCCCGTCCCCGTCCCCGATCTCCGTCATGGGGAGTTTTTCTCCCTTATCCCCGTCCCCACGGATCCCCGTAGATCTCCACGGGGATCCCGAAAATTTAAAAAAATAAAAAAAGCACTGAAATTCAATAAAATTGAAAAAAAATAAAATATAAAAGTATGAAAAAGTTTCAAAATTACAATATCAAAATCAATTTTCCATGTCTTATCCAACATGTGAAGTCATTATGATCATGATTTGTGAATTTGATGAGTGATGACCTTTCTTTTGTTTTATTTTACTAAAACCATTATAGTTTTTAAAAACTAAAAAAAGACATAGACCAAAAAACCAATCATTATAATACATATATATGTATTTTTTAGGGATAGTTATGTAATATGTTCGGGGCAGGGACCCCACGGGGCGGGGGGTGTGATCTCGTCCCCATCCCCGAATCGATTGCAGGGGGATTTTCTCCCCCGTCCCCGTCCCCACGGGGAAAAATTTCCCGCCCACAGGGCCCCGAATGGGGTAGTCCCCGAGGGGATCCCCACACACAGGTAAAAAATTGTCATCCCTAGAGGTGGCGTGGGGTTGTTTTCGTCATTATGGAATCAATTGACTTTTTTGGTGTAGGAATAGTGATTTGAAGGGGACGGGGGTGCGTGACCCATGACATTAGAGTGATTGGGGTATCAAACCCAAATAGTGTTTGTCTCAGGCTGAGCTGTCTCTTCCCCGGAAGCATGCCGAGTTTGGGAATATTTTGGAACCTGCTAACCTCAACCGCTATTACTCCTTTCATCCCAAAATAATAAGGGTGTTCATAAACCGATCCAATTCAATTTAAATTACGGTTATTAAACCGAAAAATTACAAACCGAATTAATCGCAAACCGAAAAAACCAAAAATCGCAAAAAATCAAAATTTTGGATTGGATTGGATCGGTTTTCAGATCCTTCTAAGGAACCAATCCAATCCAAACAGATCCAAAGTATTATTACATAACATAATATTATACTTATAATTACCTTATTTTTAATATATTTTCTCACACATTATAAAATTTAATTTTTTTAAATTAATCATGTATATTTTTATATAATATAGAATATTTTACTTTTTTTAATATACATTTTTTTGGTTACATTTTTAAGCTTGCAAATAAATTATTTATTCTTATTTTTATAATTTTAAACATATTTTTTTTAATTTGTGGATCTACTCCCCTCTTTCTCATTTTATAATTCTCGTTCACATTAATACAATAATGCGTGATATATTAATACAAAAAAATAATGCGTGATATGGTCGTACCGCAAGCATTCCTAGGGTCAACGATTCCTTTTGATTATTTCATAGTTTCGTTTATAAGAAGCAAAAAAAAGTTGAGTCGTTATTGCCCTATTGTTGGCTACTGCAATACCATTAGTTTAATGTTATGAAATGCAAGTTATCGTTATTGTCGTAATTTCACCATTTGGAAAAATATAAACCAGGAGATTAGATTATAAATGAGAAACCGAAATCCAATCCAATCCAAACCAAAGTAAATCGGATCGGATCGGATTTGATTTTAAAACCAAACCGATTGGATGATTAGAGTAAAAACCGAAAGGATTGGATCAGATGGTTTTTTCCCTTAAAACCGATCCAATCCAATCCGCGAACACCCTTACAAAATACTACCTCATTCCCTTATTATAAGGCTCTTTTGGCTAATGCACACAAATTAAGGAAATGATTGTTTATAATAAATTTGTCAACAATGTGTATTCTTTTTCCAAAATTACCCCTCAATAAATTTTTCACTTAACTAAAACATTGTATTCTCTTTCCACTCAATTGGGGGTATTTTTTGTAAAAAAATAATTAATGCACCTAGAAAGTTAGAAAATAGCTTATATTATGGGATAAGAAAAATTCTCAAAAAGGTCTTACATTAAGGATTAAGGGACTGAGGTAGTATAAGAATTTATTTCCAATTTTACTTGTCCCAATTTATAAGACATTTTTCAATTTCCAATGCTATTTTAATAATTCTTTTAGTTAAACTTTTCATTGAAAAGAGTGTAATTAATACTCTCAATAATTCTAATGACATTTGGAGTAAACAACACAAAAGTTGTATAAATTCAATGCAAATAGTACTTTTAACTACTTTTCTTAAGAAGCGTGATATGATTAACGAGTTTTTATATTTTGGTACAGAGGGAGTACCATTTTATTCTTCCATATGTCCTTTACTATTACTCCCTCCGAGTCCCTCGGTTCCATAAGACAGTAACGAGTGTCGTATTTGAAAAAAAATAAATCTCAAAGTAAGTGTTATTTTATATTTTTAATATAATATTAATTATTGTTTTCCATTTTTATCCTTAAATTAATAATTTATGCATCACTCACAAGTCATTATATTTTACTGAGTATTTATGATAATGGTTAATAATCGACCGTTAATAAAAATAAATATTTAAAATTGTTACATTTCTTATTTATTTATACTTTTTTCTTAATCGTGTGACAAAATTTAAGAATAAAATTATTACGGGACTGAGCGAGTATTATTCAAGGCTTCGTTGCCCCGTCACTCGTGTTAGGCTTCAAAGAAATGGATTAGGACAAAATGAATTTAAAAATAGATATTTTTCTTTTTTGCTGGTCTTAATACAGATTGTTAGTGGGGGAGGGGGAAGCTAGAGGGGAGGAAAAGTATAGCGGTATGAGTTTGAATCCTATTCTTAAAATCTACACAACTCTTACGTATGATTTACATTATACTGTGTTCTCTGGACATTAGATATTTTTCTTTGAATAAGAAAAAAACTAAAAGATAAAGAAACTTAGAAACGTCGGTAGGTCTCAATATAATATTTTCTTTTAAATATGTATACAAAACATTTACTATAAATATATTTTTTTATTTATTTTTATTTTTCTTTCTAGACGACTAAAGATTCATAGCCTTCATTTGTTTTAAATAAATTATTAATTAAAAGAGAGAGTCATAGCAATATAAGGTCTATTTGTTAGGTGGTGAATTCTTTACTCCTAATAGTATTAATTGACAAACCCTTGAACCTCTTTCATATTCTTTCCTTAAGAGAAAATATTCACAATTAATAATATTTTTAGAGGTTTAAAATAAAGAATATTATTATTTAAAAATAAATACTTTACAACCTTTTTTTGACAAAGACTTTACTAACCTTTATGGGGAGGGATTAAAATACTATAAGAGTAACTCCTGTCTGAGTTACCTTAATAACTCTTTGTAAACATCAAATTTATAAGAGTAACTCCTGTCTGAGTTACCTTAATAACTCTTTGTAAACATCAAATTTCATCAATCAAACGTTGAATATCGTCATATTATATTATGATCATACATGCCAAATTTTAGATAAATTGGACATCTATAGTTATGTAATCATATAGTCGACATTTTACTTGTATTTCTAAACGTATAGTATACGTTGAATTAAAATTATTTGATGAAGTATCAAATATATTTTAAATTTTATGGAGTTTTATATAGTTGATTTATTCAATAAGAACTTCTAATTTGACGGTTCGATTGATGAAATTTGATGTCTACAAAGAGTTATTAAGCGGAGTAACTTTGACAAGAGTTACTCCTAAAGTAACTTGATCCTTCCCCATTCTCCATATGTTCAATTTTTTTCCTCTCAAATCTCTGTTTCTTATATACTAGAAACTCATGTTTTACTCGTTGTTATTAGTTCTCTATTGCAAATTATGGTCTTAATTTGATGCTATGATCTTCAATGCTATATACTTGAGCTCAAATTTATGCCATCATGAGAAAAATGGATATGGAAAGTTGTCATGATTTCTTTGCCATCTGTTAGTTAGACTGGAAATTAGCTCAAATCTGCCATGTTGCTATGGTTTTTGTTCTGAACAGAACTTCAGAGGATGACCGGAGGGAAGCGGTGCGGTTGTGCTCGCGACGGAGGACGACGGCGGGTTGGGTGGTGTACCTGCAAACACTCCGACGCTCAAGTCAGTGTGTGTCGAGGTGAGTAAGAGGTGGTAGAAAGATGATTACCTCGGCCAGATTCGGCGGTCTTCTTTAAATATGAGTCGAGGACGGTTCATCGTCGATGTGTAACCGTCCGTGAAACCGGAAGTCGGCATTAAATCCCATTAATGCACAAAGCCGTTGGGTCGGCCACGTTGAGGAAGGCGGAGAGGCGCAGCGGACGGCGTGGCATTGAGGGAAGCCGTTGGGCTGTGAATGTTGGATCTCGGATTGGGCCTCGGCCGGTCGGAACGATTACCCAGTCGCTAGCTCGAATGTCGAGGTGGTGACTTCTTGGCGAGACCGTTGATGCCGGCGTTCGGCGTCCTTGTTAAATGAGGCGCAAGTGTCGTCATGTCGTGCTTGTTCATTAGTTCGTTCGGGACCTTCGTGTTCCACGTCTGGCGAGGCGATTCGACCACGAGGCTTGATGTGCTTATGCAAGACACAAGGCTTTATCATGAGTTCGTGAGCGTGGTCTCGGCATGAGGTCGACAAGGCTTTATCATGAGCTCGTGTGCAGCGGTCTCGACGAGGTCGATCTCTTCATCGGTAGCTCGTGCGCGGTCTCGCGCAGTCGATCTCTTCATCGGTGCTTGTGCCAGCGCACGAGGCTTTATCTGGCTTCGTGCACGCGGTCTCGTGACGCAGGTCGATTCATCAGTGCTTGTGCCCAGCGCGCAAGGCTTTTATCCCGAGCTGCGTGCGCGGTCTCGACGCAGGTCGATCGATTCATCAGTGCTTGCGCCAGCGCACAAGGCTTTATCACGAGCTCGTGCCGCGCGGTCTCGACGAGGTCGATTCATCAGGTGCTTGTGCCCAGCGCCGCAAGGCTTTATCCCGAGCTCGTGCGCGGTCTCCGACGCAGGTCGATCGATTCATCGGTGCTTGCGCTAACGCGACAAGGATTTATCACGAGGCCTGCGGCGCGGTCGCGACGAGGTCGCCAGGTGCTTGCGCCTAACGCGCAAGGCTTTATCACGAGCTCGTGCACGCGGTCTCATCGATTCATCGGTGCTTGCGCTAACGCCGCAAGGCTTTATCACGAGGCTGCGTGCGCGGTCTCGACGAGGTCGATCGATTCATCAGTGCTTGCGCTAGCGCAAGGCTTTATCACGAGCTCGTGGCACGCGGTCTCGACGAGGTCGATTCATCAGTGCTTGTGCCCAGCGCACAAGGCTTTATCCCGAGCTCTGCGGCGGTCTCCGACGCAGTCGATCGATTCATCAGGTGCTTGCGCCAACGCACAAGGCTTTATCACGAGCTCGTGCGCGCGGTCTTGGCACGAGGTCGTCAGGTGCTTGCGCCAACGCGCAAGGCTTTATCACGAGCTCGTGCACGCGGTCTCATCGATTCATCAGGTGCTTGTGCCAACGCACAAGGCTTTATCACGAGCTCGTGCGCGCGGTCTCGGCACGAGGTCGTCAGGTGCTTGCGCCAACGCGCAAGGCTTTATCACGAGCTCTCGTGCACGCGGTCTCGGCACGAGGTCGATTCATCAGGTGCTTGTGCCAACGCACAAGGCTTTATCCCGAGCTCGTGCGCGCGGTCTCGGCACGAGGTCGATCGATTCATCAGGTGCTTGCGCCAACGCACAAGGCTTTATCACGAGCTCTCGTGCACGCGGTCTCGGCACGAGGTCGATTCATCAGGTGCTTGTGCCAACGCACAAGGCTTTATCCCGAGCTCGTGCGCGCGGTCTCGGCACGAGGTCGATCGATTCATCAGGTGCTTGCGCCAACGCACAAGGCTTTATCACGAGCTCGTGCGCGTGGTCTTGGCACGAGGTCGTCAGGTGCTTGCGCCAACGCGCAAGGCTTTATCCCGAACTCGTGCGCGCGGTCTCGGCACGAGGTCGATCTCAGGTGCTTGTGCCAACGCACAAGGCTTTTATCACGAGCTCGTGCAAGCGGTCTCGGCGCAAGGTCGATCTCTACATCAGATGCTCGTGCCAATGCACAAGGCTTTGATAATAAATAAATGCTGGTTGCGTATTTCTCCAATCATACTTCATTGCTTCACATTTATGTGTTTAGGATACATTTGTTTCAACTATAATATTTCTTCATCTTTGCTGCGTTCCAAGTTCTTGGAATTTCTTTGTCCTTGCGATGTCTCGAGGGTGTAGCGCGGTACTGTCTTTGCGACAGTGCATGCGGGCCTTCCCAATTGGGTGCAAGTTTCCCTTGTGTGGCGTTCTTCAGGCCAACATCAGCTCGTCGAAGAACTAAGTCTCCAGGCATGAATACCCTAGGGACAACACCCGGTTGTATCTTGCTGCCATTTTCTGTTTTACTGCGACCTCGCTGAGTGCTGCAAGCTCCCTGCATTCGTCAAGGAGGTCGAGTTCTTCTCGTATACTCTGACAGTTGTCAATGCTACTCTGGGGATGCGAGGTTCTCCAACTAAGTTCCCCAATCTCGAGAGGAATGATGGCCTCTGTCCCATATGTGAGACGAAAAGGAGATTCCCCTGTAGTCGAATGTGGAGTAGTTCGATACGCCCAGAGTACTCGGGGAAGCTCTTCTGCCCAGTTTCCCTTGGCCTCATCCAATCTTCGTCTCAGACCTCGTAAGATAACTCTGTTCGCGGCTTCAGCTTGGCCGTTAAATGCAGGGGGTGTTCTCAGAGGTGAAGTGTTGTTTGATGTCGAGATCTTCCAAGGTCTTTGGAATCCGCGATCTGTGAATTGCGTTCGTTGTCGGTGGCGACCACCTGGGAATCCCGAACCTTGTCGAATATATCTTTTGAAGAACTTAATCAAGTTCTTTGCGGTTATCTTCGCCAGGGCTCGCCTCAACCCATTTGGTGAAGTAATCTACATAGCGACCAGGTATTTCACTGTCCAGGAGCCATTGGAAAAGGTCCAAGTATATCAATGCCCCACCAAGCAAAGGGCCATGGTGATGTCAGGGTTGTTAACTCTGTAGGAGGAGCTAAGTGGAGATCGCCATGGCTCTGGCATTTGTCGCATTTCTTCACGGACGATATCGCGTCGCGTTGAGTCGGCGATGGTACCTGCGCGGAGGATTTTCTTTGCCCAGGAACGTCCTCCAAGGTGTTGCCCACATATGCCTTCATGCACTTCCGCAAGTGCATATTGCGCTCGGATATCGTCGACGTATTTCAACGAGGGGTGGAGAACCTCTTCGATATAAGATACCGTCGATCATAGAATACGAACATGCCTTTTTTCGGATTTTTGCGGCTTCCTTCTCATCATCAGGTAGCCGACCGAATTGAATAAATTCTTGAATCGGTGTCATCCAACTGTCGGGCTCATCGGGCGAATCATCGACGCTTGCCCGGGAAATCGCAAAGCAGAATTTTGGAAGTTTCCTCAGTACCTCGTCATAAGTGGTATCAACCACGGCAGTAATGCTAGGCTTGGCGATGTTTCTTGTATTACCGATCTGTTGTTTCTGAGCTTCGTCTTTGGCGAGTTTGGACGAATGTCGGCTCGGCGTTTTGTTCTCTCGGGCGATGTCACGATCTCCACGGAGGTGAAGTCGCTCATTTTCTTCTTTACCAGGCGAGGTATTTTTGAAGAAGTGGATCTTTAGCTGGTATTCTCCACTTATCACGGGACACAACTAGTGAGAATCGATCCCGAGCTTTACCTCTTGGTAGCCAGAAGTCTCGAGCGGTGTGAGGCCACTAAACACGCGCCGTACTCTGCCTGGTTGTTGGAGGTGGGAAAGGAGAATCCCAATGAAAATTCGACGACCAGCCCGTCGTCGTTCTCGAGCAACAAACCAGCGCCACTGCCCTTGGAATTCGACGATCCGTCGACATGGAGCGTCCATTTGGAACACTGTTCTGTAACTCCAGGAGTCATCTCGGCAATGAAATCCGCCAAGCATTGGGCTTTGATAGTTTGTCTCGGCTCGAAAGTAACTCCGAATTCGGACAACTCGACCGACCACTTGATCATACGCCCTGCCAGGTCAGGCCTGTGTAGGATCTGTTTGATTGGCTGGTCAGTTCGGACCACTATGGGATGTGCTAAGAAGTATTGTCTCAAGCGTCGAGCCGCGATTATCAGTGCGAGTGCGACTTTCTCGATTTACGGTATCTCGACTCTGGGCCCTGAAGTGCTTTGCTTATAAAATAGGCCGGTTTACGGTCCTCAAATGCGCCTCGCGAATGAGGGCGGCACTTTCGAGCCGTTCGACCGCCAAGTAGAGATAAAGGACCTCCCACAGGCGGCCTCGTCAACTTGGCGGTTGGGATAGTATGCGTTTTACGTGTTAAGGCTTCTTCGCACTTTCGGGTGACCATTCGAACTGAATTCCCTTCTTGAGTAAGCGGAAGAAAGGCAATGCATGTTCTGCAGATTTTGAGATAAACCTCGTCAAGGAGGCTAGCATTCAGTGAGCTGCTTGGATGTTTTTCTTTGATGATGGTTCTTTGCATCTCTATTCTGACCCGAGCATTTGTCGGGTTGGCCTCGATTCCCTCTCGGTTAAGTAGAAGCGAGAAATTTTCGATTCGAACTCAGAAAGTGCACTTTTTCGGATTGAGCCTCATATTATGTCTTCGTACTTCAGCAAAGACTTCTCTAAGACCGGCGGCGTGGTCGACTTCTTTCGTTGTTTTTACAATCATATCAACCATATATACCTCCAGCATTCTACCGATCACGGTTGGCGAAGACTTTGTTCATCATGCGCTGATAGGTCGCGCCAGCGTTCTTAAGGCCAAAAGGCATTATGGTATAGCAGTAATTACCTTTATCCGTCATGAGCGCGGTTTTCTTGATCGACATGATGCATCGGAATCTGGTTGTACCCAGTATCGTCCATGAAAGACAACAATTGAAAACCAGAGGAATTGTCGGCGAGTTTGTCGATATTAGGGAGGGTAGGCGTCTTTGGGGCACGCCTTGTTAAGATCGGTGTAATCAACACACATTCGCCACTTTCCATTAGATTTCTTAACCAATACAACATTTGTGACCAAGTAGTATATTTGACCTCCTAATGAATTCAGCCTTAATTAAGTCTTCGACTTTGGCGTGACCGGCTTTTCGAGGAGCTTGCTTACGGCGCCTTTGAGCTACCCAAGCTTTGGGGTCGAGGCGAGTTGGTGGCGAGCAATATCGGGAGAAATACGGCATGTCGGCGGTGTCAGCGAAGAGGTCGGCATTGGACTTGAGCACTCTGTTATTTGCAATTTGACTGTTCGGGAAGATCAACACCAAGCTTCACATGTCTTCCTGGGTCTTCTCCTAGTTGAACTCGGATGAATTCTCCATCAGTCTTGGTCTTTTAATCTTTTGGTGGAGCTCGCGGGCGGAGGTCGTCTTCTGTATCTCATCCTCGAGCTCAATTTTGGCGTCGAAATCGGTGAGATTGGCGTCTGCTTGACCTTCGTAGGATCAAGTTTCTTGGTCGAGGGAGTTGTTCCTCTTCCTTTTGCTCTTGACCTTCAAAGACAAAATATAACATCTCCTCGCAGCTTCTTGGTAAACCGATGGTGGCGACTTTGTCTTCGTCATCATGAAAACGCATTTCAGGTGAACTATCGAGGTTCTGACTCTAACTCACCCGATGTCGGGCGTCCGACGATGCGATTGTAAACAGATTTGCATGGTAACACGATGAATTGGACCTTCACAGTTTGGAGATTGGTTGCTCTCCAAAAGTCACCATCAACTCCACATAGCCCAGCGGCTTTGTTTCGAACCGTTGAAACGGTCAGTCGGACCGAGATGCGATGCGAGATCTTTTACGGTAGTTTCAAGGTTTTAAGCGGCTCGTAGAACATGATATCCGCCGAGCTCCTTGGTCTATCAAGATTCTTACGGCGTCAAAGTTAGCCATATAGGCTTTCACCAACAGGGGAATCAAATAGTTCGACCTTCCATTCACCAAGTCTTCGTCGAGAAAAAGGCTAGGGGTGGTCTTCCACTTATCTGACTTGATGAAGGAGAAAGCGAGAAATGATCATCGCTTCTCTCAACTTTCGTTTCTTTGAATTGATGCTCGCCCCTCCCTTATCGGAGAACCCTCCGGAAATGACCATGGCGGCGGGAGGAGGGCGAGGTCTCTCCTCGGATGCCTGGCTGTTTCGCCGTCTTTGCGTCCCGAAGTGAGTCTCCTCCTTTGAGGTCGAGGTGATCTAGATCTAGACCTTCTATCTCCAAATCTCGGTTTTCCTTTCACATATTTGGTCAACTCGCCTTTTGGATCGGTTGTTCTATGGCGTCCTTCAAGTGAAAACATTCATCGGTCTCGTGCGAGCACACTTGTGAAAGTGGCGATACCTCGACTTATCGGCATTGACTTCTCTTTTCCTTACGGGAAATTTAATTCGACATCACGGAATTCGGTGTTCGCGCACTCATTCGGTATGCGCTTAGGGGTAGTGTTCAAAGGGTATATTCGTCGTATCTCTTTCTTTGGACCCGACTTTCCTTCTCCCTACGCGACTGTCTTCGCGTTGTCCACCGACTTCCTCCTGGGTTTTACCTTTGGCTTTCGATGCCATCAACTTCTCTTCGTAATTCATGAATTTTTGAGCTCGCCGGGGAACTTCGGTCGGGGACCTCGGTTTGTCGACACCAATGTCGACCGAATAAACTTCCTTCGACCAGGCCTTGCTCTAGCAAGTATAATTTCATCTCGTCGAGCATTTTTCACCAAAATGGCTTCTTTGTTGAAACGCTCGACATAGTCTACGAGGATTCTCCTTTCCTCTCTTTGAATCGCGGCTAGAACAGCTGTCGACTTAGGTTGCACTTTAGATGCGGTGAAATGTGCGAGAACTGGTCGACGAGCTCGATCCACGATCCAATGGAATTTCTCTTAAGAGTGCGGAACCAAGACAAGGCCGACTTCTTGAGTGAGGAAAGATCACGCACTTTACCGGCCCTTGGGCGCCTATAGTCCATGATAGTGTCAGCGACCAACATGTTCGTCGGGTCGGTGGTCGTCGTAGGAGTCAACGAGGCGGTTTACGAAGATGCTTGAATCGGGAATCTCATAATCTTGGGCGTAAAGGACGAAAGGCCTTGCACGTGTCATCTGTGTCATCGCTCACGAGAAGGGTTGATGAGGCGAGAATGAGCAGCGGCGGTGAGAGAGTGCGGCCAGGAGATTTTACTCGCCGCCTAGAAAGTGGCGGCTCTTCTTGAGAGTGTCATTTGCTCGTGGTGGTACCTTCGCGATGAGGCAGGCAGCGTCGAGAAGCGGCGATGGCGCGGATGGAGAGTGTGGCATATCGGATTCGGAGAAAGACTTACGGAAGAAACTCTTACGCGGTGTGTTTGCTCATGTCTTCCGTTTTGAGGCAAGCGGACCTCAGATCTGTGACGGCGAGGTGGAGGACGATCTACTGGAGTGTTACGGCGGCCTGCTCTATGGCCAGGCGGTGTTGAGTCGTGCCTCGGTGGTGGTGATGAAACGGACCTGAGATTTTCGGATTCCTTCGATCTGCGAGGAGAGCGAAACACGATCTTCTCTGTTGTCGACCGTGTGGCAACGCGAGCGGGAATTTCTTTCTGCTGATTCTCCATTCGATCGAGGCGTTGATTACGAGCTGCATCGGCGGCATGGCCCGGATGAATTCGCGGAACTTCGCTAATGAGGATGGCGGTGGTCTCCGTTCGGCATCGGTTTGGCGGCAACGATCGAACGGCGTCATCTTTGGAGAAGTGGATTACGCCGGAGCTATCGGCTGGTTAGGTTGTTCAAGATCTGCGTTCGCATGAGTGGAGCGCTAGTCGCGACCTGGCGCTTGATCCGATCATCGTCGAGTGAAGAAGGGAGACTTCGACAAAGAAGATGGAATCAGAAACGATTCCCACAGACGGCGCCAATGTTCTGAACAGAACTTCAGAGGATGACCGGAGGGAAGCGGTGCGGTTGTGCTCGCGACGGAGGACGACGGCGGGTTGACTTGATCGGGTGCGATCGAGCAGTGGAATTGGGCCACTAAAGGCCAATCTCGACTGGGTGGGCTTAGCCTAGTCCGGAACACAGGTACTTAGATCACAATCAGTTTTCAGGGAAGCATCCATTTTTGAAAGAAATGTGAGTATCCAACTGTTGAGTAAATTATCTATTATCCAACTTTTTTTTTTAATGACAAATTGTTCTGAACAGAACTTCAGAGGATGACCGGAGGGAAGCGGTGCGGTTGTGCTCGCGACGGAGGACGACGGCGTGTTGGGTGGTGTACTTGCAAACACTCCGACGCTCAAGTCAGTGTGTGTCGAGGTGAGTAAGAGGTGGTAGAAAGATGATTACCTCGACCAGATTCGGCGGTCTTCTTTAAATATGAGTCGAGGGCAGTTCGTCGATGTGTAACCGTCCGTGAAACGGAAGTCGGCATTAAATCCCATTAATGCACAAAGCCGTTAGGTCGGCCACGTTGAGGAAAGCGGAGAGGCAAGCGGACGGCGTGGTATTGAGGAAGCCGTTGGGCTGTGAATGTTGGATCTCGGATTGGGCCTCGGCCCGGTCGAACGATTGCCCAAGTCGCTAGCTCGAATTTCGAGGTGGTGACTTCTTTGTCGGTTCGTTGATGTCGGCGTTCGGCGTCCTGGTTAAATGAGGCGCAAGTGTCGTCATGTCGTGTTTGTTCATTAGTTCGTTCGGGACCTTCGTGTTCCACGTCTGCTGAGACAGTTCTCGACACAAGGCTTGATGTGCTTATGCAAGACACAAGGCTTTATCATGAGTTCGTGCACGTGGTCTCGACATGAGGTCGACAAGGCTTTATCACGAGCTCGTGCACGCGGTCTCGGCACGAGGTCGATCTCAGGTGCTTGCGCCAACGCACAAGGCTTTATCACGAGCTCGTGCACGCGGTCTCGGCACGAGGTCGATCTCTTCATTAGGTAGCTCGTGCACGCGGTCTGGGCACGAGGTCGATCTCTTCATCAGGTGCTTGCGCCAACGCACAAGGCTTTATCCCGAGCTCGTGTGCGCGGTCTCGGCACGAGGTCGATCTCTTCATCAGGTAGCTCGTGCACGCGGTCTCGGCACGAGGTCGATCTCTTCATCAGGTGTTTGTGCCAACGCACAAGGCTTTAACATGAGCTCGTGCGCGCGGTCTCGGCACGAGGTCGATCTCTACATCAGATGCTTGTGCCAATGCACAAAGCTTTGATAATAAATAAATGCTGGTTGCGTATTTCTCCAATCATACTTCATTGCTTCACATTTATGTGTTTAGAATACATTTGTTTCAACTATAATATTTCTTCATCTTTGCTGCGTTCCAAGTTCTTGGAATTTCTTTGTCCTGCGATGTCTCGAGGATGTAGGCGCGGTACTGTCTTTGCGACAGTGCATGCGGGCCTTACCAATTGGGTGCAAGTTTCCCTTGTGTGGCGTTCTTGAGGCCAACATCAGCTCGTCGAAGAACTAAGTCTCCAGGCATGAATTCCTAGGTACAACACTTGGTTGTATCTTGCTGCGATTTTACTGTTTCTGCGACCTCGCCGAGTCTTGCAAGCTCTCTGCGTCGTCGAGGAGGTCGAGTTCTTCTCGTATACTCGGCGGTTGTCAATGCTACTCTGGGATGTGAGGTTCTCCAACTAAGTTCCCAATCTCGGCGGGAATAATGGCCTCTGTCCCATATGTGAGGCGAAAGGAGATTCTCTGTCGTCGAATGTGGAGTAGTTCGATCGCCCAGTACTCGGGGAAGCTCTTACGCCCGATTTCCCTTGGCCTCATCAATCTTCGTCTCGGACCTCGTAAGATAACTGCATTCGCGGCCTCGGCTTGGCCGTTAAATGCAGGGTTGTTCTACCAGGGTGAAGTCTTTGTTTGATGTCGAGATCTTCCAAGGTCTTTGAATCCGCGATCTGTGGTGCGTTCGTTGTCGGTGGCGACCACCACAGGAATCCCGAACCTTGTCGAATATATCTTTTGAAGAACTTAATCAAGTTCTTTGCGATTATCTTCGCCAGGGCTCTGCCTCAACCCATTTGGTGAAGTAATCTACATAGCGACCAGGTATTTCACTGTCAGGAGCCATTGGAAAAGGTCCAGTATATCAATGCCCCACCAAGCAAAGGGCCATGGTGATGTCGGGGATGTTAACTCTGTAGGAGGAGCTAAGTGTAGATCGCCATGTCTCTGGCATTTGTCGCATTTCTTCACGAGCGATATTGTGTCGCGTTGAGGTCGGCCGGTAGTACCTGCGCGGAGGATTTTCTTTGCCAAGAGCGTCCTCCAAGGTGTTGCCCACATATGCCTTCATGCACTTCAGCAAGTGCATATTGCGCTCGGGTATCGTCGGCGCATTTCAACGAGGGTGGAGAACCTCTTCGATATAAGATCTGGTCGATCATAGAATCACGAAGATGCCTTTTTCGGATTTTTGCGGCTTCCTTCTCATCATCGGTGTGGCCGAATTGAATACATTCTTGAATCGGTGTCATCCAAGCTGTCGGGCTACCGGGCGGATCATCGGCGCTTGCCTGGGAAATCGCAGCGAAATTTGGAAGTTTCCTCGGTACCTCGTCATAAGTGGTATCAACCACGGCGGTAATGCTAGGCTTGGCGGTGTTTCTTGTATTACCGATCTGTTGTTTCTGAGCTTCGTCTTTGGCGAGTTTGGGCGAATGTCGGCTCGGCGTTTTGTTCTCTCGGGGCGTGTCACGATCTCCACGGAGGTGAAGTCGCTCATTTTCTTCTTTACCAGGCGAGGTATTTTTGAAGAAGTGGATCTTTAGCCTGGGATTCTCCACTTATCTGGGACACAACTAGTGAGAATCGATTACGAGCTTTACCTCTTGTAGCCAAAGTCTCGAGCGGTGTGAGGCCGGCCAAACACGCCGTACTCTGCCTGGTTGTTGGAGGTGGGAAAGGAGAATCCCAATGAAAATTCGACGACCAGGCCCGTCGTCGTTCTCGAGCAACAAACCAGCGCTTTGCCGCTTGGAATTCGACGATCCGTCGACATGGAGCGTCCATTTGGAACAATGTTCTGTAGCTCCAGGAGTCATCTCGGCAATGAAATCCGCCAAGCACTGCGGTTTGATAGTTTGTCTCCGCTCGAAAGGAACGCCGAAGTCGGACAACTCGGCCAAACCACTTGATCATACGCATGCCAGGTCAGGCTGTGTAGAATCTGTTTGATTGGTTTGGTCGATTCGGACCACTATGGGATGTGCTAAGAAGTATTGTCTCAGCGTCGGCCGCGATTATCGGTCACGAGTGCGACTTTCTCGATTTTACGGTATCTCGGCTCTCGGCCCTGAAGTGCTTTGCTTATAAAATAGGCCGGTTTACGGTCATAAATGCGCCTCGCGAATGAGGGCGGCACTTTCGAAGCTTCGTTAAACCTTTGCGAAGTAGAGATAAAGGACCTCCACAGAGCGGCCTGCGTCAACACTTGGCGGTTGGGATAGTATGCGTTTTACGTGTTAAGGCTTCTTCGCTTTTCGGGTGACCATTCGCCTGAATTCCCTTCTTGAGTAAGCGGAAGAAAGGCAATGCATGTTCTGCAGATTTTGAGATAAACCTCGTCGAGGAGGCTAGCATTCCGTGAGTCTTTGGATGTTTTTCTTTGGCGATGGTTCTTTGCATCTCTATTACTGACCCGAGCATTTGTCGGGTTGGCCTCGATTCCCTCTCGGTTAAGTAGAAGCGAGAAATTTTCGATTCGAACTCAGAAAGTGCACTTTTCGGATTGAGCCTCATATTATGTCTTCGTCCTTCAGCAAAGACTTCTCTAAGATCGACGCCGTGGTCGACTTCTTTCGTTGTTTTTACTATCATATCATCCATATATACCTCCAGCATTCTACCGATCTGGTTGGCGAAGACTTTGTTCATCATGCGCTGATATGTCGCTCCAGCGTTCTTAAGGCCAAAAGGCATTACGTTATAGCGATAATTACCTTTATCCGTCATGAGCGTGGTTTTACGGATCGACATGATGCATCGGAATCTGGTTGTACCCAGTATGCGTCCATGAAAGACAACAATTGAAAACCAGGAATTGTCGGCGAGTTTGTCGATATTAGGGAGGGTAGGCGTCTTTGGGGCACGCCTTGTTAAGATCGGTGTAATCAACACACATTCGCCACTTTCCATTAGATTTCTTAACCAATACAACATTTGTGACCAAGTAGTATATTTGACCTCCTAATGAATTCAGCCTTAATTAAGTCTTCGACTGACTTTGGCGTGATGGCTTTTCGAGGAGCTTGCTACGGCGCCTTTGAGCTACCAGTGAGCTTTGGGGTCGAGGCGAGTTGGTGGCGAGCAATATCGAGAAATACCTGGCATGTCGGCCAATTTGTCAGCGAAGAGGTCGGCATTGGACTTGAGCACTCTGTTATTTGCAATTTGACCTGTTCGGGAGATCAACACCAAGCTTCACTTTGTCTTCCTGGGTCTTCTCCTAGTTGAACTCGGATGAATTCTCCATCAGTCTTGGTCTTTTAATCTTTTGGTGGAGCTCGCGGGCCAGGAGGTCGTCTTCTGTATCTCATCCTCGAGCTCAATACGGGGTCGAAATCGGTGAGATTGGCGTCTGCGGCTGACCAGCGAGGATCAAGTTTCTTGGTCGAGGAGTTGTTCCTCTTCCTTTTGCTCTTGACCTTCAAAGACAAAATATAACATCTCCTCGCAGCTTCTTGGTCGGCCGATGGTGGCGACTTTGTCTTCGTCATCATGAAAACGCATTTTCAGGTGAACTGCCGAGGTTCTGACTCCTAACTCACCCGATGTCGGGTGTCCGACGATCTGATTGTAAACAGATTTGCATGGTAACACGATGAATTGGACCTTCACAGTTTTGGAGATTGGTTGCTCTCCAAAAGTCACCATCAACTCCACATAGCCCAACGGCTTTGTTTTGAACCGATTGAAACGGTCAGTCGGACCAGTGCGATGCGAGATCTTTTACGGTAGTTTCAAGGTTTTAAGCGGCTCGTAGAACATGATATCCGCCGAGCTCCTTGGTATATCAAGATTCTTGGCGTCAAAGTTAGCCATATAGGCTTTCACCAACAGGGAATCAAATAGTTGACGCTTCCATTCACCAAGTCTTCGTCGAGAAAAAGGCTAGGGGTGGTCTTCCACTTATCTTGAGCTTGATGAAGGAGAAAGCGATAGAAATGATCATCGCTTCTCTCAACTTTCGTTTCTTTGAATTGATGCTCGCCCTCCCTTATCGGAGAACCCTCAGGAAATGACCATGGCGGCGGGGAGGAGGGCGAGGTCTCTCCTCGGATGCCTGGCTGTTCGCCGTCTTTGCGTCCCGGTCGAGTCTCTCCTTTGAGGTCGAGGTGATCTAGATCTAGACCTTCTATCTCCAAATCTCGGTTTTCCTTTCACATATTTGGTCAACCTGCCATTTTGGATCAGTTGGTGTATGACGTCCTTCAAGTGAAAACATTCATCGGTCTCGTGCGACACACTTGTGAAAGTGGCGATACCTCGACTTATCAGCATTCGGCTTCTCTTTTCCCTTCTGGGGAAATTTAATTCCACCATCACGGAATTCGGTGTTCGCGCACTCATTCAGTATGCGCTTAGGGGTAGTGTTCAAAGGGGTATATTCGTCGTATCTCTTTCTTTGGACCCCGACTTTCCTTCTCCTACGCGACTGTCTTGGCGTTGTCCACCAACTTCCTCCTGGGTTTTACCTTTGGCTTTTGATGCCATCAACTTCTCTTCGTAATTCATGAATTTTTGAGCTAAACCAGAACTTCGGTCGGGGACCTCGGTTTGTCGACACCAATGTCGACCTTTGAATAAACTTCCTTCGACCAGGCCTTGCTCTAGCAAGTATAATTTCATCTCGTCGAGCATTTTTTCACCAAAATGGCTTCTTTGTTGAAACGCTCGACATAGTCTGCGAGGGATTCTCCTTTCCTCTATTTGAATCGCGGCTAGAAATGCTGTCGACTTGGGTTGCACTTTAGATGCGGTGAAATGTGCGAGAAGCGGTCGGCGAACTGGATCCACGATCCAATGGAATTTCTCTTAAGAGTGCGGAACCAAGACAAGGCCGACTTCTTGAGTGAGGGAAAGATCACGCACTTTACCGGCCAGGCGCCTATAGTCCATGGCGGTGTCAAAGCGACCAACATGTTCGTCGGGTCGGTGGTCCGTCGTAGGAGTCAACGAGGCGGTTTACGAAGATGCTTGAATCGGGAATCTCATAATCTTAGGCGTAAAAGGACGAGGCCTTGCACGTGTCATCTTTGTCATCGCTCACGAGAAGGGGTTGATGAGGCGAGAATGAGCGGCGGCGGTGAGAGGTGCGGCTAGGAGATTTTACTCGCCGCTAGAAATTGGCGGCTCTTCTTGGGGAAGTGTCGCTCGTGGTGGTACCTTCGATGAGGCAGCGCGTCGAGAAGCGGCGATGGCGCGATGGAGAGTGTGGCATATCGGATTCAGGAGAAAGACTTACGGAAAAAACTCTTCCGCGGTGTGTTTGCTCATGTCTTAGTTTTGAGGCAAGCGGACCTCGGATCTGTGGCGAGGTGGAGTCACGATCTGCGAAGTGTTCTGGCGGCTTGCTCTATGCCCAGGCGGTGTTGAGTCGTGCCTCGGTGGTGGTGATGAGCGGACCTGAGATTTTCGGATTCGCTTCGATCTCACGAGGAGAGCGAGAAACACGATCTTCTCTGTTGTCGATCTGTGGCAACGCGAGCGGAATTTCCTTCTGGCGATTCTCCATTCGATCGAGGCGTTGATTACGAGCCTGCATCGCCGGCATGGCCGGATGAATTCGCGGAACTTCGCGAATGAGGATGGCGGTGGTCTCCGTTCGGCATCGGTTTCGAGCAAAGAACGATCGGAACGGCGGCGTCATCTTGGAGAAGTGGTTCGTCGGAGCTATCGGCTGGTTTGGTTGTTCAAGATCTGCGTTCGCATGAGTGGAGCGCTAGTCGCGACCTGGCGCTTCGATCGATCATCGTCGAGTGAAGAAGGAGACGACAAAGAAGATGGAATCGAAGCGATCCCCACAGACGGCGCCAATGTTACGAGCGAATCCAGGAGGATGGCCGGAGGAAGCGGTGCGGTTGTGCTCGCTGACGGAGGGCGGCGGCGTGTTGGGTGGTGTACTGCAAACACTCCGGCCTTCCAAGTCGATGTGTGTCGAGGTGAGTAAGAGGTGGTAGAAAGATGATTACCTCGGCCAGATTCGGCCTGATGCCGCTTTAAATATGAGTCGAGGGCAGTTCTTTGTCGATGTGTAACCGTCCCGTGAAACCCGGAAGTCGGCATTAAATCCCATTAATGCACAAAGCCGTTGGGTCGGCCACGTTGAGGGAAGGCGGAGAGGCATGCGGACGACGTGGTATTGAGGGAAGCCGTTGGGCCTGTGAATGTTGGATCTCCGGATTGGGCCTCGGCCCAGTCCGGAACACAAATTATGTTTCTGCAGTGGACACCGAATTTCAGAGATGAAGACCTACTCTCCTATTTCGTTGTTTTGAGTTGATTTCATTTACCCCCTTGGTTGCTATTTTTGTGTTGAAGCTACACGCTTCCTCTTCCTTTTAGTTGTTATTTCTTTTCAGATTCTAATCTTAATGCCTCCTGAAGCTATTGTCTTCTTTTACTTTTGTTAATATTTGTGTAATGGTTATGACTTATGAGTTTCTTCCTTTATGTTTTTTGTTCCTTCATTGAATTACTAATGTGTTTTTCCATTCTCAGAATCCAGGTTTGTGTGATGGTTGTGCCACCGAGCTCTATTCAATTAGCCATGAGTCATTCTCCATTCTTTAATTAGGCTACATTCCATCTATTACGTGGATATATACATCTCCGTCTTTTATTATAAGCAAAAAAGTCCATGTATTTGAAGCAAAAATAAAGTAGGAAAAAGAAGGAGTGGAGATCCTTTCCAGTTTCCATTTCTCAGAAGAAATGGAGATCCCCATTACTAGAGTTTTCGATGTATAAATGCATATAAACGCATAATGTCACCATTTTAAAAATATGTGCATTTATACATCCAAAACTTTAGTAATGTAGATCTCCAATTTATACGAGTTGAGATCCTCTTCATTTCTCAAAAGAAATGAAGGGTCCATTACTATAGTTTTAGGTGTATAAATGCACATAAATGTCAAAAATATATCACTTGTTTTATGAATGTGTATATTTATTCACACAAAACTATAGTAATAGAGTTTTCCATTTCTTTTAAGAAATGAAGAAGATTTCTACTCATTTTATAGTTCCAAAACTTTAGTAATAGAAATCTCCATTTCTTTTGAGAAATGGAAATGATCTTTACTTAAAAAAAAAAAGGATAAAGCCATGGATTCAATTTTCAAGTCAAAAATTGTATAGCATTTTTTTTTGTCTGATGGCCCAGCGGCGTACTACGCACTTCTAAAAGCGTTGAAAAGGGGCGTAACATGTTCAAACTCGCGTCCAAGCGATAAATACTTTGCCAATTGTGCTAAACACTATGCATTAAAAAAACTGTATAGCATTAATTATATCATACGAATTCAATATTAATTTGATGACTTAATTTTTTCAAATACTAATATAATATCGCGTCAAAAAATTACTAATATAATATATATAATATTAATGAATAGTCAGCATTAATTAAATGGTTAAATAAAATAAGCCATGAGTATGTACCCGAAAAAAAAAAAAAGCCATGAGTCACACAATTAAGGCTCATAAGTCATAAGACATGCTCCCCCCTTTCAAATTATACTAGTCTTTTGGCTTTTCTATTTGTCTCATTTTATAAGGTCATTTTGAAGTTTGTCTGTAATATTAATTATTTTTTTCCTATTACCCTTATTTAATTTACTTTTGTTTTAATCAATAAGTTAAATGAAGTGTAATGTAATTTACAATCCCAATAAATTCAATGATAGCTTAGGTAAAACAATAAAAAATGTAGAACAAATTTATTGTTTTTAACTACATTAATTACATTATTTAGTGGGAGAGATTTTGCCAAAAGGCTCTTATAATTTGGGACGGAGAGAGTATAAGATTAGTTACCTATATAAATAGCACCATCCCCCATGAGATGCATCATTATATTTTGGATTCTTCAAACACACACCATGAGGTTGAGGGTTTTCAATGTTGTTTTGGCCCTGCTTCTGCTTCTTATTATAGTTCATGTTCAGCCAAACCTAACTGCAGTTAGGGTATTGAATTTGAATTGGAAAAATAAACAATTCATGAGGCTATCGTCTCTTGACAAGGGTCATGTCCCTCGTTCGGGGCCTTCTGGCTGCACTTTTATCCCCGGAAGCGGCGATAAAAACTGCCCTCCTCCGAAGGAAATGAATATCGTTGGAAACGCTCAACACCAAGCTTATCCTCGTCTTGTTGTTCCATTTGGTGTTGAAACAAATCAACACTGAAGTTCTCTTAAGCATGGAGGCCTCTGGGTTACGTACGTTTTTAACTTGAGATCACACTTTGCTGAAGGAGGAACACTTGAAATGAAATAAAATTGAAGACTATATATTTGTGTAACAAAAGGATCAATACCGATTTATTATTATTATTTTAAAATTTGTTCTTTAGAGCATATATAGACAATTTTTTTTAAATAAAGAAATTGAATTATACAATTGTTATATTACTCCTGCTTCCTAATATAAGAAGAAAAAAACAAAAATCACCAAGACCAAAAAAACTTATTTAACGATATAAAATTGAAATATTATCCCAAATATACCCATGACATTAAATAAAGTGTATAGGAAAAAAAAGTTTCTAATAAATATACATCTCACATTAAATAAGCAATAGGGGTACCAAAAAAAAATTTAACAATTAATGTATCTTAAAAAGAGTTTAGTTTTCTTATAATGAATTAAATGACATAGAATATCATTTATATGTAACGTATTATAATATGAAACCAAAGAAACATATTGATTTGGTTTTTAAACTAAATAAAGGATGTCATAAATAAACGAATTTAACATAACACTAATAATCCAACTCAAAAAGGTAAACACAATCAATTGATATTTTAATACCAATATGACATTTTTCAAAACAATATTAAATAAGCTATACCAAAAAAATATTAAATAACTAGATATATAGTAATATATTTCATTAAATGATAATTAAATGCTCCAAAACGTAACAACAACATAATATATATATATATATATATAAAATTTTAATCAATTCAAGATATAAATAATTTTTGAATTACCTTATCAAAAAAAATGATAATTATTGAATTAATAAAAATAATTAAATCTAAAAAATAAGATTTAATTTAAAATAATTTTAAAATACTTTTAAAATACTAATAACTAGATATAACCCATTGTGCGTTGCACATGTTTAGAGGCTAGTAGACAATAAATATATTTTTTAAAAGTGTCAAAGTTATATAATTTAAATATGTATAAATATGTTATACAAAAAATTTCTCAATAGATTGATGTTCACCTGATGCATATATCGTCATCTTTTAGCATGTTTTTAATTTTTGTTGAAAGACTTGGTAGAATTATTTTCATTTCATAGGATTAGGTTGTATTTTTTTCCTTTTAGTCTTATGCTTTCCTTAATACCCAATTTTTTTTTATGGAAAAAAGTTTAAATTGGGGGTGGCTCACCCCCGGGCAGGGCCAGGAAGAGCCACCAACCTGAGCCAGGATTTACGGTGGAATTTACGTATTGTCCACCAACGCATCCACCTAGAATCGAACCCAAATCGCAGCGTGTGCGAGCGGAAGGCCGAACCAGTTGAGCCAAGCTATGTTGGCTGTAAATTTTTTTTTTATTAATGATAAGATAATATATAATAATTCAATATAATGATGTTGAAAAACTAAGTAATTTATTTAATTAGAAATTACTTTTTCATATAAATATTTTTTGTCCTGTTTAATAATTATAATTGTCAATTTTTTAGTAAGGTTATCATTGAAACATTAATTTATCAAAAGATAATTCTACCAAAAAGTTTATTCAACACATTTCGGTGTTCTATTTTTTTTAGTATGCATAATTATTATCTTTCTTATCGACAAATAAATTCAATCCTCATGGTCACATTATTGTCCATGTTAAAATGTAAGTTTTTTCAAATGTAATCATATATAATTTAACAAATGTTCTTGGCTCTTGGCTATCGTTGCTGCATAGAATTTATTAGAGATTATTTTATTCTATACATAAAATGTCATTTAGAGTCATCGATCATCAAAACTATTTATAAAATAAATACTTTTATACCTTGTTTGAATTTTTTAATCTATCATAATTAGGAGTTTTATTTCATTACACATTTTTAATGAAATATTGATATTTTTAAGCAATAAATGTGTATCTTTTTCTTTATAAATATAGTAAAATTTTAGTGTTGATCAATCATATGAATTATATATATATATATAAGTTAATATTTGATAATATAAAATTTACATCTAATTCTTTTTAATATAATCTTTTAAATAGTAAATAACACTTAATATTGTAGATAACAATTTTAGTAAATATTACAATATTTTATATTTGATAACAATAATAATAATTATAGTGTTATATATATTAGTTAATACTACTAATAATAAATTAAATTAATAAGTAAAATAATAATAATATTTAAATAGATTATTAAAATAATAAAATTAATTAATGAGTGTAATTGAAAAGAAGGTTTTAATTCATAAGTTAAATTAAATTTATATTTAATACAAAGCCTTCAAATATTTAATTATACTTTACACATGACATTTTTACGTTCAGCTAAAACTCATTATGTGTATAGATTTTCTTTTGACAAGTAGATATTTATATAGATATGGATAGATGGATAGATTAAAACATTTGCTATTAATTTTTTAACATTATTTTCTCTCTCTCTCTAGATCTATGTTATTACCCATAATCTCAAATTAAATTCCATGATATATGTATATATATATATATATATATATATATATATAGTTTTTATTTTGGTTTAGCAAGCCTTTATTGTGGTCCGTTGCTGAAAAAGATCAGTTAATATTCATCGAAAATTCGCAACTGGTGATTGGGGAAAAAAGAAACACCAGATATCGTTTCTTAGCTCGCTTCGCTTGATCTGACTTTTTGTTTTTGTTTTTTTTTGAACGGAATCTGACTTTTTGTTTTATGATTGGTTTATTAGTCCTATAGATTATATCAAGCATTTTTTTGAGTTGTTTCTTTTAGTTATTGATCATTTCATCATTTGACTGTATTTGGGATTTTAGCATCCTTTATTTATTTAATATTGTTGAAGTGTGGTGCGGATTTGGTGTTTGTCGTGTGAGTTAGCTGACATATCATATAATAAGCTGAACAAACGACTAATCAACTGAGTAAACGATTAGACTACTAAATTAAGGTCTAGTGTAGAAAGTTGAACCACTAAACTAAGGTTGCATGAAAATAAAGGATAAAAAGCGATAAAGTTAAGATAAATGTAAATATTTATGTTTGATTAATCAAAAACCATGTGTACAATTGGCATTTATAGAATTAGACTATCTAAGAAACCTATAGTAACAGTATTTTTCATGTTCTTAACCCACCACCTCACATATTACATCATATAAGACCATGACTAACAACATAAATATAGATAACTACCCTACTCCCCCTAGTATGAAATATAAGAAAAAAAAATCTCTAAAATATAAGAAAAAAGTCTATGTATTTGGTCCAAAATACAGGAGGGAGTAAGTTATATAGCCCAAAACCACCTGGTCAGCTAACTTATTGACTGTCATATCAGCTGACCATGCCCTCGATAACCCTATTTTTGAGGAAATGGACCTTCACGCACGTCCTTGACTTGGTCAGCTCATATGTTTCACATATCTTCTCGATCAGCTAAGTTATAGGTCAAAAACCACTAAATCGGCTAAATTGCCCATCAAATGACAATGTTCTTCATATTTCTATTTTTAAGAAAATAAATCTTCATGCACGTTCTTGACTTGGTCAACTCATAAAATTCAAATATATGCTCAGTCAACTAAGTTATAGGCTAAAAATCCATTATGACGGCTAATTGTTCATCATTTGATCAAGTTCTCCATATCCCTATTTTTAAGGGAGTGAGTGCACATTTTTTAATTGAATAACCTTTGATTCCATGTGGTAATCTTCTTATTTTCATATTCTCGTTAAACCCATCTTTAATCTTCATCCCAACAATCCAGGAAAGTTGTTACCACACCTTAACTTGATCATTTTGATGCTATTTTTTCTGAAATATAATTAAAGTCTCATGAACCCTTAATCAACATTCACACGAGTTCGTTAAGACCCAATAGTAGCCTCCAAGCCTATTTAGACTTAGCAGTCACGTCCAGATGATTTTGCATCAGTTGATTCTGCATCAGCTAATAATGCGTCAGTTGATACTGCTCAGCTGCTTTTCAGTTGTTTGTCGCAGCTGAGTAATTATGTTTGGTTCACTTAATCTCAATCAGATGACCTTTGATTTAGTCGATCTTGAGTTAGTCGATCGTGATTTAGCCAATACTGAATTAGTTGATCTTAGTTTAGTTGATAATCCAGCTAATTAGAACTCAGTTGATCGGCAAATACTTGCACTTTATCCGAGCGGCTCAATACATGATCTAACAAACTATTTTTTGGTGTTAACAAATATATTTTTGTTTATAAAAAATAGATCATTTAAAAAAAAATATGAACATTCACAACACAAAATTTATTTATGGATATTCAATTATGTCCACACCCTTTTCATGGAAAATTTGTGATTTTGGTGTTATATTTATTTCATCATTTTAGTGGTTGTTATATTTAGGAAGCGTAAGCATCAAAGAACGAAAAGGAAAAAAAAAAAAAAAAGGTGTAACCCGATACAGAATCAAATCTTCGACATTAACATCAACAGGTACAAATTTTAAAATTTGTACCAATTCAACCAACCAATTATGTTTTTCGGCCGATCATAATGGGATTTTGATTTTGAATGGCAGCAGCTACGCTACACGGTTTAGACTCGTAAAGGGTACCGTGAGACCAGTTGTGTCCTTTTGGGTACGTACTCATAATTTGTCGCCATGAGAAGATACCAAAGACAAAATAGTGAAAATACCAAAAAGTTGAAAGGTTGAACAATGAACACCAAATCTACACTTCACTCATTGTTGAATTGAACCGTACCACATCAAGAATATCATGTGCAGCCCCAGCCCATGCCTATGTGGTCCCTGTACCAAAAAAGTTGATCGGCTTCTGCATCTGCGGCAGCATAAAGCAATGTAGCTTCATCCCTTTTCCACGACTCACCGCTTGCTTGTGAGCCAACAGAACACACAAACCGACCACTTATTACTTGCCTGTTTGTTTACCAAACCAAACGATATTTGAGGCACTTTTCTCTATTTGCGTTTGGTAAACAAAATTTGCTTTTTTATTTTGGTATTTGGTAAATTTTTTGTTTGTCTTTTCTGTTTGCGAAACGTCGTTTTGTTGCAGGAGGTCTGATGTTGCTTTTCTGTTTGCAAAACTCCGTTTGAGTATTTTAACACTTCAAAAGTGATTCTATTTTGTCAATCAAATACAAATCAATTCTTCTAAACTCAGTTTTAAAATATTTTTACCAAACACAAATCATTTTTTTAAACTCCATTTTTTAAAACTCAGTTTTCTAAACAAGATTCTACACAATCTATTCTACCACAATCCAAACCAAACGGACCCTACCTTGATGCAAACAAGATAAGAACCCACACCCATCGATACTCGCATATTTATTACAATTATTTTTTATTAAATATATAATATATATTATTATACTTTTTATCACTTTGGGATGAAATAGTTTTTATTTCTTACATTATTTGATATTATTTAGTGGATGGACCCATAATAATACAATTTTATAAATGCATATAGTATATTATACAATGTTAACATAATATATTGTTATGTTATGTTGTATAAATTGTTTTTATGTCAAATTATTAAATACTCATGAATATCCATGGATACCCGTTACCCGCATAAATATCTATGGGTATTAACGGGTATGGGTACAGAGGAAGCACTACACGCACCCGCCCCGCCCCGCCCCGTTGCCATCCCTAGGTAAGATAGTGAGATTTATTATTTTGCATGAAGAATATTGTCAATTAATATTAATAATAATACTATTAAAGATTTAATTTATACGCACAAATAATGTCTTGTCATATCATTTATATATGTTTTTAAAATTATTAAATGACGTGTCAACATATTATTGGATGATTTTGTAAAATACTTTTACACCGACAGTGCATAGAAATAAAACTCTAATATTAATTTGTCCAACTGCAAGTGCTTGAAATATTGACTTAATTATATTTTTGGTCTCATATTTTTTCAAATCCACGATTTTTGTCCTTTTCTTTATTTTTTATTAATTTTGGTCTTTACACTTTTTTAATTACACTTTTAGTCCCTAAAATCATGGATTTTTTTTACTTTTGTTCCTCCACTTTTCCAAAAATTCAGGATCTTTGGGGACTAAATGTACAAAAATTCACAATTTTGAGAGATCAAAACTGCAATTAAAAATAATGGAGACCAAATTTACAAAAAATAAAAATGTGGGGTGACAAAAAAAGTTTTGCATTGTTCTGTCTTTCCAGTTGATATATATCTTTTTGGCAAAATTATACCAGAGGTCTTTTATCTTAATTTAAAGTTTTACTTTACTTCTTTATCTTTTTTTGGTGTCAAATTAATTCTTTAAAGTTAATTTTAGTTTCAGTTTAGTCTCACGTATTCTAAAATGTTGACAACATTGACCAAATTGGTCTATTTTTGGCTTTTTGCAATAGCGTTTTGGGTTTAATTTGTGGCACAATTGATACGACAGATTGTGCTTATGGCACACATGCATTTCCCGTTGTAGATGACCAGTCAATATTTTGCCTCAAAATTATCGTTTACAAATATGTGGGACTAAATTGGGGGAAAAAAAGATAAATAACTAACTTAAAATTTAAAATTCTGTTATGAGTATAAGCCCAAAGGGAGAGCCCATCCCAAAAGACTAGCCTATTAGGTAGGAGAATCCCTAAGCTTATAAAGCCCACTTGGTAGGTGAGGCTCCCCAATGTGGGACTCATAACATTGCCACCCCCTTTAAGAGCCGACGTCTACGCCGGCTTTCACTCTATTGGCACTGACCCGGTGGTAGCTCTTTCCCCTTTGGCGGCTTCACTCATTTATCAGTATTCGGTGATATACCTTAACCCAGCCTATAGGTAGCCCTTTCCGAGACCCAACTCTCAATGAAAGCACCAATTGTTATGAGTATAAGCCCAAAGGGAGAGTCCATCCCAAAAGACTAGCCTATTAGGTGGGAGAACCCCTAAGCTTATAAACCCCACTTGGTAGGTGAGGCTCCCCAATGTGGGACTCATAACTTTGCCACCCCCTTTAATTGGTGCTTTCATTGTTTTTTTTTCCTTGACAATGGCTAACCTAGAACAACCAGTACAAGAACTTACCGCAATGATAGCTCAAATGGCCACCACCTTAGAAACCTTGGCCTCTCGCCCTAATACCCCTCAGTACCCTCCACCGCCACCACCCCCCCCACCACCACCACCCCCCACCTAACCCAGACCATCGCCGCCCCCACATGAAACTGGAAGTCCCATGGTTTGACGGCACAAAGACCATGGGTTGGATCTTTAAGATCTCCCAGTACTTCGATTACCACAACACCCCAGAAGAAGAACAATCACCGTGGCCTCCTTCTACATGGATGGCCCTACATTGAGCTGGTTCCAATGGATGTTTCGGAACGGCCTTATTACCTCATTGAGCTGGTTCCAATTGGTGGTAGCTCTTTCCCCTTTGGCGGCTTCACTCATTTATCAGTATTCGATGGTATACCTTAATCCAGCCTATAGGTAGCCCTTTCCGAGACCCAACTCTCAATGAAAGCACCAATTGTTATGAGTATAAGCCCAAAGGGAGAGTCCATCCCAAAAGACTAGCCTATTAGGTGGGAGAACCCCTAAGCTTATAAACCCCACTTGGTAGGTGAGGCTCCCCAATGTGGGACTCATAACATTGCCACCCCCTTTAATTGGTGCTTTCATTGTTTTTTTTCCCTGACAATGGCTAACCTAGAACAGTCAGTACAAGAACTTACCACAATGATAGCTCAAATGGCCACCACCTTAGAAACCTTGGCCTCTCGCCCTAATACCCCTCAGTACCCTCCACCGCCACCACCCCCACCTCCACCACCACCCCCACCTAACCCAGACCATCGCCGCCCCCACATGAAACTAGAAGTCCCTCGGTTTGACGGCACAGAGACCATGGGTTGGATCTTTAAGATCTCCCAGTACTTCGATTACCACAACACCCCAGAAGAAGAACGAATCACCGTGGCCTCCTTCTACATGGATGGCCCTGCATTGAGCTAGTTCCAATGGATGTTTCGGAACGACCTTATTACCTCATGGGTTGGTCTCCTTCATGTTTTGGAAGCTCGATTCGCACCATCACTCTATGATGATCCCAGTGGTGCCCTCTTCAAACTCGCACAACGTGGCCCTCTTAGCTCCTACCTCAATGAGTTTGAGCGTTTAGCCAACAGAATCATCGGCCTTCCACCCCACTTTCTCCTCACTTGCTTTATTTCCGGACTCAACCCTGAAATCTGTCATGAAGTGCAAGGCTTACAACCCATTAACCTTACCCAAGCCATAGCTCTTGCTAAACTGCAAGAGGACAAGATCGAAGAACGCAAGCGTGGGTTCCACACCAAGACAACCTCAAATCCATCGAGTTCTCATCACCCACACACAGCAAGCACCTCATCTTCCCCTCCACCAGGGTTGTTACCCACACCTTCCCCGAAGGTTCAGTTTCGCAAGTTATCACCCGAAGAAATGGCGTCCCGTCGCGAACGCGGTCTTTGTTTCAACTGTGATGAACGATTTGGTCCGTAACACAAATGCAAGGGGCGTTTTTAACTCCTAGTGGCGGAAGATGATACCCCCGAACCTCAATCAACAGATCTATGTCCCATTTCTATTGAGGATGCGTCCCCTGAATCTTCTTCAGATACAACACTAGAAGCCCAAATTAGCCTCCACGCCATGTCCGGCGGCGCTGGCTCTAAAACCATTCGCATTCTTAGCTCCATCGGCAACCACCAAGTCACCGTTTTAGTGGATGGAGGAAGCACACACAACTTCGTCCAACATTGCTTGGCTAAGTTCCTAGGTCTCCCAACAATCACCACACAGAAACCACTCATCGTCATGGTTGGCGACGACACTTCCCTTCCCTGCGATTCTTACTGTCCCCAAGTACCTATCACCTTACAAGGTCACCACTTCGAAGTAGATCTCTTCGTTCTACATCTGGTCGGAGCTGATATCATCTTAGGGACCCCCTGGTTGAAGTCACTTGGACCCGTTCTCACCGACTACAATACCCTAACCTTGACTTACAATAACCTGGGCCAGCCCACTACTTTAACTGGTGACACTTGCACCTGGCCCACCAACATCTCGGCCCATCAACTTAAACGGTGCGTCAAAACCCATTCCACATCAGCCCTATTCCAAATACAACTCATACCCGACCCAATCACACCCTCACCTGACCCTACACAATCCTTCACCCACCCAATCCCTGAAATTTACAATTTAGCAGCTAGGTTTTCTAACCTATTCTCCACACCCTTGCAGCTCCCTCCTACCCGCACCACCGACCACCAAATCCATCTCCTTCCCAACGCCCCCTGTCAACGTGAGACCCTACTGGTACCCCTTCTCCCAGAAATGTGAGATTGAATGCCAAATAGCAGAGATGCTTACCTCCGGTTTGATTCAGCTGACACTACTAGAATGTTGCTTGTTAGCGTAGGCCAAGAGCCGACGCTAATCGTGAAAAGCCCACGCTAAATCACGATTAGCGTCGGCCTAGCGTCGGCGTCGTGGCCGACATTAAAACGCTCGAAGCTAACTTTAGCGTCCACTATTTTGAGGCCGACGCTAGTTAGCGTCGGCTTAGCCCACTCTAAAATCGACGCTAATAGAGCGGCCGATGCTAAGTAGCATCGGTCTAACCCAAGGAAGCGACCTACACTAAAGTTAGCGTCGGCCAAAAGCCCACACTAATTAGCGTCGGTTTGGCCCACACTAACTATTAGCGTCAGCTTTTAGCATGGACTGGCCGACGCTAATAATGTTCTTTTTTTTAAAAAAAAACCAAAATAATGCAGAATACCAATTGGACCAAAAATACTTAGACTCTACATTTGTGAAAAGTATGCTTGAAAATTCACTAGAAACTACACAACAACAACACAATGAACGGAGGCTAGAACAAAATCATTTCCCCAACTTTCAATGTTATAACAAATGATGAAGTTCATTTATAATAAATAATTTTCAATAGTAAATTATACCATTAGCATCTCATAGTGACAAAGTCAATGAAAAAAGGAAACATGGAACCAAAATTCAATCAGCTTCAACTCAAAAGTACACATTAAAAAGAACAAATCCCTTTAAATCAATCAAACAATCAATAAACTAGTCAAGCAAATAATCTAGCCAAGGTTCTTTTGCTTGAACTTTAAATCCTGCTAGTGTTACTTGAATTTTTTCCACTTGAGATTTGTATATCTTTTGTATATCTTTCTTCAACAAGCAACTAGTCATCATAATGACATTGATAACATCTTAACAACAACCCTATATTAGAGCTATATTTCAATAATCTCATATATATATATATATATATACTTTTAAGGAGAAAATGCAGAACCATATCAAAATGATCCACAAAGGCAATAGATCCACAGATCAAAATATTCGCTTGAGGATAGTACCAAAGGCGAAAGAACATGAAAGAAGCAAAGAGAGGGAGCCAATTCATCAATAGCCAAACAAATTTCACATGGTCACATCACATCAAGTGTTGGGAGGGGAAAAAGTAATGCTTTTTACTTCATTAATGGTATCTCAGCTAGTGGGCAGGCAAAGCCAACAATGTATGCTAGGGTGAAGCCTAGCCATGTCCTATCCAACAAAAACCATATGAATTCTACTGCAGCAAATAATATGTAGGCCTCAATGTTGTCTGCTATACCGGCTTTATATAGTTCAGCACTCGATTCTATGAAAAGCACCAACAATCTAAGACGAGATACCATATTTACATTGACAATGCATACTTTAAAAAAGGCACAATAAGAAACTTTTGTCCGCAAATGTTCGAATTCATACTAAACTAGCGGATGAAACCATGTTTAGCACGGATGCGAGAAAATCAACAGGTGTTATTTAAAAAAAATAGATAATAGATTGCAGCAGGTACTTACATAAGAAAGGCAATTGTTTTTGCCGAACTTCCTTCTTGAACCTTGTTTAAGACCTTCTCTTCTAGGTAGAGTTGAAGCAAACCAATCGAGCAGTAAAACAAACCCAGAAAGAAAGGAACCTATCAATATCAATATCAATATGGGGAAGACAGATAAAAACTGCAGCCAATTATATGCGAATTGCAGGAACAAAGGTGTGTTAAAAAGTGTATAGGAAATCGAGGTTGAAACCCACCAAGATGTTTGTGTGGAGTGGACCAATGTTAATGGACCCAGACTTGTACACCACGAGATCGACTCTTGAAAGGAGTCTATCGAGAAAAAATCCACAAAAGCAAGCAAACACTTATATGCAATATATAATGATATAATCCGCTATATATTATACCCTATGCATCTTTTTTATTCTTTATGACTATATTTTTTAATTGAGTCATTGTTACTGTATTGTCAAAACTAGAAATTATGAAGTGTGCAAGGTAGGAAGGTCTTTAAAAATAATCAACTACATTCCAAATATGAACAATATATGGCCTGCTCGTGTCTTTCAGCCATTATAATTACTAATAGAGCATCATGATGTAAAAGATTGATCATAAAAAACCTTGATTATAATCATAAAAAACAGCAGCAGATTCACATCTAAATCTATGTACTGGCCTGTGGTCCTATTCCCATATCAGGTGTAGGCATATCTCTGTGAGTTTCAATTAGATCATGATTTTTCTGAGTATAAATTCTGGTAAGTCTTTCTAACTCGGATATAATTCTTTTAGGTTACACCCTATTCCTACTTTGGCACCACCATATGGTATATTTGCTATAGCTGTTTTCCATGTCATTAGTTGTGCTAAATGATTCACTTCATCTGAGTCAGCCTAGTCAGTCCAATAAATTATTTAAAGCGAGAATAGAGAGCCTAAAAGCACACGAATTAATACCAATATACATACATAAATAGCTCTAGGACTAGTTCATACAAAATCTGTAATGTGAACCATCAAGTGGAAGTGGTTATCTTCTTTTAAACATATGGTTGTACACGAAATAGAACTTACAAAACAAGAGTAGTAAGCAAATTTGCCATAACAAAGACCTAAGAAACACAAGAAAAACAACTTTACTTGCTTGCCTTGATTTCCCTAAATGGAATCAGTAACTAATCCCAAACTAGGAATCAACTCCAAGAAGCCTAGAGGCCAGCTTAAAGTTCCTATTGGTGGCTCACTTCTCTACATATTTCATCTGGCTCCAAACATGTCCTATAAAATTGTAAACAATAAAACAACATACAATAGGACAAAATGAGAAATAAACACAACAAATAATCAAGTTTGTAATAGTATGAGAACATACACAGATGCCAATTCAGATGGCTTCAATATTGCATCACAACCAGCACCCAGAGCAGGAACAACTTTCCAGGCAGCCATGAAGAGAGGATAGTTCCTAATATATAACATCAATCATATCATTTAATGAGCAATTCAATTAGCAGATGATATTATTAATATTGTGAATGTATCAATTTCCTATGTAAGTAAAATGTAAAGCACTAGGACACTGCAACCATACCTCTAAAATTAGGAAATACACTACATAAAAAGCTTATTAGTGCACATCCCATTAGTTGGGGCATGAAATATAGAAACTCTTCCCGATCTAATATTTCATTCACAATCTCATGGGAATTATGTAATAAGTAAAAAAAAACAAAATTGTTCAGTGACTGTTAGTATAAGTAAAGTTTAGAATAATCATTTCTCTCTCAAAGCTCATTTACAAAACTACAACTCAAAGCTTTTCCCCCACCTTTGAAATTTTCAACTTTATCTTCAATTTGTAGAAGTGCACAAGCCTCCAAAAAAGCCAAGATCAACAACCTCTAGCCTCATTCAAGCATCAAAGGCCATGACCCCAATAGGAAAAACAGGGAACCAAAGAAAAATCAATCCCAACAACAGCAAATACAATACGCAATACTTACATCCACTCAATTTAATTATCAATCACATAATTTACATACATAACATCTAAATGAACTGATTAACAAGTCATTATTCAATTTACCAATACTTAATTTATCCTAAGTAATTTTTGAATTCTAGGGTTTAAAAGGAATTTAGGAATTCAAAACAAAGGTAAAGAAAATTAAGGAAAGGCAAAGAGAGAGATGTTTTCACCACAGATGATGAGGTTGCAACGATTGGTGGGTGTATCTCTGACGAACGGCGAGGCAGTTAGTGGCTGTCATAGATGGCTTCTGAATCGCGATGGGAGGGAAAAGAAAAAGCTATTCGTGAAAGGAGGGACATTCACACACATATCCGAGAAGAAATTAGGAGAAGCAATACATACCTCCTTGGAAAATGGAAATCGTGATGGCAGAGCTCCATTTTTCTTCTCGATTCAGATCGCTACTAGTTTGAGAGGACGGGGAAATGAGGGCGCGAGGGAACAAGCTCCAGGTTTCTTCATGGCTGAGCACGACTTGAGAACGACGGAGGAAAGTCGTAAATGGTGGTGATTTGGAAGAGTAAAGTAAAGAGTTTTCTCTGTTACCTATGAGGGTTAGAGCGTAAAAGGGAATGAGAAGGGAGAAAGAGATAAGGAATCATAAGATATATGGTAAGGGTGGGTGGATCCTAGGGGTCAGACTTAATCTAAAGGTGAGAGAGAAACCTGGGCCGTTAGATTTTACAAATGCGATTAGAGTTGGCCAGACCGACACTATAAGACAGTGTCGGCCCGATCCACGCTCATGCTTGACACAAATGTTAAAAACGCTTTAAAAATTTTTGAGGTAACTTAGCGTGGGCTTAGCCGACGCTATTAGCGTCGGTGTCGTGGCCGACGCTACGTTTTTTACGCTAAAACCATACATTCTAGTAGTGTGACCTGTAGCCCTTTCTCTTCCCCTGTCCTCCTTGTCAAAAAAAAAAAGACAACACCTAGCGCCTATGTGTTGACTATCGTGCCCTAAACTCCATTACAGTGAAAGACCGCTTCCCAATGCCCACCATTGATGAGCTCCTCGATGAACTGGGTGGCTCCTCTTGGTTCTCTAAACTCGATCTCAGACAAGGGTTCCATCATATTCGTATGCACGATTCGGATATCCCAAAGACCGCATTTCGCACTCATCAGGGCCACTACGAGTACAGGGCCATGCCCTTTGGCCTTTACAATGCCCCATCAACGTTCCAAGCAACCATGAACGCCCTTCTCAATCCATTCCTCCGAAAATTCGTCGCAGTGTTTTTTGATGATATACTAGTCTACAATCCTACCTTGGAGGAACACTTGGAATTGGTTTTTGACCAACTGATTGGGGGACAATTTTTCTTGAAGCACTCTAAATGTTTTCTGGCCTAACGCCAACTGGAGTACTTGGGACATATAGTTTCGTCACAGGGAGTTGAAGCTGACCCTCCAAAATCATGGCAATGGTGGTGTGGCCTACCCTTACTAGCATCACTGCCTTGCACGGCTTCCTGGGTCTCACTGGTTTTTATCGCCGCTTCATAAAAGGGTATGCTTCAATTGCTTCTCCACTTACTATTTTATTACGCAAAGATGGTTTTCTTTGGTCTTCTGCAGCTCAAACAGCTTTTGATGCTTTGAAAAAAGCCATGACTGAAGCCTTCATCTTGGCTCTCCTGGATTTCATTATCCCCTTTGAGCTAGAAACTGACGCATCCGGCTTGGCCATGGGTGCAGTGTTGCTTCAACGAAAGCACTCTATTGCTTTCTTTAGCAAACCCTTTTGCCCCCGCCTCTTGAATGCCTCGACATATGTTCGTGAATTACATGCTCTCACCACAGTTGTGAAGAAATGGAGGCAGTATCTTTTAGGTCATCAGTTCATTGTTTTCACAGACCACAAAAGTTTGAAAGAGTTGATTTCTCAAGTTATCCAAACCTCAGAACAGCAAGTCTACCTCTCAAAACTATTGGGTTATGACTTTACTATCCAATACAAGTCTGGTAAATCAAATATTGTGGCTGATGCATTATCACGTACTCCCTTCCAAAGTCAGTGCTTCACACTGTCCATGCCCCATTTTGTCTTTTTGGATGAGCTGCGAGCTTCACTTCAGGCTTCACCAGCTTTCACTACCTTATTTCAAAAAGTGAGCCAAGACCCTACAACACACCCTCACTACAAGATTCATCAAGGACTGCTCTTGTACAAAGGGAAAATTTGGATTGATCACTCCAACACATTCAAATCCAAGTTGCTAGAGGAATTCCATAATTCACCCGGGAGTGCACAAAACCCTACTCCGCTTGCAGGAAAATTTCACTTGGCAATCTATACGTACAGATGTTAAAGAATTTGTGGCACAGTGCCTCATTTGCTAATAGATGAAATATCAAACCAAAAAACCAGCTGGTCTTTTACAGCCTCTCCCAATTCCAACAGCAGTATGGGAAGATCTATCACTGGACTTCATAACTGGTATGCCTCCTTCCCATGGTTTTACTACAATTCTGGTTGTTGTGGATAGATTCTCTAAGGGTGTTCATTTTGGGGCATTACCCCCCCTTCACTGCCTTCAAAGTTGCCTCCCTGTTCCTTGACATAGTATGCAAATACCATGGCTTCCCTTGTAGCTTGGTCTCAGATAGGCACCCTATTTTCATCAGCAAATTCTGGAAGGAATTATTTAAACTCTGTGGCACACAATTACGCATGAGCATCTCCTATCATCCCGAAACTGATGGGCAAACCGAGGTCCTGAACAGAGTTTTAGAACAGTATTTGCGTTCTTTTGTCCATGCCCAACCTTCTCAATGGTTCAAGTACTTATCTCTAGCTGAGTGGTCTTACAACACCTCTATTCACAGTGCCACAGAGAAGTCACCCTATGAAGTAATCTATGGCAAATCACCCCCCAGCATCCCTCAATACTTGCTAGGGACCTCCAACATCGAAGCTGTTGATTCAATGTTGACCAATCGCCAAGATATGACTGCTTCTTTGCAGTGCAAAATTGCAAAGGCTCAAGCCCAAATGAAAATATATGCTGACCGCCACTGGCGTAATGTGTCTTACACTCCCGGCGAGTATGTCTACATTAAACTTCGTCCCTACCGCCAATCATCTCTCAAGGAAGCCGCCTACAACAAGCTCTCTAAGAGGTTCTATGGTCCCTTTCAAATCACTGAGAAAATTGGGACAGTGGCTTATCGCTTAGACCTCCCTTCACCATCCAAAATACACCCAGTTTTCTACTGCTTACTACTCAAACCCCACATCGGACCTATTCCTCCACCGATCCAGCCTATTCCCGATACCTTTGTCGATCATCACCCCTTGGTACTACCCTTGGCAATCTTAGACTCCAAACTAGACAACTCTACTTCACCACCCACCACCTTGGTCCTGGTTCAATGGTCGGGTTTGACACCAGAAGACATAAGCTGGGAAAAGTGGGATGAATTGCGCAACAATTTTCAACTTGAGGACAAGTTGATTCTCCCAGGGGAAGGTAGTGATAACAATAATAGGCCCAAACCAAAGAGGCCCATCATCAAGCCCAGTTATTTGAAAGACTATGTTTGAAGCAATAGTTCCAGCACACTCACAGCCTGCAAGCAACCGATCCAGCTTGCATTCTTATCCTTATTTCTGTTATTTGAATTTGTCCTTTCCTTAGCACATGTTGTGTCCTTTAATTTTACAGCTGTAAGAATCAAATCTGTTATGAGGAATCCTTCTAGAGAATTCCAAATCCTAGGTTTTAGGTCCAATGATTTGAGAATGTAATATTCTATAAATGATGACCTAATAAACGGAAAAAGACAGACAGAAAATTTATCCAACTTCTTTCCCTTTTATTCTCTAGGAGGCTAACCTTGTCCTCTACAACAAGGATCATTTATTTTCTCTATCAAATTCTTTAATAATTCTGCCTATTTTTTTCTTTTGGTGAAATCCACTTGATATATATCAAAGCTTATAAAATCTTAAAATTAACCCCGTGGCAAGTGCTCCCAAGACCCAAATATATGTTCAAAAAATTACAGTACCAAAGTTTGGAGCACCGACAAATATGGACGAAACCTTAGTAAAAATATAATAACAACTGAGTTAGAGGTGGTCCTGATTGTGGCAACTCAGCCAACGGAGGACGAGAAGCAGAAACATTAACAATAAGTATCGCTGTCGATCTAATATATTCAGAACCAAAATAGTTTTGTTGTATTGATACTGATCAAGCTTACAACATTCCTGTCCCCAATGCAAACTTTTACCAACCTGGCCTCCATGATACATCACCATCCCAATTCACTTTTTTTTTGACAAAAAAGAAAGAAAAAAAATCCCATTTCCCTGTCTTTCAATTCAACTTTGCCTTCAATATAGTGTCTATACTTCCCATGCAACTATGAACAAGGTTAATGTAGTAGCATTATTTCAGGTGGTGTGCTTCATGAATTGCATGTCACTATCGCTGCATTGATAATTGGTTTTGGTAGATCACTGAGCACACTTCGCCTTGGTCTGCAATGTCCAATAATTAACTAGTAAGTTTCTTCTATGTTTTGGTTATCCCAATGGCTTTATAATTGAAGAATTAATAGTCAATTTGTTATCCCTTATAAATGACGTTACAAGTGTCTCATGATCTCTTAATCGTGCATATTTGGATTCACTTTAAAGAGAAACAAAAGTGATTTTAGACTTTTTTTGAGTAAAATTGATTTTGTTTGTAGAATATATTTTATCTTGAAGCTAAGATTTAGAGTTTTTGACTCCAAACGTGATTCAATTCACTTTTACATAAAAGTAACCAAACATAAATCACTTTATATTCAACTTACTTTTAATTAAAATCAATTTTACAAAATAAATTCAAATATTAAAATCAATTTTCACGGTTTAAACCAACTAAATTAATGACATTTGATTTTCTTCAAATGCAGAAATCTGGATCAGCTTTACTGTTTTACTAGACTTCAATTTTGCTGTTGTCTTTATAGTACCATTTTCAGTATACTGGTGCATGTGACTGCTATATCTGGCATTCATGTTTCAGCCATACCATACAGATGATGCCATTTCAATTAAAGTTTCTAGGGCAAATAAATTATAATTTGCTTCTTATATAATAAATATTACTTTTGTCACTCTTGTAGTGTAGGAAATAGTGTATCGTGTGTAACTTTTCTTAGTTTCATACAGAATGCACTCAAATATCATGTTCATCTCTGGATTTTGGAATGCCTATCCAAAAAAATCTCTGGATTTTGGAAGGTAAAATTAAATTCTAAATTTTCTTATTATATATAAATATTTCCTTATTGCTAATTACTTTAAATTTTGGATTACGGCTTTCTCCAAAAAAATTGTTTTATCTTCTGAAGTTTCAAAAGTTATGATAAAGGTCCAAAATTATATATAGTTCCAAATGTCCTGATGGCACCGTTCTTCACTAAAATTACAAGTTTGACTGTCACAAACTGTTTCAAAATGACGTATTTGAAACTATATCTTTTCTAAAAAAAATTGGTTTTGTGTCTAGAGCAATAGTAACTGGATGTATGGAATATGATCTAAGTATTATCCATAAAAAAACTGTTCACGAGACATCACTTATTCCCATTAAAATATAAAATAAATTAAGTTGTAATTTGAAAAATATAATTTTTTAAAAAATAGAAAAAATTACAATATAATTTAAGTATATTTTTCAAGAGAGAAAAATATAGTTTATCTTCATTTGATAATGATACTAGATTCTTTCCTGTTTGAGAAAAGATCTGAAACATCCTCTCTCTTTTTTTATATTGATCTGAAACATCCTCTAAGTGTATACTGTCTTTCATAAACAAATTCATACATGACCAAATTCCAACTTACATGGGTATTGTTTGATTGAGAGAAAAAAATGTGTTTTTTTTTAAGTAAATATTCATAATTTTTTAAAATCAAAACTATTTTTAGATATAACCCAAACCATTAGGGATTTGAAATTAAATAGTCTATCTTCAAGGACAAATGCAAGAGGACATGAGGTCATGCCATGCATGGTCTCCTTAAATGATTTATGCATCATGTCTATTTTTAGGCATATAAGTTGTAAGTTTATTAATTTTTAACATTTGCTACGGTGACTTGTTTTTGAGAATTAAACCACTAAAAATGCAATTGAAATTATCATGCACTCAATTTCCTTAAAATTACAGCGATTGCTAATTAAAACAACTGTTCTTAATTAACTATTACCATTTATGCATGACCAGGCCACCAAAAAAGGAATTCCCATTAGTGGGTAATTTTCTAGGGAAAAGAAATAAGCAGAGTTGTATCACTGCCATGGCAAGAAACAAAGGCATGCAGTGCAGATTGATGCAGGTGCCAGCCAGAACTCCCCACCCCCACAAAAAAAAAAAAAAAAAAATACAAGCACCAACCAATCACTCACACAGTCTCACTAGTATGTCATTCTCATGGGTGCAAACACACACACACACAGTGAGTGAATGTGATTTGCATTCGTCAGCATCTGTGTGTAGCTAAAGAAGCAAATTACTCGGTGCATGTTTATTTTAGATTTTAGAATCCCGTTTGGACCCCAAAATCAATTCTAGCATTTTTTAGTTATTATTCATGCGTTTTGTTTTAGATTTTAGCAGATTTTAGAATCTCATTTGCACTCCAGAATCAATTCTTGTAGAATCTACAACATCTAAGCTTTTTCGTTCAGAATAATTGATTCTAGATATGAGACCCACAAAATCTTTCATATTTACACTTCAAAAGTGATTCTACTTTGTCAACCAAACACAAATCAATTCTTCTGAACTCACTTTTAAACTACCATTACCAAACACAAATCAATTTTTTTAAACTTAATTTTTTTAAAATCAATTTTTTTAAACAAGATTCTTCACAATCTATTCTACCAGAATCTAAAACAAACGGACCCTTAATAACCAAAATAAATGCATTTCTCAACAATGGGTTATAAATTACTCCATCCGTCTCATATTATTTATCGTTTAAAATTATGCACGTATCTTAAAAAAATTATTGATTGCACTTATTTTTTAGGTAAAATAATTTATTTTGACTAATATAACCTTATTGTAACGGGAGTTATGTGAAAATGTCAATTAATTTAGAGTAGTTGAGATATAAATAAATGAGGGTATTGTAGAAAAAATATAATTAATACTTTCTCGATATTAGAAAGTGACAAATAATCTGAGACAAACAAATATTCTAAACAGGATAAATAATATGAGACCGAGGAAGTAGGATCTTATGGGGATTGAGGAGGAGTCATGGTTGGCATGGCATTCATGGAAGCGTGTGCTTTTAAATTTTGTCAAAAAACTGGGAAATATCTTTCCTCAGTTTGATCACTGAGGATTTTGGAACTGCAAGAAAAATTGTTCCAAAAATGGAATTTTGAGAAAGATTGTGATATGACCTTGCGTGACCAAAAGCCAAGTGCAGCAAAATTAAGTCTCTGATTCTGACTACTTTATTGGCTAAAAGTTTTTGTTCTATTTTTTCTTTGGTTCACGGTTGATTGATGTGTATTTTATATACGCAAAAATACGCATTCCTCGATCGGTGCAAGGATTTGAATTTTGTGATACGTACAATAAATAGGCAACACTATCACTTTTACTTATTTGCAAATTGATTTAAGCTTGTTTTGTTTTCTGGGTTGTGTTTGTTTTGAAGTGCAGGAGGGTCTATAATAATGTATGAGATGGTTAGATAGTAACAGATCACTCAAGTGATGATGATGCCGATAAAATTGGTTGGAGCAGTGTACTAAAAGGGTTGGATTGAAGTACGAGTTGTAAATAAGATCGATCTTGCACTGCCACAGTACTGTGCAGTGCAGCAATGTGTTGTTGGTTGGGGCCCTTTTATAAGCTTTAGCAGTTAAATTGGATGGATTGGAATCTTTATCGTTTCGTTTCTTTCTCATTTTCTAACAAAAAACCATTTTCTGTAAATCCGAAATCAATTGCAACCATTTTCTGGAATTCGAAACCAACTCCCAGTGTGATTTTCTGACACCTTAAAGGTGTATTCAGATATGATGAATCAAAACCATTACATTAAAGTTGCCAGTAGGGTAAACCCACCCTTCAAATTTCCAATATATATATATTTTTTTTGGGGTAATGTTCAAGCAAAAGCTCATATTAATTTGAACTTTAAGAATAAGGATACAACACAATTAATAAGTTATATTATGTCAAAAAATTATAAGAAAGAAAATCAGGCATTTCAATATATTATAATGTACTATATGATTACTCAAACTCTTTTTTTTTGATATAATATGATTACTCAAACTTTAATCACCTAGCTCGCATTATCGTTATGCTACCGTTAATATATGCACCAGTCACCACCTACCACTATAATTATTTTGGCTATCTCCCACATAACTAGTACTAAGAGCATCTTTATCGCTCGTTGCTCAAGTTTTTTATCCGCGTTTCTTAAATTTCTTTCTCCTACATGGCAAAGCAACGTTCACTAATATTCAGTCAAAGCAACAAGGTAATGCACTGTTGTTTGTCAGATGAGCAACGCAAGTGGTGGGCCAGCGATGAGAGAGACAGAGAGAGATGAAATCATGGTGCAGAATCTGTCAGTGTAACAACGAGAAATTGTTTGCACCGCTGCGGGTGCTCTAATAATCACCAACCTGCATTGCCATGATCATTTCATCATTTTTTTAATAAATCAATTCTTTATTTATTGTTGCCTCATATAAAAGCTGCATTCTTTAAACATTATTGTGTACACGTTTTTAACTATTAGATAACAAATTAAGTATTTTTGTACTATAATTTTATATAACCTGATCATGTATAAAAACTTTTTTTATAGGAAGTACAAAAAAAATTTGTAAAAAAACTTTTTAGATAAAAGTATATTGATACATGTAAGTGTTATCACCAGAAAATATCAGCCATAGCCGATGAAGGGACTAGCCGATACGTGAGATAAGCCGATCAGATTTGTAGCCGAAAATTGGTCCCATTGAACCGAGGTTAGAAAGGAAAATGTTAGAAGTTCAGGGAGCATCGTGAGGTCAGCCGATTATTAAAGATTTGAATCAACTGGCAGAAAGGGCTATCCGAGTTGAGCAATATATCCAGGAAAAGGAAAAGCGAAGGGCTAGCCGAGGAAAGGGCTCCCATTTAGTCTCTATTATAGAGGAGAGAATCGACTCGGCGGTGACCTCACGGTGATATGATGGTAGCGAAATAGTCAAAGGGAAGAGCTATTCCCGCCTGACATTGAAGGCGCTAAGGCCAAAGAAACGAGTCAACAGAGGATAGAGGCGTGGTACTCCTTTGACATAACCAAGGCGGAACCAGTTTTCGATTACCGCTCAAGGACAAGCAAATTCGCTGCTAGAGGGCATCGGATTCCACTTCTGAAGAATTGATGAACAAGAAATGCGGTAAGTGGCATAACTCTTATAACCATTCTCTGACTAAGCTGTGTAGTTTTCGGGAAGGCCATACAAAAGGCTATCAAGGAGGGTAGGTTCAAGCTGGCCGATAAGAGCATAGCCGAGATGTCGATGAGACACCAATCCATTCAGTGTAACCATGGCCATGGTGTCTTTCTCAAGGCTGATCGGCCAGGCCAATAAGAGGAACAATCCATCGTGAGTGTTTGGATGCCCAAAGAAGAATCCAAAGAGGCCGAGAGGTCACCAGGGGATCTGTGTTCGACAGATTGGGAAACCCACCGGTGTCACCGAAAAAGCGGCGCCAGGCCAACCATCTTCGAGCCGATTCCATGGTAAACCTCCCAGACCCGGATGTTTGACTAACGAGTTGATCAGCCAGTACCGCAACATGCACTCAAAGACTAAGAGAACGCAGCATGCTCAGGAGACTGGGGGGCAAAATCAATTGGGAACCTCAGCTGAAGCCCAACCGATTATGCCCAGGATCATTGAGGACCCTCTCCCAAAGTCTAAGAGAAGGGTGGCGGAGTTCAATGTCGAAGGGGGAATGTCCTCTCTTCGCATAACCATAAGGAATGATGATGAACTCAAACCACAGAGGATGATCAAGCCAGCTGCAAATGTCAAAGAAGGGAAGTGGGTGGTTAATCAACCTCCGAAGAAGAAAGAGTTCAAGCCAGTCACACTGACTAGAACACAGAAGAGAATGTTGCAGAGGGCTAGATCCTTGCAAAGAATGAAACAAACCCTGCAGATGATAGCCGATGCCAAGGCAGCCGATAAGAAGGAGATCCCGGAAGCTAAAGTGGCAGAAGCCATTGACAGGGCTTTTGGACCTTGCGGTTTGGAGCCTGACAAAGTTGAAACTGATCAAGCCAAGGAGGCCCCAATGATAATCCCGATTGCCGAGATAGACATAGGGCAGCCTGAAGAAGGAAAAGGGGAACCTGATAAAGAGGAAGGGCATATTCACACATACACAAACTGCTTGAATGGTAATGACGAGCCGATCTTAGAGTCTGGTTACCGAGAAGATTCAATCCTGGATTATCTCTCAGATGAGAGTGAAGCCGGATTGATGGCCGCCATTGAGGTCGTTAGCCTGATCCCAAGCGAGTTCTGGGCTGGTTATCCCCAGATCGAACACTTAGAAGGAGACGTCTGTGTGGAAGAAGCAGAATGGGCAACTTTAGTCGATGACACGACAAAAGATGCTTTGAGTACTGTATTTGGTAGGCCAACTGAAGACATGATGAAGCACTTGAAGCCCTTGTATGTGAGAGCCTACATCAATGGCAAGGCCTTCAGTCGAGTGTTCGTTGATAATGGGGCGGTATTGAACGTGATGCCGGTGGCCACCTTAAGGAGTCTGAACAAGTCTGAAGAAGACCTGATCCCAACTAACATGAAAATGGCTAGCTTCATGGGAGAGGCTTCGTCCGCTTTGGGAATCCTGATAGCCGAGATTACGGTTGGCCCCAAGAGCATCAAGTCAGCTTTCTTCGTGATTGATGGCAAACCATCTTATGCAGTCCTGCTAGGGAGAGATTGGATTCACACCAGCCAGTGCTTACCTTCCACCATGCATCAAAAGCTCATTTTTTGGGAAGGGGATAAAATTGAAATAGTCCCAGCCGATGACAATCCATTCCCAGCTAAGGTACAAAATCTAGAAGCTTTGTTCTACTCTCCCTCTGTGGCTCCCATAGCTGTTACTGAGGAATACGAGGAAGGATCCTGGGAATCATGTAACTTGACACCCCAGGGGTTCAAGATCGAGCAATTAGCCGAACCACGGCTAGCCACGGAGGTCTGTTATGTTTAAAGACACCCAGGTGGTGCAGGACTTGTGGGACCGGCTAGAAGCCTTCAGGATTGAATCTCACGTAGCTGAGTCCTTGCTGATAGACGAACAATAAGGCGACGGTCTCACATCGGCAGACGAGATCACGGAGTTGCCGATGGAGTTTGAATCACCTATTCGGAGGACTTTGCCAACCTTTGAATCTCAAGACCCCTTGGAGGACCTCAATTTGGGAACTCCAGATGAGCCTCGGCTAACGCAAATCAGCAGATTGCTGGGGGAAGAGGATAAGAAAGAGGTGGTAGCCCTGCTGAAAAAATATAAAGACTGCTTTGCATGGGATTATCATGAGATGCCTGGGCTAGCACGAGAATTGGTGGAACATAGGCTACCAATCAAATAGGGATTCAGGCCACATAAGCAGCCACCTAGAAGATACCATCCTCAGCTGATACCATAAATCAAAGCGCAAATCGAGCGTTTGCTCAATCTTTGGGTTCATCGAGCGACCAGCACGTAGAGTGGTTAGCCAACATAGTACCTGTCAAGAAGAAGAATGGCAAGATTGGAGTTTGCATTGATTATAGAGACTTGAATTTAGCCACTCCAAAGGACGAATATGTGATGCCTGTGGCAGACATGTTAGTCGATGCAGCTGTCACACATGGTATTTTAACCTTCATGGACGGGTACTCGGGCTATAATCAAATACTTGTAGCTGAGGAGGATACTCACAAGACTGCATTCAGGTGCCCAGGGGTACTGGGAATTTATGAATAGTTGGTGATGCCATTCGGCTTGAAGAATGTCGGGGCCACCTACCAGAGAGCAATGAATGCTATCTTCCATGATCTAATCGGCAAGACTATGGAAGTATACATAGACGATGTGGTGGTAAAATCCAAAGACTTCAAAGCCCACTTGGCCGATTTGGAACAGGCTTTGCAGAGGATGAGGGTCCATAACTTGAAGATGAATCCTGCAAAGTGCATGTTTGGTGTATCGGCTGGCAACTTCCTTGGTTTCTTGGTGCATCAAAAGGGCATTGAAATAGACCAAAACAAGGCCAAGGCAGTGATGGAGGCCAGACCACCCAGGAACAAAAAGGAGTTACAGAGATTGCTTGGCAAAATCAACTTCTTGAGAAGGTTCATAGATAATTCGGCTGGTAAGATGAAGGCTTTTTCCCCTTTGCTGAAGCTCAAGAACGCTGAGGAGATGGTGTGGGGTCCTGAACAGCAAGAGGCCTTTGGACAAATAAATAAGGCTTTAGCTAGTCCACCAGTTTTGGTGCTCCCCATGCCAGGGAAGCCTTTGAAACTTTACATTGCATTTCTTTGAAGAGTCTATCGGTACTGTTAGCCTGAGATCTTTGAAGATGGAACTGAAAGAGCGGTGTACTATCTTAGCCGAAGTCTCAATGATGCTGAGACCAGATATACTCCCTTGGAGAAGTTGTGCATGTCTTTGTTCTACGCTTGTACAAAACTTGAGTATTATTTAATGCCACATGAAATATTAGTTTTATGCAAAATTGACATTGTTAGGTACTTGCTTAATAGGCCTGTCTTACAAGGTCGCTTGATGAAGTGGGCCATTAAGCTCACTGCCTTCGCGTTGAAATACGTCCCATTAACGGCTGTCAAGGGTCAGACCCTAGCCGATTTCTTGGCAGAACATCCCTGCGTGGAAGTGGATGACCCTTGGGTATCTCCAATTACTTGCATAAACCTATTGCCTTGGGTCCTAACTTTTGATGGGTCTAAAACCCAGAAAGGAGTCGGGGTCGGAGTGACAATTACCAACCCAGATGGGAAAATGTGGAGGTTTGCGTATCGGCTAAACCCAGATTTAACTAATAACCAAGCCGAGTATGATGCCATGATCATAGGGTTAAAGCTGTTAGCCATGATGGGCGCTGAGTACATTCATGTAAAGGCGACTCGGTTGGTGGTCGACGGCTAACCAAAGAATATGGGTGCAACAACCCAAATCTGTTGGCTGGCGTTATGCAACGGTGACAGATTGATTCACCAATTTATTGATGCAAAGGTGTCATACATCCCGGAGGAGCTAATATGGAGGCTAACGATGCGGCCCAAGAGGCCTCGGGATATAGGAACTCTTTCTTGACTTTGGAGTACTGACGAATTACCGGTAGAGGTAATGGTCGCACCAAATCGATTCATGGAGGAACGAGTTGATCGAGTACTTACAAGATCCTTCTAAGTGCACTGACCCCAAAGTTAGGAGACGAGCTCTAAGGTATGTGCTTCTTGATGATGAATTGTATAAGAGAAGCATGAATGGGGTATTGCTAAAGTGCATAGATAAAAATGAAGCCCTAAGGGTTATGGGTGAAGTTCACGAAGGCATATGCGGCTCGCATAGGGCTGGGCCTGTTATGAAATGGTTGATTTATCGCCATGGCTATTATTGGCCTACCATCACAGCCGATTGCTTTCAGTACGCCAAAGGATGCGAAGAATGCCAGCTGCATGGTCCCATTCAAAGGGTACCAGCTGAATTGATGCATCCAGTGGTGAAACCTTGGCCATTTAGAGGCTGGGCCATGGATTTGATCGGCAAAATCCATCCACCATCTTCCAAAGGACACAATTTCATTATTGTGGCAACCGATTACTTTACTAAGTGGGTGGAGGCTCAGCCGATGGTCAAGGTACAGCATCATATACAGGTTTGGGATTCCAGAGACCATTACCATGGATCAGGGAACTATGTTCACTGGAGATAAGGTGGTTGCCTTTGCTCAGCAGTTTGGGATTAAATTGATACATTCATCCCCATATTATGCACAGGCCAATGGACAAGTCGAGGCAACCAACAAGATTATCGTGGACCTGATCAAAAAGAATTTGGAAAACAAGTCTAGAAAATGGCATTTAACTCTGGATGAGGCCTTATGGGCCTAAGGAATTCCAAGTCAACGACCACTGGCACAACTCCATATCGGCTGACTTACGGCCAAGATGCGGTTTTGCCTTTGGAAATCAATGTCACTTCTCTAAGAGTGGCGAGACAGAATTCCTTAAGCCTAGAAGAGTATCAGCAAGCCATGCTTATGGAGCTGGATCAGTTGGATGAAGATCGGTTAATGGCTTTAGAAAGAATTGAGGCAAGCAAGCGCAAAATGGCCAGTGCCTACAACAAACATGTTAAGTTGAAGAAGTTTGTTGAGGGTGACCTAGTTTGGAAAACTATTTTACCAATAGGAGTCAAGGACCCCAAATTCGGTAAGTGGTCACCAAATTGGGAAGGTCCATTCACGGTTAGTCAAGTGTTCGCAGGAAACGTGTATCGGCTAGTTAACATGCAAGGCGAAGAGAATGTGCAGAAAGGAAGCTAGGGTTTAAGGGTTCAAAAGAGTTCAAATTGCCTGAATAATAAGAAGAACGAATGGAGCCAGCTATTTAAAGAGGAGTCATGCGCACGGTCAACGATAAAAATTGTTGAGATATTATCGGATAGCAGCGCAGTCATCGGGTGTGGGAAAAGTAGCCGTTCAGGTCATAATGGGTGACATTAAATGCATATAAAGTGACTAGCGATTGACGTTTTCAGAGACTCAAATCTTATCTGATACATCAATCCAGCATTTACAGCTGAAATGATGTAGGGGGGCAATTGTTATCACCAGAAAATATCAGCCATAGCCGATGAAGGGACTAGCCGATGCGTGAGATAAGCCGATCAGATTTGTAGCCAAAAATTGGTCCCATTGAACCGAGGCTAGAAAGGAAAATGTTAGAAGTTCAGGGAGCATCGTGAGGTCAGTCGATTATTAAAGAGTTTAGCCGATGTAGATAAAGGAAATATCCGATTATTATGGCCTCATCGGCTGAGCTATTGTTGATTAATATGGAGCTTTGAAGCTCGACCAAGGGTTAAGTATGTGAAAGTCATGGACTTTGGCGCCAAAATGACTAAAGCTAGCTCTTGAAGGCCTTCAACGCATTTAACACGTGATAAATCGTTTGCCCAGCCGATGGGAGAGCGGTTAACCCACGATACGCATGAGGAAGCAGTTGAGGGACACCCACGACCGCTCGTTGTCAGCCATGAACGTGCGGAACGCATAATGGCCAATAGGGGGCGGTTACATTTTTGTTTTTCTTTTGTATATATATACCTTCGCTGAGAAATGTAAAGGACACATCCAATCAATCAAACAACTATTTCTTTTGCAATTTATCAGCTTTTTACAGCATTTATCTTAGTCGATTCCATGTATCTTAGCCTTAGCCTTAGCATAGCGTAGATTCACCACACTCAACGCTTTCTGGAGCAGTTGGGGAACCCATAATCGAGAATCAGAGTTCCGTTCTCGGTGTAATCACTTAAACAGGAATCAATTTGTCAGCTGGACGTTAGCCGAATCCTTCGGCTGATTTTTCCACGCAAACAGTAAGATAAAAGTTTAAATGAATAATGTGATTCTGTCAAAAAAATGAATAATATGATAATTTTTTTGCAAATGAGATATTTAGTTTTTATCATCATAGAAATGAATGCAAGTACCTTGTACCAAAAAAAGAAAGAAATGAATGTAAGTACCTTGTCTTTGCTTGCGTTGTGCTTAAAACCAAACTAAGACAGTGAGAGGAATGGGGAAAAAAATCAAGGAAAGAAAAATGTTATCCGCCGTTAAGCTGCAAAACAAAAAGTGGGTAATCACAATGGTAATGGTTACACAAAGGCTCAAAGGAAAATTGATCACTCACTGAAGCCTGAAAGGGAAATGCTAATAATTGCTCAACAGTTAATTAGAATCAATTCTGTAACAGGATGAGCATGGTTAGAGGTGTGGTTCAATATTAGTACATAATACATCTGGACACGCTTCGCTTGAGGGAGCATTAGAGAAAATAAACGAAGTAGTCATTGCCATATATGGATAAAGGGATTTTAAAATCAAATTTTCATATAAATATGAAGGTAACTTAGGATTTTTTTTTTCGTTTTTTTTTTTGGGGGTCTTCACTTAGGGTGTTTGATATATCAAGTATCAAAAGATACTTCTGCCAGTTCAATTTGACATTCCCAATGAAAAAAAAATTGGACAAATTTATAAAAGTAGCCATAATATTGGGCTTCAGATATGTGTTACAAAGAGTTCTAATTATGGGTTGAGCTTGAAAATAATCCTTTACAATTTTCATTGGACTTTTCTAAGGGCACCCCATTTTTGCTTGGGGCACCCCCCAAAATGCTATTTTGACCAAAATACCCCCATGTAAAAATATCAAAATTATTATTTTTCATTCGTCTCACTCGCAAATATGTGCAATTTTTTTGCACACTTGCAAATATAATATTTGGGAGTATTTTTTTTTTTTACTCGCAAATATGATATTTGCGAGTGAAGAAAACGCGCAAAATATCATAGGGGTATTTTCGGAATGGGAGGTGCCCCAAGCAAAAATAAGAGTGCCCTTAGAAAAGCCCTTTTCATTTGGTGAACACCGGGTGTGTTTTCAACCTGAAAATAATCCTTTAAGAATAATAACACACACAGTTTTTACATTTTAAATTATAAAATAAGATAAACACAGAAATCAATATATATTCTCGCTCCCTTTTTATTAAAAAATGATAGATTTTATTATGTATATATAATTTCTAGTCAAAAAAATTATCTATATATCATTTACTCAAACTTTAATCAACATATATAATTCTGACAAAAAAAAACCAACATATAAAGTCGCGAAACAATTTTATTCTAAATGTACCAATCTATTTCTTTTTTCTTATTTAGTGTAAATTTAATACACTTTATTTTATTTTATCGACACAAAAATAAAATGTATTAATTATTTAGTTTCTGTCTTCTCACTTTTTTATCCAGTGAAATCGATAGAGATTTTTTTATTGTTTCTCTATCTTTTATCTACCTAAATCTAAACCCAAATAATATATAAAATTTACCCATTTTAATTGTCTTTTACTTTTATTTTTTATAACTTTTTCTCTCTTTTTTTTGGCACGTCAAAATCAAAGTGCCGTGTTAGTATTGCCAACATTTGTTTTTGGTATGGTTAGGAATAGTCAAAATCCATAGGAATAGTCATTTTGATTTTTGACTTTTACACTTCTACAGCCACCCTAACTAGAAGCTATGCTTGGTCACCGCACCTCACATTTGTTATGATACCTATACTCCTTTTCATTATGCTACCGCTAATATGTGCACCACCTGCCATAATCATTACTCAGGACACAAAATATATTCAAAATCATCAACCTACGATGCAATAAAATGATTTTGAATATTCATGTACCAAAAAAAAAAAACCTACGATGCAATAATCATGTCATCATTTATTCATCAAAAATTCAATTTTATTTATACTTAAACGTCTCCTCATATAAAAGTATTCTTTTTTTTTTCAAAAATATTAATGTTACACTTTTTACCATTTAAATATAAATGAATATTTTCATATTAAGATTTTATATAAATTTATCATGTTAAATATTTATATTTATTTTTTAAATGATAAAAATAGGCTTAAATATGTTTCAGCCCCCTTTTTTTGCTTTTAATTCTTGCAATCCAGTTAGAGGCTTCCTTAAAAATAAAAAAATATTTAATATCTAGCAAAAATCTCCAACCAAGTTGGCGATTTATACTACTAGTATGTGGGTAATTTTTTTAACCTGCATTAAAAGTAATTTTCTATCCAAATTGCACTAGGTCAAAATCTCGACAAATTGTCATATTGATAACGAGATCTTAAAATTAAAACTTTAAATTTATTGAAAGTAACCTGTGTAGATATATCAATAGGATACCTCTGCCAGTTTTTTGTGACAAAAAATTTATAAAATTAGGCCTTTTTATCCATGGTACAAAACTGTACAAAATCTATAAATTAGTTGAGTAATTATACACCGATAATATAAATAAATTTTATATACACACATTTAAAATCACATTTTACTATTTTGTCAATGATGTAAAGGTTTTTAAAAGTAATACTAATACCCCGTCAAAAAAAAAAAAGCAATACTACTAAAGTTTTATTAGTCTTACACTCTTACTCAATCGGGCTCCCTAAAAGATGGGCTTCTGGCTTGTGTTACAGGTACATCTCATTAGTGGTTGGGCCTGGCAATAAACATACGCAATTTTCATTTGCGGCACGCGGCTTGTGAGAAATTGAGAATATTAAATTCCAGATTACCTTTAACATTGCTTTCATGTATTTTGCCTCCTGTAGTGTAGAGAGGAAAAGGTAGATTAAGCGACGATAAATCTGTTTTGGTAACATTCGATTTCGATCTCTACTTTAAGGAGAACTTCGCCTATAAATTCTTTAAGAGTATGTTTGGATGGAGGGTTAAGTCTAGATTTTGATATAAATTTGACATTTTAAAAAAATTGACGGAATAATATGATAGATGATCATATAATATTTGAATCGCATTTCATTTGTTTTTAGAAATATTTTATAGCTTCCATAATCTAGAAAATAAAAATAAGCCCGCCCTCACCTCCCTTCCCCTTCAAAACCCTTCATCTAAACACATCCTAAGTCTTCTCGATTCTTGTTTTCTTCACCTAAAATATATCCCTCGTTTGTTATTTCTTTTCGATAAACATATCCCTCATTTATTATTTTCTAGGTTCAAGTGCACTTTCTAATTTAATAGTTCTAATTCTGTATTTTTTTTTTCATTTAAAAATATAATCCAGATATGTGGCCTCATGGAAGTAGCCGTGTGCTAGCTAAATCTCGGTCCAACACCCTGTCGTGCTAGCTTTAAAAGGGTGATCAAGATATATTATATATGGTAAGTGATAACAACAGATCCAATGAAGAAATCTAAGATTTTCTTTCTGGTTTTATCTATGTATATTAAGTAAGTTGTCTTAAGTTTTTGTATAATTAGCGTTTAAGCCTAGTTTTCTACCAAACTTGCAGATGGGATGATATTCGTGCTCAGTACGAGCGCGAAAAAAAAAAACAGTGGATTATCTAATTTAGTTTCTTTCTTTCTTTTTTGGTCAACTAATTTAGTTTCTTTCTGTTAAAGTTATGCTTGTTAGTTTACCAACCTTACCAACTTTCAAGATAGGGAGCAAATGGGTAAAATAAAGGCACTTAGGATTTCGAAAGGCAAATAAGTAGTACTACAGACCAACCGGTCCAAGTCCAACCCAGATTTAAAATTATTGCAAAAAATAAAAATAATCAAGACCATCACGATGGATGTCATTTGTGCTTTGTAAATCCATAAAGTTACTTAATGGATATACAGATGCTCCTAATCTGATACTACATAAGCTACAAAAAAAAAAAAAAAAAAAAAGGTACTTTCCTCCTCTTAAAAACAATACCTTTTATTTGATAAAAATAAATCCAATTACAATAAAACACAATAACAATCACCAGAAAATTGTATCTGTCACCTAGTATACAGCTTGTGAAGCCAAACAGATCTGCAGAGCAGCAATTCCTCTTCTTGATATATCCACCGAGCGCCACCATTTGAGGCTGGCTAATAAAACCAACTATGGAATCCTCTGTAGATCTAAAATGTGCAAGCACAAAACCATTCAAGCATTTATTTTTGAATTGCATTGGTGTTCCCTGCTGCAACTTCTTCTACCCCAAAACATGCTTGAGCAGGTTGTTTTATCCAGTCCTGGCCCTTCAATTTTATCCTGATCCAATGTTGATGCTTGGGAGTGATGAGGTGATTCATCTCGTGTTTCTACTTCTCGGGGTTCAAATGATGGACATGTACCGTCATTGCAGGTGCATAGAGGTATTGCCATAGATGGAAATGGACTACATGTGACGGGGCAGAGTATCTCTGAAGGAACATAATCTACAGAGTTTCTTCGGATCTCTGGTGTATGAGAAAGAGATGGCTGATCAACGTCACGTGGATGTAGCATGCATGGGGTGCACAAACCAAGAGATACATGTAATTTATTTTCTTTTGCTTGAGAACCTGGCAACTTGACAAAAGAGACAATTCCATGTCTACACAGGGGGCAAGGGATAGAGCCAGGAGGGCCAAGCATTTCAGAAGAAACATTGCTTGTTGAGCAAAGATAAAGAGCACATCTTACACAAAGCTCATGCCCACATCCTGCATGAAAAATTTAGTGGCATCACTTACACTGTAATGCAGAGCCCAAATAATTTTTCAAATTCTAATAACAGAATCCTGAAAATTCGTCAAGGAAAGATGGTAGAAAGTATAGTGCAGACGATAAGAACAACCCAAACACCCCCTTTCGTACACACAACAGGATGATAGATAAATATACTCTTATAGAATGACATTTCTGAGTTCTAACTCTATTTTTTGGATTCTGGAAAGTAGTCCTAACATAATAACTACATTAGGATATGGGTCCCTATTTTTAACTGCTGCAGTTTGTTAAGTATTCGCATGCAAAAGGCAAGCAAGCAAACAATCAGATATTCAAAAGATAAAGAATCCAATACCTTCGGCTGCCACTGAACATGGCCTCTCCAGGCATACAGCACAAAAGTCGATCTCATCAGAGGAGGTTGTAGATGATTGCAATCCATACTCTCTGCAGTTATTTCAAAACAATCTTAGTTCAATTTGCAACATATGTATGTTCTTTCCCTTTCCTCAACAATTGACTACCCTTGAACTAGTATCTTAATTAGCGTATCTGTCAGGCTAGGCTTGACAGCAATTTGGATATAGATGTAGCAGATTTTATGAATAGAAGGGAACTGTGTAGGTTTCCAGGAAAGAGGAGAGGTCTGTGTAGTAAACATAAAATGCAGGATAAGACAGATTGATTTACTCTTAAAATATTATTTATTATTTAATGTCATTTGACATTTAGAATTTTCATTTTGCTCCCAATATATTTATATCTTTGATAAAAAGAAATAGCATACACTGATGGCACATCAAGTGCCAACTACAACAACTGTTCTGTCTTATGATTATTTTATGGAAAAAAAAAACCTATTGACCATTGACAGCCTTTTTAAACAGGACCGACTGGTAGCCTTGTTCTTCTCTCCTAATTCTTCTGTTTCAAACATTATATTTCATCACAAAAGTAAAAAGGCAATGTAAAAGAAGTATACTGTTGGTTCACCCACAAAACTAACAAAAAAAAAATAACAATAATGGCAACACAGTGCCAAAGGCAACAGCAATGGCAACAACGATTGCACCTGTCTTCACTTGTCTAACATTTAAACAAAAATTTAGAATCTAAAACTTCTGGAGCATTCCCGCAAAGAGTTGAACATTGATATTAGATAGCTAACAATAATAGAACTAATATAGATGCCAATTCGTGATGTAGAAAACTCATGAAAATTCAGAAAGCAGTGTTTCGTTTGTTATGTACAAAATGAATCAAAGTCTAAAAACTGTAACAATCTTGTAATATATAATTCATCCTTTTCTTTGTGAGGAGAAAATAAGGTTCCACACTGATGTGTGCCTAGTTCAGGCACACTTACTTTTTTTATTCCTTTTCTTATTTATGAGGGGCGGTGGTGGGAGTCAAACATGACATCACCAATAATCTGCCAAAAATATCTCCATAAATGTTCCCCTAGCTGTTTGTTATTTTCATATTCTAACTAAATTTTTCACACAGAAAAAAGTTGGGTTGACTTGCAGAATTTTTCACACAGAAAAAAGTTGGGTTGACTTGCAGAAACAGACGTAGTGGATTGCAAAATACCTGGCTATGTTGAGAACACTCATGAGAGGTAAGGACAAGTAATTTGAATGAGGGAAGGCAGGTGTTATGGCATCAGAACTGGGTGCCAGCAATGGTTCGAGCCAATGACGCCCCCACATTCTAGCAATATCAAGAGGAAGCCACCTAGGGGAGGTAAAAAAAATCAAATAAGTATTGCTATGTCACAAAGCAAGTGAAAGCTTGCACTAAAATACCCATTGACACAATATATTACCCATTGCAATTCAAAGCCATCCGACTTGCACCTTTTGCAAGGAGGATCTGAAAAAAAAAAAAAAATTATTGTAAGATTCAAAGGAAAAGAACCAGAAGGTATATCATACATCAAAACTAAAGCAATTCTTGCCTGGCAGCATTTTAAATTGCCCCCACAAGCAGCATAATGCAAAGGAGTGCTTCCAGCCCCTACATCAAATTACATTAGTTAAGTTGAAGGGGAAAAACAACCTTAGAGATATTTAGCATATAAAACAAAAGAAATACCTATTAAATCCATTGATGTTCCATAATGAAATGTCACAGCAGACAAATTTGCATTAAGATCAAGTAGCAGTTGTACACAATCAAAGTAACCATTTAACGCGGCCATATGAAGAGCAGTGATACCACCATCAGCCGTCTTATTTACAAACTTGGACAAGGCACTGCACTGGAATGAGGTAAATAAATTGCAAGAATATAACATACACGAATAAAAAACTCCATTAAAGTCAGGTCTTAAAACATTGCAGCAAACAACACCAAACAAAATCTTAATCTCATTATTCCCACAATAAAATTGTTTATAGCATTTACAACTAATAATTTTATCTATTACTTATTCATGTGGGAAGTAATATGTAATTGCATGTTGCATATGTATGAACAAATAGTGGAAGTTTACCTAACATAAAATTCACTGCAATGATATGCTGTTTTGGGAAATACATAATGAAAAGGAAAGGGGTACCTTTGTTCATGTTTGCCTTTCACATTTGATCCGCCACCCTTGTCAGCATCTGTGCGAGCATGAATAGCTTCATAAGGAGCACTTGGAACAAAGTCAGCCACAACAAGTCTAATACATCTTACATGCCCATTCATGGCTGCAAAGTGAAGAGCTGTCCTCCCACTGAGATAATCTGCTCTCATAACCTGTCATTGAATAAACTACAGTCTAGTGATTCTCAAAATCAACTTTTATCAAAGAAAGAAGAAAATACACGCAAAAACCAATTAGCCAGTAGTTTCCCAGATCAGCCCTATGACCTACAGTCTCCATAGTACAGTAAACACAAAGCTATGCGAGGATAAAAAATAAAAATAAAAAAGAGAGAGAGAGAGAGAGAGAGAAAATAACAGCACTCACATTGCATCTGAAGAGTAAAAGCGTCTGTACAACTTCCCAATGCCCATATCTACAAGCTTGCATCAAGGCCGTCTTCAAATCAAGGATCAAAGCAAACCATTTTCTCAAATTAGGACAGCAAACACATGTATCAAAAAAACAATAAGAGATGGGTATACATATCCAAAGAAAATGTTATGGTACTAGCATCTGTTGAATTGATACCAGATCCATCGATCTGTTTGCTCCTAATAATGGACACTCAAGGTAGCAATTTGCCTCGTGGAATAGAATCATACCCAAAATGGAAAATGTATACTCCAATTTCAAATACAAAACGGAGTTTTCCAATATTGAAAATTTACCACCGCATATAACCACCTCACCAATTGGAATCATATGTTGCAATTCTTCTCAAAATCAAAACCAAAATTCACAAAAAATTAAATCTAAAAAGAGAGAGAGGGGTACCTGGCCAGAATAATTTCTTGAATTGACATCTGCTCCATTCTCAAGCAACAATGCCACAATCTAATGGAAACCCAGCAGAGAAAAATAAATAAATAAATAAATAAATAAACTTTGAATACAGAAATGGAAGAAAGAAAAGGGGCAGATGTGAAAGGTGAAACCTCGTTATGGCCCTTTGCAGCTGCAAAATGAAGAGGGGAATTGAGGCCACCAAAAGTGGAGTATTTGGCAAGACACGGGTTGCAGTTCAAAAGCATCTTCGCCTCCACCAAGTCGCCGTCCCTCGCCGCCGACACCAATCTCTCGCCGGAGGCCGAGCATCCAAACGAATTCCCCATCTCTCTCTCTCAAGGTTACAAAAGCAATCAGGTCAACGTCGCACAACAACGCAGCAAAATCTTCACGCCATGTTATGAAGGTGGTGACGTGGAAGGTATCAATGGGTTGAATTGAATGGAACCTCTTTGATTGCGAGTTGCTTCTTCGTTTTGTCTGAACCAGAACCACAGTGTAGGAAAATAAGGTTAACTTAAACCATTATATATCTATCAAGTCTTAACACTGAACTTTACCTACTCTTCTTTTGTTCTTTTCTTCTTCTCACAAACACTTTATACAATTCGTTTCTTTTCTCGTGTCACCAATTTCACTTTAATATTGAAAAATGAGAATTGGTATCACTCACTAAATAGTGTCTCAGTGTATCTTAAATACTCCCTCCGGTTCTCAATGTAAGAGAAAAAAATGTGTTTTTTAGGGTTTCAAAATATAAGAGATATGTGAGATAAAAGGGTGTTTTTCATTGGAAAAAAGAGTGTTTTTCTTGGTTTTGATGAATTAGGGTTTTGTCTCTTATATTTAGGACCGGAGGGAGTATTTGATTAAGTCTCTATTATTCATCATATCAGTTTTACGATATAAGTCTTAATTCTAATTTATAAATCAAATTTTTTACGAATAATTCATAAATTAGATATTGTTTAATTTGACCACAACACATGATTTAAAAAGGACAATTAAATGACACATAGCTCCTTTAAAAAACAATTGCTAAATTATTTAGGATTTAAGGTTAAATGTCGAAATCAATTTCAGAACCGAGGTTATCAAAATTAAGGACAAAAATCAAAACCTGAATAAGGAAAGAAAATGAGGAGACGAATCAAGGAGGAGAGCTTGCCTCTAAGTGAGTGGTGGGATGAAATTGATGAGTAATGGAGTTTAGGGTCTGACTTGTTTGCACATAGGAGAGAGAGGGACTGACCGAAAGACTAAAATAATATATTTTAGGGACTACTCTCTCTGTCGCTAAATGTAAGTCCCTTTAAAAAAATTGCTCATTTTTATAGGTTTCTTTCTAAATTACTAGATGTATTAATTTTTTTTACAAGAATACCCTTAATTAATTTATATTATTTTTTGTAGTCAATAGTAAATATGTGACTATTTCTCTCTCTTAAGTCAATAATTGAAGGGTAGTTTTGAAAAAACAGTACATATTGTAGACAAATTAAATGAGTTAACTATTTTTCTTAATTTGTGTATTTTTGTCAAATATGGCTTATATTTAGGGACGAATGAAGTATTTAGAATACACGTAGGATAGAAAAAATGACCAATATGATACTTAACGGTATTTAAATGGGCTCACACACTAATAAAAGGATTAACTTGATAGACGGGAGAAAACCTACTTAATATTTTTGCATAGTTTAAAGACTAAATAAGAGAGACTGATACTTGAGGAACGAAATTAAAGGTTAACTAATTGAAAAAATATTTAACTGGCACGTCCGCATTTTTTTAAATTTTATGTGAAAAACAACTGATAATCAATATTTGATTTTCTTTATCCTTTCGTGACTTTTGACATTTACATTGTGATTGGTTGATGAGAAATAAGTAAGAGAGAGTGGGGTAAGAGAGAAGTTGAAGAGAGATAGAGAATTTTTACTGATTTGTTTGCAGAGAAATGAAGCAGAGAGAAATAAATATAGTGGGTCCTAGAGCTTTTTCTTTTCTCACCAAATCAGCGAAGAAGTGATGAAGAAATAAAAAAAGTGTGTGTGCTGACTGCTGACCCATTTAACTATTGCTTTGGTTTTTAAATACTGAAAAACGGCTGCTTGCAAAAAAAAAAAAAAAAAATTGGAAAACGTCGTACGCACCCCACAGACTTGTTTTGTTAAAATAATTCAATAAAAATAAAAAAACAAATTATTAATTCATTAACAGAAATGCTACGTTATAGCATAAATAAGTTGAATTAAATTAATTTATTTATTTATTTCCAACTGATTAATATTTTAATTAAATTAAAATTAGTAATTTAATCATATCAAACTAATTAATTAAATTAAAATAAATTAACTAAATGAATTAAAATCTTTTACGTATATAATTTAATTAATTGATTAATCAATATTAATTAATTATTCAAAACATTTTAACTTGGTAATGTTCAAATATTTTTTAGCTAAGGGCTTTTTTATCAATTCATAAAACCATTCAATTTCTCTCTTATCTATTTTTCTTCTCTTTTTTTTATACCAAACAATAATTTAAATCTACTCTATTTCTCACATCTTTTTCTCTTTTCACGCTTTTTCTCACCTATTTCTCTATTCACAATTTCTCTTCCGAACCAAATATAGGCATAGTGTTCAGAAAAATAAGTATTGGAAAATTGTTTTAGTTTTTTTTTTTCCGATGGAATTATGAGCTCTTAGCCTAAATATTGCCCCTTCCGTGCTCAACCACAAGACTTTTTCTACCCTTCATTGTTTTCTTAAATTAAAGTCAATTGAAGACTCTCTCTTTTTTTTTTTTTTGGGGTTACACGTCAATTGAAGACTCTTGAAAAAGGTTTATGTTGTTCGTTCACGTTAAGAATGAAATTTGCATCTTTTATCTTCTAACTTCTTTATGAGCTTGATTAATTATTGTTACGTCGATGGGGCCGAGAAAAACTTACATGTGTCTCCAGATATCTTGTGGATATTATTATTATTAGTTTGAAAAAATAATTCGGCAAGGAATGTCCCCCAAACTCCTTCTAGGTATCTTTTTTTTGTTACAAAAAATTTAGATTGTGAGGCCACCCTCACAGAGGTCGGGAGAACCACCAACTCGGCTGTGATTTACGGTGGAATTTACGTATCGCCTACCAACGCAGCCACCTGGAATCGAACCCAAGTCACAACATGTACGAGCGAAAGGTTGAACCAGTTGAGCTAAGCTACGTTGGCCCTTCTAGGTATCTACTCTGCACTACTCTCTTTATTTTCTAATATAAGCAAAACAAAAACAAAAAGCAAAATTTTTGTTGCTTAATATAAGTAAAAATTAATTAATATCATCTTATTTAATGCTTAGTTTTCACAATTATCTATAATTAATTCAAAATTTGTTTTCTAATGACTTTATTCAACAAGTAATCATCATTAAGAATAATTTAGATAATATACTTATTTTTATGAGATTGAACAGTTAACTAATATTTTTAATAAGTGTGAGTTTAGATATTTTTTTATATAAAGTAATGAAGGGAGTACAGTCGAGTCGAGGAATCCACTTTTTTTTTCCTTTTCTTTGAGGGCCAAAAATAAAGACAATTTAGCTTTTGTTTTCTCCTTTTGACGTGGAATTCACTTGTGTTTTTTTTTTTTGGTAACAGGAATTCACTTGTGTTTTTTGTGGTGTGGAACTGGACAATGGCAATAATTTCCAAATATTTGTTATATAGTTTAAGGTTTGCTAGTTGAGTTTACCAGTTAGTTACTTTGTTTTTGTTGTTCTAGTTTCAACTATTATATTATTCTTAATTAGTTCGCATTCAATTTCTAAATATATACCTTTAAAATTTTGTAGTAGATACTCCCATCAATCCTTTTATAAGAAATAAGAGATCGAATGATGGCCATAATAGGATAAAAATTGATAGAATAAGAGAGTTGAATAAGAAAGTAATAGAATATGGACATGATAAGCTCATATGATATCCCCGTGTTCGATACGCACATGAAAATAAACTAGATAACATTATGTTATCATAATATGCGTTTGAAATGAACCAAATAATAGTATGATATTATATAAATTATATAAAATGACAAAATTACCCATGTGATAAAGGTATATATAATTTGTTAAAATTAATGTATAATAATTTTTATTAATTTTATAATTTTTAATATGAATATTTAAATTTTAGTTTTTATTTTAAATATTCTTATATTTTATTAGATTTTTTATAATTTCTATTTTTTTATATTTTTTAACTTTTTAAATCATATGTGATGAGAAAATTAGCCTTGTAACAAAATTACATATAATATTTTTAAATAATTTTTAACTTTATCTAATTAATATTATAAGTTTTAATATTAATTTTAAATATTTTTAAATTTATTAGATATTTATATTTGTTAGTTTTTTTTAAATAATTATTGATTTTTAAAATTGTTTATATTGTTAGATATTTGCACATGCTTTTTAAAATTAATTATTGATTTAAATTGGTTTTACAATTTTACTCTTAGTTTTTATTTTAAATATTTTTTATTTTTAAAATTTATTTTTATTTTTTTATTTTATAATTTATAATATTAATGTTTTTCTTTTTTATTTTCAATATTTTTACGCTTTATTATATTTTAAGTTATGTTTTGTGGGGTAAATTAGGAAATATCTTTCTTATCCTATCCTGTTGATTTCTAACTCAGTTCTCATCTCAGGATAAAATTTACACTACAGAGACAAGATAGGACAGAGTGTCAGGATTGACTTATCATATTCTGTTGGCTCATCAAACACTGGATTAAAACAGGATATGATAGTTTATCTTAGGGGTGGCAAAATGGATGGATTTTCTTATGGATCCAAATGGATGGATTGGAAAAATTCATTTTTCCATTTATCATCCACTAAAATTTTATCAAAAAAATCCAATCCATCCATTATCCATTTAAAAAAAATCATTCAATTCATCCGTTAACAATTTTTTTATGGATGGATATCCAATCCATCCACAAAAAATATGTTTAATCACAAAAAATTATTTTTAATGATAAAAGATATTTTTAATCATAAAAAAATATTTTATTCTCTCTCCTCTCTCCCCCTCTCTCCTCCCTCTCTCTTCTCTCCCCTCTCCCCTCTCTCTCTCTCTCTCACATCTCTCTCCGTTTTGAAGAATCGAAGATTTCGTTCCTTATCCGATTCACTGTAATTTACACTCCGTGGTTCTTTCTTTTGATTTTAATAGAGACTTTATAGATCTGACTTCAATGCACGCATTTTTAGCTATTCCTTTTATTTCTTGATCTGGATTTTACTTCTGATTCTAACTGCATCCTCTTTCATCCTTTTCTTTTAGTTAACTTTTATATTGAACGGTTTATTTTGGCTCGTGGACTATAAACAACCCCCAGTCTCAAGGACCCTGGAAGTCAAGTCAAGGTGACAAGATTTTATATTCTTAATAATAATAGTAAATTAAAAAATAAAAATAGAAAGAAACTTTAAGGAAAGCAGCCAGCTACGCGTGCTGTTATTATGCTTGCAAAATACAAACTTTTAATTTTAATTTTAACTAATTGATCGATCGATTAAGTAAAGGAGAATGCTCATAAGTACGAAAATTACATGCATCCTCATGGTGAAATATGAGGGGGGAGAGAGGAGAGGGGAAAGAGAAAGGAGGGAGAGAGAGAGAGGAGAGACGGGAGGGAGAGAGAGGAGAGAGAGGAGAGGGGAGAGGGGAGAGGGGAGGGAGAAAGAAGGGATAGATGGGAGAGAGAGAGGAGAGAAAGGGGGAAAAAGAGTAAAATATTTTTTATGGTTAAAATTATTTTTAATTAAATTATTTTTATTATTATTATTTTGTAATTAAAATATTTTTTATGATTATAAATATATTTTATGATCAATTAAAAAAATTATTCATTCCATCCATTTGCTACCCTTAGTGTAATCCAATGGATTTAGAAAAATAATGGATGGATGACTAACTATCCATTAAATTAAATGGATGGATTGGATCCAATCCATTTAGATTTTTTGTTTGTAATGGATGGATTGGATATATTTCTTTATGGATGGATTTGATGGATAGTGGATAAATGGATGGCTTTGCCACCTCTATTTTATCCTATCATGTTTCCCTTATCCTGGCCATCAAACGAGCCCTAAGAGGGTCTATTTTATTGATTCTAATTATAAGAAATAATATCAATTTTCAAAGGCATTAACTATTTAAATTTAATTTATACCTTGTTTATAGTGAAACTTATATTAATGAGATGCATTTATTTCTCATGCAAGTGGGTCGATTTATAAAAGGGTATTTTTGAGAAAAAAATTAAATCTTTAGGAACATTAATTAAAAAACTATTTTTAATATTTTTTTATTACGTGTGAATTAGAGTTTTATTTCTTATAATAAGAATCGAATGGAATATTTGTTAAAATAAAAAAATAAATAATAAAAAAAGTGGTCTATTATGTCCGGAACAAACCTAACCCTGTATACCAAAAAAAAACCTAACCTTGATATTTATATCGATCTCTATTTATATAATGCCCTCTATTTATATAATGCCTTCATCTCTCTCTTTCCTTTTGTCCTTTTTTGTAGAATGATTCCTCAAAAAATAGGCAAAGCAAGCAAAGGCTATATGCATGCCTTTGCGGAAACGAAAGTTGATATCTCAATTCTCTGTACACTAGCATCAATTGTCCTTTAAAGTTTAAATAAACATAATAGGAAACATGCTAAAACTCCAAATACTTTAATTATCTGAAATAATTATAGACGATGTGATCTGTCGCTGTCTAACCATTTATTATATAGAACTTGGGCTAAATTATATTAACCCCCCCCCCCCCCAAAAAAAAAACACCCCTCTCTTCTCTCTCTTTCTCTTTTCCCGTCTTCAAATTATACTGTGATTGCATCGAAATGAGCTGAGGTGAGTTAAGCTATTCTTGATTTATTTAAACTTGACTCGTTAAGTGTTTGAGGAAACTTGTTTGTTAGTCCAAGTCACTAAGTAAAAAATTTAATTAGATATTGTTTGTTTAACTCAAGTAATGCTTTTTTAGTCCAAAAAAAAAAAACTCAAGTGCTTTTACCGTCATCTAATGCGAAAACATAGTGCATTCAAAACGTTATGCACATCACGCCACAGATAACTTGTGCCTGTTACTTCAGTGCTACAATTAGATAATGTGTGTGAATAAGCGTTCACTACAAAAATTTGTTGACTTATCTGTGGACTATTAGCAAGGGCTTTATTGTGGTAAGTATTTTTTTTTGTTACCGAGGGCCTGAGACGTAGGAAAATTTATGCTGATCCTTAGCGAGGGCTTTGGCCCTCGGTAGCGTTTTTATTTTTTTAAAATTTATTAGCAAGAGTCAGTATACATTAGCGAGGACTATGCCCCTCGGTAACACACCTTCGTTAGCGAGGGCTTGTGGCCCTCGGTACGCGTAACCTTTATTAGCGAGGGCTTTTGGCACTCGATACGCCTAACAAAAAATAAAATAAAAATCAAACTACCCTCACCCCAGATCGATACACCAGCCGACCTTTTTTTATTTTTTCACATTACCCACCCACTCATCATAATAAAACCCACCCACTATCAATTTCAATATAGGAGAACAATAGGCTGTTATAATTAATAAATTAGATCTCTTATATTTATGCCATCTGTCCTTTTTTAAGGGTACAAAAGTCATTTTAACAATAATTTCAAATTTCAAACCTAATCTCTCGCTCTCTTTCTCTGATTCTCTAACTCCCTCAGCTCTTTCACTCTCGCTTTCTCCCCATCTTTCTCTTCTCCTTCACCCTTACTCTCTAACTCACTCGACTCTCTAACTCACTCATCTCTCTCACTCCTCACGACATCGGGTGATGGGGAGAGAAGATGAGCTCAAGGCCTTGAGAAGATTCACGGGAAAAAAAATGTGTTCCCTCCTTCACCTCCCATCTGTTTCCCTCTTCTTCTATCTTCATCTTTCAATTTTTTTTTTTTTTTTGAAATTCAGCTTCATTCTCTTCGCATCTGTTGCTCTCTCTTTCTCATCCCCTCCTATTTCATCTCCCATTTTCAGCATCTTCTTCTTCCTCTTCCCCTTCAAGCAAATTTAGGCAAAATGGAGAACGACTTCGCCGTACTGAGAGAAGGCTTTCTCGAGGGCCTTGCTGTCGGAAGCAACGGTACTCAACATCTGTGGCGGCCATTGATTTTTAGAAAATCACGAACCCTAAAAATTTGAAAGGCTAAAGATATAGCTTACCTTATTTTTTCTTCCTGATGTCTCTTTCCCTTTTCTCATTTATTATTATCTACTTTTTTTGTTCGATTTCTTCCTAACATTTACGTTTTTTTTATTTGCAGGACACATAATATATGTGGGTACTCATTTCCTTAGGTATTGTGCATGTTTATGTGCATCTCGACAGCTTAGATCAAGCTCAACCTGTCGAGATCAAACTCGAGCTGTTGGTCCTCAAGCTGTCGAAGTCAATCCTGATCTCGACAGGTTGAGTGTTGATGCTCCAATAGATAGTTGTCTTCAAGCTGCCGAGATCAATCTCAACAGCTTGAGGACCAACAGCTTGAGTTTGATCTCGACAGCTTGAGTTTGATCTCGACAGGTTGATCTCGACAGCTATTCACATGATTTATTTCGACAGCTTAGATCAAGCTCAACCTGTCGAGATCAAACTCGAGCTGTTGGTCCTCAAGCTGTCGAGGTTAATCCTGGTCTCGACAGGTTGAGCTTGATCTCGACAGCTTGATTGTGATGGGTCTTGATGCTCCAATAGATAGTCTTGTCGCCGAGATCAAGCTCAACTCGTCGAGATCAAGCTCACCACCGAGGACCAACAGCTTGAGTTTGATCTCGACAGGTTGATCTTGATTTCGACTATTCACATGATTTATTTCGACGGCTTAGATCAAGCTCAACTCGCCGAGATCGATTGACTTCGGCGGGAGGCCCAACGGCTGAGTTTGATCTCGACAGTTGAGCTTGATCTCGGTTGAGCTTGATCTCGGCGGCTATTGTGATGGGTCTTGATGCTCCAATAACTATAGTTGTCTTCAAGTCAAGCCGAGATCAAGCTCAACATGCCGAGATCGGGATTGCCTTCGGCGACTTGAGGACCAGCGGCTGAGTTTTACCTCGACGGGTTAAGCTTGATCTAAGTCGTCGAAATAAATCATGTGAATAGATGCCGAGATCACCGTCGAGAACCAACTCAACTGTCGTGATCAAACTCAACCTGTTGGTCCTCGTCGCTGAGCTTGATCTCGGCTTGAAGACAACTATCTATCGGAGCATCAAGACCCATCACAATCAAGTCGCCGAGATCAAGCTCAACCTATCGAGATCGGGATTGACCCGGCGACTGAGGACCAGCGGTTTGAGTTTTATCTCGACGGGTTGAGCTTGATCTAAAATCGAAAATCATGTGAATAGTCACGAGATCAACCCGTCGAGATCAGGCTCTGTTGAGCTTGATCTCGACAGTTCACTGATCTCGGCTTGAAGACAACTATCCATTGGAGCATCAAGACCCATCACAATCAAGTTTGTCGAAATAAATCATGTGAATAATCGCCGAGATCAACCAATCGAGACCAAGCTCAACCGAGATCAAGCTCAACCCGCCGAGATCAAGCTCAATCGAAATAAATCATGTGAATATAGCCGAGATCAAGCTCAACCGAGATCAAGCTCAACCTGTCTCGGGATTGACTTCGACAGCTTGAGGACCAACAGCTTGAGTTTCATCTCGACAGGTTGAGCTTGATCCCGCTTGAGCTAGATCTCGACAGGTTGATCTCGACAGCTATTCACATGATTTATTTCGACAGCTTGATTGTGATGGGTCTTGATGCTCCAATAGATAGTTGTCTTCAAGCTGTCAAGATCAAGCTCAACCTGTCGAGATCAAGCTCAACCTGTCGAGATAGTTTGTTTGTCAACGCAAACTAATAAACATAACGACGCCCTACCCGTGCGTATGCACGGGTATGTTACTAGTTGATCAAAAATAAATAAAACTCACCCATTTTGCTCCCCCTCCCCATTTTGAGTTCCGGATCCAGTGCTGCATCCCCCTCCCCATTTTGCTCTCTTCTCTGTCTTCACAGTCACTCTTCATTCTCTCATTCTCTTTTATTCTTCCATTTTTTCTTTCAAATAAGGCACTTCCACCCTCCATCAAATATCATCTTCAACATCAACATCTCTATCTCTCACAGAAAAAAAAAAGTTGAGTTTTATTTTTTCTGTTTCTTCCACCTCTCAGATTTATAAATTCAAACGAATATTTTTTTTTGTTTTATTGATATGATGTTTGTTTCATTTTTTTGCAGACAATGGTGGAACAACGGAATGACTATGAAAGCACGAAAATATTCTTATTTGTTCATCTCTGTTCTTTTATTAATTTTTCTATGTGATTCTGCTTTTTTGTTTCTGCTTCCATTCTTTATTTTTGTCTCTGGTTAATATAGCTTCATTTTTCGTTTTGGTCTCTGACTCTATTTTATTGGTCCTCTGTTTTATTTGAATCTATTTAAGATAGTATTTAGCATAGTAGTATTTTATTTAGTATAGTATTATTTTATCTTTGTCTTTCATGGGAAAAAATTGTTCAATTTATGGGGGATTCTGGGATTATGTTTGAAGTTCTGGGTAGGTTTTTTTTTATTTGTGGCGTTTTGTTTTCGGTTCTGCGTTCGCGCTAAACATTTTTTTTTCATTTAAATAATGTATGTCCAAGCATGTATTATCTGAAGATTTTTTTTTCTAACTGGTTGTATTATCTGAAGTTGACGCTCAAATAACAGCATGTGTTCAAACAAATACTAACATAGTAAATATTTTTTTAATTATTATTTTTTTTTCCAGTTTTTCTCATTTCCCCAATATACAAACAGACAAATAGCGAAAAAATGAGCAAAATTTAACAACAAACTACAAAATTTTATGCAATAAAAGAGAACCCCACTAGTTTGATCATTTCGTGTAAGACACATTATCTGGGAACTTCAAGACACCTCGGGAGAAAATAGGAGCAATCCCAACTTGGGGAGCAAAACAAGACTGATGTGGAGAAATGCCTTGGTAGAGGATCCACCGCTTATAAGGCACCTTTCGATTTGAGCGATCAAACAAATTTGAGCAGGAAGATGGGCAAATCACTAGAATTAGAGATCGTTTTCCTCCAGGAATTATAGGGAAAATGACATACAATGGCCACCTCAGGAAGGCCCACAGATCCCCTAAAACACCTTTGTCCAGCCTAAAAGAGGCAAAGGTTTCTCAGCCCACAAATTTCACGCAAAGTGAAGTGAAGGTGACCGAACGTGGAACATCTCTAGGGAATAAAGGAAAGGTGAATGAGCGCACAAGAAAATCAAATGGAGTTCAATTGTTACCATACAAATAACCCACAATGAATTCAACCACCCACTCTCATCGTTGAACAATAGGTAAATCCATATATTCATACTATTCAATGAATCAGATTTGTCTGAGCACTCAATAATGATAGGGAACTGTGCTAACTAGTGAAGAAGAAGCATATGAATATGGCAAAGGAAATATAGACAAATAAGTTTGTTTATAGAGGTCAAGTGCCAACTAACGCTTGAATGGGTACACTAAACATGAAACGAGCCATAAATGCTCATGACTAAGGCATTAATGGCGCAATCACAGAGAATCCGCACAATTGCAATATGGGAAACAAAGTCATTGAACCTCTCAAGAATGATTGTACGACAAAGAAAGAAAAGCTATGGAAACGAGAACCACAAGGACGGAACAAATCTGAAGTGACATCCCGACATCATGGTTAGAATTGAACTTCCACTTAGCACTAAGCTGGGGTGATAACTAATGATCAGTATAAAATACGAGCCCTCTACTACTAATAGGGCCATCATTGGGATGCATATGACCATGTTAGTGTCCATGCACTCAAAATGGGTTTCCCTAGGGACCAGACACATAATCAGAGAAATTCGTTATCGAAGAGATCCCCCTAGGACAAGAGTCGGGGGGAATCATGCGAACTTGGTTGATCCGCCCCCACAGAGAGGTCTGCTAGAGGGATTTTGTACTGATCGTCTAAAGTGCATACTGATAGCATATCCTAGCAACAGAGGGTTTGTCCCACATGGAAGAATGAGATTGCCTGATTAGTGGTTATAAGTGGGAGGCAACCCTCATCCTATGAGCTAGCTTTTGGGGTTGAGTTAGGCCCAAACCCAAATTCTAATATGGTATCAGAGACTATCATAGATCCATTTGTTGGGCCACCCGTTATCGGGTCACGCTCCAGTTATCTAGTCATGTGCGTGAGAGGGGTGTGTTAGAAGTCCCATATGGAAGAATGAGATGACTTGATTAGTGGTTATAAGTGGAGGGCAACCTTCACCCTATGAGCTTGCTTTTGGGGTTAAGGTAGGCCCAAACTCAAATTCTAAGAATATGCACATTGTTATGTTCTCTTAACCTTAGCTAAACTCCTAAACTAACTTGAGTGTTGGAGTGTCTTTGCAGGTACGCATCCCACCACTCTCAACCACATAATGTTGATGAAAGGTGTATCTTGGATCATTAGAAGGAGGTTCAATACAACTGAGTCGGGAGAGAGTAATAAGTCAAAAGTAAAGTAAATATGAATGCTCAAATTAACAATCTTAAGGCTATTGAAAGGCAAAAATACATAGGCTTTTGGAGAGGATTAATATAAACGATTGTGATCGTGAGTACAGTCGTATCTCTTATGCCAGGATTAAACTTCATGATGAGCTTTTGATGAAACTAACTATTAGAGTAAGAACGAGACATGGAAAGGAAAATATATACAAACTGAAACTAGTCTATAAAGATAATTAATCTGTCTGCTTCTTTATTGCTTTCCTACCACAAATGCCTTTCTATTAACATTTTTCTATTCCAACTAAAGACTTTCAAATTTTTCAAATGTCGAATCAGTGACGATAAGCACGGGATAGATCTCGTTCATTTGCATTCGTGCCTAAAAAACTGACCACAACAGGGCCGACCCAATGTCACATGAGGCCTTAAGCAAACATATTTGTTGTGATTGCAACAGTGGAAAAATAGGTCTTTCAATAGTGGCCTAGAGCCTTTAGGTTGTAAGCAATGCAGAAAAGTGGACATAATATGTGTACATCAAATAAGTTTTTTGGGCGGAAGCCTAAAGCAAGTGGCCTCCCCCTTGGGTTGGCGTTGATCACAACATGGCGTATATATTTAGCCAAACATTGACTCTCATGTTAATTAATACTCTTTCTAGCCTCATTTATAAGCAAAAAAGTCTTTTCAATATTCGTTAAAAAATGTATGTATCTAGGCCAAATTTGGGCTAGATACATACATTTTTTAACGAATGTTGATAAGATTTTTTTTTCTTATAAATGAGGCTGGAGGGAGTATACCATCAATTACTAGTTACAATAGAAATTGAAGATATTCTACCAAGCTGCCTTCTGGCTAGATTTGATGCCCTCACTAATTAATTGCTCAAAAAGATTCTTACAATAAAATATCATGTGCTCCTATACTTTAAATCCTGAAATATTGTTCCAATCTTTCTTTTTCAAGCTACAGCTGGTGCTTCACCCGGAACGAACAAACATGTAAGTCCATACAGTTTTGGTAATCAGATATGTAATCAACGATTGGCTACGTCTAAAATGCCGCACCTAGGTGCCTCACTTTTCTCAGCCACAAGATGCAACAGGTCTATAGATCTTACAATGAGACCCTCACACCATATTATTCTCCCTCTTTGGAATGTTCTCGTTGTTCCTTCTCTTCTCTATCGGTGTTATTGGCCTGCATCTCTACTTCTCCATTTTCTGTTTTCGTTTCCTCCTCCCTGAGTTCACTTTCAACTCCATAATTTATTGCTTCCTTCGGTTCTCATCCACCACTTCCCCGCCCCGAAAACCCAGATTTGGTTCGAAGTGGGTTACAATGAATGCAGTAAGACATTCTCAGTCCTTGGGCCAAACTCCTTCAACCTTACCCAAAATTGCTGCCACATAACAGAACAATTTTCGACAATTTTGCTGCTTAGTCTACGGATAGAAAGAAAATGATATGTTTTCATTCTGTTAAATTGACCAGATTCGACAAAACCATTTTCTCGCGCCTAATGCACCCATGACACAGGCCACCAACTCCTGCAACAACGACGACAAACTGGGGCAAAGGGGAACGCAAAACTGGACCGGGCCTATTCGAAGTTGCAGATCGAAAAATCGGCAAGGAGGATGAGAGAATCTAGAAGAAAGGAGAAGATGTGGTGGCGGTTGAAGCAAAAGAAAATTGATATCGCATCTTCGAAAACCAGCTTCGGCGAAGACGCGACCAACGATGGGGTTGAGAAGATATCGGGTGAATGTTGCACCGGCGAGGCGAGAGCAGAGAGCAGAGGAGAAAGGGGTGAGATGGAGATCAGGGTTTAGATTTGATGGAAAAGGTCTACGATAAGATCTGATGGAATTACCAGATCCTACGAACAAAAACATGAACATTAACTGAGACACTGTGCACGACCTATAAAGTAGAAGCCGCCTCAACGCTTTTTTTTTGTTACAAAAAAAAAACCGCCTCAACGATTATTTAACTGATAGTAGAACGGTAATGGGCCTTTCATGTCATGCGTAACGCAACAATAAAGCGAGTCCACCTGTTTGGAATTTGTTAAACAATCCAATCAGCTCATTAATTTATGAGCGGGACTCGGGGGCCAAACAGACAGATTCTATATATGTTTAGGGGCATACTAGAACAAATTTTTTTATATATATATTTTTAAGGACAAAATTCAATCCAATTTTTGTTGTAAATAGAAAAGAAAGTAGAGAGATAAGACAATAGAAATATAGACTCAAAGACCGGTTCTTCAGGAACCAGGATTTAAAGGCTAGTTCTTCAGGAACTAGCTATAATATTTGTATTGATAATCTGATCAAGTGTGTACAAGGACAAACCTAATAGCCCTATTTATAGAGAATGTATTACTAGTTATGGACCAAATTAAGGGATATGATAAAGATATAATGAGATAACAAATTGATATAGTCATCCATCAAACCAACATATTTATAACACTTCCCCTTGGATGACTATACACTATGACCATGCCTCGTTAAAACCTTGCTAGGAAAAACCCAGTGGGATAAAAACTTAGCGAAGGAAAAAGAGTACAATATTCATAGTGACATACTTCCCCTCGAAAATACATTATTTATGAATGTCCTTTAAATTGCTTATCGACAAGCTTATTGAAAATTGAAGTTCACAATGCTTTTGTGAATAAATTTGCTCAGTTGTCATTTGATCGAATCTTTTCATGATGCATTATCTTCTTGAAATGTTGTTGGCTTGTCATCTTCTTTCATCAATTTGCATGCTCCTCTAATATACTGAGTCGTGGTTCTCAGTCATATGCATTCACAACTTTCTTTGAAGAGTCAATATTTTTGAATAATTTGAGGAGATGGTTGTGATAGTTTGCTTCACAAAACGTTAAGATATACCTGTTTCTCCACATGTGTAAACATCACCTGATTGCGATTGAGCTTTATGAGGATCAGAAAGAACGAAGAACTTGTTTGACTTCATTCCAATGTTTTCGGGTTGGTGCTGAACAAAATCTGGCTAACAAGTTCACTACAAAAACTGTATACAATCTTGTGTTATTTGCAACATAAAAAAGTATTTCAATAACAACATGATATGGTACTTCAGGACCAAAGTTCTTTGTTGCAAATGCTCGAGCTGTAGGCCGAGACAACACCTTATCTTTCAAAACATTTTATTTGAAGATATTTATTTATACCATCTGTAGTTTGGAATAAACTCAAGTAATTTCTAGAATATTAATAATCAAAATTCGTATCAATCATATTGAACAATGTGAGAAAAAAGAAATAAACAAATTTACCCATAATTGCATCATGTATGTAACTCAAACATTTCTTACTAATATGAAATGTTTAATATGATAAATAAGAGAATATAAACTATCAGTATATGTAAATCCAAATAGATGATTTCAATAGTTTTAATCCTTCCGAGATTTTCAATATAGAGACCACTCTCTAGTTAACCATAAGCTGTAATAACACAAATTCGTGTCATGAGAGTTCAGACTTCAGATTCATTAAAAACATCTTTTGAATCTCGAACTATAGGTTCAAAGTCATCATATTTCCAAATTAAACTGATTACATCAGTCAAAACATTTCAGATGCTTTAGATCCTTCATGGTTATGCTTCATGCATATTTATAATTCTTTAGGATTATGCTTTAGCTATCTTCAATCCTTCAGGGATATGCTTCATGCATTTTGAATTTTCAGAAGTATGCTTCAGGCATCTTAAATCCTTCAAGTATATGCTTCATGCATTTTGAATTTTTTAGGGGTATGCTTCAGGCATCTTAAATCCTTCAGGGATTTTCATATATCTGTCATTATCCAATGACCCATATAAGCAAGTCATTACTACACCCATTTGATGTATGTCAAGTCCTTCAAAGACTGCCAAACTAATACAAAATCTATAAGTAATTGCACGCATAACAAAGGTTGACAACTTCAGGTGTCTGGACTACTGATCCAAATGCTTTATGTTTGGCAAATAGGTCTTGCTCGGCTTGCATTATTTTAATTCACTTTGGCCAATCAATTTTAATGTCGACATTTCTATATGATTCGAGCTTCATGCTCATCGTGATTAATAATTTTATAATCAATTGCTATTGCATAAGCAAAAACATATCAACAACTTCACATCTTTCCCCCATATTTCCAGGGTTTAATGAGATCTCGTAATTTGCCGGTACCGGAACCACTTCTGCGGTTACTTAACTGGAAATATGGAGTTGTTGATTCATATTGCTTTTGACCTCTTCTAGAGTGTCAATGATCTTCTGGATCATCACTTTGAATTCTCCCTTTTAGGAATAATATCCTTTGTACCAATAAGTCTACAACGCTTCTAGCGTACTTTAGATTCATGGGTTGCCATACTCGCTAGTTGTCCTGCAGGGACAATTAATTATGCGATAATATTTGCAACTAACACAAGTGATTTAGAGACTTTTTGGATGTTTGTAAAGATATCTAGTAATTGGTTTGCAACATTTTGCAAATGACTTATTCTTTGAATTTCAAGTTCACATTGATTTGTGCGTATATCAAACATGGATAATGTTTGTGTCTTACAACAAACTTTTTGTGCTTTTATTCTTTTATCTTTTTATTCCCCTGATGAGGAAAACCGATTCATCAAATATATAATAATAAAATATATGTCAAGATATCATAATATCTAAATATACATGAAACAATGCACAATTCAAAATTGCCGAGCCATATAACCATCCAATAAATTATGAATTGTATAATATATAATTGTAAATTTATTAATCAATGCATGTTATCATTATATGTATCCAATTATATAACATATAATTGACATTTAAAAATATCAGAATAAATAAACTAATATTTTGCACTCACATCATGCTTTCAAACACAATATATTCAAATGTTTCAGCTCTTGTATATATTTAAATAATATATATTATTATAACTACTAGTTAAAAAATAATCAAATAATTTAATTAACAACAATAAGTGACACTAAATTTTCAAGTGATAATTAAAATTAGCTTCAAAAGATTTGTTTTGCAATACCTTAAAATTTTTACTTGTATATATCTCATATGATAGTGTAGCAAAATAGCGACGCCTTTTGTTTCTCAATTAATTATTTTTACATAATAATTAAAATATTTCCTTTCAAAGAATTAGCACATAGGAAATATATGTCACCCAAAAAAATAATAATAACATGCAACTCAATTATATCCGAGCTTTAAAAGAACAGAGTAATTATCTTGAGCATGAGAATGACAAAAATAATCATCAAGTAAAAGGATTCTATAATCCTTTAATAGGTATCCATGTGTATTTTCAATAATACATCGCATCATAGTTGAACTGGGATGACTAAGACGGTCATGTCAAAGCATAAAAAGTTGTAAGATCTGAGCACTTCTGGTGCATATAATTTGACTCTGTCATCCTTACTTAAGTAAGATATAATCCAATTAACGAGAAATCTTAAAATTTCTCTAATATGAACTTTCAAAACAATAGAGATACTCCAAATCTCCCTCATTTTTTGGTTTCAACATGATACTTATTGCGATGTGTATCTTTGAAATTTAGTAGATTTCTTAGGGATCTACTAAAATATAACGCATCATCAATGGATAATTTTGTCGTATTTGTGAATATATCACATGCTCTTCTGGAGCCTTCGATCATATTTGCAATACCAGATACAATATCAACATTAATTTCAGCTAATGTTAATTGCATAAAATATTTTCTTAATACAAATAATTGTGTAGATTTTGCCACTGTCTACTAAATATTGGTACTTCAAGACCAAAAAGAGACTCTAGTTTGTGCATTGATCGTTTTTAACAGTTATGCGTGGATCCAATATTGGTCCTTCGAGACCAATTTCACAATTACTTGAAATTTTGTATCGGTACTTCAAGACCAATTTCACATTTACTTGGAATCTTATATTGGTACTTCGAGACCAATTTCACAATCACTTAAAATTTTATATTGGTGCTTCAGGACCAATTTACGATCAATCTATATTTTAAATTACTTGAAATCATGTATTGGTACTTCGGGACCAATAAAAGACAAGAATGTTTGGCTATTCATTTGCTTTGGTACTTCAGGACCGATCATGAGACAAATCTTGCAAACATTGAAGAATAGCACATTTTTAGTTTTAGCGTAAAAAAATATGTATACATGAATTCTTACCTTAGAAAGAAGCATACATAAAGATTTCTACACCGTTGAAGACTTGATCGTGCTTGGTAGCAATTGGCATGTGTACTACTTGGTTGATGCTACAATTGAGTGTACTTTTCAGTTTTTATTTGGTGCTGAGAAAGGTTATTTCATCGTTTCTTCTAGGGACATAAGATTTCTTGCACTTATACCTGTGTCTTTATGAATTTCAAGCAAACAATTCAACATTTCATTTCATGAATCAACTAATAAAAAAAATTCTCCAATTCTTTTTAATAAAAAATAGACATAACCAAATACATATTATTTGTAAGAACATGATCAAATGCATAATTTTCATAATCAAAATTTGAAAACAATATAAATTTTAAAAATATGGATTTCAAATTTAAAATACATAATTACCATATTAGGATTTTGGGTCTAACTCATCCTTACAAAACTGGTTTTTAAAGTGAGGATTGTCTTGGCTTTATAAGCTCTATTTAGGTCTTACCTCTAGCCAATATGAGACTTGGGTTTTTCCCAATACACCCCCTCATGTCCAGCATTATTGAGCCTAATGCGTGTATATAATGCGGTGGGTGGTCCATGGATCTAAGATAGGCTTTGATACCATATTAAACACCATATTTTTATAGCAACAAATTTTGAGCAATTAATTAAAGAGTATATTAGAAAAATAATACCTTTATATAGCAACAAAATTTCTAAAATATAATTGAAGATCACATCTTTATATAAAACAAGGATAAAGATTCTGAAAATATATGAATCACAATAACAAGAATTACAATATATCAAATACACAAAGATCCAAATGTATATGGAAACATGTAAACAAATCAACGATAATATCTTTTGCAAAGAACACATATTTTTGTAAATAGTTAGACAAGTTCTTCAAGAAATAGAATTTGACAACTAGTTCTTCAGGAACTATGATTCAAAGGTTAATTCTTCGGGAATTAACATGTAAAGATCTCATCTTTAATATGAAAGTAGGCAACGAGAATCAAATGTTAGTTCTTCAGGAACTATCATGTAAAGTTACAATCAATAAAGATTTTTTTTCCACTTTTCTTTTGTTTCAAACTGTATTAAGATCAAATCTAGTTCTTCTAGAACTTACGTAGCGCTAAAATAATCACTATACGTAGTGCTAAAAAATTGTAAAGTTCTTCAGGAACTTTTCGTAGCGCTAAAAAATTATAAAATTCTTCATGAACCAATCTCGTGTTATCAAGTTCTTCAGGAACTTTTCTATCCAATACAAAATTTCATTCATGGTCTAAAAGTCAAGTTCTTCAGGAACTATTCCACAAATTTCCATGTAATGGTGACCAAGAAAACTTATAGTCTTGTGCAATCCTATAGGAATGCTTGAATATGAAATTCTTTCAGAATTTTGTCATGATTCTTATACACAATATGATAATCATATACTTAGACAATATAAGAATAAAATTTTCATGAAAAAACCCAAATAACATGCCAAAAAAAAAAATAGAAAAACATGATCTTTCAAAGAGTGTGAGAAAGAAAACAAGTTTTTTTTTCTTTTCAATAAAACCTTTTTAAGCAATCACGCGCATGGTAGAGTCTCGTGCTGATAACGTGTTGTAAATAGAAAAGAAAGTAGAGAGATAAGACAATAGAAATATAGACTCAAAGACCGGTTCTTCAGGAACCAGGATTTAAAGGCTAGTTCTTCAGGAACTAGCTATAATATTTGTATTGATAATCTGATCAAGTGTGTACAAGGACAAACCTAATAGCCCTATTTATAGAGAATGTGCTACTAGTTATGGACCAAATTAAGGGATATGATAAAGATATAATGAGATAACAAATTGATATAGTCATCCATCAAACCAACATATTTATAACAATTTTAATATTTTTATAAAATGTTTATACGTAAAATGACCAATGAATGATGTCGTATCATGTCGTATATGCACATATTAAACTTACCTACTTTAAATTTTATTATGACTTAATTGATACACAGGAAGGTTTAGAAATCAGCATAATCTTCCCTTTCATACATATATCAAAAAAAAAAAAAAAATCAGCATAATCAAATAAACTGATTCGTGTTTAGTGAACAAAAATTAGGTTTGTTACGTTTTAAAGTGAAAAACATGGGTAGAGATGCAAAGTATGTCAACGGGAAGACGTGAGTTGATTTTTTTTTTTTTTTATACACACACACACATTTACATATATGCATAAAATTTAGTACGTGTGTAAAAAGTGATTTTAAAGACATAAAATTGATTTTGACTTGTTTGTTTGTTCACGAATAGAATTGATTTTGCCTCTATAATTGATTTTAACTTGAAACTAGGATTTGAAGCTTTTGCCTCTAAAAGTGATTTTATCTTGCAAATTTATTGTTCAACCCACTTTTACATGAATGAGTCCAAACATAAATCACTTTACATTTAACTCACTTTTAACTAAAACAAATTTTCAACACCGCAGAATTAAACACACACTTAAGTAAGCAGGGGCGTTGTGGTCTTGGGGACTAGCATTTTGCGTTGTTCCATTGCAATTTGTAACTTGCCACGATTATCAAAGTTATACATTGCAAGATATAAAATTCAACTTGAAAATTGAGTTGTGTCAAGCAGCTTGACCCACTCTCCTTCCCTTCCCTCTCCCTTTTTGCCCACTGTCCCCACCCCAACCACCCCCTCCGGCCTCCCCTAACTGCCCCCTTATATGCTGCGTGAGAAAAATTGTGGGTGTTGGGTGTTTGAAATTGGGAGTGAGAAAGAATAAAAATTGTGCGTGCGTTTGAAAAAGACAAAATTTATCTACAATAATATAGGTGCAGTAGGTGTTCGTCTTCCCTAAAAATGCCTTTAACTGTCTATAATTACCTCAAAGATCACAAGCGTCTCAAAGCTTTTTATTTCTACATGATATATTTTTTAGTGAAGAATAACACTTATGATACTGCCAGTAAGTTTTGTCCTTTTTGAAAACTGTGAAATAGTTTTTTAGCTTCCGAAACTTAAGTTCTGGAGCACAATTCAAAATTTAACTTCTACATATATGCGTTTCAGAAGTTAACTTTCGGATATATGTGTTGTGAAAGTCAACTTTCGAAAGGCAAAAAATAGTCTAAAAGATGATTTTTGAAAGGTAAAAGTTGTCCGGAGATTAACTCTTGGAAGAAAAAATGAGTGCAAAAAATATATCTCCCAGAAGTTAACTTCTGAATCAAGGGTATTACAGGAAAACATGAATTAACCTGTGGGGGTGTGTTAGAAAAAACAGGGGTGCAAATAGTAGCCCCCTTAAACCAAGCATTGACACACTGCTTAGCAGGCCAAAACAGCTATGAGCCCAGTCCGAAAAGTGCAACCATGCATGTAGAATATTTATCAATCGATTTTAGAATAGTGCCATAAAAGATCACACGCGCGTTAGAAATTTTACATCATATTCAGCTGTGTAGTCCCATTGCTCCAATGAAAGATGATCAAATGCCAAAATCTTGCAATAGTAGTATTTCACAACACAAACCACAAGGGGTAGCTGAGTTTTAGATGACAAATAATTAGTGCATTGAAGGATCATAATATCTCAGCGCTCAACAAATAAAGCAATGGTTCCATCAAACTCACATGGATGCCGAACATGCAACTTGTTGCTTATATATATATAATATGGTCCACGTGAGCCAGCCAGACGCAAAACTTTTCAAAGAAGGACACTATCATGACTTGAAAAGTTGAAAGATGATTTGGTAGCTGCAGATGGTGACTTGATAGTTGTTGCCTTCTTCAAACGATCAATAACTCGCAACAACATGTCAGAGAGTAAGGAAAGCATTAATCCTGTTATCTGATATATATATATATATATATATATATATATAGCTGCAAGCAAAATATTTTATCATATACCTAACACACCCTACATCTTTCAAGAGTGTATTGAGTTTATCAGTACAGATTAGTTCATCATCAGAAGGTATATTATGATTTTGGGCCTAACTCATCCTTATAAAATAGGCTTGTAAGATGAGGGGTGTTATTTACTTATAAACTCTTTTTAGGCCTTACATCTAGTCTATGTGGGACTTGGGTTTTTCCCAATTGCATGAGATGACTTGATTAGTGGTTATAAATAGGGGACAACCATCACCCTATGAGCTAGCTTTTGCGGTTGAGTTAAACCCAAACCCAAATTCTTAAGATGGTATCAAAGCCTATCATAGATCTATTTGTTGGGCCACCCGTTATCGGGCCACTCGGGTCACGCTTTAGTTGTCTAGTCCTAGGCGTGAGGGGTGTGTGTTAGAAGTCTCATACGAAAGAATAAGATGGTCTGATTAGTGGTTATAAGTGGGGGTAACCCTCATCCTATGAGCTAGTTTTTGGGGTTGAGTTAGGCCCAAACCCAGATTCTAAGAAGATAAGTTGAATTAATTTTATGGTGTGAGCTATATACCAACTAGTCTGGAATGTCGATCAATTTGAAGTTTTGAACAGAAAAATGACATCCTTTGACATGATTTTAATGATTGCTAAGCATATTATGAACAAGCACTAATTCTAATTGACTAAACATTCATTAGGGGGAGGGGAAAGTGAGAGGAAGGGAAAAAGGGTATTTTTCGAAAAATAACAGGAAAATGCGTGTACGACTGAAAAATTTGGGGTAGATGTAACACTTAGCGCTGAATTTTATGTCAATATATAGAGGCCCAACCAGATCAACATCTAGGAGCAAATGTTTGTTCTGATACTTGGTCCACCACCGTAGGCCCAAATCAATAAGTTAAAGAGGACCCTTGTTATATTATATCGAATTTGTAATTTGGATAAATTTAATTGATTTGTAAATTATGATATTTGATATTTAAAAAATTATAATGACATTCCAGTTCGAAATGACGTATCTTATGTCTGTTGGCTGTTGAAACTTTAAGCCTGTAAATATGTCTTTTGACAAAGGTCAAAGGAAATAGTTTTCTGTTCTGCCTTTTGTTTTTTCTTCCTCCTTTAACCAAGAAAAGCAAACTGAATAAACTTCTTAGTTATTTATCCTATAATTTTAGTTTTTCTATTTTTTTTCTTTGATAATTTATATAGTGTAAAGTTGATCTTAGAAACCCTTTTAATTATTAGGATTCTTTTATTTTAATCATTTTATTTCTTATGATTCTATCATAATATTTTTTAGGATGATTTCTTTTTATTTATTAGGATTCTTTTCTTTTAATCATTTTATTTCTTAGGATTTATTTTCTGTCAATCCTTTTTTTTTGGGGGCTTTTTTCTGTCAATCCTTTAATTCTTAGGATTCTATCTTTTATTTCTTAGGATTTGTTATTTATTTCTTATGATTTATTTTTGTTATTTCATATATATATATATATATATATATATATATATATATATATTGTACCAACTACCTCTATTGGGGAGATTAGATTGAATTTGAATTATAGGAAAAAAAAATTCTCAGTTTTGTTTGTTAACCTCTCGGGTATTCGTTTGAATCAACGAGTTGTTATCATCAGCCTCTCAAGTATTCTTTGAGTAAACGAGTTATTGGTGTCCCTCATTTCATCCCATCACGTTCGCTGCATCAATAATATAGAGATAAAATGGAAGAAATTTTTTGAGTTGATCGAAAAAGAAGAATTTATATATATATATATATATATATATATTTTCTTATTTAACTGTGAAGAGAAAATGAAAATAAAAATAAAATATTGATTCACATTTTTTTTTTTCTTTTCTCTCACAACATGAAAATAAAGGGAGAAAAAAAAAGAAAATTTTATTAAAATAAGAAATCACTCCATATACCTGCCGTTATTACAAAAAGATATACAAATTATTTAAATATGTTTTTTTTCATTTCAATTTTTCATCAAATAAAACAAAAAAAGTTGTACACTTTTTCCGTTCTATTTAAATAATATATAAAATTAAGAATGAATATTCATTTATTATAGGAGTATTTCATATCATACTTAATGTATTTAATAACATTTTATCAATATTGAGACGATATCACAATATTTAATGGTTCAATTAATAAAATTTAGTGTCTGTAGAAAATTGTCAAACAAAATAATTATTACAAAAATTACTCTCAAATAAATGTTTGCCCACTCTATATAAAATCATATCAATTTCTCATTGTCTATTTTTATTCTCTTTTTCTTTTCATCAAAACAAATCATTAAAACTAACCCTTTGTCCTCTGCCTGCTTGCATGATCTTAAACTATTCCTACTTCATTGAATTTTGTAATTCAGAAATGCTTAAACACGAAGAGATAATAATAATATGCATAGATGATGTAAAACATTTATGGACATACGTCTAATCATATTTTACTATTGTGTCACGGTATAAATTGTAATGTTATTTATTAAGATATTTGTAACAATATCTAGACAATAAGGTATGATTTAATGTTTGTTTAAAACTTTTTAACACTGTTAGTAGATAATTATTACATTCCTAAGTTTCTGTCCAAAAAAAAAAATATTACATTCCTAAGTTATCAACTAAACAAATTAATGACGGGATAAAAACTGTAGAGTCACGGGAGAACTAAAATAATTCAGCCCATGTTATCAAAAAAATAATAATAATTCAGCCCAAAAAGAAATATTTTCATTTTAACTCTTACTTAAACTTTGATAAAATTATCCCTGTTTAGCTTCAATCCAGTTGCATTAAATCTTTGTCCCCACTTGGCTAAAATAGTTCTCTAGACTTAGGTACTAGCAATTGCGTAGTGAAGATAAAAACGGGTCCAGTAATTAAAAAAAGTGACATTCATTCAAAGTAGGATCAATGTTATACTACCTCCTCTCTTTATTATAAGATAATTTTGGGAGTATTTTTTGTTTTAATTATAAGAAAAATAAACTTATTTCAATATGCATGTATTAATTGTTAAATACTTATTATACTCTTATTTTAATGAGACATGTATATTTACTAGAAGTTCACATTTTCCTATACGCCCAATTATTAGGAATATATTTGGAATGAGGATTCAATTTTATAACATTAAATAGACTTCTTTAATCTTGGTAATTTTTGTAATTTTTTCTTATATTAAAAACCGGAAGTAGTACAAAGTGATTCATTCCCTCCACCATCAATTTCCGAGTCTTCCTCTTGGAAGGAAGGTTCGTATTCCAACAGGTATAAATTTAATCACCTAAAAATCATTATGTTAATATATATATATATATATATATATATATATATATATATATATATATATATATATATATATATATATATATATATATGCATGTATGTAATATCAATTTCATGGATTAATTTTAAAAAGTTCATTGTACGTGTATATGAAAATAAGTAGATGATATTCATTGTTTTTAGCACTTAAACAATATTCAATGTAGTAACTAATTAAATAAATTAAGTTTAATACAAGTCATTTGCACCTTGGATATTATACTAGAACTATACATTCAAGTTCAACGTATGACGGTGAAGAGAACTATGGTATAAACAATATGGAAAAAAAATTCCTAAAATCATACCCAATATAATGACTTTTCATCCAATAGAAGGTATCCATAAATCAACTATATCAGATCAAATATATAAAGCATTATGTGACTATAACACACACATATATCACCCTAAACACAATATATATATATATATATTTATATATATATATATTGTGTATAGGGTGATATATGTGTGTGTGATCAAATATATAAAGCATTATGTGACTATAACACACACATATATCACCCTATAAAGCATTATGTGACTATAACACACATATATCACCCTATACACAATATATATATATATATATATATATATATATATATATATATATATATATATATATTGTGTATAGGGTGATATATGTGTGTTATAGTCACATAATGCTTTATATATTTGATCTGACATAGTTGATTTATGGATACCTTCTATTGGATGAAAAGTCATTATTGGGTATGATTTTGACTATAACACACACATATATATCACCCTACATGCACCCAAAAAGAGAATTATTAATTTATTTATGATATAAGACTATAAGTTTACTGTTGCGTTATTTGAACATCAAAAAACCAAAAAGCGACATCAATTTTGATGGTTAATACAGTTCATAAACATGATTAATGAAGTATTAAATTTGGTTAATAAATATACAAAGATATTACAACTCACTAACCATCAACTGAATTTTATTAACCATAATTTTAAGTGTTTAAATACACATGTATGGAGTTCCTAGCCACTGATGCATCTAGCAAGGGGACAGTTTAAATGTGATGACAGAGAAGCCGCTCTAGTAAAAAAAAAATCATTCTCATAAAAAAAAATAACATCATCCCCATGCCATGTAAATTAAAAATAACCACCCCCCAAAAAAAAGAGAAAAGACAAATTCAAGCAAAATATAAGAGAAAAACTAAAATATGGAAAATGCATTCCAAAAGTCATAATAATAGTTGTGCAGTTCCCATTTGCAACTGTATAGGACGGCATTAATAACATAACAGACATTTTCTCGGATAAGTAATAAGAATACGGAGACTAACTCGCAGGTCAACGAGTCAATACCCGAACCACCATCAGCAGAAAACTTGCACTCACAAAGCACATGCAGCAACAGCACAAGTTCCTTTTTTGCGGTTCGTTCTTGACTCGAAACCTTCCTTACGCGACCCTTTCTGTCTCAGCCCCTTCCACTCTACCCTATAAAATCCTATACAACCAAATTTATAACCCCTTTCTCAATTCACTTTAGCAAAAAAATAAATAATAAAAAGCTCACAAAACATGCTACATAGGTATATAACTCGCACTGCATTAACAAAATGGTTTTGTTATGCAACTCTGAGGGCAGCTTTGATCTTCTGAATGGTGCATGAGATGAGATTATTCACAGTATCAACCGATTCCATGGTGAGCTTAGCAGTTGGAAGACTATTCACCAGAATTTGGAACCCAACTGTAAGCAAACTTCCACCACTATCACCACCAACACTACCACCTTTGTGTAGAGTCCCGTTGCAATTGCTTGACCCGCCATAGCCGGAGGAATTACCATCAGGAAGAATGGCAAAGCCTGAAGGCAAGAGTGCAACGTATGCAGAATCTCCACCACTCATCACCACGTTCAAGGATTGCACGTCAACCGGTGCATATACCACCACCGAACACGACGCATCCATCCATGTCTCTTGAAGAATCAACATGCTGCTATCATTTGCATTAACAGCCTGCACACATAAACACAACAAAAAGGTTTTTGTTTTTGGTTGCATTTTTATGAAATCAACATGCAAACAACCTATCAACATGACAATAATCTATAATCTATATCTATATTTAAAGTTAATGATAAATTCTCGTGTTCACAACACTGCAGTGTCTGTCTTTCTGCTAGTAATAATAACAATAAGAAGAAGAATAACACTTACATTAGCACGAAGGAGAGAAACGCAATTTCCATGTCCTTGTCCTTTGGCAATGTGAACCATCTCTTGCATTGGTCCACCATTGGACAGAATGTCCCACTCACTTCTGAACCGCTCATCACGGAGGAAGTCAAAGAGTCTTTGACGTGATACCGGAATCCAAACAGAAGTTGCAGCGCTGAGCACGATCCCGGGAGGCTCGCCGGGGTCATCTACGTTTTTTCTAGTCATCACTCTCATGTCATCACTGAGGGTCCCCATTTGAAGGCTGTCCCACTTGCGAGCAGATGAAGCACAAACCCCAGAACAGAAGTTGCTGGTCATGCGTTGTGCCAGCTTCAACATGCTTCTCCTACCGGCCTGGCTCAAGGCTGCAAAATCAAAATGCCAATTATGTTTAATTACACCATTTAATGTATACTCCTTTCGTTATCTAATATAAGCAAAAATACCTAAACTCGCGCTTATTAAGAAAGTTAGTTAACTGTAATTAATTTTCCCAATCTCAAAAAAAAAACAATTATATTCTCTAAACTACCCTTAATGATGATTACTTATTAAATAGGGTCATTGGAAAACAAATTTTGAATTAATTAAGGGGACAATTGTGAAAACTAAGCATTAAATAAGATGACATTAATTAATTTTTGCTTATGTTAAGCAACAAAACTTTTGCTTTTTTTTGTGTGCTTATATTAGGTAACGAAGGGAGTAATTAACAAGTGATTACTAGGGGTAACTATTTAAGTTCAAGCATGTAGTAATAGTTTACCTGTGTGATCATCACTTGAGATGGAAGAGGACATGAGGATGGCCAAGCATTCACACTGCCTTTGAAGGGTGGCGATCCATCTATGAGCACCGAATCCAAAACCAGAATTAAGCAATGGGCGATAAAGTTGGTGGACGACACTCTCATCATACTCCCAATGCTCAATCCAAGTGACCTATAACAGTGCAGCTTACCTTGTGTCACTAACCAAAATACTAAATGCAACAACAAAGAAACTTTAAGATAAACAAGTTATTGTTAATTATCTCTAGTTCTTGTAAACAGTCCATGACAAAGTAGTGACCCCACTTTGAGTTGGCTATGGATGAAATTGAAAAGGGAGATTATTGAATGACGTAATACAGTCCACATTCAACTACATAGAAAATGTTTGACATAAAACCCTAGGCTAATTATAAATTGCTAAACCATGTAAGAAGTTTGTAGGGGATTAAGTTGATGTCAAAATTGAAGCAGACGTCAAAAGGATAGAGGTGAATCCCAACACACTTGGCAGATTAGGGAATTTTTACAATTATTAAAACCTCTCTGATTAAATTAAAGGGCACGGATTAACATAACACTTGTCTCCATTATATTATAGCAGCAGAGGACTGGATCCAGGTCATAATGGTCTCGTACACAGTAAAAAAATGATACTATATTTTATACAAAAGGAGATAGGAATAGAAGCATCATATCTATTGTTTATACAACAAAGATTGAAGAATCCGAGATTTAAAATTTCCATGCACTTTAAAATACTAAAAGATGCCAAACAGAAATGAAGTTTCAAAAGCTAAACCATATAAGCCTTGATTCACTAATCTCTAGGTGTAGCCATGGACAATTTAAGTACAGACAATAAGCAACCCTTACTATGAAGCTAGAAGATTACAATACAATTTAACTAGATAAGCATCTTCTCAAATAAAAAACTAGTTATAAAGACTGATTTCACAGGCAAAGTTCAACCTTATTTAACATTGGGAAAAAAGAAAAAAAGGAAAAAAAAAAGAAAAGAAGTTGGATCAGCACTTACCTTGGAGTAACCATTGGGCATATCCTGCACAATACAGCCAGAAGGAAGCCTCCTACAGCTCATGAATGGCTGTGCATTAGCAGCATCATGACCAATATCAACAGAGACATCAACCACAGCCCATACACCTTCTGCATGCTGCTTACAGAACCGCAGGAATCTCACTTGACGAACGGGGACTAACGGTGAAAGCAATTGAACCTCAGCATGCATCTGAAATAATGCATAATCCTAATCAGCTCTGGCCAACTAAGGCAAAAGAGCAGCAAACATACAGCATAGAAACATACCACTTGTATAGCACCATTTCTGGTTCCGCCCATGCCGCCAGATATAACATCAAGATTGACAGCTCTAGCAATCATAGACGGAAACATCTCCGCCCATCGATTCTATTCAAGAAAATAATCAATTAAAACAACATACTAAACAAACTTGCATAAAAGTTTCCAATAAAATCACTGAAGCCTAAGAAGTTCAGTATCATAATCATACCGAGTCCATCAGAGTTTCCACAAGGGCTAAACTGTTGATTATTACTATGCCAGTTTCTTTTGTAGCTTCAGCAATATAACCAGTGGGTTTTGGACCAACACAAGGAGAAAACAACCTTGCATACTCCTCATGGTTCAATATTTCACTCTCACCATCCAAACTCTTAATCCAAAGACTATCTGTCTGAGCCATTTTTACTAGTTCCTCCATAGCAGCCAATGCAAGATCTATAAGCACTGTTCTATCTAGCTGAACTTCATTTCCCATCAATCCCATTGGTGACCTAATACCAGGCATTGCAGGTTGGGTTCCCAAGGCTGCCTCTCCCAAATCAAGCCCCATTGGCAAGGTAGTCCCAAGAGAGCTTGAACCACCAATACCATTCCTTCCAATTCCAAGTTCTAGACCAGAATTTGAGGTTGGGAGAGCCATTGGACTGGCCAATGATGAGATTGGTTTGCCAAGGAACTTGTTTGCTAAAGCACATATACGGTTCAATTCATCCCTTAGACGAGCATTTTCAATTCTAATCTGGTGCTCCTCAAATGAAATTTGGCCAGGAATTGCTGGCCCACCACAGCTGTTACATACTGGATTTGATATGGCTTCCTTCACCATACTGTTCTCCACTCTTAGCTTCTCATTTTCTTGCCTAAGCATAATGTTCTCATGCCTTTCTAGCTGAGTCTGATTCAAGAAAAAAAAAAATAGAAGTCAGTTATTAAAATATTTAAATTGTATCAAGAAACTATATGCATGTGCAATAACACTACTACTGTGTTCAATATTCACCTTCATTTGGGTCCGTCGATTCTGAAACCAGAACTTGACTTGCTTATTCTCCAAGCCAAGCCTTTTACTAAGATCCAACCTTTGTTTCTCATCAGGATGAGGGCACTCCTTGAAGAAACTAAAAACCAATAAGAACAAAATAGCTCAATCAAAGACAGGCACATTAGGTTTTTTTTTTTTTAAAAAAAAAAAACAAATTGCAAAATTTCATAAAGCCATACGCTTCAAGCTCTTGAATCTGATGAGGAGTGTGTCTATGGTATCTCTTCTTCCTCTGCGGCTGATCATCACCAGCATCCAAATCATCACCAGATACACCTTCAAAGTTATCACTTCCAGACCGGCTTTCATACTCATCTTCCCTCATTCTCCCTATCATACTTGTATCTAAACTTTCCCCCATGAGACCCATCTCACTATGCCCCTCCATTTTTCTTTGCTGTAGAAAAGAATCTCATCAGCATTCAGCAACAACAAGAAGAAACGAATAACAAGATTCACAAATCAATATAGAAGTAACCAATAAGAAGATGCTGAAAGATGAAGACCAAAACCAAACAGAAGATGGAGCATACAGTTGAGAAGAAGGAGGAAGAATTTTGCATTGAACTGGAAAATGGATTGAGAAATAATATCAGTCACAACTCTTGCAACCCTATTGCGACTGCTCCCTCTTATCTCCAAAAACTTCTCTGTGACCAATACTCTCTATTCCTTCCATTCCGACTCTTATATGTTCTTCAGTATCTTTTACCCGAAATTGTCACTGTCACTTTTGCAAAGGAACCAGGAAAATATTCAGTTTTTGATTCCACACACTCTTGACTTTTTGACCCTTTAAACCAGAATGAGCTAAAAAACTGACAAGATTGAATTTTTTATAATAAAAAAGTAGACATGAGCAAAAAGTTGTTTCCTTGTCAAAACCCCACACACAAGACTTTTTACACCTTCTTTCTCTTTCTCTCTCTCCAGAAGAAAGTCTATTCCAGAAACAGATGGAAAAGGGTAAGAGGACAAGAAAGTCCCTTCCTTTCTGATCTAAGAAGGTTCACACCTGCTTCTCATGTCTGCAACCCCAACAGCAAGAAAACCACAAAACAGTGACACATAAAGGGAAGAGTCCCTAGTTTTCTATATTTCACACTTGACCGATTGCTTGTCGGTATTGAGAATTTTGACAGAGACACAAGAAGGAGAAAATCCAAAGAGGTCTAAGCCAAAAAAAACATTGCAGAGAAACAAATTTAAGTATACATCTATCTATAAGATACATATATTTTTGTAAGAAAAGAAAAAGACATAAAAGGAAAAACCTTATCTCACATGTATCTCATAGTCATATTCACACACCACCCAGACTTTTCATATGCATCACCACACCAAATCAAAGCAAAAGGAACCGCTTGATACCACCCCCTCCATTCTCTCTCTTTCTCTATCTCTCCCAACACTGATATAAGTGAGAAACAGAGAAATGAAGGAAGTTAGATGGTATACTAACCAACCATGGTACGGAGAAAACGATACCTTTTAATTTTGACAGTGAGCAACGTAAAAAGAGCCAAAAAAACAAATAGGACTGCTGGGTTCCACAGCCAAAAAAAAAAAAAAAAGAGTTATGATTTTCAAAATAAATATCCAACTCATGGTTGATGAATTTGACGATAACTGCATTAACTCCAAAATGGTAAAAATCTCTTTTTTTTTTATTTTGAAAAATCATACATTTCAATTTATCACTGTATTAATTATTATTTTTTCCTCAAAAAATAATACTAGTATGTTTTTTTTTTCCAGATTCTTCCACACTTTCTCTCTCACCTTTCTCACTATCGGATCTGTGGAAGAGAAAAGGACAGATAAAATACTATACTACGTGACAAAAGTACTATTAAAGTAATATATGCATCTTGATTCAATCACAATTAAAATTAAAAAGAAAAATGGTGGAGCTGACTTACAGTGACTATGAGGTAATCAGAAAGTCAATGGCTTTCCTATATTTGCCTTTTTTGCTTTTGCTTTGTATCCAACCCAAACCCCTTCATGAATCCAGAACCAGCTCTTGTCAATGGCAGCTTCTTCAAAAACATCTTTTTTTTTTTAACCTCTCTCTACACCTTCTTTATATTTTTCCATTTCTCTATGAGAAAAAAAAAAGTTAGGGCAAGAGAGAGTGTGTGGGGTCCACTGCTAGAAGGGGAGTTCGTGTTCGTGATGTCCGCCCCAAATTCGACTCGGAGCGCGTGCTCACGCGCGTGCATTTGCTCTGCTCTTTGTCGACTACAACTACTACGTTGTTGGCCTTTTGAAATGGCTTTAATTCGGTGTGTGCGGGACCACGGTAACAGCCCGAGGTTGTCTGAAAAGGCCCAATAACAGTGTCAAAGGATTGAGGACTACACGGTCATTTCAGGAATATTAAGGTTGCGTTTGGATTGCAGGGATTAACGTGGTGGCTGATGATAATGGGAATTGGAGACATGGAGAGGGACCCAAATTGTGAATGGGTGGCGTGACTGTTGTAGGATTTAACGGATTGGATTTTGTGCGTCACAAATCCAACTTTTTATCCATTCTCGGATTTGATCTTTTTCCCTTTTCTATGATTTCCATTGTAACATTTTAAGGGGAGTGGGGTAGGAAAGAAGAAAAAGGAGATCATGCGGCGTACTTTCTGGTGTGAATTTCAATCCTTTTTACTATATATAAGCATGAGGGTGAAAAGGAAACAAAAGGAGCAATATCATATTGTTTTTCCTATTTTGTGTGAGCTTATAAAAAAACGTTTGTGCTTGCCTCAGTCGTAATTTAAAACAATAGATTTATTAACAACGTTCAAGATTAGCCAACCAAGATAGGCAAGCCTGAAACATTTCAACTCCACAGATTATCTCGAAGGTGCTAGCAAACAGATTGAAGCCGCTTTTGTCTAAATGTATTTCACCGGAACAGTTTGTCTTTGTGGAGAATAGATCCATTGTGCACAATGTGCTTGTGGCCATTGAACTTATTCACCATTTAAAGTGCAAGACTCATGGAAAGGTAGGAGAGGTCGCTCTCAAGATTGATATTAGCAAAACTTATGACAGAGTGGATTGGGGTTATCTTCAGGCTATGTTACTAAAAATGAGTATCAATCAAAAGTGAGTGGATTGGATGATGATGTGCCTTGAAACAGTAAATTATTTAGTGCTGATGATCAATGGAGAGGCAGTAGGACCTATCTCACCTAGGAAAGGGCTTAGGCAGGGGGACCCACTATCCCCTTACCCTTTTATTATATGTGTGGAGGGACTTACTACTCTTTTAAAGAGAGCGGAGGCAAAGGGAGACATTCACGAAGTCAAAGTGTGTAGAGGTGTCCTAATCCTCACACACCTTTTATTTGCTGGCGATTGTTTTTTATTTTGCAGGGCGGACGAGAAAGAGAGTAGAGCACTAACAAATATTTTAAATGAATATGAAAGAGCCTCAGGTCAAGCAATCAACATGGCAGAAGTCTGAAATATTTTTTAGTAGAAATACTTCATAAGAGATGAAGGCAGTGGTGACTGAAACTTTGGAGGTGACCGAATGTTTGGGAACAGGAAAGTATCTCGGGCTCCCATCCATGATACGAAAGAAAAAGAAAGTAGTCTTTAGCTATCTGAGAGACAGAATTTGGAAAAAGATTCAAGTATGGTCAGGAAAGCATTTATCAAAGGCTGGAAGGAAAGTCTTGGTGAAATATGTAGCTCAGGCTATACCCATGTATTGCATGAGTACTTTTCTTTTACCAACTTCTTTTGGAGAGGAGATTCAAATAATGATTAATTCATTCTGGTGGAGCACGAACAGAGGTGCGGGCAAGGGTATAAATTGGCTTAATTGGGATAAACTCACTGTGAGGAAGGAACATGGAGGTATGGGTTTCCGTCATTTCTATGTCTTTAATTTAGCTATGCTGGGGAAGCATAGTTGGAAGATAGCCACAGACCAAGATGTTGTAGTTCCATGCGTCTTCAAAGCTAATTAAAGGACTTTATGGGGGCTCGCTTGGGCCATAACCCGAGTTATATACGGCGTAGCATCTACTCTTCTCGGTGGTAGTGGTTAAAATGGGGCTTAGATGGCGGTTGGGAAATGGCAAAAATATTTGTTATCTGGTAAGACTCCTGACTGAGGGACAAGGAAAAGATATATGTACAATCACCTATCGTTCCAGGCATAGAACATTGGCAGGCCCATGATCTAATGAACGGTGACCAAGGCACTTGGAAGTAAGAGGTGGTGGCTGCAATGTTTGATTAATAACGAGGCTAATCTTATATTGAGGATGCCGCTGCACAATAGTGGGGAAGAGGATAAGATGATGTGGAGATTGAGCAAGGACGGTTGGTTCACAGTGTGCTCTACTTACCGTGGACTCATGGAAACCATCATTGATAACACCCACCTACAGGTGGTGGGGGAGTGGATGCACATTTGGAAAATCAAGATACCACAAAAAGTGAAATTACTCTTGTGGAGGGCAGCTCGCGAGTGCCTATCAACTAGATAGAAGCTGCAAAAAAAAGGAGAGGGTTGGCCTGTTGTTTGTCCCTGCTGCGAATTGAGCCCAGAAAACGAGTGGCATGTATTTTTTGGGTGCCATTTTGCTGAGAACTGTTGGGATGAAGGCAGTCTTTGGGGAGTGATTCACAATCAGGTGTATCAAGCAGAGGGATTCACGAAACTTTTCTTCCAGTTGATTGTGCAACTACCAAGTGCACAAGTGAAGACTTTCGCTATGATTTTTCCAGGCGATTTGGCGACGGAGGAACGAGAAGCTTTGGGAGGGCATAGAGAGACAGGTCAAAGTCTCAATAGCGATAGCTAAGGATGCTCTTCAAGACTGGGATAGAGTGCACACTCTTTCAACAGAGGATGTTAGGCCACAACAGAGAAACTTGGAAGAATCGTGGACCAAACTAGAATTGGGCTTTTTGAAATGCAATGTTGATGCTGCAATTTTTGAGGATCAAAGGTGCTACGAGATTGGCATGTGTGTTAGAAATGAAAAGGGAGAGTTTCTGAGAGCTCAAACTTTTTGTTTCCAAGGAGTCCCACCAGCTCAGGAAGCAAAAGCAGTAGGATTGTTACGCGCCATAAATTGGTTGGGGGAGATGGGGTTCCATAATGTCATTCTTGAGCTGGATTGTAAACCAGTAGTGGATGGCATAATGGGGGACGCTGCCGCTCATAACGAATTTTGGGCTATTATTTTGCATTGTAAAGCTAGTCTGAGCCATTTTCAAAACTATATTTATATGTTAGCCACCATGTTTTTTAGTTCATTCCAACCTGTATTGCTGAACGTATTTTAAGTGAAATGAAGTAATTTTGTTTTTGTCAAAAAAAGATTAGTCAATGTAACATCTCACACTTTGGCTAGGACAAATATATTTACGGCTTATCCTTTAGTTTTCTATGTTACTCCTATATGTATTGCTCACATTATTATAAGAGAAATGACATAACTTTCATTCCGTCAAAAAATCAACATTCAAAATTTATAAATTAAGGATATGTTTTTTGTCAAACAAAAAACAAATTAAGGATATGTTTGTTTGAACTTGAAAAATGATTTCATGGTACAAATTGTTTAAAAAAATTACTATTTCTAATCTATGAGAAAAAAATATTATAATAATTCTTTAAAAAATTACAAAATTGCATAATTACTGTAAATTTTAAAAAATGTTTTTAATTAAATTTTACATTAAAATCACAAACAGTGGACTCTAAGAATGTATTTGGTATTATTGTAAAAAAAAGAATGTATTTGGTATTAATTTTCGTTTAATATTCTCATTGTAGTTATCAAAATGGAATTTACTTGCTTTTTATTTTTAAAACTTAATAGGAAAACTATAAAAGTATAAAGAAAACAAAATGAACAAACTCAAAACATTTATGAACTTTTAAATACAAGATTAGTTTTCTTATAATGTGAAGATGTTGACAATTAAAAATATATAAATAATTAAAGTTTTAATGACATATCATCAAATAATTAAAATATAATATACAATAAATTATATCCATAATAACAAGAAAGTTTAGTTTAAAAAAAAAGGAGTATCTAAGATTTATAGAAGTTTATCACTTGCCCAGAGCATTCTCATGGACAAGCAACAACTCCTTTAAAGTGTTGAATTCCTCACCATATGCTCACAAGAAAATGAAATCGATGTCTTGAATAAAATATGTGATACAATCAGAACTCAACGACATATTTGTACACCATGAATGTCACCCCTGCTAACAACGTTTTTAATAAAGGAAGAATGCCCTTTGAAGCAAATGAGAAAGAGATATGGAGAGAGAGGATCTCCCTACCGGCACAATAGGTCCCACCAACTCATTGTTCACCAAAAACAAAAACAAAAATCACTGAGGAGAAGCACATCGAGACCCAGTTAACACATTGAATGTCATACCCTAGCTTGATCATCATGGCTCTGAGAAAACCCCAGTTAACCCTGTCGAATTCTTTGCTGATGTGGAGCTTAGAGGCAACAAAACCAATATTTCCACTGGATTTGCATCTCATATGGTGGACAATCTCAGAGGCTACCAGAACATTGTCAGTGATGGATCTCTCGGAGATGAAGTCGATTGCTAGTCTGTGGTGCACTTATCAATGACACAAGGAAGATGATTGGCTAAAACTTTTGCAAGGATTTTGCATATTATGTTGCAGAGGAAAATGTGGTTGAAATTTGTCATGGTGGAAGGACGATCACATTTAGGGATAATGGTTACATTAGATGCATTCACATTACCAGGAAGAGAACCATCACGAAGCCAAAAACGACACGCATTTGTGATATCACTGCCACATATATGCCAAAAATTCCTAAAAAAGAGTCGGGTTAAGCCCATCGGGCCCCAGAGCCTTATTAGGCTTAATTGAAAATAAAGCGCTCTGAAATTCTTAATCAGAGGAGGGTGCCAAAAGCAATGCATCATCTTCTGTGGAAATTATTTTGGGTTGGACCTAGTCAATAACTGGGCCATATGAGCAAGGTCGGGCCCTATATAACCTAGAAAAATAGTTCAGAAAAATAGTATTCAGACCATGCTAAGACTTAACAATATTCCATCGCCATTTGTTGAGCGATTAACAATGTTCCTCTTGTGACGCCCCAAAGCACTTACATGGAAATACTCCGTATTCAAATCACCATATTTAAGCCAATATGACTTAACCTTTTAACGTGGGTAGGCTTCCTCTTTCACAATGAGAGAAGCAAGCTCATTTCAAGTGGCTAAAAACATCAAAAGTGTGGCATCGTCGGTACTATCTTTTAGCTCATCTAGTATTCTTTTGAATTTATTAATTTTTCCCATGAAACTTAGAATGTAGAGAGGGAACTGCCTTGGCGTGACCTAATCCCCGACAATTCCATCTCAGCAAGATCATTGGATCTGATCGGCCTGGTGCCAAACCTAACCAATAAAAAATGAACATTGTGGGACATGGTATTGGTATCATCAGAACCATAAGTTGCAGCAAGGAACAAGAGTAAACCTTCCCCATGATCACGACAATGCTTTTTCCCTCCATTTGCATCTTGAGGATAATTAGAGACTATACTGGAGCTTAAACCCATAACAGTTTTAGTGATCAATAGAGATATCCAAAACCTCCACAACCATATTATTGGGTTTCTCCTTAGCATCAAATCTTGTTTTTTTCCCTTTGAAGCCATCCCATTCTTGGGACCAAAAAAATAATTGTACTCGTGGGATTCACTCGAGCCAACTCCATAAGGTGAGGCTTTATCTTTATCCGGGTCAACGCACGTACCATCTTCATTAGGGTTAGCTTTATCTTTAACTAAGTCATCACTTGTGCCAGGGTTCTCCTTCAACCAATGACTACCAGAACCGCTACCAGGACCTCCCTCTAGGATCAGCACAAAGCTCAGGGACCCATCGTCATGTACCACCATCATCCTTCTCAAGGTTGAATTTTACATCACAAAAATTTTCATTATGGATAAAAAGTCCTCAAATAAAATAAGAGATGTCCAGTCTCTCGTATTTTAACTTAACAATACACCGATCACCTCCTGGCTTTTTGACTTTCCTGTCTATTTTCAAATAGTAAATGACACCTATTTTCAACTCTAATCTACATAAACGTGTGTTATGAAATTAAAATATATACATCTGTAAAATTATAAAAGTAGATTTGATTTGAACCCTTGGGAAATTTTGGTCGAAGAACCCCTTGGGTTGAAGTGAGCCAGAACGTTTAATTGGGTCTAGAATGAGTAGTTATAGGCTTTCATTAGTTTGGGCCTTTTGGCCTAAACTATTTGAGCAATAAATGAGATGGAGACCGAGTTATACGCACCAGCCACTTCTTTGTACTCTATCCACCGCAACCCTTTTTGTTTTTGGTTACTTATCCAACGTAACTCTAGATAAAAAGAAAATGTACTCAACTGCCAAGTTTTTTTTTGTTATTAACAATTGCCAAGTTTAGGTATTGCCAGTTATAAATATAAGTGTAGACCATCTTGAGAATTCAATCCTGCAGAACCCCTTTAAATTTGTCATTGGCCATCAAAACCTATGTTTTCTAATTTTTTGTTAATCTTCGTGTCAGACATGGGTTTTTTAAGTTAATTAATATATTATACTTTAATAAAGGATATTATGCCAAACAGTATTAAAATTTTATTAGATCTTATTACTGTATTTATTAAGTCTCATACCATCAGACATTGTCCTATCATGCATACCAAATAGAACCTCTATATCATACATATTAAGACTGATCACCGTGCGTTTGGGGTGCATTTCTAAAGGTATTTATTTAGCAATAACAAAGGTTTTTCTGCTAAGACTAAGAGGGTTATTTACAGTAAAAAAAAGAAGCTAAGAGGGTTATTATAATTTGGATAGAAGTATGATTGGAAAGCTGCTGGTTTGAGTGAGGCAATCAAACTAGGGTTCTTTTGTATTATGAGTTGATGACTTATATTGACCACGTGAGGCAAAACTTATGTGTCTATATGTAGGGGTGGGCACGGGTACAGGTCGACCCGCGAACCCGATGTACCCAATTCAATCCAATCCACAAATACTGGGTTGGTTCGGGTCATTGGGTTGGGTTGGTTTCAAAATAAGCAGACCCATAGCCTATGGGTTGGGTGCTGGGTCCAAAGATTGTAAACCCACTCAACCCAACCCAACCCACATAATATAGGAATATGAGACGTTGCATAAATAGTTTGAAGATATGCAGAAATAGTTTGAAGAAATAGTCAGTAATTGCAGAAATTGTTTAGGAATAGTTTGAAGGCATTATGTTTTGTTTCTATTTCACTTGCTGATTTCTTTAAGGCATTTCGTTTTTTTTTAATTTCACTTGTTTGCTTAATTTTAATAGAAATTGTACTCCAAATTGAGGCTGTAAGTTTCCTTTTGTATTTGGAAGTTCAGATTAATGCATTGGTTGTGTTTTTGTTCCCTATTTTTTTTTTCCATTTTTTGCTTTTGATGAAAACAGAATAATTTAATACCAAACCCGGTTACCCAATCCAAACCAACCCGTACAAGGTCGGGTTGAGTTACATGAAAAATTTTGACGAAATCGATCCAAACCCAACCCATATTTATTTGATTGAGTTGAGTCTTTAAATGCACCAAAACCCACCCAACCCGACCCATGCTCACCCCTATACAAGGATTGTTTTCTCAGTTTTGCTTAATAAGACTGCCTTTTTGTTTTGGACATTTTTTCAAAGTAAAATCAGCTTTAATTTTTATTTCCCGATTCTTTTGGAATCATTTAAGATTCCTCAAAAGGCATGGATTTCAGTGTGTTTCTCTGCTGACAAAGTAGGAGAACTCACCAATCAGATGAGGGTTGCCTGACCTTAGAAAAATAACCTTCTACTCCCCCGTTACCAAATATAAACAAAAATACCTAAACTCCCGTTTATTAAGAAAGTTAGTTAACTGTAATTAATTTTCTCAATCTCATAAAAAAATAAGTATATTCCTTAAACTACCCGTAATGATGATTACTTGTTGAATAAGGTCATTGAAAAATAAATTTTGAATTAATTAAGGGCAATCTTGGAAACTAAGTCTTAAATAGGATGATATTAATTAATTTTTTCTTATATTAGACAACAAAAATTTTGCTTGCTTTTTGTTATATTAGGAAACAGAAGGAGTATAGGCTTAAATTGACTTCTCAACCAAAATAAAGAAAAGACTTTGTTTTCCTCCTCTAAAACTGAAAAGAGGACTTCAAAATTTTTGAAGTAAATTCAATATTCATTTATAATTCACTCGGATTGTTCATATACTGTGGCTTTCTCTCTTGACCTCAAATTCTATCTAACTAATTCAAGAAGTTGACCCATATAACAATTAAAAATGTATCAACTTTAAATACTGGGTTCAAACTTTTAGATATAGCATCTATAGTGTGATTTATTTTATGTTTGAAATTTTTATATACCATAGCCCGAATAAAAGTTGCAATAGATAAATTTTTACCCATATTATTGATTATTGATCGGTACTTCACGAACACAAAAATCAAGCACACACTTATAGTCTTATACCACAGCTTCATTCACACGGAAATTTTATTTATCCACTTATGACATCCGTATCAATTGTTGAGTACATACAATTTACATATATGTGTGCAATCCCTTGTAGCTACTGTTTTTAGAGAAAAGATTGTTTTTATAATTACAAACAAATAAAAAATAAATTTTCTCTTCATAATTTTTAGGCTTAATTGTACTTTTGGTCCCCAGCTTTCACAATTTTGTGATTTTGGGCCCCCTATTTTATTTTTTGCGATTTTGGTTTCCTAACTTTATCAATTTGGCAATTTTGATCCCTATGTTTTTTTAATTACAATTTTGGTCCCAAAAATCGTGGATTATGCCCTTTTGGTCATCCACTATTCCAAAATTCAATATTTTTGGGGACCAAATATGCTAAAAATTCATGATTTTGAGGGACCAAAAGTGTAATTAACAAGTATAGGGACCAAAATGGCCAAATTGAGGAAGTTTGAGATAAAAAATGCAATTAAACCAAAATTTTATAAAAAAGCGAATCATTTTTTTCCATAAATTTAAAATTAATTGTTTATGCTTGAATGTATTGCCAATTTATCAAAATAATATTAAATGATTCAATAATTATATTGAATAATTTTACATTTTATAAAATTTTATTGAATGATGTAAAGAGTTTAAAGACTATACACCGACAATCATATCACAGCCCAAAGGATATATACTAATAGTGTAAAAATTTTCTACACAGTCATCCAATCAGATTTTACCATAAAAAAAGTTTATTGAAATATTTTAGAAAATATTATAATAAAGTGACATCATCGTCAAATCTGATTGAAATATCTAAAAATGTTTTATACTTTTCGGTATATAATCCTTAAAAGAAGGAGCGCGTACAATCTAATTAGTTATCTTTATCTTTCTTGGATGTCTTTTTTTTTTTTACTTAATGAAAGAAATAAAACCCAAGAACAACATAGTAAGGTCTGTGGAGCGAGAATGAACCCTCTGCCAGGGTTTGGACGTGAGAGCAATAACGGGCATGCACAACCCCCCCAAAAGCCACCGGAGGAGGGAGAGACTAAAGAACAACCGAAGTTATCGTTTAGGGACAAGCTAATGGGGAATAGAACACTAGCCCCGAGGATGGAGAGGACCGACTTGATACAAAAGAACCTATTCAAGATAGAATATGAGGATGGAGATAGATTGAAACCAAAATGCTACATTGATGAAGGCTTCCTCAAAACGCTGTGGGAACCATGGAAGGAGGCGATCATAGTGAAACTCTTGGGTAAGACTATTAGCTTCTACACGCTGCGAGATAGTCTGAGAGCGATGTGGAGGCTTTCTGGGGTATTCGAGATGGTAGAAATTGGCCAGGGCTTTTATATGGTTAAGTTTGATCATGAAGTGGATAGAACCAAGGTAATGGAGGAAGGGCCGTGGATGGTGTTCGATCACTACCTCGTGGTTAGGCCTTGGGTGGCTGACTTTATCTCATCTGAGGTCAAAATCAACAACACTCTTGTTTGGATTAGGTTTCCAAGTCTGGGCATGGAGTATTATGATGAAAGCATACTCCTTGCGCTAGCCTCAGCGGTGGGAACTCAGGTGAAGGTGGACATTCGCTTTGTAGATGCTACGAGGGGCAAGTTTGCAATAGTGTGCGTGGAAATTGGTTTGGACAAGCCGGTGGTGGGGCGCGTTTGGTTCCGCAACCACTGGTTTCAGGTAGAGTATGAGGGGCTCCACCTCTTGTGCAAGAGGTGTGGAGTGTATGGGCATGTCGCTCGGAATTGTACGTTGCAAGAGGAGGCACCGTGTGTGCCAAAAAAGTGTGATGTTCCGGCGGCTAGCAAGGATGACGGCGTACTAGGAGATGGAGCCCATGCAAACCCTAAACCTAATGATGAAAAGGGAAAGAAAACAATCATGATGTATGGGAAAAATTTAGTGGTTGAGAAAGGTATGAGAGTAACTAAGGAGAGCAATCAAGATGGCACTAAAAAAGGAAACAGGGAGAGTGGAAAATCTTTTAAATTTACTTCCACTCTTGGCAAGGAAGCTGCCCGAGGTAATAAGTTTGACATTCTGAATTCTTTTTGTGAGGAAGATATAGTGGGCCCATCATTCTCTAAGGGGAAACAAGTGATAGAAGACAATAATGTGGCCGCGAGGACTTGGAGGAAAAAGAGATCGCGGGTGGAAGAGAGGAAGCTACCAAAAAAAGGGATGCTAAATGGCCAGGTCGTGGACTTTGATAAATTGGCCAAGTCAAACCCAAATCCGGTAGCAAGTATTGGTAACACTGTGCAGCACGCGGCCCAAAAGGCGAGCAAATGCAAATGGGCCAAAAGTAGGAGCGACTGGGAAAGGGAATGGTTTTAATGAATCGACGATGATTATTGGGCAGCCCATTGTGAAGCATTATGCCCATGGGATCAAATCAACGATGAATTTGGAGGTTGTGGGCCCAAACCATGTTCGTATACTTGATGATGATGAACCTCCTGATAGAGAAATAGCTATGGTTGAAGACATGGGTCAACCTCAGTTGGATAATTGCATGGATATGCATGGCAGTGTGGAAGTGGACATGGGGGCGGAGACGCCACCGCACCAGCTTGCATAGCCGTTTGCAAGCCCCTCTCTCCCAAACTATTTTTAATGTCAGTTTTCAAAGACTTCTCAGTTCTTGCGTGGAATGTCAAGGGGCTCGCCAACAGGAAGAGCCAAAGTCATGTGAGGAAAGCCCTTCACAGGTACAAACCAGAACTTGTTTTTGTTTTTGAAACTCACACTCAGTTTCTTCCGTTCAGGAAATTTTGGGAGAAGGAAGGGTACTATCCGGTGGAGGTAGTGGAAGCCCAAGGTTTCTCGGGAGGTATTTGGGCTTTATCTTATACCGGTTGTATGGTGAGCATCACTTTTTTGGAGGTTCATGAGCAGTGTATTAGTGTGAATCTTGTTGTTGGTAATATGTCGTGAGTGTGCACAGGCGTGTATGCTAGCCCTTGTTCACAATGGAGGAGGAATCTCTGTGGATATTTGAAGCACCTGAGAACGAATATATCTAAACCGTGGGTACTTATTGGGGACTTTAATGATATCTTGCTCCCTTCCGAACAAAGGGGTGGTAACTTCCCCACTCTTAACGCTGAATAGTTTGCTCAAGGTATTGATGACTGTAATCTGATGGACTTAGACTATTTCGGTAGTAGATTTACTTGGCAGGGCAAGTGCAGGGGCAATAAGTTGGTGCATCGACTCCTTGATAGGGGCTTTTGTGACCGTGAGTGGAGACTTAAATTCCCGGAAGCTACAGTGGAGCATTTGGCCAAGAAGCACTCAGACTGTAACCCACTTTTATTGAGGTGTGGTGCCGTAACTAGCCGTGGCCAGGAGCGGCCTTTCAGATTTCAAGCAGCTTAGTGTACTCATGGGGATTACCGCACTTTGGTCCAAAATTCACGGGGGAAGGACAAGAACAACATTGTTCAAGCCATTACCAACATGAAAACGGACTCCATTACTTTCAACCAGGAAGTTTTTGGAAATATCTTTGCCAAGAAGAAGCAGCTGGAGGGTAGGATTAAAGGAATCCAAAGAGTGCTAGAGGAGGTGGACTCAGCTTCTATGTTGCTTCTGCATGCAGAGCTTCTAAAGGAATATGAGGATATTCTATTTCAAGAAGAAACCATGTGGCTCCAAAAGTCCAGAGAAAAATGGATCAGGTTAGGTAGTCGGAACACTTCGTTCTTCCACACTCAGACTATTGTCAGAAGAAAGAGGAATAAGATCCATGGCTTGTTTCTTCCATCTGGAGAGTGGTGCACCGAGGATAAGCAATTGCTGGGAAAAGCTCTTAACTTTTATAAGCAACTCTTTTGTAACACTGAGAATTGCACTAGACCTCCTGATCCTCTCCCTCATGGTAGTCTAACTGATGAGGATAGACAGTCTTTATTAGCGGTGGTTACTAAAGAGGAAGTGTATAGAGCGCTGATGAGTATGAACTCTTACAAGGCACCTGGCCCGGATGGTTTCCAGCCAATATTCTTCAAGATGTTTTGGGAGGATGTCGGGGATGAGGTGTGAAATTTTGTCAAAGATGTTTTTGCGAGTGGAGTGGTCAATGTGCAAGTTGCCAAAGCTCTTATGGTCCTTATTCCCAAGGTGGACCACCCAACCCACTTTAAGGAGTTTAGACCAATTAGCTTATGCAACGTCATCTACAAGCTCATTACTAAAGTGCTAGTCAACAGGTTGAGGCCCATTCTCGCCAGGATTGTTAGCCCCCTTCAGAGTAGTTTCATTCTGGGTAGGAGTACAAAGGACAATACTATTATCCCGAAGGAGGTGGTTAACCATATGAAGAAGAATAAGAAGAAAAAGAAAGGGGACACAGTGTTTAAGCTGGACTTGGAGAAAGCTTATGATAGGGTGGACTGGAGATTCCTCAAGGATACTCTAGTGGACTTTGGATTTCCCCCGAATATAATCAAGTTGGCGATGCATAGCCTCTCGGCCTCCTCCATCTCCATTCTCTGGAATGGTGGTAAGCTGCCTCTGTTTACACCATGTCGTGGGCTTAGACAGGGAGACCCCATATCCCCCTACTTGTTTGTTCTTTGTATGGAGCTTCTAGGAGCCATGATTAGGAAGGCGGTTGAGGAGAGGAAGTGGCACCCTATTTAGATCACGAGGGGGGTCCAATGATCTCTCATCTCTTTTTTGCAGATGACGTCCTTCTCTTCGCCAAAACTAAGCCGTCTCATGCGCATATTATATCTAACGTGTTAAAAAGTTTTTGTGATTTTTCAGGTTTAAAAGTTAGCTTGGAAAAATCGAGAGTCCTTGCTTCCTCAGGTGTACCGAGCGCCAGAAAGGAGAAAATTACTAGTATCACCAACATTCAGTTTACAGACAATCTAGAGAAGTATCTGGGTTTTCGTATTCATCATGGTCGTGCTAGAAAGGCAAACTTTGCTCATATTTTAGATAGGGTGTCTTCCAAGCTTGCTAGTTGGAAGGGGCGGCTATTGAATAGACCGGGGAGAGTGACCCTTGCCAATGCAGTGCTCTCGTCTATCCCGGCTTATGAGATGCAAGTCAGTTGGTTCCCGAGCAATATTTGTGACCAGCTGGATAAAACAGTGTGACAATTTATCTGGAAGGGTTCTACAGGTAAGGGGCTTCACATGGTGAATTAGGATCAAATCACAAGGCCCAAGAACAAGGGGGCTTGTTGTTAGACGAGCAAGAGACCAAAATATAGCTCTGCTTGGGAAGCTGGTTTGGGACGTCATCAATGAACCTGAGAAATTGTGGGTCTCCTTCTTGGAAGCTAACTATCTAAAAGGGAAACATTTCATGGACTCAGTTGCAGTTAACGGTTCCCAGACATGGAAATCCATCACCAATGCGTGGCATCGGTTGAAAGATGGCTACCAGATGAAGTTGGGCGATGGTGAGTCAAGTTTATGGTTCTTCCCGTGGGTAGCCCAGAAATCGATTGGCTTTGAGGTCCCTTTCATTGATATACATGATTCCCATCTAAAAGTGTGTGACATCTGGAGGGATGGAGATGGAATTTGGAGGCTCTCTGGTCTGATTCCTGCGGGATTTGAAGCAACACCTGAGCAGCATAAAACCCCAATTCGTGGGTTTGGAAATCGAACGTTGTTGGGGAGTACACACCGAGGCATGGTTATCGTTGGCTATTACAAGACCAGAATACAAACTCAGGGCAAAGTTGGAGTTGGATCTAGAAATCACAACTTCCTGCGAACATCCAATTCTTTCTCTGGCAGCTGAGTCATGGTGCGGTACCAACTCGAGGTGTCCTCAAGCACTGAGGCATCGCGAACAACGATTCTTGCCCCTTTTGCGACGAGGTTGAATCGATTCACCATTGTTTCTTCTCTTGTGCTCGGGTAGTTAATCTCTGGTACAACTGCGGTTTCCCCACCACATCTCTCCCTACAACAACTGACAACTTGAAGGAATGGCTCGCTCACTTCCCATGCGATGTTTTGCATTTCATTTCGGTGATTCTTTGGGTTATCTGGTTTGTCGCGGAACAGAAAGGTTTTTGAGGATAAGGAGAACCCGGCCCATGCTATGATGGCCCAAATTGTGTCTCTGAACAGTATCATTAAATTGGCTTATGGGGGTATGCCTAGTAAGGGAGCTGCCACACCTCGTGAGGTTTCTTGGATTAAGCCCTTTGTGGGAGTGTTTGCTCTAAACGTGGATGGTAGTGCGCTTTCGAATCCGGGTAAAGCCGAGTTTAGAGGGTTGTTAAGGGACCACGATGGGCGTTTTATTCGAGGTTTCTATGGGAGTGTGGGAGTCTCTAATATTATTCATGTAGAGATTATGGCTCTCTTCTTTGGCCTTTAAGTTTGCTGGGAGTTGGGCATTAGGCACCTCATTTGTTACTCGGACTCTCTTGTGACGGTGAAGCTGGTTACAGAAGGATTTCCACCATACCACTTGTTTGCAAATGAGCTCTCGATCATCCAAAAGTTCATTTAGAAGGATTGGACCCTTAGTATTCAACACACCCTTAGAGAGGGAAACCAGTGCGCGGATCACCTGGCTAAGATTGGAGCGGCGGGAGATGACTCGCTAATGATGTTAGAGGAAGCCCTCCCGGGGTTAAACATGCTGTTATTAGCTGATGCCATGGACACTTCCTTTAGAAGGGAGTAGTTTTGTTTGTTTCGTTTTTTTCCCTTTTTTTCCAGTTGTATACCCAAAAAAAAACATAGTAAGGTCTGTCTCCTCGACCGAGTTTTCAAACCAGGCAAGCAAAGGGAAAATAGCGTCGCAAGAAGGAAAAAAAGACAGTTATAAATGTGAAATATTGATAACTTATGTGAATAAATCCTGTATGAAAATGATATTTTAATTCTAATTATACAATTTATTATGAATTACTTATCAAAATATACTGAAATCTAAAAATGGAAAAAAATAGTTTCCTTATGTTTTTTTTCTTAAATTTTAACTCTAAGGCAATTATTTTTTGACATTGAATTCTTATGTTTCAGAAAAGTTATTTATAATTCTAAATTAATTTTTTTTCTTTTATTATGGTATCAAAAACAATTATGAAACTTTAACTACGTTAATTCATTTATTAGAATAATAGTACATATTTTGATAATGTAAATATTTCATAATCTACATATTTTTATAATGTAAATAGTTGTATACAAAAATTTATATTTTTAAATACCAAAAAAAGATTTTTTTTTATAGTTTGCAAAAAAAAAATTGCCAAAATTTATTAGTACCATAACTTTTTATTAGTGGACAAGGCTTTGCGGCACAAGCAATAGAGGCAAGATTGAGACACGTGGACCCCAGCGATGGGTGGCGATAAGAGTTTGGCGTACACGCATTGGTATCGTATGGTGCCATGTTGCATCCAACGGCACACGCTCTAGCTGTTATCGGATTCCACTTCCAACCCACCCAATTCCTACGTTTCTGTCATTCTCCACCTGTCTTTGCTCCCAATTCCATGGTGGAGTTTGAATTCTCACCTTCTACGGCACTAAAAATAAATGTAAGAGGACAGAGAAGATGATTGGATAAATATAGTAATTACACCCCGAAAGTATTTTAGATAGCAAAGTCCAAATTTATCTTCAGTTCTCAGCTAATGGATTGAAAACAATCCGGTTTATTAGACGTAGAGTAGAGGTAAAGTCTTAAAATAGTTTATAAGCAAATGACATTTCTCACCTTATAAAATCGGTTTTGTAAGTATGAGTTAGACCTAAAATCCTAATATGGTATCAAAACATATTTAGATTTATTGGGTCATCCACCGCATTGTATACACGCACCAAGCCCAATAGTGCTGGACACAATGTCTCAAAAGAGTTTATAAGCAAATAACACCCTTATTTTATAAGTTGGTTTTATAAGTATGAGTTAGACCTAAAATCTTAATATACCGGAACAATTGAGAAAATAAAATAAAACGAAAAACAGAAGGTTTATAAGATATTGGGAATTTCTTGAATTGCAACCTAAAAGCTGCAAAAAAGGCAAAAAAAAAAATGAAAAAAAGGAAGAGATTTTGTGTGCTCGCTGGTGACACAAAAGAAGGTAGTGGATATAGGTCGAAAAGTGAGGGAGACAGAAAGCAGCATAAGATTATCATGAAGAATATTCCGCCTTTATGTGGTTCCTGGGTATATAGGGATCATTCAAATGATTTAAAGCAATGATATTTTGATAATAAAAAGTTACAAAACGCGCAATCACCATCTATTGGCAAAGACCGGAAAATAAATCTTTCAATAAGAAATAGAGCATGAGGAAAACAATTGACACTAACCAATAATCAAATTCTCATATCCTTTAACCAATATCTCGACTTCAAGCATTGTAAATAGAAAATAAAAGTGATTAGGAAGAGAGATTTCACTAAAGATATTCAGCTAGGTTCTCCGACGGATCGATACTTCGTAACTAGCTAAAAACATGTTACAAAAAATATTTGATGAAAATTGAGGAATTATATTTTTTTATTATAAAATAAATAATAAAGTCATTTAAATATTTAATGTCAATTTTCTGATCAATCATTATTTTCTTCTTCTTATAAAAGATATTCTTCATTTTTTTACTGGAACATATTTTTCATTTTAAAAGAGATAATTTTCAATATTTTTACATATCAAGTCTCCCATGCTTGAAAGGAATTGCAATTAAAATTACTCATTTCACGAAAAAATATTTACAACCCTTATAAACTGTTTAGATACATCAAAGGATAGAAAATGAATTCAAGGGGAAGGCATATATATGATTGGATTGGTGAAATGCGTGAGTTATTAAACAGAGAGTAATTATGTTAAGAGCTGATCTCCAAAACACACACTCCACTTGCTTACTCTAGTAATAACTCTTATCGTAAATACTTCGCTTAATATTATATTTAGAAACTAAACTTCATCAATGCAACTATTAAATATTATCATGTTATCTTAACGACTATTTATACCAAATTTTTAGATAAGCTTAACATTCGTAATTATGTATTAGACTTCATTTCATTTTTAGTCCATCAAATATTGAGATTGTGCGATTTTAATCCTCCAAGTTCTAATTGCGCGAACTGGTTCCTCCGGGTATTGCGATTGTGCGATTTTGGTCTCTGAGGTTATAATTGTCCGATTTGAGTCCTCCAAGTATCGCAATTGTGCGATTTTGATCCTCCGATTATACGATTTCGGTCCACCAAGGTACATATATAATGTGTGTCTTTAAACTTTTGAACCAACTAAGATGCCGCCCAGATCTAAGTTATGTGTCATACCCACACGTGACACATCGAAATTTTTTGTTATAACTTAAACGACATATGAACAGAGGGACCAAAATTGCATAATCGTGAAACTTGGAGAACCTAATTCATGCAATTAGAACCCGATGAACCAAAAGCACACAATCATGATACCTAAGAGACCAAAAATGCAATTAAGCCTATGTATTATTATAGTCAATATTTACTTAGTTTTTTCACAATATATTAACTCGTATACACACACAATCAGAGGCGGACCTACGTATAGTTGAGGGTGTGCAAAATTTTAAAAATTTCACATGCACCCTTATATACTTTTTTTCCCCCACTCAATTTAAATTTTTGCATATCCTGACCCATACACTTTCATCTCTCAACTCTCTCACTCAGACAATGTTTGGTTGAAAGTGAATAGAGGGGATGTGAGGGGTTATTTTAATTATTTTATGTTTGGTTCAATTTTTAGGAGGGGAGGGAAGCAAAATCTCTCCTAACTCAATTTTTGCTCTCATCGAATGTTGGGGTTTTTTTGGAAAGGAGGGGGCGAGCTTAAATCATTTAAAATAAAATGACTTAAATAACCTTATATAATATATAATATAAATAATTATAAGGATATATAAGTAATATAAATGATGAATTTGTTTTTCAAGACACACAACACAAAGTTATAATCTGATGCAATTTTGCATAGCTTAATCGTTTAGGAATGTTCCTATAGTTTTACTTTTCGTTACCGCTACCAGTAGTCCCTTAATTTTTTAACAATAATTTGTTATTATAATTTTTTTAGCAATAATAACATATAATTTTAAATTTTTTTGCACCCACTGCCCTAGGGTCCTAAGTACGCCACTGCACACAATTAACATAGAATTTATATTTATTTATAGAGGAGTGATATCAACACACTCTTTATCACTGTATTCCTAACACTCACTCTCTTATTAGTTGAAATTCAAGTTGGTCCCACTAAATAATGTGGGTCCCACATAAATTTGGTGGGACCCATATGAATTTCAACCAATAATTAGAGTGTATTAAAAAGTGAGTGTTAGAGAGTGTATTCCTAGTATTTCTCTTATAACAAACATTTGAATAAAAATATTTAAAAAAACTAAATAAAAACATATTTAACAAATAAGAATAAAAGTAATTTGTTATACTATACTTATTTATAAATATAAGTTGACATATGGATTAAAGGCATATGTATGATTTTAGTTCCCAAAAAAATGTTGTCAGCATTTGCTTCCTCAATTTTGGAAATTTACCAACATTAATCTCAATGACTAATGGTGGTACATTTTCGAACACACAGGACCAAAAGTTGACAAAAATTTCTTAGAGGACAAAATCAAAATATTAACATATTTTGAGGACTAAAATCATATTTAAGCATAAATTAAATTATAAAATTCTATAAGTTTTTCATAGTCTATGTCTAAAATAACCTTTATTGAAATTTTGAATCATTTTATGTTATATATATATATATATATATATATATTAGGCTTAAATATGTTTTTGTTCCTTATAATATACTCAGTTTTTCGTTTTGGTCCTTAATTTTTTTGTTTAAAATGTCCCTACAATTCTTTTTTTGTCGATTTGGTCCCTGTCATTAGGTTGTTGCTGTTATCTGTTGAGATGGCTCACATAAGGCCATCTCAGCATCCATGTGGATGACAAGTCCTAATATATCTGATCTTATTTTAGTCCCTGACTCTATCTCCCTCGCTCTTTGATTTTCGCTTCCCATTCTACAAGTCTCCCCCCTCCCCCGTTCCCCTCCCCTTCCCCTTCCCTTTCCATTTCATGGTGGCACCTGTCCCCATTAATTCTCTTCAATTTCCATTTCCTTTCCTAACAGCATCCCTCCTTATTCCCGACCTTTTGACAGCTTCCCCTTTCTCCTTCCTAAGAAGCTCATTGTTTCCCGCAACATCCAATGATCTAGCAACATGCATCCAAAGCTAACATGGGACAATACAAAGCATCATAATGAAAATTAAAAAGTGTAGACAAATATTTGTTTTCTTATGTAATAGCCAACTGCTTGTGTTGGCATGTCAAAGGAAGAAAGAACTGATCAAAAATCTCCCCTTTCTCTTCATAATTTAAACTCGTTAATGCTTTCCCCTGATAAAATATAGAAAATGAGAAGATGCAATCTTTGCAGCTGATCTACTTTTCCCAAAAGAACCATAGCGATTTCACAAAAAATTGCATGAAACATGATGAATGTTCAATGTATTGATAATTCGATATTTTTTTTTTCAAATAGGAGGAAGGATTTGAGCTGAAACCCATAAAAAGTGTTTGGAGCATTTTCAAGGAAAATGGGAATGCGGGAGGGGTTGAAACGACCCGGACTGATTTCATGATTGCCGACTGTCCCCACAAACTAACTCAGGTCTTTTTAGCGTGCTTTGTACTCACTTACATGCTTCTTGAGAAACTTCCCAGAAGGTCACCCATCCAACGAGTGCTCAAAGTCAAGCACGCTTAACTGTAGAGTTCTTATGTTCAGGGCTCCCAAAAAGAAGATGCATCTTATTGGTATAGGTAGTACAATTCAATTATTTTTAGTCTTTCTTCAACTATATAATCACATACCTACACAGCCTCATGATCCCTCACATTTCGATGTGAATTCAATTCATTCACGTGTCCCCTAGCCTAGAAGCCGCTCTTTGTCCATGTTCAATGCACCGGCGATTACTTTCCGCCCTCAGCAGCCTCAGGCATCACATGGGAAGAGGCAGAGGCGGACCCACATTCAGTCTAGGGTGTGCACTGGCACACCTTGAACTTTAATTTTTTTTTCATTTACCACCCCATAAAAATTTAATTTTGACCCCTCTCAAATTTATATTTTGCACCCACACCCCAGACCCACCCCTCACTCACTCTTTCCTCTACAGTGAGTAGAACGAACGACCCGCTCTCTTTCTGTGAAAACTCATTTCTCTGTCTCGATCTCGATTCTCTCTCTCTATCTCTCTCTCTCTCTCTCTCTCTCACATACGCGTACACCGTCACCCGTCAGAATCGCCCGATGAGATGAACGTCGCAGACCGCCGAGGCGGGCCATCTCGGTAGTCGGCTCCTCTCGCCACTCGCTCACGAATCATGCGGGCTGTTTCGTGTAATTGTGTCTCTGCTCTGCTCTCTCTCAGTTCACGCGGTGCACGTAGCCTTCTGCAACTCTGACCACCACGCCACGCAGCTGCTGGTTTCCTATTGCTGGTGAGTCTGTGATGCCTCTGTTGATGTTTCCCCCTTGTTCCCCTTCAAATTTTCCCTAATTTTGAAACCCTAATTCCCCAATTTGTCATCCTAATTCCTTAATGCCTGAGAGGTTGATACTGTGAAAACCTAATCCCTAATGCGCAGCTTGTTTTACGGCTTCTGAAACCCTGACGCACGCGGCCTTCACAGCTTGTTTTACAACATGTTTCCCCCTTGTTCTACGGCTTGTTTGTAAATTGTACCAATTGCGTATTTGCCTTCTTCAATTTTTAATTTTTTTTTAAGGAACCGTGTTGCCTTACCTAATTGCTTTCTGTTAAAACTTCTATTAATCTTAATTTTTTTTCTTTTCAATTTATTTGCCTTTTTGTAATTTATTTGATTATATATATTAATCTTAATCTTAATATTAACTTTTGTAATATATATATAATAAATTTTTATGATTTTGACATTTATAACGATGTATAATTTTTAAATTTTTTTTACCCCTGGCTTAGGGTCCTAGGACCGCCATTGGGAGGAGGGGTGCCATCGGGAAAGGAGAATGAAGAGAGAATATAAGAAAAGACAAAAGAGAAACTAAAATAGAAGACAAAAGATAAGAGAGAGGAGATCGGGAGACATCGACTAAAATAGAAACTAATATATTTAGAGGGACCAAAATAAAAGTGACATAAATTTATGACCTAGCCACGCGGATGCTGTGGTGACTTTTGGTGAGCCATCTCAGCAGTTGAGAGCAGCAACGTCCTAATAACGTATTGGGGCCAAATAAAAAAATGAATTCTTGAGAAAATTTCCAAGATACATCTTTTATAAAGAGTAAAATGAAATTGGGTATATTATTATAGAGATAAAAACATATTTAAGCTTTATTATATAATTTAAGTTGTATTTAACATCTCATAAAAAATAAATTAATTTTTTTTTTTAAAATCAATCTAAATTGCGTATTTTGATCGAATTGGATTAGTTACATCTATATTTAACATCCAACTAATTATAAGCGAATGAGAATCAACTCTAATCTATCTATTTTGTGAAAACAAAGAAAATCAACTCTAATCTAAATCTAAATCTAATCTAAGTAGTAAATAAAAATGTGTTTTTTTGGGGCCCTTCACTGGTTCCCACTCTCCAAGTTCTTTTGACACGGTTACATTTTAGTACAAGTGGCTCGATCTCTCAAACTTTTAAGTAAATCATCCTACTTAAAATACAACAATCGTGAGCAACCACATCATTCCTCACTTTCCTCACACTCGTTTCCCTTTTTGTTTAAATTTTCTGTTTCTCTTTTTTCACTCGAGAACATGCTTCTTAAAAATAGTAATAAGAACAATGCATAGCGTAAACCGATCCCGCAAGCAAGCAAGCATAGCTTAACAGCGCTAAACATTAAACATTAAACGCATCCAACGTCCCTCACTGTTAGTTGTTTTGTCAATTTCAGCGATATGGGAACGCCAAAACCGGGGTTAAAATGTGGGTGTTGTCTTTTAGACATGTGTGTTTGTTGTTTACTATTTCTACTGGCTGAAAAAATTTCTACCGGCTGAAAAAAAAAAAAAACGCATCCAACGTGGTTCTTTTTCGAAAGTAGAAAACCGAACCTTCCAGGTAGGGTTGGTTGAGTTGAGCTTATCCGCGAAAGCGAAACACCGCGTGGCCCCGGCCACAATCCAGTGCTCGCGCCACCACAACACCCCACCAAACAACCCAATTGAAACCCACCACGTCATCAGTCAAGCCAAACACCCTCGACCACGTGCAAAGTAACGTGAGATTCATCGGCTATCATCGTAGGTCGCTAGTGTTTCGTTTCGAAGTTTGTTGACTTTGGTGTGTGTCTTAACCCCGAAAAGCGGCAGTTAGTAACACGACAGATAGTGAAATGGGAATGGCTCACCCCACTACTTATACCTTCTCTGTCCTCTCTCTTCCATTTAAACCCCATTCACCAACTCCACCTCTTCCTTCTCCATAAGGCACCGTTTCACAACTAAAGTTTGATACTTTGAGAGAGCGAAACTATATGGCTACTAGGAGAGATCTTGAAAGCGGTGGCGGTGGGACCAAGAACAATAGAGCAGAGAGCTACTCTGCTCCTGCATCTTCTTATGTTTATGATTCAGAGACTCATTGGACATCATGGCTTGTACCTGCGTTTGTGATTGCTAATATTGTTGTTTTCGTTGTGGCCATGTACATCAACAATTGTCCCAACAACAATTTCGATTGTGTTGCTAGGTTCCTTGGCAGGTTCTCCTTCCAGCCTCTTCAGGAGAATCCATTGCTTGGCCCTTCTTCCTCAACGTAAGAGATTAAATTGATCAATTACTGGGTTTTCTTCAATTCCCATGTTATTAAATTGATCAATTACTGGGTTTTCTTCAATTCCCATGTTTTAATTTCGGCCAATTGATGTTTTGTTTTTTTGAGGGGTTGATTTTGGTACCGTATTGCTTTTATTGATGATCTCACTTGCGTAGTTAGTTCGGCTCCTTCCTTCCACGCTTTCCACATGAATGGAACTGCCTCTAATTTAGTATGTTCTTTGGGGTGTTTTTTTGTTTTTAGTTTTAGCTTCTTTGCTTATAAACTCGTTTGAGGCCTAAAATTGCACCTTTTGTAATTGTATAATATGGTAATCTGAGTTTTTTATACTAATTTCTCAATCATCCTTTAGAAAGGCCGAACGGGGAAAAGATCAAGGATTCTAAAAAAACTGCTTTATTAGCCTGAAAGTGTATTTTTGTTTTAGATTGAATTTAAGGAAAGGCTTTGATTTCAGCATTTGTATTACAATTTGATTTCCATGTTATCACTCAAGAAAGAAATGTGAGCTGTGTTGTATTTTGTACATTCTTTGACAGCTCTGTTTCATTGGCTATTTAATTAACTTTAGAGTATTGTAGCTGACTTGTTTCATTTGGGTTCTTGACATTGTCGTTCTCTTCTACTGCATGAGGGAAAGGGAAAACAAAATATTTATCTTTCTAGCCATGTATGTGGGTGTGGATTTTCCAATTTTGCAACTTGAAGTTCTTTGCGTGTATGTAACAGTTTAACTACTAGCCTATTATGTTTTTGAAGGAAATTTATTGATTTGAAATGTTTTGTTTGACTTTTGAAGATTAACCAAGATGGGAGCTCTTCGGTGGGATAATGTTGTGAACCACCATCAAGGATGGAGACTTTTCACTTGTATTTGGTTACATGCTGGGATTATTCACTTGCTAGCAAACATGTTGAGCTTGGTCTTCATCGGCATTCGCCTTGAACAGCAATTCGGGTTTCGTATGTTTTTTCTTTCCCTATGTTTTAATGATATCTTCATGTCATTGACTCATTACATTAATTTCGTTTAGTGAATGCAACACAAAATCAGGAAAAACAATAGACTTCTGAGTTTATTAATTGCAGTAACATGATCTAATGACACCATTTAGGAAACTTCATTTAGTTGCTCTAATAAATGGCCATGACCTAACATTTTTATTTGTCAAACTTATGGCAGTGAGGATTGGACTCATATACCTGTTGTCTGGATTTGGCGGCAGCGTGCTGTCTTCTCTTTTTATTAGGAACAACATCTCTGTTGGTGCTTCTGGTGCCCTTTTTGGACTCCTTGGAGCAATGCTGTCAGAACTTCTCACAAACTGGACTATATATTCCAATAAAGTGAGTGTAGCTAATTAATTGGTTCCCCCCCCCTCTCTCTCTCTCTAATCTATGACTTTATGCATGCTTATTAATTCTTCTTTAATTTGAGAAACACATCAAGGCTTCAAAGGCTTCTTTCATTGCCATCAACTAGTTTCATACCTTTAAATTTAGATTAATACTTGTCTCTATATAAATTAGTATGGTAGAGTTAATTTTTATTTCTGACTCTCTTTTCTGCCATTTTGTAGGCAATGGCTTTGATCACCCTTCTGATTATCATCGTCATCAACCTTGCCATTGGCATTCTGCCACACGTCGATAACTTTGCTCACATTGGTGGATTCGTGGTAGGATTTCTCCTTGGTTTCATTTTGCTGCCCCGTCCTCAGTTTGGATGGTTAGAGCAGCGACGTCTTCCTGCTGGTGTTCACCTGAAGTCAAAATACAAGCCTTACCAATATGTTCTATGGATTGTCTCTCTAATTCTCCTGATTGCTGGGTAAAGATCCTTTCTCATTAATAAATATTGTTTTTTTTCCCTTTCTTTTTGACAGAAGTTTTTGCTAAAGGAAGTAAAATTAATTGAGTCTGTCATGAACTGATGCACTTGTCTACTTTGATCTAAAAAATGATTCTAAGCATTGAAATTCATTTGTTTAATGACAGGTTATCGATTGCATTGGTGATGCTGTTCCGGGGTGAGAATGGATATGATCACTGCCATTGGTGTCATTACCTATCATGTGTGCCAACTTCTAAATGGAAATGCGACAATGACACTTGAACGAGAGTGCATATGCTTTTCACTAGGAGTTTATTTTCTTGTATGTATAGCCATAGCTCTTAGAAACCGGGTTTTCACCTTGTATTTCGTTTGTTTGTTTGTTTTTTATAATAATAATTGGTCTGTCTTTGTGGATTTATATCTACTTTTTTTATATATAAAAAAAATACATAGTATATATAAAGAAATTTATTTGTAGATGGATTCATTTTCCATCTTATATTCTCAACCTTTCTTTTTGTCCATTTGTATTCTAATGTGTAGCCAAGTCATTACCAACTTCAAATTTATATATTCATGAATACTATCAAGGTTGTGATCAGTCATGTAAGTGTCAAAACATTCCAAATTGATTAAAAGAAACGTGACGAAAACAATGTCTTAAAAGAAACGATAAATAGGAAAATTTATCGGTAAGAAAGGGCTCAACATCCAATGGCGATGATGTATTAGAAAAGAAACAAATTAGGTAGGGAAAGCAACTGATTAGGATGTATAGGTACGACGCCTCACCAGAATCACTGCTTATTCCTTAAACCGTTCATTCTGGTTCCTTGAGGGGTTGATTTTGGTTCATCCACTTTGCAAAAGCAAAAAGTCACAAAAACCACAAGTTGGCGTCGCCCGGACTCGAACCGGAGACCTTCAGTGTGTTAGACTGACGTGATAACCAACTACACCACGACACCATTTGATCCTCGTAAATGGGATTTAATAATATAAACACGAAATGAATGAGATTGCATGTTCCAATCTATCTTCTGAAATAGTTGCATCATGCACGCCTCAAAGTTCATTGAAATTTCATGTGCGTAAAACCACGAGCTCTACATTGCACACCAACCCAGCATTTTCCTCTTATATAATTTTTTAATAATGCATTGAAGGAGACTCCACTTTTTGAGAAGCATTTTTAATTGGAGACAAATAAGAGGGTAAAAAAAAAAGCCGTCATTGGAAGAAGCATATTGTGATGGAACTTTGTACAATGGGAAGCTACAAGGCATTGAGAATAATTGGGCTGGTGATGTTGCTGTCCTCGGCACCATTTGTATTTGCATACATAGAATGCTCCACAGTTTCTCAACTATTTTCTGCATGCTCCATCTTCATCACCTATGGCACCCCAGACCCCATTCCAGGGTCCCCTTGTTGTGATGCCATGTCTGGCTTGAGCATAATTGCTAACTCCGCTTATAATAAGCAATCTGTTTGTAGATGCTTAATGGGCCTCATTCAAACTAACAACCCAAACGCCACAGCTATTGGTACCTTGCCAGGTCTATGTGGTATCTCTTTGGGCTTCACAATTTATCCCAATGCAGACTGTAGTAGTTTGTAAGCCTCTCCGTCCCTCAAAAGTCTTATGGGCTTGGCTTTATGTAAGTGTGAATGCCAATAGTCCAGTTATTGTGTTATATTGAATTCTACTTAATTAATAAAGGCTATTACACTTCTCTTCGTTTATTTTATTTTAGGTTTAAGTTGGTCCCTCTTTTTTTTAGTTTCCAAATAGTCCCTTATATTGAAAGCTATATCAATATGGCTCCTTTTTTACTTTTTGTTTCGAAATAGTTTCTTATTTTATAAAAGTTATCTCAATAGTCTTTTTTTTTGTTTCAAAATAGTCACTTATTTTGCAAAAGTTATGTCAATGTGGTCCTCTCTGTACCATAATTTAAACATAAATGAATACTCCCTCCGGAACCATTTATAAGGCAAAAAGTCATTTCCAGATTCGTTAAAAAATGTATGTATCTGGTCAATGTATGTATCTGGCTGGACCAGATACATACATTTTTTAACGAATCTGGAAATGACTTTTTGCCTTATAAATGGTTCCGGAGGGAGTACATTGGTATAACTTTGTAAAATAAGAGACTATTTTGAAAAAAAAAAGATGATAAAATTAAAACATAAAATAAAAGATAAACGAATAAAAGTATAATTTGGCAGTTAATAAAAATATATTCCAAAACCCATTTATCAGGACACTGTTATTCCCACAGTAAATTACTGTGTTATATTGATATGTTTGGTGGTTGTTGGATGTGTCGACTAAGGTCTCTCCCATCCTCAAATGCCCTATTGAGTCTCCATCAATTAATTAAACAATTATTCACGATGAAGCTTTCAAAGAAGGGACCCACAGTCATGGATATGCCACACCTTCACTAATATACTCCTTTACTTTGGTCCTCCTCTTTCTTGTGGTACTATATGTCCAGGTGAAAGCAATTCAACTAATTCATTATTACCAGTGACCAACACGGTATAGCACAAACTGTTGCCTTTGATACTCTTTTGGCTGTTGAACTATTAGTTTAACGGTTGAATTCAAAGTGATTCAAATAAACTGTTGTTCAACTTTTATATGATTGATAAAAAGCAAATCATTTTGGCATAATGAAAGAAAGCATAGCCATCGCACTTTACAAAAGCAGAAAGAAAAGTGCATTTTAAGTTGCCATTTGATCAAAGGTAAACACAAAAAAAGAAATACAGTGTCTCAGTGGGATTGTTGTGGGCCAAAGCTAGATCATGAGAGGCAAATGAGAGGAACTGCCACTCCTACATTATTCTCACAACTTCATATATAGTCACTTGATTTTGACTACATGGCCTGCGGTGAGCATCCAATGCCACGGTTCCCCCACGTAATCTCAAGAAAAACAAAATAAAACAGAACAATGTAGGGAAGGAGCTGGTGACTAATGTTGTCATGTGTCAATTTTGTGTGAATTATTTTGTCCTTTTGTTTTATGTCCATTTCTGGCTAAATGGACCACCGAAAGGCTAAACTATAAAGGAAGATAAGATCTATTTTCCGTGAATTCACAGTGGATAATAAATCATAATGGGAACTAATCTAATTGAATAGCGTATGATAAACAAATCTTCTCTAAATAGCTATGATATCTCCACATACAAGGTTTTCTGTTGAAACGAAAAATGTTTTTAGCACAATGGGAAATACTTTTTTTTTTTTTTTCAATAAACGAGAGCGAGAGCTGGAATATGTAGATTTAATGGCAGTGCGGAATCAACTTTAACTTGGCTGTAGCTATGCAAATATGAAAATGTTAATGGCAGTGCGGAATCAAATTCATCTTTTTTTTTTGTTCTTTTTATAGATTGAAATATATCATCTTACATTTGGGGGCATATGACAAAATTAGAGTCCGTTTGGATTAAGTTTTGCAGACAGACGTTCATTCAACTTTATTTTGCAAACAGACGTTTGGTTAAAAATGAAATCATCGTAAACATGATTTCTGTTTGGTATGAAGGGGCTAGTTCCATGTTAGTCATGATTCAAACAATGCACATTCCACTAAGCAAAACAGTCAAACCAAGTCATGATTTACAAATCAACACACTTGACACTCGTAACGTACGTCAACAATGTGAATCTTGATCGTGTATGGACAAAACTCCAAAGACTACACAAGAGTACAGGTGAAAAAAATAATAATAATTACATTTTTAAAAGCTGCCACACATAAAAAAAAAATACCCAAGGAAGAGGAAACAATACATGTCTGCTTTTTTTTTGGTGGAAGTGGAAAAAGTGGTAATTGTCTTCATACATAACATAACGCAAGCAATGTCACCTTAAATTGGTACTCCCAATTCTATTCAAACGGCTCGAAGCATGTGAGAAGACTTTGCTCTTTGAATCAGAATCCCGATCTGAATTGGGCCCCACATCCCAAAGACCCTGAAAAGGCCTTCTAGCTGAACCGTATCTGTCAAACTCCAACCTTTGTCTTGGTGCACTATGTGATCTAACCTTAGCTCGAAAAGATTCAGTATTTGCCATGTAATTGGGGTAACCCGAGTATCCACTGAAGAAACCCCACGAACACTCACTCCTTGTAGGTGTAAAGGGACCTCTCTTTGCACCATTTCCAGTTCTAGAAGAAGCAGAAAATGCTTGTGGACTATTATCAACAGTGCGTGAAGCTACTTCTTCTCTTCCTTTGTGTAACTTCATAGAGCTTATCTGTAACGCCTTTGTTGAACGTTTTGATGGAGACTCATATACCATAGTCATAGTGTTCTCATTATTATTATTATTATAATCAGAACTCAAATAATGATGTGCTGTATGAAAGGAGTTGCTGCTACGGTGGACGTTGAAGTGTGGCTTCCAAGTATCCACTTCGAGAATCTTGTCACTTTTCTCATCATCAGGGTTTCCATTCTTCAATGAATGGTCTAACCAATTGGAACCAAACCGTGTTCTCTCCGAGTCAATGTTCCTAAAATTTGCATTGGAACTACATCTCTGCAAGTTTAAAAAGACAAAATGCAATTGAAGCAGGGAGAATTAAGCACAATTCTATTTATATGGCGAAGAATAGTGTACCTTCAGTATAGAAGATCCATCCAATTTTGTACTGTAAGCACGATGTGGGTGTTCATATTCTTCAGGGACCTGCAATTAAGTATATGTTTTTTATTTTAATAACAATCATTATTTGTTAAGTAATAATAATAATAATAATAATAATAATAGTTCAATTTCAATGTTAACCACAATCCAACCTAATTCAATTTCAAATTGCTATTGAGCTGGCTCAGTTTTTACAACATTATGTTTGTGACAGAGTGGGGAGTTATTTTGCAGAAGATACCAAATTGCAACAATTAGTGGGGTCATTGTATGTAGCCTTTCTTGCAAGTTAGCCTCAGTTTACATAGATATAAGAAGCACGACAATATATCTACTATCTATTATCTATTTATAAAAGTTAATTACAATAATTACAACGAGCAGAATTTCATTCAACCCCAACTCTTTTTTTCTTCTTCATTAAGGAGTTGTGTTGTGACACCTGTGTTTGAAGCAAAAAGTATCTCTGACTAGTAATAATCAAATAAAAAAAGAATATGATGTTTGCTTACAGGGTAATGAGAAAGTGAAGACTTGAAAGAATGCACATTATCTGACGAGTGCGCACGAGTTGCGCGTGCCTGAGCCTGCAGTCGCACCAATGTTTGCATGCGCCTCAGCATATCTGCTGTTTGCTTTCTCACAATGTGGCCCCGAACCAGTGCTTGCAACTTCACCAACGCTTTTAGTGCTCTCAACGCCCTCCTTGCCTTCCAAATTCATCCAAAAACACGTTATTCACAAATAAATATATTTCCCAAGTTATTGTTATTGTTATCCAACAACAATCAAATTGACTCAATCCATTTCTTAATGACAAAGAATAATTAATAATTAATTACCACGAGGCATCAGATAAAATCCCAAAGATAGAAGAAATAAAGCAAAGGAATATGAAGTTAAGACCCTCTACATAATAAAAGGAAATGTTGAGAAAAGACAAACAAGGAAAGAAAGCGTGCAAAAAGGTAATTAAAAAAAATTAAGTTCATTAGTTCACTGATTGTAACCTCTCTCCCTTTCTCTAATCTTTTACGGAAAAAAGAGTTACTTAAGTAAAAGTAAGGTGAAAAGCCCCTTTTTCCCACAAAGGAATGGCAAAGAAAACGACTTGATCACAAATACAAATAGTCCACCATAGGTAGCCAAAAACGAAATTAGTGGTTATCAACTTTGTTTGTCACTCTCCAATTACATTCAGTAATAGCAACCCTACCAACTAGTACTTGTGGCCATGACCTCAAACGTGGTTGATGGGTTGGCACTTGGCACAGAGCCACTACTAACCTTTGATGTTGTTTTCAGTACAGGGGAGGGGGGCCATTCTAGTTTGCCTCATGTAAAAGGTAACTATCGTAACTCTTTGTCAAGGCCTCTAGGGTGATCTCCCATCACAAGAGTACCACATTTCCTTATATGATTTACCGTCAGATTTGTTGATACACCAGTGAAAGGATATGGGGTATGATTTGCTCTGTCACTCTAGAATCCACCTCATATCTCACCAAATATGTGGGGCTCTCTTATTCCATTCAAACTATTAGAATTTTAGGACCAACTTATCCTTATAAAACCGGCTTGTAAGGTAAGAGGTGTCATTTGTTTATAAACTTTTTTAGACCTTATCTCTAGCCTATATGAGACTTAGATTTTTCCCGATACAAACACACATGTCTCGCTTTGCTCGTTTGAATCTCACACACAAAAATTATATTAAAGGACACTTTATTTCTTCTTAAGTTGAATATTGTTACCCACTCGTAATTTTCTTCTTCCCCCATGTCAAACAAGTTGGACACTTTCTTCACTGTAGCCATCTGAGTCTATTGCCACCCCTATGAATCTATTGCTACTCCTATTCAATTAGCTTTTTACTAAAATATCCTTCTTCTTTGTTAATCAAACTGATAAAATTAGAAAAATTATTTTGAATAGGAGTAACGAGATACTCCCCTCAAAACAGTAAGAATATCCATAACAAGCAACATTTTCTGATGGAAATTACAGCGCAATATATGTAAAGCCCAAAGTGCAGAAGATACAGCAGAATAGACCAAAACTCGGACCGGAGCATTTTTTTAACCAAATTTTTTAGTTTTTTTAATCAAATTAACATGTCATCAAATTCATCCATACAAAAGACTAAAATGACGGTATAAAAAAAATTTATTTATATTTTTAAATTTTGAAGAGAATAATTAATTTTATGATAATGTCTTTGGTGGATTAGTATAATTAATATCAAGACTAATTCAATAATAAAAATATTCAGGAGAGCTAGCACAAGATCAACTGAAGAGTTTATTTGTAAAAAAATATAGCACGTGATAAGAGAAAGTAACAATAAATCGCGAAAATAAAAAATTTATTCGAAAAACTTAGGAGAGGAAAGTAAAAAGAATCTCAAGTTTGAGTCTGACGAAGAAATGATGATACATAAAGCAAATTGTCAGCAGCAGTACACAACTCCAGTCCAGACGACAGAGAAAATAAACACTTTCCAGAATCCAGAATGTTACTATAAATAGGGATAACGGCCCCGTGTCTACACAGATATTATCATCTCCGCTCTCGTATGGTCGTATTCGTATTTTTTTTTTAAATACCCTTGCTAAAACATATATCTTTTTTTTTTATATGAAAAGGGGAAATAAAACATGGAAAATGCTGAATCTTAAGAACAGAATGGTGAATGAAATTTTACGAATGACGTGGCCCTTCACTTGACTTACTTTTCGGGCTATTATGCGAGAGTTTTTGCTCTCTGTTACCTTTTTAGTTTTTTTTTGCTAAAATTTATTTTTAGTCCCTTAACTTATTTATTAGGTTTAATTTGGTCCCTTAACTTTTTTTTGTCAAAATAAGTCCTTTAACATTTTTAATTGGGCCAAATTGGTCTTTTTCGTCAAAATCTCTGCTAACAGCGTTATCAACGAATTACGTGGAAAGAGAGAGAGTATGACGTGGTAAATTGAATCTGTTCTTCCTTCTTCTTCCCCAATTCTTCATCTAGGGTTAGGGATTTGAAATTCATCCCCAATCTTCTTCTTCCTTATGTAGCATTATCTTTCCCCGTGATTTTATAAATTACTAGTTCAGTGAACTGAACTATTTACACTTTCAGCAAGCTCTTTTTGCAGTAATAGAGGTTATAAAAACTCTCCTCCAAACCCATTCACAATGCACACAGAGAAACCAAACCAAAGGGCACAGCGCAATGGGAAGCCACAGCTCATCGTTTTCCAGCTTCTGAACCTACCTCCGAGCCATCGCTCACACTCCCTCCCGGTTCGCTCGTCGTGTCGTTTCCGTCTCCACCTCCTACGAAGAGATGAGCTGGGTTCGAGCCCGTTCCGGCACCAACATCCACAAGGCCCTTCCGTTGGTTCGACCTCGTCGGCTTCGGCATTGGCGTAATGGTCGGCGCCAGCATATTCGTCACCACCAGTCACGCCAGCCGCGTCGACGTCGGCCCCTCGGTCATCATTTCCTACGCCATCGCCGACCTCTGCTAACAATTTCCCTCATTTGATCCTTTTTTTATTTTTCAAATAATGTTAAATTGTTTAGTCATTGCCACGTATATATGCTCCATGTAGGCACCACGTCATCCTCATTTAAACACGTCGGCGCCACGCTAGAAAGGGGATTAACAAAAGTCACAGAAAGGACCAATTTGACCCAATTAAAAAAGCTAAAGGACTTATTTGGATGAAAAAAAAAGTTAAGGGACCAAATTAAACCTAATAAATAAGTTAAGAGACCAAATGTAGATTTTAGCATTTTTTTTTTATTTCCTATCCTATTATCCATTTACTCATATTTTAATTAAATTGAATATAATCTCTTATGATATCTACATTCGATAAACTAATAAAATAGTACTATTATTATAATATTAGTATTAATTAAAAATTTAACTAAAAAACTCTAATATATAATTCAATTAAAAAATATTGCACGCATGATTAATTAATTAATTAAAAATATGTAAAAATCTTCTGAATATAATTATAAACATAATTAATATATTATGCTGGTACAAATAGAATTGGATACATAATACTCCTGACAGGAAACTTTTATGGGTAATTAATTATTCAGGAAGGAAAAAAAAGAGAGTTTAATGGTAAAAATCTAAGTAATTTTTATTGGTATACATCCCTAGCGATAAAAAAAAAAAGAAACTACTTAATTAATTTTTTTTCAAAATATTTTATATATTTAGGAAGGAAGCAAGGTTTGGTATGATGCGGTGGTGGAAGGGGACCAACACCAATGTCCACGACCACGGAACATTTTGATTTCGGTAGCTATAATATTTTTAAATTAAAAAAACTCACAGTTGAAAAATATTTGACCAGTGATTGTTTCCTGAGAAAATATGCAGCAAAAATTCCATTTCTACGAGAGAAAGAAGAGGAAAAAAAGAAAGAAAAACTGAGGTCAACAAATGCAAATAAATGTTAAAGCGATTAGTTAGGACCGCATTTGACATTAGCCGACACGCTGTGACCATGGATTTATTTATTTATTTAAGGAAAAAAAAAACAGAATCAGGAAAACGAAATAAACGGACCAAAAACACCAACCACGGAAACAAATATGGCCATGATTCCAGGGACATGATCGTAAATTTCGGAAATTAAACAAAAATATAGAAGGATTTTAAATTTTTTACTCACCAAGTAACTGCGGAAAGCCGACTGTATCTTAACGGCGGCGGTCTCCTCTGGCCACCGTGGCTGGCCAACACGAGCTGCGGTCCTGCTTCTGGTGCTACTGCCCACGCCGCCGCCGCTCGTCAGTCTGACTACCTCGGCAGCGGCATGAGCGGCGGCAAGAGCTGCCTCGGCGACGGCTGCGGTAGCGGCGGCGACGGCGATGGCATGTTTGTTGGCGTCCAACTCCAACGAATTTGAGGGGTCAAAGTGGGTGAGGGCGGAGGGTGGCGGTGGTGGTGGTGGGAGTGACTTGTTCCTGATGCTGTGTTTGACGAAGCTCCATCTTCTCTTTTTGTTGTCTCTGTCAGATTTGGAACCCGACCCGTCAGAGGATGCACCCGGTTTTTTGGCGCCAAAGAGTCGCCGGAGAAAGCCCATGTCTCAACTCATTGGTGATTGGTTTTGAAGAAAGGTTATAGTCATAGACTTGGGGAGGAAGAGAGAGAAGAATTGAAGTGAATTTTGTTAGAACTGAGAAGAGAAGTGAGAAAAGTAAGCTGAAGAACTGGGAATACTTGGATTCTGTAGTTATAGTGTGTCGGAGATTTGCTCATGGAACTTTCTTTGTTATGGTTCGATCTCACGCGCCATTGTAACATTTCTCCTTACTCGCACGCACCTCCCTAGTTTCGTAAATCCTCGTAAGCAAATTATTTATTTATTTTTGGTTAATTTTAGTAGAAAATTGATAATTATTACGAAAAATGATTTTAGAATCGGCCGACGAAATACGTGGCTTAACATAACCAATTTGTTTTTTACTTTTTTAACCACCGTGTATGGTGGTTACCAAGGCCCATGATTTATTAAATTTCTTTTCGTTTTTTTCCGTATAACGGTGCTTTGTAACATATAGCACTGCCCATTTTAGTATGGAGCCATGCCAATATGGGTCCGTCATGGACTCATGGAGATTTAGCCATAGATTTATAGTTAAATTGAATGGGTGAGATGAAAGAAGGGGAACCTAAAAGTGGGTGAAAGTGAGGGTTTTCGAAGAAGTTTTAAGATTTGCCAAAATGGGTCTATATTAAATGAATATAGCTAGAGGTAACCCTATCCGGAAATATAAGAATAAATCCTCAAATTTGTTCTTTGAGCATGAAAAAGGCAATATTTTTTATTGGTGAAATACTTCACCTAAATTGATTAGTTAAGATGGTTGGGTAGATATGGACAGTGACTTGTTCGCCGGTGGTTCTCGCAACGGTGATTATGTGCTGACGTGGTGGCATTTTGTGGTACTCACAGTTGGACGCATTTTGGCGTTTGCATGGAGTGGGGTATTAGAAGCAAGGTGGTTGCTGGCTTTGGCCGCTTGAGTATCGCGTGTAGAGGTCAAGCGGGGAAATTAAAAGGTGATGGTGGCAAAAAAAAAACGTTGTTGTTTGGGTATGGATTGTTCAGGTTATAGATAAGAAAACAAGTGTAGAGAGGGAGCAGGTGGTTGCTAGAGAATGAAGCCTGCTGTAGTGAATATGCCAGCAAGGACCAATGATGAGGCAGTAGGACCCTCTCACACACACCAGCCAAGCAATCATTTGGAGAATGAGGTCAATGAGAGGGGCACGGTTAGGATGGGCCCACGAAGGAGTCACAGAGTGAGGGTGCCCAATTGTAGAATGAAGGATTTGGAATGAAAGTTTGTTATAAGAGAGAGAGTACGCAATGAGTGAGGCATGGAATGTGTGTGTCAGCTTTCTCTCTCCCTGAATATTCCTTCTTCTGCTTCTATCTCACTATCTGTTGTTTTCTCTTTAATTTCCTTGTAAGGTTACTATTCCTCCTACACTCATACACTGGGAGTGACTCGTTTGCAGAAATTCAATAAAACAGTAACCATCAATTATCTTCATTAAGTGCATTCCATTTCATTGGTGCTTTCATCACTTCCATGGCAGACGGAACGAGAATACAGGATATGCAACGAGAAATCAAGCGTCTCTCTGAGGCAATGGAGCATAATTCCTCAGATCATGCTGCTCGGTTTGCTCAACTTGAATCGGCAATCACCACCTTTATTCAGTCTCAAACCTCTAACCATGGTGGTCCGAACTCAAACCAACCAAGAACCCCACTGGGATGCGAAATGTGAAGCTTGAATTTCCCAGATTCGATGGAAAAAATGTGCTAGAGTGGATCTTCAAGGCGGAGCAATTTTTTGAGTACTATCAGACATCAGATTCTGATCGAATCACCATAGCATCGGTGCATTTGGATCATGAAGTAGTGCCTTGGTTCCAGATGATGCAGAGTACTCGAAGTTCAATCATGGCAAGCTCTTTTCGTGCCTTAGAACTTGATTTTGGACTTTCTATGTATGGCGCCCTCGAGCCACCTGCTCAAGCTAATTCAAACAGTGCGGTTTACGAGTATTACATGGAGTTTACTTCTTTGGCAAATAGAGTTTTTGGTTTAAGTCCAGATGCCTTGCTCGATTGTTTTATTAGTGGACTAAAAGATGAAATTCGTAGAGATGTTATGATACAAAGCCCGATCTCAATCCTGAAAGCAGTAGCACTAGCTAAAATTTATGAGGAGAAAAACCTTGTTTCAACAAAATCAGCTTTCCCTAGCCAGAAATATCCAAACACAAACCACCAAAATAAGCCTACCAACTACCCAAACACCTTCCAAAACCGGAACAAACAACCACCAATTTTACCAACCCCTTCCACTAAACCAGGAGCTCAAACACTAACCAATCCTAATGTCAAAAGAATTGGCCCAGTTGAGATGCAATTACGAAGGGAAAAGGGCTTATGTTTTTATTGTGATGAAAAATTCTCATTCTCCCATAAATGTCCAAACAAACATTTGATGCTCTTACAAGTTAATGATGAGGAACCTTGTAATGAAGAAAATGAGCCACCTGATATCATAGAACCAGTACCTATACCCCAACAGTCTGAGTTGCATTTATCCTTAAATGCACTAAAAGGTGCTAGTGGAGTTGGCACAATTCGATTTACTAGGAAATTGGGTGAAATTTCAGTTCAGATATTGGTGGATGGGGGAAGCTCTGATAGCTTTCTACAACCTAGAATTGCCCAATTTTTGAAATTACCTATAGAACCTGCCCCTGTGTTTAAAGTTTTGGTGGGAAATGGCCAAACCTTGACTGCTGAAGGTTTTATTCCGGATCTAACAGTTTCAGTGCAGGGACATCAATTACAATTGCCTGTATATTTGTTGCCAATTTCTGGTGCAGACTTGATCCTAGGTGCTACTTGGTTAGCCACATTGGGACCTCATGTAGCAGATTATGAGGCCCTGAGTTTAAAATTTTTCCAGCAAGGGAAATTTGTCACTCTACAAGGAGAATAAGGCATGCTACCTAAGCAAGCACACTTCCATCACTTGAGGAGAATGCATAATACCAATGCTATTTCTGAAATGTTTGCCTTGCAATTGCATGAGCCAGATGTGCCACAAGATAAATGGTTGGATCTGCCAGAGAACTTGGAACCCGAATTGGTAACATTATCGCACACTTACAGAGTGGTATTCAAAGAAGCCTACAGTGTCCGCCACCTACCAGAAGTCAGAATCATTGTATTCCTTTGGTAGAGGGAGCTCAACCTGTTAAGAGCAGACCCTACAGATATCCTCACAGTCAGAAAGAGCAAATTGAATTAATGGTGCAAGAAATGCTTGATGAAGGCATCATTTAACCAAGTAACAGCCCCTTTTCATCTCCTATCATTCTAGTAAAAAAGAAGGATGGTACTTGGAGATTCTGCACGGATTACAGGGCCTTAAATGCTATCACTGTGAAGGACTGCTTTCCAATTCCTACTGTTGATGAACTTCTTGATGAATTGTTTGGAGCTAGATACTTCTCTAAGCTGGACCTTAGGTCTGGTTACCATCAAATCCTTGTGGAACCTGCTGACATTTATAAAACAGCATTTCGAACACATCAAGGCCATTATGAATGGTTGGTTATGCCATTTGGATTGACAAATGCTCCAGCTTCATTTCAGGCACTCATGAACCAGATTTTTCAACCATTTTTGAGAAAGTATGTCTTGGTTTTCTTTGATGACATTTTGATATATAGTTCTTCATGGCATGTTCATTTGCAACATTTAGAATCTGTTTTGCAAGTCTTGCAACAGAATACTCTCTTTGTGAAACTTTCCAAATGTTCCTTTGGAATGACTGAGGTGGATTATCTGGGACATACTGTTTCGGGCCAGGGAGTTGCAATGGACAAATTGAAGATTCAAGCAGTGCTTGAGTGGCCTGCACCTTCTAATATTAAACAATTGAGAGGTTTTCTTGGCCTCACAGGCTACTATAGAAGGTTTATCAAACTATATGCTTCCTTGGCAGCCCCTTTGACTGACTTGCTAGAAAAGGAAGCCTTTGTATGGAATGCAGAAACAGAACAAGCTTTCCATAATCTGAAGGCAGCCATTACTGCAGGACCTGTTCTAGCACTACCAGATTTTTCTCAACCTTTTGTTATTGAAACAGATGCATCAGGTATAGGAGTTGGAGCTGTACTTAGTAAACAAGGGCATCCAATTGCCTATTTCTCAAAGAAACTAGTTCCTAGGATGCAAAGGCAGTCAGCCTATACTAGAGAACTATTTGCAATCACTGAAGCCTTAGCTAAGTTCAGGCATTATCTTTTGGGACACAAATTTGTTATTAAGACAGATCACAAAAGTTTGAGAAGCTTGTTGGATCAATCCTTGCAAACCCCGGAACAACAAGCTTGGCTCCACAAGTTTATTGGGTATGATTTCAAAATTGAATACAAAGCTGGAAAAGAAAATGTAGCTGCTGATGCTCTTTCTAGAGTATTTATGATGACATGGTCCGAGCCTCAGAATGTGTTGCTAGAAGAATTAAAGACAACAATAGCTCAAGATCCTCAATTGCAGCAACTGTTACATGCCTGCAGTGTTAACACTCAAACCGATAAGCTCTATTCAGCAAAGGAGAACTTGCTATTTTGGAGAAACCGACTGGTAGTACCTGTCAAAGAGGAATTGATAAACAAGATACTGATTGAGTATCATAGTTCACCAGTGGAAGTCATGCTGGAATCGCAAGAACAAGTGCTAGAATTGGTGCTCAATTCTATTGGCCTAAAATAAAGGAGGATATCAAGAAGTTTGTGCAACAATGTGTGATTTGTCAACAAGCCAAAACAGGAAATACTGGCCCTGCAGGTCTGCTGCAACCATTACCCATTCCAAATCAGGTTTGGGAAGATATAGCTATGGATTTCATCACTGGGCTACCATTGTCCTTTGGTTTTTCAGTCATAATGGTGGTAATTGATAGACTTACTAAGTATAGTCACTTCATTCCCTTGAAGACCGATTATAATAGTAAGATAGTTGCTGAGGCTTTCATGAAAAATGTGGTGAAATTGCATGGAATTCCCAAGTCAATTGTCTCTGATAGGGACAGGGTTTTTACTGGCAAGTTTTGGCAGCATTTATTCCAATTGCAAGGCACAACTTTAGCAATGTCTTCAGCATATCACCCACAAACTGATGGGCAATTCGAGGCTTTGAATAAATGTTTGGAAATGTATCTTAGATGCTTGACATTTCAGCATCCTAAGTCATGGTACCAAGCATTGACATGGGCAGAGTATTGGTACAACACAGCTTTCCATACAAGTCTGGGTCTGACTCCTTTTAAAGCCTTGTATGGGAGGGATCCTCCAGCTTTGATCAGGTATTCGGCTAGTCCTCAAGACTCAGAAGCAGTGCAGTTGGAGCTGAGTACAAGGGATGAATTGTTGAATAAATTGAAAGCCAACCTGCAAAGAGCTCAGCAGGTAATGAAGGGACAAGCTGACAAGAAACGAGTTGATGTGCAATTACAAGAGGGTGATTTGGTTTTGGTGAAGCTTCAGCCATATAGACAAAATTCTGCTGCCTTGAGAAAACATCAGAAGCTGGGAATGAGATACTTTGGTCCTTTTTATATAGCTGCCAGAGTAGGTTACATTTGCTTATAAATTTGAACTTACCCGATTCTGCTAAAATACATCCTGTGTTCCATGTATCCCAACTGAAATTGTTTAAGGGACATACTGAGGAACCCTACATTCCACTACCATTAACTACTAATGAGCTTGGACCAATCCTACAACCAGAGGTCAGGTCTTTGAAGGTTAGGCAGATCGTCTGAGGAAATCAGTTGACTCCACAAGTTTTAATTCAATGGGAGAATATGGGGGTCAATGAAGCAACTTGGGAGGACTTGGCTGAAATGAGAGAGTATTATCCTAGCTTCAACCTTGAGGACAAGGTTGATTTTATAGGGGAAGGTATTGTAGTGAATGTGCCAGCAAGGACCAATGATGAGGCAGTAGGACCCTCTCACACACACCAGCCAAGCAATCATTTGGAGAATGAGGTCAATGAGAGGGGCACGGTTAGGATGGGCCCACGAAGGAGTCACAGAGTGAGGGTGCCCAATTGTAGAATGAAGGATTTGGAATGAAAGTTTGTTATAAGAGAGAGAGTACGCAATGAGTGAGGCATGGAATGTGTGTGTCAGCTTTCTCTCTCCCTGAATATTCCTTCTTCTGCTTCTATCTCACTATCTGTTGTTTTCTCTTTAATTTCCTTGTAAGGTTACTATTCCTCCTACACTCATACACTGGGAGTGACTCGTTTGCAGAAATTCAATAAAACAGTAACCATCAATTATCTTCATTAAGTGCATTCCATTTCACCTGCAGGTGGTGCATTAAAATCTGGTGGTGAAAGCTTCATATCCCCCGGTTCGAAAAGATAACAAAATCCACAAATTTGTTCTTTGGGCGTAAAAAGCAAAAAAAATAAAAAAAATAAAATTACGGGTGACATACTTCACCTAAACTGATTAATTAAAAAAAAAAAACTATGTTGCATTGTCTTTTGGGTTAACATGCGAAATTTTTATGACTTAAATCGGTCACTCTACTTGTTTTATGGTCTAGTAGTACTCATCTGCTACACACCATCAGAGTAAGAGCGAGAGAGAGATGGAGGTGAGGAAGGACTGACGGGAAAGAAAGAGGAGGTTTATGCGCCTAAGGTGACGGGGCCGTTGGGAGTTTGCTATGGATGAATGCAGGAATGTTCACAGAGGAGGAGGACCCGTTGTTCCACTACTAGTTCGAACCATTGGAATTTTAGTTTTCAGTTTTTAAAAACTATTTTATAAATTAGTTTTAAAAAACTGTTTTTAAGAAGAAAAATAAAAAAAACTATTTGATTATCCTATTTTTATAAACTGTTTTAGAGAAGAGAAAATGAAAAAATATGTTTGATAGACTTGTTTTTAAAATATGTTTTGCAAACTAAAAAAAACAAAACTTGTTTGATAAACTTTTTTAAATGATTTTTTTATTCACATTTTTTATTCATCATGATATTTTATTTTTTACTAGACTTCCTCATGAAAATTAAAACTCTATTTATTATTAATTAATTAAGTGATACCACTATATCATCTTCAACACTTTTTTGTAATTATTTTAACAAGAGACTTAAAGCAGGAGTAACAAATGTAGGAGCATGATATCACCATAAAAAATGGTAGATGCGTTGTAAAAAAATTCAAATTGGTTATAAAAATCATTTAATCAAGTAACATTTACAATGACAACTCAATTAATTAAGTAAAATCTAATATCATAAAAAGTCAAATTGGTCTTTAAAAGAAAAAAAGTCAAATTAGTTCAACTAATTATTAGGTTGTGCCCACATCATATTTGCAATGCGATCCCTTTGCATTGCCATTTCAGCTGCACTATCATCAGATAAGCTTGATAAGTTATTTTCATTTGAGCTTATTCCCACTGTGTAAGAATCTTTATTCACGCCCTCAATTGTTACCGGATCCATTTCTTCCCATACACCAAATAATTCGTCGGGTAAATTCCACTTGCGTATGTAATTATGAATAGCACAACACGCTATTACTATAAGTCGTTGCCTAGAAGGCTTATAAGAAGGCATCGTTGTGACAATCACCCTAAATTTTAAATAGAGCCGCCACCAATATTTATTTTTTGTAGGAAACATTGGAAAACCTATTTTTGATTTTAATAAAGAAAAAGGTCTTTGAACCAAATTTGGGTTCGGGAGTTATTTACGCGCGGGGAAGGTATTAGCACCCCACGACGCCCATAAAAATGGTACCTTTAATTGTTTAAAAATCGACATTTGCCTTTAGGGAATTATTTCCAAAAATAAGTATTTTTTATGTATAAAAAAGGGGACTAATTTATTTGAAAAAAAAAAGGATATCTTAGCATTTAAGAGGAGTTCATTAACAATTAGAATCTGAAAATTCGTTTTTAAGTTAATTATATTTTTTTTAATACAAAACAGAAGTAAATGATAAAAGTTTAGAAAATAAAATCTGATTTAAAAATAAAAACAAAATATTTACTTATTCATTTAAATATACATATATATAACGAAACAAAACTTCTTATACAATTTGCTTAAAGGCCATAGTTTACTTCTCTTATTTTATTTTTTGCTCATAAATTGAAACAAAGATAAATTGCTAAACGGTCTCTTGTCTGGATTTGGCCCCATTGAAAGGCCAAACCCTAATCCTAATTCAATCAACTTGCAACATGAATAAAAAAGAAATCAGCACACTTATAAACTCATCGAATTTGCAAATTGATCCCTATTTAGGATTTGGCCCCATTGGAAGGCCAAACCCTAAACCTGATTCCATTATGAACCGTGGATGTAAACCCTAAACTACCAACAACAACAACAACGACAACAACAGCAACAACCCAAACAATCACAACAAATATCACGGGATAGCCACCCGGTTTTGAAATCGACCTTGCATATTCTTTCATATTTTTATTTTTTATAAAAAGGAAAATTAAATCAGAAAAAAATGGACAAAAGTAATAGAGAAATAACATTTCAATATAACCAGAGTCATGAGTTTACAGAGAAAAGGATCAACAAAAATTAAAAGAAAAATACAGAGGGAGGAGAAAATAAAACCTTGATCTTTGATTCATACGACTCCAACCATCAAATACAGAAGAAACAAAATAAAAAGGAAACGGGATCCTAGAATCTAAACTGTTTTGGTATTTTTTTTATTCTCTCTGCCCTGCTCCAGTCTTCATCTGCTGTTTTTTTCTTTCTGGATTGCTCCTCCCTCTCGCCCTTTGAGCGTGTGTGGCTTTTATAGACTAATACCTGCGAAACAAATGGATCCAATCAGTTTAAAAATCAGAAAAACAAATAGAGAGATAAAGGGAAAGAAAGGAACCAAATATCCCTTTTTTTGGCAAAAATCTCGTTCGGATTTGATGATGAAGAAGGAGAGGTTGCGGCCGTTTGGATGATTTTAGGGTTAGGGTTTGAAAGGAGTTGAGGTTGGAGAAAGTTAGGGTTAGAGAAAGGGAAAGAAGAGAGAACGTGGGAGAGGGGGCGTGGTGTTGCAGCTAGGGTTGGATGGATGAGATTGCGAGAAGGAGGAAGGAACGTGGGAAGGGGGCGGCGCGGCTGGAAAACTAGGGTTAGGGTGAGGAGGAGGGGAAGAACGAGAGTGAGAGAGAGTGGTGGAGAGGATTATGGGAGATTAGGTTTTTTTTGGTGAGGATGAAGAAGGAAGGAGAAATTGAAAGGGAAAGAGGACGAGGGAGGAGGGGAGCTGCGGCGAATGAGAGAAATGAAGGGATGTGTGTGTGCGTTTTGTGATTTACGGTTATGAGGGTTATGCGTTTGGGCTGCTGGGTTGATGCTGCGCATTGGTTTGGGCCACGCGAGAGAGAGAGCCAGGTAGGGGTGTCTGAATGAGGGGAGGTGCGAGAAGCAGCGAAGGGGAGCAAGGGAGGCGCAGGGGTGTGGAAAAAAATAAAAAAGGGGGTGTGCGAAGGAAGGGGTATGGTTGGGGCGCTGTGGGACTGGGCTAGGTCACCAGCCTATTGCTCACTGCTATTTGCACCACCCCGATTTACTGTTTGCACCCCCTTTCTCAAATAAAATCCTTTTCTTTTCCTTTTTCCCTTTTTCATTTTAATACTCTTTGTCTCCTTTTTATTTATTCCAAAACCAAAATCTCATAATTATTTATTATTATTATTACTACTAATTTAATAAGCAAAGATAAATTAATTAAAAAAAGGCCGGACAAAATTAGGGTACTACAGCTGCCCCTCCTTAATTACATTTTACAGAAGGTCTTCGTGCATTCGTTGTAAAAGGTAATTAAAGATAAAAGACTCTAATTTTGTCCGCAACAAGTGGTTTGAGATTGCGGGATTAGCTCCCGACTTTGGTGGGAGATTCTAGGTTCGGTATCCTAGTGAATTCCCAGTAAGGCATATGTATGACTATGATTCCTTACAAAATTGGTGAGGATTCTAGATTCAATTCCTAGTGAATTCTCGGTAAGGCATAGGTCTGGTTCCTAACCCTTACATCTTTGGTATTGATTATTTCCCTACCTAGGGTAAGTCTGGGTGCGAGCTTCTTCGTCACTCGACACAGGTTTGGGTCAGATTCCCAACAAGGGTAAGTCAGGTTCTTAACTCTTGCCAAAAGGTATGGATGGACTACCCTACTTTAAGGAATATTCGTGATATGAGTTTCTCTGTCACTCAATATAGGTTCGGGTCAGATTCCCGACAAGGTGTAGGTCAGATTCCTAGCTCTTGTTAAAGTATAGACTGATTTTCCTATTGCAGGTGAACGTCCAGTGCATGAGCTTCTCCGTCACTCGACACAGTTCGGGTCAGATTCCTGACTAAAAGCTTGGGTCAGATTCCCAAGGTGGTGGGTCAGATCCCCAGCAAGGTGTAGGACAGGTTCCTAACTCTTGCTAAAAGGTGTGGATCAATTTCCATAATTGAGGAAGATCCGAGACGCGGGTCAGGTTCCCGACTATAGGCTTGGGTCAGATTCCCAAGGTGATGGGTCAGATTCCCAGCAAGGTATAGGACAGGTTCCTAACTCATGCTAATAGATTGAATAGGCTGAGTACTAGTCTTATTGAGTAACAACAGACCAACTGTATGTAATACCTGAGAGGGTGGGTCAATGGAACCAAAAACTTTGATGGTCATGCAGGATGCAATGAATGGTATGCCATGCATGAAATGAATTTTTTTTTATTTTTAGAGAAATATTTTTTTAAGGCGGGTTGTGGACCCAAAAGTATTGATGATCATGCAAGATGCAATGAATGGATATGTTATGCACGAATATTATTATTGTTTTGAATTTTTTGATTTCCCTGAATTCCTTTGAGGACTCCTCCCCTAGATTCGTGGGATGATAACTTTCTGTCGGATTGCTTGTCTGAATGGTTGACTTTGTACTGCACCAGGTTTGCATATTTGCCCCTTGATAAATCATTTTATGGATCCTTAAATTTTCAGCTTCATGCTTTGAATGCCCTTGGGAGGATTAGATTGACAACTTTGATCCCTAAAGACTTTTTAGTGTCCCTTTGGCCTTCGTCCAGCCATCTAAGGAAGGATCTATGTAGAGACGCGAATCACCTTGTGTAGTTCTGAAACTGGAACGAAATCTTGGATGCGAAGCTTGTAGACGATGGGCTCAGCTTTTGCTCCCAGCTTCTTGGTTTATGTTTAGATCTGTGAGGTCCAATCTGGGTGGACATGTTTGTAAATTTGACCCTAACTTTTTCCTAAGCCGCTCTTTGCGAGTTTTCAACCTAGCGGGTCGCTATAACTTCTGCCTAGACCGCCCTTTCGGGTTTTCAGCCTAGCGAGTATTTTATTTTATATTCTTTTTTTTGGTAAAGCAATTGCACTGAGGAGTTTATATGGATCTCTTCTTCCAAGAATCAAGTTTTAAGAAAATATAAGCAATTTGACTTTGATCAAAATGGACTTTATTAGGGTTGTAACGTGGCCAAGGGTTAAGGGCTATGAAAGAAAGGATATTTCAGGCTCAAAAAGTATTTAAGGGTTTATAAAAACAAGGATCTTTAGTGCCAAGATGCACTTTGGTGATTGCTAGCACCAATTGTCTTGTTTTACTTTTGCATTTTTATTCTTTTTCTTTGCAAACGGCTTGATATGTTGCATTTGATATTTGCTTGATTGCTTTGCTTTTTTTTTTTAACAGACAAAATTTATTGGACTATTGTGCTAGCCTTCAATGTATAGGTGATCCTTGTTTAGGGTATTTGAAAGAATTTTTTTTTTAGGCTCAAAAGGGGTAGCGAGGGATAAATATTTTTTATATTTTTTGGATAGAGAAAAAACGGTCAAACTTCATCTCAAAACATTATTGCTCACATTTTCACAAAAATTAATTTTTGATAATTGTGCATTTGCTTTACCATTTTATTTTATATTTTTTTTAACTATTTTTTTTATCCCGGATTGACCATGTACCAAGAAGGGAAGTTAAAAAAGTTCAAATTGCATTTTCATTGATGTATTGAAAAGATGGGAACAAAGTGGGGCCCTTAACAAGATATGCCCCAGGGCTTCGGGCAAAGCGTAAAAACAAATGAAGGTCGTTTAAACAGGCCTATTCCTTGAAGTTTTACCCCTTGGTGTTGATCAGAGCCCAACAATTCTCAATGGAGTGGCCCACTGCCTCAGTGCATGTCGTGATGAGCATCATTTGTATCTTCTTCCATCTCTTGACCTATACTGCGCAATGGCTGTTAAGCTTCGAGGTTGCCAATCATTCCGCTTGTTATCCCGGCTTCCACTCTTTCTCCGACAACAACTAGGTCTGAGAAGCTTGAAGAGACATTTCTCATCATCAGATCATAGAAGGGTTGTTGAAGTGTGTCAATGAACGTGGTAACCATCTCTTTCTCATATAGCGGAGGTTCCACTTGGGCTGCAATCCCTCTCCATCTTTGGGCATACTCTTTGAAGCTTTCATTGCCCCCTTTTACCATGGTTTGCAACTGGGAGCGGCCAGGAGCCATGTCCATATTGTACTTATACTGTTTGATGAAAGCTTTAGCCAAATTATTCCATGAGTTGATTTTTCCCCGCTCTAATTGCATATACTAGCGTAGGGATGCCCCGGTAAGACTCTATTGGAAGAAGTGGATTGGGAGCTTATCATTACTGGAGCAAGAGGCCATCTTCCGGCAGTACATGGTAAGGTGGCTTTTTGGACAAGTTAAACCTTCATACCTGACGAACTCAGGAACTTTGAATTTTGGAGGAATTACTACATCCAGGACCAAACATACTTATGAAGCTTTGAACCTGATATGATTTGCCCCTTCAATGGCTTTCAGCCTATCTTCCACAATTTGGAGTCTCTTCTGATCTAGGGGGTCTCCTGATGGGCCGTTGGAAGCCTCTTGATACTCATTAGTGCTGATGGAATGGTTCTTATCAGTGGTCAATTTTGGATTCAAGTTCTGCAAAAGGTACAATATTGATTTGGTCGAGTTCTTCTCTCATCGCTTGCTGATTCTGTTCCAACAAGTCCATGAGTCTAGATTGGGCTCGAGTCCGGTAGGGATGCAGGGAAAGCTTATGTGTATCTATTTTCTGTGGAAGGGGAAAAATGAGCTATGTTATGAAGATGCCATGATTATGCATGTCATGAATATTTTTTTTATGTACATTTTATGCAAAATAATATGATAGATAATGGAGAAACATTTTTTTTTTATTTTTTTTCTATAAAGTTAAAATGAATGCAAGGATAATGAGAAACATCGTTAAAAAAAGGAGAAAATGCCTTTTATTTTTTTTTTTGAAAATTTATTTTTTTTTTGAGGGAAAAAAGAATGAGAAGGGAAAATATTTTTTGAAACTGTGTTTTTTTTTTCCAAAGAAGAATAACAAATAATATTTTTTTGGACAAAAATATCATTTATTATCTTTCACAATTTTTGAAATGTGAATGGAAAATAAATGGATTGAGAAAAAACGGGCAGAGTAAGCCCCTTGTGATGTAGGTCGGTATTTCCTAAGATCTTAGGTCATACGACTTTTGTCACATGGAAAATGGGATAAGGTATGCTCCTTTCGTGATATGGGCCGATAGCTCCTTAAAAGGATCTAGGGTTTATATTAAGTGTCTTTCCATTGGGTGGATTTAAGATACTAATCGAAGAGGTCCCTAGAGCCAAGGGTCCCATTTGAAAATGTTACCACCAATAATAAGTATATTATTAAAGGATGGTTTTTTCTCAAATGGAGCCAAACTCTAGGCGAGGCTTTCATAAGGACCCAACTGGCCGTACGTCCAACAGGTGCTCACTACACAGCCTCTCCTAACTTAAGATTCACTCGGGCCCGGGTATAGAGCACCCACTCAAAGTGTGTATAAATAAAGTGTATAAAGTGAAGTGTGTGAAGGAACAATAACCTAAAATACTACCCGCTGTAAAATAAATTAACAAATACATTTATATACAAGGTGGCTATCCTAAAGTTCATATATACATGTGAAACAAATAGAATAAAGCAAAATTAAAACAAATAAATCAAATATAAGAATAAAAGAAAGAAAAGGGAAATAAATCATTTAAGAGGCAAACAAATTGATTCAAACAATTTTAAGGCCTAACTCTCTAAGGTTTCCCCAGTGGAGTCGCCAGCTGTGACAACCACCCTAAATTTTAAATAGAGCCGCCACCAATATTTATTTTTTGTAGGAAACATTGGAAAACCTATTTTTGATTTTAATAAAGAAAAATGTCTTTGAACCAAATTTGGGTTAGGGAGTTATTTACGCGCGGGGAAGGTATTAGCACCCCACGACGCCTATAAAAATGGTACATTTAATTGTTTAAAAATCGACATTTGCCTTTAGTGAATTATTTCCAAAAATAAGTATTTTTTATGTATAAAAATGGGGACTAATTTATTTGAAAAAAAAGAATAGCTTAGCATTTAAGAGGAGTTCATTAACAATTAGAATCTGAAAATTCGTTTTTAAGTTAATTATATTTTTTTTTATACAAAACAGAAGTAAATGATAAAAGTTTAGAAAATAAAATCTGATTTAAAAATAAAAACAAAATATTTACTTATTCATTTAAACATACATAAATATTATGCAAATATTATGCAAGAGCTTTAACTCAACCTTTTTTACCCTCTTCTCTCATTGTCTCTCTATTTCTGCCTTCTCTCTCCTTATTCCATCTGCATACTCAACTTCATATTTTGTTATTGACACATTTTCTTTCATATATTTTTCATTTCATTTTTAATCTTTTATTTCTTTTGTTTGTGGCAACTACAACAGTTGAAATGAATTTTTTTGCAATGAATTTTATGAAGAATCAAATGTGCAACCTTGTGAGAAATGAATTGTTAAATAATTATTTAGTCACAGATAAAGATGTTTTTGATAGTGTTAAAAATGAAAAAAATCATTCAACAATTTTGAAATATGAAGATACATAAAAATCAATTATAATTCGTAGACATTAAGTTGTCTTCAATTTTTTTAGTATAAAATGTTATAGTTTTTGTAGTCTCTAATATTTTGTTTAATAATAATGGTATTATTATTTTATCGATTATGTGTTAATGTATTTTTATATAAATATTTATTGTATATAATTTTGCCCCCACTTGTCGAGTTTCCTGGATCCGTCCCTGCTAGAATCTAAATTGTTTTGGTATTTTTTTTTATTCTCTCTGCCATGCTCCAGTCTTCATCTGTTGTTTTTTTCTTTCTGGATTGCTCCTCCCTCTCGCCCTTTGAGCGTGTGTGGCTTTTATAGACTAATACCTGCGAAACAAATGGATCCAATCAGTTTAAAAATCAGAAAAACAAATAGAGAGATAAAGGGAAAGAAAGGAACCAAATACCCTTTTTTTTGGCGAAAATCTCGTTCGGATTTGATGATGAAGAAGGAGATGTTGCGGCCGTTTGGATGATTTTAGGGTTAGGGTTTGAAAGGAGTTGAGGTTGGAGTAAGTTAGGGTTAGAGAAAGGGAAAGAAGAGAGAACGTGGGAGAGGGGGCGTGGTGTTGCAGCTAGGGTTGGATGGATGAGATTGCGAGAAGGAGGAAGGAACGTGGGAAGGGGGCGGCGCGACTGGAAAACTAGGGTTAGGGTGAGGAGGAGGGGAAGAACGAGAGTGAGAGAGAGTGGTGGAGAGGATTGTGGGAGATTAGGTTTTTTTTGGTGAGGATGAAGAAGGAAGGAGAAATTGAAAGGGAAAGAGGACGAGGGAGGAGGGGAGCTGCGGCGGATGAGAGAAATGAAGGGATGTGTGTGTGCGTTTTGTGTTTTACAGTTATGAGGGTTATGCGTTTGGGCTGTTGGGTTGAGGCTGCGCATTGGTTTGGGCCACGCGAGAGAGAGAGCCAGGTGGGGGTGTTTGAATGAGGGGAGGTGCGAGAAGCAACGAAGGGGAGCAAGGGAGGCGCAGGGGTGTGGAAAAAAAATAAAAAAAGGGGGTGTGCGAAGGAAGGGGTATGGTTGGGGCGCTGTGGGACTGGGCTGGGTCACCAGCCTATTGCTCACTGCTATTTGCACCACCCCGATTTACTGTTTGCACCCCCTTTCTCAAATAAAATCCTTTTCTTTTCCTTTTACACTTTTTCATTTTAATACTCTTTGTCTCCTTTTTATTTATTCCAAAACCAAAAATCTCATAATTATTTATTATTATTACTACTAATTTAATAAGCAAAGATAAATTAATTAAAAAAAGGTCGGACAAAATTAGGGTACTACAATCGTCTTTGAGCTGATTGGTGATTTTATTATTAGCATCCCTGTATTATATACCTTGCTATCTGAATAATTTTGTTACTAAACATATACAAAAAAGAAATAATTTATAGCAATTGTAAAACATGAAATAAATTTTATAAGAGTACTCATAAAATGCATTAAAAATATAACCATGATAACATAAATGTACTCCAAACATTTGTAGTTCAGATATCAAATGTGATAATACACCTAAAAAATAGTACTAAAGGAACCTAAAAAGAGTCTTATAGAATTCTAAAATAAATCTAATACAAGGGAACTTAAACATCTTCAAACGTTGCAAGCACAAGACGACTCTTGCTTCCAAAGGCGAATTAGACTCACTTGTAGCATCTGTTGGCTGAAATAACCAAAGAAAAAAATACTTAGTTAAAAAAGACTTGGTTAGAATAATTTGAATATCATAGGCATTCTTTAACATTTAGTTCTCAAATTGACATCTGTTGGCATTCTTTTATGCAGCCTCTATTCCTAGCTATCAGGGTGAGGAATATTAAATACAATTTTTTTTTTTGACAAAAAGAGAAAATCATATGAATAAGGTTAATGTTCCAAGCTTATCTATAAACAACATAATCTTTATCTAACAACAAAAATGCAAGTCCTCTGTAAACAAAAGAAAGAAACATAAACAATATTCTACAAATTAATAGTTTTCTTTGTTAGAAACATCAGAAACAGCTAACTTCATGGTGATTAAAACGTTATCTCCTTTGGGAATAAATTTAACAGAGGTAATAAGGGACCCTTAGTTTCCTCTGTCTGAAAATGATCAGGCCAAAGCTTTAGTTACTATGTCAGGTCAAAGCTTTGCGTCACTATTGTCAACATTATTTGCCATCTATCATAAATCATCAACAAAAGTTTAGCTACAAGGAAATGATCAGATTTCTATATTTAAACCAACCAGCTCAAACAAAGATGGTTTTATGATAAATTCCATGGCTACTTCACTTCAGAATAAATCTTACATCACACAAATATTGATTTAATTCCCAAATCACATATATTACTTCAGAAAATGAAGGTTTCCCTAACTATAACAGCTGAGGCTTGTACTTTTAATGCAACAAAAACCAGAAACATATATTACTTCCCAAAAGACATCAGATCAAAGCAAGATTCCATGTATCTAATATTCAGAAAGCATTCAAGTAAACCAAATACAAGCTTCAGTGCACACCTTGCAATTTATTCAGTGCACACTTTTGCCACTGATCCCTTATTCTACACAAATAATCTAGTAGAGAAGCTTAGCTAGAAATAATATTAGTTTACAACCATATTAAAGCCAAATACATCTCCAGGGGACCAATGAATATAAGCTAAAAACAGAACAAGGCCAATAACATAACAATCAATACCATAAATCCAACAACTGCAGCCCCAAACATAATCCTAATGAGAAGAAAAACAGGACAACCAAACCAATTCCTTTCCATTAAGCACACCATCTGAACTACAAAAAACTGATTTACACTTTGAGAAGTGAGTTTAAGTTTTTACCCCGGAACATATGCCAAATTAAACATATCAATCAATCAATCATAGTATTACTAAGCATGTTTACATTAACAAATAAAACCATATTTCTATGCAACATGCATTTTCTAGTTTCTAGAATTTAGAAGCACAAGCAGATCAAAATATTAACAAGCTAAGCCGATACTTGCAAGTATACCTCAGGTTTGTCAAGTATAGGTATAGTTGGGTTTGCTCTTCCAGTCGTCATGGAATTTGAAATAGACCGAGAATTTTCAAGAGTCCTTTTCATCCTATTTTTTTGAGGGAGGGAAGTGGATTTGTATCACAGATTCATAGTTATTAGACACTATAAATGACACAATAACATACAATAAAAGCTACTTTTCCCAAATACCTTACTGTCAGTGTTTTGCATGAATATATATCTTTCATATGTGTGCCTATATATGTATACCACATCCCCTATATTCATCTGAGTTTTGCAAATCCCCCGAGCCCCCCCTTTTTTATATGTTTGACATTGGTTCTCCACTAACAACTACCGTGCCCCCTCTTTATCCACACAGAACCAAACTCACTCATCTTTTACTAGGTAGTATGCTAATTGCTCTGAAACCAAAGCACTATTTACACATCATAAAGAGACCATTCAGAAACTTCCCTCTAAGGCCATGATGAATCCCATAACCCTCTTGCTTTTTTTTACCTTTTTTCACACAGTTTTTGGAAGTTGAGCCTGCAAGACCAAAGCTACCAGGGAAACCACCAAGATTTCCCATCTCTCAAATCAGTGTAATGGGTTTTGTTTATTGTGACTTCTGCTCCAACAACAGCTTTTCTAGACACAACTACTTCTTGCCAGATAATAAAATCTCAATAACCTTAGGTTTTTTTTTTTAAACCATGAGTTGCATGTGTTAATTAATTGGTAGTACTGAAAAGAGTTCAAATAAAGTGTTACTGTTTACACATTTTTGTAATTTAGGTGTAGATTGCATGTTCAAAGCACTCTCAGTTAAAACAATAGAACGGATTTTACTTTCAAATCAAAATAAGTTAGTTGGAGAAAAAGGGCACAAACGAGACCCACCCACCCCACCAACAAGACTCTTCATGTGACATCCAAATTTTTATGAAAATTATTTTACAGTTTTAGATTACTTGAAAATAAATCATAGAGATTCATCAACTTAATAATTTATGAAAAGTACAAAGAACTGTTATATTTTGTTGTAAACAATTTACTGTTTTGATAATTAATTCAGATTAACAGACAATGTAGACGTATACTGTTTTTAATATGAATTAATCCTGAAAAATGTGAAAAATTGTTGTTTGATTAAGGAAAATTATTCTATCGAAGGAGGAATATATTTTAGGTTTTAATAAATATTTTTTTAAATCACAGTTTGAATTTTTGACGTTTAGTTGTTGATTAATTGTCAGTTTTATGACGTAATTAATACGTCTTTTATTTTAATGATTTTGTATTGAAAATTTTATTGTTTGAACAATATCTAGATGATAAAGGAAATTAGAATTAGTGATCCTCACTAATTTAGAGTTTTTATTACACTACGAAAATTCTGTTAAATTCTATCATTATGATGCTATTGAGTGAGTTTCTAACTGAAACATACCGAAACGTGATCCAAATTTTATAAAATTTAAGATATCGGCATTTTACAATATTTATGATTTATAACTAGAAACTACCTAATTATAACGTTTTGGCTCGTAATTTTAGAAACGAGTTATGTGAGTACATTTTTAATGTCATGAGGAATATTTTAACTAAATAAATTTTGGGTGTGGACTTATTTATTAAAATTATTTTTGAATTTTTTGGTATAAAACCCTAATATACGTGTAACGCCGATTAATCGATAACTCGACAAATTGAAGCCTTGTGATTGGAGGATGCTGGGCGGTTTATCCATATACCAGAGGAGCTGAATTCAAGCTTGAGAATCTTGTTTAGTATTGAAGTGGTTAATGGTTGAGTAATTGTAGGTAGTTGACTTAGTTACTTTGTGACCAATTTAGTTAAATCCTAACTAAAATGAACAAAACCCTTCCTTCCATATCCCTAGCTGAGCTCGTGAGTCCCTCTATTTAAACAAGACCATACCTTCATTTTTTTCATTAGGCAAAAACTAGAGAGAAATTTTGGAGAGAAAGTGTGAAGAAATTAGTGACTTTGAGCTTAAGCTTTCTTTCTTCTTAAACTTTGATCAACCACCATCAAACTCCTTGGTGAGCTTCACATCTATTCTTATTTCTCTATTCAGTTCCATGAACATGGGTTGCAAGATCTTGAAGCCATTTTTGCTTAGAAATGTTAGATATTGTTAGAAGAGCATGACTAGCCCATTAATCCTTAACTTTCCTCTAAGATTAAGCATGATTAGAATTTTAAAATTTGGAAACCCTAACCCTTGACCTCTGGCCGAACCTAGAGGCTGGTTTGGGGGACTTGGCCTTGACTTGTTTTTATTGATTTAAAGTTAGTTCTTGGAGGGTTTTTGAGTAGTATGCTTAAAACTAGTCATATATGCATGTTTAACAAGTTTTGAGAAAATTAAATGGTTTGATTTTGAGGCTGGAAAACAGTGACCATACACATGATTTTGATGATGTTTTAAATTGTTTTAAAGTGTATAAAGATGATTAAGAAATTGGTTTTTGGTTAGGGCTTTAGATCTATAAAGAATTGTATGTTTAAAGCTTTGAAATGGTTTAAAATAAAACAAAATTTGGGGCTGTTTTGGGGTTGCAAAAATAGTAGTTTATAGACATGATTTTAGTAAGTATTAACTTTGTTTTCAAGTGTATTAAAGTGGTAAAAAATTGGTACATGATATGAGGTTTTGGATTTAAGAAATTTGTAATGATTTGGAAATTGAAAGTTCAAAAAAAAATTTGGAATTGTTTTTAGAACCTAGAAATCGTGACCTTTCAAGAGAAATTGTGACTTGTTCTTGACTTGTGTTATGCTTAAACATGTTGTAAAAAGTGGTTAGTACTTGGATCTAACAAAAGCCTTCAAAGGAATTTGGTTTATGGAAAAAGTTTTAGAATGTGTTAAGAGTTGTCTTAAAACTAAAAAGAAATTGTTTCTAAAATTTTGTGACATGTTTTAGTATTTTAAAAAAAATTGTTCAAAGTTGGGAAAATATTATTCAAAGTGGTGAAACACTATTCAAAGTGGTAAATCTTGGTTTAAGTATTTTTCTATGTGTGTAGCTTTTTGAAAACTTGCATAGTTTGAATATGTGTCATGGCATATGGCTAGATTGAGGATTAAGTTAAGTAATTCCTAGGTTTAGGGACCTTAAACTGTGGCTGCCCTAGGGGCAATAGATTTGAGTTTTGGTTCTAATCAATTGAATTTACGTTGTTAAGGGTCGTGTTTAAAGTACGCGCGAGGTTCGACTTGACGATAGTTTATCTTGCTTGGGTTGTTAAAGCGCCCAAGGTAAGGGAAATTCTTATATAATGAGTCTGGGCTTTTCGCCTTGATTGTTGATTGGTTTGATTGGTGATTAATTGTGTGGTAGTACTTGTAGTTTTATTATGTGCTGTATGAAATGCTATAGCATGTTCTTGGCCCTGTGTGACATTAGTGAATTGTATTATGTTCCTTAAATCATGTTTGATTTAAATTAGACTTGGAATTGATTGAAATATGTAAAATATTGTTGATGATAATGGATTAATTAATAATGTGTTGATCGACTGTTATTGGTTTGAGGATTTACAACAGTAAATCCGAAGCGCTTTCACGAGCCAAGTTATGATTTCATAAGTGAAATGTTAAGGGCATTTTGACTTAAAAATAAGCGTGAGGGTTTTTAGTACAACTAGCCAAAGCTTACAAAGAATTTTAAATGGACCTAGTAGAAAAAGAATTTGAATAAACAATGTAATATGTGATAAACGGTTGAGTTGAATGATGTGTCTGGGAAAATTCTGGCTAGAAAAGACTTGGTTATTAAGAGTGTTCGCACCGCCTCTTTTTCCTGGGAATTCCCCTCATACATTATTTGACACAACTAGAGTTCCAACGACCTAAAGCTAAAGAGTTATTTCTGGTACAACATCACTTAGGTGGGACACAAGAATTTAAAATTTGAAATTCACTAGGTTGAGTGGGTTGAGGACTCGTCGATCCGCACTGATTAATTAAAACATATCTCGGACGCTCCTTATGGTGAGCGAACCATATTAAAGATTTTGTTTGGATGCATACTGACCATTGAGCATCGACATTCGGAGCGTTTGATTGTCTTAAGGACTTCAAAAGGATGAGTTGTCACTTCATGCCAAATACCTGAGGTCCTTCTGGTGACTAGAGGTTGGCAATACCCTTAGTAGGGGAATTTTGTTCGGACATTGGGAAATAAAGTTTCTCGTCTACTGCTAACCTTGTTTAAGGCTGCAGGTGTATACACAAACTTGTTCATAATGCATTGGCATGCATGGCTAACCACATTTATGATATGTGATGAATTGTTTGATGAATCTGACATTATGATGACTAGATCATTATCTGCTGATAGAACTGTCTGCTCACATGCAATTGTTTAATATTGTGGTGACTTGATTGTTGATTTGTTGGTTGATTTATCTGTTCACATGCAAATACTTGATATACCATGATGATGTGCGCGGTCTATTAAGTATGTATATGTATATAAAGGCGGCTTGTTGTGTGTGTGTGTATATATATATATATATCTTGTTTTCATGCGACATAGCCTATGATAAACTTGTGGACAAAGAATTTACTCTTGCACTGTTGTTGGATTGGACATTCTTATGGATGTTACCAGATGGAGTGTCACATTGCTGCTATTGTTTCGTCCTTCCCAGAAGTATTGAAGAATGAGCCAGTGGAGGAAGATTCCTCTGAGTGCTTTGTGTTGTGATCTTACTGAATGATTTTTCAGTAAAGTTTATAGTTGTTGGCCAGCTTAGCTTAGGATTTTGTCTTTGATTATTTGCGTAATTACTTATTGCCTTGTAATTATAATTTTCAAAAAAAACTCGCCTCAGTGTGAAATGATTTTGTTCTGCTTTTTGTTATGAGAAGCATTCATTGTGATATGATTTACTCTGATAATTGCAAAAGACTGATTTGGCATCATTTAGAAAATTGTAGTACTCTTTGTCTCATTTTTGAAAAGGGTTTCAAAGGAAAGAAAACAGAAAAAAAAATTACTCCTATTTTCCATTGCAAAATACAGAAGAGTACTTTTTATTGAAAGCATACAAGCATCAAATGTTTTTAGCATTAAATTGGGTTGCACAGTAGCGCTCCGGAAACGGGGTGTTATACTTCAAATCACAGAGACAAATGAGAATCCAACAAAAACCCCAAAATTCAACTTGAGAAAGAATGAAACAAAAATCGAAGCAGAAACGAATCGAAGCAGAGATGATTACCTGAATCGAGATGATAAGTAACAGCGCGATTAGGGTTCTTCGGATTGAGAATTGAGGCTCCAGTGCGATTAAGGTTCCATCGTTCAACACCAGTGAGATTAGGGTTCCTAGCGACTGAGAAGAAAGCGTTTCGTGTTTCGTTCAACACTTCAGAGCGAGAGAAGAAAGCGTTCCGCATTTTCCTTGCTTTCGTAGTTGTTGATAATTACATCTATGCCATTAATGAAAACTAACCCTTCTCTGCATGTTTTCTGTTTCCAAAACTAAAATGTAAAATTGGGTTGCAAAACATCTGTGAACTGTTTCTCTTTTTTAGTCTCCAAAACTAAAAAACTCAATACAGTTTTTAAAACTAACACTACAAGAAAAGTGCGATTTACCGATGGAGTTTTACCGACGGCCCCGACTCCGTCGGTAATATTTTAATTACCGATGGCCAAGCCGTCGCTAATGCGTGGGAAAAAATCTGCTTACGAAATTAATTTTTTGCTACTTTACCGATGGCTTAGCCGTCGGTAATTACAGACGGCTATGGACCGTCTGTAATTACCGACGGCTTAGCCGTCGGTAATGTTAAAATATGGCTGCAATTTTTTGGCCACTTTACCATGTCTAGTAACCTGAACTCAAGACGGCTAAGCAGTATCCACACCGACATTACCAACCTCCCTCTCATTCTTCTCTTCCTCAATCTTCCTCTCTAACCCTTCCACCACCCAAACACCCTCCATCGTGCCGTCGTCCACCGTGCCGCGTCACCACCTCCACACTACTTCTTGTTCCTCTCTATTTCAAATTCCTCAATCTTGCAAACTCGCGACGCTCCCCGTGCTCTCCTTCACCGGCGAGAAAATCGGCGAGTCCACGCTCGACTTGAAGTTCGCCCCTCTGGACACCGCCCGTGCCGTCGTCCACCGTGCCATCGTAACCGACCTCCAGAACAAGCCTCCACACTAACCCGCGGCGAGGTCAGCGGCGGGGGCCAAAAACCCTATCTTCAACTCAGATCTGTAACATATGTGAAACTGTTACTTATTTCTCTGTCCAATATGTATTTAGTATGTGCCACAAATTAAAACTACGGCTACCAATCAGTCTAAAAATTAAAAGCCCCAGTTTTGCCTCCCATGTTACCCAAGTGTTATATGAAGGCCTGTGTGTGTTCTGTATATATGAGAATGTTGAGACTGAAAATGTTATACATGGTTTTACAGTGGCAACTAAAGCCTTTTTCTCCTTTGTGTGGATAGAAGCGGATCGATGGAACCAAACACACAAAGACATGCATAAAAATGCCCCATTTTCATTTGGACTATTGATCATGAGTTGTGATTTTTCAAGTAACTTAAATATTGAAAGTGTTCCTCCAATTTTAATTAATGATATCTCACTCTTATATCTAACTTCATAGTTTTGGCTAATTTTAGGAGATTTGATCCAAGAAAAGAGTGCAATCTGCGGAAATATTCTTATCTCCAACCTGCTGATATAATAGGAATCCAGAGTCATTTTAGTGAGGATGAAATAGATTTTCATATTTCTGAGTTCAACAGCATACTTGGTGTTTTTGAGGTATACACTTTTTCATTTGTATTTTCTTTCGTTGTTGTTGTGGAATTATCTATTTTTCTTATATACTTGACAAATTTGGTTTGGTTATGGATATAATAAACCTTAGTTAAGATATAAATCTCTCCTAAATGATTAAATATAAAATTGTGGCTTTTTCTTAGAGGAGTTATCGGGCTTACATGTTCAATGCTTAGAATCTTGTAAGCATGCACTTTATTGAAATATTTTGCTTTATGGCTCTTCAAATATATGTGCTGATTATGTATGTATCTTCCTTCCAAATAACGAATATATCGACCTTGTTTTCTTCTTCAAGATGTATATAATGTGCATAATAATGGTGAAATATATATTAGTTATTTTATGTCTGCTTTCTTTATTTAATTTTTCTTTTTTCTGGTCGATGATGGCACAAAGGTTCAAACCTTGACTGCTCTTCTAGTAGCTTTTTCTTTACATTTCTGTTAGTTACATTTGCTTTGTTGGCTCTTTAAATAAATAATATTGAAGTGATATTAGAGTTGTCACCATCATCTAGCTGGACATCAATCCAATTATGATTTCTGTAAAGCACAGGTTCTACTTCTAACTGTATTTTGCCTATTTTCTGTGTGTGTGTGAGACAAACTTAACTATCACTGGTAATTATTTATATATTGTTGATAAGTATGAGGATCATGCATGCATAAGTATCTACAAGTATCTTATGGAATCTGGTCCATATTTCTTCTGGAGTGTCTCTTGTGTAGCTTATGGAATCTCAGGGAATGGAACATATGTCTGCGTATGCATTGAAAATAATAATTGCAATCTTTTTTCCAGCTGTTTGGCAGGTCCACGACTCTAATATCTTTATGTCTGTTTAAAATCTAGGACTAAAACGATAGTTGAAGGTCGTTAATTAGTTTAATTTTTTTGTAGATGCCGCTATCTTTTTCTATTACACGCTTATCTGATTTTCCGTCAGTCTCTTCTTTGTACTAGCTAGCATACCTTTGAAGATCTGACTTGCCATCAAGGACCTTGTTTTCATGTTAATAATAATCACTTGTATTTGGAGGCATGAAGCATGATGCTCATTATAATTACAATTTATTAGTTTATTGTACCACTTTTTCTCGTGAGTCAATTTTTGGTGATATAAGGAAAACAAAGCAGGGCATTACTGTCGACATTTCACTTGCATGTGCCTTGATATCTTATGGTTTACTTCATCACATAGCGTTGACCAAAATATAGAACTCAACGTGTCCATACATACATCATCCAAAAGGCTCAAGTTTTGTTTGTTTTATTCACATTTTTTTGCGAGGAATCAGGGGTTGCTTTCAACCATTTCTAATTAGTTAATTCCAATAATTAAATATTCCAGCCAAAATATGTTTCCTCTGATGTAGTCTGCTTGGTAATATTTTACTTGTGTGCTTGTGTATATTTTACTTATTTAAATCGAAATACAAGCACGTAATCACATGTAATAAAAGGGTTATATATATGTTCTTAACGTTTTTAATTATGTTTTGATCGATGAGTTGGGTAGAGAGCGCAGGGGGGATGAGATTTTCTTGAAGACTCACACAAAAAAGAAGGACAAGTCTTGGGTGGACAACAGATGCAGAGAGACATATGTAAGTCAAATCATTGCATTTTTTATTTAACTAATTTTATTTTGTTTCATAAACAATACTGTAACCAATCTTTACTCTATTTTGTTTTGAGCAGGAAGCCTATCAAGAGAAGGTGCGACAAGCGCCTCCTCTCACCCTTACGATGGAGGCGCGGCAACTGGCAGTGTTGACCCCTCGACTCAGTTGCAGTTATGGGCCCAATCTGCTGGGGGTAGGACTCGGGACTATGCGGTGTCGGAGGCTTGTGCGGGCGTTTAGGCATGGTGTCTCCTCTTTGACCCAGGAGTCTCATGCATCTGGCACCAGTACCCAGTCCCCAACTCAGTACTCTGCTGAGGTGGCTGCACAGATTGCGGCTTTTGAGGAGCGCACAAGAAAGGCAGAGGAAGAGGCTCGGGAGGCACGAGAGGAAGCACGGGAGGCAAGGAGAAAGGCAGAAGAGGAGGCTCAGGAGGCACGGGAGGCAAGGAGAATAGCATCAGAGCGGGATCAGATTGTGATTGAGGGAGTTGTCGCGGTGTTGCACGCCATTCAGCCCAAAAATCCGTCGTCGCCATCCGGACTATGAGGAGTCAGAGGAGGATGATTAGTCTTGTCGTTAGGCTAGGGATTTGACTTTTTTTTATTGACTTGTTTTGACATTGATTTCTGGGTTTTGACATTATTGATTTGTGGTCTTTTACATTATGTATTGTTATTGATTTGCTTACGACTTGTTGTAACTTGGTTTGTTCACTATGGATTTGTTGTTGTAATTATTAAAAATGTATGTTGATGGTTTTTTTTGTTAATGTATGTTGATGGTCGTTGAAGCCCTTGCTGCATTGCAGGTACTGTACAATTTTGAGGCTGTTTAAAAACAAAATTTTCATAAAAAATTTTTTGACATTACCGACGGCTAAGTCGTCCGTAATATAGTATACCGACGGCTTCTCAACAATTCATTAATTTTTTTTTTAACATTACCGACGGCTTGACCGTCGGTAATATACAGCGTTTAAAAAATTTTCATTTAAAAAAATTTTAACATTACCGACGGCTTGGCCGTCTGTATATACAGCGTGAATTACCGACGGCTAAACCGTCGCAAAATCGATGAAAGTTTTAATTTGATCATTAATTTTTACTGACGGAAATTCTATCTTTACCGACGGCTAAGCCGTCGGTAAGTTACAGACGGATTAGCCGTCTGTAATTTACCGATGGCTTAGCCGTCGGTAAAGATAGAATTTATCAGCATAATTCAGTCAGAAGGCTTTTCCGTCGGTAAATCTGACTGAATTATTTAAAATTCCGACTGAAATTCTGACGGCTTTGTTTATATTACTGACGGCTTAGCCTTCGGTAATATCGACCGATTCAATTGGCCGTCGGTAATACATTTCCAACGAGGCATTAACCAAGGGCACCGAGGCCGTCGGTAATCCGTCGGTAATCATTATTTACCGACGGCTTTATTGTATTACCGACGGAAAATGGCCGTCGGTAATGACGACTTTTCTTGTAGTGTAATTTTATAAAAATAGTCATTAAACAAGTTTTTTAATTTTTTAATTTTTAAAAACTGAAAACAGTTTTTAAAAACACAAATCAAACAGGCCCTAAAGCTTCTATTTTTACTTTTTGTTTTTTGTTTTGTTTCTTCTGTAGTTCGTTGGTTGGGAGGGACGCATTCAAATTTTTCTTTTAGGAACAGTTTCAATAATAATTTCAAAATAGTTTGGGGCACAAATTGTGAATATATATCCAATTAACCTATGTTATCCAATGGTTTTGCACTGATCCATTATGGACCTCTATTGACATAGGTCCATGCTAAAAGCCATCTTAATTTTCACATATGTTGTGAAATTTAATTGCATATTATCGCTAGGGTTGGAAATGAGATGGAATTTTGTAATAAAACTAACATGTATCATTTTTTTAAACATTTGTTTTCATCTATTTTATTTTTAAGGATCTTGCTAACGAGTACCTTGAGGGCATTGATTAAGCAATCCATAAAAGGAAAGTTTGTCTTAAAAATACAAGTTAAACACTTTTCGATGTAATAAATATATAATTTTCTCATACAAACTTACATCTTTTGATTCATTAACCAATGTCGGGCACTTGTTAGTATTTTCCTATTTTTAAAATGTACCTAACATTGAACTGAACACAAGTTATGTTTTGTTTTAATCCTGTCCACCAAATACTACTACCAGATTAAGAAAGGTACATGTATTTTGTTATATGAGAGTAATGGATAAAACGACAATCTTGATTTTCTCCTTATGAAAACATGACTATGTTTTGCTTAATAATTATCCTGTCATTTTTGGGGTCAAATTATCCGGTCATTTTAAGGAAGCCGAAGACAGGCACAATAACATTTGCTTCTCTAAATATGGCCAATCACTCAACTACATAGGAAGCCTCAAACTGCTCGAGTGTGTAATTGTTTGTGTGATCGTGTCACATTGATCGTGTTTTAATAAATACGACTGTTCGAATTCTGGCGCTCATGTGAGCATGCAAGTTTGGATTACTTTATCTTTGGAAAGAATAAAAAAAAATTGTCCACATCGTCAATGCTCCAGCAGCTCTCTTTAGAGGTTTGATTATACTAATCCCAGTTTACAATTTAGTTAATCAGTTATGACCTTTAGTTGAGTACATGAATTAAAGGCCCGCCATCATAATAAGACACAATAAGTTTTGTCAACAAAATAATAATAATAATACTAAGACACAATAAGCGAACGAGTCCAGAATGAATGTGGCTCAACGAAATGAATGCAATGTAAAGTTGAAGTGCAAAGTAAGCATCCATCACGCTCACGCATTACAACTTAACCGTTACAAAAATTTAAATTTGATTTATTTAACAAAAAAGGGGGTGGTAGACCCATAGTATTTTGTATATCTTGTGGTTTTTTTTATAAGCAAAAATTTATTGATAGGGAGTATAAGAGGTACACCAACCCTTATACGAAATTCAAGCTATAGAGACTGAATACGACCCAATGGGTTACTACACCGATTGAAAAAGATAGACATAAGTTTCTCCCCACCCTCCAAATTAGGGGTGGACATTGGCCGGGTTGGGTGGGTTTTGAGGTGTTGAAAGACCCAACCCAATCAAATATACACGGGTTGAGTTGGGTTGAGTCGGTTTTGTCACAATTTTTTACGAAACCCGAAACAACCCAACCCGACCACATATGAGTTGGTTTTGGTCGGGTGAACGGATTTGTTATTAAAATATTCATTTATAAAAAAACAAAAAATTTTGAAAAAAAAAGCAAAGATAAATAGAAAAAATATTTATGAAGAAAAAACCACTATGAAGCCTTAAACATTAACTTATCCAACACTCACCTAGCATGCGTAAATACCATTTTAGTCCCTTAACTTATTTTTGAGGTTCAATTTAGTCCTTTAACTATTTTTTTGGCCAAATAAGTCATTTAAGTTTTTAAGGCGGGCCAAATAGGTCATTTTCGGCCAAATAAGTTCTTTAAGTTTTTAAATTGGGCTTAAGTTGGGCCAAATAGGTCCCTTAAGTTTTTACAACTTAAAAACTTAAGGGACCTATTTGGCCCAACTTAAAAACTTAAAGGACATATTTGACACAAAAAATAGTTAAAAGACAAAATTGAACCTCAAAAATAAGTTAAGGGACCAAAATGGTATTTGAGCCCACCTAGCATGATTGAAAAAATAACAAATACGCACCACAATATTTCACATTTCATAATATATAACGTTTGCAGAGTGACATTATTTCATATTTCATAATATATTTCATATTTTATATTATATATAAATCATTCTAAATGCAAACACATATTTCATATTCCAAATACACGACTCAACATTCACTTAGGCTTACTAGAAAAAAGTCACTTTGTATAATATATGCGACACATTCACTTAGTAAGTATGTTCACTTACAGTTGGTAGGGTTGGTTTGCTCGAGTTCGCAATCTTCAGACCCGACACCTAACTCGTAAGCTTTGGGTTTACTTCTTTTAAAACCAACCCAACCCAATGACCCAAACCAACCCGAGTTTTCTGGGTTGAGTTGGATTGGGTAGGTCGAGTTCGTGGGTCGACCCGGGTCCAAATGAACCACCCCCAAGATATAGTTTTTATGTATGATATCACGTAACTAAAGTCCACCACTCCTCCTTGGAATATAATTTTGTTTCTCAACAACCATAAGGACCAAATAACAGCACATCAGAAAATATAACGCACCTTTTTGGATCTCCTGCCTCTTATGATTGTTCCATGTTGTAAGAAGTGACCTACCCCATTGTTGTGGAATGCACCTTCAAGTCCCATCCAAGCATATATTGCCATCCATGCTTTGTAGGAAAAAGAATAAGAGAAGAACAAATGATTAATATTTTCATATTGCTCAAGACAGAATACACATGTGGTGCCATGAGTCGCATCTAGAATTCCCTTATGAGAGAGTGCATCTCTCGTAGGTAACCGTTCTTGCAACAATGTCCAAACAAAAATAGCCACCTTGGAGGGGATAACATTTCGCCATATTGAAGCCAAAACTTTTACCAATTGTGGAAGCGCATTTTGCTACGTTTGTGCACTAACTAACTGTGAATAACTAATTTGACTGAGTAGCCTGTTAAATTGTCATGGATCCATACCCATGAATCCTCGGCTTCCCTTTGTGGTGCAAATGCTCCTAGTTGTTCTTCCAAGTTATGTGCCAACTCCTCTTCCCATTCGAATAACGATCGTCTCTATTTCCACTCCCACACCCACCTATGTCCCAACCAAGTCCCCGTATCTGCTACGCACACATTCTTTGATTCTGCCAATTGAAATAGTCTTGGAAAAGTTTCTTTTAAGGGGGCTGTCCCACACCATTTATCCTCCCAAAAGTTAAACATCTTTCCATTTCCAATTCTGCATCTAACAAAATCTAAGAACCAGCAAGAATTAACAGTCACATTGGTCTCCAAGAGCATCAAATACCTCCACCATATGGAGCTTTTAGTATCAACATTCAGTGCTGTAGATTCCATGATTCTTTTGTTCAAGCAACCATATTTAAAATCAAGTAGATCCAGCCAAATGGATTTGTTATCAACCAAACACCTCCATTTCTATTTTGTCAACAAAGCAACGTGAATGCTCTATATTTTTCAATCCCAATCCACCCTCTTTTTTTGGTAAACAATTTTTTCCCAACTTATCCAACTTATCTTCCTATTTTCCTCCGAGCCACCCCATAGAAATTCCCTTTGTATGCGAATAATCGCCTTCACAACCTTTCTTGGAGCCTTGTAGAATGATAGAAAATGCAAAGGCATGCTTGTCAAAATAGAGTTGATTATCACCACTCTACCACCAATGGAAAGATGACTGATAATCTCCTTCTCATATTCTCCAACACCGGGCTTCAAGTAGAACTTTTCCTTGGGTTAGCACTAACCAAGATTCCGAGAAATTTAAAAGGAAATTTTCTGATGCAACATGGCAAGAATTTAGATGCAACTCCCAAAAAGTGATCGTCAATATTCAATCCGAAGATATTACTTTTAAAGAAATTTACCTTTAATCTTGAGACTAACTCAAAACTTCTAAAAATTGTTTTGATACTCCACAAGTTCTCCCATGACAATTCACACGCCAATATTGTATCATCTGCAAATTGTAAAATTGAAAATCAGATATTTTGGTTTACCTCGTACCCTTTAAAACTTCCTTGATCCACAACTTTATGAACTAGACCCGTCAAGCCCTCAACCACTATCAAAAAGAGAAAGGGGGCCAAGAGATCCCCCTGTCTAAGTCCTTTCCTAATGGTGAATTCCTCCGTTGGGCTTCCATTAACCAGAATTGACATAATGCTACAAAAAATACATGTCCTCCTCATCCAGCTTCTCCATATCTTGTGGTTGATAGATACACTATGCATTTTTAGGTCGTATTTGGGTAAACACCTTAATTAAATACTTATTAAGTGTTCATCATAGTAAGTACTTATATATAAGCTATTTTATAATCAAAGTGGAAATGTGATTAGACTATTTTTTTTATGAACAGGATATGTGATTAGACTATTTTCATATAAGTTGGTTTTATGAAGTATCATGAATAGCTTATTGAAATAAGCTCAACATTTTATGAACGTTTCATGAGCTATAGTTATAAATTCTTTTAAACATTTGTATAAGTAGTTATGTCATAAGATAAGCTCGAATAAGTTGTATATATGCTCTTTCAAACACATTATTAATCACAAACACCATAAGCAGACTCATTGAAACCTTGTGAGAACAAATTATCTCAACACAAACAGGTGGTGTGGAAGCAGATAGAATCAAATTAGCGCTAAAATCAATTTTATTCAAAAGTTAAGATTTCTTGCTTTTACGGTAACATGAAATCAATACTCAAGTTTATTTCAAAAGTGATAAGTATAAACACATATATCCTTTGCCATTGCCTATTTTTTATCGACAAAAGTGACAGGTACATATACACTCTCATGTTAAAATCTATTTTAGTAATTATACACTTAAAAACAATTTTAATCTAAATTATACAAACATGAAATGAAAAAAAAAATCATTTTTTTAATATATTCAAACATAAATCTCATTATTTCAACTCAGTTTTAATCAAAATCAATTTTATAAAATTAATTTTCGTTACCGCAAAAACAAGCACACTAAAATGTTTGTGCTTCCTTGAATTTATGTCTCATGAAATAACGAAGTCATAAACTCATACTTCCTCTGTTATCTAATATAAGCCAAAAAGAAAAAACAAAAACAAAATTTTTGTTTCCTAATATAAGCAAAAATTAATTAATGACATCCTATTTAATGCTTAGTTTCTACAATTGCCCTTAATTAATTCAAAATTTATTTTCTAATGACCGTATTGAACAAGTAATTATCATTAAAAATAGTTTAGAGAATATACTTGTTTTTTTTATGAGATTAAGAAAATTAATTACAGTTAACTAATTTTCTTAATAAGCACGAGTTTAGTTATTTTTGCTTATATTAGGTAAATGAGTGAATATTAAAATATTAAGTGTGAAGATCCAGATCCACAATTAATGTAGCTATATATATATCATAGGTCATCTAAAAACATCAGGGGAGGTTATTATTGAATCAGCTTACAGTGTATCATTCCAGAATGAACAAAAAAAAAACACCTAGTGTATCATCCGTTTCTCGAACAGAAATGTATCAAGAATTTTCAGAATTATGTCTGACGCGACTTGCCAAGCAGTATATCTCAACAGTCGCAACAAAATCAACATTAGGGTTACCAAAAGATTTTATTGTTCAGACTTCAGATTGGCAAGAAGCAATCTTTTAATTGTATTTTTTCTAAAAACGACAGGACAACAGCGATGAACAAAAGTAATTCAAGTCAAGAAACAAAAAAAAGTTAGCTGTATGTCAGCTTTCCATTCCAGAAGTTGTGTATCTATCTTTTAATCACTTGATGAATGTTTGGTTATTTACAAAGAAAGAAGGATAACTATGCTATAAATGCTTATGACTAGATCGAAACCCTACTGTACAGCAAAAATACTGGCATTGCCAATAGAGGAAAATCATTCAACCTTGATCTTCTCTTACACGTTATGCAGAGTCAGAACTTCTGTATCTATGGTCATACAGCAAGAATGAAGATGAGTGAGGATTTTGGATGTCAACATCCATCCCCTACAACCAATATACACAAAGCAGTTGTAATTAGTTTTCCTCCATAAATCCCTTGCTAACCCACCACAAATCTTTTTTTTTTTTGTTTTGGTTTTTTTTTGGGGGGGGGGGGGATCCAAACAGTTCTATTTACGACCATTTAAGTGTTTTACCTGTCGCATCTGATTATTGTTTGGCATGGACTCATGGAATGTGTTCTGGATTATAGGCTCCTGAGTAAAAATTTCTCGACAAGTTATACAAAGCAGCATATTCCACAAAAAGACAAAACACCTAATGACTGGAAAAATAAACACCTGCGCTACTTGAGAATGGCCAGGAGATATCTGTTGGTTAGAATAGAAGTTTGGCGGTTGGAACATGTTAGTATTAGATTGATGGTCCAAAACAAGATTAGGCTGTTCATACATGCAGTGAACCACTTGATTGGCTTCAAAACTGTATAAACCCTGTACCACATGAGAGAATCAACAAATGTCACTATTTTTTTCCGAAAAAAAAAAAAGAAGAAGAAACCTATAGTATAGAGCATATTCTCTCAAAACTCAAAAGTCGTGAGCATTATTCTTGCTGTTCTCATAATGAATCAAATGAATATATGATCACAACAACATAAGCTACCGTTTCTAATAAATGATAAAAGATGACCTGCAAAATCGGATTTGGTGTTGCAGATTGAGATGAAACGTATGCAGAAGAAGGGCTTGAAATGCAGGCAATGGTATTTGGTGGAGGCACCTCAACGTTTAAAATCCTATCAGAATCAGTTCGATTATAATTTACAGTTGTTTGATGGCCCCTATCCGAAGTAGCTCTCCTGTCTTTTTCTCCATTTACTCTGTCACTTTCATCCCGATCCTCAATTGCATGTCCATCCAGAAAGATCTCTGCAGGCTCACTCTCTGAAGCATTTGTGTGAATACTATTCGAGGTGATAACTTGAGCTTCCTCCCCTTTTGATCTCAAGATTTTCTCCACTCCTTCCATCACTTCATCAAGTTGCCTCGCGGCAAATTGATAAGCCTCCACAGATTCAGAAGCTCTTGCTGATAACTTCACAAGTCTGTGGCACAAATCCTTGTAACAACTTGCTACAACCATCTTAGGGTTATCTTGCATTTTACACTGCTTAATCTCCCTGATATTTCCCAACCTTGCATCTTTTGTCCATCTCTTCGAGATATACCTAGATGGAATTACTTTTATGTTTCTATTATCGAGAACTTTCAGTGCATGGCTACACAGAAATCCAACAATCTCAAACTTCATACAACTGCAGACAACTGTATTATCTAAAGAATTGAAGGTGACACTGTATTGTCTAGCATGCGCAAATATATTTACTTTATACTCAAACAAAGATCCATTTCTGCTGTGTTGGTTGACAAGAACATTTAAAGACTTTTCATATCCTCGCTGAAATACTTCAAATGCTCTTGGAGTATAAGCATCACTTGCATGCTTCAACAAAACCACATTACCCATTAGCCTTGGAATACATCTGCTCATTTCATCACCAGCTTCTATTTCTTTATAACGTTGTTCTTCTACTACCCCTTCAAAATGGTTAAAAAATTGAACTATATCAAGGTCAGAATTTAGATAACTTCTAAGCTTATGAGACAAAATCTCAACTAAATGAAAGCCTTTGACATCTACAAAAAATGTATTCTGACCAAAGACAACAGCCCATTTCTCTCTTTCTCTATACATCCATCTCAACCATTCATTTTGCTGGAGATTATACTTCTCCAGCATAGCCTCCCATGCATGAGTAAATTCTTCCTCATTCTTGGGGTCATAAATACAGCTCCTTAGATCATCTGCAAAAGATTCAGCATCTTTAACAAAATGGCTGAGGTGTTTCAATGTGTTCTCATACATCTGCCATACACATGTACAATGCTTTGTTTCAGGTAAAACCGTATTGATGGCCTCAATGATTACAGCATCTTGTTCTGTGATAATGGCCTTTGGCTTTCTCCCAGACATCACATCAATGAAAGTTCGAAATAGCCAATTAAATGATTCAATCGTCTCGTCATACAAAAAAGCTGCAGCAAAGATTAAAACTTGTTTGTGATGATTAACACCTAAAAACTGTACAAATGGCCGAAGAGCTCTGTTTGTTCTACATGTTGTATCCAAACAAATGACATCACCAAAATGGTCATAATCGACCACCATATTGTCATCAGCCCAGAATAGATTGCTTACCTTGTCATCAACATCAAGCTGTATAGCATGAAAAAATGTAGGATTTTCAAAGTGTTGCCTTTTGAAATAACCCAGCAAACGCCCTGCTTCTCCTTTACTAATATCTCTTTCCCTTCCAGAATGGAGGTAATTGTCATAATTCATGGAAAGCTGATCAAGAGAATCACGTGCACCAAATTTTTTATTCATCATATTTAACGCTGACCTTGATTTGGGTCCCAAATTATTATTTGAGTCAACTTCCACAGCTTGAGCAACACTAAATTCATTTTGCAAGGTTAACAAAATGTTAGCATTTCTAGGGTTTATATTGTCATGATTATGTTGTGCTTCAAAATGGGTGACCTGATATTTACCATCTGGTTGACGAGTAATGATCATGTGTGCCAAACAGCCAGTTCTCGTTTCCTTCCGATGTTTCTTCACATTAACATCTCTTTTGTCTCTCCTACGGTATCCCTCTTTGGAGCAGGTAAATTTTCTAGAAACCACCTGACCATGTACCTTACTCCTATTTATCCAATCTTTTCTAACATTGAAACCCAACAGTCTGGCATAGTTGTTATAGACTCTATATGCATGTTCATCAGTCTCGAATACCGTACCGATTCCCAACACCGTGTTGGTGCAGAGTACATTTGCTGTTGTAAGACCAGATTGAGAGCCATTAGCACGAACAATGCTTGGGCTGCAACAGTTCTGCTCCACGTTCAAGTCCAAGTTATTAGATGTCTCAGGTCCAACATCAACATTCTCTTCATGTACAGTATCTAACTCGTTATGATCTCCATCCATGAAATACCTTCACCGAATTGGAAAACATAATTAATTTAATTTAATTTACTCGGCTCATAAAAAAACTCAACAAAGGCGAGAATTTAGCACGTGCCAAATCCACAATGATCTTTCAAACCCAGATAGCAACATTTTGCAATTCGCATATTCAAATTGAGTAGACACTAATATGCCAAAAATACTCAAATTGTGATCCAATAAAGATTCAATATGCATAAAATTAAAATAAAATTATATCGCAAAAACTACAATTTTTAATGGATAATGATTCAGTATGATAGCGTTCATTTCAGATTCTGCGATAATTGAGAGGATGCTGATTCTAGTGCAAACAACCCTTACCGGTAGTAATCGAGACAAACGGGAACTGAGATGTTGAACGCGAATTAGGGTTTGTGGTCAGAGCCTGAGCGCGTGATCCACGGGAAGAAACAAACTTTCGTGCAGTGGACGCACCACACTGTCCATCGCCTCTGAGCTTCGCGAATTATAGCCGAAACGAAACAATTGAGGAACTGCAACGTCGTATCGTGTCGTTCTTAGAATTCAAGTCGAGGTTCCAAAAACACATAATTTGGAGCTCTTTCTATTCCCGAGAGCCAGTTAGTACGAATAAACGAAGGGCAATGGCAACTCTGGAAACCCTAACACGGTGTGGAAGATGAAGCAAGTTAGAACAGAAGACGATCCCGGAGGTTTTTTTTTAATTTTATTTTATTTTATTTGACTGGGCTATACTGTGAGGTGTTAAAAGTAAAACGCATAGTTCCACCGCTACTGTTAATTGTTTGTTTTAAAATTATTTTATCATTAAATTTTAATAAAGTTTTGGATAAATTGTAATTTTGGTACCTCTATTTTGCCCAATTTTTTATTTTAGTCCCTCTATTTCTAATTTCAGATATTTGGTCCCCAAATTTTTTACATTTCTGAAATTGGGCCTCTATCTCTAATTTTGGTCAAAATTAAGTGATGTGGTAGGTCAAACACTGAGGTGGCAGTAATGTGACAAGTGACTGGACTGTGTAAGTGACATATTTAATTGCCAAGTCATTCAATCCATTTAAAATAATAAAACTGAATCATTTTATTTTATTTTGCAATTAAATAAATAAATTCATAAATCCCTAAACGCTCCAACAGCATCATCATCGTCTTCAACACTCCAGCAACAACAACAACATCAACAGCACCAACACCACCATGTTCAACACTCCAGCATCAACATCATCATCATGTTCAACACCAAAAGCTCTATCTCTCTCCATCCATGGAACAACAACATTAACAACACTCCACTAACACATATCAACAAATCAAATTCTGGAAAAAAAAAAACCCTAAAAAACATGATGGTGCATCAAAATTCTTAAGTCTGGTTATTGATCTTAAAGAGTTTCAGACACCGTTTGGTTTCGATTTATAGATTACACAGTGCCACCAAACACACACACACACACTCGGTGGCGCGCACCAAACTTTCTTTCCTCGTGTTCTTCCTTCCTCCTCTCCACCAACACTTTCGTCGAAATCAAATTCTTGAAAAAAAACCATAAACAACAAATCAAACCCTTCTTCTTCTTGGTTCTGCTTCGTGTCTTCTTCTTCGCTGCTTCGTTTCTTGGTTCTGCTTTGCCCTAAATCCCCAAATCCCTAAATCCCCAAATCTGAAGTTTGAAGCTTTGAAGCTCTGTTGGAGGATATTGATTCCAATAGGGGGTTGTGAAGAAGTAGAAGATGTAGAAGAAGTAGAAGAAGAAATAATTTTAGGGGATTTGGGATGACTTCAATCTCAGCGTCGTTCATACCTTGCTCAGCCTCTGTTTCTTCTACCAAGTTGTCAAAATGGAACTCTTCTTGTATCTTCTTTCCACGAGATAGCGCATGAGCATAAGATTCAGGTTGAACCTGCTCACCTTCCATCCACGATTCGAATCTGGGAGGGTTTGAGGCATTACCTGAGAACGAAAGTTTGGGTTGAAGGGAACCCTGGCATAGGGTTAGTCCTAGGCGGTCTCATTTCGTTTTTTTACTGATTTTATTTCTTTAATTTTATTTATTTAATTGAAAAAAGAAATTAAATAATTTTTTGTTTATTTTAAATAAGTATTACTAACCTTACAGTCCAGTCATTTGCCACATCAGCGTTTGACCTACCACATCACCTAATTTTGACCAAAATTAGAGATAAGGGACCCAATTTCAGAGATTTGAAAAATGTGGGGACTAAATATCCGAAATTAGAAATAGAGAGACTAAAATAAAAATTTGAGCAAAATAAGGGAAACAAAATTACAATTTAGCCTAAAGTTTTTTATCATATAGAGTATGTGTTCAACCAGGCTCGTTTGCTCTCTGAAATATTATAAAGTATTATTATTATAAATGAAATAAAAAGTTATAACTATGCAAATTCGATAGATGAATATATCAATTTTGTTCTCCTAATATCTTTACCTTTTTCCTTAGTTTGGTTCAAAATTAGTAGCTTATTATCTCTATAGATATGACTATTAGGTTTGTCCTTATACATATATAATTATATTGATCAAATTATCATATTTCTATTGCCTTGTCTCTCTATTTTTTTACGACATATTATCAACACAATACTCTATTGTATGACTTAAAGAGGTTCTATTGAAAGAACTATTTTCTTTTCGCACTCCTCAGAAGGTCACGTTCTTTCTTATATTTTTATTTTTTATGTTATTTGGGTTCTTTCATATAAATTTTATTCTTATTTTGTTTGACTAATATAATTATCATATTTTGTATTAGAATCTTGATAAATTCTGGAAGAAATTCATATTTAATCATCTTTGTATGATTGCACAAAATTATGAATTTTTTTGTCATCATTTATATGAAGATTTGTGAAATAGTCATTGAAAAACTAGACTTTTAGACTATAAATGAAATCTAAAGATTTATTTGATCATAGTATAATTTGAAACAAAATGAAAGTGAGAAAAATATTTACATGATCGTTTGTTTTCTATTAAATATGATATTTATCCGTGATAGTTCCAAAAAAGCTAACATTTGAATCGTTTTAAATATGAGATCTTTACAAGTTAGTTCCTGAAAAACTAATATTTGAATCTTTGTTCCTAAAGAACTAGCCTTTAAATCCTAATTTGTAGAGAACTAGTCTATCTATTTGGGAAAACATATGTTTTTGTCAAAAGATATGATATTTGATTTGTTTGCATGTTTTTCGTATAAATTTTAATCCTTGTGCATGTGATATATCATAATTTTTGTTATTGTGATTCATACGATCTTTATTTTATATAAAGATATGATATTTAATTATTTATTTGAAAATTTGTTGCTATAAATATATGATTTTTAATTAATGCTTTTAAAAATTTGTTGCTATAAAGATATGATCTCTAATATATCAAAGATGCATTTTAAATTTGAAATACAGATTTTTAATTTGAGTTAGCATTCAAATTTTGATTCTGAAAATTATGCATTTCATCATTGTCTTACAAAATATGTATTTGGATATGTTTAAAAAATTTGAAGAAAAGTTTTATTAGTCGTTGATTCATGAAATAAAAAGATGAATAGTTTGTTTGGAATTCACAAAGACATGCATATAAGTGCAATAAATCAAACAATGAGATACTCTTTCTCAGCACTAATTAGAAGTTGAAGAGTGCATTCTGGTATAACGTCAAACAAATATTGTCTATGCAAAATGCTACCAATTACAAGGGACAGATCCACAAATATATTAAAAGGGGGCTAAACAAATTTAACATATCATTCACATCATTGTTTCATATCATAGAATATATATCAATAAATTTTAGTTAAAGTGAAAAATATTTTGAATAAATTATCCATTAAAATTAATACTAATAATAAAATCAATTTTTGTAAAAAAGATAATAAAAATATATAAATTTAATTTTATAAATAATTACGATTTTTAGTGACACACAATGGCTATTGGTATAAGTTAGACATTTTTACCTACAGCCATTTACACCACTCAATGGTTAAAAACCATATGTATAAGTTTGGAACTTCAAACAATGATCCGTATAACTTTTACCTATAGTCGGAAATCCATAAAGACAAGACTTTTACTGACGGACACTGTAAGTTACTAAAAGTAATATTTATATAGGGAGAGGCTAAAGTCTATATTTGCCCCTTCCTAAATCCGTTCTTGCCAATTACGATTAAGTCTTTAACAGTGGTAACAATCTTTATAATTTCTTTTTCAACATAAGAATTTATGTATAATTTTTTTTACGCTAACATTAAATAGACGCTATTATTTGATATGATCTTAAAATAGTATTTAAATAAAATTTAAATATATATCTTGCATCTGTGCTACGGTTGAGTATAGTTAATAAAAAAAGAAGAAAACAAGAGATTATTTTATTTTTCATTTTCAAAGCTTGTCGATCGTTTATTATTTTAGTTGCTTAGAATTATGTTGAAATTAAACACTTGTATTCTGTTAACTTTTTAACCGTTTAAATAATTTTTTATTAATTTTCATTTTATTAATAACCTATTTAGCATAATCTATATTTATAGCTCATTTATAAATAATTATCCTACTTACATGCTTGCATTATGTCTTTAGATCCAACAAAATACATTTCTCCTTTCTTTTGTTTCCTGTTCTTTCTATTTATTTTTAGAATATTAGATATTTTAATTTTTCATTTATTAAAACTTCATATCAAATAGTTATAGTTATTATTATATGAATGAAAGCTGGTGATCAATCCGGTAAGCTGACAAAAAAAGTTGCCTTGAGTTTTATTTTGTATAGTTACAATTAACAAATTATCCAAATTACTTGTACCTAATTACTTTCTTTACAATATTTTTAAGTAATTTTTTTCAAATAATAGTTAACAAAGGGAAGATATGAATTAGAGAGAGCCATCTTAAAAAAAAAAAAAAGAGAGAAAAAAAAAAGATAGAGAATGCAGCAGATGCACAATATCAAAAGGCATAATATCAGTTTCTGATCGAAGGAAAATTTCAACTTTCTTTATTTAATAGCACTCTTTTTCCTTGTGATAACATCAAAAGACATTCGAAACAATGTCATAAAACAAGACTGGTGGGGCTTCATCCTTTTATTCGCCATGTATCGCATCATCGTGCTCTAATTTGCATCTGTAAATTAAGAACGATCATATTTAATCATTAGATGAAAGGAAAAAAAAAAAAGGTGATCAGGGAAACAATGCCATAATCAATAAGAAATTATATCGAGAAGGGATTAGTTTTTATGTGATTATTACCGCAACCAAGGGGTGGGAGTTGGCACTGAGAAGTAAGTTGAGAGGCGATCCTGAGGGTGTTGCATAGGCAGTCGTGGTTCACAGCTTGAAGTGTACCGCAGCATTCAGCGCTTGGGTTTGTGTTGGGTGCACCAGGCACCACAAAAGGTGCACAAACGTTCAGATTGCTCAGCTGGTTTGAGCAGCTATTCTGTGCCTCACCCATCTCCGTCATGGTTCCAAGTGCCACAACCAATAGGAGCAGCATTGCAACTTGACACCTCATTGAAACCAAAGACTTCACACCTGCCATGGTTTTCTAATTTTTTGTTTAATTACTCACTGAGTATGACTAACTCTATATGATTCTATCGTGGTGTAATACAATAACTCGTGTCCCAATTTATAGTTGCAAAATTTGGTATCGAAGGATTGGTCCTTTTCATGAGTGACCTAACAAGAGTTTTCGGCTCGGCTCACACAACATTGGTGTTTATTTGAAGACAGCGCGACACTGCTCACAGGATCGAGTTCATCAAAATACTCTAACAGCTATCACACGATACGAGCGGAACCACACTACCGTATATTTTTATCAAATAAATTTATTTTTTCAAAAAATAAATATTAAACAATTTTGTCTTTTTAATACAAATAAATTAATAACTTTTTTTTAATAAATATTTTCTATTTACTATGTTTTAAATTTTTCATATGATTTTGAACTACTACCTCCGGTCCTATTTATAAGAGAAAAAACTAAAATTTGTTCATTGAATAACTCATGTATTTGGTCTATAATACAGACTAAATACATGAGTTATTCAATGAATAAAGTTTTAGCGTTTCCTCTTATAAATAGGACTGGAGGTAGTGCCTTTTATGTTTTGTATTTTGGCGTGTGCAATTGAACCGATTGAGATTTAGTAGTCTTGTTTTTTCCCTCAAATAAAAACATAATAATTCAGTAAAAAATAATTAGAGTGTGTTTTAAAGAGAGAAAATTTTCTACTGTGTGATATTTGTATTGGAAAAACAGAGACTGATATAAGAAAGTATCTAACGTACGTTTTCCTTTATGTGTTACCATCTCTACAGGCATTAATTACCACCAGAAAGAAATTGTTTCAAAGAAGCTTCTAAACACATTCTTGTTTAAGTTACTATCTTTGTCAAGAGTAAGGTCTTGCACACAAGATTTGTGCACCTTGCGTTACTGTTTTGTTTACTCACTTTCTAGACCAATATATGTATGATCAACCAGTTAAATCCCCTGTTAAGTCCACCCTAAAACGTGATTCTGAATAAATTTGAATTTGCAAAATTAATTCACTTAAAAATGAGTTTGAAATAAAGTGATTATATATATACATACAGAGGAGAGATCAAATGACTCTAAGAGTAACTGTGGTGGCATCTAGGGTGGACCATCTAATAGATGGTTCATGGATGGACAAGTTGATTAACGATTGGATTTTGAAAGACTACCAAATCTTATAATACACGCAACACGTCAAATCATTCCTCTTTCTCTCTCTTTCATTTCCCACTTTTCTTCCTCCTCCATCATCTCTGATGCAGCTACGAATGCGCGACCTCCATCTCCTCCAACTACAGCCTCCGTTGAAGAACAAACATCTAAGTAAATATTTCTCGGTAATGAAAAAATCAAGTGTAACTTAACACAACTTTATTCAATCTTGTAACTTATATTAAGCCATAATCAAAATGCCAAATTTTTCCTCTTTGTTGACATAATTTTTTCAATAATCATTGAAAATGTTATCAGACATTTCATGAAGACCATGGACGGGAGCACCAAGGGTCAATTCTAATCACAAAGAATAAATTAAGTTGCATTATGAACAGATTAAGAATCACGCAAAAGAAATGTCAAAATGAAGTTCTTGTGTCCAATGGAAGCAGATCGGCGACATGAGAGAAGTGAGAAAGAACACGGAAACTATTCTTCAATTCCTTTTTATTAATAAATGTGGTCGGCGACATGAGAGAAGTGAGAAAGAATATGTTTAGATTTAATGTCCAATGGCTTTGATTTTATCTTGTTCGATGGCGATGCCTCCGTCCCTAAACACTAACTGCTCTCAATCTCCTCACTCATCTCCTATAAGTTTGCAAGCAAATCAATGAGTTCTCCGATCTGCTTTCAGGGAGCTTCGTTTGTGAAATAAACGAGGGGCTACAGTAAAGTGGGCAACACAAAGGTAGTGATATGTTTGTATGGTTTCAATGCTGGCCATGGTGGCCGGATTTTGGGCGGAGGGCGACGACATTTGTGAAAAGAAGCAGTCACAGATGCAGATGCGAGAGAGACTGGGTGGAGGGTAAGGGATTGTGTGAGAAAAGATGTAGGTATTCTCATTTTTGTTTATTACTCATCTAGGCCTTTGATTATTTTTTTAATAAATCTAACGGTGTATAAAAATGGTTTACCGATGAACCATTTGAAGTGTTTTTTCACCGTAGAAGCCACCATCATCATATTACATTAACAATCATGCATACTAAATTTTTAATAAATTGGATATTCGTAGCTATGTAATCATATGATTAACATTTTACTTGTATTTTGAAAAATATATTATATGTTGAATTAAAGCTATTTGATAAAGCATCAAATATTTTTAAAAGTTTATGGAATTGATCTACTCAATAAGAACTTTTAATTTGACAGTTCGATTGGTAAAATTCAATATCTATAGAGAGTTATTAAGCAGAATAACTCAAATGAGCTTATTCATATGATAAACTCAACGCTCTCTGATATATATATATATATATATATATATATATATATATATATATATATATATATATATATATATATATATATATATAGAGAGAGAGAGAGAGAGAGAGAGAGAGAGAGAGAGAGAGAGAGAGAGAGAGAGAGAGAGAGAGAGAGAGAGAGACACGTGTGTGTGTGTGTGTTTTTATTCTAAAAATAAGTTTAATAAAAAAAATTGTAAATTTTCCGATTAACACACTATTTTTTAGCACTTCGTTTGACGACAAAATCATTTTGAATCAAAACTTCCAAATATCAAAACTTTCCAGGAAATCATGTTTGGAACAAAATGATCGTGATTTTGAACTTCTCAGCTGATATGCAAATAAAAATTCTGTCTTGGATTGGTTCATATGTACGAAAGTTAGAAATATTGGTTTGCATTTTTCTAATTGATATACTAATCCGTCGTAATGAGTCGAGTACCCCTTGTACTCTATTACAATACATTTTGCTTATAAAAAAAATTCAATTATTCAGTAGTAACACGACAAAGCTTATCCTTATACTCCGTGTTGTGCATAGGTAAAGTATATTTGCATTAAAAAAATGTTTGCAATTTTGCATATACCATTACACCCCCTACCAAAAAATGGGTAAATTGGACAAAAAAATATTTTGGAAAAAATCAGAAAATTAAAGCACAAAGCACAAATGAGAAAAATTAACCCAAAAAAAAAAAGATTCTATAAGTTTTTAATTAGTCTTCTCGGAAGCTGCAGGAGCTGTCCAATACTTCTTCACAGCAAATAGAAGCTTCTCCCTTTCAAGTGGTCCATCTTCATGGTCTACAATTACACTGTCCCATTCCAATCCATCCACGATGCTCTTTACTTTCAACAATACATCAACATCATCTCGGATGATGACTGCTCCTTCCGGTCTAAGAATCCTATCCATTTCTAGCAGAATGCCTTCCAATTCACATCTAAAACACACACATAAGCACGTTGGTAAGATTTTACAGTGTTTGCATCTTACAAAATTATGTCCTATATTTCCAATGTGATCAAATGCATTTCAAAGATCAATAATAACAAGCGAGTTTTTCACCCTTTGAAGTTAATTATATATAAAATAAAATTACTCAAAACATTTGTTTAGTACAATAAACCCTGTAGTAAACGAATACATTACCTGCCAGTGTAAAGGCTAAACAATGAATCAGCATGAATTAGATCATAGGTTCTGGGATAAGTAGACATTGCTTCACACCTGCAAATAATTTAATTAATTCATTCAAGGATTTGAGAGAACACACTACAGAGACATAAAGAGGAATAGAACTTCATTAATTTGTGCTAACCAGTCATGATATGTTCCAATCAATCCCCTTTCATATATTGCTCCAAGTGTGTTAACCTTAGCCTGGACAGGAACCACATTCATGACCCAAACAGGATCCTCAATTAGCGCGGCGGCAAATCCACCCAAGTAGGCATTCATATCCAAAAGGTTGCGGTATCTCCCAGCATTTACTAGTTGATTGTTCACTTTCTTATAATATGATATCCTTTTCTTCCACAGCTCATAATCTTTTGAATAACTTTCAGGAGTAACCCCTTCTATGGTACCCTTGTAAATCCTTGGCGGGGTGGACTTTATTCTCTGTGGCCAATTTTCCAATACCCCACCCGAAGTTTCTTCTTTGTTGGACACTTGAGGCACATGGCTCAAACATGTTTGCAAATCGGTATACCTGAAGAAAAGTGGCCAAAATAAATGTAAAACAAATGCAAAAAAAAAAAAAATCATCAACATCAAATAAAAGATTGGAGCTAGAAATAAGGCACAAACCAGGCATTGTCAGGATTATTATTCTGTGCATCACAGAAAGGGCGGTGTTGGGTGGGCTTGCAATCTAAATGGTTAATGGGTTTCTGCCAAATTGCAATATCATCCTTCTCCACTAGCTTGTTCCAGCAAAGGCTTTTGGCTACTTTCTCAATTTTGGTCTGCTCTTCATTCAAATCCTCCTTTGTTCTTTGCCACCCTTTCCAATATTTTTTCCAGTTAATTGGTGGCCCAGAGAGAATCCAATACCCTCCAGGGCGTAGTACTCGATCAACTTCGTTCAGAAAAATCCCATCTATTTCAACAAGTGAAAAAAAAAAAGAATTAGTAATAGATATTCACACATGTTATTTCTAAATCATGAAATTTTTTATTTATTTTTCTTTTATTGTGACAGAGCCAGAGAAAATATATATATATACCATATTCGGCCCAGGGGATGAGGCAGCGAGAGCAGTGGGACATGTCAAAGGCTCTGGAAGGGAAAGGTAGCCTCTTGGAGGCCAAGACTCCAATCAATGCAGGAACACCTCGTTCCAGAGCAAACTGAACTTGTGCTTCATGTGTATCTCTTGGTGCAATTGATAATGTTAATATGTCACGTGACATAAGATACGCTCCCCAGCTAGCAACCTTCATGACCAAAGTTTCACAAAATATTAGTAAAATTGGATTGTTACATAGTGCACTAATTAAACTGGAATGACTCAATTTTCGTGTGTCTTCTAATTTTCTAAAACGATAAAAAATATTTATATATTCAAATTTTAATTTGAAAAATATTATTAAATATATTTTCATAAGAAATACGTGAGTAAACATAATTGACTGAATACAAAGTAGTATAAACAATACTTAGACAACTTTGCTTATTAATATCATTTTTAAACAATGCATTATTAAATAAATATATGTTTCAATTTTCTCTGATTATTAAATCACACGAGAGTTTACCCAGAAAATTAATATGTGATTCGGAAAATTTATGTAAGATTGAAGGTAGTTTACTCATGTTCTGATTTGAGTATTTGACTGTCATTTTCAAACTCTCGCGCTTCCAATGAGATGTGAGAGTAGTGTAATAATAGAGAAAAAAAAAAGAGAAAAATTAAAAAATATAATGGATAGTAGTAATATTATATAAAAATTAGAGAGATAAATTTTTTTTTGAAGAAGTGATGTAATTCCAATTAACATATTAACGATTTTTCTAATGTGTGCAACCTTGCACGTAATAAAGATTATTAATTGCCCACTTTTTTTATTAATTACTCATTTTCTTATTTTTTTTATAGATTCGCTTTTATGCAATTTTTCTATCGATGTGTCTCCTATTGTTAGTTGTTTTGACAATTTCAGCGATATAGTGATGTCGGGACCGAGATTCGAACCCGGGTGTTACCGTTTAAATGTGTGTGTTTATTGTTTACCATTTCTACTAGTTGATTAAAAAATATTTCTATCGATGTAATAGGAAACTAATTACAAGCAAAAAAAAAAAATAGAGAATTAATGACTTGCACAAAATAGAAAAACTCATACATTGAACACCGTCGCTAAATTAAAACTGTATTGAATGCCTACACTAGACCTGTACCTGTACCTAACCCCAGACGAAAACAAACGCCATCTCAGGTCTAACTTCCAATTTTGGAATCTACTGACGTTTCATTATTTTAAAATAAAATCTTTTCTTGACCATAATAAAAATAAAATAAAATCTTTAAAAAGTTACTTAACTTCATTACTAAGTAAGCCAGCTCAGCTGTTTAAAAAACGTCACAACTTTTTTACAAATCCGTGTGAAAACTTTGATATCACGGAAAAAATGTAATAAATCTTTTTCCCCTCATAAATGGAAAGAACAAAATAGGATATGTTGCCGAAAAAGACAAACATGTAAGAAATAAGAAATTAAGATCACGATCCCGACGACGGTAAAAACTAAAAAAAGATTAGAAAGAAAGACAAAGCCTTCCCTAGTTAAATCTTAAATTTAAAATTAAATGGAAAACATATTAAATTAAAAAAAAAAGATAGAACAAGAAAAAGAACAAGAAGAGAGAGAGAAAGAGAAGGGATACCCCACAGCCAGTATCAAGAGCAGTCCTAATATAGCCGTCTTTGAGATTGATCAACTTTCCGATATCATCAATGTAGGCGTCAGCACCATTAGGGAACATGGTTCCGCCGCCGGGGAAAAAGAACCGATCGCCGTCGTATCGGATCCAATTCTGTACGGCCTTCTCGACGGTGAGTTCGCGGTGAGGCACGTTGTTGAACCAGGCAACGTCTCTGCTAGCCGGCCACGGAAAGGGATTCCGGTAGCCATAAGGAGGCGGAACCCTACACTTCAAGGCCTCATCTTTCAAAGGACAGTGCCTCTCCCTGTATATCATTCTGCTCCTCTTATACCTCAGGGATCGTTGCGGATCCTCGCACGGAGTGTACTCGCTGTAGTTGGCAGTACAGCGAGGGAAGAAGGAGGTTCTGGAAGAGTGTGTGAGGGATGCGTGTGTGGCGTTGTGGTGGGAGTTGAAATCGAGAGTGTTGGGGTTTTGGTTGCATGTTGGTTGGGTTATGAATGTGGTGGTTTTTGAAAGAGAGGTGAAGCGTGCACCTTGTTGGTAAGCGCCGATGAGGTAAGAGGCGGCGCAGAGGAAGAAGATTAAGGGGAAGTAAAGGTAGGGTTTTCTGATGAATGATGAAGAGGGCTTTGAGAACTTGTGGTGGCGCGAATAAGTTGAATCCATTATTACACTGCTCTATAGGAGGATTCTTGGAATTGGACTTGACGACTGATATTGAAAAAACCGTATGTATATATAATAATAATAATAATAATAATAATAATAATAATAATAATATGTTATATATACAGAAGCCACCACTTTGGGGCTAAAATACAATCCTGACATTCCATTCTGTCTTCTGATCAGATTGAACGCGTTTGGAGGAGTTACAGTAAATTATCCTTTTCTAGCGCAACTCGTAGTTTTCCAAAACAAAAATGATAGTCAGACAACTTAAAGTTGTGGAACACCGTATAAAAATACGGTTTTTACCTCTTTTTTTTCTTTCAACCTGATACGTATCACGAAGCCACTTGCTCCGACGATATCAAACTACGTTATCGACATGTTGGTTGTCAATATAATATCACTCTTCCCAAAATCAGTTATGCAATTCAGCAATTGCAATTGGCTTTTTTTAATAAAAAAAATATTGGATTCTCTTTTTAATGGTTAGTTTTTTTATATGGAAAGTTTTACTCTTTTTAATGGTAATAATCACGGGAAAATAAGGAAGATACTGCAACTTGATTATTTGTTTTAATGATATGCTAATTTTGATGGTTTATTTGGATGGAAAGTAAATTCCTTTACTGCACGCGATAATTTGTGTATGATCATCAATTGATCAACAATTGATTTCATTTATGTTTACAAAATTTATACAAATATTTTTTATATGTACTGAATTAAATTAAATTTGATTTTTTTAAGGAACTTTAAATTTGAATTTGATACTCCACTATGGAGTGTGCACGCATTACAATGTAACCGTGTTTTATACAAATATCTAATCATATTTTACTACTATCCCACTGAATCAAATTTAATTATGCTAATTGACTGTTTCTACAAGTATGATAAGGTGGTAAAATATGATTAAACGTATCATAGGTATATTATCCATATATACTAGTTAGAGCACTCATTTACACGTGGCCAGCCAAGTTCCCCGATATAAATTAGTCACCGACGAAACCGTTAGATACAATTCACCAATAACATGGTAACCATTAAAAAAAAGTTAGAGCACTCATTTTTTTTACGGAACTGCTTAGAGTACTCATTAATAACCTAAAAAATATATCAAATCAAGCAATCTTCCATAAATTTGACAATAGCCTTTTATGGTTCATGTAGCGTATTGATTGGGCTTTTCTCATGAGAAAATTATTCTTACAGTTTAACGCAAAATAGCTACATTTTTCAAAGAGTTTAATTTATATGTACTATCCATATAGGAGTAAATATCGCTTTTGGTCCCTTAATTTGAGCAAAATCTGGTTTTAGTTTTCGTAAAAATTTTTGTTTAAATTTTGTCCCTATAATTTAAGATTCTTTTACTTTTAGTCCTTGCCGTCAAATCTCTATTAAAAACGTTGAGTTTTTGTCTCTGTAATTTTAAGATTTTTTTTTCACTTTTAGTCGCTTCCGTCATACTTCTCTATTAGCCACGTCAACATTTTTTAATAGAGATTTGACGGCAGGGACTAAAAGTGGAAGAATATTAAATTACAAGGATAAAATCTAAACAAAAATTTTTACAGAGACTAAAACCAGATTTCACTCAAATTACAGGGACCAAAAGCGGTATTTACCCTTAAAATATTTTACACGTGCATACAATGATGTGTTATCACATCATTTAATGAGTATGACAATTCATGTATTTTTCAACTCATTAAATGATGTGGCAACACATCATTTTATGTACGTGTAAAATATTTTCTTATGACCATACATATAAATTAAATTCTTCTTCAAATACTTAACACATTATCAAACTATTCATTTTTTTTTACCAAATGAGTGTAGCTCAGTTGGTTAAGCAGCGACCTGACCCCCGAACCGGAGATTAGTCCCATAGACGATCCAAATGACCGAAGCCGTGGGGACACTCCTATCGGCTCACTTGGCTACAAAGTGGCTAATTAGGGTGAGTCCAAAAAAAACTATTCATTTTTTAATCAAGTCGTGCGTATAAATATTACACACATGGTGAAATGTTTACTTTGTGGTCAGGTGGTAAATGAGGAATACTCCTTCAGTCTCAAATATAAACAAAAGTCAAAATGTATTTGGACCAAATACATTTTGACTTTTGCTTATATTTGAGACCGGATGGAATATACAATATCTATTTATTATCTATTATTTCATAAAAATTCTATTATCTATTACTAGTGGCAAGACGAATACTATTGCGTCTATCTTTTCGCATTTCTATTGCCCTACGATGAATACCTGTCAAAAAGCATGGATAGAAAGTACAATACTTCAAGCAAGAAAATGCAAAATTTATTTTTTTGTGCGGTTAGTATTTTGTGAAATTGTTTTAGATAGACAATTGTGAAGTTTTAAATTTAAGAAAACAGTTGAGTGAATGGTATAATGGTATTAAAAAAGTGATACACTAAAGGGTTAATAATGTTTTTCGTCCCTGTAATATGAGCGAAATCTAGTTTTTAATCCCTGCAAAAAAATTTATTTATTTTTTGGTCGCTACAATGTAGAAAATTTTGCTTTTAGTCCTTGTAGTTTTGATTTTAATCCCTATAATATTTGTTTACTTTGGATTTAGTCTGTATATAATCCATATTATATGGACTAAAATCAACATGGACTACATGTTACAAGGACTAGAACCATCATGAAAAATTACTACAGGGATTAAAATCGAAACAACAAGGGCCAAACACAAAAATTTCTATATTGTGGGGACCAAAAACAAATAAAAAATTTACAGAGACTAAAATCGAATTTCGTTCATATTACAGGAACGAAAAACGCTATTAACCCTACACTCAAAGTTAGGTTATGTTTGGCCCAACTTAATTTTAGCTTACCTTCGCCTTTTGATGAGAGTTGGGCCAAACAGATTTTGTAAAAAGCTCTAAAAAAAGGAGCTTTTTTTTATGAAGAAAAAACAGCTTGTAAATAAGCTACAAAATGGGGCTTCTGGAAGACTTATGCGGAGCTTTTTTCGGTGGGCAGCTCTTAGAATCCAAGCAGCATGCATGTTTTTACGTTTTTCTTCTTCTATCTATTTTTTATGTTATTAAACGGTAGTCTCGCTATTTCGGTATTCCCTCAATTCCTCGTGCCTCCGTTTCAAATTGCTTTTTTTTTTCCAGTGTGCCAACCAGAATAATGTATAGTTTACCGGATAGAATTTTTTTTTTTTGACAATTTATCGGATAGAGTTATGGGTTGATGGGAATTAATGGTCAAAGAGACTAGGTGAATCTAAAAGTAAAATTGATTAATTTCATCTATGCCTAAAGGCTTTATTGACATGCTATATAGTTCACATGTTCTTGAAGTGATTACTTGGTATGGATTTTTATTTTTATCGAAGGCAAAATACGTCTGCATTAATGTTTATGTTCCATCGTCTTTTCTTAATGGAAATTGCCATGAACAATTAATCATTTCCTTTGAAAATATTCTTGTGCCAATTATGATTTAATATAATTTATATGATTTAATATAATTTATAACATTATTAAACTCTTTTTAAATAATTTATATTTTGTGAAATATTTTTAAAAAGTGTAATATGATAATTTAAGAATTTTATTCATAAATATAATAAATTAATGTATTTTTGTAATTGAGTTTTTTTAAGGATTTATCTTTTATTTTTTAAATATCTCATCCATGTGTGCTAATTTAAAACAAAATCAGAGCTTTTATAAAAATATTTTATCAAACAACTTTTAGCTTATTAGTAGCTTTTAAGCCAGAAAAAATAATAATTATCAAACAACTTTAGCTTTATTTCTATAGCTCTTAATTTTAGCTTTAGCTTTAAAATAACTTTGAAGCTTAAAAAAAGTTGGGCCAAACTTACATTTTTTATTAATAGGTATAGATTAAAAGGTTTTCAATTTCAATTTTAGATATAATTGGGTGCTGCATCTTGACTTAAAAACTTGATTATCAAGACATCTTCGATTTGTAGGGAATGATGCTTTTCTTAAATTTTATCAAAAATCCGCTACAAAAATTCTCGTTTTTTAGTTAATTTAAATTCTAAGATTTGAAAATGTTTTGTTTCAACTTTTAGGTTGAAGAGATAATAAAAATTAAAATTTATCTTTATGAATAGTTAAAAATTTAAAAAGATTTGTTTTAACACATGATTAGATGATAAAAAATAATAAATAAAGATTTCTTACCATTTTGATTAGAATTTAAAGATTAAGTTTTGATTTGATTTTATTATATTAAGTTATAAAACAAAAAAGTATAAAATATTTCCTTTGATCTTATCTTAAAATTAAGTGGAAAAAATTATTAGGATACTCGTCTTGTCATCGTAAAACTAAATACCCTTAATTTATTTTAGTTTAAAATAACAAGAATGGTTTTAGTGGACACCTATGTTATGTCTGGACATTATTGTGATCGTCACCAAATCTCTATTGGACACATTTTTTGTGATCGAACAACTTGGTGGTCCCCGTTAATTAGTACTCTGTCGGACACTTGTATTGCGATCGAAAAGTCTAGTGATCTTTGTCAATTTTTCACCATCTATTAGGGATACTGGTGTTCTGATTAGACAACCTAGTAATCCTAATCTTATTTATATTTCAAATATCTCAATAATTTGTCTACTCATATAGTTAATCATAGCTTTCTCTATATTCTAAAAATAATTAAAATCAATCGAGACACAATTTTTACATAACTTTTGAGTAGAACTAAATATATCTGAAAGTTTTATCTAAATATGATAACTTTCTAGTAGCAAAAATGGTAATTTTTCCAGTAGTGAACTTGACAGGATTTAAAAATTGAAATTATTGAATAATTTTGGCAATAAATTGTAGCAGAATAGAATACAATGAACTATTTCATTTCAAATTGCGTTCATTTATAATCAAGTTCAGAGCTTCTCTAGTTTTACGCAAAATTCTTACAAAGTTCGAAAGCTAAGTTCAATGACATTTATTTATTTATTTATTTATTTATTTATTATTGCAGTGATACAATAGAACTCATTACGTGAAACAACAAGTTGTCCCGACAGGTCGAGCATATAACAGTGTCCACCTTTCTCAAATCCCTTGCCATGACAGACTGTACTGCAATCTAGAGTACTGCAAGGCCCTATACAGACAAATCCTACTTGAATCTCCATGCCAGTAACAAATCTTGAAATAGTCCAAAGTTAAGATTTTATGCATATGGGGTTCCTTCCTTTGCTTTCAAAAAATTCAAGCCAATGTTATTTGGACTTATGTACTAAACCACAATAAAAATTATAAAAAATACAACTTATTATCGATCTTGGGATCTCGCATAAAAATTATAAAAAATTAGAATTTCTTTCACCAAATTAAACAAATTATTATTGACCATGGGATCTCGCATAAAAAATTTATAAAAAATACAACTTCGTGAAAGAGTTTGTTGAGTCATACTCATCTAACAAATCAATCTTTTTTTTTCTTTTGAATATGTAGACTATGAACACTAATATAACTAACAATAACAATTTTCAATGTAAGCTAGTAAATTGTATCGAAAATGCAACTCAAAAGATAAAACTAACTTTTACCCTTACCTGAAACCAAGACCAAAGCAATACATAGAACACCCAAAAGATAAGAATTTTTTTTTGATAAGCAAAGAAGATGTATTAATAAAAAAATAGAGTACAAGGGGTACTCCGAACCCATATTTACAAATGGTCTAGGGAGGAAGTGCCTCATTAAAACCCCGACGGCCAAAACCCATTGGGAAAAAGACCGAAAGGGGAAAAAGAGTACGACAACCAACCCTAGCAAGGCCAAACAACAGTAGCATCATCAAAGTTTAAGACATTGAATAGGATTCATGCACCAATTAGAAAAAATAAAACTCCTCTTACGGCCTTCCCTAAAGATAAACCACCCCTATGAGCTATATTTGATTTGAGCCAGTAACTTGCTAGCACCCTTACCCTCATCTCTAAAGATGACCGCATTGCGAAGGTTCCAGATATTCCAAACAACAGCCAACCAAATCAGATATCTCACTTTGCCAAGTTTCTTACCAGGACAAAGTTCCCAAATGTATCAAATGCTCCATACAATTACGACAAAGCTCCATCATTTAACCAATTCAAGACTGCACTCCAAATACCAAGTGAAAAAGTGCAAGAAAAGAACAAGTGATCTCTATCCTCATTATGCATAGAGCACAAAACGCAAATCTCAGCTTGAGTACCAAGATCACAGCCCCTCCGTTGTAATTGATCACAAGTGGGTAACCTATTGAGAAATAACCTCCAAACCATGAACAAAATGTTAGAAGGCGCAGTATGCCATACCTTTTTAGAATCTTTGTCCAACTCGAGTTGCGTTCTCCAATGAAAGCTACACAGTAGCAAATTGTTGTATCTGCAGACTTGATCAGAACCGCCACTTTCCTCAAGTTTCCAAAGCCATTCATCATCCGTGTCTTGCTTTGGAGATACCCTGTTCAGGATATCGTTTAATGCTTGAACTTGAGCTTCTTCCCAACCGAAAATCCTCCGGCGCCAAGCGACACTCCACTGCCAATGATCATCAACCCAAGCCCCCAAGTCAGAAACAGAAGCCTCCTTATTTGCTGCAGCCGAATAAAGACGCGGAAATAGATCCATTAACTTTCCTTCGTTTGACCAATCAACAGTCCAAAAACAAAATTCCGAGCCGTTACCAAGTTTTGGCTGCACCAAGTCAAGAAACCAGGCCGAGTCTTGTGTCACGAGATCCCTCCACCATAACGAAATGTCGGGCCATGAGTATACAGGCCTAATCCATTACCAGTGATGTTACCATATTTATGCGATAGCAGCTCATACCAAATTGCCTCTTTATCATTTAAAAACCTCCACTTCCATTTAGCCAGCAAACTTCTATTGAATAACTCCAAATTCTTAATCCCCAGACCACCCTGATCTTTCGGAAGACAAATTTGCTCCCACTTTACCCAACTAATCTTTTTGGACTCTGCACTACCTCCCCACGTGAAACTTCCTTTGCAAGGCACCTAGAACCTTGAGTCCTTTCTTTGGCACTTTGTAGAAGGAAAAGAAGTATAACGGTAAGCTAGATAACACTTTGAATTAATCAAAGTAACTCTACCTCCATAAGATAATTGTCGACTCTTCCAAGTAGATAGTCTTCGCTAAAGGAAGAAATCAGCGGCCTCCAGGTAGCTTCTTTCCTCGGATCCACCCCAATTGGGATACCCGAAACTTGAACGAATTATTTCCTATTGCACATCCTAAGAATGTCGAAGCGGTAACAGAAGCTCTCCTCGACATTTACACCAATGAGGTTACTCTTGAAGAAGCTTATACTTAAACCAGATACCAGCTCAAATCCTCTCAAAAGAGTCTTCATACACCAAACATTGTCCCAAGAATCCTCCCCAACAAGAATTGTATCATCTGCATATTGAAGAATCGGATATGAAATTTGCTCACTCACCTTATACTTTTTGAACCACCCAATATCCACTTTGATTCACAAGACCAGCCACCTCATTTGCTATGAGGAAAAAGCGGTGCCAAAGGGTCACCTTGTTTTAAACCCTTTTGCATAAGAAATTCATCCGTCAGCCTGCTCACCGTAATCGAGGCCGAGTTCGATGAAACGCATGACATCATCCACCTTCTCCATTGTTGGCTAAATCCCAATCTTGTCATCATGTAGTCCAGATAACTCCAAGATACCGAGTCGTAAGCTTTTCTAAAGTCAACCTTCAGCATCAAGCACTTCTGTTTTCTTCTCTTCACCAAGTCCAATACTTCATTTATCGTTACCACGCCGTCCAGAATTTGTCTACCAGGTAAGAAAGCCGTTTGACACTTAGAGATAACCTTGTCCAACACCTTCTTCAATCTTGCGACTAACGGACTTAGGCGAGAATCTTGTAGATGCTTCCTATAAGAGAAATTGGACGAAAATCGTTAAGTCCATGCGGGCTATCTTTCTTAGGGATTAAAGCTATGAAGGAAGCGACCATAGCTTTGGGTAGATGAGCTGAACTGTAAAATTCTTACATAAAAGAGTAAACATTAGATTTAATAGTCTCCCAGCAAGTTTTAAAGAAGTTGAGGTTGAAGCCATCCGGGCCTGGACTCTTGTTTCCATCACAACTCCAAACCGCCTCTTTGATTTCTAAGTCCGAGAATGGCGCCAAAAGAAAATCGTTATCTTCAGCAGAGATTTGTGGGAAATTAATACCATCCAACACCGGACGCTTCCATGAAACCTCAGAAAAGCTGTCCTTAAAATATCGCTTCACTTCCTGTTTTACATCCGCCACCTCCTCAATCCATTCATCCCCAATATTTAAAGCTGATATCCCGTTTCTCCTTCTCCATGTTTTGATACAATTATGAAAGTATTTTGAGTTACAATCACCTTCAAGAACCCACTTTGCCCTTGATTTTTGAGCAAGTAGACTTTCCTTCATATGCACCTTTTGCCAAAACTCCGTAGAGACAAGCCTTCTTCTTTCTGCATCCGCCACACCCCCACCCGCTACCACCTCATCTAGATGATTCAACTCATCCACCACCCTATCAATTGATAACTCCATGATACCAAACACTTCTTTGTTCCACTTCTTTAATTTCTCCTTAAGGAACTTCATTTTCTCTTTCAAGATAAACCCCGCCTCCCTCAATAAAATGTTCGGCCACTCTCCTTGATAAATGACAGAATTCCTTATGCTCAATCCAACAATTGTTGAATTTGAAAGGTTTTGGTCCCCAATTTTTATTTGCGATCTTGACCATACTGGACGGTGGTTGGAAATGTCTCTCTTGCCAATCCATCGAGCCTCTATCTTCCATTCAGAAATTAAATCGTCATTTATCAAAAAGCGATCAATTCTACTCATAGAACACCCATCCTGTTTGAACCATGTGAATTCCTTACCCAAGTGTGGACAGTCTATCACCTCCATTTTATCAATGAACTCACGAAATTCATCCATCTCCCTCGAAATCACTGTGACCCCATTCTTCCCTCTCCTCTCGCTACTTGACAATACTGCATTAAAGTCACCTGCAAGGCACCATTTACCTTCCGTGAAACCATACTTAGACATCAGCAATTCACTCCACATCTGCCTCTTCCCCTCCATACTACAAGGAGCATATATATTGACTACATACACAACAGAATTATCCTCTTGTTCAATGCACAGCCCAATAAAACCAGTACCGGAGAAATGAAATTTAACAGTAAAGAGCCCTTCTTTCCAAATGGTGAGCAAACCCCCTGATAATCCAACAGATGGTTTAGCTATCCAAGAGACATCAGACCCACCCCACAAATTATGTACCAACAAGTTATTAATCAACTCCATTTTTGTTTCTTGAAAAAGACAACAAGAAAAATTACCTGACCTTACTAGGCCTCGTATCCTTCTCTGTTTTGCTTTATCTCTCAGCCCTCTAACATTAAGTGTAAGGATCATTAACCCTGTACTTTTTTGTTCTCCTCCTTGTTTTTTGCATCTAAATGAGCGTTTTCCATCTCCTTAATTTGTTCAATATACACTGCATCAGATTCTTCCTCTCCAATCCCCAATTTCTGCGACCCACTCCAGACCTGAGTAGCCTTATTCATGGCTTGTCTGTCCCAAAATATATTGTTGCAATTTCGAAAATTGGAGGATGAAAGGGAGTCGCAACATAGGATGGATCCGCCAGAGAAGTGTGAAGAATGGGTAGAGGGAATCTGTTCTGGTTCGACTACGTCGAGCGACTCAGGCTGCCGAGTTGGTTCTGGTTCGACAACGTCAAGCTGGTCGGGATGTCGAGTTGGTTCTAGTTCGACAGGCTGTCGAGTTGTTTGTAGTTCGACATCGTCGAGCTGCTCGGGCTGTCGAGATGTTTCTAGTTCGAAAGGCTGTCGAGTTGGTTGTAGTTCGACATCGCCGAGCTGCTCGTGTTGTCGAGTTGATTCTACTTCGACATCGTCGGCGGACAGCCGTCGAGGTGGTTCTAGTTCGACGGTGTCGAGTTGTTTGTAGTTCGACATCGCCGAGCCGCTCATTTGTCGAGTTGGTTCTAGTTCGAAGGGCCGAGTTGGTTGTAGTGCGACATCGCCGAGCCGCTCGTCTTTGCCGAGTTGATCCTCCTCCGCCATCGTCGAGCGGCACAGGCTGTCGAGGTTTTTGTTTCTTTCTCAGCGTGATGTTAGTGAGGCTGATCAATGCAGTGGGTTGATGGCTTGCTCCAATACCTGAGGTTTGGGCCTCATCAGAGTTATGTGATGCACGCATATCCGGAATTGCAACGATTTCTTTGGGCCGAGGTAGTGCCACTTCGTGCGTGCCTTCATGATTAACTAAGTGACACCCTATATCCTTGCAAGCTGCCCCTTCCGCAACGCCAGCTGGCTCGTGGACATTCCAATTCTGCATGACATTAAATGTGCCATTTGAATTTTGATATGTGCTCGATTATTCCAACCTCATGATTCACCTTATCATCGGTTTCCTTATTATTAGCAGCCCATTATTGATATCATCAATTACATTGAATCTTCTTTGTCTCGCCATAATGGTAGCCATCCTCTCCCCAACTTCATCGTCCTCCTCATCTAAATTTGGGCATGGCGCCGCCGTCATCGTCGGACAAATCATCGCCGGAAAAATCAGAATCGGATTCGAACCCGCATTGCTTTTGGCCATTATTTGAAGCGGGGCCATACCAATCTTCAAGGATCTTGATCGAGAACGACTCTCCATTTATGGTTGCCATCACCACCGGTTCACCACGTCATGGATCTTTGTTACGTATAACACTCGCCACATCAATAGAGCATTTTTCATTGTGTTGTCATCGGTGCGGATGAAGCGCCCAAACGGCGACACTAGTTTTTCGAAGAATTCCGTGCACCATGCGTGCACGGGGAACCCCGTAGCATCGCAGCCATGCTACTCTCTCGTTGTCGACATCCTTTGTGCTCCATGGTCGAAGTTCCTCGAACCATTCCATCAGCCACTCCTTTGCGTTCTCAGCCAGAGATTGTATGTCCCCCTCCTCGCTAGATTCCATGAGAACCAAATTTGCACCCATAGGCGTGATCCTGATGTGATAAATTCCCTGACGGTGGAATTCTTCTTGAATATGGTAAGTCTAGCCAGGATGCACCATCTTCCCTACCATCATATTTTCCAGATTCTTGATAACCGCCTCCTCCACCTGATACTCCACCTCACAAGTATCAACTTGCCTTCTCTTCGCTCTCCATACCTCCTTCATTCTATTCCTTGGGCCACCCTTTTTTTGAAAGGTCTGGTTCCCTTGTCCTCCAGGATGCGTTCTCCGTGATAGACCTTTTCCAATCGCTTGGGCATATGAAGTATACTGTTTTATCGGGACCGATTTACTGCATTCACCCTCCTCACAACTATCAACCTGCTTTTGAGATCCATGGGGCACTCCCTGTGATGCGGTTGTCTGATTATCGTTTCTTCTCCCCACAGATGGATCTGCTATGTTTCTCAAGGGCGCACCACCATCTTTCCTTTGTCTATTTACATAGAACCTAGCAGCATCTCTCTCGAACCTAGGTAGGTTAACGAAGATCTTCTTGTTGCCAATGATGATGTTGTCAAGATAAATAACGAACCTTTCCGGGTCTTTCACGCCAGCAAATCTCGCAAAGCCAAATCTGTTGCCAGCCATGTTCTTTTTGTTTGGTATGATAACCTCAGATATGTCACCGTACTTGCGGAACAGCTCCCACATCTCCTTGGCACCAAAGTTGTCAGGTATCTGGGTGAAGTAAAATGTTGTTGTTCTAACATTTTGATGCTTGAGCCCAGCTGTGGAAACATCAACATGGTTACGCGCTCCGCCGTAATTTCTTTTCCTCCTAGTCACCATTTGCCACTCCCCACCTACTCCATCCTCTCTCTCCTCCCTCTCTCTCTCATCTCTCCTCCCTCTCTCTCTCATCTCTCCTCCCTCTCTCTCTCATCTCTCTCGTTTCCAAAACTAGTTAAATGCCTGAAAATTGTTCCCCTTCAGAAACACCAATTAATTCTTCCAAAACCAGAAAACATGAACAAGCATTCCTTGAAATCAGACGAAACAGAAATCGGTTTGCAAACCGAGAGAGATCTTGCAGGAGGGAGATGAGAACGACCAAGGGAGATGGTGATGAGACCGAGGGCGGTTCCTTGAAATTGCTCGCAGAGACAAGATCGCTGAGAAGAGGAAGTGAGCGAGTGAGAAGTTGAGAGGTGGTGGTGGATCGCATAGAAATCAGATCTGGTGGATGATGGAGGGAGCGAGATCTAGACGGAGGGAGAGGAGACCGAGGGAGATGGTGATGAGACAGAGGGAGACGGTGCTGTTTCAGATCGCAAAGGTGAGGGAGTGAGAGCTGCTGAATGAATCCAGTGCCTTATGTTGTGACCAGTCAACCATATTCTTTTATGTGACCAGTCAACCTTATGTGGTGGATCGCATAGAAATCAGATCTGGTGGATGATGGAGGGTGATCTGATTCAGATTCGAATGTTGGCTCAGGTTACCCGATACTATCACAATGTGACGAGAACGAAGAATGGACGAAGTTTTAGTTGATCAGAATCACCCAAAAGATAAGAATGATATATGTGAAAAGCCATTTTGTAGGATTTTACCTTATATTTTATTTCTTGTAAGAAGTGAGGTTAACATAATTTTCATTATATAGACATAGAAAATGTACTTATGTTAGTAAATGTTAATATTTATATTTTACAAAACATTAAAACTCATTTCCACTATTAGAATTTCCTATACTAGATTTTTGACCCGTGCGAAACACGAGAGAAACAGAATTTGTGAGAATAATTTTGTATCTTTCATTTGGAAGTATTTATTTGTGTCATAAAAATTGTAAGATTATTAAAAGTATTGGTAAATAAATATTAGGGTAATACGAACACAATTTTTTTAATTAAGGTAACTCATACACAATATACGTGTGTTACATGTGTAACTGTACGTAGTAATATTTATACTATTACTACTATATTTTCTTTTGATAAGTATACTATTACTACGAAAACAAAAAAAATGTAACTTTTTTTATGAACATTGCAGAGACAACTTATCAAAACTCCATGTACGCACATGAGCTTTCTCAATCTCTTGTCCAAAAAAAATTGTTTATTTTTTTTCAGTGAAATTACAGTAGTCAAGAATAAATAAATCGATTCGAAGTAAAAACTGTAACTTTTTTTTATGAACATTACAGAAAAAATGCATTAATCCGTGTTTATTTAAGTGATTTAATTATTTTTTTAGGATTTTGTTCTCTCTCTTTCATTTAAAACAAGATCTTTATTTAAGTGTTTATTTAATGCTAAAGACATTAATTAGTGTTTATTTAAGTGATTTGACAAAATTACCCTCAAAGACTATTAATTTTATAATTATAAAGATAAAGATAAAGATTTATAGTAAATAATTAATATTTAAACCAAATATTAATAATAAATATAAAATCTCCTTCAAAAAAATTAATAAATATAAAATCAGTAATTAACTGTATGAATCCTTTAATAATTAGAGTCATTATAGTATTACTATCAATATGAAAGCGTTAGGCATTAATAATAATGTTAATGTGTTATCAACAATTAGAATAGAGTAATAATTTATATAAATATACATTAACAGATTCAAAAAAACGTTAATGTAGTCAATAGAATAAATTTTATAGAAGATAAAATGATATTCTATAACAATCCAAAAAAAATAATTTATAGAATAAATATTATATATAAAATTTTGTAATAAATTTATATCGATCCATTTATGTTAGTTTTTATATAAATTAAATTGAATATATAATTTTATGTTAAATTTAATAAAATATTAAATTTATAATCAATTTATATTTATAAATGTTAAAATTAATATATCTGCATGTTTTAAAAATTTTAAATTTGTACGTAAATATATTTATAAAATCAATGCAAATATAAAATTCATATTTATATTGATAATTTTTAAAAGTAAATATAAAATTTTAATCTACTTATAAATTTGAAATTTATAAATCACCCAAATTAAAATTTATAGTTTCATACATAGGGCTCATTATAAATATAATTAATGTTAAATTTCATAAAATATATGAAATATACATGTATATACATGCACAGATACATACATACATATAATTTTATCTTTAAATCAAAATATATATAGTATAGATTTTTAATATTCTAAATTACTGAATATCAGTATAAATATGTTGATAAAAATTTATCCCAGCGAAATTTAAAATTTCCATTAAATTTACAACAAATCTTATTCTAAGTCTAATATGTTGATAAAAATCTAAATTTTAAATTTGTGTTAAAATGATTATAAATCTTATTTAAGCTTAATATATATATTTAACACACACACACACACACACATATATATATATATATAAATATTCAATTTATCATTTATGTTATATAATTGTTTATTCTATTGATTTAATTGACAATGTAAATTTTATTTATTCTATTGATAAGAAAGTTAACTATATTTAATAAATTAAATATTAAATATATATAAAGTCATTTCTATTTAATATATAAAATTTATGCTACAACAATGTGAAATTAATGACATAAATTATATAATGAATCTTAAATGTTTATAATTACTTAAAAAAATAAGAAAAAAGTTATTTTTGTATCTATATCTATCTATCTGTCTATAATACAAATTTATTTTTGTTCATGAGTAAAAACCTTTCTATTACTGTTATTAATCAATTTATCACTATATTACTCTATATAAAAATTCTTATTAAATATTTTTGTATTTATCATTTTAATTTATTATTGGTTGTATTAAGTATTAAATATAAAAATCTTTTTTACTGACACAGTTAAATATAAAACTTCTTAGACATTATACTAAATATTAAATTTGTTAATGGTAATGATAATTATTAATTTCATTATTAAATACAAAATTTGATCACAAGGTAAAACAATAATGTATTACATTTCAAAATGTCCCCAAATGAATTTTAAGGATAACTAGCGGTAAGACGAACACTTACAATGTCTGTCTTTCCGCATTTTCAAAAATCATGAATAGAAGGTACGATGTTTCAAACAATAAGATGCAAAATTTATTTTTTTGTGCGGTTAGTATTTTGTGAAATTGTTTTATATAGACAATTGTGAAGTTTTAAATTTAAGAAAGCAGTTGAGTGAATGGTATAATGGTATTAAAAAAGTGATACACTAAAAGTTAGTTTAGCGAGGTCACTTTCTTTATTAATACATATAGATATGTATTAAAACAAAGTTTTGCCACATAATATTAATGTTGGATACTAGTATGTTTGACCCGTGCAATATTGGCTGTTAAATATTTTAATATATAAAATTTAAAAAAAAAATTACGAAGATTTATAAAAAATATAAAGATTTATTTCAATCATGGATAATAAATTATAACCTTTCTAATAGGCATAGCAACGGACCGAGTCGGGGGCGGGTTTTGCCTTCCCCGTCCCCGTCCCCATTTCTAACGGGTTCGGATTTTTCCTTCCCCATCCCCGTCTCAATAGGGTCGGGTTTCCCGGCGGGCCCCCAACTCTACTCTAAATATGTAGAAAAATTAAAAAATTATATTTATGATAATTAATAAAATAAAATCATAATTATTATCCAATGATAAAATAAAATATAAAAATATAAAAATAAAATTTTCTATAGAAGAGAGATTAAATAAAAAAAACAAAGTATATGAAACAAAATGAATGAGTATACATGCATAAAACAAAATAAAAATTAACAATTTAAATTTAGCCAGGCGGGTTCGGGTCGAGGGCGGGTTGGGTATCGACATCCCCAACCTCGTCCCACCCCCAATCAAAGCGGGTTTTTCCCGTCAAAATCGGGTCGGGATCGAGTGGGTATCCGCGGGTTCGGGTTCTGTTGACATGCCTACTTTTTAAGTTACTAACTACTATTTGACTTATTGTAAAAATACTATTGTTTGACCACGTGCAATAATAAGTTGGTTAATTATGACATAGAGAAAGTGTTAAATGATTTATTTTATTTCCAAATAATAATTTTTAAGTTATGATTAATAGTTTTTCTCTATGATTAATATATTAATAGATTTTCTTATACATATCAATATGTTTTCATGTTAAATGTTAATCTCTATGAACTTTTGTATAAAACTGAGTAAAAAAAATGAACTTTTCTATGAAATAATTAAAACATTATATATATTTGTTTTCTAAACATTTGTGAAAAGACCTGTATAAAAAAATTTATATAGTATTTGATTTATTTCAATTGTGGATCACAAAGTGCAATAATTTACATACAGATATAATGTTTTTCGTGTAAAATATTGTACTTTTTTTTTTAAAATGTCAATCCCCATGTCTTATGCTTTATGTACTGTATTAAAAAAAATTGTAATTTTCTTAGATAAAAAATATTTGATAACTTTTTTACTATATATTTGTAGACCTGTACCACACACGGTATATACTTAAAAATTGTAGACATGTGTCACCTTCTCATATATTTAGTTTTTCTATCATTCTTTCAATCTATGCCCCATAATCGAATTTAGATTTGCATATTCCACTAATTTCTTTTTTATCGATTTGTATTCTATCTTAATTATTTATATTTCCTTAAATGACTTTCTATTTTCAATTCAATCATCACTTATTATTATTTTACCATATAAATTTGGTAACTTTTAATTAATAACTTTTTGTCTTCAATAATTAATTTCATGACACAAATCATGTATTTAATACTTACAAAAATATAGAAAACTGATTAAATATTCATGTATTATTTCAGTCCCTTAAGTACAATAATTTAATTTTGACATGCCTCCAAATTAATCAATTTTTTTAACAAAATCTATACTTTTTCCCATAATTTTTTTCTTTCATAATGAAATGATTTTTTCCTGCATTTTTTTTACAAAGAACAATGATATGTTTTCTTCATTATTTATTTTTCGAAATCGAATCATGTTTACAAATTTTATTTTGTTGACAGTTTTTCTGTTTATTTTATTAACTAACGCTTATTTCAGCAAATCAAACAGATGAGTGTTATCAACACTCTCTTCCCAACACTCACTTTCTTATTGATTGAAATTCAAATGGTCCCAACAAATCATGTGGGTCCCATATAAATTTTGTAGGAACCATGTGAATTTCAACCAATAAGAGAGAGTGTGTTGGAAAGAGAGTGTTAGAGAATGTGTTCATAGCATTTCTCAATCAAGTATTTTTGTGTTTCTTCTTTGTGCCATGCATTTTCTAATTATGAATTATTTTGATAATGAATATTGTGTTATGCTTAATAGACTTCCCACAGATGAGAGCCTTTGGCGCAGAGGCTGTGTGATGGTGTCTTGGTGCAGCCTCTGCCAGTCTGTAGTCGAATCTACTGATCATCTCTTTTGTCATTGCCCCTTTGCAAGGGACCTCTGGTATTGGCTCAGTTCGATCCTTAATACTATGATATATTGCTCATCTTTTGCCACAATTCTTTCTATTTTGTGATCATAGTTGGTCCTCTCAATGTAAGGATGTTATTTTGGCTGTTGTGGTAAATGTAGTCTGAGTTATTTGGCCCTGTAGAAACCGCATCAGATTTGATAATAAGCGGGTTCCCAGTAGGACTGCCATCAATATGGTTATTGCAAATGTCTCCCGTGCTGAAAATTTGTCATCTGGCACGATCTCCTCCTCCATGATGGAATCTTCCATTCTGAAATACTTCTCTATTATAGGCAAGCCTCCTAAGGCACCTATGATAAAAAAAGTTTGTTGGGTTCTGCCTGCTTGTAATTGGATTAAATGTAACACAGATGGAGCAGCCAGGGGGCCCCAGGTCCTGCAGCTTGTGGTAGAATTTTCAGGGATTCTAGTGCAGCCACTTTGGGTTGCTTTGCAGTGAACTTAGGAAACACTTATGCTCTTCATGCGGAGCTTATTGGTGCCATGACAGTTATTGAAATCACTGTCCAAAAGGGTTGGAAGAGGCTTTGGCTGGAGTGTGATTCACAGCTTGTTATTCTTGCTTTTAAATCTATTTCTATAGTCCCTTGGCAGCTTAGAGTTAGATGGAAAAATTGTTTATTTTCTCTTTGCAAAATGTCGTTTATTTATTCGTATATTTATCGTGAAGGCAATAATTGTGCAGATAGGCTTGACTCTCACGGTATTTCTATTCATGGGATTCATTGGTGGGTATCATCCCTAGTTTTATTAAGGAAGACTTCTACCGCAACAGAGTAGGGCTTCCTAGTTTCAGGTAGGAGTGGGCATGGTTCGGTTCAGAAGGAGAACCGAACCGAACCGAACCGAACTAATGTTTCAGTTCGGTGCACTGTGTTCTCGTTTCCGAACCGAACCGTTTCACATCAGTTCGGTGCGACTATTGTACCTGATGTCTTCTTGAATGCCATTAACATTTTCAGGTTCTGTAAACATCTTTAAGGTACCAACTAAACAGTTTCATTGTTTGACTCATCAAATGATGGAATTTCAGATATAATTTTCTGTATATATTAACATTTATCATATGGAAATACCATGTTAGAAGCAATAGTGAGCTAGTTATCAGCTGGACTTGTGTGCAGAATTATTTCATGCACTTTCATATGTTGTTAAGAAATACCTCAAAAAGGGATCAACCGAGAAGAAAGCATTAGCAGTGATAATCAAAGCTCAAATACACTTTAAAATAGAAAGTGAGTTTAAGTGAATAGTAAACGGTTCGGTTCGGTTCGTTCGGTTCACTAACTGGACTGTGTTTAACGGTTCAGTTAGTGAACCGTGTTCAAAATCTTGATTCGATTCGGCTGTGATGGCTGATTCGGTTCTTTATGGTTCAGTTCGGTTTGGTTCTACAGTTTGGTTCAGTTTTTTGGTTCTTTTGAACATCCCTAGTTTCAGGTTCAAATAATTCCGTGCAAAGGTATTGGTCTAGTCCCCCTTGCTTTTGTTCTCTTTTTCCTTTGTTATTAATAAATTTGGCTGATGTGCTGCAGATGATTGGTGATTGCTGGGATACCAACGTAGTTGGGATGCCAGCTGTCATTGTGATGCCTTTGCACTCCAGCAATTTTGATTAAAAAAATGAATAAAAAAATAACCATGACCAAGAAAACTAAAAATACTAAAAACATATTACTGAATATTAAATTTATCTTGTGACATTTACATGTTTTACAATAAAATAACTTAGGATTTTTCAATTTTTTCCTAAAATATAAATTTATAATATTTCATTTTGTCCTTTTATGTAAAAAGTATTTTAAGATTTTTTAAAATTATCCAAAAATGAATTTTTGTTCTGCACATAAAAGGATTAAATTCTATTTTAGTTTTTCTATTTCCTATGTACAATAAAATCATCAATATGCATTTTTCAAAATGATTTTTTTTATTGAAAGCTTTTTTCAAAATGTTTAAAAAATATGTGTTATAGGAGAATAATTCAAATTCATATTTTTGTCAAAAGAACATCAAATTCGTATTTTTTTAATACCTGATGTACTAAAAATCATTTATACTTTTAGACAATTCATTAATTGTTTTCTTATTTTTATCTTCACATCTAATGAACTAATTTATGTTTTTATCTACTCATGTAAATTTCATTTTTCTTTTACCTAATTGATTTAGAGTTACATGATAAATAAACAAATTATATATATTTTTTATCTTCTCTGACAAATTTATAATTTAGAATCTTAACATTTATAAGGCAACTTATTGTTTACATGAAAATATATTAAGATTTAAAGCAAGATACTTACAAAATATAGGATCTTAACATTTATAAGGCAACTTTTTGTAATTATGTTTTATATATGCATATCTATGTTACAACGCTATTGTCTTACTAAAACATGTAATATTTAATAACTATATATAGTTTTGATTTATTAATCAGTTATTTATCATGTATTTGTGTATATATTATGATATGTTTAACTATTTATATTGTTAATATAGTATACGTTTCATGATATCTTTTATGTACGTTACAAAATAATAAAAAAACCTATATCACTTATGTTGCTTCTATTATTGTTTAGTATTGTTGATTTATCTACTCGAAGCAATATGGATACAAATTGTAGACAATATTTTATTGTTTATACTTTTTTATTACAAATTTTATTAGCAAGCAACATAACGCCACCCGTGCGTATGCACGGGTCAAACTACTAGTTATATATATATATATATATATATATATATATATATATATATATATATATATATATATATATATATATATATATATATATATATATGGTGACATCTAAAGTGGACCATAAAATAGGTGGTTCACCAGTAGACCATATGATTAATGGCTAGATCTTGTAGCTCCATTGGGTCTTAGCATGCACCTTTCGTACTAGATACATGCCCTACATACTCTTGGGGGTAAACTGGATCCCATAATCTTCATTGGAATTAAAAAAAAAATCAAAGCTTCAAACTTAATGAAAAATACAAAGAAAAACAAATCATTTAGAAAACTTGAAGCTTTACCGGAAAAGAGGTCAAAGAAACAATGATATCTAGAAAATCGGCGTGAGTCTCACAGGCGGGGGAGAGGTGGGGCAGGGAGAAATTCTTGGATGCACACCTAATTTTTTGACACGTCCAATCAACATTTGACATTGTTTAAAAAAAAAAAAACCAACCATACAAGTAAAATTAAAAGCAGCAACATTTGAAGCAATTAAACATCGTTTTCCACATGTCGGAAAACTTCAATGCAAGATTAGGGGCCTTGCCTTGATGGTTTTGATTGGCAATTCCAAGGGGGTAAAACTATCATGACAACACAACTCACTTGCAATCCACGTTTTCATTCTGCAACCATGAAATCCAACCTCGCCACACAACGTTGCTCACACAACCAACGCCACCATTGAAATCCAACCTCGCCACACCCGGCCACCTGAAAAATAGCTAGAGAAGTATCAGAATAAAATAAATAAATCAATCTTCTTACAAACCAAAAAGAGCATACATATAATAGAAGGAGATAACACTAAGAAAGAGAGATATCAAATATATAGATCGGAGAAGAGGGATACAGTGGTTGTTGTTGGACCGCCGCATACCACTGTTCATTGCACGAGCTTCCCTCACGAATTTGCAGAGAGAGAGAGAGAAAAGTAATGTGGATGAAAGTATGATCTAGTGTGTTAATGCTTAACGAGATCGCATGAGCTTCTTTCATCTAACGGTTCTTATTTGTGGTTCACCGGTGAACCATATAGTGAAAAGTTCACCCTATATATATATATATATATATATATATATATATATATATATATATATATATATATATATATATATATATATATATATATATTAAAGCGATATTTTTCCATGTCATTTCCACATATGAAATTCCACATGTCACCTCTTCAGTCATTCAAGTTTCCACTCATTTCCCAATATTTAATTATGTTTTAATTCTTTTTTTTTACCAACGGCCGTAATTATATAATTAGATCTCAAACATTGATACATAATTAATGGATTACTCCATATATGTAGTAACTCTTTAAAATTAATTTATTTTGCAACAAATGTTAAATATATTAAATGATATTTTTTATTTTAATCTTTTTATTTTAACAACTCATTAATATTCTGACTAAAATTTCTACATTAATTAAAATGAATATGTTTTTTTATGGAATTATTTCTAATTTGACAGAGAAAGCAAATCAAAAGAAATATAATTGATATTCTGGTTAATTTTCCAACTAATAACCAGATACTATTATGAGTAATGATTTATGAACGATTAATAATGAAATCATTTAAAATGGACATAGTTTATTCTGTGACATTATATCATTTTCAAATACGGCGGGTTTACCCGTAAAAAATGAGATACATCCCGTCCCTTTTTTTTTTTTTGACGGAATCCCTTCCCTCTTTGAATAGAGTCATTTCCACAATTAAAGTTAGGGGTGGGTATGGGTTGGGTTGGGTGGGTTTTGGTGTATTTAAAGACCTAACTCAATCAAATAAATATGGGTTGAGTTGGATCGGTTTCGTCAAAATTTTTCATGTAACCCAAACCAACCCAACCCGTCCTTGTACGGGTTGGTTTGGGTCGGGTAATCGGGTTTGGTATTAAATTATTTTGTTTTCATCAAAAGCAAAAAATGGAAAAAAAAAATAGGGAACAAAAACACTACCAATGCATTAATCTGAACTTCCAAATACAAAAGAAAGCATACAACCTCAATTTGGAGTACAATTTCCATTAAAATTAAGCAAACAAGTGAAACTAAAAAAAATGCCTTAAAGAAATCAACAAGTGAAATAAAAACAAAACATAATGTCTTCAAACTATTCCTAAACAATTTCTACAATTACTGACTATTTCTTCAAACTATTTCTGCATATCTTCAAACTATTTATGCAACGTCTCATATTCCTATATTATGTGGGTTGGGTTGGGTTGAGTGGGTTTACAATCTTTGGACCCAGCACCCAACTCATAGGCTATGGGTCTGCTTATTTTGAAACCAACTCAACCCAATGACCCGAACCAACCCAGTATTTGTGTGTTGGATTGGATTGGGTACACCGGGTTCGCGGGTCGACCCGTACCCATGCCCACCCCTAATTAAAGTTTTAGGATGTGTGTGATTTACTATTTACTATAAGAATAAAAGAGTTGGAAGTACAAAAATATTTATTTCATGTCTATTTGATTTTTATTCTCAGAAAAAAAAATGTCTATTTGATTTTTAAAAAAAATGTGAGATTGAGAAAAAAAATATTACATTTTACACAATAACAAAGAGGATGTGTTAAGTAAAGATATTTGAACTTTTAATACGAAATTAAATATCTTTAAATCTAAATGTTTTAGCAAAATATTTAATAGATTAAAAATGTTTCCACTAGTCTCATTGAGGTGAGGTAAATATAATTACCTTTGTAAGTGCTCAAAGAGCCCGGAGGTCATTTCTGTCTTGGACTGGGGCGCCATCCCGTCACCCTAAATTTTTTGTTATAAAAAAAATAATCAGAAAACATTGCATCACAATATTTAATTGATTATTAATCAAGATTTAAAATAAGAAATTATCGATTCAAGATTCAATATGCTGCCAAAGCAAGTTAATAAATTTTATTCGACGGAAAAATATGCTAATAATTGACAACTCAATTTTAGTGTATAGTTAATAAGTAAAAGGCTAAATTGTAATTTTGGTCTCCCTGTTTTGCTCAATTTTTTATTTTAGTTCCTCATTTCTAATTTCTGACATTTAGTCCCCCTATTTTTTAAAATTATGACATTTGGTCCAAATGTTAAATTGCCCCCAAAATTGAGTGGCGTGGATCTAATTTAGCATATGTGGATTCTGATGTGGCATTTGGTGAGGATCCATTTCATCAAATCATGACATGTCATTAAATAATAACAATTTTCAAATTAAAAAAAAAATAAATCCCACAAATTAAAAGAAAAGGGGATCTGCGAACGCTAATCCTCAAAATTCATTCCCAAATCAACCCTAAATTCCCAGAAACATTTGATGAACCCAGAATCGTTGTCAACCCTAACCCTCGAGTAGAGAAAGTTTTACCCTCTGTAGAGAAACTTTCCCCTCATTGTGACTGGTGCGAAGAAAACGTAGAAGACGACGATGACGGGGAATGAGAAGGAGAAGGCGAACCCTGGGGGCGAACAAGTTTACACCACCACCCATTTCTTCTCGACACAAGTCCGACGAGAGGTTCTGTGCTAGGTACACCTTTTTTCGCTTTCTTCCTTTAACTTTATTACTTTAATCGAAAGAAAGCACTTTGTTTGTTATGTGTGTGTCAGTGATTCTGATCGTTTTTGGGGGGACGAAAGTCACATGGGTTTTATGTTATTTTAATAGTGTTAAATTAAGTGGTCCATGATAGGTGGTAAGTGCTTTACAGTTGTTTATTCATAGTTTTGTTTGATTGCTGTGTATGTAGGCCATCGACTATGCAAATGGTGAAATTGAGAATACACCATGGGGGCATATTTGTAAATAACCCTACCATAGTGTACATTAGGGATCGTGTTGATGAAATGAACTGGGGATGGGATGTGGATCAGATGTCCTACAGATGTCCTATATAGAAGTGTCAAATATGGTCAAGGGTTTAGTGTACCTAAACTTCAGATGTATGTGGTACCAGCATCCAAAGCTAAGTCTTGCTCGTGGATTGAGACCACTCAACAGTGATGCTGACATATTAAAGCTTGCCGAAGACTGTAAAGGATTTGAGGTTGTTGATATATATGTGGAACACCTCATAGATGTTCCAATTGTTGTTGACAAGGAGAGTAATGACAATCAGAAAGTACATGAGGAAGCTGATGTCATAGATGTTGATAGTTTGGATGAGGGGGATGATGATGGAGATGATGAGGGCAATGAAGTTGAAAATGTTGGAGAGAAAGTTGTTGTTGAGACTGACAGTGAAGAAGCTTCTGATTATGTTGCTAAGAGTCACAATGAAGGAGATTCTGAAAACATGGAGGATAGTGATTTTGATGAAGATTAGGATTGGACCAGTGTTCTGCCTCCAGAAACAGTTAATGAGGTCAAAAGAAATGTAAGAAATGCTGAAACTGGACAAGCAGAAACTGGAGGATTAACTCCAAATGCCACTGCTGCAGCTGAGTTTGAAGCATCCAGTGATGATTCTGACCAGTTAGATACCCCACCAGGTACTGATGATGATGATGAGACAGGGAGTGCTAAATTTCCAAAGTTTAGGATGTCTGAAGGTCATAATAGTGTTAGGTTTGAGGTAGGGCTTATGTTCAATAACAAAGAGGCAGTAAGAGATGCAGTTAAGGAGTATGCAATGGAGAATAAAAAAAATCTGCACTTCACAAAAAATGACAAGAAAAGAATGGTTGTGAAGTGTATGAAAGGCTATCCTTTCTATTTGAGGATTAGTATGAGGAGTGCAAGTGAATATTGGCATGTTGTGAGCTTGAATAATGAACACATTTGTCACAGAACTACAAGAAATAGGCAAGCCACAACTGGATGGCTTGCCAAAAAGTTCATTCCTACTTTAACACATACACCATATATGAAGGTTAAGATTCTGGTTGCTGAAGCATTGCAGAAATAGGATGTGAAGCTGAGTCATAATGCAGCATGGAGGGCCAAGCAGAGAGCATTGGAAAAAATACAAGGTGCTGGCAAGGACCAATATTTACATCTGAGGAGTTATGCAGAGGAGTTAAGGAGGTCAAATCCAAACATCACGGTTATTATCAAATGCGGGTTGGGAGAAAATGGCCCTGTTTTTTAGAGGATCTATGTGTGTTTTGAGGCAAGCAAGGCTGCATTTGGGACATGATGGCACTTCCTCCTGGTACTTGGACCAAGTCTGCATACAACACATATACCGAGTGTGACCTCCAAGTAAACAACATGTGTGAGGCTTTCAACAGTGCAATTTTAAAGTTTAGAGACAAGCCAATCATTACACTACTCGCGGAACTAAAGTACTACATCACAGATAGGATTGTGCAACAGAAGGCTCTCATGCAAAGATACAAAGGTGATATCTGCCCTAAGATTCAAAAATCTCTTGAGAAATTGAAGAGGAGGTCTGAGGCATGGAAACCATTTTGGCATGGTGATGATGATCATCATGCAATATTTTCAGTGGACAATGGCAATGACAAATATGTTGTGAATTTGATTGAGAAGAAATGTGCATGTAGGAAGTGGGAACTGTCTGGTATTCCATGCTGCCATGCTATTGCATGTTTGTGGCATAACAATTTCCTCCAGAATAATATGTTTCATCATACTACAAGTACCAACCCTTATCTAATTCTGACTACTTAGCATTGTTTCACATACTGAAATTTTGACTACTTGGTTTTTTTCCAGGAAATCAACATTTTTGGCCACATACTCTTATCTAATTATGCCATCCAATGGCCCTAAACTACGGCCTTTAGTGGACGGTGAGCCTATATTACCACCACTAATGAGGAGAGCTTCTGGAAGGCCCAGAAAACAAAGAATTAAGTCTAATGATGAGCCAAGGGATCCCCGTAGACTACCAAGACTACTACCAACTGTTAGATGTAAAAAATGTAGCAAGCTAGGTCACGATGTTATAACATGTAAGGGCAAGACAGCCGCGGACAGAGATATTCCAAAAGGGGGTAACAAGGTATACATTTGTAATTGTCCTGCTATGCATATTTGTAATTGTAATTCACAGCCTACAATAACTCTATATATATTGTGCAGAATCTTAAGAAGCGGAAGAGGACACATGTTGGAGAAGGTTCGCAAGCTGCACAAGCTGCACCTGCACAAGTAGAAGCTGCACAAGCTACAGGATCTGCACAAGCTGCAGCACAGGCAGAACCTGCACATGCTGAATATGCCCCTGGACCACAAGAACCAACTGTGTTGAGCCAGTGTTCACAAGCTCCTCAGAGTCAAGCAGATGAAGCATGTTAGGCATCTTCTAGGATGTTGGTAGTATTTTGGATGTTGGTTGTATTTTGGTTGTTGGATGTTGGTTGTATTTTTGTCGTTGGTTGTATTTTGGATGTTGGGTGTCACATCTTCTAGGATGACACATAGTCTCTCTGTCTCTTGGTTGTAATTTTGGGTGTCACGTCTTCTAGGATGACTATATAGTTATGTGGCAAAAATTATGTATATACCTTTTGTATTAAATGACAAATTATGCATATTTAAACTTGGTTGTATTATGTCCAGTGATTTTGTGGCACCTATTATGGAACCAATCATGGTATGTCCAATGATTTTGTTTATCAGAAATTATGCCAAGAAGCAAAAAATTTACCATAAGTATTATGGCACTAATTATGCTAAGAAGCAAAAAATTCCATAAGTGCTTTACAAATTATGCCAAACACAGTGATTTAATAGAAACATACCATTTCATTAAAAGCTAACAAATTACAATTACAGTGGCCAAAAAATTACACAAGAACCATTCCATAAGTATGGCTATTTGACCAATTACAGTGGCCAAAAAAATTACAGAAGAACCATTCCATAACAACAATTACAACATACATATTTCCTAAACCTTAAACCTATAACCTATTTGACCAATTGTGTTGCCACCAAAGCAAACACAAGAACAATTACAATGACCTAAGAAAAAAACAATAAAAAACCCCACATAGCTTCAGTCTCATATTCAATTCATCCAAGGTCCTCTTTGCATCTTCTTCCTTCTTCTCCATTAAATCTGTTATAGCCCTTTTGTGTTGTTCCCTAATTTTCACAGCCACCTTTGAATCTTCAACCTTCTTCTCCAACTCATGAATTTTGTCAAGTAACTCTACAATTACCATTTTCTGTTGTTCACTAATTTCCTCATCAAGCCAATGAAAGTAACTGCACACTTTCCTCCCATATACCTGCATGTATAAACCAATCCAGAAAATTTAAAAAAAAAAAAGGGGGGCAGAGAGACATTGAAGAGAAATCGAGAGACAAAGAGACTACGGGTTACCTTAAATAACCCACACCCATAAAACCTTCTTCCATAGTTCTCAAGTGTCTTGCATGTCAGCAAAGGAGACTCAACGTCACAGTGGCAACGATTTCTTCGTCTTCGCAGTGATGAATGGGTTGATGATGAACCATCACTTTGGAAACCACCTCCCATGTATTGATGCGAATTGGACATTAAGATGCAAATCGCAGTGTTCGTATGAAGTAGACAGAGAAGAAGAGAAGAAGATGAGATGTGATTATGGTTCGCACTTGGGTTTAGGGAGATGATGATTTGGGATATGGGAGATGAGGATTAGGGTTCGCAGATCCCCTTTTCTTTTAATTTGTGGGATTTTTTTTTAATTTGAAAATTGTTATTATTTAATGACATGTCATGATTTGATGAAATAGATCCACACCAAATGCCACATTAGAATCCACATATGCTAAATTAGATCCACGTCACTCAATTTTGGGACAATTTAACATTTGGATCAAATGTCATAATTTAAAAAAATAGGGGGACTAAATGTCAGAAATTAGAAATGGGAGGACTAAAATAAAAAATTGAGCAAAATAGAGAGACCAAAATTGCAATTTAGCCTAAGTAAAACACTTAAATCAGTTTACCAAAAAAAAGAAAAAAAACACTTAAACCGAAATGACTCGGTTGCGTTCTCCCTACGAGCTTGTGGCTCTATCAGGGTTTTTCATCCTATGCCCCACCTTGGCTTTTTACCCCGCCTCTGGAGGTTTGGCTCCCCATATTTTGGTGTCTGTTGACTGCGGCTCAGGCCCATTCTCTCCCTGCGCAACTACCTCTGTTCTCCCATGTCTCCACCCGAAACACCCATTGCCCCTCTGCCTCGATTCTCCGATTTCAACGGCCGATTTCCCTTTCCACCCATCATCGGAGGTCCACACCACCTTTGGAACTCAAGTTGTCCAACTCGGATCCATGGCTCCGATTCGCACATATCTAAACCAAATGCTTTGACTCACACAAATCTAAACCAGTTTTCAACCTCTCAGGTAGGGGTGGCAAAATGAATGGATTGGATAATTTTTTGAATGGATCTTAATGGATGGATTGGAAAAATCCATTTATTCATTTACCACCCACTAAAAGTTCATTAAGAAAATCCAATCCATCCATCACCCATTTAAAAAAAATCATCCAATCCATTCATTAACAATTTTTTTATGGATAGATATCTAATCCATCCATAAAAATTATTTTTAATTCAAAAAATATTTTTAATCACAAAAAAATATTTTAATTACAAAAAATATTTTTAATCATAAAAAATATTTTAATTAAAAATATTTTATTTTCTCTACCCCTCTCTCTCCTATCTCTCCTCTCTCTCTCCCTCTCTCCTATCTCTCTCCCCTATCTCTCCTCTCTCCTCTCTCTCCCTCCCTCTCACTCTCCTTCCCCTTTCTCTCCTCTCGCTCTCTCCCTCCTCTCTCTCTCTCTCTCTCTCCCCTCTTCCTCTCTCCCCTCTCTCCCTCTGACGTGCTCCAACTTGAAAACGCAAGGTTGAATACTCGTGAAGTCCGGCACCGATTAAACTCCAGCAACAATTGATAATTCATGCCATTTAATCAACAAAGTGTGCAGCCAATTAAATTTGCCTTGGGCAATTGGAAACATGGACCTCTGAGAGAAATTCCAGTGGCCAATCAATTCATGAATTGAAATGAGAGCATGCTGGTCCGTGGCATAAATGAATTAAGCGTGACTTGCGAATCTCATCAAAGCAAGATATTCTGAGGGGCGGTGAGTTTAATGGGAAAAAAGTTTATGGTGAATGAAAAATGAATAGGCTTTTTTTGTTTTTGGTCAGGAAAGAAAAAGCATAGGCTTGAATTGAATGGCAGAAAAGAAAAGGTGTTGGAAATTAAATCCAATTAAAACATCCTCTCACTATAACCCTAATAAGTTCCATTAATAAATTGGATGTCAACTCATAATTGTTTTTTTTTAATCCAATTAAAACTCATAATTGTTGTCAACCAATTGCTTCTTTATTTATTTCATTAAACTTTCTATTTTATTTTTCACTTCATTTATTTTTTTTCCCAATTAATTAGCATAACTTCAAGTCCACCGAACACTGCAGTACGTAAATATTTTCTTTTATTCATTTACTTATTTTTAGTGAAGAAATATAAATATCTAATGAATTAAAGGAATTTCAAATACGCACCCAATAGCAGCTTATATAACAACAATGCAGCATGAACTTATCACAAATCCACCAAGCCAACAATTGTACAAAATGTCTTTAAAAAGTTTTATTGACCAAAGGCTATGAATTAAAAAAGAAAAAAAAAATTAACGGATCAGTCCTAAGAAAATGGCGGGACCAATTAAGTGTTGGCAATCTTCCGGCTCAACACGGTAATTTCCTAAACCAAATATAGCACCCATCCTCATTCTCATTTTCTAAAATTCCAATTTTTAGAAAAGAGAGAGGAGAGAGAGAAGAGAACGGGGGAGAGAGAGAGAGACAGACAAGAGAAAGGAGAGAGAGAGAGAGAGGGGGAAGGGGAGGGAGAGAGGAGAGAGAGAAAGAGGAGAGAGAGGGGAGAGAGAGAGGAGAGGGAGAGAGAGAAGAGAGGGAGAGAGAGTAAAATATTTTTTTATGATTAAAAATAAATTTTATGATCAATTCAAAAAATTATTCATTCCATCCATTTGCCACCTCTAGTGTAATCCAATGGATTTAGAAAAATAGTGGATGAATGACTAACTATTCATTAAATTAAATAGATAGATTGGATCAAATCCATTTAGTTTTTTGTTTGTAATGGATGAATCAGATGAATTTCTTTATAGATGGATTTGATGAATGATGGATAAATAGATGACTTTGACACCCTTACTCTGTGCCATCCTTTTTTATCATTATTTTGAGTACTCTAAGCTTAATTTATGATATAACTAACTGGCCCCATATTCATTATGATTGTGGTGTTAATTCCAAGGAGTCTCAAAACACCTTGCTGATCCTCTCAATTTGTCTCCTTTACAAATCTCAGCCTTTTTTTTTCCAGGCATATTGTTAGGCTCCTTGGAAATAATTCTGTTAGCTGGATTCATCATAACCAGGGCAGCATCATTTGTTTCCACAGTCTCACAACCAATACAATTGCGGAACATACTAGAAACTCTAGTAGAATTGCTTCTGATCTTAGTAAAAGAAGATTGAGATGATGATGATGTTACGATGAATCCGGTGTATCAGTTTTGCTATTTTCACTTTTGTTACCCGTCTTATGCATCAAATTTTTCAATTTTGAGTAAGTGGGGATTAAAAGTGCACAATCCACGATTTTTGTGACCAAAAGTATAAATAAAAGAACATATGTTCCAAAATCGCCAAATTGAAAAAGTTAGGGAATCAAAATCGCAAAAAATAAAATAGGAGGACCAAAATTGTCAAATTGAGAAAGCTTGAGGACCAAAAATGCAATTAAACCAAGTTTTTTTCCTTTTCCTTTCTACAGGAAAAGCTAAGCGAACTCACAAATCAAACTCCTTATAAACCATTTGGTGAAATGAGGAATGATAGCGTCACACTCTCTGACACACTCCTTTGAACACACTCTCAACTATTGGGTCACGTCACACTTTTTTTTTTCAAAATCAATCGTTGGATTTAAAGTTACTATCATATAGATCATATCTGTAAATTTTAACATTAATCGATGATCATTTGCTATGTCATCAAGATGCGTCAAGATTAACGTTATTTGTAATTACACCGTTAACGTTAATCTTGACGCATCTTGATGACATGGCAAATGATCATAGATTAATGTTAAAATATACAGATATGATCTATATGATAGTAAGTTTCAATCGAACGATTGATTTTTTTTTGAAAAAGTGTGACATGGCAAAATGTGTTCAAAAAAGTGTGTCAGAGAGTGTGACGCTAACATTCTTCAAAATGGTGAGATATTAGGCAAACTATGTAACAATTAGCGTGCAGTGCAGGTATAAAATTAACATGAACCAAAATACCTCAACGAAATAATCCACACACCATGTTATCATGTAAGTTCTGTATTTCCTACCAATTTGTTGCTGCGCTGCTTCCACGTGTTTCCAAGTCCAAGCATGACTTCTTAGTTCTCACTTCACTCTATGTCAAATGGGCCTTGTTGTGCTGCTAATGAATTATTATTATTATTATTATTATTTTATAAAGGACAAATCTACACCTGAAGGAGAAAAAAAAAAGGGAGTTAACTAAAAACTAGGGGTTGCAAAATAGATGGATTTCTTTATGGATGGATTGGAAAAATCCATTTATCCATTTACCATCCACTAAAAGTTCATTAAGAAAATCCAATCCATCCATCATCCATTTAAAAAAAAACCATCCAATCCATCCATTAACAATTTTTTTATGGATGGATTGTATCCATCCATAAAAATTATTTTTAATTCAAAAAATATTTTTAATCACAAAAAATTATTTTTAATCATAAAATATATTTTTAATCCTAAAAAATATTTTAATTACAAAAAATATTTTTAATCATAAAAAATATTTTAATAAAAGCACATTATTATTATTATTGCGGTAGAAATTATACTTTATTTAAATATTTTTAATATATTTTACCTTGATCGTTACAAAAACTTTCAAATAAAATAATTAATAAATAACTACATCTTTAAAATGAATGGGAGAGGAGGGATGGTGGGACTGAAGGGTGCATTTGTTTATGGCAATTTGAGTTGTTTCATTGTGGAGGGAATATGTATGTTGAAGATTTGTATTTTTGTTCATTTTGGTATTTATGCTTGTTGGGTCTGTGTGGATAAGGTTCATTCTTTTTGGGGGTTAGGGTTCGAGGTAGGGGAAGGGGAGGGGGTGGTGGCTAAGAAGGGTGGAGGTGAGGTGGGATGGGGTAGGGTGGAAGGACAAGGGAGCGAGTAGGCATGGCAACGGGCCGGTTCGGGCGGTTTTGCATTCTCGCCTCGCCCCGCCTGCAAAGCTCAACCCGCTTCGCCACGGCCTGAAAAACGGGTCCCATCTCGCCTGACGGTCGGGTTTCTGCCCGCCTCGCCGCCACAAATTATAATATAAATATTAAAAATTATAAAATCATTTTAATTTGTTTTTTTTTTGACAAAAAACCATTTTAATTTGTTTTTTTTTTCGAAAACTGTAATTTCATTATTTACTAATATATATATAAGGGGTATTTTGGTAATTGTACACTAGCGGGCCGGGTTCGGGCTCGGGCTCGGGACGGGGATTAACATCTGCCCCGCCGACCAGACTTTGTGAAGCGGGGAAAAACCGAACCCGAACCCGAACCCAGTCAAACCGGGTTTTCCCCGTCAAAATCGGGACGGGTTCGGGTGGGTCCCCGCGGGTTCGGGTTTCGTTGCCATGCCTAGGAGCGAGGGGAGGGATTGAAAGATGGAGAAGGAGAATGGGGTGGGGGGTGGTGGCCAGGAAGGGTGGAGAGGCGAGGGGTTAGTGGCCGAAAGGTGGTATAGGTGGGTGGGGATGGTGGCCCAGAAAGGGGTGGATGTAGATTAATTTAAAGTGGATTAAACATATCTAGATTTAATTAATTGGTTTTAAAAGGGTAAAATAATAGTTAAACAGGTTCAGTAATTAAATAATATCAAAATGACTAGTCAGCTGCCATATGGACACAATCTCATAAAAAAAATCCATGTGGCAAGTGCTACTTAGGTTTTCGTCTACCCAGTCAGTAGGAAACAAACGACAAGGGCTAAATGTGGAATAAGTGGAGACAAAACTTAAGATAATTTTTGTAGGGAATTTACTTAGGTGAGAGATATTTTGTAAAAACTAAAAACATATTTAACCCTAGTTTGAATATTGTGTAATAGTCTAATTCTTATTGTAAACCATTTCGTTTTTCAGACAATTGCCAGATAGTTAGGTGATTATGAGATGGTTGTGAAAAAAGTAATTATTTGGAGTATACCTGTTTTAGAGGAACATGAAGGAGGAAAATATGCAATGCATCTCGTTCTCGCACATCCTTTGTCCGAGTTTCACAATGTGTAATTTAGAGCAATGAATTCCATTCGCTTTTGGTTTGAACTGTGGACCCAAAAAAAAGGACGATGTCACGATGTGTGTGTGTGTGAGCCGTTGTATTTTTTTCTCCCTCTTTTGGCCCATTATTTTGCAGATTAGTCGCTTGTAAAGTTTCAAAAGTTTGTGGAAAGGGAATGCATGTGGGCTGGCCCCCTAAGCCCCAGCCCCAACCACTCCAATTTGTGGGATATGTGGGTTGGGGGCTTAAAAGAACAGGGCTACAAGTGTGGGCTGAGAGGGCTGTCCCACTGGTTGTGGGCTTGACAGCTCTAACGTAAATTGAATACAAATCATTTTTGCTATGAGTAAAGCGAATATTTGTTCCATTATTTTGAAATGCTTATTTGTTCTGAATTTATTTAAAAAATATTAATTTTTTTAAATCAATTCAAACCTCACTATAAAATATATAATTGCTTTTATTTAAGAAGATTTGATCACTCCATAAAAAAAAAAAGATTTGATCACTAGAGGGGGAAAAAATACCACACGTGCTAGAGGAACAATTGTGCTAATTATAATTCTCTTTCTAAAGAGATGCATTGTGCAATTTATCCAAACACAAATGGTGGACCAACATTGGTTTGATTGAGATGGTAAGTGGTCTCAACCCATAGTGAAGAGAAAATGGTTCGAATCCTCGAATGACCAATTTGGAAGGCTGACTAACCAATAGTTAATTTCTTCGCTTCATCGACCAAACCAGGAATTAGTCACATAGTTGGTCCAAAAAACCGAAGCTTAATTGTGGGGATACCTTATGTGACACTGACGAGTCAAATAACCCAATTACGACATGTTATTCCATAAGCATCTACCGGTATGAGAAAAGGCAGGTTATTTGATTGAAAAAACTACATCATAAGCAACATCATAAATTTTTTGTTCATTACAGTTGCTGAAGGATAATTAATGGTGGCCCAGCGATCATCTTTCTTGGGCAACGGAAGTGCTGACATTCCATGTCCGAGTTTGGTGGGTCAATAAGTCTTGGCCTTGGGCCAGCATATTGGTGAGGCACATTGGGGCTAGCATAACTTTTTATAATATTTTTTTCAATCCTTTTTCTCTCATATTTTTGTGCACATAAAAAGTATAATCAAACTAAAAAACTAAAGAATAGAAAGATATATAAAAATTTTAAATACTTGAAAATGAGAAAATGAATTGCTCAAGCCCTCCTTTTTTTCCCCAAGTCACTAAGTTGTCAAATTTTAAATTTTCCATCATGAACCATGAATATATATATATATATATATATATATATATATATATATATATATATATATATATATAGCTCCACGATCTTAAATTCAAACCGACATTAACATCATGTTTTACTATTTGGAAATTAATTTTTTTTTAATAAAACCTTAAAATTTAGTATCTTTTTACAGGAAAATGGGAGATTAGAACAATCGATATGGGTCTGAAAAATGACATTGAAAATAGAGTTTTTTTTTTGCCAATGTGGGATGTTAATAGTATCCATTAAGATTAAATAGTCTACTTTCAACAATAATAAAACAATCTCATTTTGCTTTGAATCTCTATAAGGGTTATAGGTCTCTATGTTTTTTTTGATAAGCAAAAAGATTATATTAAAAAGAGTACAAGGGGTATTCCAACCTATTACATCTAAGATGGATTATAATGCTTGAAAACAGCCCAACGGATTAGACAACCAATCCGAAAATTGTATGCCTGCATTTCTACCACCCCTACAATTAACCCACCCCCAGGACAACTCTTTCACTTTAGTGATGATCATATTACAATCAGCCACCTCATCACTAAATAGGGGTGAAAATAGACTGGGCTGAGCTAGGCTTTACAAGACCCAAGCCTAGCCTAATCAAAAATTTAATGTCCAAGTCTATCCTGTTACCTGTCATAGGCTTTATTTTCAGGCCTTGTCTGGCCTTTTTGAGAGCCTGGTATGGCCTGTTAGCCTACTTAATGACCTATTTGATATTAACGTCTTTGAATAAGTCATCTGACCAATCTTTAAATAGACTAACATGCTGATAGACCAATGGGATTATGTTCTGTTTATAATAAACTATAAAAAAAAAATTAAAATCACTGCTACTAAGAGACATGAGACATAGGAATGTAAATAGATAAAACGAGCTGAGTTTTGTAAGGTCTGAATCTGATTTATTCGTATAATATAAATCTTTTTTAAGGTCTAACCTAGCTTTTTAGAGAATCTAACATTATATGATAGCATATTTAAATTCTATTTTGTAATAAGGCCTTTAAATATTTCAAAAATTTATGTAAGCCAATATGTTTAAATTATGAAAAAAGTCAACAAGTATATGATTTAACACAATGTACAAAATATAATATAATAATACTAATAATAGTGGTAATATAAAATTATTATTTAATAATACTAATAATAATGGTAATATAAAATTATTATTTATATTTATTTAAATAGGCCGGCCTGAGAGGCCTTAAAGACTTTTTGGGTGGCCAAAAACCTGACCTTTTTAAGTAAATAGGCTTTTTAAAAATCGTTGGTCTTGTCTATTTTAAAAAAAAAAACCTTGCCTGACCTGGGCCTGATGTAGGCTAGACTGTAAGCCCCCTGTCGGGAGGCCTAGCCTATTCCCACCCCCTACCACTAAATAAGATTATGTTCCTTGACATCTATAGAGACCAAGTTACAGCCAACCAAATAATATATCTGACTCTTCTAAACTTTTTCCCTCTTATTAAGGCACCATTCTGCAGAAAATGCTTCACCACATCACCATGAAACACCCCTGAAACAACAACTTTGAAGTGACACTGATCTCACACCAACAACAACTTATAACTTCATATAATGGTAAATTAGCAGACTTTCTATCGTATTTCTAGGTAGTTTTTAACTGTTTAAACATTAGACTCAAGTCTCGATCTCTTGTAACAATTATAGACTAGGGCCGGTCCTTAGTTTTTGGGTGTCCTGGGCGAACCAAAAAATAATGCCCTCATAATTATTTAAATATCGTTCTCCTTGCATTTTTTGTTGCAAAATCATCAATAATACGTTTATAATCAAGACATTTTAAAAATTCATTTTCAATAGAAATCAAAGCAAGACTATTTAATCTATCTTGTGACATAGTAGATCGTAAAAAAGATTTTAACAATTTCAATTTAGAAAAATTTCTTTCAGCAGATGTAACAGTAACAAAGATAATTAATATTATTCTATAAGTCGTGCATGCATTAGGGAAATAATTAAATGTCATCAAAGAAAAAAATTGGACGGTGCTCAATACCAAGAAAAAAATTGAACGGTTCATGGGTTCAAGTTTCCAAAATTGTGAATGTGATTAGTTAAATTTATTCTACAATTTATTTAATCATATTGTTTGTTTAATTATTTTACAATAATTTTTTTATATAATTTTAAATGTTTTTTAAATATATAAACATATTACTACTTAGTAAAAGAAATTTTTGGTGCTCCCCTAAAATTGGGGCCCTGGAGGGTCGCTCCTCAAGACCACCCTCAGAGCCACCACTGTTATAGACACGGATGGTATTTTCAAATGAAACCGTTGATAATCCATTCTCACCTTTGTAACCCAAGATATGGAATAACGATTATACATACATATTATGATAACATTTCTAATAAGGCTTAGAAGACATTTAATTCAATTGAGCTCTTATCAAAGTTGTAGATTTTTGTTTTACATTTCTTACAAGATAATAATCACTTCAATACCACTTCTAAGACGCAAGTTATGCTTGAATTATAGAGGTTGTGTTAGGAATTCTCAATTTATATACTTATGTAATTTATTTCCAACGCAATTCAATTGAGTCTTACTTCCTAAACTTTGATCAAAGTCACCCGACTACGTATGAAACAAACTTAAGAGTTGTACGAGGGCAACAAGACAACTAACAATTGGTCTCATCTCATTGATCCCAGATTCTTCCAGCATTCTTTTTTTCTTCTTTTTCTGGATCTCTCTTTTCTTTTTACCACATCCACTTTTTCCATCTTATAAATTTTTGACACATCACCAAAATTTCTAATTAATCGTTGACCTCAAAGATGGTGTCTTTTCATGTATCTTTTCTTTTTGTCATCTCTATTGATTGCACCCAACATAATCGTAAAGATTTACTACATACGTATTAGTATAGAAGATAAACATACATGCTTGTAAGTGTGATAGTAGATTTAATTTGTTATTTCACCAATCACTTTGACATTAAATTTTTTTTAAAGAGAATAACAGAAGGGGATATATTATTATTTCAGTAGCACACTGACACTAATGGCCATGTTATAATTGTCTCGAAGGAGATTTGAACCATGTCTATTGGGATTACAAGACCAAACTCCTACCACTAAACTAGCACTCCATGGACTTACTTTGACATTATTGCACACGCTAGCTATTGGTAATGGCTTCAACTTTGGCGATCTGATCTCGGTTCCAGTAGTGTGAGCTATTCTTTTGTTCCTTTTTATTCTTTTCGTTTGACCCTGTTTTGGGTCAAAAGAGAGGGTGCAAAGCAAACCCACCTCAAATTAGTTAGAATCCCATTTTTTGTGTTGGGTGAAAGTTGGTATGAGGGAATGATACGGGGTTCCATCAAAATAAATTATTTTTTAATTAAATTCGAAAAATGATGGTTCATATGAGTTGTTTGTCTAACTATCACCGTGTTTTTAGAGCTCTGTTTATTTGTGTTGTTGGAACAAAGACATGTTAGTATGCCTTAACCCATGAGATTTTGATGATAAAAAATTATTTATTTGAATGAACAATTAAAGTTATTTGAATTTTCATGTAAAAAAAAAAGTTATTTGAATTTTGTTCACGTATATAACCATAGCTTCGGAAAGTTGTGAGAACTTTATGTGAAATATTTTGTAAAGATAAGCAAAGATATACAAGATCTTCTTGATTTGCCTTATGATAATCAATTTAATCTTTCATAAAGCTCTGTAAGTTGAAACCATTCATCTTAGCTCATGCTTTTTTTTTTTTGATCTGAAATGACAAACATCACCCATAAACTCACACACGCAAAATGGAGATCCTGGGCTCGAACCCGGACAACCATGAAAAATGTCCAGCCTAATAACCACGGAAAATGTCTTAGCTCACGCTTTATAAAATAAAAAGAATTCTTATCTATTGATCTATGTGTTAAAATGATTGGTCTCTTGATCTTCAGAAACATCGTAAAAATTATTAAATAGGCTTAAATATATTTTTAGTTCCTATAAATATAGTGTGTTTTAATTTTAGTCCCTGCAAAATTTTTTATTTGTTTTTGTTCCTATAAAATATTTTATTTTGATTTTGGCCATTTTCATCGAAATTCTCAAGAAAACCGGCAGAAAAATAAAGTATTTTATGCGGATTTTGCTATAATCTTTGGTCGAAATACTAATTTTTAGTTATTCAGATCAAAATTCTTAAGAAATTTGACGTTAAAAAAGAAGTGTTTTATGCGGATTTTACTATAAAATTTAGTCAGGAGTACCAAAATCAAAATAAATTATTTTGTACAGACACAAAAAAACAAAATTTTTTAATCAAAACACTCTGAATGACACTTATAGATCATCTTATTCAGACTTATCCATTTTAAGAAATATGGTGTTGAATATTTTTTATAGACTTATGACTTTTGTTATGTTTCGTCTAGTGCTCTGACTTAAAGAACATAATAATTTGTCTCATCAATGTTTGGCTTACAACCTGCCGTACCATACAAACAAAATTATTCCAAATAAACAGATATATTTGGAAAATACATAAATACTAATATATATATATATATACATAAATACTAATATATATATATATATATATATATATATTTATAGTAGCAAAATTATTCCAAATTATAAGATATATAATACTGGGGTGCTAGTATTAAAATCATCACAACTAGATGTGGTAAAAAAACCTCCTCAAATGACAATAAAGAGTTTTTTGAAACCCCAATAGTATAATTGTTATGTTTAGAGGAAGTTAAAAATACACCCACGAAATAACCGTCCCAATATAAGTGAAATACCGGAAGTTTAAAAAAACCTTCACAAATAAATTGTGGTAAACGTAATTGGGGTGATTTTGAAAACCCTGGAAATCAATTTGTGGGGGGTCAAATACCCAAGCAGATTGATTTAAAACCCCCGCAAAATGATCCTTTTTTTGTAGTGATTGTCTCGGTGTAGGAAAAAAATTAAGAGATTAAAATTAAAAAAAGAGGTGAGAAAAAATAGGAGATATGATGGCCAATGTGATGAGAAAGAAAATAATTGAAAGAGAGAAAGCGTATGAAAAAAAATATAAGAAGGGCATTATAAAAAAAATAAAATCGTTTATGAAAAAAACTAGTTTTTTTTTGTCTAAACCGGGTATCCTCCGCATGCAAGAGACTAATCCTCAGTAGGAGTAGGATCATGAGGCGACAAAACTCTCCTCAAGAGTTTTAACGCAGATTCTGCATTTGAGTCGAACCCAGGACCACTGGTTAAGCTGGAAGAGACCCTTACCATCTCATCCAAGTACTCTTGGGTAAAAAAAAACTAGTTTGGTTTTAATGAATATCTTTTACAAAAAAAGTATGTAACTTTCTCCTAAAGTAGTTATCGTTGAAAATACATAGATTACCACCATCTATTTTTGTTTCTGTTGAACCATTTAATTTCTTCAACACCGGTAATTACTACTCTCTCCGTCCCTTAATATAGGGTCCTCTTGTAAACAAATTTAGTCCCATAATATAAGACCCTTTGCACATATCAAGGTGCATTAATTTTTTTTTTATAAAATTACTCCTCAATTAATAGAGAAAATTAAAAGACACATAATTCATCTCTCTCCTAATCATTAATTGTAAGGGTAATTTGGACAAAATACTGTACAATTTATACAAATTTAATACTGATAACTACTTTTTTAAGGGACGTAAAATTTACAAGGGGATTCTATATTAAGGGACGGAGGGAGTATTAGATTAGGATTTAGTTTCTTGTTTAAAATAGAATAAAAATGAGACAATTTTCTAAATTACTCAGAAAAGATGATTTTGACCTTATAAAAGAACATTTCTTTCCCTACACGGATTCTAAGAACAAGAGCCGTGCCTTTAGCTCGGGTCTCATATTTCTCAGTTTTGTTCCCTAAATCGTCAACAAATGTATACCGGTCAAATAATTTTGTTTGAGCTTTTCCAATTTGTGATTTGCGCAGCAGGGATGCCTTCAGAAATTTATTTTCGAAACTCTTAATATGTTTTTTTCTTCAGAAAATTAAGCAAGAACTTATGTTAATTGTTCGGTTGTTCCGCCAAATATATATGGAGCCTAGATTTGGATTAGTTTGTAGTTTTTTAATTAAAATAAGTTTATGATTTTTTACAAAAAAATTATTTGTCACTTAACTGCTTATAAAGAAATTAAAGATGAAAACTTTTGAAAAAATTAATATGCAAAATTAATTTTAATTTATACACTGACATTTTTAAAAAATTTATAATTATCTTAAATTTTTATTAATATTCCTATTTTTATAAGTATTTATTAAAAAAAATTATCAAAATCGATTTATACTAAGTGTTGAAAATTGAAATCCATCAAATTTTGAAATTCCTCCGGTGGGAAAGTTACTCGTTTGTTTAGGATATGAACGATATCAATGTGAGTAGGTATTTGAGTGGCTCTGGGCACCGTCACGTTGGATTTGACGAGTTAAACGCACTAGCTAGTTGAATGATTTCGCCCCATGTTTATGCCAATTCCTATTCCATGGAACTAACTAGAGATGGTTCAGCCTTCATTAAATAGATTGATCATTGGAGAAGACGTCAAATTATCTACGTTGTGCTGTGTGGAAAATGTTTATTGGACACAACTCTTCCACCTTGTAAAACTATATATGAATCTTAAATATTCCTATCTTTTCTTTCTTTTCATGATAATATGGCAACAAAACACTATAATTAACAAATAATGAGCCTTTTTGACTAAGGCCCAAGCCCAATATCGATGTTTCAATTCAATTCAATAGTCGTATTGCTTGAACGTGTTGATTAAGAAAAAGAAGACATTAGATGTGTGAACAAGATCCAAAATTCAAAAGGAAAATCAAGAGCAAAGTTAACAATTTCCACCACAAGATTAAACTTTAGTTTGTGGTGATAAAGGAATATTTACAGTCACGGGCAAGTTGAAGGGTCAACATCCATGATTATTCTTAAGCTGGTAAGAAATTAGAATTAGAGGGTGACCGAAAGAACTTGTCTATTACTCCATCCGTTTTCGTTTATAAGCAAAAGTCACTTTTTACATTCATTGAAAAATATATGTATCTGGTCCAAATTTTGGACCAAGTACATATATTTTTCAATAAATATAAAATGTGACTTTTGATTATAAATGAAAACGGGGGAATACTTGTTTATTTTTAAAAATTCATCGTCTCTGCTGGACGTAAGGTTTAGTTTTTTTCCTCCTTTTTGATAGTTAGATAAATATTCTTTATAGAATTTTCAATTCCTGAAGTTAAATTTCTGTCAAAAATATTCCTGAAATTAAATGAAGTAAAGTGTCACCTTTTTTTTATTTATAAAAAAGTATACTATTTAAAAAGAAAAATCTCACCAAGACTTTTTTTTGACGAAAAAATCACACCAAGACTTATTTCCCATGTATTTGTACCCTTTTTTTTGGGTACATCCCTTGTATTTGTCCTTTACGAACACTTTGCAGGTTAATACTTAATACTGATGACATTGGCTCCCTCTTTTGGTTCACCAATGAAGTATGAACAGCTGACTTTGTCCGTTAAGTTTCATGCGATTTTCAATAATTTGATAACTACGGAGTACAAAATAATTTATTCAAACACGTTGAATAGACGCCTTATTAAATATTCCGATTTTATTTACAAAAAATGTAACCACGTGATTCTCCATTTGCCAGCTACCATCACTGATGGTCCACACACGATGAAAAGATATATATTCGCTCAAATTAAAGTTAAAGTTTTACTGCATAATATATAAATATAAATAGATGAAAATATATTTTAAATCTTATAGATATTAAATTTTATGAATCATAATATCATAATTATATCATATTCAAAATATTTATTAAGTACATCAATTTTATATTTATTTTATAATTCATTAGAGAATTTCATATAACATCTAATATATTTTAAATCCTTACCTATGATAGATTGATAGATAGTTAAAATCAAATTAAATAAAGTATATATTAACTAGATATATTATAGTCAAACTTAATAAATTTTTTATTGATATAAAATTAAAATATAAATTTGTCAAAAAAAAATTAAAATATAAAGTGATGTGAATTTTTAAATACTAATGTAATTATCAGATAACTTTTAACTCAATTATATGTATAGTTTGAATTATTTAATTATGATATGACAAGAAACAAAATATTTGATGAGTCGCATGGTCTTTTATAAAACAGGTGAAATGGGACATACTTCAGTCTTTGATCTAACTATATATAAGATCGTTCAGAAGATCGTTCAGAAAGTTACAATATGTCCAACTCCAACCACTCGATCAGAGGAAATATTTTTGTCGGGGAGTGGCCAATTGGAGTAGAAGAAGCTTCTAGGCCGGGTTTGAAATTTTGGCGAGAAAACGTGGAACAAAATTCAAAAAATCTGTATAACAATCTCATATTATACGTAGGATAGTTTTTGATAGGACTGTACTCATGTCTGAGTCCACCCACCAATCAATTCCGCAATCCAATCCAATCTAAAGTGTTTATTGTATTTTTTTTTTGGTAGTTGAGCCAAACCTGAATTAACTCATTCAAACTTGAAGTGGGGTTTAGTTAGGATAACGAAAAAATGATTTTAAATTTGTGAACCCGCGAGTCCAACTCGATGATATGAATTTTTGTATATACCTTATTATCACACATCATGACTCACAAGAGATGAAACATTACTTGTTCACCTAGAAACTAAGGTTTCTTTTTTATTTTGTGAAAATTTTATGGAATAGAATGTCATTTAAAAAACTTGGAATTTATTATAAGTACTGTTGGAAATTTTGTGGAATTTTAAAGTGTTGAATGACACTATTTTTATAATTTTAAAAGCTGTTTTTTGTTTCATGACTCGCGAACCCAACCTGAACTAACTCACTCATATCGGATTGGTTTGAGCCGGGTTTGACAGAAAACTACAAGTTTTTGACCCCAACAAAAACCAAGAAAATCTTATTAATTTGGGCATCGAATTTGGTCAAAACCGAGACAACCCGACTCGTGTATACCCTTAGTTTTTGCCCGAAACTAAACTAATCGGCAATACTCGATCATCTGATATATAATTGTTTAAGCTATCATTTATAGTTTGTCCACGTTTCTACGTTTTTCTGTGAGAGGCGTTTCTACGTTTAGTTCCTGTCATTTGTTTTCTGTTAAATAGGTAGAAGAAAATCTAATTCAACACTTGTGTTTTAATGACGTGGAAGTGACTCATCATTTTAATACTATTTAATTATTAAACCTATTTAACTCAATTTAATGCATTTTAAACCAATTACTTAATATTGTTTAATTGTTAAACATATTTAACTCATTTTAAATCAATTAATTAAAATTAAAACTAAACCCTAATCTAAACCCAGCTCTTGCCTCCACATCGCCCCTTCCCCTTACCATGAACCCTTCCCCCTCCCCCCCACTTGATAGTTTAGAGCACAATCAGAGCAACAATAATAATGCACATCAACAACAACACAGAGTTTCTCACCGTCACTGATTCTACTCAAGGGAAACCCACCACCACAATTAGAGGGAGAGGATTAAGAAAGAGGGAATATCGAAGAACTTAAGTTGAGTTTGCAAGGAGAGAGGGGGATGCATTTTGGGATCAGAAATAAAGAAAGGAAATGTGTCGAAAGGAAGGGGAGGGGTGGGTTGGGGCCAAAGGTTGTATTTGTTTATGGCAATTTGAGTTGTTGCACGGTGGAGGGAATATGTACGTTGAAGATTTGTATTTTTGTTCATTTTGATATTTATGCTTGTTGGTTTTGTGTGGATAAGGTTCATTCTTTTTAGGGGTTAGGGTTCGAGGTAGGGAAGGGGAGGGGGAGGGAGGGAAGGGGTGGAGGTGGAGGTGGGTTGGGGGTGGAAGGGACAAGGGAGGCGAGGAGGGGTTGAAAGATGGAGAAGGGGAATAGGGTGGGGATGGTGGCCAGGAAGGGTGGAGAGGCGGGGGGTTAGTAGCCGACAGGTGGTGTAGGTGGGTGGGGATGGTGGCCGAGAAAGGGGTGGATAATTTCATGTAGATTAATTAAAAGTGGGTTAAACATAATCTAGATTTAATTAATTGGTTTTAAAAGGATTAAATAATAGATAAACAAGTTCAGTAATTAAATAATATTAAAATGATGAGTCAGCTGTAAGTTGGGCACAAACTCATTAAAAAAAATCCATATGGCAAGAGCTACCTTAGGTATTTGTCTACCTAGTCAATATGAAACAAACGACAGGGACTAACGGTAGAATAAGTGGAGACTAAACTTAGGATTAATTTTTTTTAGGGACTTTACTTAGGTGAGAGATATTTTGTAAAAACTAAAAGCATATTTAACCCTAGTTAGAATATTGTGTAATAGTCTAATTCTTATTGTAAACCATTTCGTTTTTTTCAAACAATTGCTAGACAATTAGGTGATTATGAGATGGTTGTGAAAAGTGTAATTGGTTGGAGTATACCTATTCTAGAGGAACATGAAGGAGGAAAATATACAAAATGTCTCGTACCTAAACACAGTTAAGATATTTTGTCCAAATACATTTAAGATGAAACAAAAGTATGGTAAAATTTGATTGTTTATAGTTAGAGTATCTAAGTGAATTCAATACACACACACACGAATACCTCAATACTCGTCCATCCATTAGCAAGCGAGTAGAAAAAACATATTATACCTATGAGTACTTGTTAAGAAATTGAAACTTAATTCACAATGGGTATCCATGTATGTGAATAATATTATCATCCCTACATATTATAAAGTTGGAATCCATATTAGTTTAATTAGTTAATCTTTCACTTTTAACTTTTAATTATAATTAAATAATCACTTTATAATTATATTTCAGTTGTCTTTATGGCCAACCTAATCTCGTTTTGGTTAGACTTTATCTTAATTTGATCGCAGAACATTATCAACTCTAGGGATAAATTAATGTTTAGAGAAGTAATCTAAACAAGTTATCTCAACCCATCACCTGCTCACCACTAACCCAAACTACAAAATTTTTAACGAAGAGAGGATATCTCTTTATAATATTCATGATAACTGGCTCGAGGACAGAACGGGCCCCAAAAACAGTTTGAATGGTTAAGTAAAGGTTAAATTATACTTTTATTCGTTTATGTTTATTTTAATTTTAGTTTTGGTCCTTTATGTATTAAAATTTTTAAATTAGTACCCTATGTATAAGAGTTATATCAACGTGTTCCCTCTTTTTTTGTTCTAAAATGGTCGCTTATGTTACAAAAATTAGACCAATTGGTCCTTTTTTTTCCACATTGGTATAATTTTTGTAATATAAGGAACTATTTTGAAACAAAAAAAAAGGAACACATTGATATAATTTTTATATATAAGGAATAAATTTAAAACTTTTAATATATAAAAAACTAAATTAAAAACTAAAATAAACATAAATACCAAAATATAATTTAACCTTAAATAAAATGGCAAACACGAAAATAAAGGACACATGGTGATTAGAAAATGAATCAGTGATAGGCTGATAGACATGTGCGTCGCTTCTGAGACTTGACTGACTCTAGCGTGTAGTGTGAACTGAGTACTAGTATTTGTCAGCCTCAATATTTTAAATTTTAATATACTAATATTAAATAAAAAAAATCCAAATACACAACCTGTAAATCTTTTATCGGAAGTCTTCAATAAATCGCTGAATATATCCAAGCTACTTTTCACTAATTTGCATTCGTTGATGTCAATTTGTCTCACTGTCACGGCTACGGAAACAAGTCAAACGAGACTCCGCCGGTCTTAAGTTCGGTTTGACAAAAATAAGCTATAAGTTATTTAATTTATAGATGATAAACTAGCTAATATAGCTTATAGTTAAAAAATTAGTTAATTAAAATTGAAGTGTTTGGTAAAATTAACTGTTTAACTAATTGATAAATATAAAATGATAAAAAATGATAATATTTTATTTTTATTTTAAATTTGAAAAAAAGACAAAGAATAAAATAATAAGGATAAAAATGAAAGAAAATATAAAAAGTTATAAGCTATAAGCTGAGATGCTACTTCAAGTAAGTAGCATCTCAAAAAATCTATAAGTTAATATAATAAGCTTGTTTACCAAATACATTTTATTCGATTAAACAAACTTATAAACTAGTCTAATAAGCTATAAGTTATCTTCTTGGCCTTATCAAACCGAGCTTATAACTTATAGTTGATATCTGACAAACTAGCTAATTAAAATTAAAGTGTTTGGTAAAATTAACTGTTTAACTAACTGATAAATATAAAATGACGAAAAAAATAAGAATTTATCTTTATTTTAAATTTGAAAAAAGGATAACGAATAAAATAATGAGAATAAAAATGAGAGAAAAGATAAAAAGCTATAAGCTATAAGCTGATATGCTATTTGAAGTAGCATATCAAAAAAACCTATAAACTAGTGTGATAAACTTGTTTATTAAACACCTTTCATTCGGTCTTACCCAACCGAGGCTTTTTTTTTTTTTGACGGAAACATATTTATCATTTGTTAGTACATATAATAACATTAAGACTCGGTTTGGTAAGACCAATAAGTTAGCTTATAGTTTATTAGACTAACTTATAAGCTTATTTAACCGAATAAATGGTGTGTGGGTAAGCAAACTTATCACACTAGCTTATTGTTTTTTGAGATGCTACTTGAAGTAATATCTGAGCTTATAGTTTATAGCTTTTTATCTTTTCTCCCATTTCTGTCCTCATTATTTTATTCTTTATCCTTTTTTCAAATTTAAAATAAAGATATTTTCGTCATTTTATATTTATCAATTAGTTAAACAGTCAATTCCACCAAACACTTCAATTTTAATTAACTAGCTTTTCAGCTATAAGTTAGCTTTTCAGCTATAAGCTGGCTTATAACTTATTTTTACCGAATGAAGCCTAAAAGTAGTGAAGAAAAAGGTGTACCGTGTAAAATTTTTTTTTTTTTTACAAGGTTTATTTATATTGTCTATGCTACCGATAAAGAGATGGAACAAAAGCTTCACCATCATCAATAAAAAACAATGATAGCACAATGCTTAATCATTCTGCAAAATTTGGAAATTAATTTGGGTAGGGGTGATGATTTTACATGAAGTCTGAACATTTGGCATTGCTCCTTCTAACTGTGATTTGTTCAAATCAGCTTAAGATATTGTCACTCATGATCATAGAGTTGGTCAAAGTCTGTGCAGTCATAGACATCTCTCTTTGGCGTCTGTTTTATTTCACAAAGATAGAAGGATGCAGCTTTCAAGTTATTTATTACTCAACATTTTTCATTGCTCATTGCTTTTGAAGGGTGTAACATAGTTTCATGACATTTTGCTTTATGTTGTGGTCTGAATTTAGCTTGTCTTTGAGCACTTGTAACTATCTGATTTTAACTATTTTTTTTTAGGCAACTGAGGCTGTATTTGAATTTAGTTCACCTTTGGATGGAGTAGGTTCATCTGGTGCTAGTAACATTTGAATTTTTTAGGTCCAGTTAGAACAAAAATGCTTTTAGAATATTCTGGATTTAAAGTTGTATTTTATCAATTACAATTGATATTTGAACTATAAGTTACAATGGTTATGTTTTTAATGGAAACTTTGAGTATTTTGATACAATTTTTTTTTAAGTGTGTTACAATTACCATAAGTTAGGGAGATGTAAATGAAGAGATATATATTGTTGCCTTTAAAAGATATCAATAATAAAATTTTCACAATTAGGGGAAGACGAAAATCTCCTTAACTACAAATGAAAATAAGGGAGTCTTTAGACCCCCACAAACTATTACCTATAGAGGAGGTTAAAAACTTCCACATAATGACTATTGGACACGGAACATATCCATCAAATAGCTGCGGTTGAAGACCTCTGCAAATTAAAGGCCGCCCATAGCGAGGGTTTTCAACCTCCTCTACATAACCCCCGCAGTATGATTCAGATACCAGGGGTTCCAATAAACCGCCGCAAATTGTTTGTGGCAAACGTATTTGCAGCGTTTTTAAAAACTCCACAAATTGACAAAAAAAACCCCTAATTGATCCCTTTTTTTTAGTGAGTGTCTCATTTACATTTTACTTCATTGCTTGCTAACAATTGCATGATAAAAAGTAAAATACAACTGTGATGGGTCAAATAATTGGTTAGCTTGATATATATAATTATATATGATCTGGTCGAAGACGGTCACTCTATTTCTCTTCCAAACCCGACCGATTATTGAACACCGAAGAGATGCATGATAACCCATAAAGCTTTGTTTGACTCAAGGAAAAAAAAAAGGAAAAGCAAATAAGAGATAAATAAATTAGAAAAGAAGAGAAAATGAATAAAATATGTGTGAAAAGTCTTGAATTGTTTGAATGGATGAAAATATAAAAATTAGAATTTTTTTCCGTGTTTATTTGGATGAGTTGAAAATTGAGTGAAATTTTTTAGCAAAGTGGTTTTAAGAAAACACACGAAGACATGTTTGGTCCTTGACAAATGAAAAGTACAAATGTGATACTAAAAAATATCACATGTCGGTCAAACTAATCTTTTATTGAATAAATTTTAAGAACATTTTAGTCCCCACTAGAGATTAATTTGGTCGACATTTGAGATTTTTAAGTACCAAATTGATGTTATTCATTTTTCAGTATTTTTTTTTTTGTCAAGAAACAGTTTGGATCTAATTATAAAAAATAGTAATTTTTTTAGGAATTTGTATTTTTTTTTATAAACTGTATAAATAATACTAAAGCTAAAAGCAAAGCGATATTTTTGTAAACCAGATAGAATAGATCTTTCTAGGTTAATAACAAAGTGACATGAAATATATCTTATGCAGTTAATTAACCTTCCAAGCTTGAGGTCGGGATTTCTTGTGATAAAATAAACAAATATTGGAAGGACCTAAGAACCCTAGCGCCGCAGCCATGAGCGGCAACCCCTAATCGACCATGGCTGCCGTTCAAGCGTCGTCAGACCTCCTCCGATTGACTACCGCGCTTTCTCTCTCTCATGGCGGCTGATGTTACTTCGATTTGTCCCTGGAGCTTCCTTGCTCCATTGTCTCCTCTGCCATCAAAACTTCTGTCTCTTTCCCTTTCATCTCCTCAACAGAAATCGTTTGCACAAGCTCTGTCCAAGGCGTGTGATATCACCGCTAGTCAGCTCCTCAAGCCGTGTTTGAAGGGAGATGCTATTGCTATTCGGATCCCTGAAGAGGAGTACAGAGCTGGCTTGGAGGGATGCAAGAACCACTTACACGGCCGGTTGATTTTATCAAAGGGTGATGCTCCGATCAAAATCGTAGATCTGAGAAACAGGCTTCTGAGTTGCTGGAAATTTGTTGGTAAGTGGAATATGATCTCTTTAGGGAAAGGGTTTTACGAATTTTCTTTTGCTTCAACTGAGGATATGCGTAGTGTTTTCTCTACTGGTTCATGGGATCTTAAACCTGGCATTCTGAGACTCTCACTTTGGTCTCCCGATTTCAACCCACTAGCTCAGACACAAACACACGCTCGGGTTTGGGTTCGCATTTTAGGTCTTCCTCAGGAATATTGGAGAGCTAAAATTATTTTGGTTAAATTATATATTTAGTCCTCTATGTTTATTTTAGTTTTCAATTTGGTCCTCTATGTTTTGTTTGTTTCATTTTGGTCCCTTACGTTTCAAACGTTACAACAGGTTGGTCCTTTCCGTCACTAAAAGCCAATTGTCCGTAACTAAAAGCCAATTAACGTTTTGGAAAATGGACTTTTAGCTACGGACAATTGGCTTTTAGTGACGGAAAGGACCAAATTAAAAACTAAAATAAAACATAGATGACCAAAACGAAACAAATAAAATGTAGAGGACCAAATTGAAAACTAAAATAAACATAGAGGACCAAATATATAATTTAGCCAATTATTTTTTCAATTGCAAGTGGAATTGGAACTCCCATCACATTGGATGAAGCCACCAACAACAAGACCTATGGTCATTTTGCTCGAGTTCTGGTAGATATTGATCTAAATGGCGCCTTTCGCAGTCAGATTTTGGTTGAACGAGAGGCCTATGAGTTTTTTGTTGGAATTGAATATGAGAAGCTTGCCAGAATATAGGGCATTCTCTATCCGCTTGTAGAAATTCCAAAATTTCTAAGGAGGCAACCCATGCAGGAAATCATGGTGCTAAAGATAAGCCACGAGTTGCTTCTATGAGATGGAAATAGGTTGAAAATCACAATCCTGAGACTGCGAATAAACCTACAAAGATTGCTGATAAATAATGCAAAATCAATGTTGGTGATAATGATAAGGGTGTTGGGCAAGAAGCTGTCTTCAATCCAAATTTCACAGTTGGTCATATTCCAGTAGAACAGACTGAGTTGGTTGGTGTTAACAATGTCCCTATTCAAGACCACAACTCCACTAGTCCTCTATTGGGTTTTGTTAATGATTCTACTTTGGCTGAAACATCTCCTCAAAGGAATCTAGTTGATCCAAAAGACCAGCCTCTGCTGTTAAACTCATCTCAAAGACATGCCATTCATGAAGTTTTTGGAAGTGCTGACTCCTCTGCATCCTTTGTGGCTGATTTGGTTCTTGGGACTAATCAGGAGGAAATAAATCCTTTATGTGCAGACGATAGCCATGAGAAGCCGACATTTGAAAGCTCTCAGGTTATTCCAAAACAAGCAGTGAACAAAGCCATTCATGATGTGTTTGGCAGCCCAAGTAACACATATAATTCTTCTTTTATGGCGGATTCTGTTGGTGGCATGGAGCAACATGCCAATCTCTTTGGTTCTATTACTCAATACATGTCAATTCAGTCCCCTTAACATCACTCCAGTGATTGTTAAAGATCTTAGCTCTTTTTCAGCTGTTGTTCAGAATGATTTCAAAGTTTTATCCGCTTTGTGGGAAAAACAAAAGGGTGCAAGTACTTCTAAAGAAGACGAGCAGAATAATGACAATGCCGACGATGATGCTTTTACGATGGTTAAGTCCAAAACTCAGAAGAGGTATAACCTGAGACTGAACAAAAAACCCAATTCTAGGTTTACTTGATTCAAGATTATTTTGCATGGGTTTTGGTTTATGTCCCCCATGTTTTTTTTTCTTTTTCTCTTTTTTAATAAATTTACGGTGACTAGTCACCTTGCTTTAAAATAAAAAAAACCTTCCAAGCTTGCAAAGCTTTTCCCGAAGGAGTTCATAAAAGAAAAAAAGTCTCGGTGTCGGATTTGGTGTTTTGGTTCGCACCCTACCAATTCTGATCGATGTCCATCTTAATTAGACCTCAATATCAGTGACGCACCTTGATAAATCATCATCACATGAATATTTATAAAGCTAAAGTTGAGTTTTGCATGATGCATGAAGAACTTTTGAAGTGAATTTGAGCTTAAATTGCGTGATTCAGTGTATTCACTTGATCCCGTTCTAACGTTTGTGCATTAGTGTTTTCTATGATTTTTTATCTCTAAGTGCATAGGAATGGGAGCATAGCCAAATGATTGACTTGGAAGCGCGCCTGGAAGCGCTGTTTCCTGACAAAGAAAGATTCCAAAAGCTATATCTTGAGCCACACTAATCCGAATGAGATAATCTTGGTCTTGTTGGAAAGATAGAAGAATTATATACAACTTTGATGAAGAAATCGAGACCTAAATCAATATTTAAGTTGGGGTAATTTGTACTACAAGTTGACAAGGTGATGTTATCCCAGCCTGACACTTGTTCGATATTTTAATCATATCTGGAGTTTTAGGTGTCCAAATGAGATGGAACTAGTGCTATTGGAAAGCTAAGATCCATAGCTTCAACTTTTATGAAGACACCTTGAGCTAATTCGGACTTTACAGAGATGAAAAATGCAAAACTGCATGAAGCATGGTCGTGCTTTGAGGTGGGAGCAGCGAGAGTCAGAGAGAAGCACGGCCTGGCCGTGTCGTACGCCACGGCCGTGCTGCGGAAGCGACCTGAACACGGAAATTCATGTTTTTACATGTTTTGGGCTTATTTTTCACTCCTTTTCACCCTAGATTGTAAATAGACAATTTAAACACTTACCTAGGGTTCGAACTTTGATATTTTGGAGGCACGGTGAAGGATAGGATTCAATTTCTTCCTCTCCTCTTCATGAATTTCTGGTTTGGTTCCTCGTTCTCTATGAGTAGCTAAACTCTTTTAGGATAGGGTTGGATGAATTTTGTGGAAACCTTTACGTAGTTGGATTCTATTATTTCAATGCAAGTTTATTCATGTTAATTGATCCTTCGTCTCTGTTCTTAATGCCTTTTGATAACTGATCACTATTAAACTGAATTTGGGTTATTCTCACGATTGGAAAATTGGGGTTTTTAACTAGTATTGAGATTGTTGGACATATCTATAGGGTTATAGGAATATAATTCTATTGGTATGAGTTTGTATGAATCCCTATTCTTTATGCTTGATCTAATTAATTTAAACCTAACGGATTAGGGCTTATTAGTTGAATCAAAGGGATTAAGAGGAAAGGAATTTTCGTTAATCTAATTTAGAGGATTTAAACCTCAATTGTTCATGAGTATTGCTTGCATTGGTTTTGAATTCAATTGCATAAAGGTGGAAACAAAATGATTCAACCCCTAGTCGCTTTTAATCATTCGAATTCAAATAGTTTGTTTTTGTTATCGTTACAATTATTCTCAATTTCAAATACCCAGAATTTGTTCTCGTTCAAAGTAAATACGAACTTTGTTAAGTTAATTAATCAATCACAATCCTCGTGGAGATGATACTCTACTTTCACTTTATTACTTGTACGATTCAGTATACTTGCCGAAATCCTCAACAAGTTTTTGGCACCGGTACCGGGGATTGTTGAATTGATTTTTAACAAGGAAAACGAGTATTATTTTGAACAATTTTATTTTTTGTTTATAAAAAAAATTGTTATAATTGTTGCTGTGCTACTTACCTTTTCCTTTAGTGTTGTGCATGCGAGGTAAATAAACAGGTGAGCTGTTGTTTGACCCAGAAATAGAAAAGACAGCAAAGGCTAATAGGAAGAAGACAAAGGAAGCAAGACAACAACAAAATCAAGCCTCTACTTCTACTTCTCTCGTTATAACTCAAGTAGTGATGGGGGACGTACCAACACTGCCACGTACCTTGAGTGATTTTGGGAGAAGGAACAACCATTAGAGGACTGTCATAGCCTACTAACAGGTGGAGGCAAATGCTTTTGAGATCAGAACATCTCTGCTGAGCACTTTCAAGCAAAATCAATTCATTGGGGATGAAGTTGAAGACCCAAATCAGCAGTTGGTGAATTTCTATGAAATCTATGGCACCTTGAAGCTAGAAGGAGTAACAGAAGGAGCCAAGAAGCTGAGATTTTTTCCTTTTACCCTGCGAGATAGAGCAAAAGATTGGCTGCTCACGTTACCTCAAGGAAGCATCACTACTTGGGATGATTTGGAGAATAAATTCATGAATAATTTTTTTTCACCCTCCAAGTTCATCAAGAGAAGAGGTGAAATTCATGGGTTCCAGCAAAACCAGAGCGAAAATCTATATGAGGCTTGGGAAAGATTCAAGCTTCTTCTGAAGAGGTGTCCTGGCCATGGGTATGACGAGTTTAATCAAATGCAGATGTTTTGCAATGGGTTGAGGCCAAGTACAAGAATGATGTTGGATGCCTCAGCTGGAGGTACAATTAACAGTAAGATAGCTGTAGAAGCAAGAACTTTAGTGGAGCAAATGGCTTCCAATGAACAGTTGTGTCAAAATGATAGAGGAACACAGAGTAGAAGAGGAGTCCTTGAGCTAGAAACACAAGATGCACTCTTGGCTCAAAATAAATTGGTCTCTCAACAATTGGAAGCTATCACAAAAGAGCTCAAGGCGTTGAAGATGGGAGCCTCTATTCGTGCTCAGGTGAACTAGTTGAACAGGAACTTGAGATGTGACTTTTGTCAAGGACCTCAGGAGAATGGAGGTTTTGATGCTAAGGGAATTTCGAATGAGCAAGCCAACTACATGGGTAATTTTCAAAAGCAAGGAAGGGATCCTTATTCTGACACCTATAATCCTGGGTGGAAGAATCATCCCAACTTCTCTTGGAAACAACAAGATAACCCATCATCAAGCAACCCTCCACAACCTCAAAACCAAGAGAAGCCAAATGCATTAGAGGAAGCTCTCACTCAATTCATGAAGATGACTCAATCCAACTTCCAGAACATCTACTCCAACTTTCAGACTCATGAGTCCCATTTCAAGAACCAAGAGGCCTCTATCAAAAATCTGGAGAACCAAATTGGGCAACTCTCAAAGCAACTCGCAGAGCAATCCAAAGGTAAGTTTTCTGCTAGCACAATAGATAATCCCAAAAATGAGAATTGTAGTGCAATTACTTTGATAAGTGGGAAAATAATGTCTAAAGTTGAGAGGAAGAAAAAGAGTGAAAAAAGTGAGGTGGACGGAGTTGAAAATGAGAGCAGTGAAAATAAGGAAAAAGAAGAAGAAAAAGAGGTTGAGAAGAAGTCCAACTCAGAAAAGGAGGCATATTTATAAATGAACATGTGCAGGTAAGAAATAGCCCCAAAGTGGTTCCTCCATATATGAAGCTGCCATATCCTCCTGTGAATAAGAAAAAGGAGAAGGATGAACAGTTCTCTAAGTTCATGGATATCTTCAAGCGCTTACAGATCAACATTCCTTTCGCAGAAGCTCTTGAGCAAATGCCCTTATATGCCAAATTCATGAAGGAATTGTTGACCAAAAAGAGGAAATTTAAAGAAGATGAGACTGTAGCTTTGACAGAAGAGTGCAGTGCTATCATTCAAAGAAAGCTCCCTCCAAAGATGAAGGATCTTGGAAGCTTCACAATTCCTTGCACTATTGGGAATTTAAATATTGACAAAGCCCTTTGTGATTTGGGAGCTAGCATCAATTTGATGCCGTTATCTATGTTGAAGAGGCTGGGAGGAGGTGAAGTCAAGCCTACAAGAATGACACTGCAACTGGCAAATAGGTTAATCAAATACCCTTATGGAATTATGGAAGATATGTTAATAAGGGTTGGCAAATTCCTTTTTCCGGTAGATTTTGTGATCCTTGACATGGAAGAAGACAAGGAAGTTCCTCTTCTTCTTGGAAGACATTTCCTAGCTACCGGAAGAGCCTTGATTGATGTCCAACAAGGTAAATTAATTTTGAGGTTCCAAGATGAGAAGGTGACTTTCAATGTGTTTGAGGCTATGAGGCATCCCAATGACACTGAAAAGTGCTCTGGAATTGATATGATTAGGGAGTCGGTTGGAGAATTGCTTAATCGAGAACGACCTTCCAAGCCCTTAGAGAAGGTGACTGGGAATTCCATGGAGGGGATGGATGAAGAGTTGGATGATGGGATGAAAAAATTGTCAGTGCAGGAAAAAGGAAAGAGTAATATGCATGGGGACCATGGGAAACAAGTCCCAATTTGCAAAAGTCCAAAGAAAGCACATATAAAATTCACTCATTCCTATGAAAAGTGCACCCAACAGGTGAGAGTTGACAATGTCCACACACATAAATTCAAGAGGAGAAAAAGGAGACCAATGAGAAAAAGGGAAGTGATTTCCATGCAAGCACTCAAGACTATGGGTGTGCCTCTTCTTAAGGAAGGATGTGCTTCAATCTTCTTTTCTTCCTTTAAGGATCCTTGATTGACTCCTTCAAGCGTCAAGCTAGTGACGTTAAAGAAGCGCTTCGTGGGAGGCAACCCATTGGCGGTGGCGTCTGGCGGCCCACCTTTCTCATTTCAAGTTAGCAGTTGAGGCTGGCGGCTCACCGCAAAGGTTCTATCTTTCTTTTCCTTCTTTTACTGTTTATTTTATGTTGAATTTGTTTTCTTTTGTGTGTGAAGTTGATACCATGCACCCTATGGTTGACTGAGCTCTTTATTCCTCTATGGCATTCCATTTCATTTGAGAGTTTGTCTCTGAACTGTCCTCTTATTGTGTGCATAATGTGTATGATCAAGGAGCTGAAATTTTTGTTGACATGACCCTTTTTAAGTAGCTTCTTGTAACTGTAACTTTTGAGAACTTCAATGGTCATGAATCTTTTCTCATTACAAAAAGCAAAATCTGTGAGTGTTTGAGCCTAAACAGAATTTTATTTATTCTTGAGTGCTCCACCATTTGTATGAATTCTTCAGAACTTGACTCAGTTCTTGATTGCTTTTGCATTGCATGTGAACACACACACAGATGATTGAGATCTTTGCTTTTGCCTGAATAGCCAGAGCCTTTGATTGTATACCCTTGTGAATTTATCCTTTACTAGCCCTTTTGAGCCTTAAGCCTTTTAATTGAATTTTAAGCACAATACAAGCCAATAACCCGAAAAACCAATTGTCCCTTTAAATTGGAGTTGAGAGATTGTGTTCTATAAAATTAGTTATTTGGTTGTAAATTAAGTTTGGGGTTGCTTGAGAGCAAGTAACAATCTTAAGTTTGGGGTGGCTACACAATGTATGTAGTTCATTTCAGAAGAAAAAAAAATGAACAGGCCAGAGGAGAACAACAATAGAAAGATCCAAATTGTGATTTCAAAAAAAAAAGAAAAAAAAGAAAAAAAAGAGAAATCAATGAGAAAAACAAAGAAAAAGTTCTCATTTGGCTTGTCGGTATATAAAGCGTGGTAATTTGGGGAAGTTGTGAATTGATACAAGGTATGGATAAGAAATAATACAGACATCTCTTGACTCCAATTAAGTTAGCCTAGATCCAGAAAAATATCCTCCCCTACCTAAGCCCCATTTCACCCTTTGAAAAGTCTCATAATGTGTATGACATTTGTGTGTATTTGCTTTCCTAGAATTTTGTCAAGCCTATGGTAGATGATTGCATTTGGTGTGAATTGAGTGTAAACAGTACCCCTTGGACACTTGAGTTGAGTGAAACATATTATTTGGAAAGGTGTAATGGGAATCGATTTGTGCTCTGAGTAAATAAATTCATTTTAGTTACTTGAGTTGCAATGATTTGAAAGCATGAATGCAAAAGAGTATGTGAATTGATTGTGCATTGATTGTTGAAAATTATTTGAAAAGTTCACCAGGTGAATTGGAATTATTCGAAATCCAACCCGCGTTTTCGATTGAGTTTGCTTGAGGACAAGCAAAAAGCTAAGTTTGTGGTTGTGATAAATCTTCATCACATGAATATTTATAAAGCCAAATTGAGTTTTACATGATGCATGAAGAACTTTTGAAGTGAATTTGAGCTTAAATTGCGTGATTCAGTGTATTCACTTGATCCCGTTCCAACGTTTGTGCATTAGTGTTTTCTATGATTTTTTATCTCTAAGTGCACAGGAATGAGAGTATAGCCAAAGGATTGACTTGGAAGCACACCTGGAAGCGCTGTTTCCTGACAAAGAAAGATTTCAAAAGCTATATCTTGAGCCACACTAATCTAAATGAGATGATCTTGGTCTTGTTGGAAAGATAGAAGAATTATCTACAACTTTGATGAAGAAATCGAGACTAAATCAATCTCTAAGTTGGGATAATTTGTACTACAAGTTGATAAGGTGATGCTGCCCCAGCCTGACACCTGTTCGATGTTTTAATCATATCTGGGGTTTTAGGTGTCCAAATGATATGAAACTTATGCCATTGGAAAGCTAAGATCTATAGCTTCAACTTTTATGAAGATACCTTAAGCTAATTCGGAATTTACAGAGGTGAAAAATGCAAAACTGAATGAAGCATGGCCTGACCATGTGCTGAAGCACAGTCGTGCTTCGAGGCGGGAGCAGCGAGAGTCAGAGAGAAGCACGGCCTGGCCATGTCGCACGCCATGGTCATGCTGCGAAAGCGACCTGAATACGAAAATTCACGTTTTTACATGTTTTGGGCTTGTTTTTCACTCCTTTTCACCCTAGACTATAAATAGACACTTTAAACACTTACCTAGGGTTCGAACTTTGATATTTTGGAGGCACGGTGAAGGATAGGATTCAATTTCTTCCTCTCCTCTTCATGAATTTCTGGTTTGGTTCCTCGTTCTCTATGAGTAGCTAAACTCTTTTAGGCTAGGGTTGGATGAATTTTGTGGAAACCTTTATGTAGTTGGATTCTATTATTTCAATGCAAGTTTATTCATGTTAATTGATCCTTCATCTCTGTTCATAATGCTTTTTGACAACTGATTACTATTAAACTGAATTTGGGTTATGCTCACGATTGGAAAATTGGGGTTTTTAACTAGCATTGAGATTGTTGGACATATCTATAGGGTTATAGGAATATAATTCTATTGATATGAGTTTGTATGAATCCCTATTCTTTATGTTTTATCTAATTAATTTGAACCTAAGGGATTAGGGCTTATTAGTTGAATCAAAAAGATTAAGAGGGAAGGAATTTTTGTTAATCTAATTTAGAGGATTTAATCTTTAATTGTTCTTGAGTATCGCTTGCATTGGTTTTGAATTCAATTGCATAAAGGTGAAAACAAAAGGATTCAACCCCTAGTCGCTTTTAATCATTTGAATTCAAATAGTTTGTTTTTGTTATCATTACAACTATTCTCAATTTCAAATACCCAAAATTTGTTCTCGTTCAAAGTAAATACAAACTTTGTTAAGTTAATTAATCAATCACAATCCTCATGAAGACGATACTCTACTTTCACTTTATTACTTGTATGATTCGGTACACTTGCTGAAATCCTTAACACACTTAGACCCTAGGTGAGTGGGTGTATAAAATTTTAAAATCTCCAAAATTATAATAAGAGCACACAACACTTTTTTTTTTAAAATAACAAGAGCAAATGTTTACTCTTCTTACAAAATAGCAAGAGCATAATTTATGATAAAACAAAACATAATTTCAGACTTAAAAAAACATAGAGGTTTCAGAATTAAAAAAATTACAAGAGAAAATAACAAAACAACATAACCCAACTAACAGAGACTCAATTATAACAGAAAAATAACAAGAGAAAATTAACAGAGGGAGATCAGATTATGGGTTTTAATCTAAACTGGGAGAAATATGAACCTAATAAAAGGGGAAACAGAGACCTAAAATGGCACTCACTAATAGGAGAGAGAGTGAATCGAGATGTGAGACAGTGACATGAGTTGTTGAGTTTTGAGAGAGAGATGATTGAGTCTGACTGAATGAGATGAAAGAGGTGCCAGGTTGAGGACACTGGGTGCAAATTATCATAGGTCGAAATATAAATTTTATATGAGGTAAGTAATATTTTTAATTTTTCAAAGGGTGTAAGTGCACACCTTGAACAAGTAGGTCTGCCTCTGATTGAAATTAAATGGTTATGAGTCTGAATGCAAAATTTTAAATTGAGAAGAGTGAAAATAAAAATTATATAAAGGAATAAGCGAACATTTTAAAATTTCACGTACTATCAACTAGGTCCGCCTCTGACTTATTTTTTTGACGAGAAATACGAATTTCATTACGAAACAAAGGATGACAAACAGTCAAAGGCCAAAACAGAGGCGATACAATTCGAGTATTCTTCAACCCAAACTTTATCAAGACTAGTAAAAGAATACTTAGCTAATGCATGAGCTACCTTATTAGCTTTTCTAGGAACATGAGAGCACTTAAAATTATGAAAGGAGGTGCTTATGTTTTTTTTTTTACTTTGAAATTGCAATATCAAAATAAGAGACCGCATTTGAGTCAGATTGAAGAGATCTCACAACAAATAATGAGTCCAACTCCACTTCCAATTGAAGAAGAAGAAGGTCTTTGGCCAGTTGTATCCCTTTAAGGACAGCTAAAGCCTCAGCTAGCTCTGGATCCAAAAAAGATGGAATTAACCATGTAGCCGTTGCCATTACCGCACTTTCCTCATTTTTGATGATGGCTCCAATACCCCAACAACCTTCAATCGGGCCTGTTGCATCAGTATTAAGTTTGTACCATCTCATAGGCGAGGCACTCCAAGTCAAATTTCTATCCACTAGCATATCCGAGCTATTATTCAACCTGCAATTTTGTGAGCTTTGAAAGCTTTCTTCAACATTCCATGCTTTGGAAATTGCGTCCTGGGGAGAAATTTCTTTATTTTCAAAGCAGATCTTATTTCTTGAAAACCAAATGTTGTATCATAAGGATAAAACTTGTTCCACTGTTTGTGCCTCTTTATTCAAAATTACATCTTCCAGCCATGCAACAAAATCAGTCCCTCCCCCTGTAGTTGATGTAAATTGGATACCAAGGGGCGACCTAAACCAAACGGACTTGGCCCAATCACAATCAATAAAAGCATGATTAACAGTTTCCACTGATGAATTACATCGTGGACATAAGGGAGAGCATTTTATACCTTTTTGAAATAGAGAGGACCGAACTGGAATTTTTCTATATAATAATTTCCAAGCCAGATGCAAGTGTCTAGGAATGCTCTTTAGTTTCCATAATCTTGTCCAAATTGCTGGAGGAGATGCAACATCTGAATTTTGTGGGACAAGATTTTCTTCATGTTTGGAGATGAACTCATAAGCGGACTTGACACTAAATAAGCCTCTTTTATTTGGTCCCCAAACAAAAGTATCTTGACTAGGAACATTAAGAAGAGGAATTTGCATTATTTGTTGTGCCTCAAAAGGTAAAAAAATCTGGTTTATTGGTTCAGAAATCCAGCACCCATCCTCATGATTAATGAGCTCAGCCACCATAGAAATCAAGCAGTCAGTAGGTTTAGGAGTCCACAATTTATACCCATTCTGAGTTGGTATCCAATTGTCCTCCCAAATATCAATAAAATGGCCAGTTCTCACCCTCCAAAATCCACCCTTACGCAAGAGCCAAATAGCCTGATGATTACTTCTCCAAGTATAGCTCAGTGTGTACCCCACAAAATCCTTTAAGAAATCACCTCTAGGGAAATGCCTTGCCCGAAGACATTTAGATATTAAAGAGTCTGGGTGATTATAGATGCTCCATCCTTGTTTAGCTAGAAGAGCCAAATTGAAAGCATGAAATCTTCTGAAGCCCTTTCCACCCATCTCACTACAAGAAAATTGCATATTACCAACGAAATTTTATCGACGGCCCGACACCGTCGCTATTACCGACAGCTTAGCCTTCGGTAATGAGCCGGAAAATAAATTTTTTCTACTTTACCGACGGCTTAGCCATCGGTAAAGTAGAAAAAAATAAATTTTGTGTGCAACTTTTTTCCGGCTCATTATCGAAGGCTAAGCCGTCGATAAATTAGACGGTTCCATTTTCCCGCATTTAATTTCCTGGACGGCGTGTTGTTAGTGAAGGCTTTACCGACGGCTAAGCTTTCTGTAAAGTTGATACTGATATATATTGATCTGGAGCTGTTTTCTCATTCATTTTCATCTTCACTTCCCTTTCACTGCCGCCACCCACCCCGCTGCCACCACCCACCGCGAAGCCGGTTTTGCTGCCACTCGCCATCTCTTCCACATTCTCTCTATGGGCCTTCCTTCCAGGATTTCACTCGCCGTTCCTCCTTCTAGCTCGTCGCTGCGTTTTGTTCCGTCGTCGTTCCTCCTTCCAGCTCGCCGTTCCTCCTTCCCGGCGTTCACTCCCCTACATTTCGTTCCCTCTAGATCTGGTATGCCTCTGTTTCTCATTTGTTCCTTCTGTCTAATGGGATCTAGCTTAATTTACAAACCTATAACCCTTTGCTTCAGCTTTTGTGCTTTTGAGCTTTTGTGATTTTGGTGAACAACACGCTGTGGTAGCAGGAATTCTACATAATGTCTCCTTGTTGCTTAAAATATGAATCCCACTATCTTCTTCTAACCCCATGAATCCCCATGACTGAGTTGTGTGTAGCTTTCTTCCACTGTTCACAAACACTGACAACACTTTGGGATGTTCTGAAACATTCACAAGCAAGCAGTTAATTTTGACAAAATTAAGTGTATTAATTATGAGAAGAAAAAAAAACAGCAATTAAACAGAAAACATAGGAGAAGGTTCTAAGTTCTTATTACTTGCTATCTTAGTTGCTACTTCTTCTTCCAAATTTGCTGCAAAACCATTTATGTGCCTTGCGTAGGAGTGAAATATGGACTCTTTTGTTGTGTTAGAACTACATGAAAGAAAACTCAAGCATTTCAATTAGCTAAAAAAATAAATAAATAAAATTCAGGGTTGGTTTGTTTGATTATATGATCATCAAAAACAAAAAGAATTACACACTTAGTTTAGCATACCAAGAAAGATCCCAGAAACTCATAATGAGACTTTGTCACGAGATTGAAGTCAACGGAAGACAAATCTGGATCATGTGAGTGGGCTCCCAAGTACACCACATATGACTTCAAGCACAACAAATTAAAATGGTGCACAGATTATTAATTAGTGCTTTTCCCAGTTTTTTTTTTAATCTTTCTAAGATTACAAATTGCAATGCCTCACCTTGTTCACTGCAAAGCTGGGTCATGTGTGAAGTAGAGAGACAAGAAGAATTGGGAGGAGACACTACAATAGAATGTGTAAAAGATAGCGTCACTTTAAGCAGCGCTTTAATAAAAAAATGCTACTTTAGCTAATAAACAGCGCTTCCTATATGAAACGCTGATTTTGGTCCTAAACAATAAACAGCGCTTCCTATATGAAGCGCTGATTTTGGTCCTAAAAAGTTGGTCCTACACAATAAACAGCGCTTCCAATATGAAGCGCTGATTTTGGTCCTACACAATAAACAGCGCTTCCTATATGAAGCACTGATTTTGGTCCTACACAATAAACAGCGCTTCCTATATGAAGCGCTGATTTTGGTCCTAAAAATTTGGTCCCACACAATAAACAGCGCTTCCAATATGAAGCGCTGATTTTGGTCCTACACAATAAACAGCGCTTAAAGCTTTTAAGCGCTGATTTTGGTCACTTAATTCCTATTATATTCACTCCACGCTCGATTCTGAGGCATTCGCGCTCCCAACATTGCCTTCTCTTCCTCTTAATCCCCAAACCCTAACCTTAGCAGCTGCTTTTTTTCCCACTTTGTTCGTTCCCAATCTCATCACAAACCCCAGAGCTACAGAGCCAACACCAGCCACTTTCGTTCGTTATGTTTTGTGTTGTTCCTTTGCTTCCTTCTCGTTTTCCATTCGGCTTGCAATGGAGCCACCTCAGCACTCAGCAACCCAACACCTACCCCAACCGAAACCCTCTGCTTCTAGAACCTTCGTCATCATCGTAAACCCCAACGATCCTCTTCTCTATCGCAAACACAGCTCGCGTTTGTGCTTCGATCTGGACACCGATCTCGCTCTCTCGCATTTTTCACATATCTCAGCGATCTTGTTCTTTAGTTTTACCGAATGTTTCTCTTCTCTCTCTCTAGATCTGGTTCGATCTGGTCCATTTTCCTTATTTTCGAATTTAGTTTTGTTTTGATTTCAGGTCCATATTCCCAAAGCTACAAGATCTGGAACGAGAAAGCAAGGGGTAGAGCTCGGGAAGAAAGAATGCAAGGCAGAAGCTTAGGGAATCTTGGAACTGTGTTTTGTTCGAGTTTGGTTTTTATTTTTATTTTTCTTGGATTTGTGTTTAGTTTGAATAAAATCTTGGATCTGTATTTTTCTTGGATCTGTATTCTTCCCTTGTATTCTTCTCTTGTATTCTTTTCTTGGATCTGTATTCTTGAATAACATCGCAACATGAATTTGGTTCTGGTTGGTTCATATGTGTTTGGTTCATCTTGCATTGGTTCATCGCAATAGGAATTTGGAAGAACGTCGTTGCTGGGAAAAAAAGGGTCAAAAACAACGCTTCCTTTTAGAAAGCGCTACTTATTGATGTTAAAAAAATGACAATAAACAGCGCTTCTCTTAAGGAAGCACTGTTTATTGATGCTGACAATAAACAGCGCTTCCTTATGGAAGCGCTGTTTATTGTCAGTTTTCAGCAGTGCTTCAAAAACGCTGTTTTTTTGAATAACAATCAGTAGCGGCTAAATAAACAACGCCTTTTAAACGCTGTTTAAGGCCAAAATAAGCGCTGTTTATTACCTATTTTTGTTATAGTGAGAAAGTGAAGGGTAGGATTTGGTAACCCCATTGCTTTGTTTTTCAATGCAACAGAAACAAAACCTTCCTTCGGTTTTATAAAGGAATTGTGAAAGAGCAATTTTTATATAAAAGACAGTGTATATGGGATAGGGTCACTACTTAAGAATTTATTATGTAACTTGTAATAAAAATTTTAGAATTATTTGATTTTTTTGTGAAGCTTGTCAACGTTGTAATATAACCTGATCATTTGGCTTTTTGGTTGATCCAATGGTGTCAAGTTGCCTTAATTTAGAAAAAGCAAAAAGTAATTATACAATTGGCATTGGAGTATTCATGTCATAGTTTTTCCCCCCTCATAATATTAGATTTAGTAACAGTGTGATGGAATATGTCAACTTTGCAGTTGTATATACACACATTGTTTGTAACTGTCATTTTTTTTTTTGCAAAAGTGTAACTGTCATTGTCAATGGATTCCATTTCTTTTTAGGTCCTGTTAATGGATTCAATTCAATTATCTTCTTGGACCACATCTTTACATTTTTGGACACACAATATAACATCCTTCATGCTAGCTGTATCACTGTTGAATCCACACATTATTACTCTCTAACTTAATTTCTGCCAACAATATACTCTTCTTCAGTTGACTTTCAATTTGGTGATAAGCAGAGAGATTCACCAGAACTTAATGCCAAGTGGAAGGCTCCAGAATATAAGGAGAAATGCACCAAGGCCAAGCAGAACCACGCTTCTTTTAAGGGTGGTTTTGTACATACTGGTGGATCTGTATCCATCACTGAGCATGTCATACTTCTGGTATGTTTTTTAAACACTTTATTGCTTAAAATTTATCACATAAATTTGTTGTTATATATATGTTCCTAACGTTTTTAATTATGTTTCAATCTGATGAGTTGGGTAGAGAGCCCAAGGTGGATGAGATCTTCTTAAAGACTCACACAAAAAAGAAGGACAAGTCTTTGGTGGACGACAGATCCAGGGAGACATATGTAAGTCAGATCATTGTATTTTTTTAATTAATTTTGTTTTATTTCATAAACAATATTGTAACCGATCTTTACTCTGTTTTGTTTTGTTTTGAGCAGGAAGCCTATCAAGAGAAGTTGCAGCAGGCCGCCTCTCAGGCCTCTGATGGAGGGGAGGCAACTGGCAGTGTTGACCCCGCAACTCAGTTGCAGTTATGGGCCCAATCTGCTGGGGGTAGGACTCGGGGATGGCTGTACGATGTCGGAGGCTTGTCCGGACATGTTAGGCCTAGTGTCTCCTCTCTGACCCAGGAGTCTCGTGCATCTGGCACCAATACCCAGTCCCCGACTCAGTACTCTGCAGAGGTGGCTGCACAGATTGCGGCTTTTGAGGAGCGCACAAGAAAAGCAAAGGAGGAGGCTCGGGAGGCATGGAAGGAAGCACGGGAGGCAAGGAGAATTGCCTCGGAGCGGGATCAGCAGTTTGAGCGGCAGTTGAGGGAATTATCTGCCAGTGTTGCTGCCATCCAGGCCCACAAATCCCACCATCGCCATCCGGACTATGAGGAGTCTGAGGAGGATTAGTCTTGCCATTAGGCTAGGGACTTGACTTTTTTTTTATTGACTTGTTTTGACATTATGAATTGTTATTGACTTGCTTATGACTTGTTGTGACTTGGTTTGTTTGTTATGGATTTATTGTTTTAATGATTAAAAATGTATGTTGATGGCCTTTGTTGTTGTTGCGTTCATATGGCCTGTGTTGTAAAATTTTGGGGCTGTTTAAAAACAAAAAATATTTGACATTACCGACGGCTTAGCCGTCTGTAAATATGATGAAATTTTTCAATTTTTTGTTAGTGTTACTAACGGCTCAGCCGTATGTAATTTACTGACGGCTAAGCCGTTTGTAAATCACAGACGGCTTAGCCGTCAGTAATTTGATGGAATTTTATGATTTTTTGTGAAAGTTATCGACGGCTTAGACGTCTGTAACCAACAGACGGCTTGGCCGTCAGTATATTACCGACGGCTAAGCCGTCGCAAAATTGGTGGATTTTTTCTTTGTGAGATTTACCGACGGCTAAGCCTTCGGAAATATCGACGGCCATAAATAGCCGTCGGTAAAATATTTCCCACGAGCCATTAACCGACGACCTCGAGCCGTCGGTAATCTTGATTTACCGACAGATTTTGGGCTTTACCGACGGAAATTGGCTGTCGATAACAGCGAAAATTCTTGTAGTGTCTTCTTTTCCTTACACAAATAATTCCAATTAATCCAGTCAATTTTTCTCTCCCCATTTTTACTATCCCCATCAAAATCTGCTAATCATACTTTCATTAGATAATCGTATAATGTATAGCGTATTCAAGCTCTTCCTAAAAAAAAAATGTCTAACGTATTCTATACATTTCTACAAACTTAAATAAAGAAGCAATTGTGTCAAGATATTATTATTTTTTTCTTTTTTTAGGTACAATTAGATTTTGTTCCTTTTAATTGACATTTTACTACACAGGTAGTATATTTCTTATCTTCAACTTGTTTAGTTTTGAATAATGGAGTAGTACTTCACAAAAAAATAATAAAATAAAATAGCCATCTGTACACGAAAAATAAATATAGGCGCGTAATCTCCAGACACGAGGAAGATGTATGTGTGAGGCAACAATTAATTAAGCTGCCCCTATTAAATTCCATGCACCCATGTTCACGTCCCCTTCAACTACAAATTTTTTCCTTTAATGTACCCAAAAAAAAAAAAAATTCTTTCCTCTTGTTGGAACATTGAATATTAATCGACATAAAAGAATTTCACTTTATGCCTTTTCCCATCTCACAAACGCACACCACTCACATGCCCATTTTTATAAGCTAAAAAAAAAAATAAAAACCAAATGTTGCCTCTTCCTTAATCCCACACACCACCACACCTAGAAAATGGAACCACCTCCTTCTTCCACTTCAGTTTCTCCTCCAATCTCTTACCTACTCTATCTCCTTCTTCTTTACCTTTGAACCAAACACTTTTCACCGAAGTCTCTAATCTCTAATTCAATTTCTTCAACAACTTAATATATATTCTTTTTTTTTTTTTTAATTTGTTTATGGGGGCTGGTATTTCATCAACTGCAGCTACAAGAGAAAATGATGGAGGGTCTATTTGTTCTTCATCATCATCAAGACCTGGCCTTGGTGATATCCCAGAGAGTTGCATATCCTCCCTCCTCATGAATCTTGACCCACCGGATATATGCAAATTGGCTAGAGTCAACCGTGCTTTTCACCGAGCTTCCTCAGCTGATTTTGTGTGGGAATCAAAGTTGCCAACAAGCTACAAGTTTCTTGCCAATAAAGTTCTTGGTCAAGAAGTTCTTGCTTCTATGACCAAGAAAGAGATTTATGCAAAACTTTGTACACCCAATCGCTTTGATGGTGGTACCAAAGTAAGTTACTCCATCGATCTTAATCTTTTGGCGTAGATCGGTTCTTCCTTAGCACCATTAATTTGCCACTTAATTGGCTTCAATAGTTCAATTATTTTGAGTTTTCCTCCTTTCTGATTGTTTTTCAACTATTAACAATTTTTTTTTTTTTTTTTTTTGGTGTAGGAAGTATGGTTGGACAAATGCAGTGGACAAGTTTGTTTGTTCATGTCATCAAAGTCGTTGAAGATAACAGGAGTAGATGATAGAAGATACTGGATTTATATTCCCACTGAGGAATCCAGGTTAGAGATGTACTATACATATATATATATATATACTCTAATGTTTCTTTATTAGCTTACAAATTAATTTGGAACTATTTTCCTCCTCTATTAGATCTTGTTTTTATGTGGACCCTGGATTGAAGGTTAAGGTTTTCAAATGTTTCTGGTCAAATAGTGTGTGTCCTGACTCCTAAACCACTTCAATTGTCTGCCTCTTTCCTACACCTGCTTGTGTTCACAGAAAATTACCTTTTTTTTTACTGGTTACAGAAATTTCTTGCTCGTTTTTCATAATTTCCCTCTGTTATGTAGAAATTTGATTAAAATGTGTTCTTTCGTAATTACTATTTTCCATGTTGCGGCCAACCTAAATTTCTTATTTGATTATGAGGTAAAAAGGACATTTTTTTTTTCCATAAGAAATGAAAATCCTTTTTGAACAAACAAAAAACCAACCAACCCGTTATGGAAAAATATATTGCTTTAATTATGAAAACTTTTTAATCAAAAGAGTTTCCAAAGCCAACGAAGAAGGTTTGGTCGAGTTGATAAGGATTTGACTCATATCTCATGAGAACATGAGTCTAAATCTCTTTACCCATGTGACCACTTCGTTGATGGATAATATATAAGTACCTTTATAAGCATTTTTTTTTAACAATGAGGCTTTCTCTGACTTTGATGATCACACTCGAGACCCAACTCACCTAAGTTTTTTCATTTATTGAAAAAAAAAAAAGCTTTACTAAAATCAAAAACTGTTTTTCGGTAAAACTTATAGGAAACAAATAGAGGAAATTTTAGAACATTGGGATATGATGCTACATGTGTACTAAAAATATTTAATAAAATTTATCAGGTTTTAAAATAATTTTTAGAAAAGGGAAATTGATATGAATCATTCACAAGTCACAATCAACAGTAAAGAGTAACATGAAAAACGTTTCATGCACTAAAATATCATTTACGTTATTTTCATTGAAAGAAAATGGTAATCTCTAAATTATTATTTTTTGTAAGACTTATGTGGACATTTTATTTAACCCAAAAAATAGAAGAATTAAACAGTAATGCTTGTCGAGTTGTACTACTTCCCAGGCACTCTTTCAGCTTAATTATTTTATTAATTTTTATACCGAAAAACTTCCCTGATTAGTGCAGAACATGATATTTTCCTGAAATTACGATGGAAGCTTTCACCACGTAGGAGTTTCTTAACAAGTGGGCATTGATGGACAATGCAATTGGCTTTGTCATATTCTGGCAACTAATGTTTTCGTGGTCAACCGTTAATGTCTTATAGATAATTGAAGTAAAGAAAGAAGAGTACAAGCAATCTGCTTTATAAGAATATATTACCGAAGCAGCATGAAAAGGACTTCTGTTTAAGGGAAAGTAATGTTAGCAAATAACAAATATCTGTTTTGTCTAAAGCAGAGAAGCAATGTCATATTCTATTCGTGTGTACGATTAGTTATGTTGCGTCTATTGCTTGCAATAAAAGCTTCTTACGCCAATTATGTATTACATGAAGTGCCTTTTGTCTTAAATTAATTATAATAAACTTAGGACATATGCATGCTTTTATTGTTATGCGCATTTTACTTGGCATAAGAACCTCCCATTATAATATGCGATTCTCAACAACGATTATGTGCATAAGAACCTCCCATTATATCCAATTCGTTTCTAGAAAGGTAGAACTTTCCGGGGGTGAAAAGGGGAAAAATCCTCTTGTTATGTGCTTAGCTTGTGACCTGTTCAAAAAGTTTTATAAAGATCCCCAATCTAGCACGCGAATTTTTATAGGAATTTCAACTCCTAATTTCACTGCTTTTACGAATTAATCTGATTTTTTTACCAACATTTCAAATCTTAGGAAAATGAGCGTACAGCTAGATACATATATTTTCTTCATAAATTATTACAAGGGTGGTCACATCTAATTCTAAAAACTTAATAATCAAAGATAAACACAAGGATTAAGTCAGTGGTTAGAAGTTTAGCTGGTTGACAAAATAACAAATGCAAATCTTTATTGGTAAATTGTTACTATCTTCGAAACTAATTGAAAGTGTGAAATAGAAAGAGTTAATTAACCTAGCAATTAATTTCTACCTACAGGTTTAAGAACGTCGCATATCTTCAACAAATGTGGTGGGTTGAAGTGGTAGGGGAGCTAGAGTTTGTATTCCCTGTGGGCAGTTACAGCGTAATTTTCAGACTCCAATTGGGTAAGGCCTCCAAAAGATTGGGCCGGCGCGTCTGCAACGTTGACCAAGTGCATGGCTGGGACATCAAGCCCGTCCGTTTCCAGCTCTCCACATCTGACGGCCAGCGTTCTCTCTCAGAGTGTTACTTAGATGGGCCAGGGGAATGGGTCTACTACCATGTAGGAGATTACGTAGTTGAAAAGCCCAATGAACCCATAAAGATCAAGTTTTCTTTGGCCCAAATTGATTGCACTCATACCAAAGGTGGCCTCTGCATAGATAGTGCCATCATTTGCCCAACTGAGTTTAGAGAAAGAAAACAATTTTAGCTGGGAATAACTAAAGACACCCCCATTTTTGCTAGCATGCACCCACCCTCTGGAAGTTAGGTTTATTTCCAGAGGTGTATCATTTTGTCGTCCGAAAGTTTATTTCTTACAAAATCCGAACAAATTATGTCGTCCAGAAATAAACTTGGCAAAATTGGGGGTGTCTTTAGTTATTCTAATTTTAGCTTATTATTATGCCTTACACAGTTTAACTATGTACTTGTATAAAAGAAAAGAAAAAGAAAAAGAACAGTAAACAGAATATTGGTGTTTGTGGAAACTAAAAATTATTCATGCAGCCCTTGATTTTAGGTGTGGGTATAAGCGTTCTTTTGTAACTCACATGTGCAGCAGTTGTTATACAAAGTGGTAATGTTAGTCTCTGTGCTGTTATACAAGATGAATTACAGTTTATTTTCTTAAAAAAATTGTGTTCAAATCAATTATAGTGTATCAAGTATAAGATCTTGCATCATATCTTCTTTCAAGTTCCAGGAACATACCCTTTTTTCCTCTTGAACACTCGGGAACATTAGAATACTCAATAATTTAGGTAAAAGTGAGAATGCAAAAATGTATAATGCAATATTAATTACTCTTATTATTTTAAAACAATTAAGGTTTAGATATTTTTATAAGTAAATAATAATTTTTAAATTTTAATTTGATGGACTCATTCATGGACCATCCCATGACTATAAATTGGTTCTATGCATACAATGAATAAAGAACAAATGTATAAAAAACATTTTTATTTAAAATTATAGTAGCCTAACTCAAACTATCTAAAGCTTCAATTTATGACGGTTTAAGTTATCATCAATTACCAGGGTTGTAATTGAATAAAGGTCACTGGAATTGAATCTGCTACATGCCAACTAGTATCAAGGTATGAAGGGCGCTACTACTTTTGGAATCTGAGACAGATTAAAAAAAAATTATAAAAGATCATTTACTCTAATTATGCCTGCAGTCCATTAATCTCGAGGACAGAGTCAGCAATAAGGGTTATACTTCTACTCAGTTACACAATAACGACAGGAAAGGCAAAAACTAGGTGATAGTGCATGTAAAGTCTCGTATAAATAGGAAGCTTGCATCAGTTCTTTAAAATTACACTTGCCGTCATGAGACAAACCCTCAAAATAAGATCCCTAAAATCCTAATCAAGCACACGGGCGTCATGTCACCACAAATTTCATCAAGAAAATGAGTAGCGAAAACAAAGATAAGCAGCATCAACTAATCAAAATATCCTGTACAAAGATAATATGCCCCAACACTTCAACAAAGAGAAGCCAATTACTGGACAAAGTTGTGTTAGTCAAGCTTTCCAGCCATAACCCATGTTATCATCTAGATCACTATTAAAAAAACCATTATCCACAAAATCTTGGGAAATATCCTGAACCACATCTTCTGGCAAATGGAGATTTTGTGACATATCAGATGTTCTCTGGTTGAATCCATTGTTACCACCAGCTGCAGAAGAATCACTGTTTGAAGCAGCTTTGAAGCTGTTGCTCCGGCTAGGAACAGGTCCATTACTTCCAGTAACATTACTAGTACCTCCAGTGACGGGACACTGGCCACTAAAACCACTCCCATTCTTTGCCATATTATTATTTGCATTGGGTCCACCAAGGGACTGGGGTTGCACCCCTCCACTGCTATTAGACATTTCCTGCAGCAGTTGTTGGATCATCTGCTGCTGTAGACCTTGATTTCCTTGGGAGCCCTGTGAGTGACTTCGTTGCAGGAAGCTATTTGCACTTAAAGAGCGCTGTTGAAGTTGTTGCAGTTGCTGCTGCTGTTGCAGATGGGGGCTTGAGAAACCACTAACAGGTATATTCTGCATTGAGCCGGGAATTAAAGCAGAAGCTGCAGCAGCACTTTGTAAGGTTGAAGATGCCCCCTGATTTGAATTATTGAAAGATGATCCTTCTCGCTGAACAGAGCCGGAATTTGAATTCATCGAGTTTTGCCTCATGAGAAGATTCTGGTAGTTGGACATTTGCAAAGCAGCTTGTGCCGATCCACTTAGAGCACCTCGATTACCCATATTATGATTATTGCTGACTTTATTGTTCAGGGAAGGATGCATTGCCATTAGCTTCTCAAGTGTGTTTCGATCAGTAGGCAGACCTTGAACGTTTGCTAGTTGTTCCATTTCCTGCATCTTTTGCATCTGAAGCTTGGCTGCAGTTGTATGTCGAGGATAATTTTTCAAGCTTTCTGCAAGTAAGTGTAGGATTAATAACAGGGCAAGAAAGGTGGCTGATAACATATGGAAACCGAAACAGCTTTTCCAACCAAAAAGAGGAGCACATCTATTGGATGTACACATCTAAGGTCCTCTACATACTCCACTAAATCGTAAGCTTTTTCTCTCTCTTTTTCTCATGTGCGGACGATTCATTTCAAGAGATCTTACCCAAAAAAATTAGTGGAAGAACCAAAAAGAGGATACTTCATCCAGTTACATATTCTTTCAGCGACTGGTCCCCAGTGCCCTTGATCAGTTACCAGATTCCAATCGAAGCATAACCCAAACATTCAAGAGCACAGGGAACACATCCAATGTCAAAATAGATTGATTTTAGGCTTAAATATGTTTTTCGTCCCTGCAATTATAGGGACTTTTGTTTTTCGTCCCTGTAAATTATTTTTTGTTTTTCGTCCCTGCAAAATAAGAATTTTTGTTTTTGATCCTTCTTGTTTTATTTTAGTCCACACAATAATTCATGTTTGGTTTTAGTCCCTGAAATTAGAGACCAATGTGATTTAAGTCTCTAAAATATGAAAAATATAAGGACTAATTCCAAAACAATATATCTATTACAGGGATGAAAAGCAAAAATAAAGTTTTGTAGGGACCAAAAATAAAGTTAAAAAAATTACAGAGATGAAAAACAAAAAAATATTTTTGCAGGGACGAAAAACAAAAACCTCTATATTTGCAGGGAAGAAAATCATATTTAAGCCTCGATTTTACTTCACATTGCATTATACCAGAGGCTATAGCAAATAAACCTCACAGGTATAGCCTCCTGAGTCCCGAGGTTAACAAAACTCAGCCCTACTACACATGAAACCAAAGCATGGGGAACTGGGGACATCAGTACCAGTCACAGACAAAGTAAAAGAAACAATTTTTGGACAGTCATATATCCCTATGTTTAATACTACATGACAAATATATTACTATTACAGGCCAACACAATGTAAGTAGTAAAGTTGGAGGGGGGGGGGGGGGGAAGGCCAAGGAATTACCAATTGCACCAATTTTGTGCTCCCTGCTGAAATCTATCAAATCTTTCATGCTATTGACAACCTCAGCTATCTGCAAACCATTTTAAGAAAGGCTTGATTAAATATAAAATATAATGTAACAACCAAATTAAAAGTTTTATCTATATTACTCAACACGACACTCTGAATCCATATTTTAACAGTATACCTGCAAACATCTTACATATCTTTTGGAGAAACCCAAGTCATTTAGCGATTGTAACTCCAAACTCTTTGCAAGATGACGCCCAGCAGTCAAAACCCTGATATAAAAAATAACATTATATTCAAGCTTAGGTGCAGTCACATTTTAGTTCTATTAGCTTGCACAATTTTACAATCCTGCCACCAAATACAAAAACAATTATGCAAAAAATAAAGCCAACAAGTCTACTTTCTAAATTAACATAACTAGAAACTGCAACATATGGTGTTAAGTTCATAAAATTTAAATTTTTCACTATAGGCGGTTAAAAAAAGAGCCCAACTTAAAATGGCAAACAGTTAAGACACAGAAAGAAAGGCCTAATAAATTATAATGGCAATGCTGTGAGACGCTGTGTCTTGAATATATTTCTCTTGTCCACACACATACAACGTTGACCATGTGACATCACTATACATGATACTAAATACTTCACACTACAACCATCCAGTCAAAGCAACAAGTTCATCACAGGAACGTCTTATGCTTCCTTTTCAGGCAAGTGCTTTGCAATAATGTTTGTTTCCTTTGCCACATTGCTCCGTTTCTCCAACTTTCAAGCCAAAAAAAGGGCCTGCAACATTCCTAGACTACTCCTAAAACATTGAGAAAATCAAAATAGAGAAACAGTATAATCTGCTTTCTTCTATCATCCTTCGAGGTCCGCCTTCTCCAACTATCTAGCCCAAAAAAGGCATGTCCCCTTTTAAACGACACACTTATCATATGAAGCATGCATCAAATGGAGAAACATGATATCTGATTTAATAAATAAGTCAATCAGTGAGGCACAGCATGCACAAACTCACATATTGCTGCTTGTTTGCAAATCCTGCTGAGAAATCCCATCAGATCCACTTTCAGCAATTGTACTCTGGCATTTTTGTGCTACTTGAACCAATTGGTTGACCTTCGAGAGTATGAAATATATGAATTAGGTCTACCATAACAAATGATTCTCATACCAACTATGTTAACAGCAGCATGCATGCAAGGATACTAAGAGACAATTTAGTAAAAGGAGAAGGATAACAAATTACAACTAGTATGCAGAATTTTTTTGTTTCCCTCAGAAATATCAATAACAAGCAAATTAGATCATTCACTTCCATCGACTAAAACTGGCTATGAAAAGTGGAATACTTAGCAATATTCTGCTAACCTGTTACATTCTCCCTCATAAATTAATGATGGCTGACAAAGTGAAGCAAGTACTTGCTAAAGCACAGAGTCATACCTGTGGCGCAACCAACCTTCGAGGAAGAAGTTCTTCATGGCGCCTTGCACAAAACTCCCAAGATAAAATCTGTGCACATTAATGAAAATTTCAGAAGGCAACAGATTCAAATAAAAATATATATTTAAATATAGCAATGATGTTTTGACCTTCAAATCTTGCGTGAATATGATACGAAGTTGACCCTCGCGTACAACACGAAGCTGCTCATATACACTCTCTTGCACTGCTTTTGCATATTCTATCATCAACACACCAGAAGGAAATCTATATTCACGCGGCAAGTCCAAAAACAAAAGTTCATCGATCACACCACTGCCAAATTTTATTTCATTAAGTCGAGGGAGTACTTCAAAAGTCGCCTCTGTTGACAAAATCCAGAATGTAGATATGGATATTATTAGTATGACATGAAAAAGATTTCAAAAGACATCATGCAGCGAATCTAGCTTAAGACGCATTCAGAATCAGAATGCACATCGGGTATCCATAAAAGCATCTCTCTGCTTGATTCCATTTAATTCAATTAGTATTTGCTGACTTTCAAATGAAGATTATCTTTTATAATTTAGATCACCAGATGTTATAAGTATCATATAGGGAGATGTTATATTTTGCTTTCAAAAGCAACTTCATGTAGGGCAAAAAATCCAACTTATATGAGACGACGTCCTATTTTTCTACAATCACCTACATTTACATGAACTTCTTTAATTAGTGACCAATCGTCGACTTTTTTCTATTAAAAATAAAAGGATTACCAAGTAGAACTTTGCTTATCAGACCCCCAAGTGAAGCGAATTGCAATGGGACTCGGACAAAGCAAATTTTATCCTTACGTTACGTGCAGAGTCTAAATACCATAAGCTAACTTTTTGAAGACCGTAAACCAACGAATGCTCATCTTTGATGGCCATTTTACACATTAAAATACAAGCAAAGAACATAGACAAAAAACTCAACAAATCATGTGGGCAGTCCTCTGCATTTGAAACAGACGCAAAGAGCAATTTAATAACAGCAAAATATCAGGTAATGCAAAACATTAGACCTCCAAGTCTAATAAAATCTACTTAAAAAGGATCCTGACAAAGGTCGCTGAACAGAAGTAGAAAAAATGAGAAGCCAAGAAAAAGCTTAGAAGTCGATGCAAATGTAAACCATATTCACTTCTGAAGTTTTCTAACTGATCAGATTTCAAATTATAATGGGTTTATTCATCTTAGTTACAATATCCATATATACAATATGTTCTACATTAATAATTTAATTTCATTTTAATAATAATAAAAGATCAATAAAATGAAACAGATGTAGAAATTAACTTTGAAACATAACATATAATGCCTGTCAAGAACAGAAATTATTGCAATTGTGTATCCTTGAACATTAATAGAGCTATATTGATACGAACAATATGCAAATCAATGCCCAAAACTTTTAGAATCTACATTCAATGGGGAAAAATGATGGCCTGATATATACGCCTTGACTTATCACGCCATATGTTCAAAAGTAGTCCCGGTTACATCTAGTATCTCTTTAAGCATATCCTACCTTCCAACTTTTACACCCAACATTCTTGGCCCTAGTTTGGTATTTTCTTATAGTGCCAATAAAAACCATGGTACATCAACAATACACTAATATCATGTCAAAGAACCATTCAAACTAAAACATAAGCTATCAGGTTGACATTAGTTCAAAAAAATATTTCATATACCTCTCGTGATAAAGATCGATATATTTCCAAGTAGATTCTGGTATTTAAAATCTTGAATAATCACATTACATATTCCTTACCAACAGCACTTGTCTGATGCTATGAATAATATTTCCTAAAATCCTTTATGCAGAATACAAGATGCCAATTTTTCATTAGCCACAGCAACACCCCCCCCCCCCAAACAACCCCCCCAAAAAACACACACCAGGTTGGGTTGGTTAAGTATTTTCAGTAGCCACTAATAAAATAAGAAAAATAAATCTTAAGAGAATTATCTCTACATAATACTGATGATAACAGTGATTTTTTTTTCCTGGAATCATAGTGTAACAGGCTAACAAAAATAATATTCTGGTCTTACCAAATCCCCTTCCAGATTTAGAACCGCATAAGTCACACTGCCATGCATCCTGAATGAAACAAATATCTATTTCAGATTAAACAGAGCACAGTTGTCTAGACATAAAAGAAAGTTCTGTAAGCAATTGTAGTTATTTCGGACACAAATCATTTGCATAAAGAGAAACCAAGATGGCCTACCACTAATAATATGAATCTATGATAAGCAAATGCAACTTAATAACATATCAAATACTGGTCCGCTCATTGGTGTATGAAGCCCGGATACTAAAAAATTGCTGAGTATTGATGCGGTACCCATATATGATACCAATACGGTATAATACTCATAGGTGGTCAGAAATCCATAATAGGGTCCGACCACAATGACCAAATTCATTATTTTCAGGCATAGAGATACTAAATTATCTAATATAAAAGGTTGAAAAATTATTGCAAACCTCTCTTTTTCTTTTCTACTGCAATTTTGATTATTGAAATTTCATTACTATTATTATAAGAAGATGATTATGATTTTCTTATTGTATGATAATTACTTAAAAAATTAAAAAAAATTACTAGAAAAAATACTGACTCAAACGTTTTGGATACCTCTTCAATAATTTGGGATACAACTTCAAAAACTTGTCTTAAAGCTTTTTGCACAGCTTGTTTTTCATCATGTTGTGAGCGGAATAGGATTACATGCTCCTCCATTCATTCTTTGAGGATATACGAAAGGAGAGACATGGTTGTGGGACATTAATGGAGATGTACATAATCCATTTGATGGTGGTGAACGCCTTCTTGAATTGGCATAGTTATCACATAATGAATTAGGTTTAAAAGACATGCCTTCTTGGATGATGAGGATGGAGGAGATGATAATGACCCAGCTAGTATTAGGAATTAAATAGAGCCAAGACTTATTTTAAATAGAATTGATATTTTTTTACATTTTGACATTGGTTAGGGAAAAAATACATTTGTTACATGTTTACAAGCAAAATAATATATATTTTTTGTTATAATAATAAGTATATTTTTGTAAATTGTGATCATAGTTATATGTTAATAAGAAATACCGAATGTCTTTTTAGTTTACAAATATTATGCATTTATGTAAACTAGGTATATCTTTTATAAACTTGTGATAACGTATCTAGGCCATTTCGTATATTTAGTTTTTAAGAATTTCCGGTATCCGTGTCAACATGTCGTATCATAACCATCTCATATCAAGTATTTGGGCTTCATTGGTTAAGCCTTGTCCTATTCATGATACAATAATAGAAGGTTAAATAACAGTACAAAAACTGACCATTGCTGCTTGGGGGAAAACACCGAGCGCATGATGACCAACATTATCATATAACGACAAGCACCACCGTTTCTTTGCACGAGGAGAGTAATATTCAGCCACAAATTTTCTCCAATAGGCAATACAATTATCCTGGGACAAATAGGTAAGTTGAATAACAGTTATAACTAATCTAGAACGTTTAAAGTACCAAAAACATCAATTATGTAATTCAATAATTAAGATGAATGAATGCTTGAAAGGGAAAGACAAGTACTTGAAAAATAGAAAAAATAGAAATGGATGAATATAGTGAATGTGAAATATATTTCATGCGAATAAATTATAAATTTTAGATGCAATAAAAACTAAAAGAATCAGAAAGACAAGTCACCGCAGTCAGCAAACAAACAAAAGATGAAAAGAACTCACATTTGGCCGTTGCCTTTGATGATAGAGGTACTGCATCAACCGACGGGCACAAACACCACTGTCATATGGGCGCTTCGTACCAGATAATGGCTGCATTGCCTGTTGCTGTAACTGCTGCCTTAATTGCATTTGTTGTTGTTGTTGCTGTTGCTGCTGCTGTTGCAAGTGTGCTCGTTGTAACTGTGGCATTGATTGAAAGATTTGTTGTTGCCTAAGTCTCTGCTGCTGTTGAAATAAAGCCTGTAATTGTGGATTACGACCCTGGAACTGCATGGAGTCTTGTCTCTGAAGAAGCTGTTGTATTACTTGCTGTTGCATTATATCTTCCTGCTTGATATCCAGATGAGGTTTCTTATGCAGCTGCGATAAATTATTTGGATCTTGAATAAAAGATCCTGGTACCCGTGCACCCATTGGAAGTGAAGCTGGGCCAGTTTGAGATGCAAGCAAAGACGTAGCACTTGAAGCACATTGTGGCTGCTGCTGATTCGGCTGCAATTGTTGAATATTCTGGTCTTGATGAGAGCTCTGCTGTGCTACAGAAGAACCATCCATAACTGATGACCCCGAAATACTAATATTATTTGATGAAAATGACATGGGTGAGGCAGGTAAACGTAAGTACGACTCTGTGTTAAAGCTTGCACTTCTTTGCAAATGGGGGCCTCCAGAAAGTGCAGAATTGGCATCTGTGACTAAAGAACTGGCTCCCACACTTGGCGCCGAGTTTGCCACACTATTTAGAACTGCATTATTCACATCACCAGAAACCGGACCCAGATTTGAACGCCCAGATCCAGGAATTGTGTTAGATGAGTTACCAAAAGATGAGCTTAAGTGAGAGTTAACTACATTATGTGACTGCCCATCTCCCTGAAAGAATATTCCAGAACTTGATGATGATTGGGTTAAGCCTCCAGCCACCCGAGAAGATGCCATTGGGGACACCACTGCTTGGTGACTGGAGTCTAAATAGCTCTCCAGAGCCAGCCTAACTTGTATTTAGGCTAACCAGAAAGTTCCATCAATGTCAGAGCTGTTAGATACAGAGATTAAAAAATATAAATGCTCTTGACATAATGGCAAGGCCTATGTGACAGATTTCTTGGGTATACCTATTTTCCTGGTTTTATTTTTTTCCTCTTATTAAACTCCCAAATTCACTCTACAAATACAAAATATTGACAAATCTACAAACTCCTTTGCAATCAAATGTGCCCACTATCTTTTTGGTTCTTCTGAACTCTGGACAATTTCTGACACGGATCTACGATGTACAAAGTAAAAGGGAAACGCATTAGCATCATGAAAACCAGTGCTAAAACAAACACAACCAAATAAAAAAACTAAACAAAAACAAATCCTGATCAGGAAACATACACCATCGAAACCATCTCGACAAATTTACAAAACACATTTTTCAAGGTGGGACAACCTTAATCCACCAGTTACACCCAGAAAACCCTAATTCTTTTCATATTAGAAGCACAACCCATCCCGCACTGGCACCTGCAACGAAGTCCCCTCTCCCAAAATTACCCAAGCCTCGACACATTCTAAAAGCCCAAAGTCTGAATCTAATTGTAAAAGTGAAAAACCACACAAACGAATTACTCAACTGAAAAAGCCCCAATTCTCAGCACAAAATTCAGAAGCCAGAAAACGAAAAAAAAGAGAACTGCGGTGGAACCCAAAACCCGAACCAGACTACAATCAAATACGGGCGAAACTCCAATTATCAGTTCAAAACCCCCCAAAAAGGATATCGAACACAAAAATAAAACTTGTAAAAGCTTGTAAAACAAAAAGATCAGTAACAACAAACACTAAAAAACCCAAAAAAAAAATGAATTGAAAGTGTTCAGAGATTCAGAGATCGATGACTAGTAATGAAAATTGAAGGCCCAATGAATAATGACAAGTAGAAGAAGCTACTCACAATCGAAACGGCGAGCTGGAAAAGGCGAAACGTCACTTATCTAGGCTTAATTAGGAAACGGGAATCAAAGAGGACGAAGAGAGAGAAAACCTGTGTTAGAGAGAGAAAGAGTGTAAGAGACGACTCCTTTTATATCTCGCGGGAATGGCACCGTAGAAGTGACCGGCTGTGCCGGTCTCTACCGGTACGTTACCGGCTCTGCCCGGAATACTATCGGACACGTGGTCGAATGTTGTTGCACAGTTTAGTCGGTGCACGATTACAGCTGAGGTGGCAGTGTCTCATTGGCTCCCCTAAAGGTTTTTCTTGATGAAAACTCCCCTAACAGGTTGACATTGATTTAGGAGAACGGGTTTCCTGGGCAATCTTCGAGCGAAATTATCTGGTACGGGCGCAGAAATGTTTGGGATCGGGATCGAGTGAGGTTACAACTCGCATTCTGAGGGTAATTACGGTATTTTAAATGATTTCGGAGTTAACGTAAACACAAGTGTGATTGACACGTGTGCGATCGGATGACGAGTAGAAAAGGGTGCATTTGTTTTAATGTGGAGATGGGTATTTACTGCAACAAGAGGTTAACGAATAGAGACAGAGAGCCAGATTACCACGTGTGACTAACACGAACAATAGAAGCAAAGCCTCGTGTGCGAGTGGGCATTAGATAAGTAGGGTTCTATTTTTTTTGATATAAAATAAATAATTAGGATTCTTTTCTTAAAGAATAAAGAACATCAATTATATTGTTTTAAAATTTCCCATGCTTTAACCCATTCTTTTATTTAAGGTGTGATTGGTTCACGAGAGAAAATGTGAAGAGAGAAAATGTGAAGAGAGGGTATGAAAAGAGAGAAAAATGTGAGAAATTTGGTAGATTTTAGGTATTGATTGGAATAAGTGAAAGAGAAGAGAAAAAGAGAAGAGAAAAGTGTTGATTATTTTTTAAAAGACATTAATGTCCTTGACTAAAAATTTAGATATAAAGAGAAAATAAGGGTAGAAAATGGAAAAAGTGAAAAACATAACTCGCTGGTCGTTTTCATCGCATGTATGCGGAGAAAATTTTCAATCCATGGAACCCACCTTTTTTTTTCCATCGCGTCATTTTCCTGCACAACCATTCAAGTGAAAATGTTAATTTCCCTGCGTTTTCTCGGCTGCAATTTTCTTTCGCCTCATTCCATGTTCAACCAATCATACGCTTAAAGTGTGCAGCCGAGAAGGGATAGCTTGAGGATTTTGTTCCTATAAAGTGAGCTCAATTTAAGTTGTGAAGTAAGTAATTTCAACTATTGATAAAAAAGTTAATAACTAATATTATATTAACATGCATAACAAATCATTCTTGATTTTCTCATTAATGATTAAGATTACTTACTTTACTCTCAACTCACTTTAGATGACTCAAATCCAGAAAGAAAAAAAAACTCAGATCATGTTGTCATTTTAGCTATACTTTGTTGGGAAAAAATGACAATTGTGGTGATGAACCTCTTCAATAGGTGGTTTATTATGGATTAGCGTTTGTTATGGGTGATGTTAGGTGGGTTCGAATTTTTTAACATATTTTGTGAGTGTTTTAAGTTTTGAAAATTTCAAAATTGACATGACCGTTGGGTGATATTGAAAATGTGGTGTACCCCCGAAACGAGAATGATGGTGCATAAAAACCCTAGCTACCACAATTAGGATCTTTTTGATGTTGAAAGATCAGGGCTTGTACCATATTACTTTAACCAAGTCTAAAATTGTGGTTGATGTGTTCAAAATTGTGGTTAATGAAGTTCAGTTGATGGTTAATGAGTTGCAACACCTTGTATAAAAATCCTAGCTACCACAATTAGGATCTTTTTGATGTTGAAAGACCAAGGCTTGTACCATATTACTTTAACCAAGTCTAAAATTGTGGTTAATATGTTCAAAATTGTGGTTAATGAAGTTCAGTTGATGGTTAATGAGTTGCAATACCTTGTATAAAAACCCTAGCTACCACAATTAGGATCTTTTTGATGTTGAAAGATCAGGGCTTGTACCATATTACTTTAACCAAGTCTAAAATTGTGGTTAATATGTTCAAAATTGTGGTTAATGAAGTTCAGTTGATGGTTAATTAGTTGCAACACCTTGTATATCTATTAACCAAGTTCAACGCTTCATTAACCACGTGTGTGAACTGTGTTAACCAACAAAATAGTTGTTGATTTTGGATGTCTCATTTAGTTGCACAAATAACACAATTGTTTTTCAATATGACATGACATACTTTCCCATAACCCACGCCAGTAAAAGACTTTGAGCCAAGATTATCTATCAAAGACATCAATTCATCACTCATGGGTTACTAATATTAGCCCCTGTCAGTGTTTCTACTATGAAAAATAAGGGTTGGATACTGGAAGATGATTAAGTAGAGGCAAAAAATGCAATTACTCTAAAATCCAAAAATCAAATCATAAAAAGAATTGTGGTTATCCTAAACTTATATGTATTTTGGTTAATTTAATATTAATTAATATATATGGGTATGGGGTAGGGTGGGTACTAGGGTATCCCCACCTACATCCATACACAACAATTATTGTAAGTAATTCTTCGTACTGATACCCATTAAGCAGGTATTTATCCTACCCATCATGAGTAATTTTTGTGAGTACACATTGGAGTCTTTTACCCATTATCATCCCTACTCTTGTCTTTTTTTACTTTTATCTCATTCATTATCCATGGGAGGATAACTTCAACCTTAACCCAACTCGAAAGAATCTCAATTGATTTTCTCAATTCGGTGATCAAATTAATTAAGCCACACCCCACATGTTGAAGACCACAATATAGTCTTCTAAAAGACACCATAAGAAGAAGAAAAATCTATTCATATTGATTTCTAACTCATACATAGCTAAGAATAGCTAAGAAGATTATCTACAACTTCTATCTTGACACCAAGGTCAAATTAGGCCATCTATGATGTACAAACTTACGATGAATGCAATTATGGATCTTAATCCTATGTTATGACCCTTGCTTAGTATTTTGTGTGTTTCTTGAGCTATAAAAATCTATTTGGAATGAAATCAAATCCATTTGTGAAATGATGCAATCTTACCTTCAAATCATTGTCTTGCTTTTATCTCCAAAGGCAAAGCAACATTTTTTTTTTGTCAAAGCAACATCTTGAACCCATATGCCGCCATAACAAGCCCTAGGACCGCTTTACCAACGCCGCAATTTCATGTCATTGTTGTTATTTCATCCTCATATAATTCTATTGCGTTAGATATAATTTTTTTTGTTTCTATATGACATTTTACTATTTCTTCAAATGCACGTGGAGTATTGTTATATCTAATAAGTGAACTTTAATCGAGGCAAGTCGTGATTGGAGTCACTGTATATCTGTGGCATCTCATTTTTCTAAGCATAATTGCAAAAAAAGGACATCAAAATTTGTCCTTTAGGTCTAGTTTTGAACTTATGTCTCTTCGGCAAAAAATACACTTTTTAGTGAAAAAGTGGTTTTTGCAAAATATCCTCCTATAGGGGGCAGCACTGTACCCGCCCAGGCTCCCTAGGGCGTGTGCACGAGTGTCATGAGGCTTACCACACATGCTTGTCCAAGCCTTCTTAAGCTTGTGTGACATCATTTTCCATGGCAAACGTGGCTGTTTTGAGGATTTATAATTCGAGAAAAAAACTAAATTCCGCATCGCGGTGTGGCATTTTTCGGCATCGCGACCCATGAGACCTGGTATGTAAACATTTAACGTTTTCTACATATTTTTACTTTCATCAATTATTTGCAAAGAATCACGTTATCTCAACATGTTTTATCATCACATTGGTTTTCTTAATTCATTTCATATATAGTACATATTTATTAGATTTTTTTCAACATTACTTAAATAAAAATAGAAATAAGATAAATTAGGGCCTCCAATATAAAAACTAAGACTTATATTTATTCGTTGAAATTAAATATGATCCTATACTTGTCTTATTTAAAAAACTTCATTTCACGTAAAAAGGAATCAGTTAGATAGTACTGTATTTTCAAATGTAGAATTAATAATTTTTTTTCTTAATTGATTAATTGATAAAATTTAATAACATTCGGTCAGAAATTGATAAAAAACCAAGAAAAGATGTTGGCAGGGTTTGGTAGAAATAAGATATAAGCTAACTTATAGCTAATAGTTTATAGCTGAAAAGCTAGCTAATTAAAATTAAAGTGCTTGATAAAATTAACTGTTTAACTAACTCGTAAATATAAAATGACGAAAAAAGATAAGATTTTATCTTTATTTTAAATTTGAAAAAGTGATAAAGAATAAAATAATGTGGATAAAAATGGGAGAAAAGATAAAAAGCTATAAGCTATAAGCTGAGATGCTACTTATCTCAAAAAAGCTACAAGCTAGTGTGATAAGTTTGCTTACCAAACACCTTTTACTCGGTTAAATAAACTTATAAATTAGTCTAATAAGTTATAAGCTAGCTTCTTGACCTTACCAAATCGGGCCATTATGTTAGTTGTACAACTGAAATGGTTAGAAATGCTAAACAAAACATTAGGGGATAAGCTAGCAAGATATCATGGTAAAATACCAGATGGTCCTATACTTAATAATTTTATTACTATATTAGCCACACACAAAAATTTATTACTATACAAAATGGTCTTATTAAAAAAATTCATTTCACGTACAAAGGAATCAATTAGATAGTGCTGTATTTTCAAATTTAGAACTAATAATGTTTTTCTTAATTGATTAATTGATAATATTTAATAATATTTAATTTAGTTTGTCTTAGAAAATATTATTATGTCTAATAGTAATATATGAATTCAAGTCAATTTTTTAATTCACAATATTAAAAATAGATATATCGTTAAATAAGTGAGTTTAATTTTGATGGCCTGTGTGTTTCAAATTTGTATGCACGTCAACCAATCACAAATCATGTGTAACTTTTTTTTTTGGTGCTATCTTTCACGTAACTTTTAAGTAGTTATAATTAAAAGTCAAAATTTCCAGTTGTGTTATATAATTTTAGACACCGTATATGATACCGTATACCTCTAACTCTATCTCTCACTTACTTTTCATCTTATATGACTTAATTTTAGTCAAAGTTTTTAATGATGTACCATAGCAATTTATGATTGGTTGTCTCAATTTATGTTGAGACACACCCGAATATTTGAAACGAATGAGCTCCTTGGATATCTCACAACATGAGACTAATACCAAGTCAGCAAGAGTTTGACACCCGGTTAGTCGCCTCCCCAACCTCCTCCTGGAGTTTTGAATCACTTACCGGCTCAACCTCCATGGTTTTTTACTGACTAAAAAATCTTTACACTTTCATACAGTACAATACAAATTAAATCCTAAATAAATATCTATTACAATTACGTGCCTTGCACGAGTTATTCTCTTGGTTGTAGCCTTAAAAAAGAGTTTGTCACTTATCTTTTATCCATTTGAGTTCAACATAGGCGGCGGCAAAACCATGCAGAGGCTCATGGCATTCATCCTCCTCGGCGACACACGAGCCATCGTCACGTACCACCCGACAGGGCGAAAGCGATTCTTAACAGCTCCGTCCTTGCCGATCGTCCGATCAAGGAATCCACTTACTGCCTCATGTTCAACCGCACCAACGGGTATGACATAAGCGTTAATTACTGGTTTGGAAGAACGCCACCCATATGATTCGTGGTGATTTTGGATGCTTCACCGTTCGACAAGTTCCGAAGAAAGCCTCGCTAAATAACATGATGTGATCCGTGTTTGGACAACAAACGTATGAGCTACTGGACGAGCCGCACAAGGGTTAATGGAGGAACTGAGTGGTTGAACATGAGGCTGTAAGCCGATTCTTTGATGGGCCGATCAGTGAAGACGGAGCTGTGGAGAATCTCTTTCTCCCCGTGGAGTGGCACGTGACGATGGCACCTATGTTGCCGACGCTTAACGCCATGAGCCTTTGCATGCTTTTGCCGCCGCGGCCGCCGCTGTACGGTGACTTTAATGTATGTTTTAATTCCTTGCAGTTGCTATTAAACTAGCTAGTCTCAGTAAATTTCAATTATTTTAATGCATGTTTCAGTTATTTAAACTGTTAAGTTAGATAGTTCTGAACAAGTTAGTTAGAAGTTAGTTGCGCGAGTTAGTTAGATAACGGTTAGCGAATAACTTAAACTAGCTGTGAATATATAACAGCTTTTCCCTCTCATTCGTAATCAGGCTTTTCATTTTTCTCAATTCAATGGAAAAATTCAATCCAATTCTCTCTCGATCTTCTTAAGCTTAACAGTTGCAGATCAACTTTAGTTGGCCCCTCCGCTTCAATGGCAAAGTGCTAGTAATATATGTCATGTAATTAAGGAGCGCTATATCATGCTATAAATACTCACTATATGATTTTCCATATAACATGCTCACCAATTTGGAAAAGGTAGGTATTAGCAGGCACTGCATCATGTTAAGTTTGAAACCCTTGGAATGGATCACAATAAATCTTAGCTTTCGTCTTTTCAGTGCATCTTTTTCGGAAAAGAATTCCATTAGACAAATTTAGCTTCATTTTTTTTTCCTGCCTGGTCTTAAAAATCTGATACTGTATTTGGCTTTGAAAGAATTCAGATATGTATTAGTTGTTAGTCCCATTTTGCATTGAATTCCCTTGTTTCATTTCTCTTACACATTCTTACCCTCTTTTTACTCTTATGTTTATCTCTTTTTACTCTTATGTTTATCACTGCATTTAAATGAGGTGTGTACTCTAATTGGATATCCAAAACAATCCTTACAAAAAAATCATCGAATCACAGTACAGAGGTAATGATTGAATAAACTGGCCTCCAGATAGCAATATAGAAGGAGGTTCTGTTTTCATTTCTTTTCAAACCACCTCTACGATGTTTGTTTGTTAACAGGATGGCTGGTCAGGAGAGTCCCTTGAGTTTAACTTTAACCAAGGAAAAAGTTTTAAGCAAGGAGAAAGTTTGAAGAGGTAGTGTATGTTCACATAAACTTCTCCAAGCCATATACCAAATTCTTCAAAAAGAGGCAACGAAAATATTGGATCAGACTAAGCAGAATGATATATAAATAAAAAGAAACTAAAAGCTGAGACTTCAGATAGTTTGCTACCTTGAGGCGCACTACTTTTCTAATGCCTAACAGCAAGCCTGGCATGAGACACTGCACATCTGTGATATCATGCTTGATGGAGTAAATCTGCAGCAATTGACATGATGATGAGAAGATATAATACACTTTCCAAAGGTAGAATCAAATTTGTTCACACACATGACATACATTACACATACCTCTCCTGGACCAGAAAAGTGAACTGTTGTGCTAGAAGGAAGCCCTGGAAGGACCAAACTGTGCACACGAATTCCATCTCCTAGGACTTGACCCCTTGCCTTGTGTGATCAACAAATAAAAGAAGTTATATATCTCAATAGGCATAAAGACTATACATACTTGTATTTTGCTTTTGTATGTTTTAGTACTACTACTATGAAGTGAAGGTGTTTTTGTTCTTACCAAGACATCTGTTGAAGAATCTTCTCTGTTATAGATTTGACCCAGGTTAGAGAGATTGTTGGCTATTTGGTTTGCATCTGCTGATGGAAGATCCTGCTCATCAAGGCCATTTCAGTATATTTGATTTCACATCTTTTACATAGTTAGTGAATGAAGATTTGACCATGTTATCTCATGTCTTTCCCTTTTAACTAGTATTATCTTCTTGTCTTGGCCCTTTTAGTTCCCCATTTATATCTCAGTGATTACATTGAGCATGCCAAATAGGTTGCTTAAATTTTATTTCTAATCATCACTTTATCACAAACACATTTTACAATAAGAATAACCACTTTCTAATACCTATTCGCTTCATTTCCCCTCCCCCACATATAAAAGAAGATGCAAATACATTGAAAACTAAGCATAAAATTGTGGAGTTTAGAGTGCCTTAAAATCAGTTTGGAGGATCATGGAATTGCTTGGAAGTGTTTCTTGAACACTGGGAATCAATTCCCTAGTTATGGGAATCGATTCAAGCATGTTTGGTTCTCTGGGAATCGAAGCACGCCTCTGTGAATCGCATGGGAAACTTGCAGGAATCGATTCACTTCATTAATTCTTGCAGGGGAAGTTTTTTGTACTAGGTGAATCGATTCACCTTAAACTGTGAATCGATTCACAGTCGGGTTTTTCTATAAAACCGGCTACCGCAGTAAATCGACGTGGACGATTTATTCTAGGGTTGTGTGCGGTAGTTCTTGAGCGTCTTTGTGGGGTTTTAGGGGGTGGGAAACGCGGTTAAACGCCTTGGGATCTTAGGATAGGATAGAGGGAGGATTGAAGCCTTTCTCTATTGTTGTTCTTGAGAGTTTATCATAGAGGGAAAGAGAGAGGGATTGGGAACTCTTGGGTTTGTTCTTTGTGGACATTGTAAAGGGGGTTCTAAGCAATTGTAATCTCTTGTAAGACTCATTGATAGTGAAACGGAGGGCTGCTCTCTCCCGCAGACGTAGGCCATCTTCTTTGGGGCCGAACTGCGTAACCAAATTGCGGTGTCTTCTTCTCAACTTTTATCTCCTTTGTTTGTTTGTTTTATTGCACCTTGTTGATTGAGTGGTTGATTGCTAATATTTAGTTATTGGTTGCCATTGAAGTTTGTTCCATTTATCTTGTTTGAATCTCAACAAGTGGCGCCGTCTGTGGGAAGGGAACAAATCATTCAAGTGAGCACCATGGGTACTAAATGGGACATCGAGAAATTTTCCGGTAATAATGACTTCGGTCTATGGAAGGTGAAGATGGAAGCAATACTTATTCAACAGAAGTGTTTTGAAGCCTTGAAGGGTGAGACAAGAATGCCGGCAACTCTGTCTCAAACGGAGAAGAAGGAGATGATAGATAAGGCAAGAAGTGACATTATCTTGTGCCTTGGCGATAAGGCCGAGGAAGTTGCAAGAGAGAAGACCGGCGGAGATGTGGGCAAAGTTAGAATCGTTGTACATGACAAAGTCATTGGCCCACGTGTTATGTCTGAAACAACATCTCTACTCATTCAAGATGGTAGAGACCAAACCTATTGTGGAGCAACTAGCGTAATTCAACAAAATTATTGATGACTGCAGAACATTGATGTGAAGCTCGATGGCGAGGATAAGGCTCGCTCTTATTGAATTCGTTGCCTAGATCCTTTGAACACTTTAAGGATGCACTCCTCTATGGCAAGGAGTCCACTATTACTTTGGAGGAGGTCCAACAATCTATTAGGACCAAGGAGCTAACCAAGCTCCAAGACTTGAAAGTGGATGATAGTGGTGAAGGCTTAAGTGTGTCAAGGGGAAGAAGTGAGAGTAGAGGAAACCACAACAAAGGGAAGAATTCTAGGGCGAAGTCCAAGTCAAAGGGGAACAATAAGAAGTATAAGGGGTTCAATTGACACAAGACCGGTCACTTTAAGAAGGACTGTCTGAGAAAGGGGCGGGTGATTACGTGGATGTTGCAATTGCTATGGAGGATGGTTATGAGAGTGCGGGGGCTCTAGTGGTGTCGAGTTTGGAATCTGAAAAGAACTGGGTCATGGACTCGGGATGTTCTTATCACATGTGTCCTAGGAAGGAATACTTTGAGACTTTGAAGCTCAAAGAAGGTGGAGTCATTCGCCTGGGTGACAACCGAGCTTGTAAGGTGCAAGGTATGGGTTCGATTCGTCTCAAGATGTTTGACAACCGTGAATTCCTTTTACAAGATGTGATGTATGTTCCTTGTAACACCTGAGGACGAGATCGACCTCGTATTAGGACATCGTATCGAGACCTCGTATCAAGACCTCGTGTCGAGATTTCGTGCCAGATCGCGTGCCAAGGTCATATGTCGAGCTGATGAGGTCGCGTACCGAGCTGAGGAGGTCGCATGTCGAACTGAGGAGGCCGCGTGCACGAACTCGTGTTAGAGCTCAGGCGCCAGACAAGCACTCGATCGACCAGTGTCGAGACTGTAACACTCGTATTTTTACGAACGTTATTTAGCGTTGATGATTATATTGTTTGTAATATTTATAAATTTGTATTATCGGTTTGCAGTTCTCGTCGTTGTGTCTTTAGATCGGTAACCTATAGATTAGAGGGTAATCATGAGAGAGGAGAGATTAGATGGGTAGAATGACTGATGGGATTAGCATCTCATAACAGTAGTTACACGTCACTTAGTTGTGTTTTGTTTTTAAAAAAAAAATTCATTTAGTGGTTTATCTACCAGCTGTATATTCGATCAGCCCTCACAACCCTCACTTTCTCTTTTCTTCTTCCTTCTTCTCTAAGTTTCCTCTTCCTCTCCAAACCTCCATTGAAGAACCTCGAGTTTCATTGAGCTTCTGCATAAACTTTCTTCATCAACCTTGTTTCTTATCATCTCCTCGACATATATCACCATCTCGACCATCAGTTGAGGTATGAAAAACAGAATTTTCTCTTCCTTCATGCTACTGTTAGCGCCACTTTTTCTCTCTATTTTAGCTAGTCTTCATGCTTCCAAATCAGGTCATATTGATAGGTTTTCTTTTTCATGACATGACCTACCTTTCTAACCAATTATTTGAGCTTGTAAAACAAATTGCTTTCTCTGTTTTCTGCAATAGACAGTGCCCAAAACCCTCCCTATTTGGTTTGTTTTGATTTCTTGTTTTAGTATGTTGTACGTTGCTTCTTGTCGATGTTGTTGTTGATTTATTTGTTATAGAATCATATAACCTTTTTCATGAACTTTTGATCGAAAACCCTTACTTTGTGTTAGAGGAAAAATGGTTTTGTCTGGTGATGTATGAAAGAAGTTTTTTATAAAATTTTAGAGAAAAGGAGTTATTTTGTAATGTTTGAATTCTGGTTGTATTTGTTTAAGTTCTGGAGTTTTAATGTTTACTTGGGTTGTGATTAAGATTGGGATAATGAGAGCTAAGTGTTATTAGAACCCATAGATGGAACTAAGTTGTGCTTGTATTAGGAAGTCTGATTCCCGAGATCGTGTGATTTCCGAATCGAGGTGTACGGGAGAGCGAACCCGAGGACGTGGGAGCAGTGGGATCCAGATCGAGAACTGTACGTGTCGAGGTCGACTGAGAAGTGTACGTGTCGAGGTCGATTGAGGACGGTACGTGTCGAGGTCGTTGTCGAGCTCGATTGAGGACAGCGTAGACGTGTAGCTTGGAGTTCGGTAAGGGCACTTCTAGACATTCTAAGATTTTTATTGTTATATTCCTATGTATGGATTCCTTGATTTGCTTGTCGAGCATGTAATGTTGTGATATGATTGAGTTATGCATTATTTGATATGAGATTGAATATATGCCATGAATTGCGTGTTACTGTCGAATTGCGTTTCTTCATATTAAGTATGTTCTCTTATTTGATGTACGGGCAAGTAATTTTAAGCGTCACTCTTTGAATATTGTAAGCGGAGAGCTATTCATCGAGTGAGCGAGCTAGGCGAGTCGTTATGACGTTTTTGAGCCGTGACCCGGATAACTGAGGGTGCTAGGTCCCCTTTGTTTACGGGAGATTGACTAGACGTCGCAGCGTAGAGGAACCGCATCTTGCATATCTAGGGAGAAGCGAAAGATCCCAAGGCTACGGCTGGTATGTCAGTTGATGGATCTGCGTCTGCTTTCCGGAATAATGGTCGAGTCGAGAGAAAATGGATCGCGAGTTGAGTCGAGTTTAGAGTGAGAAGGTCGAGTCACGTTTGGTGATTGATAAACATCGTTGTGTTGCTTATTTCTTTATGTCGTGTTTATCTTGAATTGTTGAGAAGTTGACCCTTTCCCGTGGTACCTTCAATCCATGATGGTTACCCAGGCGATGTCGAGGGTGCAGGGAACTCAACAGCAGATGATGGCGAGGAGGAGCTCGACGAGGATCAGGGCGACGACCTCTACTTGTCGTGATTTGCTTTGTCTATGTTTTTGTGTCTGATGGTTGTGACGGTTGGGCGGTTATGTGTGTTATTACAGGGTAGGCGGTGGTTTTACTTTTGGAGCGACCCTGCGTGGGTGTTCTGGGAGTACCCCAGGTATGATTGCTCTCTTGAAGTCGCCATACCTTAGGTGTATTTTCTTTGTACATTATTACTCTGTCTTTTTGTATGCACTTTTTATATCTTGTATATATAAGTATGTACTTGTTATACTGCGTGTTGTCATTTAGGACTTAAGTCTTGTGTCTTAGTTGCACCATGTTTTCGAAAAGTCAGAATTACTACGATGTGCACGAGTGGTCTTATAAAATAAATAATAATAATAGACCGTACTTTTCTAAAAGGGCACAAGAGTATCGTTTTAAAACATCGCATACAGGGTAACTTGAGCTCGGTGTGTTGAGGTCGGTAACTCGAGCTCGGGATGTTGAGCTCGGGAGGGGTCTGAAACGGTCGTTACAATGTTGGTATCGAGCGCTTGATTCGGTACCGGCTGTGTATAGGAATTTGGACTGGTCACTGTGTCGGGATATATATATATATGTGTTGGGTACCTAATTGTACTATGTTGATTGCTGTTTGATTAAGTGAAGCGCTTATTGCTTGAAAATTGTTTGAACTGTTTCTTGATTGAAGCAGTGTGTTTTAACACATCCTTGTTGTGAGATTCTGACAAGGTTTTGAACTTTGTGGAATCTAATGCCACCTCGTAGGGATACGACAAATTGCATCTCGAGAACGTCGACATGGAACGAGCAATTCAAGCTATGGCCGAGATGGCGGCACCATGGCTCAAAGAATCACCGCCAACTCAACAGGCTAACGCGATGGCTCAACCAGACGGCAGCGTTAACTCCAAAGAAACTTACAAAGAAGAACAAATGAGCAGAGCTGAGTGTTGAGGCGAGAGGATTAGCAGACTTTAGGAAGCATGATCCACCGAAGTTCTACGGTGAGCCAAACCCAGATAAAGCTGATCTTTGGATGCAAGAGATCGAGAAGATCTTCGAGGCACTCCATTGCCGAACAACGTAAAGGTAGACTATGCCACCTACTACCGCTAGGAGACGCAGAGTATTGGTGGAAGGGAGTGAAGCAAGCACCGATAAGCGAACGTCGCGAGATAACTCGGGAGCTCTTTCGTGGAAGGTTCTTGGACAAATACTTCCCAGACATCGCACGAGCCGAGAAAGAGCGGAGTTTCTTCAACTACAACAAGGCAAAGATGACAAAGGTTCGAGTATGCGCCAAGTTTGAGTCAACTGGCGAGGTATTTCAGTCCATTTCGTGATCGAGCTGACCAAGGATGGTTAAGTGAGAGGTTCCAACGGGGATTAAGATTTGACATTCAGAAGTCGGTGGTGTCATTGAGGATCAGGAATCTACAAGAGCTGATAGATCGTTGTGTCGAGGTAGAGGGTGTAAGAAGTCACAAGAAGAAAACTGTTGTAGGCGGACCGGTGAGACCCCAGAGTGCGGGGCAGAGGTTTACACAGAAGGGGAAACAACTGCAGAAGAAGCCTTACAACCGACCTCAGGGGAACAACAATAATAGAGGACAGTATCGTCCGATGACCCAGGGAGCGAGGAGTGGAAGTCAGACTAGCGTCGAGGTGATTTGTTTCCGTTGTGGAAAGTCAGGACATTATGCAAATAACTGTACTCAGAAGGAGGATGTGTGCTACAACTGTAAGAAGCCAGGGCATTTTGCCAAGGATTGTCCCACACCTAAAGCTGAACCGGCAATGCTTGCGGCAAAGGCCAAAGGGAAGCGTCAAACAGTAAAAGGCAGAGTCTTCTGCATGAGCGGCGAGGAAGCAGAGCAAGCTGATGATCTTATTCAAGGCGAATGTGAGATTGAGGGTAAATCCTTATCCGTTCTCTTTGATTCGGGTGCAACCCATTCCTTTATTTCTTCTGATTGTGTGAACCATTTGAACTTGACTGTGACTGCTTTACCGTTCAAATTGGTAGTTTTAACCCCAACTGCTAAAACCTTAGTCACGAACATTGCCTGTCTTAATTGTGTAGTGGTTATTCAGAGTAGAAAGTTTGTGGTCAATTTGGTTTGTTTGCCTCTTAAGGGCTTAGATGTCATCCTCGGGATGGATTGGTTGTCACACCACCATGTCCTCTTTGGGTGTGCTGAAAAGCGTAATTTTCCCAGACCTTGGAGTCTCCAATTATCTTTCTGCTGAACGTATTGGAGTTTCTTTGCGAGAAGGAACTAGAGAATACATGTATCTGGCTAGTTCAGAAGTTTTCCAGCAGATCGAAGTGAAGAATGTACCAGTGGTGTGTGACTTTGTGGACGTTTTTCCCGAAGACGTGCCAGGGTTACCACCCAAGAGAGGTCGAAGTTCTCCATCGAGTTGATTCCAGGAACAGACCGATTTCCAAAGCGCCATACAAGATGTCTCCTGCCGAGATGAAAGAACTGAAGTCCCAGATCGAACACTTGGAGTCAAAGCAATTCATACGACCGAGCGTGTCACCGTGGGGAGCTCCAGTGTTGTTGGTTAAGAAGAAGGACGGACGACCAAGGTTGTGCGTGGACTACCGCGAGCTCAACAAGGTTACTGTGAAGAACCGGTATCCGTTACCCCGTATTGACGACTTGATGGATCAACTTCGTGGAGCGGCGATCTTTTCCAAGATAGATTTGAAGTCTGGTTATCATCAGATTCGCGTGAAGGAGGAAGATGTCCCCAAAACAGCTTTCAGGACTAGGTATGGTCACTACGAGTATTTGGTGATGCCGTTTGGAGTGACAAATGCGCCAGCTGTGTTTATGGACTATATGAACAGGATTTTCCATTCGTTCTTGGATCATTTTGTAGTAGTGTTCATCGACGACATCCTGATCTATTCGAGGAACCGAGAAGAGCACGAAGAACACTTACGTCGAGTACTACAGATATTACGAGAGAAGCAACTCTATGCCAACCTGTCGAAGTGTGAATTTTGGCTCGAAGAGGTGAATTTTCTTGGTCATGTGATTTCCAAAGAAGGGATAGCTGTGGATCCAACTAAGATTGAAGCTGTGCTAGCGTGGGAACAGCCGAGGACAGTCACTGATATCAGGAGTTTTGTTGGCTTAGCAGGCTATTATCGAAGATTCATTGAAGGTTTCTCGAAGATTGTCGCGCCTCTTACACGGCTTACGAGGAAGGATCAACCTTTTGCCTGGACTGAGGAGTGCGAATCCAGTTTTCAAAGACTGAAGGAGCTCTTGACGACAGCGCCTGTGTTGATTTTGCCTCAACCCGAAGAGCCTTACGAGGTGTATTGTGATGCGTCACACCAGGGATTGGGATGCGTGCTGATGCAACATCGGAAAGTGGTAGCGTATGCTTCAAGACAGCTTAAGATTCACGAGAGGAACTACCCTACTCACGATTTGGAGTCAAGCGGTGGTTTCTTACCGAAGATATGGAGGCACTACCTTTACGGGAGCACTTCATCGCTTTGGCCGATCACAAGAGCTTGAAGTACATGTTCGATCGTAAAGAGCTCAACATGCGCCAAGATGGATGAATTTCTCAAGGACTACGACTTTACATTGGAATACCATCCGGTAAGGCTAACGTAAGTAGCAGCATGCATTGAGCGTAAAGAGCGCTTTTAGCCTCAAAGAATGATGATCAAGGAGTTGGAGATGCTCGAGAAGTTCCGAGACTTGAAGTTGAGTGTGGAAGTTTCACCGGGGAAGCTGAGATTTGGTATGCTTACCATTTCTAACCGATTGTTGGACGAGATCCGAGACCAGCAGGTTCATGACGAGCTCCTGCAAGAGAAGATCCAGTTGATAGCGCAAGGGAAGGCGACAGAATTCCAAGTCGGAACGGACAACATCTTAAGATGTAATGGCCGAGTATAGGGGTGGCAAAGTGGGCCTGGCCCGTTGGGTCGGCCCGCCAACCCGCCAAAATGGGGCGGGTTGGGTTGGGGTATTGAACCCGCCAACCCACATAACCCGCCCCGCTTGGACCATCAACCCACCGGGCCAAAGGCGGGGCGGGGCGGGCCAGCCCGCCAGCCCGTTTTTATTTATCTATTACAATTTACAAGAAGTTCCACACGCGGCCCATATAACTCCACAGTCTGGAAAAAAAAGGCCTATAATCTCATCAAACAAACAAAAACCGTCCCACTCCCACTAACTAAGCCCAGAAAATAGAGTACATATGCTATTCAAATAAAAAATAGCTCAACAAATTAAATCACTCTAAAAAAATGGTACAAAAAATTATTAGACTGAGGATTATATGTTGAGTATTGGGCTTGCAATCAAAGCGGCAAAAACGATTTTTACATATTGAATTTTTATACCCAAAGAACAAAAGGCCAAAATGTAATTTTTTATGTTGGGTGGTGATCGTTGGCCCGCCGACCGCCATTAGGCGGGGTGGGCCAAAGTTGAACCCGCCACCCATGGCGGGCCGCCCAGCCCGCTTTTGGCGGGCTAAAGTGGGTTAGGCGGGTTGGGCGGGTTGGCCGCTTTGCCTTCCTGGCCGAGTATGTGTACCTAACGTAGTGGAGCCGAGAAAGTTAATACTTGACGAAGCGCATAAGAGCAACTTTAGTATTCATCCAGGAGTTACGAAGATGTATCAAGACTTGAAGAAGCATTTTTGGTGGTCCGGAATGAAGAAGCAAGTGGTCGAGCACGTAACCGTGTTTAACGTGTCGAAGCGAAGGTGGAGCACCAGCGACCCGGCGGGAATGCTCTGATAAACGGCGTACCCGGTATGGAAATGGGATAGTATCTCCATGGATTTTGTTGTAGGTTTACCGAAGACGCAGAAGAAGAATGATTCGATTTGGGTGATCGTCGACCGATTGACCAAATCTGCTCATTTCTTACCAGTGAGGTCGACATACAACGTGGAAAAGCTGACCGAGATCAACATCGCGGAGATAGTACGACTACATGGTATACCCTCTTCTATCGTGTCGGACCGAGATCCGAAGTTCACGTCTCATTTTTGGAGGGAATTGCAAGAAGCGATGGGAACCGAGCTCAGGCTTAGCTCGGCATATCATCCCCAAACTGACGGTCAAACTGAGAGAACGATCCAATCGCTGGAAGATTTGTTGCGAGCGTGTACCCTAGATCACCGAGGAAGTTGGGACGACGTCTTACCATTGGTGGAGTTCACCTACAATAACAGTTTCCATGCAAGTATTGGAATGGCACCTTTTGAAGCACTGTATGGACAGAAGTGTCAGACGCCTCTTTGTTGGTACCAGGATGGCGAGAATTCTGTTGTAGGACCAGATATGATCCAGCAGACTACTGAGAAGATCCGTTTGATCAGAGATAGGATGCGAACGTCTCAAAGTCGACAGAAGAGTTATGCAGACCAAAGACGTCGACCGCTAGAGTTCGAAGAAGGAGAACATGTATTTCTTAGAGTTACCCCCACTACTGGAGTTGGTCGAGCGATCAAATCCAAGAAACTTACCCCTAAATTTATTGGACCCTACCAGATTCTTCGTCGTATTGGCCCAGTGGCATATTGTAACACCTGAGGACGAGATCAACCTCGTATTAGGACATCGTATCGAGACCTCGTACCAAGACCTCGTGTCGAGATTCCGTGCCAGATCGCGTGTCGAGGTCATATGTCGAGCTGATGAGGTCGCGTACCGAGCGGAGGAGGTCGCATGTCGAACTGAGGAGGCCGCGTGCACGAACTCGTGTTAGAGCCTTGTGCGCTTGCACAAGCACTCTGATCGACCTCGTGTCGAGACTGTAACAGTCGTATTTTTACGAACGTTATTTAGCGTTGATGATTATATTGTTTGTAATATTTATAAATTTGTATTATCGGTTTGCAGTTCTCGTCGTTGTGTCTTTAGATCTGTAACCTATAGATTAGAGGGTAATCATGAGAGAGGAGAGATTAGATGGGTAGAATGACTGATGGGATTAGCATCTCATAACAGTAGTTACACGTCACTTATTTGTGTTTTCTTTTGAAAAAGAAAAATTCATTTAAAGGGTTTCTTGACCAGCTGTTTATTCGATCAGCCCCTCACAACCCTCACTTTCTCTTTTCTTCTTCCTTCTTCTCTGAGTTTCCTCTTCCTCTCCAAAAACTTCCATCGAAGAACCTTGAGTTTTATCGAGCTTCTGCATAAACTTTCTTCATCAATCTTGTTCCTCATCATCTTCTCGACATATATCACCACCTCAATCATCATCTGAGGTATGAAAAACAGAATTTCTCTTCCTTCATGCTACTGTTTAGCGCCATTTCTTCCCTCCATTTTAGCTAGTTTTTATGCTTCCAAATCATGTCATTTTGATACGTTTTCTTCTTCATGATGAAAATATTTTTCAGAAAACATAAACTTAGATTTTGATTAATTTGTGCTTAATGTGTTACTTGATTTTAAGCTTGAGTTAATACTTAGGAAAAATGGCTTTGTCTGATGATATGTATGAAAGATGTTTTAATAAAATTATTAGAGAAAAGGAGTTTTAATATTTACTTGGGTTGTAGTTAAGATTGGGGTAATGAGAGCTAAGTGCTATTAGAACCCATAGATGGAACTAAGTTGTGCTTGTATTAGGAAGTCGATTCAGAGATCGTGTGATTTCAATCGAGGTGTACGGAAAGCGAACCCGAGGACGTGGGGAGCAGTGGGATCCAGATCGAGAATCAGACGTGTCGAGGTCGATCGAGAAGCGTCACGTGTCGAGGTCGATTGAGACTCAGACGTGTCGAGGTCGTTGTCGAGCGGCGTAGCTTGGAGTTGATAGCGGCACTTCTAAACATTCTAGGATTTTTATTGTTATATTCCTATGTATGGATTCCTTGATTTGCTTGTCGAGCATGTAATGTGGTGATATGATTGAGTTATGCATTATTTGATATGAGATTGAATATATGCCATGAATTGCGTATTCTTGTCAGTGCGTTTTCGTCATACTAAGCATGTTCTCTTATTTGATGTACGGCAAGTAATTTTAAGCGCCACTCTTTGAATATTGTAAGCGGAGAGTTGTTCATCGAGTGAGCGAGCTAAGCGAGTCGTTATGACGTTTTTGAGCCGTGACCGGATAATCGAGGGTGCTAGGTCCCCTTTGTTTACTGGAGATTGACTAGACGTCGCAGTCAGAGGAACCTGCATCTGCATATCTAGGGAGAAGCGAAAGATCCCAAGGCTACGACCGGTATGTCAGTTGATGGATCTGCGTCGCTTCCTAATAATGGTCGAGTCGAGAGAAAATGGATCGCGAGTTGAGTCGAGTCTAGAGTGAGAAGGTCGAGTCACGTTTGGTGATTGATAAACATCGTTGTGTTGCTTATTTCTTTATGCCGTGTTTATCTTGAATTGTTGAGAAGTTGACCACTTTCCGTGGTACCTTCAATCCATGATGGTTACCCAGGCGATGTCGAGTGCGAGGAACTCGACCCAGATGATGGCGAGGAGGAGCTCGACGAGGATCGAGCATTTAACTCTACTTGTCGTGATTTGCTTTGTCTATGTTTTTGTGTCTGATGGTTGTGACGGTTGGGCGGTTATGTGTGTTATTACAGGGTAGATCGGGTGGTTTTACTTTGGAGCACCCCTGCGTGGGTGTCTGCCAGGGAGTACCCCAGGGTATGATTGCTCTCTTGAAGTCGTCATACCTTAGGTGTATTTTCTTTGTACATTATTACTCTGTCTTTTTGTATGCACTTTTTATATCTTGTATATATAAGTATGTACTTGTTATACCTGCGTGTTGTCATTTAGGACTTAAGTCTTGTGTCTTAGTTGCACCATGTTTTCGAAAAGCTGTAATTACTCTGATGTGCACGAGCTGGTCTTATAAAATAAATAATAATAATAGACCGTACTTTTCTAAAAGGGCACAAGAGTATCGTTTTAAAACATCGCATACAGGGTAACTTGAGCTCGATGTGTTGAGCTCGGTAACTCGAGCTCGGTATGTTGAGCTCGGTAGCGGTCCGGAAACGGGTCATTACAATGTTGGTATCAGAGCAGTTCGGTTCTGACCGGGCTGTGTATAGGAATTTTGGACTGGTCACTATGTCGGGATATGTATGTCGGGTACCTGGTTGTACTATACTGATTGATGTTTGATTAAGTGAAGCACTTATTGCTTGAAAAATTGTTTGAACTGTTTCTTGATTGAAGCAGTGTGTTTTAACACATCCTTGTTGTGAGATTCTGACAGGGTTTTGAACTTTGTGGAATCTAATGCCACCTCGTAGGGATACGGCAATTTGTGAGAACGTCGACATGGAACGAGCAATTCAAGCTATGGCCGAGATGGCGGTAGCCATGGCTCAAAGAATCACCGCCGCAACTCAATAGGCTAACACGATGGCTCAACAGACGGCAGCGTTAACCCAAAGAAACTTACAAAGAAGAATAAATGGCAGAGCGGAGTGTTGAGGCGAGAGGATTAGCAGACTTTAGGAAGCATGATCCACCGAAGTTTTACGGTGAGCCAAACCCAGATAAAGCTGATCTTTGGATGCAAGAGATCGAGAAGATCTTCGAGGCACTCCATTGCCCGAACAACGTAAAGGTAGACTATGCCACCTACTTGCTGCTAGGAGACGCAGAGTATTGGTGGAAGGGAGTGAAGCAAGCACTGATAGCGGAACGTCGCGAGATAACTTGGGAGCTCTTTCGTGGAAGGTTCTTGGACAAATACTTCCCAGATACTGCACGAGCTGAGAAGCAGCAGGAGTTTCTTCAACTACAACAAGGCAGTATGACAGTGTCCGAGTATGCAGCCAAGTTTGAGTCACTGGCGAGGTATTTCAGTCCATTTCGTGATCGAGCTGACCAAGGATGGTTAAGTGAGAGGTTCCAACGGGGATTAAGATTTGACATTCAGAAGTCAGTGGTATCATTGAGGATTCGAAATCTACAAGAGCTGATAGATCGTTGTGTCGAGGTAGAGGGTGTAAGAAGTCACAAGAAGAAAACTGTTGTAGGCGGACCGGTGAGACCCCAGAGTGCGGGCGTAAGTTTACATGGCGGGAAACAAGCTGCAGAAGAAGCCTTACAACCGACCTCGGGGAACAACAACAGGGGACAATATCGTCAGATGACCCAGGGAGCGAAGCGGAGGTCAGGCCGGTCGAGGTGACTTGCTATCGTTGTGGAAAGTCGAGGACATTATGCAAATAATCGTACTCGGAAGGAGGATGTGTGCTACAATCAGAGAAGCCAGGGCATTTTGCCAAGGATTGTCCCACACCTAAAGTGAACCGTGATGCTTGCGGCAAAGGCCAAAGGAAGCGTCAGGTAGCTAAAGGCGTAGTCTTACGCATGAGCGGTGAGAAGCGAGCGGTGATGATCTTATTCAAGGTGAATGTGAGATTGAGGGTAAATCCTTATCCGTTCTCTTTGATTCGTGCAACCCATTCCTTTATTTCCTCTCGATTGTGTGAACCATTTGAACTTGACTGTGATCGCTTTACCGTTCAAATTGGTAGTTACAACCCAATTGCTAAAACCTTAGTCACAAACACCGCATGTCTAAATTGTGTAGTGGTTATTGAGTAGAAAGTTTGTGGTCAATTTGGTTTGTTTGCCTCTTAAGGGCTTAGATGTCATCCTCGGGATGGATTGGTTGTCACACCACCATGTCCTCTTGGTGTGCCAGTAAGCGTAATTTTCCCGGACCTTGGAGTCTCCAATTATCTTTATTTGAGCGTATTGGGGTTTCTTTGAAAGAAGGAACTAGGGAATACATGTATCTGGCTAATTCAGAAATTTTCCAGCAGATCGAAGTGAAGAATGTACGGTGGTGTGTGACTTTGTGGGCGTTTTCAGAAGGCGTGCCAGGGTTACCACCGGCGCAGAGGTCGAGTTCTCCATCGAGTTGATTCCAGGAGCAGGTGATTTCCAAAGCACCATACGGGATGTCTCTATTTGAGATGAAAGAAGCGAAGTCCCAGATCGAACACTTGGAGTCAAAGCAATTCATACGACCGAGCGTGTCACCGTGGGGAGCTCGGTGTTGTTGGTTAAGAAGAAGGATGGGCGATCAAGTGTGCGTGGACTACCGCGAGCTCAACAAGGTTCTTGTGAAGAACCGGTATCAGATTACCGTATTGACGACTTGATGGATCAACTTCGTGGAGCGGCGATCTTTCCAAGATAGATTTGAAGTCCGGTTATCATCAGTTCGCGTGAAGGAGGAAGATGTCCCCAAGCGACTTTCAGGACTAGGTATGGTCACTACGAGTATTTGGTGATGCCGTTTGGAGTGACAAATGCGCCAGCTGTGTTTATGGACTATATGAACAGGATTTTCCATTCGTTCTTAGATCAGTTTGTAGTAGTGTTCATCGACGACATCCTGATCTACTCGAAGAACCGAGAAGAGCACGAAGAACACTTACGTCGAGTACTACAGATATTGCGTGAGAAGCAACTCTATGCCAACCTGTCGAAGTGTGAATTTTGGCTCGAAGAGGTGAATTTTCTTGGACACGTGATTTCCAAAGAAGGGATAGCTGTGGATCCAACTAAGATTGAAATTTGTGTTAGCGTGGGAACAGTAGAAGGCGATTCTGAGATCGAAGTTTTGTTGGCTTAGCGGCTATTATCGAAGATTCATTGAAGGTTTTTCGAAGATTTTCGCGCCTCTTACGACTTACGAGGAATGATCAACCTTTGCCTGGGTGAGGAGTGCGAATCCAGTTTTCAAAGGCGAAGGAGCTCTTGGCGGCGGCGCTGTGTTGATTTTGCCTCGGCGAAGAGCACTACGAGGTGTATTGTGATGCGTCACACCAGGGATTGGGATGCGTGCTGATGCAACATCGGAAAGTGGTAGCGTATGCTTCAAGACAACTTAAGATTCACGAGAGGAACTACCCTACTCACGATTTGGAGAGTGGCGGCTGATGGTTTTTCTTGGCCCGAAGATATGGAGGCACTACCTTTATGGGAGCACTCTTCTTGTTTCAGCGATCACAAGAGCTTGAAGTACTGTTCGATCGAGAAAGAGCTCAACATGCGTCGGCGAAGATGGGCCAAATTTCAAGGACTACGACTTTACGTTGGAATACCATCCCGATAAGGCTAACGTAGTAGCGGATGCATTGAGCGTAAAGAGCGCTTTTAGCCTCAAAGCAATGATGATCAAGGAGTTGGAGATGCTCGAGAAGTTAGAGACTTGAAGTTGAGTGTGGAAGTTTCACCGGGAAGCCGAGATTTGGTATGCTTACCATTTCTAACCGATTGTTGGGCGAGATCCGAGATCGGCAGGTTCATGACGAGCTCTGCAAGAGAAGGTCTAGTTGATAGCGCAAAGGAAGCGACGAATTCCAAGTCGGAATCTGACAACATCTTAAGATGTAATGGCCGAGTGTGTGTACCTAACGTAGCGGGTGAGAAAGTTAATACTTGACGAAGCGCATAAGAGCAACTTTAGTATTCATCCAGGAGTTCACGAAGATGTATCAAGACTTGAAGAAGTATTTTTGGTGGTCGGAATGAAAAAGCAAGTGGTGAGTCGTAACCGTGTTTAACGTGCGAAGCGAAGGTGGAGCACCAACGACTGCGGGAATGCTACAATCGCCGACGCATCAAGGTATGGAAATGGGACAGTATCTCCATGGATTTCGTTGTAGGTTTACCGAAGACGCAGAAGAAGAATGATTCGATTTGGGTGATCGTCGACCGATTGACCAAATCTGCTCATTTCTTACCAGTGAGGTCGAGATACAACGTGGAAAAGCTGACCGAGATCTACATCGCGGAGATAGTACAACTACATGGTATACCCTCTTCAATCGTGTCGGACCGAGATCTGAAGTTCACGTCTCATTTTTGGAGGGAATTGCAAGAAGCGATGGGAACCGAGCTCAGGCTTAGCTCGGCATATCATCCCCAGACTGACGGTCAAACTGAGAGAACGATCCAATCGCTGGAAGATTTGTTGCGAGCGTGTACCTTAGATCACCGAGGAAGTTGGGACGACGTCTTACCATTGGTGGAGTTCACCTACAATAACAGTTTCCATGCGAGTATTGGAATGGCACCTTTTGAAGCACTGTATGGACGGAAATGTCAGACGCCTCTTTGTTGGTACCAGGATGGCGAGCGTTCTGTTGTAGGACCAGATATGATCCAACAGACTACTGAGAAGATCCGTTTGATCAGAGATAGGATGCGAACGTCTCAAAGTCGACAGAAGAGTTATGCAGACCAAAGACGTCGACCGCTAAAGTTCGAAGAAGGAGAACATGTATTTCTTAGAGTTACCCCCACTACTGGAGTTGGTCGAGCGATCAAATCCAAGAAACTTACCCCTAAATTTATTGGACCTTACCAGATTCTTCGTCGTATCGGTCCAGTGGCATATCAGATTGCCCTGCCACCCTTCTTGTCAAACATTCATGATGTCTTCCACGTCTCACAGTTGCGAAAGTATATTTCCGACCCTTCTCATGTCATCGAACCGGATGTGATTCAACTGAAGGACGACCTATCTTTCGAAGCATCACCAGCTAGAATTGTTGACCGGAAAGCCAAACAGTTGCGGAACAAAGAGATTCAACTTGTCAAAGTTGTGTGGAATCAGAAGACCGGAGGTGCGACTTGGGAGCTGGAAGAGAAGATGAAGACTCAGTACCCTGAACTCTTTCATGGTAAGTAACTTATTTGCAATTTCTAGGACGAAATTTTTTTAGAGGGAGAGATTGTAACACCTGAGGACGAGATCGACCTCATATTAGGACATCGTATCGAGACCTCGTACCAAGACCTCGTGTCGAGATTCCGTGCCAGATCGCGTGTCGAGGTCATATGTCGAGCTGATGAGGTCGCGTACCGAGCGGAGGAGGTCGCATGTCGAACTGAGGAGGCCGCGTGGAGGGACTCGGGGTAGAGCCTTGTGCGCCAGACAAGCACTGATCGACCTCGTGTCGAGACTGTAACAGTCGTATTTTTACGAACGTTATTTAGCGTTGATGATTATATTGTTTGTAATATTTATAAATTTGTATTATCGGTTTGCAGTTCTCGTCGTTGTGTCTTTAGATCTGTAACCTATAGATTAGAGGGTAATCATGAGAGAGGAGAGATTAGATGGGTAGAATGACTGATGGGATTAGCATCTCATAACAGTAGTTACACGTCACTTATTTGTGTTTTCTTTTGAAAAAGAAAAATTCATTTAAAGGGTTTCTTGACCAGCTGTTTATTCGATCAGCCCCTCACAACCCTCACTTTCTCTTTTCTTCTTCCTTTTTCTCTGAGTTTCCTCTTCCTCTCCAAAAACTTCCATCGAAGAACCTTGAGTTTTATCGAGCTTCTGCATAAACTTTCTTCATCAATCTTGTTCCTCATCATCTTCTCGACATATATCACCACCTCGATCATCATCTGAGGTATGAAAAACAGAATTTCTCTTCCTTCATGCTACTGTTTAGCGCCATTTCTTCCCTCCATTTTAGCTAGTTTTTATGCTTCCAAATCATGTCATTTTGATACGTTTTCTTCTTCATGATGAAAATATTTTTCAGAAAACATAAACTTAGATTTTGATTAATTTGTGCTTAATGTGTTACTTGATTTTAAGCTTGAGTTAATACTTAGGAAAAATGGCTTTGTCTGATGATATGTATGAAAGATGTTTTAATAAAATTATTAGAGAAAATGAGTTTTAATATTTACTTGGGTTGTAGTTAAGATTGGGGTAATGAGAGCTAAGTGCTATTAGAACCCATAGATGGAACTAAGTTGTGCTTGTATTAGGAAGTCTGATTCCCGAGATCGTGTGATTTCCGAATCGAGGTGTACGGGAAAGCGAACCCGAGGACGTGGGAGCAGTGGGATCCAGATCGAGAACTGTACGTGTCGAGGTCGACTGAGAAGCGTACGTGTCGAGGTCGATTGAGGACGGTACGTGTCGAGGTCGTTGTCGAGCAGCGTAGCTTGGAGTTCGGTAAGGGCACTTCTAAACATTCTAGGATTTTTATTGTTATATTCCTATGTATGGATTCCTTGATTTGCTTGTCGAGCATGTAATGTGGTGATATGATTGAGTTATGCATTATTTGATATGAGATTGAATATATGCCATGAATTGCGTGTTACTGTCGAATTACGTTTTCTTCATACTAAGCATGTTCTCTTATTTGATGTACGGGCAAGTAATTTTAAGCGTCACTCTTTGAATATTGTAAGCGGAGAGCTGTTCATCGAGTGAGCAAGCTAGGCGAGTCGTTATGACGTTTTTGAGCCGTGACCCGGATAACTGAGGGTGCTAGGTCCCCTTTGTTTACGGGAGATTGACTAGACGTCGCAGCGTAGGAACCGGGTACTGCATATCTAGGGAGAAGCGAAAGATCCCAAGGCTACGGCTGGTATGTCAGTTGATGGATCTGCGTCTGCTTTCCGGAATAATGGTCGAGTCGAGAGAAAATGGATCGCGAGTTGAGTCGAGTCTAGAGTGAGAAGGTCGAGTCACGTTTGGTGATTGATAAACATCGTTGTGTTGCTTATTTCTTTATGCCGTGTTTATCTTGAATTGTTGAGAAGTTGACCCTTTCCCGTGGTACCTTCAATCCATGATGGTTACCCAGCGATGTCGAGTGCAGGGAACTCGGCGGCAGATGATGGCGAGGAGGAGCTCGGCGAGGATCGAGCGGCGACCTCTACTAGTCGTGGATTTGCTTTGTCTATGTTTTTGTGTACGATGGTTGTGACGGTTGGGCGGTTATGTGTGTTATTACAGGTAGGCTGGTGGTTTTACTTTTGAGCGACCCTGCGTGGGTGTCTGCCGGGAGTACCCCCAGGGTATGATTGCTCTCTTGAAGTCGTCATACCTTAGGTGTATTTTCTTTGTACATTATTACTCTGTCTTTTTGTATGCACTTTTTATATCTTGTATATATAAGTATGTACTTGTTATACCTGCGTGTTGTCATTTAGGACTTAAGTCTTGTGTCTTAGTTGCACCATGTTTTCGAAAAGCTGTAATTACTCTGATGTGCACGAGCTGGTCTTATAAAATAAATAATAATAATAGATCGTACTTTTCTAAAAGGGCACAAGAGTATCGTTTTAAAACATCGCATACAGGGTAACTTGAGCTCGGTGTGTTGAGCTCGGTAACTCGAGCTCAGTATGTTGAGCTCGGTAGCGGTCCAGAAACGGGTCGTTACACATATCAGATTGCCTTGCCACCCTTCTTGTCGAACATACATGATGTCTTCCACGTCTCACAATTGCGGAGATATATTTCCGACCCCTCTCATGTCATCGAACCGGATGTGATTCAACTGAGGGACGACTTATCCTTCGAAGCATCACCAGCAAGGATTGTTGACCGGAAAGCCAAACAGTTGCGGAACAAAGAGATCCAACTTGTCAAAGTTGTGTGGGATCAGAAGACCGGAGATGCGACTTGGGAGCTGGAAGAGAAGATGAAGACTCAGTACCCTGAACTCTTTCATGGTAAGAATCTTATTTGCAATTTCGAGGACGAAATTTTTTTTAGAGGGAGAGATTGTAACACCTGAGGACGAGATCGACCTCGTATTAGGACATCGTATCGAGACCTCGTACTAAGACCTCGTGTCGAGATTTCGTGCCAGATCGCGTTCCAAGGTCATATGTCGAGCTGATGAGGTCGCGTACCGAGCTGAGGAGGTCGCATGTCGAACTAAGGAGGCCGCGTGCACGAACTCGTGTTAGAGCCTTGTGCGCTTGCACAAGCACCCTGATCGACCCCGTGTCGAGACTGTAACACTCGTATTTTTACGAACGTTATTTAGCGTTGATGATTATATTGTTTGTAATATTTATAAATTTGTATTATCGGTTTGCAGTTCTCGTCGTTGTGTCTTTAGATCTGTAACCTATAGATTAGAGGGTAATCATGAGAGAGGAGAGATTAGATGGGTAGAATGACTGATGGGATTAGCATCTCATAACAGTAGTTACACGTCACTTAGTTGTGTTTTGTTTTAAAAAAAAAAAAATTCATTTAGTGGTTTATCTACCAGCTGTATATTCGATCAGCCCTCACAACCCTCACTTTCTCTTTTCTTCTTCCTTCTTCTCTAAGTTTCCTCTTCCTCTCCAAACCTCCATTGAAGAACCTCGAGTTTCTTTGAGCTTCTGCATAAACTTTCTTCATCAACCTTGTTTCTTATCATCTCCTCGACATATATCACCATCTCGACCATCAGTTGAGGTATGAAAAACAGAATTTTCTCTTCCTTCATGCTACTGTTAGCGCCACTTCTTCTCTCTATTTTAGCTAGTCTTTATGCTTCCAAATCAGGTCATATTGATAGGTTTTCTTTTTCATGACATGACCTACCTTTCTAACCAATTATTTGAGCTTGTAAAACAAATTGCTTTCTACATTTTTACGCAATAGGCAGTGCCCAAAACCCTCCCTATTTGGTTTGTTTTGATTTCTTGTTTTAGTATGTTGTACGTTGCTTCTTGTCGATGTTGTTGTTGATTTATTTGTTATAGAATCATATAACCTTTTTCATGAACTTTTGATCGAAAACCCTTACTTTGTGTTAGAGGAAAAATGGTTTTGTCTGGTGATGTATGAAAGAAGTTTTTATAAAATTTTAGAGAAAAGGAGTTATTTTGTAATGTTTGAATTCTGGTTGTATTTGTTTAAGTTCTGGAGTTTTAATGTTTACTTGGGTTGTGGTTAAGATTGGGATAATGAGAGCTAAGTGTTATTAGAACCCATAGATGGAACTAAGTTGTGCTTGTATTAGGAAGTCTGATTCCCGAGATCGTGTGATTTCCGAATCGAGGTGTCTGGGAGAGCGAACAGGGGACGTGGGAGCAAAGTGGGATCGTGATCGAGGCATGCGTGTCGAGTTCGACTGAGAAGTGTACGTGTCGAGGTCGATTGAGGACGGTACGTGTCGAGGTCGTTGTCGAGCTCGATTGAGGACAGCGTAGACGTGTAGCTTGGAGTTCGGTAAGGGCACTTCTAGACATTCTAAGATTTTTATTGTTATATTCCTATGTATGGATTCCTTGATTTGCTTGTCGAGCATGTAATGTTGTGATATGATTGAGTTATGCATTATTTGATATGAGATTGAATATATGCCATGAATTGCGTGTTACTGTCGAATTGTGTTTCTTCATATTAAGTATGTTCTCTTATTTGATGTACGAGCAAGTAATTTTAAGCGTCACTCTTTGAATATTGTAGCGGAGTTTGTTCATCGTGTGGCGAGCTAGGCGAGTCGTTATGGCGTTTTTGAGCCGTGACCGGATAGCGAGGGTGCTAGGTCCCACTTTGTTTACGGGAGATTGACTAGACGTCGCGGCGTAGGAACCGCATCGCATATCTAGGGAGAAGCGAAAGATCCCAAGGCTACGGCTGGTATGTCAGTTGATGGATCTGCGTCTGCTTTCCGGAATAATGGTCGAGTCGAGAGAAAATGGATCGCGAGTTGAGTCGAGTTTAGAGTGAGAAGGTCGAGTCACGTTTGGTGATTGATAAACATCGTTGTGTTGCTTATTTCTTTATGCCATGTTTATCTTGAATTGTTGAGAAGTTGACCCTTTCCCGTGGTACCTTCAATCCATGATGGTTACCCAGGCGATGTCGAGGGTGCAGGGAACTCGACAGCAGATGATGGCGAGGAGGAGCTCGACGAGGATCAGGGCGACGACCTCTACTTGTCGTGATTTGCTTTGTCTATGTTTTTGTGTACAGTGGTTGTGACCAGTTGGGCCGGTTATGTGTGTTATTACAGGGTAGACTGGTGGTTTTACTTTTGGAGCAGCCCCCTGCGTGGGTGTCTGCCGGGAGTACCCCCAGGGTATGATTGCTCTCTTGAAGTCGTCATACCTTAGGTGTATTTTCTTTGTACATTATTACTCTGTCTTTTTGTATGCACTTTTTATATCTTGTATATATAAGTATGTACTTGTTATACCTGCGTGTTGTCATTTAGGACTTAAGTCTTGTGTCTTAGTTGCACCATGTTTTCGAAAAGCTGTAATTACTCTGATGTGCACGAGCTGGTCTTATAAAATAAATAATAATAATAGACCGTACTTTTCTAAAAGGGCACAAGAGTATCGTTTTAAAACATCGCATACAGGGTAACTTGAGTTCGGTGTGTTGAGCTCGGTAACTCGAGCTCGGTATGTTGAGCTCGGTAGCGGTCCGGAAATGGGTCGTTACATTCCTGAACTCAAACGAAATCTTTTATCTATAAGCATGTTTGATGGATTAGGCTATAGTACTAGGATTGAACATGGCATGATTAAAATTTCGAATGGTGCATTAGTAATGGCTAAAGGATCTAAAATGTGTGGCTTATACATATTAGATGGTTGTACTGTTATAGGGCATGCATCATTAGCTAGTCAAGCTCCGCATGATAAAACTAAACTATGGCATTTAAGGTTAGGGCATGTTAGTGAAAGAGGTTTAGTTGAACTAGCTAAACAAGGTTTGCTAGGTAGTGATAAATTGGATAAGCTAGAATTTTGTGATAATTGCATACTAGGCAAACAACATAGGGTTAAGTTTGGAAGTGGCATGCATCATTCTAGCAAGCCCTTTGAGTATATTCACTCGGACCTTTGGGGTCCCTCAAGAGTGACAACTCATGGAGGGGTTCCTATTTTCTCACCATGATTGATGATTTCTCTAGGAGAGTATGGGTTCATATTTTGAAAAATAAAAGTGACACATTTGAAAAATTCAAAGAATGGCATACTCTTATAGGAAATCAAATAGGAACTAAACCGAAAGTTTTAAGGATCGACAATGGCCTGGAGTTTGTTTGAGCTTGATTTAATGAGTTTTGCAGAAACAGGAATTAAGAGACATAGGGCCAGTGGCAAGGACACCGCAACAAAATGGTCCGGCGAGCATGAACAGGACTATTTTGGAGCGGGTCGATGTATGCTTTTGGGAGGTGGGCTACCTAAAAGTTTACGGGGTGAAGCTGTGAGTCTGACTTACTTGATCAACAGATGCCCATCAACGGCTTTAAACTTCAAGACACCTATGGAAGTTTGGAGTGGAAACCGTGAATATTCTACATTGAAGGTTTTGGGGCTTTGGCGTTTGCTCATGTCGAGACAAGACAAACTTGAAGCTTTGTGAAATGTGTCTTCATTGGCTATCAGGAAGGTGTGAAGGGTACAAGTCTGTGGAAGATGGAGCTGGGGATCAAGATTCATAATAAGCGAGGATGTGACTTTTGATGAGACTTCGTATGGGGATGAAGTGCAAGGACACGAAGAATAGTAACTTCGAAAGCAGGTAGAAGACTTCGGTTTGAGGTGGAGCCTTCCACTAGTGAGGCAGGAATGATGAAGAGGAGAAACGATTACGCACCATCGAGGTTCTAGAGGAAGACAACCAACAGTGGATCCTGGCTATCGATTGGCAAGAGATAGGGAAAGGAGGAAAGCGTGGCACCTAAGAGATATGGCTATGCAGACTTAATTTGTTATGCTCTAAATGCGGTGAAGATGTGCAAGACTCGTAACCAAAGACATTCAGGAAGCGGTTGAGAGCAAAGAGGTCGAAGTGGTTAGAGGCGATGAATGAGGAAATGAATTCATTGGAGAAGAACCAGACACAGAAACTTGTGAAACTACCTAAGAAGCAAAGGGTGGTTGGATGCAAGTGGATCTTCAAGAAGAAGGAAGGCATTAGGAATTGAAGAACCAAGATATAAAGCAAGACTTGTGGCCAAGGGTTTCACAGGTTGAGGGAATTGATTACAACGAGATTTTCTCACCGTGGTGAAACATTGTTCCATAAGGGTTCTTATGGCAATCGTAAATCAAGACGATCTTGAGTTGGAACAAATGGACGTGAAGACCGCATTCTTACATGGAGACCTAGAAAAGACAATCTACATGCAACAACCGTAAGGTTTTGTAGAGGACAAGTCTAAGGTATGTCTTTTGAAGAAATCCTTGTATGGGTTGAAACAAAGCCCTAGGCAATGGTATCTTCGTTTTGACGATTTTCTTACGAAGGCGGGATTTGTGAGAAGTGGAGTACGGCAGTTGTGTGTACATTTTGAAGAGGGATGAGAAAGTGGTTCTCTACCTACTTCTCTATGTTGATGACATCCCGATGGCAAGCTCTAGCAAAGAGGAGATTAACATTCTCAAGGAGAAGCTAAATTGAATTTGAGATGAAGGACCTTGGGGCGCTAAGAGGATACTTGGGATGGATATCATGAGGACCAGGAAGAAGGGTGAGTTATTCTTATCTCAGCATGGGTACTTGAAGAAAGTGGTGGAGCGGTTTAGGATGCATGAAGCTAAACCGGTTAGCACTCCTTTGGGTCATCACACAAAGCTCTCGGTGACACAAGCTCCTGAGTCCGAAGAGGAGAGGAGGAAGATGGATATTACTCCATATGCTAGTGGGGTAGGAAGCATCATGTATGACATGGTTTGTAGCAGACCAGACTTAGCATATGCAGTCAGCATAGTAAGTCGGTTTATGGCAAATCCGGGCCAAGCTCATTGGGAAGCACTGAAGTGGGTTTTGAGGTATTTGAATGGGTCACTCAAAGGTGGTTTGAGGTACACAAGAGCAACTCAAGGAGAAGACGCTTTGGAGGGTTATGTAGATGCAGATTATGCAGGAAATGTGGATACAAGGAAATCCTTATCTGGGTTTGTATTTACATTGTTTGGAACGGCAATAAGTTGGAAGGCTAACCAACAGTCCGTTGTGGCGCTATCTCTACTACTCAAAGTGAGTATATCGCCTCTAGTTGAAGGGGTGAAGGAGGCCATATGGTTGAAAGGTATGATTGGGGAGCTAGGAATTACACAAGGATGTGTGAAGGTACATTGTGATAGTCAGTGCTATCCACTTGGCAAATCACCAAGTGTATCATGAAAGGACAAAGGACATTGACATCCGCCTACATTTCATTAGAGACGTCGTAGAATCTAAGGAAATTGTGGTTGAGAAGGTTGCGTCAGGAGGACAACGTGGATGTATTCACCAAGTCATTACCTAGATCAAAGTTCAAGCATTGCTTGGACTTGATGAATTTCTCTCGAGACGTAATTCCAATGATGGAGAGAAGCGGTAGTGGTTGATGGATAAAGTTGAGCATCACCACCGATTTGAAGTCAAGGTGGAGAATTGTGGAGTTTAGAGTGCCTTATAATCGGTTTGGAGGATCATGGAATTGCTTGGAAGTGTTTCTTGAACATCGGGAATCGATTCCTAGCTATGGGAATCGATTCAAGCATGTTTGGTTCTCTGGGAATCGAAGCACGCCTCTGTGAATCGCATGGGAAACTTGCAGAATCGATTCACTTCATTAATTCTTGCGGGGAAGTTTTTTGTACTAGGTGAATCGATTCACCTTAGGCGTGAATCGATTCACGGTCGGGTTTTCTATAAAGCCTACAGAAATCAGTAGTGGGCGGTTTATTCTAGGGTTGTGTGCAGCCGTTCTTGAGTGTCTTTGTGAGGTTTTAGGGGCTGGGAAACACGGTTAAACACCTTGGGATCTTAGGATAGGATAGAGGGAGGATTGAAGGCTTTCTCTATTGTTGTTCTTGAGAGTTTATCATAGAGGGAAAGAGAGAGGGATTGGGAACTCTTGGGTTTGTTCTTTGTGGACATTGTAAAGGGGGTTCTAAGCAATTGTAATCTCTTGTAAGACTCATTGATAGTGAAACGGAGGGCTGCTCTCTCCCGCAGACGTAGGCCATCTTCTTTGGGGCCGAACTGCGTAACCAAATTGCGGTGTCTTCTTCTCAACTTTTATCTCCTTTGTTTGTTTGTTTTATTGCACCTTGTTGATTGAGTGGTTGATTGCTAATATTTAGTTATTGGTTGTCATTGAAGTTTGTTCCATTTATCTTGTTTGAATCTCAACAGATTTCACATCTTTTACATAGTTAGTGAATGAAGATTTGACCATGTTATCTCATGTCTTTCCCTTTTAACTAGTATTATCTTCTTGTCTTGGCCCTTTTAGTTCCCCATTTATATCTCAGTGATTACATTGAGCATGCCAAATAGGTTGCTTAAATTTTATTTCTAATCATCACTTTATCACAAACACATTTTACAATAAGAATAACCACTTTCTAATACCTATTCGCTTCATTTCACCTCCCCCACATATAAAAGAAGATGCAAATACATTGAAAACTGAGCATAAAAATTCTTACATTTGCATTAGCCTTGGATTCCACAATTTCAACGTTGCGGTAATGGAAAGAAGCTGAAATTGCAGCTTGCTGCAATAATATTGATCCTATGGAGAGGGTTGGTGCAATCAAGACACCCTGACATCATAGTTAATCAAATGCCAAATTAAAAGAGAACAAATGGCTCAGTAGCAGGCTTCGTCTAAAGCTATTTACATATGTCTCACCCCGTGCTCACCATGCTGGCCTTCTCACAGAACGCAGATAATGCAGCTACCGTATCTAATTTGATTCGAGGCACGTAAACGACGCTTTTCATGCCAAATGCTGTTGCCTATTACAGAATGAATCAATGCACAAGTTTAAACACTTGGTGGTGGTAATTAAAGTGGTGCTAGTATCAAAACACAGTCTAATGCTACAACTATAATTTGAGAGGTTCTCAAGATTCACTCTGGTCTTCAATCTTGTCCAATTGTCATAGCACTTGAAATTGTTTCCTTTTTACTACGAAACATCACTTTAAAAATAGTAATCTATTAATAATTTAATGGACAAAAGATACACACTTATCTGAACACAAATCATACATAAATGTTGATGAAACTACATCATAGTTACGCTATTTTTGCTAGCTATTTAAGAATCCCGCTAAATAAACTTTTCTGTCCTTGCGAATTGAGTTGAAACAGATTCCTTACTGGAATTTCTCTTACACTTAGCCAAGAACCATTTCATTTTACATTTCAGAAATATATATTTAGCCAACAAATTGTGTTGAAAATCAGAATTCAAACCTGTTTTACATTGTCATATACTGAGGAAGGGTCAGTGAAATCAACTACAACTGCTGTTTCCTTGGACTGCAAATTGCTATTCAAAACGTCATTCTACACACAAAAGCTTAAAAAGAGGTACTAATCGAGTAATTACCAAGTTTGTTAATTGCTTCACATTACCTGAGATATAGAGCCCAAAACCATAGTAAGGTCATTTAGTATGGGTATTTCAAGGGGCTCTTCCATGCCACAGACCTAAAAAAAAATATCTGAAAGATTAAAGAAAGACAAGACTGAAGAAGAAGTTGGTTTGGCTTTAATTAATGCAGCTTAAATAAATGGCACTAAAAACAAAAACCTTTCCAATATCTTCCCCAACATGGTAAGTATCCACAGCTCCAGCTACTTCCATTCCTCTGGCCTTTGTTACAGCTACTACTGCTGCCCTTCCTATTTCCTTGGCTGCTCCATTTATCACTACCTGTTCCACAAACGGGTGTTGAAACCACTTTGTAATTTCTGTGCACTGAATCAGCAAAGAGTTGAATTTTGAAAAGAAAAAAAAATTCTGGTTGGTACCTTTATATTGCTTTGTGTAGGCTGCGCTGAGCAGGAAATTAAATGCTTGCTTCTGCTTTTGACCTTCTGATGAGAATTCAAGTAGTTGGTGGTGGAATGAAACTGGCAGCTTAAGGCTGCCATAGCTGCTCAAGCCTCTTTGCCCAAGAGAAGATAAGCATATATATTTTGATATTTTGATAGATAAGGTAACGTTTTTGAGTAATTTTACATGTACATGTACATACAGTCAATTAAAAATTCAATAATATATAAAACATAATAAATATAAATATAGACTTAATTACATTTTTTATCACAATTGTACAATTTTAGTGGTCAGATTCTAATTATTCGAATTGAATCTACCAAATATCCCAATTGTTCATGTCCCTCGTTCTATTAACTAATATTTAATGTCGGGAGTTTACGTGGCTAACATGGGTAAAAATTTGCGCTAACTTAGACTAGCTTGACAAGTTGATGTTGCCAAAAAAAGTCCCTCGTACATGGTATTTGTTCTAAAAGGTGCCCAAAGAGTCTCTTTTATCAAGTCACCAATATATTTCTTTGACCACATCAACTTGTCAAGTTGGCTTAAGTTAGTGCTAACTCAAACTCACGTTAGCCACCTAGACTCCTGACGTGGTTAATGGATAAAGTGACTTGATTGTAACAATTGAGATATACAAAGGATTCATTTCGCGTGGTTGGAATATTGAGACAAAAATTGCATTATCACCGTGCCTAATGTACCAAAAACATAATATAGCATTATTCTCCTTAAAAGTATTGTTTAAACATTATCCTAAAATTTTGATAACGCTTTACTGGAACCGTGCTAGGAATCCCAGACATGTGTGACAAATCAACTAGCTTTGAATTGCAGATGCCAAGTGGCCCATGTATGACCAAATGGACTATAAACCAAGGCCATTATTAAATGTACCTCCTATTGAGTACATTCTTAAATTGACGAATTTTCCAAAATACTCCTATTAAAAAATTTTAGTACCGGAAATTCGTAATTTCCGAAATGCAAAAAAAATTCTTCTTACCGGAAATTCGTATTCCGAAAATTACGAATTTTTGGTACCAAAATTTTTTATTTTGTTTGATGAATTTTTTTTTGGTTACCGAAAATTCATAATTTCCGGTACAGATTTTTTTTTTTTGCATTCTGGAGATTTTTTTGGGTTACCAGATTCTTGAAATTGTGTGCAAATTGGAAAAAGGTAAAAACCCATTCCGCAATTACGACCCCTGCCTCATCGACGTGGCATGATTAAGAAATTCATTCCTTTTTCTCGGTTGGACAATTTCCACTGCGAACAATTTCACATGAACCAGTTTGTCTCTCATAGATCTGCTGTGCGTTTACCTCCTTACAGCAACAGTGATAATGGGTCACGAGAAAACTCATCTCACTGTGCAAATACTAACACACCTGAGATTGAACAAGCCTCCATCTTTGCCTAAAACCCATCTCATAACCACCATTTCCAGGGAAAACCCACTTACCAGAACATCAATGGCTTTCACGATTGTAAGTTGGGTTTGAAATTTTAAAAAAGCAAAAAGCTATTTAACCAAAACCAGGTTGTGGACTTGTAATTTCTTCTAATGAGAACGAAAAGTTGAAGAAAATTAGAGGGATATTTTTATGCTTCTCTTCTATCTTGGTGTAAAGTGAGAAACCAGAATTGGAGACGATGAGAGAGAAAGTAAACGACTGATAAAAAAATTTAGTACCGGAAATTCATAATTTTCAGTAACCAAATAAAAAATCTGTGTATCAGAAATTATGAATTTTCGGTAACCAAAAAAAAATCATCAAACAAAATAAAAAATCTTAGTACCAGAAATTCGTAATTTTCGGAATGCAAAAAAAATTTCTTCTTACTGGAAATTCCTAATTTTCGGAATGCAAAAATAAATTTGTTAGTACAGAAAATTCCAATTTCCGGTATACAAATTGTGTACCCAGAAATTCGTAATTTCTGGAATGCAAAAAAAAATTCTTCTTACCAAAAATTCCTAATTTTCGGAATGGAAAAAAAAATTGTTGGTACCGAAAATTGCAATTTCCGGTATACAAATTCTGTACCGGAAATTTCAACTTCCGGTATAAAAAGTTTTAAAAACAATTTACCGCAAATTACAATTTTCGGTATACAAATTGTGTTCCAAAAATTTCAATTTCCGGTAAAATTGTATACAAATTGTATACCGAAAATTTCAATTTCCGGTATGAAAAATATTTAAACACAATTTTACCGAAATTCAAATTTTCGGTACACAATTTGTCTATCAAAAATTGTAATTTCTGGTAATATGTTCAGAACGCAAAAAAATAGAATGAGTTTTTGTTGTTTTGTATAAGGATATTTTAGAGAATTCGTATCTTTGGAGAAATTTACTCAAAAGATGGGGGGTGTATTTAATAATATCCTAAACCAATGAGGCAGGCAGGCAGCAATGCTCACGGTCCGCTGCCACTGCCGGGCAAAAACATGACGTGAACAAACAAATCAAAATGCCATTCTAGACTCTACCAAAAATAAAAATCGACACAAATCTTCTGTCTCATTTCATTTGTTAACAATTCTGTCTTAAAAAATATTACGTATTAAGTAAGCGAAAAAGATAAGCAGACTCATTAGAAAATATATACTGTTTAAAATCCTAGTTTCTATTAAAATGGTTTTTTTTTCACGGTTCTATTAAAATGGTATTCATCATTTCCCATTTGTCTACCAAAAAATAAATAAATGGTATTCATTGTTTTATTGAGAGTATAATTTGAAATGAGGGATGCAGAATCATTCAAATTTAAATTTTTAATATGTATGATACAAAAATTAAATAAAAAGTTTTGCATTAAATGTCATTCGGTTTAATCGACATGTCTTTATAAAGTTTTCTTTTCTGGTTTCTTCTCCCCAATTTAAATGTAGGAAAATTATGCCATCAATTTAGGGAAATTTATTTCAGTTAAATGACTATTATTAGGTTTTACACGCAGGTATCCATATCTATATCTATCTATTTCTATCTATTATATTATATAAAATGAAGTTTTATCACGTAGACTCATGCCACGTGGCAGCTCCACATTCATTCTTTTCCTGTTAAAATGCAATTTTTTTTTATTTTTTAATTCATGATATTTTATTAATTAAGGTATATCAATTAATTAATGCTCATATCTGCATTTTTACCATTCAATCAAATTTGAATTAATTCAAATTCAAAATGTAATAAATTAAAGCATATCATTCAATTAATTCTCATATCTGCACTTTTGTCATTCAATCAAAATATTATATTTTTTGATATAATTAAAATATTATCTAAATCACATAACACCATATGAATCATTAAATATTTTGCCTAAATCAATTTCAATTTATTTATTTATTTTTACCTAAACATATGAATCAATTTTTTAGTTATCTATTATCTACTATCTACTATATTATATAAAATGAAGCTTTGCCATGTAAACTCATGTCATGTGGCAGCTCCATATTCATTCTATTAATTTTAGTTTTTATTATTAATTCTTACTATAGATTCACCTTAAAGTTATATTACTATTTGTTATTATAGAATAACTTCATCTTTTTTTCCACATGATTCGTAACTCTCGAATCCCACCCGTGTATCGCACGGGTTATTACGCTAGTATATATATATATATAAGAAGGTTGTTTAGGGGCATATTTGGTATTTTTCTGCTTAATTGAGGGGTAAATATGTGAATGTATAGTTATCCTATTTGTAGGCTTTTTAATTAGGGTCACTAATCAATGGGTTTTTAATTGATACTATAACTAGTGTGTTTGACGGGTATACATCAACTTTTTAGAAGATTATAAAATTGTTAATATATTTGATCTAATAATTTTTTTAAACATTCGTATGAAGTCCCGTTAAATACATATTAATCTTTGAGATATTAGTTATGTATGTACACACAGAATATATCATGGTTTTACTTAAATAATATTTATATAAGTAATTGTATACTAAAAACTTTATAGAAAAAAAGTCAGATCATAAAGCTTTTTTTAAAGGACCCCAAAACTTTTAAACATTATATTAAAGCGAACAGATAGGATATTATCGCAATCTTCTATCCCAACTGATATGTAACTTTCCTGATCAAAAAAAGAAATAGCAACCTGATCAAAAAAATCGATATGTAACTTTTTATTTCCCATTTTCGGTTCAAAAATTATTGTGGTGAATTATAAACCAAAAATTATGTTTTCTTGTAAAATGTTCATCCTCATCTTTTTTGGTTTTTATACTATACAAAAAGAAGATTCAAACTATCTTAGATTAACAAAATATTTAAATTTTACAATATATCTATAGTATGATTGCCCGTGCTATGCACGGTATATATTTAAAAAATTTATAAGTTTTATATTGAAAATATATTAATGTATTATTCTATTAAAATATTCATCCAGAATAAATAAAATAATAATGTTCTTTTATGTAAAATATTCAATATCGTTGTAATATCAATAGATTTGTACGGAGATATTAACCTAAAAATGCCATGTTAGTTTAAAGAAAAATTTACAACTATTTTGTTTAGTGTGTCAAATTTTGTGATGCATAAGGCACGTGTTAGAGTCGTCAATGTGTAGTAAAGTAGAATTAGAATTATATATATATATATATATATATATATATATATATATAATATATTCAATACTTTATATTATATTATGAAATACCTTGTCAAAAAAATATTTTATATTATATTAACTATTCACCTATGGCCCTTGCTACGCAGAATGTACACTTAGAAATATAATTAAAGAAAGACTATGAGAAATTTTAAAAGAAATATGTATAAAATACATATAAAAAATTCTGAAGGAATTTATTGTTCAAAAATTATAAAAAATATTTCAATTTTATAAAGAAAAATAAAATAAATTTACATAGGAATTCATTAAATTTTTATAAAAAAATTGCAAACAATATAATAAGAATTTTTTTTGATAACAACGACAATCTAAATATCAATATATTTTCACGTAGAATGTTCATCTTTGTGTGAGAGAATATTATATAAGTAATTTATCTTAAAATATTCATTTCTAAGTGATGTAAGTACCTATATTTAAAACTTAATACGCTTTCATAAAAATATTGAATCTTTGCGTGAGATATATTTACCTCTTGTGATTTATATATTAATAAGTTTTTTTATATAGTTTCTCTTTCAACTAGATATCATTATTCACCAAGTATGTGAAATTAAATTTTAGTAACAACATATCTATAACATGAGGGCCCGTGCTTCGCACGGTATACGATAAAAAAATAGAAATTTTATCTTAAAAATGATTTTGAAATAAGACTAAGAATTAAAATTAAATAATTACTTATATAAAAGTCATATTCAATAATTTATAATACATTAAATTTTACTTAAAATATGTCTATTATTTTTTTATAAAACTAACAATATGTCTATAATACAATGGTTCGTGCTCCACATGATATATAATAATAAGATAAAAACTCTATCTTTAAAATTTATATGGACATGTAATTTCTATTAACGGATTCATTTACAGACATATATTACCATCTTCCATGTAAAATGTCCAATCTCCTTGTGATATATTTATTACTCTATAATTTAAATATTAATAAACTTTCATGTAGATATTATAATGTTTTCATATAAAACATTTAACTCTGTGTGGTTTATCTTTAGTATTCTTTCATCATGTTTTTATTTATAATTATTTTTATGTCTTAAATATTAATGGGTTTTTGTGTAAAGTATTCATTCATATGTAATGTAATTTTTATATATAATTTTTTTTTATATATTTTCATATAAAAAAAATCATTTAAGCATATTATATATTTATACCTTCCAATCCAATATTTTTTTGAGAATCCAATCCATTTATTAATATGTTTTTTCTTATTTAGTTTCTATCTCTGTGGGCTATAAATATTTACCAGCACTAACATTCGCCAGTAGTTTAAGTTTACTCCATTCATTAAATAAATAAAGTCTAATAAGAAATAAGAATAGGAATACAATTAATTAATAACTCATAAATGTCTTATTCAATAATTTATATTACATTGAATTTTATTATTAACACATTCAAAGCACGATAGTTCGCGCTCCGCATAGTACATAGCAAAAAATATAAACTTATAAAAAAATTATATTAATGTGTAAATTTTATTAAAATGTTCATATATTAATTTTCTTTCATGTAAAATGTCAAATCTCATTATGATTAATTTTCTTTCATGTAAAATGTCAAATCTCATTATGATAAATTTTTTACTTTGTAATTTAAATATTAATATATTTTTGTGTATGAGATATACAGTCTAGACAAATGGATTTGGTCTTTTTAGAAAGTTCCTCTACATTAATACACAAGAATACGATTGATAATTTAACAAAATTGTTGCCCAACACACTTTGTTTACAAATCTCAATAAATTTGTGGCAAACATTTTTACGCATCAGCTCAACTACTCTGCAACCCTGCTCTTAGCACACTACTATTTTCCTTTGGAGATGGCACTACAAAAAAATTCTTTCTTTAAAACAGATTTGACTGTTTACCCAATTATTTAAGTAAAATAAAATAAATTGTAAGCAATGTGATTTGAGGTCCTTCATCATTAGTTTGGTATGTATCACTATCCATGTAAGTAGGAGAGAAAAATTTTCAATTCTTCGAAAAGTTATGCAAAATGGATGCTTAAAATATCAAGTAGATGTGGAAACTTGTAAAAAAGGAAGAGTATTATAAATTTTGATAAACACCAAGGCAAGTTTAATGATGGTGGTAAACAAAGGGAAATACCCACAAATTATAAAAACACTGTTTGAAACCTATGCGGATCATGGATAACAAATAGTCAAAAGAAGACAAAGTAACCAAATGACAGTGTACAGTAGTGATATATCCCAAAAGGATAAAACACATTTAAAACTACTCTTAAAACACGATTGAACAAAATATACCACTACTTCTTAATCTTGATGTCGTCAAGAACTTTCATGGGGGCAACATAAACTGCATCAAATTTAGACGAAGGACAAAGTCTCTTCCAATGGGACCCTGGGCAGACTCGTAGCCTGAGGCAAGGATTCTAAAATCATTTCCATGAGGTCCTGACGAAAATAGTGTATAATGCTTTTAGCAACAAAAAAGTGAAGTAAAAAGAAGTTGATGTTAAAAAAAATGTATTATGAAGATGTAAACAACGTACTGGCATCACCTGAGAAGCTGACTTGTTAAAATCAACTGGTTGAGTTACTCCTCCTCATTCAAAAAATCTTGGTCACCACCAGTGTCCTATGGTGTGCCAATGGCCTGAAATTGAACAACATAAAAGCTTGACGACTCTGACTATCTATTTGCAAACATCGTTGTTGATATAGACATTCGAGATATCGATTGTGAGTGCCATGATTGATACGCAAAAACACGATTCCATATGAAGACAACAAGTAAAACAACTTTCTTTTATAAACAAAACTAGGTCACGAAAATTAGGGGCTAACATTGATTCAAATAATATAAATAAGACACTCTGATTTGTGCGGGTTTATTGGCCAAATTAGGTTCAATTTTGAAATGCATGTCTATATCCTTGTTGACCTTAAATATGAATGAGGTATGAAGATTTAAGCAATTTTGAAATACATGTCTCTCTCCCATCTTCAGTTCACATTTCCCTATTTATGATAAAAATTGAATACTAATGAATTCTGTTAATTGGAAAAAATATCATGAATTCTAATAATTGTTATTTTTTGGGTTATTCTTTGGAGATTTTTTTATTTTGGTACAATAGAGGGCCTAAGCCCAAATCCTTTGGAGATTTTATTCTAAACAGAATGGAAATAAAATTAAAAATATAATAGATGCTAGAAATTATGTATGCTATGATTACAAACAAAAGAAAAGCATGGAAGATTGATTACCTAAAAAACTATGCTAAAATATATAAATGTTTCACTTAAAAAAATTAAATATTGGAATATCAAAAATAAATAAATAAATGTTGATTGGTAAATGGTCATTGACAAAATCAGTTTTTTAGTTGATATAATTATGTAAATGACAATAACTGATATCGATTTTTAATAGCAAATATTCAAGGAATTCTTTTGAATTTTATTCCAGGGAATTTTTTTAATATAATATTGAATTACGTTACTTCAGTGCACTGGCCATTAATTTGGTAAAATGTAAACTGATTATTTGTGCTTAAATTCCTTTTGGTCATAAATTTGTATGACAACCGAATTTGACAGCGTTGATATGCCAACCAAAATTTCAAATTTCAGCCTGTTCAAATTTTCTGATTGCATATCATTACTAATTAATGTAGATTGGTAAACACTACAACATAAAATGACATAAACAACGCTTTCTTTTTGCTTTTGCCAGCGCTTAAAAGCGCTGCCTAATTACTCGCTGGTGATTGTGTTTCAAAAAGACAGCGTTTTAGAAGCGCTGACGATTTTGATAATAACCAACGCTTCTTTGAAAAAACACTGTCTATCTTTGATAATAGCCAGCGCTTCTTTAAAGAAGCGTTGTCTATTACTGAAAATAGATAGCGCTTATTATCAGAAATAGACAGTGCTTCTTTGAAGAAGTACTGACTATTATCAAACAATAGACAACGTTTTTTTAAAGAAACGCTGACTATTTAGGTTTTTTTTACTGTTTTTTTAACTGTTTTAGTATTATGTTGCCTGCTAGAGGCCGAGAACTATTCAAGCCGAGAACATTTTAAGGTTTAAAATATATATAAACAATGAACCTCAGAACATAAATATAAAAACAACTATGATATCAATTTATTTAAAATGTTCTATTTAAAATGTTCAATATTAATTTGAAAGAACTTTGTAACAAAATTTTAGCATAAAATAACATCCCAAAATAACATACATGTGTATATAACAAAACAGTAATAACTAAACGAAGCCTCATATGGGTCAACATCATATCATATACTACTATATATACATGCAATAACACAAAGATCATACATGTAAAACAAACTTTCTTGACACTTAGGATCACCACTCTTCCTTTAATTTGAGAATCAGAGTATGACTTGTATCTACAGTCGAGAAAGCACTGCAAAATAAAAAATAACTCATATTATAATTAAAGTGGAAGAATGGTGAAATATAAGAGGAAATAAAATTTTGACAGAGTCTCCCCTAAAATATGGACATTCCAAAATATATCCAATCCAATCAAACATAAAATAGTTGAACAAAAACTAGTGTACTTGTAGGAAAAGAGCTAAAAAGCACTTCTTACTCTGCATAAACCAGTAAAATTTGTAGTAAACTCATTTGCGAACAGGTGAAATTGCATTTTGAGTACAAACATTTGGATAGCATTACCCTAGGTCCGAAAGTTCATGAAATTTTTGTTAAACTATAATAGCTAATCTTTTAGGTACATATTATAGACATGTAAGCAAGCAAATTACACAATTTATCACTAAAATTAGAAGGAAACTATAGTATTTGGTAGCAAACAACTTTCATGCCAACTCAAGTCTATATAAACTTGTTGAATTAATTAAGTTTAGATGCTTTGGTGATGATTGCATAGGTAAACTTGTATATATCCTTTTTAACTCTTTTAGAACACCAAAGTCATCCCTTTACAAGTTTAATCATCACACTTTTAATCATATCATCTTCTGTTTTGTCCACATTTGATAACTTAAGCATATAGGGTTCTTATCCACTTTGTCTAACTCCCACTGAATGTATAGCAAGGACTTCAACTAAAAGGATATTCTAATTCTAAAGCCAAAATGATAGGAAAGGAGGACTCCCCATGCATACCATGAATTAATATATATCACAAACGCCCTGATATCTTATCTATAAAATCATTACAATGAATAAAAAACATGATTAACAAATATCTACATTGCTTATCGGTGTCAGTAATCAAATATGTCCATATAATCCATAACTTACCTTCAAGTTTTTATATATGAACCCTTTTGTATTCTGAAAATGGTCAAGAGACGACCAGGCGCTCAGCTTTAATAATGCGCTCAGCTTCTCCCTTTCTACCCGAACCCCCAATAACCAATCCAAGAGTTTGTGAATGATACCTGAGTAGTTCCTTTGCCACAGATGTGTCTGGAAAAAGAAGTGGGTAAATTAGTCAAATAGGAAGAACCAAATGATAAAAGAAAACAAGGAAATATATATGAAATTAAAAGATATAACCAACGCATACAAACTAAACAGGGGGAAAAAATTCTCAAACACTCAACAAATTAGGGTATGCAAAATCCCCAAAGCAGCAAAAAAACAGATTCAATCACACCAAAATTGAGCAAAAAAACAGATTGAATAGCAGCAATGGAGTTACCTTGGAATATCGAATAAAAGGCCCTAATTCTTGAAGACGTTGAGAATAGGGGAAGTTGAGCAACGACGGGTTGGAATAAGAAATCCTCAAAATGCAACAGAGATTCGTTGAAGCTTGGAACTCGACGGAACTTGCAGCAGAGAAATTCTCAAAATCCTCAAAATGCGCTTCTATCTATGAGTCGGTTCCAAGGTTCGGCTTACAACGCCACGTCGATTTCTAGAGCCGCGACGCTTGGCGAGCACCGGCAGAGGGAGTGGTGGAGAGTGGCGTTCGTGCGAGAGAGATATGAGAGAGTCTGAGTGAGGGAGAGTGTCGGAGAGGGAGTACCCGTTATACAGAGTTCATAGTTTTAATTTGGGGTTGATCAATAGGCAGTGCTTCTCTACGCGACCGCTGGCTAAAGTATAACATAGCCAGTGCTTTTTCTAAAGAACGCTGTCTATTTGGAATAGTTTCACCAGCGCTTCTTTCGTTAAACGCTGTTTATTTCATATCTGCACAATCACCAGCGTTTTCTCTAGGAAGCACTGGCTATTTTGAACATATCACTAGCGCCTTCTTGAGGAAGTGCTGGTGAAAGTCTTCAGCCTAATTTTAATTAGCGCTTCTGTAGCAAGCGCTAATGAAAGTGGCGTCTTTTATTAAATAATCTAGTGTAGTGAAATGTTTCAACATTCCAATTAAGCATTTATATGTTTTTAATTTTATTTTTGTAACAATTTGGCTACATGGCATTATGCGTGATTGATTAGTCAATAAATCATAATTAGATTGTCCAATTAAATGTTGACACTGTGTATTATGTTTAGAGTATAGTTTACTGTGAGATTGTCATTTGTGACTTTCCTTTTGAGGATTATTCATAGTTGTATATAGTTAAAATATTTAATTTAAATAATTAAAATTTAATATTGCAATCAAAACAGTAATATTAAAATGATAAGGTAATATAATAATTAAAAATTTCTTGATATTAGTCATAATTATTAATTAAAATTTTTAAATGATAATTGTTTCTGTGAGATTATATTTTTTTTACTGAATGTTTGTTTATATTATATGCTACGTAAAAAAACATTTTTTCAATTTTTAGGTTTAATTATATTTTTGGTCCCCTAACTTTTTTAATTTGACAATTTTGGTCCCTCTATTTTATTTTTAGCCTTTTGGGTCCTCCAACTTTCTGATTTTTGTAATTTTGGTCCCCATACTTTTTAATTGCACTTTTGGTCTCTTAAAATCATGAATTTTTTAAACTTTTGGTCCCAAAAATCTTGATTTTGGAAAAGTGAAGGAACAGAAGTGCACAATCCACGGTTTTCGGGGGACCAAAAGTTCAATTAAAAAACCATAGGGACCAAAATCGCCAAATTGAGAAAATTAGGAGATCAAAATTGTAAAAAATAAAATAGGGGTCCAAAATCTTAAAATTGAGAAAGCTGAGAGACAAAAAGTGCATTTAAGCCTAATTTTTAAAACAATATTTTTGTTTAATATAACAATTAAGTTAATATGGATACCCAATTTTAGACCATTTTCGCTTTTTAATTTATCATTTTAATGGTTTTTAAATTTATTTTTAAATTTCAATTTTAATTTTAGCTTTTAGTTTCATATTTATTTATTTTATATTTTTAAATTCATAAGTTAAAAAAATATTTAAACACAAAACTGAAGTTCAAGTATTGATTGAAGATGTTAGTTACACCAATTTCTATAAAATAAATATAGATAAATAATAAAACGGCCAAATAAAAATATATTGGTAGTTGAATTTATTTCATCTTCCATAACAGTTTTCTATTTAATTATTTTTACCATATATAATGTAAATTATTATAATTCATTGCTCTCACAAACAAAATATAACTGGTAAAGTGATAAAAGAAAAAGACATTAGAATATTCAGTTATAAAAGGAAGATAATGCATAAAAGAAGGATCAAAATACTCACTCATTTCAAAGAAGTTGAAGAAAGAAGAATATGCAAGTTACAATTCAGAGAGAGAGAGAGAGATAGATGGTTATCCTTATGATTTAATTTGTTTAAAAAATTCTTATCCATTAATGCATCTTACAAAACAATTCTTGATTTTATAGTTACTTGACTTTTATCAATTGACTAATTATTTATTAATAAACATAATTTCTATACATTTATCTTTTTATTATACTATTATGTGGTAGAAATCAAAGAAGTAAGTCAACTAATCTTCAAATCCATGTATTTCCAATTTACTTCTGTTAGGTATATATTACAAAAAAAAACATATTTTCAAAAAAATGTTTTCCAACTGCTGCAAATGATTGATAAAGTCTTAGGTGCCAACAAAGTTGTAATTTATTTATCTATAGTGATGCTTTTGCATACCATTTGTTTTTTTAAATGTTTTCCAACTTAAATCTTACATGTATAATTACTTCTAAGAAATGATCAAACAACACATCTATCATATTTACACTTTAACAAAATAATTTTTATTAACATTTATTGTCAATTAGTGACACGCCTCTAAAATATAACATTTTACATAAGAAAACCATTTTCAGTTGACAAAATATCTTTTTCAATTCTTTTAAACTACATTAGTATCATCAACCACATCACAAAAAACTCGTGCATCGCATGAGTCATGTTCTAGTATGTATTAAAGTAAATGAGTTTCACTATGATTATTAGGTTTTTTGGGCTTTCTTCATTATTGATTTTAGGTAAGAAATATGTGTTTCATTTTTTTATAAGAAAAAAAATAAAAATATGTGTTTGAATTTTTACAATCATTATATATATAGTTAATTTAATGTGGATAAATTTTATTTCTAAGTTTAAAAATTGTGTAGATAGCTTACTCTGTAACATAATATCATTCTCGTCTTCCTTCAAATCGATGTATAGATGAAAAATTTACATATTAGCATAAATAATTATATTTTATAGAAATGAAAGTTTTACACAAAAGATTATTAATAGTTAAGTCATTAAGCAAACAAACCTAAAAATATGATAAACGGATAATAAAAATATAGCATTAAAAGACGAAAAGTATATTATACATTGATAAACATTTTATTTATATGAAAGCATATGAATATCTATGTAACAACTTATTAAATATTTTTTGTCAAAAAAAACTTATTAAATTATTAAAACGTAGTATAAAAATATACAACATACGAAAATATTTTACATGTAGGCCAAGGGTATTTTACATGAAACCTTATTAATTAACTGATTAGTTAATAAAATGTAATAATAGTTAGTTTCATTTATAAAAAAAATTATTACACTTAATAATATATAAATTCAAAACAATTTTTTTAATTTAAAAAATATACTATTAAATAAATATATATATAATTTTCCTTTTTTTTGGAACAAAAAATTGTCCCGTGTAAGGCAGGAACTACATGGCTAATTTTAATATTAAAGTTAAGTTAGATCAACGCTTCACCAAAGAATTTTATAAATTTATTCAAACTGTTTGGAATCACTTAGATCTTCACATTTACCATTTATTTGTTTCGATAAAAAATGAAGGATGGATGAAGTTGACAAAAAATAAAATAAAATTTTTTTTAGGCAAAAAATAAAAATGTTATTTTCTCTATTTTGGCTAGGGAAAGAAAACAGAAAAGGAAAAAAAATTAAGGTGGGGGTTTGTATAATATTTTTTTTCCTTATCAAATAGAAAGAAAACATTATTTTGATAGAACAATCACTCTTTTTGACTTCATCAGTAAACTTATCTCTTTTATATAATATAGGGTTCACTAATTTTTTCTCATTTTGTCATAAATAAATAGATATTATATAATTAATTGTTTTCTTTTTTTTTCATTCTTTTATTTAACCAAACAAACAGAGACAAAATTCTACCTTTTTATTTTTTATTTTATATATATTTAAAAATGTACAAAATACTCCATCTTTTTTATATTTTTTATTCACATTTTCCACCGCAACCAATCTAAGCAATGTCTTGATCCTTGAAAATGTTAATGGTCTCTCACCCGAGGTCTTGAAGTCAGAGGAAACAAAAAGCTGACCAACTCTGGTGTGAATAAAATAAAAGTACAGAAGATTGGTGGGTATTTCTAATGAAAAATTATTTGGACAAATGGATATCAAACATTGTTTTATTAAAATATCATTTGGTCGGTACTTTGTCTCTTAATTAAGTACATCAAATATGCCTCAATCCCTCGAAAAGCAATTCTAATTTTATCTTGCTTCAGATGGCGGCTTAATAAAAATAAAAAAAAATAAAAACGTTTTTCGTTGGTGTTATAATAACGTCTCAATGAGCTTTGCTAGGGTTCCTGTGACACCCTCGGCGCGCAATGAAAAAAGTAGCAAGGAAGTTGACCTTTTCAAACGTAGCAAGAAGAAGATTCGTTCTTGGGAGGAAGGAGGTGTTGAAAGCACGTGTGTGGAAACTTCATGCAACGTAGATCATGCTAGAACTGTCCCATACAAGGAGAAACTACTCAACCTGTTTGATGAGGAAGTTCCTGAGAAACTTGATACTAGTTATATGAGGGAGAAGTATTGATACGGGAAATCCTTCTGCTTCCCAACTTTCACCACTCAACTACTCACCTCAAATACACACCACCACTCTCATGTGATGAGACACTATTTTCAACACTCACCAAAGACTTTTCTCTGTTTTTATTAAATAAACAGTGACTAATATGCCAGTTAGATTAGTATAAATAGGTGTTCTCTTTCAATGTAAAATCATCGAAGTTAGATGAATTAAGTGTGTTTCTAAAACAGAGTTTCTCTGTTTCTTACTGGTTCTGTACCATTTTGGTATTCAGAGCTCAGGTTCAGTGAGTTTTTGAGTGAAAGAGTGAGAGGAATTAATCTTAGAAGATAGGAGTTTTTGAGTGAGGAGCATAGGCACCAAAAGCCTCGAAACCTCCATTTCCGATCCCATATTGCCAAAACAAACACTGCCATCGTGTTCAAAAGGCCCAAAACCTTCCGGGTACGAAATTTCACGGAGACCAGACAACCCACGCGCTCTCACGCGCCTTTACCAGAGTCCCACGCGCCGCCTCTGCTTCTTCACACGTTGCACGTGCCGGTCTAAGGAAGAAGACGAGCCACATCATCTGCCACGTCACTTGTCTATCTAATCATTGACCGCCACCTGCCAAAATAGCCATGTCACTTTACAGTCAGCGTTGACCAGACCGCCACCTCAGCATATTTTCTCAAATTTGCAGATAAGTATCTAAAATTTTCAGTATTTGCATTTTAGTCCACAAGCTTTCAGAAATTGTAATTTAGCCCCTAAAGTTTCCAAAATTGCATTTTAGCCCCAGAAGTTTCTGAAATTGCACTTTGGTCCCCAAAATTTCCAAAATTGCAATTTAGCCCTAAAGTTTTTTTGAAATTGCAATTTGGCCCCTAAAATTACAAAATTACAATTTAGCCCCTAATATTTTCAAAAATTACAATTTAACCCATGTGTTTTGTGAAATTACTATTTTACCCCTATATCCTTTTGCTTTCCCTTCTTTTCTGATTCAAAAAAAAGAGAGAGGCCTAAAAAAAATGCCTCCAAGAAGACAAAATGATCAAACTCTCCGTGATATTCAATTTGAAGAAATGAGAAGACAAATTCAACAATTACAGGAAACGGTAAACGCGCAACAAGCCTTATTGTAAGCACGACAAATACTATCTGATGTTGACGAATCCAGCAGTGATTCATCATCATTTAGGCATCGCCGCCCGCAAAGACAACCTTTTAGAAACGATGACATCAAGGTAGAAATCCCAGATTTTGAAGGGAAACTTCACCCAGATGAGTTCGTTGATTGACTTCAAACTGTAGAGCGAGTCTTCGAGTACAAGGAGATTTCAGAAGAAAAGAAAGCCAAGATCATTGCTGTGAAGCTAAAGAAGCACGCTTCAACATGGTGGGAGAATCTTATAAAGAAGCGAGAACGTGATGGGAAAAAGAAGATAAAAACATGGGAAAAGATGCGGAGATAACTAATCCGTAAGTTCCTTCCTACATCTTACTATCAAGATGCCTTTATTCAGCTACAAAATTTTCGACAGAGGAATTTGACTATAGAAGAATACACAAGAGAGTTTGAGAGGTTGATAATGAAGTGTGATGTTCAAGAAAGGGAAGAGCAAACCATAGCTCGATACCTCGGAGGATTAAACACCAATATTGCTAACCCAGTCGAACTCCAACAATACTGGACCTTAGAGGATGTTGTCGAACTAGCCATCAAAGTGGAAAAACAATTACCCAGAAAATCCACCTATCGTCCTTTTACCAACACATATAACCCCTTCCACAATCGCAACACCACCACCAATAAGCCAAGCACATCCACAGCACCACCCCCTAAAAACACCACCGACAACAAGAATAAGGCCACAAAGTGCTTCAAGTGTCAAGGTTTTGGTCACATCGCTTCAAACTGCCCAACTCGCCGAACCGTCACTATCATCAAAGGAGAAGCCTATGAGGTCTCTAAAGAAGAAGCTCCAGAAGAACCTGAGGAGCCCGTGCCCATATATGACGAAGAATTCACCCCTGCTGATCATGGTGAATCTTTGGTGATCAGAAGAAGCCTCCATACGATGTCAGACAAAGGAGAACCATGGCTACGGCACAACATTTTTCACACTCATTGCACCACCGCCGAAACAGTATGTGATGTCATCATAGACAGTAGGAGTTGCGAGAATGTTATATCTAATCATATAGTAGACAAGTTGAAGTTACCAACCCAAGGTCATCCTCATCCCTACAAGCTACAATGGCTCAACAAGGAAAGCGAGGTAAGAGTCACTAAACGATGTCTGGTGTCTTTCTCAATTAGCAGGAAATACCAGGATGAAGTATGGTGTGATGTTATCCCCATGGATGCTTGTCATCTACTCTTTGGAAGGCCTTGGCAGTATAATCGTCGTGCCCTATACGACGGATATAACAACACCTACTCATTTGTCAAGGAACGAGTAAAAATTAAGTTGTCGCCATTATCGCTAGCTGAAATCAATGAAGGTAAGAAGGAATCAAGACCTTTGGTTTCTTTGGTGACAAAAGAGCAGCTCAACTTGGCCCCAAAAGAAATTCCTACCGTGAGTTTGATTTTATTGTTTGAACCAAACAAAGAAGCAAGCATCCTGGATGAAATTCGGCCATTACTTGCTAAATTCCCATATGTGGTACCAGAAGAGATTCCACCTGGACTTCCACCTATGCGAGATATTCAACATGCCATTGATTTTGTTCCAGGAGCTGTCATTCCCAACCGGCCTGCTTATAGGATGAGCCCCCAGGAGCATGCCGAAATCCAGCGGCAAATTGAAGAGCTGTTGCAAAAGGGATTAATAAAAGAAAGCGCCAGCCCTTGCGTCGTTCCTGAAATTCTAGTCCCCAAGAAGGATGGAAGTCGGAGGATGTGCATTGATAGTCGAGCTATTAACAAAATCACAATCAAGTATCGATTTCCGATACCACTGCTCGATGATTTACTTGATCAGCTGCATGGTGCCACCATCTTTTCAAAGATTGATCTGCGAAGTGGATACCATCAGATCAGGCTCAAACCCGAAGACGAGTGGAAAACTGCCTTCAAAACTCGAGATGGTTTGTATGAATGGACTGTGATGCCTTTTGGCTTATCTAATGCTCCTAGTACATTCATGCGATTGATGAATCAGGTACTTCGACCTTTCATTGGTAGTTTGTTGTTGTCTACTTTGATGATATTTTGATATACAGTAAGGGTAAAAAAGAGCACTTAGATCATCTGCGACAAGTGCTTCAGGCTCTGAGAGAGCAAAAACTGTATGCTAACTTGAAGAAATGCTCATTTTCAACCAATGAAGTAATTTTCTTGGGTTACATCATCACAAATAAAGGCATCTGAGTTGACCCAAGCAAAATTGAAGCAATCAACAGTTGGCCCACTCCGAAATCTATTCATGATGTACGGAGTTTTCATGGATTAGTGTCCTTCTATCGCAGGTTCATCAAAAATTTTAGCTCTGTTGCTCCACCCCTCACCGAAAGCCTGAAAGGAGACCAATTCCAATGGATAGAGCAAGCTCAGAAGAGTTTTGAGGAGTTAAAAAGGTGATTGACAGAAGCACCTGTGCTCGCACTTCCAAATTTTGATCTGGCTTTTGAAGTCAATTGTGATGCTTCAAACACAGGTATTGGTGCTGTTTTAGGCCAGGAAGGTCATCCGAAAGCTTTCTTCAGCGAGAAGCTCAACAACGGCAAACTCAAGTACTCCACATATGATAAAGAGTTATATGCCATTGTTCGTGCCCTTCAACATTGGATTCATTATTTGCTTCACAAGGAGTTTATCCTCTACTTCGACCATGAAGCACTCAAACATCTGAAATCTCAACAAAAGATCAACTGCAGACATGCCGCTTGGAGTGAGTTTTTACAGGCTTACCCATTCTTGCTCAAGCATAAGGAGGGAGTTCAAAACACTGTAGCCGATGCTCTCAGCAGGCGACATACTCTCCTCTCGACTCTCCAAACAAAGGTTATTGGATTTGAAGTTATCAAAGAGTTATATCACGAAGATTCCGATTTTCACAAATTTTGGAGTGCAACAGAATCACAGTCATTCCAAAGTTACTACCGGCATGACGAATATTTATTCAAGGAAAAGGCATTATACATCCCTTAGTGTTCCCTTCAAGAAGCAATCATTTGGGAAGCCCGCGATGGAGGATTATCCGGACACTTGGGACGAGACAAAACTGTAGCTCTAGTCAAGGAGAATTTCTATTGGCCAAAAATAGAAAAAGATGTCAATAAGCACATTCAAAGGTGCCGAATTTGTCACTTGGCCAAAACCACCAATCAGAATACCGGTTTGTACATGCCTTTTTCAGTTCCTGAAGCACCTTGGGAAGATATCAGCATGGACTTTGTTCTTGGACTACCTCGAACTCAGAGGCAAAAGGATTCCATCATGGTGGTTGTTGACAGGTTTTCCAAGATGACTCATTTCCTTCCCTGTCAAAAGACTAATGATGCTGTGCAGGTTGCAGATTTATATTTTAAGGAAATTGTGTGTCGATACCAAAAACCATCACTTCTGATCGAGATGTTAAATTCTTAAGCCATTATTGGAGGACTCTCTGGAAGAAGATGGGAACTAAGTTTCAGTTCAGCAGTGCTAGTCATCCCCAAACCGATGGCCAAATAGAGTCAATCAACAAGCTATTGGGAAATCTTCTCCGTAGTTTTATTGGAATAAATTTGAAGCAATGAGATCTTGTTCTTGCACAGGTCGAGTTTGCCTATAACAACTCTACCAGTCAGGCTACTGGAAAATGTCCATTCGAAGTGGTTTATGGGATGTGCCCTTTGAGTCCGCTAGACTTGATGCCTTCGTCTAATGTTCGAGCTTATAGTGCAGATGCCGATGAAAGAGCCAAAGAAATCAAGAATTTGCATGAAAAGGACCGTGAGAAAATTCAGAAGCAAAACACTAGGCGCAAAGCTCAACAAGACAAACATAGGAAATTACAGGTATTCAAGGAAGGAGACTTAGTATGGATACATTTGAGAAAGGAGCGATTTCCCAAACAAGCAAATTCTAAGTTATCTCCTAGAGCTGATGGCCCTTTTAGAATTGTACAGAAGATCAATGACAATGCTTATAAAGTAGCACTACCCGAAGATTATGGGGTTTCTGCAACTTTCAATGTCGCTGATCTTTCACCTAATTCTGAAGATGAAGTTGAACTCAACTCGAGGACGAGTTCTCTCCAACCCGGGGAGAATGATACGGGAAATCCTTCTGCTTCCCAACTTTCACCACCCAACTACTCACCTCAAATACACACCACCCCCATGTGATGAGCCACTATTTTCAACACCCACCAAAGACCTTCTCTGTTTTTATTAAATAAGCAGTGACTAATATGCCTGTTAGATTAGTATAAATATGTGTTCTCTTTTAATGTAAAATCATCGAAGTTAGATGAATTAAGTGTGTTTCTAAAACAAAGTTTCTCTGTTTCTTACTGGTTCTGTACCAAGTATGCTGATGTATAGCCTTCTAAAACATCTAAATCTGAGAAACCTCCCGGTTCAGGCCCTGATATTCCTTTATCAGATGAGGAATGGGAAGCATGGTCAAAACCATGGAGAAAAACGTTGGTGACAAAACTCATGGGAAAAAACATCAGTTTCAAGGTGTTGGAGAACCATCTGAGAAGGAAATAGGCTCGCAAAGGGACCATAAAATTAGTAGACATGGCAGATGGCTACTTTCTAGTGCACTTGTTGAGTAAAGAGGATTATCAATGGGCTCTCTTTGAAGGACCATGGATGATTGTAGATCACTATTTGATAGTGCAACGATGGAGGCCTTTCTTCCTTCAGGGCGCAGAGGTTTCCAACAAAGTTGCAGTGTGGTTGAGGATTCCCAAGTTTCCTTTTGAACTTTATCATGAGAAGTTCTTATGGAGAGTGGGATCGGAGTTGGGCACCATGTTAAATGTTGATAGGTTAACTTCTATCCATTCTCGAGGGAAGTTTGCTCGAATTTGTGTTGAGATGGATCTTGCTCAACCTATCCCTGCCAACATTACAGTGAAGGGTTTCAATCTTATTATCGAATATGAAGGCTTGCACCAAATATGTTTTCGATGTGGTCGTTATGGTCACAAAGCGGATAAGTGTCAACAGATGCTTGAACAAGTTTCTCCTCCATTGCCTAAGGATCCTAATGTGCATGTTCCTGTAACCAATGGAACAGGGATGGTGGCTCATGGAGCCAATGAAACAGTGAAGGTGGCAGCAGAGGTTTCCAATGGAACAGTGATGGCAGCGGAGAAGAGCACTCAGGCAAGCTCAAGGGGCAGGGCTGACGTGGAAGCCGAGATTAATGCAAATCAGGATAATTCTGTCATTCCTAAATATCAGGAGGATACCAGGGTAATCAAATTAGGCCCTTGGAATATTGCTCAATGTAGCAGTCAGTCGAAATTTTAGGGGAAACTAACTCAATTTGGGAAAGAAGATATTAAAGGAAAGGCTATTATGGCCAATGATGAGAAAAATACTCCTGCCAGGAATGCATTTAAGAAGAATTCGAATGTGAAGTTTGACTAATTAACAGCTCAGCAAGGATCCCGATTCTCTATTTTAAATGAGCCAAGTCCCTCCAACGTTAGCCTATACAATGATGTAGGCAAGTATGCTGACTTTGCATTTAGTAGTGTCCCAACTCAGACTAAAGCTACTCGTTTTAGAAACCCCCTGGGAGGAAAAAATCCTCAATCAAATGTGAAGAAGAAAGATGTCAAATCAAAGACTTATGTTCCAAAGAAGAAGAAAGAGCTCCCTAAAGTGAATAATATGCCTGGCCCTTCGAAGAAGGGTCCTACTTCCCCTGCAGGTTCATCTAAACCTATCAATCTAGAGTTGGAACAAATTAGAATTCTTCAAAGAAGCCAGGAGAATGTGCTCAATACTCTGTTAAATTGGAAGAATCCTTTAGCAGCTGTAGTTGTGGAGGTGGATGAAGAAACATTGGCCTTTGTGGAGAAGCAGAGATCAATTAGAGAGAAAGATGTCCCTAAGAGCAAGCCTGAGAAGCCCATTGGGGAAGGCTCTCCTCCTTCTGTTGGTCAAGAGGAAAGCATGGACTTTCAGGAGATGGTCACATAAAAGGGTGCAGTTAAAGATCCTCCTAAGACTCACTTGGAGCCGCCAATTGAGTGTAAAGATAACATTGTTGGTGTGATCCGCTGTCGCGCACGAGTCAAATAATTAAAAATAGTAAATGTAGTAACAAGACAATTCAACCTTGGTCGTCTCACAAGGATCTCTAATTTAACAATTACCAAAAACAAGAACGTAGGAAGAAATAAAAAGGGGGTTTCGATTATGAGAAACAGAATTTAAAAGATGAAAATATCAATATATAAAAACGACTAATCCACTGGTTTAGGATAATTAATACTTGGATCTATCACGGGTTTCAAAGGATTATTCTATTTCGTGATTTTATTATTGTTTAATCATAAAATTAACTAATCAAGCGTCAATTAATTTTATAATAATTCCTACTGGATTAAGCATCACAAAATTTAATTAATCATGAACGAGGAACAAGCGTCACAAGAACACAATTAATCTAATAACCGAATTCAATCAAACCTACAACTAAGTGTTATAGATACTATTGATCTCTATTCGAAATAAATTAAAACAAGCGCTCAAAATATTTCAGATAATCTCAAAGAGCAAAAACGAATTTGATATGATTAAGCATCAACACCTAAAACGAATTTGCAAACAAAGATCAAAGAGATGAAAGATCAAAAGGAAAAGAAATAGAATTCGAAAATCGAAATTAACAATAATAATCAAACCTCAAGATCTTTATAAAAACTCCCTAACCAATGAATTAATCTAAGGTCTTAGCCTTCCATGGAAGGATTTGACAAAAACGAGATTAAGAAGGAGAAAAGGAGAAAAGATTGCTAAAACTCAAAAACGGAAAAAGATTCAAAAGTAATTAAAAGGTGATAACCTAAGACTCTAAAAACATATTTATAATGTCTCCTAGATTAACCTAAGTGATCAGAAGTTATGACCAAAGAGAAGGGCCCATGACAGGTTAATTAGCCCAATAACAACTAATTACATGAGCAAGTGATCCACAACTCGCAGTAAATCACGCCAGCCTCAGTAAAATGCATTTCGGCCTTCCAAACATCAGAATTGGGATTCGGTGCCAACATTAGAGTTGTAGCTCTGCTTCTTAGCTTTCCAATGCCACAAAGATCACTGCAATCGGACAAGTATAGCCTAAGTTATGGCCTATAGAAGGAACATGGGTCAGGATGTAACAAAATCCAAAAATTTGTAAATAATTTCACTAAAGCCCAATTAAGACCCAAAGATATAAAACTATGTTAAGAAGTAGTTATTGGACATGACACACAACTAAAAACACAAAGTACAAAGCTATAAAAGGTGCATTAAAATGCATAGATCAAATTCTTCCACACTTAAGTTTTTGCACTCCGAGCAAAACTCATGGTCAAAACAAAGCAAATATGCATTTTCAATGAACCCCAAGGATGCAAAGTGGCAAGCAAAATGTTCATTCAAGGTTTCAAGGAACCATGACAATCATGAATAACATCTTATTACCTTCCAAGCAAACAAGAGGATAGAATAACCAAAGAATGAATCAAGAGTGATAGAATCCTCACAAGAAATGAAGTTCTCTCAAACTCTCAAGTGTCAAGTCTAATGTTTACACTCAAAGCACATCATGAAAGCTAGTACTACCATAGGCTTGACAAGCCTCTAACATCCACACTTTAAGCACATGCACACAAAGATCAAAAGGTCTTTATTAAGGCTAAAATGGGGCCAAGGTCAAGGTGGGATAATTGAAAGGGTAAATAAGCTATAAAATCAAAGAGGATAGAGGATCAATGGAAAAACAATTGCCAAATAATCATGGGGGCAACTCAACCAAATTTTAATCTATTTTTTCACTTTCACGCTTTCCTTCTTTATTATCACCTTTCTTCATTTTTTTTTTTTTTTTTTTTGCACTTGCCAAATTTCCAATGAAGCGCAACATTTAGATATTCTAAGATAACCACAACTTTGAGCACCCCCACACTTATGCAATATTTATTATCAATTTTTTTTTCAAAGCAAAACTCCTTTATCCCCTAAGATTGGGTCATATCATTGTTTTTCACTTTTTAGGCTTGTAATAAGCTATATAACAAAGAATGGGATAAATGGGCTCAAAGGGACTAAACAAAAGGATAATTGCAAGGTAGGCTTATTTGGCTAGTGGTTAAAAAGAACAAAAATTGCCTAGATCATTTCATTGCATGCATGTGAACAAGAGTTTCAACAAGAGACAAGTCAAGTCAAGTTCTAGAGTAACCAACAAACATGAGTGAAATCACACAAGAAAGAAAGGGAATGACAAAGTGTATTCCATCCATTATAAGGCCCAAATCTCACCAAGGATTAAGATCTATCACAAATAATGCACAATTTAGTATTCAAATCAAACTTATCATACTAAGAATGCAAGGAAGTCATCCATATCATGACACAAGACCTATAGTCCTAGAATAGTGAAATCACTCACAACATATACAAACCAAGAAATTCAATGAAAATGCATGCAAAAATAACATTTTTTTAATAACAAAAACTCAAAACAAAAACAAAAACAAAACAAAACTACTATGCTAAAAGATCTCCCCCCTACACTTAAATCACACATTGTCCTTAGTGTAAGCAACAAGTATAAAATAAGAGTAAGGAGTAAGGAAAGAAAACTCCCTCTTCAAGGTAGTTTTTTCAAGTGAAGCTCTTTTACAGTCTCATCTTCTAGTGCTGGGCTCTCATGGCAAAGCTTGAGGGAGTGTCCATTGACTTTGAAGACTTTATTGGTGGCTTCACTTCTTATTCTCGTTGCACCATAAGGAACAGTGTTAGTAGCAACAAAAGGGCCAGTCCACTTGGATCGAAGCTTACCCGCCATAATTTTAAGGCGAGAATGGAACACATGGAAGTGTTTGGTTTTCTTCTTCTTCTTCACAACATCCAAAATCAAAGGATTAAGTCTTCTTTGTGGCTGCTCAATGGAGGGAAGCATTCTGGTGGATGGAGTTACATCAGAATGAGTATATTTAACTAAGTCAGTAAGTACTTCTATTTGAAAAAGAGAATGCTCTTCCACGAGATGCTTCATAGCAGCATTAAAGATGTTAAATTTAACTATGCTATCCCCAAATTCCATGGAGAGTGTTCCAGCATGGACATCAATCTTGGTTCTTACTGTTCTTAGGAATGGCCCGCCTAGGATGATAGGTGCCCTGCTGGATAGTGTCTCTCCCTCCATGTCCAGAATGTAAAAATCTGCAGGAAAAATCAAGTCATTAACCTTAACAAGCACGTCCTCTACAAGTCCAGCAGGGTGAGCATTGCTCCTGTTTGCCAACTGAATAACAACACATGTATTCTGCAAAGGTCCAAGAGCCAGAGAGTTAAAGATAGATGTAGGCATCACATTAATAGAAGCACCTAAATCCAGCATGGCATTTTCAAATTTACTCTCACCTATGGTACATGGAATAGTAAAAATTCCTGGATCCTTGCACTTTTAGGGCATTGTGGGTTGTATGAGTGCAGAAACACTGTGAATCATGTTGAGCTTTTCATTTCCCTTCAGCCTCTGCCTTCTTTTGTTTGTGCACATCTCTTTAAGGAACTTAGCATATCTTGGAATCTGCATAATCGCTTCAAGGAGAGGTATATTAACTTGAACCTTCCTAAATGTGTCCAAGATTTCCTTATCTTTATTTGCCTTATCCATCTTCTTAGTTATCACAGCCCTTTGAGAAAAGGGAAGTGGTATAGGTTGTGCATCATCATCTTCATTAAGAGGAGAAGTAGGTGCAGAAATTGGCTTATCATTTTTTCTGCTGCTACCAATTGCATTTTCTGCTGGAAGAGGTTTTGGAGTGTCAACAGCTTTTCCAGATCTGAGAGTGATTGCACTGACATTTGTACTGACATTTGAATTCACTACTGGTTGAGCAGGCAAATTGCGAGCCCACGAGGCTGCATCGATTAATGGAAGTTGCTATTGTCCAATTTTTGTCTCTAAATTACGAATGGTTGAATCATTCTCTGCTGAAATTGGAGATTTTGGACTGCCATTTGCTTAACAAGGTCTTCCAATGAAGGTTCATTTTTCTGGGCCTGGGCTGCTGTGTAGAGGCATCTCCCCATCTCAGGTTTGGATGGTTTCTCCAACTGGGGTTGTACCTATTGGAAGACAGATCATAGTTGGGTTGAGGCATATCATTGAATATGTTTGCCGCATAGGCCTGAGGAGTATTGATGTTGTCATTCTCTTGCAACGTAGGACATGCATATGTAGGGTGCTCTGCAGAAGTACAAATACTACAAACTCTGGTTGCCTGAGTTTTAGTTACTGCTAACTTTTTCACCAATGAAACGAGTTCATCAAGCTTGCTCTCCAAGTTTTTATAACCAGTAGCTTGTATCTCGTTGACTCCCCTTGTTAGCACCACAGAATTGCTTCTGGTAGTGAAATGCTGAGAATTAATGGACATGTTCTCAATCAGGCTTCTTGCATCTGCTGGGGTTTTATCCATAAGTGCTCCTCCACTAGCAGCATCCATGATGTTTCAATTCATGGGCAGCAAGCCTTCATAAAAATATTGGATGAGCAACTGTTCAAAAATTTGATGGTGAGGGCAGCTTGCACATAACTTCTTAAATCTCTCCCAGTATTCATGCAAAGGTTCCCTGTCAATCTGCCTGATGCCACATATTTCTTTTTTGATCGAGGCAACTCTAGAGGCAGGGAAGAATTTCTCCAGAAAAAACTTCTTCAATTCATTCCAGCTTGTCACAGAACCTGGTTGAAGGTAGTACAACCAGTCCTTGGCAGTGTCTTGTAATGAGAATAGGAAGGCTCTCAGCATGATGTGATCCTCCGGGACTCCTTGAGGTTTCATGGTAGAGCACACAATATGGAACTCCTTAAGATGTTTGTGAGGATCTTCACCTGCAAGACCATGAAACTTAGGAAGCAAATGTATCAAACCAGATTTAAGTTCAAAAGGTACTTCAACATAAGGGTATTCAATGCAAAAAGCATTATAAGTAACATCAGGTGCAGCAAGTTCCCTTAATGTTCTAGCAACTATGGTATCAACAAAAAATTCAGAATTAGAATCAGTGTCAAATAGAGTATGACTAAATATGCTAATGCTATCACTATCACTATAAATATCACCTATATGATCACGACCTATATGATTACTAGTACTAGTCTTATTAAGTCTTATGAGTGAATGAAAAATCCTGTCTATTTCTGGATCAAAAGAATGCAGAATGTCAGAATTAGACCTAGTCATGCATCATGAGCACATATGAAGGTAGCACAACAAATCAGAAAATACCAACAATGTCCTAATCGCTAAAACAATAAAGAAATCGACAAACCCTATCAAATAAAATCTAAAAAATATAAAAACAACACCAAAAATGCCTAAAAATCAAGTAAAGATTATGGTAATTTTTTTGGATTTTTTTAAAAACACGAAAAAATAAAAAAAATTAAAAAAGTGGTCTAAACGATGGAATTTTGGAATTTGAGCCTGTAATCCCGGTATTATTCCTTGATACGGGAGTCCTAATCCTTGATTTTTTCCAGATTTTCTGGCCAAATTTCAGAGCAATCCGAGCAAGTTGGCCGAAAACCGATTTTTCTACTAACTCAATGCCAAATCCAATGTCAAAACCTGAAACACAATCAAAACACAAAATCAAATGTTAGAGACGTTAGTAGGGCTCTTGAATTGGCAACTATTTGATCAGAGATCCCCGGCAACGGAGCCAATTTGATCCGCTGTCGTGCACGGGTCAAATAATTAAAAATAGTAAATGTAGTAACAAGACAATTCAATCTTAGTCATCTCACAAGGATCTCTAATATAACAATAACCAAAAACAAGAACACACAAAGAAATAAAAAAGGGGGTTTTGATTATGAGAAACATAATTTAAAAGATGAAAATATCAATATATAAAAACGACTAATCCACTGGTTCAGGATAATTAATACTTGGATCTATCACGGGTATCAAAGGATTATTCTATTTCGTGATTCTATTCTTGTTTGATCATAAAATTAACTAATCAAGCGTCAATTAATTTTATAAGAATTCCTAAGCATCACAGAATTCAATTAATCATGAACGAGGAACAAACGTCACAAGAACACAATTAATCTAATAACCGAATTCAATCAAACCTACAACTAAGCGTTATAGATCCTATTAATCTCTATTCGAAATAAATTAAAACAAGCGTTCAAAATATTGCAAATAATCTCAAAGAGCAAAAATGAATTTGATATGATTAAGCATCAACACCTAAAACGAATTTGCAAACAAAGATCAAAGAGATGAAAGATCAAAGGGAAAAGAAATAGAATCCGAAAATCGAAATTAACAATAATAATCAAACCTCAAGATCCTTATAAAAACTCCCTAACCAGTAAATTAATCTAAGGTCTTAGCCTTCCATGGAAGGATTTGACAAAAACGAGATTAAGAAGGAGAAAATGAGAAAAGATTGTTAAAACTCAAAAACGGTAAAAGATTCAAAAGTAATTAAAAGGTGTTAACCTAAGACTTTACAAACTTATTTATAATGTCTCCTAGGTTAACCTAAGTGATCAGAAGTTATGACCAAAGAGAAGGGCCCATGACAGGCTAATTAGCCTAATAACAACTAATTACATGAGCAAGTGATCCGTAACTCGCAGTAAATCACGCCAGCCTCAGTAAAATGCAATTTCGGCCTTCAAAACATCAGAACTGGGATATCAGTGCCAACATAAGAGTTGTAGCTCTGCTTCTTAGTTTTCCAATGCCACAAATCGGACAAATATAGCCCAAGTTATGGCCTGTAGAAGGAACATGGGTCAGGATATAACAAAATCTGAAAATTAGCAAATAATTTCACTAAAGCCCAATTAAGGCCCAAAGTATAAAACCGTGTTAAGAAGTAGTTATTGGATATGACACACAACTAAAAACATAAAGTGCAAAGCTATAAAAGGTATATTAAAATGCATTGATCATGGTGCTATGGATATGGATTCTCCAAATGATGCTGCTATGCATCTTGATCAATCTGAGACTGAATCTCAAAACCCCACTATATGTTCTTAGTGAATTGTGTTGTCTAGAATTGTAGAGGGGCCGGAGGTTCATAATTCCTTGCTATGATTAGAGATTTCTCTAGAATCTATCACCTTGACTTTGTGGCTATTTTGGAACCTAGAATAAGTGGTGCAAATGCTGATAAGGTCATTAGGAGGATTGGTTTTCCAAATGTTGTTAAAGAAGATGCTCGCGGATTCTCTAGTGGTATTTGGTGTATGTGGAACCATAATTGTCCTCCTATTTCTGTCCATTCTAGCTCAAAATACTGCATTCATTTGCAAGTTAATCCTAACACACCAGAGAGTTGGTTCTTCTCGATCATTTATGCTAGTCCTAACTTGTATCAGAGGCAGGAGGTGTGGAGAGAACTGACTGATTTTAATTCCACCATCTCTGCTCCTTGGTGTCTTGCTGGTGACTTCAACCAAGTCTTGCTTGATTGGGAAAAACAAGGGGGTGGCCCTGTCTCTAACTCAGGCAGTGCTGCCTTTGCTTCTTGCATTGATACTTGTCACCTTTTAGATTTGGGTTTTAAGGGCCTTCCTTTTACCTGGAGAAAAGGAGAATTGAGAGAGAGGTTAGATAGAGTTCTCTGTAACTCCTTGTGGCAGCTAAAATTCACCAACTGCTCTGTCACACACCTCCCATTATCTTCATCAGATCACTGTGGCCTTTGGATTCGTATGCTTCCTGATGTTGCTAACCAAAGAAGAAACTACTTAAAGTTTCTTAACCCTTGGGTTTCTCATGAAGATTTTTCTAATCAGGTGAAAGGTTCATGGATTCCTTCTGATGATTGGAACACAAATATTTCTAGCATCACTTCTACTCTCAAAGGGTGGAATAAAGAAGTGTTTAGGAATATTTTTCAGAGAAAAGAAAGAATTCTCAGATGCCTTGAAGGAATAGATAATAAGCTCATGACAGGTTTTGATGAGAGGTTGTCTACTCTCAGAAAGGACCTTTGGAAGGAATATCTCAACATCATTGGCCAAGAGGAAGTTTGTTGGCTACATCAAGCAAAATGCAAATGGCTTATTCAAGGTGACGACAACTCAAACTTCTTCCACCAGTATGCTATGGTTAGAAGGAGAAGAAACAGAATCGTGGCACTTCTTAATGAGAATGAGGACTGGATCTTTGATGATACTCAATTGCAAATCCTAGTGGTGGATTTCTACTCCAATTTTTATTCTTCTGCTGGCATTCACATGCCTACATTCTCTACTCAGGTTGTATTCCCTACTATCCTTGATGCTGACCTTGCTTTGTTAAAGTGAGGTAACATTTGAAGAGACTAAGAGTGCCTTGTTTAGTATGAAAAATTTGAAAGGCCCAGGACCCGATGGTTACCATCCTCTCTTCTTTAAGTCCTAATGGGATGTTATTGGCCCTTCTCTTCATGATTTTATTTGCAGGTGTTTTAATCAACCTCAGTCAGTGCATGAAGTTAACCAAACTCTGTTGACTCTCATCCCTAAGTGTGAGGATCCAAGCAAAATCTCTCAATTTAGGCCAATTGCTTTGTGCAATGTGGTCTATAAAGTCCTCACCAAAATCATTGCCTAGAGATTAAAGATGATTATGCCCTATGTTGTCTCGGATAATCAAAGTAGTTTCATTCCTGGCCGCTCTACCAGTGATAATATTCTTGTTTTGCAGGAAACTGTCCATTCTTTTAAGTCTTTGCAGGGTAAGAAAGGCTACATGATCTTGAAATTGGATCTAGAGAAGGCTTATGATTGCTTGGAGTGGAGTTTTGTCATGGATTCTCTCCAAGCTTTGGGGCTGCCCAATAATATACATACTGCCATCTCTCATTGCATTTCTTCCTCTTCCATGAGGGTGAATTGGAATGGTAATGTCATTGACTCCTTTAACCCATCTCGAGGATTAAGGCAAGGGGATTCAATTTCTCTATATCTCTTTGTCCTCTGCCTTGAGAGATTGGGACATAGAATTCAAGATGTTGTGCTGGCTGGTGATTGGATTCCTTTCAGTTTTGGAAGGGGTGACTGTCCCAAATTGTCCCATATGTGTTTTACTGATGACTTGATCTTAGTTGCTGAAGCTTCTCATAGACAGGCTCGCTGCATTCTGGACATCCTGCAGGAATTTTATGCTTTCTCAGGCCAGAAAATTAACCTGATTAAGTGTCAAATATTCTTTTCTAATAATATGCCTAAGCCCCTTGTTGTGTCTATTAGTCAGGCAGTTGGTGTTAATTAAACCACTGATCTAGGTCAGTATCTTGGTGCTCCAATGATCCATCAAAGAATGTCAAAGAACTCCTTCACTTTCCTTCTTGATAAGATGAGGAAGAAGTTAAATGGTTGGAATGCTAATACTTTATCTTTTGCGGGTAGGGTGACTCTTGCTCAAGCCTCACTGCTCAACATTTCTGGTTATGTCTTCCAGGCCTCCCAAATTCCTGTCTCAATGTGCTTAGAAGCTGAGAAAATTTGTAGAGATTTCATTTGGGGCTCTACGGCTAATGCTAGGAAATGCCATCTTATTTCTTGGGAGAAGCTTTGTTGTCCAAAAGAAGAGGGTGGTTTGGGCTTTAGAAACTTGCATATGCTTAATAAAGCTCATAAGATGAAGCTAGCTTGGTCTATGCTTATAAATTCTAATAAGCCGTGGGTGAGGATAATGAAAGCTAAGTACTCAGCTGGAGTTCTTACTGTTCCTAACTTCAACTACAAGTCTCATTCTACTAGCACTTGGAAAGCTATTGTTAGTGCTTGGGATCATGTCAAGGAGAACATCATTTGGGTTGCTAAGAATGGTCAAGATATCCGATTCTGGCTAGATTGTTGGATTCCTGGAATTGGTGTGCTGGCTGATATGCTCCCTAATTCTATTCCTACTGCAGAGATTAATTTCTCTGTTTTTGACTATGCTGAGGATGAGAATTGGAAGTGGCACATTATTCAGCAGTATGTGCCTACTGCAATTTGTGAGAAGATTGCTTCTATTAACCCTCCTACTCCTGGTGGCTGTGATTTTCCTTGTTGGAGACCTACTCATGATGGTTTCTTCTCACTCAAGTTAGCATATGATGTGATGAGACAACACCCTATTGCTCCTGAAGACCGCAACCCTCTCTTTAAGAAAGTCTGGAAGTGGTGTGGCCCTTCTAGAGTCAAAGCCTTTTTGTGGAAAGTGGTCCATGGAAAGCTTATGACAAATGAGGAGAGAAAGAAGAGAAGAATGACTGACGGTGATGTTTGTCCTAGATGTCACAGGTGTACGGAATCTATGATGCACATTCTTAGGGATTGTGAGGATGTTCGGGATTAGTGGAGCAACATAATTCACCCGGATAATTGGAGTAAATTCTTCAGTATTGGTACTTATGATTGGTTGGATTGGAATTTGTCTACTAGAGATATTGGAGGTCCTAATTTAAACTGGCCTATTTTCTTTGGGCTTACCATTAGTGAATTATGGAGGGACAGGAATTCTCTGGTATTCAAGCAGTCTTCTAATTTAACCAGGCACTTGGTGTCTCGAATTGTTGCTGAGATGAATTTCATTGTGCAGCAGAGCAAGAAGAATAAGTTTGGCTCGGACCAGATTACTGAGTTAATTGATGTTGCTTGGAGTGCTCCTCCTGAAGGGTGTATTAAAGTGAATAACGGTGGCTCTCATCTTGCTAATTTCGGTTCCTCTGCTTATGGTGGTTTGCTTAGAGACTCAGCTGGCCAGTTCCTTAAGGGATTTTATGGTAAGGTGGGAGCTTGTAATGCTACTTGGGCGGAGCTCTGGGTCCTGAAGAAGGAAATCCAAATAGCTAGGGAATTATCTCTCAAGTGGGTAATTTTTGAATCGGATTCCAAAGTGGTAGTTGATATGGTTCACTCAGGAACCACTCGGATTGCTTTCCTCCATCCTCTTCTCCAAGAGATCACCTCTATTCTTCAGCTCCCTGATTGGAGAACTTCAGTAATGCGCATTTTTCGTGAAGCAAATTTCTGTGCGGATTTTCTTGCTAATAAGGGGCACTCCTCGTCAGTAAATGGGGTGATAATTGACCATAGTTTACCTATTCTTGATTTGTATTTGTTGATTGATGTTAGAGGGGGCTCTGTGCCTCAGGCTGTTGGCTAGTTATTTCATTCCTTATTATAAAAAAAAAAGGTTTATTTGTTCTCCAATTAATCAGGCATATACAAAATCATGCAAATTTTTACATGAATATATATTTTTTTGACCGGATTTTACATGAATATATAACATGTATATAAATTAAAAATTTTGAAATAATACTACACTTATCTCAATTTTATTTTTTATTAATATTTAAATATGTAACATGTTTTTTTTGGTATTAGTATATCATAAGTTTTAGTATTCTTTGCTCCGTATTGAAATTGTTCCAAAACCTGTGCCAAAAAAAAAAAAAATTGTTCCAAAACCACATACATTAGGTTGCTTTTACCAAAAACAAAGAGACCACATAGGTTGCACCTTCTCCTTTGTAACGCGTCAGCACTGGATCCCACCTTTGACGCGGTTTCTCACGTGCGACGACTAAGGGAGTGTCACGTGCGACAAAACTCGGGCGTGCCAAAGCGTCGGTGGAGAGGAATTGAGCCAGACTTTAACGAGTGTAAAAAGTAAGAAACGATTGTTTGTTCTTTTTGCTTAGAATTTAGTACCTTACTTCAGGCATCAGATGTATGACACGTGTTCACTTTTCTCTTTAGATGCCGTAAGTTCTACCGTACTCAGCAATATTTGTCTACCAAAAACAAAATCCTAATTTACATATATCGAGAAAAATACTACTCATTCCTTTTTTTTACTTGTCAGTTTTTTAAGAAATTTGTTCATTTTTATTCGTCATTTTGATAATTTAAGGTTTTATTAGTTACTTATTTCTCAATTATAGCTTTAATTATTTATTATAAAGAGATAAATAAGTGTAATGAATAATAAACAATCAAGGGTATTATAGGAAAAAGACTAATAATTTTATCAAAAACAATAAAAGTTATTAGTTTTTTTGGTTTGTGTGAAACAACCTTAAAAGACAAGTAAAAAGGAACAGAAGTAGTACCATTATTTTTCTATAAAAAAGTATCCTAAGGGCACTCTTTAAAGAATCAAATATATAAATATTATGTTGGAAGTGGTGCATTCAATTCTTTGAAAGTTTAAAAGTTGTTGTTTTTAATACAAAACTTCTATATTTTGATTCCATAACATGTGTCCTAAGAGTACTCAATAGCAAGACCGTTTTTCTATTAAGAATGATTTTTTTCTTGCGTCTTTTTCTTCCGTCCGTTACTTTTTATAAGCCCCTTTTAGAAAAAAAATTGTTAACTAATTATAAGCCCATTTTCAAATTACAAGATATTTTAATTACTTTTTTCCAAAAGTACCCTTAATTAATTGCATAGTGTTTAAAAATCCAAGATATACATTAATTAATTAAAAGTATGATTGAAGGATAAATTTGGAAAAACATACACATTATAGACAATTTAATTATATCAACTACTTTTTTTAATATGCATTTTTTTGTCTAAAAGGGCTTATAAAGAGTAACGGAGGGAGTATTAAGAATGATTCTCTTGAGAATAGGCTTAGTAATTTTTTTGCTTGAATCAAGGATTGGTCAATGAAAGATTGAGAAGTGAAATTTTCTCATGTTAACCGGAGGGAAACGTGTGTATTGATTGGATTGTGAATTAGAGTCTTAATTAATAGTCGGTTAGTGAGCTAAGGGACACGGAAGAAGTGCAAGTTGGAGGTCCTAGGTTCAAACTCAGGAAACTAACAATTATAACAATTACTAATAACTAACATTTGCCTATAAAAAAATAGTTTAGGATTTCATGTTTTTGCTAATCCTCTTCCAGATTTAGCAAACTTAATTTTAGGTGATGTTTCTGGGTCTTTGTAATCCTTGATGTAGCGCTGGACAAAATGGCCTGAACCGGCCCGAATCAGAGTAGATTGAGAGGCCCGCAGGGATTTGGGCGGTTGCGGGTCGTCGGATCAATGGAGTGGGTTGTCATGGTTTAATGCGGACGGGCCTGGGCCAAAAAATAATACTGGCGGTAGCCGGCCCAAACCGAATTAGGGAACACAAATTAGAACTCAAGCCCAGTACTCTCTCATTAGCTTATCCAGTCCAACTCTACGACCACCAGGCCCAACAACATTTTTTTTACCCTAAAATCACAAAACCCTAGCGCCGCTCACAACGACTCATTTCTTTCTCACTCATTCTCACAACTCACAAATCACAAGTCACAGAGATGAAGAAACGCTCCTGAAACCCTAGCGCCGCTCACAGTCTCACACACTTGTTCATCTTCCTCTCATCTCTCAGAGACCTAGACTCAGAGCAAGTGACCCTCAACACTCAATCTCTCGTACCTATTGTGGCCTCTCTCGATCTGTCATCGTCGTTCGCTGTTCCTCAAAATCTCTTTCATTTTGTTGTGTCGCCATGGTAGCTGACGGAGGCTTGTGACGACGCTGGGGAACGAAGAGCATGGACGAACTTTTTTTTTTTTTGAAGATCAAGGTTTGTGCTTCTTTATTTTCAGATTTAGGGGTGATGGTTGTTTGATTTTATTCTGAATTTATGGTTTGTGACTAATTTTATTCTGGAATGTGTTTTTTTTGGGGTTCGTGTGTGTTTGATTTTATTCTGGATTTAAGGGTTCATGCCTTTTTTTTTTTTTTGCTTTTTATGTTTGCTTTAGGGACTGTGTTTGTTTTATTCAAACATCCAAGGAGGAAGGCAGTTCATTGGAGGCTTGGACCAAGCAAGTTCTGGTTTAGAAGTTTTTAAAGGTTAGGGTTTGCGTTTTTTTTTTGTGTTTAGGGTTTTGCCTTTCTTCTTCTTTGAATTTTAGCTTCCCTGTTTTGCTTTTTACTAACATTTTGATTTTGTTGGGTGGTTTAGTGTGCTGGATCCTTGGAGGCTTAGAGCAATCAAAGCTTTGGTTCTGTGTTTGAGCTTTTTACTTGTAAGTTGCCTAAATGAAATTGTTTTTGAGTGACCTTACTTTAGAATAGCACAGGATAATTGTATGCATGCTTTAAGGTTATGAATGTGTACTTTAATATGTCTACTTGTATGCTTCTTGTATGTATGCTTTAATATGTTTTATTGTATGCTTTAATTTGTAAACCATATGGTTATTTGTATGCTTTACAGATTTGTGTGCATGATTGTTTGTTAATTTTTATGATTTTACTGGTTTAGAATGTGTAATTGGTGTCTACTTAGTCTTAGAATACTTGCATTCTTAATTGTATGCGTGCTTTAAGGTTAAGAATGTGTACTTTAATATGTCTAGTTGTATGCTTCTTGTCTGCATGCTCTAATATGTGTTGTTGTATGCTTTAATTTGTAAACCATATGTTTTATTTGTATGCTTTAATTTGAATGTGTTCTTGTCTGAATGTGTGCTTGTTGAAATTTAAGAAGGCTTAAGTTAACTTAAAATTACAAGAAGGAGGAGCACTGTCACTGCTGATTGTCACATTCAACCTGCTGAATGTTGCTGGAAATTAGTGTGCCTGTTTTAGCATTTATGAACAATGTGTAATTGCATCAAGTAAAGGTCATGTAATTCATCTTGTTTATATTCCCTTTTTCTTAGTATGACATGTAATTCATCTTAGTATGGTCATGTAATTCAGATGTGATAGTTTTTAATTCCTCTTGTTTATGTTTCCTTTTTGTATGTTTGATAATGGTTTTAACTACTTTCTAAATGGATGGATGGTTTAATGGTTTGATGTCTAAGCATGTATTTAAATCCCTCCCTAAATGTTGTAATGGTTTTAACTGTTTGAATGACTCAATTCATAAATGTAGGCATAGTTTTCATAATTAAAAACTGTGAAAAAAAATCATTGGGCCCAAAAACGAGTCAGACTCAATACTGACTCAAACCGCCATTACCCAACCGATTACCCGTCCAAACCGTGAAACCGAACCCCCACAAACCGATGTTAGTTTTGGACAGAATTGGGCCTCTATATATTCACCGTGGGTTGGGCTGGATTGGTGGTTTTGAGCCCGAACCCACTCAAAACCGACTGGTGTCCAGGCCTAACTTGATGTACTTATTTAGTTCACTCTTCGGGATTTAGCCCCTTTTTTGTGGGGAAAAAATCCCTATTCAATTAAAATATATTCAATAGCCCATCTCACATTTTCAATGTATTGACCCCATTTGTTTAAGGTTTTTTAAAAATATATTTAAAGTTGTGTAAAGAAGTTATTCATTTTTTATAGATTTAATTAAAACGAAAGTTATTTTTTCATATAGTTGTTATAATTATAATTATAAAAGAATAATTAGTTATTTTTTAAAGTTTCATTTTTTATTATTTCCCAATTATTCTTATATATATAGTCTCATTATACTTCTATTATTATAAAAAAAAGCTAAATTACACTTTTAGTCTCTTACATTTATTTTAGGTTTTAGTTTAGTCCTTTGTGTATTGTTTATTCCGAATTTGTCCCTTATGTCTAAATATTACATCAATGTGGCCGCTCTGTTTCAAAGTGGTCCTTTATGTTACAAAAATTATACCAGTGTGGTCTATTTTTTTGCAAAATAATGGACAAAAAAGGGACCACATTGGTATAATTTTTGTAACATAAGGGACCATTTTGGAACAAAAAAAAGAGGGACCACAATTAACACATAAGGGACCAATTCAGATCTTTTAATACATAAGGGACCAAATTGAAACCTAAAATAAACATAAGGGACTAAAAGTATAATTTAACCTATAAAAAAATACCTATTACTACTACTTCTCAAATTTTTACGAGATTCATTGTATCCAAGGTTGTTAGACTCGCGAGTCGGCTCATCTGATTCTACGAGTTTACGTTTCTACATGGACGAAACGAGTTGACTCGCCGTGTAACTCGTTTCTGCACAAACTCGGGTGGAATCGTGGTGGACTCAGACTGACTCACGAGTCTGAGCCAAGTCAGCGAGTCAGTATTAATATTTAAAAAAAAAACCCCAAAACGATACCATTTCATGCGTTTCGTTCTTTTTTTTGAAACAAATACTTAGTTCGCAAGTTTTGCTCCGTACACATACAAAAAAGAGAAAGATCAATCGTTTATTTCATTTTGGGTTCTTTCATCTTCCGTGCGTCTTGTGACTCGTTTGCTTCGGCGGGTTCTTCCTTCTTTAAATAGTAGGTAAACTCGTACGAGTCTACCTATGCTACACGAGTTTGCCTAGACTCTCTCATTAATATTATTTTAAACATTAGGTAAACTCGTACAAGTTGACGAGTCGAGTCTACCTATGCTCCACGAGTCTGTCTAGATTCTCGTGTTTGACAACCTTGATTGTATCAGATAAAAGAACTGTAAAAATAATTGTATAGTACCGCGACAATGTCCCACATATATAGTATGAATAAAACTTACCTCAAGTTTCATAGGTCAAGTTCAACCATTTCCTATTACAAAAAGTTAGTTATTTTTTAAAAGGTATATTGTGTAATTGCTCTTGCATCTTTTCATAAAAAAATAACCAACTTTTTGTGAGAGTAAATAGTTGAACTTGACCTATAAAACTTGATGTAAGTTTTATCCATATAGCATTTCGCATAATTAGAAAAAGGGTAATTTGTTGTACCCAAAAAAAGGGTAATTTGTGTCCAAAAAAAAGGAAAAATGGTAATTTTTATTTTTTATTTGTACATTTGTCATTTAGTGGTAAAAAGGGAAAATTACATAATCAGAAAAAGAAAAAAGGGTAAAATTAAGCACACGTGGTGAGCTCAAGAGAGGTGTGGCGGTGGCGGGATAAACTTCGACGTTCAACTGTTGACTTCAAAAAAAATAACTGTATTAACTCGCTACGTGCACCCTATGATTAGTGGAACACCGCCATTAGCCTATCACACAATTTCTTAATTACCCCTATACGGACACGTGGCGTCCTTGAAACCCAAGACGCAGTAGCTTTAACCTTAAGCTCGATGCACCAAAACACATGCTCTTACACAAACCCAAGTTTCCCCTTCAAGTTTTTTAACCATTTCAGAAAAAGAATGCCTAGCCCTTGGCGGCTTTGGTTCCCCCCCCCCCCCCCCTTCTCTCTCCTTACTAATTAAAAAATAAAAATTATTTAAAAAAATTAATATTTATTTAATTTGATTTAAAACATATTATAATGTCGTAATATAAAAAAACACACAATTTTCTGAGAAGAAAGTATATAAATGGTATGAGAATAAAAAAGAAAGTATATTTTCTTAATTAATAAAAAGAAAACATATATTTGGTACAAAAAATAAGTAATGAATAATAATCCATCTAGATTAATTATACGATGTTATTTAATGGACAATTATTAAGAAGAGTTAATTTTAAATCAATAATTAACAGTATTGTATATATCAAAATCAAAGTCACAGGCTGCCAGCATAGTTAGCTGGCCACTCGTTTTTATATTCATTTTGATTTGATTTTCTGTACTTTTTCTTTCTTTCTTTCCTTCCTTACCGATTCCTCCAGAACTGCAAGTGGCAGAGAGAGAAAAATCAATTCCTCATAATCGGAATTGTTTTTTCTCTCCGGATTTTGACTTCACATTCATTTACCCCTTCCCGTCTTCACGGCTTCAGATTACGCCACAAAATTCTCACTCTCACGCATAAATCCATATTTTGCTGCAAAGATCAGTGCTCTCAGCTTTTGCAGGTTCATTTTTTTTTTTTAAATAAAATAAAAATTTTCCCTTTTTCCCCCTAATACTCTCTTGAGGGTTACAAAAGTGATAACTTTTTAGCTCCGGTCACCGGCCGGCGATCTTATCTTTTTCCGGGTATCCGTGAAGACTAAGATTTGGAGGGTTGTTGGGTTGGATTTTTTTTCTTCACCCAAACGCCAGTGATTCTTCTAAAAAAAGGAAAAAGAAAAAGTTGAAGCTTCTCAGTTTCTCTCTCTTGAAATTTAAAGCTTTTGTTTTATCTTTTTGTTTTGGTATTTTCTCTGTTTGTTTCTCTGTAAGGATTGGAGTCTTGTAATGTCGGGGTCAGAGGTTTGTATAAGAAGGGGATTTGGGTGGTTGAAATTTCTGTAACAGAATCAAAGTTCTCAGAGATCTAAGGCTCTATCCGCTGGTTTTGGATTCACGCAAAGAGAGCTTTTTGTTGCAGAGTTTGTGAAAGAGAAAGAAGATGATGAAGATGAGGAACATGACAACGAATGGAGGCTCGGGAACCGAACCAAGAGCAATGGAGTGGGAGATGAGACCCGGAGGAATGTTGGTTCAGCGCCGAACCGCTGACTCGGATCGGAACTCAGTACCTCCACCGACAATTAGAGTTCGCGTTAAGTACGGTTCAACATATCATGAAGTCAACATTAGTTCTCAAGCCACATTTGGTAACATAAAAAAAAAAAAAAAACCTTTTTTAATTTTTATTTTATTTTAAATTTTTAAAGTTTGTTCACTTTTTCTCTTTCTCATTGTATGGTACTTTGGGGTTAATTGTAGGGGAATTGAAGAAAATGTTAACTGGGCCAACTGGGTTGCACCACCAAGACCAAAAGCTATTTTATAAAGACAAGGAGAGGGATTCAAAGGCATTTCTTGACATAGTAGGAGTCAAAGACAAATCCAAGTTAGTTTTGATGGAGGACCCTATTAGTCAAGAGAAGAGGTACTTGGAAATGAGGAAGAATGCAAAGATGGAGAGAGCTGCAAAATCTATTTCAGAAATCAGCTTGGAAGTAGATAGGCTTGCAGGGCAGGTATACCCTTTTTTGTTTTTTGTTTTTTTTTCTTGTATTTAATGCTTGATGAGTAGTTAGTTGGGTTCTGAATTCTGATCATTGATTTGAATTGCTTAGGTGTCTGGTCTTGAATCAATAATTAGTAAAGGTGGGAAAGTTGCAGAAGCAGATGTGCTTAGTTTGATTGAGAAATTGATGAATCAACTGCTTAAATTGGATGGTATAATTGCTGATGGTGATGTTAAATTGCAAAGGAAAATGCAGGTAAAATTTTGAAAACACACTCGTGTCACTTTTTTTTTCCCCTTCTGAAATTTAATTTTTTTGGTTATACATTATTGGTTCTGATGGTAGTGAATAATATTTTGAAGGTAAAAAGAGTTCAAAAGTATGTTGAAACTTTGGATATGTTAAAAATTAAGAATGCTATGCCCAATAATGGAGGTGAGGCCCCAATGAAGAAGCATTCAAATGGGCAAAGACTGGCTCCAATTGAGGAGCAACCACAAAGTGTGTCAAATGGGCATCATAGATTACCACCAAAACTGGAGAAGCAGAAGAAGCAAAACCAACCCTCTAGGAATTCAACCTCAGAAGTTGTAGTTACTACAAAATGGGAGACATTTGATTCTCTACCACCATTAATTCCTGTCACTTCCACATCCTCATCCAGCTCAGGGACCAATAATTCAGCTCGTCCCAAGTTCAATTGGGAATTCTTTGACTAAGTAGCGTGCGTACCACGTGTTTGTAATTGTGTGGATGTGATTTTGGGTTTGTCTTCCACTTGGAATGTTTTATGTTAATTATACATTCTTTTCTGTATTTAGATTTGTTTAGCAACCCCTTTAGTCTGTCACTTATTTACTTCACCGGCAATAAACGGGGTTGCTATGATAGTGATTATCATAAAATAGTTCCTTTCTTTAACAGGCAAAATAATTTTGGTGTCCTCCAAATTCATTTAGCAAATATATGGTCTATATATATTATAATATAATATTATATTATAGTAGTAATTGTTAATATTCGTTTACCACATACTATGATAGTCTCACCTCAGGGATGTGTGTTTGCTTTACGAATCCAGAATTCCATTTTAATTTTAATTTTAACTTTTGAAAAAACTAGTTGCTTTAGCGCTCTCTCATTCTCTCAGGGTGAAAAGAGGTCAATCATTGTTACAAAACTTGTTCCAGTTGAACTAGCGATGCTTGATGAACTAATATTATATTTTGGGTACCTTGCTTTATGTGGGGGCTATAAACTGACAAAATGGCATCTATTTATTAAAGTGGTTTATTTTCTGTAAGAGTGTTCACAAACCGATCAAATCTAATTCAAATTGTAGCTATCGAACTGAAAAATCGCAAATCGAATTAATCGCAAATCGAAAAAACCAAAAACCGCAAAAAACTGAAATTTTGGATTGGATTGGATCGGTTTTCGGATCCTTCTAATAGAATCAATCCAATCCAAACCGATCCAAAGTAGTATTACATAACCTAATATTATATTTATTATTACCTTATTTTTAATATATTTTCTCACACATTATAAAATTTAATTTTTTAAATTAATCATGTATATTTTTATATAATATAAAATATTTTATATTTTTAATATACATATTTTTTGGTACATTTTCAAGCTTGCAAATAAATTATTTATTCTTATTTTTATAATTTTAAAAATATTTTTCTTAATTTGTGGATCTACTCCTCTCTTTTCCATTTTATAATTTCCTTTCACATTGATACAATAATGCGTGATATATCACTACAGAAAAATAATGCGTGATACGGCAAGCATTCCTGGGGCCAACGATTCCTTTTGATTATTTCATAGTTTCGTTTATAAGAAGCAAAAAAAAAATCTGGATCGTTATTGCCCTACTGTTGGCTACTGCAATACTATTAATTTAATGTTATGAAATGTAAGTTATCGTTATTGTCGTAATTTTACCATTTGAAAAAATATAAACCAGGAGATTAGATTATGAATGGGAAACTGAAATCCAATCCAATCCAAACCGAAGTAAATCGGATCGGATCGGATCGGATCAAATTTGATTTTAAAGCCAAACCGATTGGATGATTAGAGTAAAAAACTGAAAAGATTGGATCGGATGATTTTTCCCTTAAAATTGATTCAATCCAATCCGCGAACACCCTTAATTTCCTATGAAGAAATAAGATAAAACTTTTGTGCTTAAGCACAGCACAGCTAGCGCTATAAAACTTTTTTTTTTACATATTTCAGATCTTACCATAATCGTATAAAAAGTTTAATACGATTAGTGCATAGTCTCTAAACTTAAAATTGTTTACATATTAAAAACAGTTGATAAATTGAGTATAAGTACGAAAAATGAACTGAGGTTAATTATAATTGGTAGATATTTTTCTTGTGATGTAAACAAATTTAGAGGGAGGAAATGACGACTTATATTTACCTTATTTCAAATAAACTAGTAGAGATTTGAATTTGGACCCGTAATATGTTGGATAAAAACTTTTTCATGATGTATTATGCCAATCGTTTGGGGTTATCATAATCGGTGGATATGAAATAATATATATGCCCACATTTGTATGTAATGCTATTCGATAAAACAATGAATCTGTCCAATGATAAGAAGACAAATATGAAAAGTATAGATTGTGGATTAGTTTTAACTAATTATGAGCCGGTAGGTTTGGTAACTTTACTGTATTTCCACAGGCAATTCCGGATTTTGGAAACCTTCCTTTTGGGGCCTCAAGTAAAAAAAAGGCTTTGAGGCCAGTGATACCTATTAGTCTTTTTTTGATCAGGATGATACCTATTAGTCTATTACCTTGTGCTAAGATTTGCAACACTTTAATGCAAACGCGTTATAATAATGCACGTAATGATTGGCAGTAGCAGATAATAAAATGTCACAACAATCATACCAAATCAACTTTGTTTTCTAGAAATTGATTGTGGTAATGCACAGTAATAGCGGTCCGTGAAGAATGCCAAAATTTGCAAAAATAAATACTACTAGTAACATTAAACTGGTACCCCCCAAGTACTATAACTTCACAACACTCGTAGCTTTCTAGAGAAGAGCATGAATATGCCTTCGGGTTTTCTTGGTCAGATCCGCGCATATTAATTTATGCAATAAAGCCTTCTAATTATAGGCTATAGTTAAGTCAGGGCTGCAAGTAGATTAATTTAGAGAGAAGTCCCGCAGTTCTAGGTTACAAGTCTTCCTTTCTTCTTATGGAAAAGTATTAAATCAGACCCCAAAATAAGAAAAATGAGAACTGCACAACCTATATGAAATCACAATTTTCTAGCACTTAAAACATGTCACTTTTTTTTTATATCACTTATATCCCTTCTTTGTTTTTTTTTTGATAAATTACACTCTCTTCTCCTATAAGATGTTTGAATTAATTTCTCTCATTTCACGTTAAAATCTATACTCTCTTCCCCCAATATATAAATATGTATTACATTTTAATCCAATTTAACATTAATACGTCTTTAAATGATGATGAATGACTTTAAACGATATCTCTAGTAATAAAAAGAAAATTCTTTATTATTGTCAATGCCATTAGTGACTAACTTCAAGCACTTTATTGTCAATTTTATAACTTTGGGCGATTAAATAAAGTTTTAAACATCTATTTTATTTTTTTGACTAAAAAATATATTTATTTATTCAAATTCGTAAAATACATCGAAAACAACAAAAATTCAACATCGCTAAAAACCGAAAAGGATACATTTACGAACAAACTCACAACACCCATGTTAATAGCATAAAACGGCAAAATGCCTACAAATGTGACAAAATCAAAGTGACTAGAATACCCATGCATCCGGATCTGTAACATTGACGCCCAAGTCTTGATTGAATCTGTAATGGATCGAAACTGATCCGCCAATCTGAACCAAACGAACACTGCAGCAAGACATAAAATCCAACAACGCCGCACCAAGACGACGAACAAATAACGTCGCACTTAGACGACAAAATCACGAAAAACACGAAAGAAAAACCAGATCTATGTGAAAAAACCACTTATTTATATAAAAGGAGAGAAAAAATGATGTGGAGTGATTTCAGGCCAAAAACCAACCCCCTCCGGTAGATGAGGAAGAAAGAAGAGAGGAGTAAAGAGAAAGTTGAGAGAGAGAGCCAAATACCTATTTTATTAACTTCCAAATTTTGTCAAAAATATTTATTTTATTTTTTATTATTCCATAATTGATAGTAGGAGTTTATAACTACATGTTAATGATATTAAGAATCAAAAATAGAGAAACAATGTGCATAAGAAGCTTGACTATATTAAAATTGACTAAAATATAATACTTACTTCTATACAATGGGAGGAGAGTGTAGATTTTAACATTATAGGAAAGGGAAATGAAATTCATGTATATCTGAGGAGAGGGAGGGCAATTTTTTTTTCCTATCACATCATTTATTACATCTTTCACTTTCTCTCCCTTTTTTGATCTTTTCTTTATAGATCCCTTTCCTACATCACTCATATGCAACTTTTGAGTTTCTTGTTGTACCAGAGGGTACATAGGAGTAGAGCCAACACTCGTCAAGTGAGATTTAAATAGTCTCCTCAAGTTGGTTTTCTTTGTAAAAAAATAGGCAATTTATTTTATTCATTTTATTTTGGGATACAATAAATATTCTAATAACTTAAAATAATTTTGCACATCTGAATTTAAGGTAATCATCTTAGGACAGATGTATTAGGGGTGTAGTTGAAATAAGTTTCCTCTCTTTCTTATACAGAATCGACTACTGAGACAAAAGGATTTTACAAATTTTTCTTATTTAACAAATTAGACGGCCACTTCTAAAACTCTTAATCACGTCGTTCCCCGTCACGATTTTGGTTGCAAGTTGCAACACAGGGATATGGACTTGATAGTGTCATGCAACACGTTGAAGTGGACTTCTCTCAACTACCTCAGCACTTAACATGGGTAAACTAATGACAAGGATCAGAAGCTAAGAATTTTTTTTTTTTTAATTGGGACGAAAGCACACAAATTTTTTTAGAAGGATCAAAACAATGAAATGAATATATTACAGGAACTAAAAACCTATTTAAACCAAAATAATAAAGAAAGAGATGAAATGAATTTTATCATGTTCCATTCGATATCGTCACATTTTAGACAATCCAAACCATAGAACTTACCAACATTCTATTTCATTCTATCTCTTTTCATCAATCCAATGATAGCCTTAGTTGAAATCCTCAAACTTTTGATCCCATTATTATGTTTTGAGAGGAGTTAAAAGCATTACGACACTAGAGTTCCGGGCTAACGTATTAGTCGTGTTGACCACCGGAAGCTGGGATTGAGGCTATAACAATGGAAGGGATGAATTGGACAGAAATGTGAAATTAAAACTGATACATTACAATGCACTCCAGGGATTTTAATATGCATTAGCGTGATAAGCAAATGATTTCTGCATTAAACATTTGAAGGATATAAACAGAAAAAGTGATTGGAACAATAGGCTCAATTAAAGGGTACAAAAGCAAGTAAACGGATAACCTGGTACTACAAAGCTCCATCATGATACGGTTCAGGAAATGATCAAGCCCATTGTTGGAACTTTCTTCAAGAAAGAACAACAATTGAACTTTCTTAATGAATCTTGTATCCATATATACAAATACATTATCAGACACCTTCAATATTTGTCAAATTATGATGGTGCAGATTTCAAAATTTGTCTAAATAGAGTCCATGGGCTGAGTTCAATCATAAAAATTCAAAATAAGAGCTGGGTCATATGAAGAACCAAGATATTCAAAGTACAAGTAGATGACAATAGTCTTCATGAGCTTCTTTTTACCAAAATAACTCATTTAAGCAATTTTAGTCCATGTTTAAGACCCTTGGAACTTTAATATAAGGCTCCTCATAGCTTGGAACAGAAGCAATGATGGCATCCCTAAGAAGAAGGATATACCACTCCATTAGGCATCATTAGTTGGTTGTCTAATTATGTCCAATTTACAAATAATGGATAAACAACTAACCTATGGTCAAATGTTTCAGGAGTATTGTCACGCAAATTGTTTTCAGTATCTGCAGATAACATGAAAAAAATTAAGCCAAGCCAGAAAGCAATAATGCTTTATGCCACACCAGTATCTACAGTTGCTTCCCTCTTTGTTTATGAAAAAAAATAAAGAGGAAATAGCACACCAGAAAATTGCTTCATCATATAGAATTATTTGAACAAACTGGCATGGCCAAAGTGAAGTATAGGAAAGCAATGAGTAGAAAGCGAATAATATTTACCAAAGTATTGATTTGCTATTTGTGTAATACAACAATAGCACCAACATTTCTCAATGAAAGGATATTAACCATGCATTTTCAGTTCATGAATGGATGTTACGCAGTCATAACTTACAATAGAATTGGACAACAGAAGAAAACCATCCCCATGACAATCATGACAGAAACTAAAGCAAATAAAAAGATGATGAAAGAACTTTTTTTTTTTTTTTCAAAAGTAAAGTAAGGTTCATGATGTTTTGGCATCAAAATGTATGCAAACAGTAGAGAAAATCCAAAGCAAGGATAGGAAATCATTAATAAATGGAAGTGAGGATAAAGGTTTTAAGAGAACCTGCTCTGATGGAGGGCTCAACGCTTTGGAGATCAACACCCTGCAACTGTCCAAACCTGCCACACAAGTCAATCCAAGTTTAAAGTTCTGGTCCTATGAGCAAATAAACAGCAATCTCCATTCTCCAGTTAGAAGCAAAATGTTAAGCCTCATAATATCAATCAAAAAAGCAAATTTATGAAACCTCATATAATAATATTATTTCCAACTAGGGCAAAGGGGTTTTCATTTACCAGCCTATCACCTGCTGAATTTTGGGACCAAATTCTTCAACCTGAAATAAGACAAATTATTATTATTATCATTTGAAATTTTAAAAAGTGGGATATTCATAGTTTGAAAGGAAAATAAAAATAAAAGAAAATAAGGGAATGACCTCCGCTGGGGTAAGAGAGATTTGAGCTGTTTTTGCCAAACGAGACACATCTGAAGGTTGAAGAGAGGAACAAGTTGTTGTTTGTGAGGAGAACCTCTGAAACTGTAACCACTTGTGTTGGATTGGGAAGCTAAAAGAACTGCTTCTATGCCACAATCCATTTGATAATGATAATGATGCTCCTCTAAGCAACACTTTGCTACCCATCTTCCTTCAATTTTACTAACCCTTATCCCTGTCAAGTCTCAACCTCAAACCTCTCGAAATTCCTGCATTTTCGGTGAAGTGTTTTCAAATTTCAATTTAGTCCCTGAAGAAAATCAAAATTCTCGCACGAGTCCTTATATAAAGAGAAGAATTTTCAATTTCCCCCTTTTTTCTCACACTTGCAAAAGCATGCGGAGAGCTTTATTGTCATGTGGCGATAGAGATCCAAAAGAACCGAACAGATCAAGCAAAAGCTATCAGCTATCATTTACATATATTAGTTTGGATATTGTTATATCCAAAACCATATTCAAATAGAGCCATAATTTTGGATTGGATTTCAAAGCCACATTTCCAAATCCGGATCACAACTGTGGTTATGGTTATCAAACCGGTTATGACTCAAATCCGGTTTCATAACCGGATTTGATCTAAATACGGTTAAGAAACCGGTTTTGGCCCGAATCCGGTTTTCGTCTAAATGTTATCAATGGCGGATGGAGGTCCATGACGGACATCCAAAAATCCCCCATGAAAAAATGGCGGATGGCGCTATGGGAAATGGCAGATGCCATGGCAGACTGAATAAAATACAATATATATATATAAACAGATATGTAAATATAAATAAAAAATTGCAGAATAACAGATATAGTGCAGAAAAAATGCTACATAACTAAAATATAAGGTTTCAATTGAACTAAATTGATAGTAAATATCATAAGTTCATAACCAAAATGGCAAAATACCAAATCCAAGACCATAAACATTAAGTTCAAGACATCAAATATCAAAATAACAACAAAATGAAACATAAGTTCAAGACATCAAACATCAAGTAAGTGCCTAGTCCTCTTCCTCAACCCCAATATAATCATTTTCAATGTCATCTATTTTCAATATCATTTTCGAAAAAAAAAAAGAGAGACAAAAAAAGAAAGAAAAAAACGAACAGAGAAATAAAAAACAGAGAGCCAAAAGAAATTAAAACAGAATGAAAAAAATTTAAAATGAAAAAAAATTAAAACTGAAAAGAATAAAAAAAACGTGGAGAAAGAAAAAAAAATAAAAGAACAAACAGAGAAAGAGAAAGAAACAAAGAAAGAAACAAACAGAGAAAGTAAAAACAAGAAAAAGCCGAGAGCCGGTGTTCCTTTGTCACGGGAGATTGGCGCGAGGCGAGGTTGACGGCCTTGGCGAGCAGTCGGGACTCGGGAAGGCTGAAGGCTGCCGTCTGATGCGAGAAGAAAGGCGAAGCTGTGATGCGAGAGAGAAGAAGACTGAAGGCGAAACTCGAGAGAGAAGAAGACTGAAGCGGCGTGCAAGAGAGAATTATGTCGTTTCTAATTTAGGGTTTTTGTTTTAATTTAAGCGAACCGGGCCGGGTCATGAGTCGGGTGTCAAGCCAAACACGCACGGGATCGCCATTTTGGGCCGAATTTCCGCCATTGCGGGCGCCATCTGCCATGGCCGCCACACGCGAGGCGGATGCCATGAGCCGCCATGCAAAATCCACCAAGCCAACGCCTCGTTTCTTGCGGTTTGCTCAGAATCTGCCAGCGCCTTCTGCCATGGCGTCGCCATGGCCGATTTTTAACAACTTACTACTCTATAAAAATCAGGTTATTTGTAACCAGTTTTCGTCTATAAGAATTCGGTTCAAAAAACTGATTTTCGACATGAAAAAATTGGATTTAAAACTGGTTCAAGGTGGAGTTATTGATGACCTGGCAAGGCATTTGATTGAACAATAAGGAGTTCCAAAAAGATTTATTGAAGTTCTTGATAAAACCAAGACATGAGCTGCATAAATTGGTTTGTACTTTTGTCAAAAAGAAAAAAAAAAGGTTTATACTTTGTAGCACTACGGCAAGTGCTTTGCTTGGATTCAGGAGACAATATGAATTTTTGTATTTTTTCGTACACTGGTATTAGCGGGTGTTTGGATACGCATTTCTCGCGTCCCAATGACCATTCGCCGTGATTTTGTGGAAGCAACATAAAGGAAGCGTATGTTTGGTTTCACATTGAACCAAACCTAACGTGCGTTTGAGCCTTGCGAACGTGATTCGGCGATGTTTGGCTTCACGTTCAGCTCTCCTCTCCCATCGTGTGTTAGCTCCTGGACTCGTGTTTCACCTGAAGCTGCTCTCCCTAGCTTCTACGTTGGGTCGGAATCGATTCTCCTTTTCGCGTGTGTCAGAATCGTGCAAAATCAGTTTTGTCCTTCGTAAATTCCTTCATCACCCTCCACCCCCAAACCTCCCCTTTGATTATCAGTTCCATCAGGAATATGCAATAGATAAGAAAAAGAAGAAACGAAAAAGAAGAAGAAATAAGGAAGAAGAAGATAAATGTTCAGAGAGGATGTGGCGGTCAAAGGCAAATGGTGAGAATTGAGGATAGTGATGGATTTTAATTAGGGTTAACGTTTGGGCCTGCACGCTGCCTTTAGTAGCAAGTATAAGTATCCTATATAATTTGGGTACTGTCAAGGTTTCTTTTTTACTTGGAGTTGCATTTTGGGATAATATAGACACAAATGTGGTATTATTATTATTATTATTATTATTATAACATAAATTTAATTATCTAATAAAAAAATTATCTAACAAATCATAGAGTTTCCTTAAAAAATTATACTAACAAAAATTTAAATTTAAATATTACACATTATCTAAATTAATTTAAAATAAATTTAAATCATTATCTAAAATGAAAAAGATAGTTTTATATACACAAATGTTAGGACCCATTTTGGTAATTGCACACCCAAAAGCAATTTTGATCAAATCTATCCAAACAACATTGATTGATAAGAATCACTTTTTATGTGTATGTATCCAAACAGAAATCACGTTACATTCAACTAACTTTTAACCAAAATCAATTCCAAAAAATCAATTCTATCAAAATCAATTCTCGTCACTACAGAACCAAACACACGCTAAATGCTAAGTTCAACAAACCAAACCTTAGATACTGGAGCCTTACAAAATTATGTGCCAATTTCGGATTGCATATCTCACCTAACTTACCTATAAACCAATAAATAAAGCCCTTAGTTTCAAGTATAATGGCAACAAAAAAATAACAGAAATGAAAGACATCAATTTAGACTAAGAACTGAAGCTTGCTCCTTGAATTGAAGAGTCTATCTAGTACATAGAATTGTCTTGCCTTAGAGAAACCGGTCAGGAAATGCCTTAATTGCTAACCAAACCCGGCATTCTGTCAGAAAGTAAATAACTCACATTCTATGTCAAAGTTGCCACTCAAGACTTTAAGTAAGACTTCATTTCCTTTACCAATTTGTGATAATGAATTATACACACAATAATGCAATCCAGTATTATTTTCATGACCATAGAAATTGACACCAGATAGGCACATTCAATGATGAAACAACTAATGGCCTTGACCAACATTTTAAGCTCTTGAAAGCCCCTTTTCTTTTCTTAATAAAGTTCTGCATAATTATGCAGAATTGGCATCTCAAACTCTGAGGAGAATTGTTGGGTACATAAGATCATTTTGCCAAGGCTTGTCTTGCAATCTAATACCTTAAACCAATGTCTGGGCAATAATAAGCTACTTTTTCCTTTTCTAACTTTTCTTAAGGCTTAGGACTTCTTACATTGCTAATGAAATTTGCTAGAAGCAACTATTTGAGTCTTGACATCTGAACTATATCAGGTTACCTAGATCATAAGCTTAGCTTTCATATATACTACTGTTTTGCTGAGTTTTTTTTTCCACTCATTGTTAAAGCTGCTAATTTCAAGAGTTTTGCCATTTAAAATAACATAGAAAACCAATGTAAGTCACTGTCAACTTGACATAATGATGCGAAGTTTTCTGCTACTTGTTTTAGGTCATGAATACAAAAGAGGGAAAAAAAATGGTACATAAGATGTCAATCTCTTCCAAATTAAATGATCAACCCATCTCAGATCTATTTATCTTTATCAAAACAAAGGAGCAAGTTTTCATTTTCATGATTCCTGGAAAATTGATAGAGTAGTTTCTGCATCCAAATCTTACTATTATCCAAATTTCTTGTTTATTTCCTTAATTTAAAGCTTTGAATCATCCGAGAACAAAATAAAAACATGCTAAAAGAATGCAAATTTCTGTTTTAATTCCCATATTTTATTTCTGGGGTATAGGGGGCAAAATTTAATGGCATTAATTCCCACAAGAAGAAGAAGAAGTTTGAACGTAAGAAGCAGAATGTGTATTAACATTACTGAAGAAATCAAGAAACCCAAGCTTTTAAGCTTCAGAAATTTGAACGTACCTTCCTCTTCCAGCAATTTGTGTGTTTTTAGCTTCAGAAACCCAAGCAAGCAACCTCCTTTAAGCTTCAAAATACCATACCAAAAATTAAACCTAAATATGTTTCTTCGTTACTTTCTTGACAGCGCACATGAATTCACCAAAATTACTCACTCAATAAGTTTTCTATATTTATAATTTATATGTAAAGAAATAGGAATAGCAGCAGTAATAATAATAATAATAAAGGCATTGGATGAATTAAGTCCTATATTTAGGATTGAAAAAAAACATAGCAAAAGCTAAATAAGATTACCAGTCACTTCGAGGGCCTCTTGTTCCTCGTACTGGCTTTGTTGTGTTGTATGGAAGGGTGTGTTTTTGTGTTGAAACTTGAAACTTGAAAGCAAAGCGGAGGAGATAAGAAGAGCAACGCTTTCGTTGCTCGGATTTTCTTTGGTTTTTTTCTGTATTTTCTGGTCGAATTTAGTTCTTAGATTGGGCCTCAACACGTGATGCTGTTCTATTCCGAGTTAATGGTTTTAGTAAATACACCTCCGTTTTTAGTACGATGCACCCCCTGTCAGCTTTTATATATTTTTTCGTTTTTACCCCTCTCCGTAAATAAACTTACGAATGCTACTGTCCGTAAATATATTTATGGAATATCACTAAACCTGGTTTTTAAAAATGCTCTCAAATCTTCATCTTCCTCTCCTCTCCTCTCTCCCCCCCCCCAAATGTAACTCTAAATCTCTTTGAATCACACGTTTCCTGAACTCATCAATCGAAACTGACTCCTATCTTCTATTTCATATTAGGTATTTCATCATCCATTTATTTTTATCGTTTCGAGTTTTTTTTTCTTGGTTACTGGTTGTGTTCAGAAACTAAATTTTAGACAGGTTTTGAGTCTCCGTAAACCTATTTACAGACGTTGTAAAAAGTCTTTCGTAAATAAATTTGTGGGCATGTTCAAACTTCCAGTTTTAAAGATATTCCATAAATATATTTACAGATGTGTTAAAAAACCAACATCCGTAATTGTAATTACGGAATGTACTGAGAAGCCAAAAAAATGTTTACATTTTATGTGTTTGATTGTTTGAAATAGGTATGAATGATGAGTGGATCGGCTTGATATTCAAGGAGGTGACAATGCTATCTGAGAGTATCCCCAAATGCAAAATCCTTTGTATGAGTGGAGACACACTTTCTTTCATCAAACACAATTCTTTTTTTGCTATATTCGTTTGTGTTACGGAATTCTTTTGAAGATGGCTTAAGCCCCTTTAATTATTCCAACAAAAAATTATGAATTAAAGCGAATCTAATATAGCCATAAGTTTCATTTGGTATCAGCCAAGCACGAAAATATTCTTTAGTTAATTAATTAGCTTAGACAATTTATCAAGAGATTATGATCATTTTGGAGACATGAGTCAGGCTAATTGCGACATTTCTTTTGTATATGCCTATACATGTATAGTTCCACATTTTGTCTTTGTCAAAGGATTGTACACAAAGATATGGGGTCGTTTTGTTTGTTTTGGTTATATTGATAGGTTGTTTAGTTGTGCAAAAGTCTTGTTGAATGCTCCTGTTATGCAGAAAAATATGAAACAACATATTTTTTTTAAGAAAAAATCGATATGATGAAATAATATATAGCTTTACACACTTATAGATCGAAAGTGAAAATGACCTTTGATAGCACTTTAGGTATGAAAATCACTTCCAAGGACATGTCTAATAATTACAGGTGATTACAAAATGCAAATAAAGCCAAACACATTGCACATTAAAAACGTTACTCAATACTTTTCGGAGATATTAATTAAAGCATCGTTACACTTCTCGAGAAAGAGATGAGTGGCAAGTGGGTATAAATAACTATTAGTTTTGTCCAAAAAAAAAATTGAAAACATGGAATAAGAAAGTCTTTAGTGATGTCAATAAAAGAGTCAATGTTGCTTTGTCCAATGTTACTACAATTCAAAGTGAAATAGATATTTCTGGTTTCTCTGATGATCTTTATGAGCAGGAGCTGCAGGCTCAATGTGAGCTTCAACAAGCTCTCTTTTTTTAGGAAGATTTCTGGCTACAGAAGGCTAAAATGAATTGGTTTATTAAGAGAGATCGAAACATTGCCTTTTTCCACAGGTTCTCCAAAGTTCGGCATGCTTCGAAGCAGATGACTGTGCTTAAGGATGGGGACCTTCTTCTTGATACATCTGATGCCATTGAGCAGCATGTTCTCCATTATTTCTCTGACCTTTATGCTTTTGATAATGCTTGCATTTCTAATGATTTAATTGATACTGACATCCCTTCTTTGGTTACATCTCAGGATAACGTAATGTTGACTAGCTTGCCCTCTGTTGAGGAGGTTAAATCCGTTGTTTTCTCTTTGAACGGGGATGGTGCTCTAGACCTGATGATTTTGGGGGATGTTTTTTCCAGAAATACTAGCCTACCGTTGGCAGCAATGTTTATAAGCTACATTGCAATTCTTTGTGCAAAGTTGGCTTCCTCCTAATTTAAATTCTAATCTTGTAGTTTTGACTCCTAAAATGCCTAGAGCTGACAGAATTGAGTGTTTCATAACTGCTTTAGCCAATTTCTAGTTCAAAATCATTACTAAAGTTCTTGCTGACAGGTTGGCTGCCATTGCTCCAAAAATTATTTCAGAGCACCAAAGGGTTTTATCTAGGATAGGCATATCAGTGATTGTATCTGTGTTGCTTCAGAGGCCATCAATATGCTTGAGTGTAAAGTTGTTGGTGGTAATTTGGCTTTGAAATTTGATATCCGAAAGGCCTTTGATACCTTGGACTAGCAGTTTCTTTTAAAGGTTCTCTCTACGTTTGGTTTTGATTCTAAATTTTGTCATTGGGTGGAGGTTATCCTCTAGTCGGTTAAGCTTTCTTTCTCGGTTAATGGCAATCCTATTGGTTTCTTCTCCTATAAAAGAGGTGCTAGACCGGGTGATCCTTTATCTCCTCTTCTTTTTTGCTTGGCTAAGGATGTTTTGAGTAGGGGTATATCTTATTTGGTAAATTATGGCCAGTTGACTCCTATGTCCAGCCCGAGACGGTACCAAACTCCTTCTCATGTTTTATATGCTGGTGACATTTTAGTTTTTTGTCGAGGTACCAGGAGGAACTTGAAAAACCTTATGGCTCTTTTCAAAGCCTATGGCGAAGCATCTGGCCAATTTCCCTGCTTGGAAAAGTGCAAGTTTTATGTAGGATCTATGTCTTATCGCAGGTCGCAACAAATTGGTGATTTGCTTGGCTTCTCTGCTGGCCATCTTCCATTTACTTATCTAGGCGTCCCCCTTTTCAAGGGAAAACCCAAGACTCTTTATCTTCAATCTATAGCTGAAGGGCTCTCTTTTATCTATCATAGGCATACTTCAATTAGTTAAATCTGTAATCCATGGAATTGTTGTCTATAGCTTTCATGTTTATGCCTGACCTGTTTCTCTTCTTAACACTATAGACAGGTGGGTCAAAAACTTCATTTGGTCTGGCAATAAAGGTTTGCACTGTCGCTTGGCATAAGGTTTGTACCCCTACTCGGGAAAGGGGCATTGGTCTGAGATCCCTTAATGCTATAAATAAGGTGGCTATGCTTAAGTTGAGCTTTGAGCTTCTCTCCTCTAACAAGCAATGGACCGGTCTGATGAGGGCCAGATTCTTACGGCATAATTCGCCCATTTCTTATTATGTAAAGTCCTCTATTTGGCCTGCAATTAGGCATTATATTCCCATGGTGTTTAATAATGCCACGTGAGCATTGGTGATGGATCTTCTATTAATTTTTGGAAAGATAAATGGCTATCTAAGCCAATAGTGCAATTGCTTAATATTCCAGAGAGTGTACTGCACTTGTTAAAGGTTGCAGTCAATGATTTTATTCTCAATAGCTCTTGGTTTATTCCTCATGTTTTTGCGCATAGGTTTCTGGATCTTGTACGGGAAAGTCATTCTCTTATTCTTTCTCTCTCTCCTAGTGGGGTTAGGCTAATGTGGCAACATTCTATAGATGGTAGGTTGTCATTTAAAGATGCTTTCCAATTTCTCTCTCCTGTCAATGCTGAGCACGAGTGGGGGAATTAATTTGGACTAGTTGAATTTCCCCCTCTAGATCCTTCATTACCTGGCGCCTTTTCCATAATAAAATGCCCACTGATGAAAATTTGCAGTCAGAGGTTGTATAACGGTGTCCAGGTGTGATTTGTGTGGATGTGCCACAGACTCCTCTTCCCATTTGTTTCTTGGTTGCAATTTTGCCAAACAGATATGGCTCTAGCTCTCCATTATGTTGAATCACTCCATTGATTTGACTAGTTATCAGTCTTTGTTTTCCATCTTAAACAGGCCCTGGAGCACTAGATTAAAAAAATATTATTCTTGATGCGGTCATTCACTCACTTTGGGCTATCTGGTATGCTCGAAACTAGATGATTCAATTGTTAAAAAGTTATTGTGAAAGCTGTTATCCATCTAATCATTTCTAGCACTGCTCTCTTAGGCAATATTTCTAAGGGCACTATGTACCCTTCATCTATTGATCATGACATCTTTGGTCACTTCTTGGTGGTTGGTCATGCGCCTACAACCCCTCTTATTAAGTAGATTAATTGGTTTACTCCCAATTGTGGGTGGATTAAATGTAATATTGATGCTTCTAGGGGAATCCAGGCCTTGCTTCCTGCGGCGGTTTGTTCAGAGATAGTAGTGCTGCAATCATGGGCTGTTTTGCTTACTTTTTAGGGAATGCCTCTTCCTTTTTCGCTGAATTGGCAGCTGTCATCGTTGCCATTGAGATTGTTTATTCGAAAGGCTGGAATCGGTTGTGGATTGAGTGTGACTCCATGCTTGTAGTTCAGGCTTACAAGTCTGTTGACGCTAATTTTATTCCTTGGTAGTTGAAGACCTGATGGCACAATTGTTTGATTCTTTCAAAAAACATGCATATTATTGTTTCTCATATTCATAGGGAAGGTAATAATTGCGCTGACAAATTGGCGGGTTTCGTAATTGTAAATAGAGGTTACACTTGGTGGAACTCAGTTCCTAGTTTCATTAGGACAAATTTTCTCATTAACAGGTTAGGTCTTCCCATCTATAGATTCAGATAATACTTTGTTTCATGGGTTTTGGCCTAGTCCCCCCATGTTTTTTGTAATAAAATGTGGTGTACTGTAGGTGATTGGTGGGGGTTGTGGTGCCAACATAGTTAGGACCACTTCTTCCTATAGTGATGCTCTTGGATGCCTTTTTGTTTAATAAAAAAAGGCATAACAATTAGTAGGGTTTGAATATGATAGTATCATAATACTACCTCCGATCCTATTTACAAGAAATAAACAGGTGTGTTTTTTGTCCTAATTATAAAAAGGACAAAACTTAAATACAGTTGATTATGTCTGGTTGGTGATGTCCCCCACCCATATTAAAATACATGGATAATTTTATCGGTTTTACATTCAAATTGTCGTACCGGATAAAAAACAAGAATACAAAAAAGCGCTTCGTGTCGCCCCAGCGAGAATTCATACGAAATGGCAATGAAATTGTTGCAGAGTTTACGATCAAGAATGAAACTTTAATTGTAAAAAAATTAAACGGTGGAAATTCCATTCACAAGGCAAACTCCAAAAGAAAAGTAGCCTTAAGGTGCCAAAACGATGGGGGTTTGGGGATGTCTCGTAAAAAAATTCCCTTTCAACAAAGAGCTTATTTTATTTGATAGTCATCATAGTTTTTCTTTGTTCATCAAATGCAAATAGTGGAAAAAAACCAGTGATAAAAGAAAAGTGAGGGCAAAAGAGATTGAGTATAAAATTGCAAAGGCAAATAAATGGTGTTTAGGTATCTAAGATTTAGGGGCAGATCCAAAGAGAAGAAAGGTAGTTGCGGTTTAAGCGATACAGAGAGAGGGAGAAGGAGAGGGAGTGAGAGGGACAATACATAAGCTGCAACAATCATAGTGGAAGCAATCTCCCAAGAGAGAGACAATACACACATACCATTTTTCTCTTCGATGAGTAACAACGAGAATGATCAGGTACTGGTGATAGAGTGTGAAGTGGATGGAATTGTCCACATTTTATGTCATGAGTGGGGAACAACACGGCCAGTACATAAGCAACCGTATACAAGTTTTGTCCTTATAAAAAACATATACCCATTTTTAGTTGTATTAATTGCTAATTTCCTTTCATTCCTATATTTTTATTATGTATATTAATGAGATATTCATCAATTCCTCATCCAACTGGAGTAGTTTTTGTTTAAAGGACACCAAAAGACATCATATTCAATCATATAATACTACAAGTATTTTTGGAACAAGATTTAAATTTACTATCTCCATTCCTTTTTAAGGGTCAATTTTTTAGAAAAACATTGTTACTATTTATCTGTCATTTTTAAAGTTCAATGTCACATTAACTACTTATTTGTCAACTATACCCTTAACTATTTATTTTGGAGAGAGAAATATGTAAAATAAAGTAATGAAAAGTCAAGGGTACATGGAAAATAGGCTAATAATTTCATCAAAAACAACAAAATTTATTGATTATATTGGTTTGTGTAAAATAAACATAAACGACATGTAAAAAGGAACGGAAGGAGTAAATGACTTAAATCATTTTCCTTGGCCTTGATGAATTTGTTCCATGTTTCTTATAGAAAGACCAGAGGTAGTACTTGACTTTATACTCGCATTTCGAAAGAATAAACAAGTCCAAATTCAAATCGAGTAGAGATTCTCTCTATTTCTCAAAAGAAATGGAAATCTCCATTACTATAGTTTTGAATGTATAAATACACATAAAACACAATTTATGTCACTATTTTAAATATATGTGCATTTATATACCAAAAACTATAATAATGAAGATTTCCATTTTGTTTGATAAATGAAAAAAAAATCTCTACTCATCCAGATTTGTGTGGATAATAACTTTAATACTCGTATATTTACCCACTAGATACCTAGGTATTTATATTCGTATCCGTTATTCACACTTTAATTAACAATAAAACATCAATAAATAAATAAAAGAACATTGATTGAAAATACAATTGTATTTTTTTTTTGTCTAGTACATATGGTGAAGGGGAGATGGGAAGTGGAGCGGTACGGATTCAAACATAGTAACAACGTCCACATAGCTCTTACGTATATTTTACCATCAGGCTATATTGTCGGGACATACAATTGTAATTGTAACTCAATTAAAACACTCTTCAAAAATCTTTCAAACCTAATCATACAAACATTACAAATAAAATTATTTAACTAAATTAAAATTCAACATAATAAGTTTATTAAATACGACACATGATATTATGTTTAGAATATTGAGTAAATAAATTACGACATATAAAATTCAAGGATTTGATTTTGTGCAAATGCTCTGGTTTCGTCGGATTGCGTTTCTCTATAGTAAGTGACTGCAGTCACTTCCTGCAGTCGGCGATCTCGACCGTTCGATTGAGATCGAACGGTCTAGATTCAAGATTGGTATTTCATATTTTTTAAAAACAAAAAATTTATGGTATTTTTTAAGCCGTCCGATTGAGATCGGACCGCCGAGATCACGCGAGGTTCGTCTTGCCTTAACGTATGTGATTGATTATTCGTGAGGATTATTGGTGTCTGTTTTACTTTTGAAGTGTGTCCATAGCCTACTTTTAGTTCTCGTGGTAAAATTTATGGGAAAAAAGGCTGGCAGGTCACATGACCATATAAGCACAATTAAGCTTAAATTTTTTTTTAACCTTCTTATAAAATCATCTTAATTTGAGTTTAATAACTATAAATCGACAATATAATCTAAGGCCTAAACATATTTCACAAAGTTGACACATCATAGTATTACTTTTTTTTTTATAGAAGATCATACTATTACATTTTTTTAAAAAAAAAAAACTTGTTTACTTTGTGACATGATAATGATATAATTAGACATCAAATAAAACTTGTTTAAATTGTCAACATATACTTGTTAAAATAACATGTCCCTCAAAAAAGTTGAATTATTCTGTTTTGACAATATTAAAAAAAAAATTATAATTAAGTAAGTAATATTAATTGAGGAATGTTACGGACACTCTCTCTGACACTTTCTCAATAATTGGGCCATGTCACACTTTTTTTTTTCAAAATTAACCATTGGATTGAAAGTTACTATCATATAGATCATATCTGTAAATTTTAACATTAATCTATGATCATTTGCTATGTCATCAAGACGTGTCAAGATTAACGTCAATGATGTAATTACAAATAATATTAATCTTGACGCATCTTGATGACATAGCAAATGATTCATAGATTAATGTTAAAATTTACAGATATGATCTATATGATAGTAACTTTCAATCCAATGGTTGATTTTGGAAAAAAAAAAGTGCGACGTGGCCCAATCATTGAGAGAGTATTTAAGAGAGAGTGTTAAAGAGAGTGTCCGTAGCCTTCCTCGTATTAATTATACATAACGTGTAATTTAATTAGTTGAAAAAATAAACAATTGCGAATGAATGCCTCTGATGAATAAAAGAGAAATAAACGATAGTGACGATAATTACGTGATTTTTTTTTAATGCACAAGCAACATTATTGTAGTTAAATTCCTTGATTCGCTTATGTGATCTAAAGTTATACCCAAAAAAAAAAAAATCATCCTATTCCTCCTCTGTCTCTACTCTACCCTCTCCTCCCCTGACAACTAAAGACAAATTCCTCAAAGATTTCTCTCTCTCTCTCTCTCTGTTTTTTTTTTTTTATGTTTTGGTAAAAAGAAACCGAGATTAATCAGAGTCAGACCCGTGATTGATTATCTTAATCTGAGTCAGCTAATGATTAAGTTAAGAATAATCTTCCTTGATTTCAGCATTGAGTGGCTTCTCTGCATCAACTTCTTTGCTGTCATCAACAACACATGCTTCCCCTATTCCAGTTAGTTTCTTTGCTCTTCTAGCCTCACCATCCCAATCCGTTTGACTCAGAACCACCAACATGGTCACAGCACAAGAACCCTGAGCCGCAAGCAATCCAAGCCACAGTCCTTGAAAATCAAACCCAACAAAAAAAGCTAACCAAATTGCCACAGGCATTCCCACAATGTAGAAACAACCAAGGTTGATATTTGCACCCACTTTTGGCCTTGCCGTTCCTCTTAATACCCCACACCCTGTTGTTTGTGGACAATTTCCTAATTCACAAAGGCCTATTAAAGGCAACACCATAGATGTAAGGGTTATTATGTCTTTGTCCTTAGTGAACATATTGGCCCATATGTTCCTAACCATTACAGAAAAAACCAAAGCTAACACACCCAACATAAAGCTACATGATAGTCCCACCATGGCAGAAAGTTTTGCTTTTGATGCCTTTTGTGCACCTAGTTTGTTACCAACTCTAGTTGACACACTGAAGCTTATTGATGATGGGAAAATGTAGAGAAGAGAAGTTGTTTGGATTAAAATTCCCATAGAAGCAACGGTTGCTCTTGGATTTATCAACAAACCACATAGCAAAATCATTATCTCATACCACCACCATTCAAGGCATACAGAAACACAACTTGGAATAGCCAAATTGAGTAGTGATTTCCATTGTGTGAAGCTGAAGCATTCTGAAGAGAAACCTCCCCATGTTTTTTTATGTGTGCCGGAGAAGACTATGTAGAGAATCAACGAAGCTACAAGGTTGAAGTTAGTCCACACCCCACTTAAAGCAACACCTTTGATTCCCATATTGAGGTGAGAAACAAGAAGGTAGTTGATTGGTATGTGAAGAAAAATAGCCAAGGTGGCACAAAGGGTGAGAGGGAGAGTAATGGATTGGCTTCTAAGGTAAATTCTTAATGGATGTAAAATGGATTGTGCTAAGAGGTCAGGAATGGAATAAAGAAGATATGTTTGAGCTTGTGTGGCTATAGCTTCTTCTTGGCCACACAAGAGAAGGATATGCTTTGTGTAAAGCCAAAGGATTGATATTGGAATAGAAGTGAAGAGGAGTAAAAGAATGGTTCTTTGTAAGCAGAGACCAAGGAGGTTGAATCTTTTGGCACCAAAGGCTTGACCACAAATGGGTTCCATTCCTACCGCGAGACCGGAGAGGATTGAGTAACCGGTAATGTTAGCGAAACCAACCGCGAGCGAACCACCGGCTAAGGCGAGGTCACCAAGGTGACCGAGGAAGATCATGGAGATCATTGAACGACAATATAGCAAGAGACCGGTGAGGATCATGGGAAGAGCAATTTTGGATATGGAAATTACTTCTTTGATGGCACCCCTAAGATGAGTTTTGTGGGTTTGCATTGTAATTGGATCCTCTTCTTGATCATGGTATATTGCTATGGATGTGTTTTTTTGGATCAATGGATCGGTCATCATGTTGTTGTTGTTGTTGTTGTTGTTGTTGGGTTCCTTAGAGGCTTTGATTGAAACTACTAGATAGTCATCATGATTTGAATTGCATTTGCAATTGCAGGGGTGGTGAGAAGTTAGTTGACACATAGTTTCTCTCTTTTGTATTTGTATCAAGAAAAGAGAATATTGATTAGAAGAGAAGACTTGAAAGTTGAAACAAAGAGAGAGAGAGAGAGAGAGAGAGAGAGAGAGAGTCAAGGAGTGAGAAGAATATAGGGGGAGTTGTACAAATGGTTATGTGGTGCGTTTTATAGGCTTTGAATTAGCACTGTCCAAAGGCACTTTTGGAGGGGCAAAAACGCTTAGCATCGACCGGCCTAAAAATTATATAGTATGTCTTTTTATAATTTGATTAGTAAATGATGAATCTTTAAAAGACCAAAAAAAAAAATCAAATATAACAAGTGATTTGATTTTGTGATGAAAGGCCATCTCCAGTTTGGAAGGTTTAGACATCAGAATTTTGATTTTTTTTTATTCGTTCTTCGTAGTTCAAAATCAAGTTCAATCAAAATAAAATTAGATGGTTATAAATTCTAACTTATACTATACCAACACAAAAAAAAACTAACTCATACGCATATACTAAAGAGTAATGATAAATGGACAACAAAATTTGGACATCGTAAAGCGACACCGTACAGCCACTAGCCCATTTGTGACTTTCATGTGACTATGTCAGTAAAGAGAGAAAACCAAAATGGTAAGAAAATCGTATGAAAATACGGTGTTGAACAACTAAAAGTTGCCCAATTATCATTTCTATATACTACAAGACATGAGAGAGAGAGAGATGATAATCCAAAAGTGATAATTTAGACAATAGTCACAGTTTTTATAGTATTAAGGGTCAGTGTTGCTCTAGACAAGGTTGTCCTTGGACAGTTAGATAAGGATAAGTTTTTGTATGCAAACCAAAAGCCAAAAGACCATTAGAGTCCATCAATGTTCAACCTTGATTTATAAGGAGTTCCGCATCAGTATTAGGCGTATGATTATATTGTTTAATGTCAACACAAATTAATTTGTCTGCTTCATATATAGTTGGGACAAGGCCACTTAACGGTTAGTTCAATTCTAAGTGCTTCCAATCCAAGATGCCTGTGTGTTGTGTTGTTTTGTCCTCCACCATATGCGAGAGGCAGATGAATCAGAGTCTACATACAACACTCTTCTTGTTCCGTGTGTTTTCCACAAGACAAGATAACAAACAAGTATTTCATTGTCAATGTGGGTTGCCTATTAGGGGATATTAGGGGAGGAGAGGGGAGTAATTTTAACGGGATATATCCTTATAATCATTTATATTACATTTTATATAAAGTTATTTTAGTCATTTTATTTTAAATAATTTAAACTCCCTTTCCCTCCTTTCCAAAAAATCCCAACATTGGAAATGAGCAAAAATTGAATTCGGATGGATTTTGCTCCCCTCCTAAAAATTGAACCAAACATAAAAAATTTAAAATAACACCTCCCCTCCCCTCCATTCTCTTCCAACCAAACAAGTCGTAATTAATCGGTTTTGTAAGTTCACCTATTCATGAGATAATACAGTATAATATTATTCACATACGAATTTCACCGTCACATGACTCAAACTAAGTTAGTTTAATCACTAATTCAGTTTGTCGGTTCACAGGGGCCTTCTTTGTCACTAACCCTTCATTATCGAGGGTCTTCTTTGCCACGTATCCTCACCATTGTAATCGGCGAGGGTTGACCCAACATATCAAACTACATTTGATGGCCAAATTTATACATAGTTGAAATGTGTCACGTCCTGACTTTGAAACCCTTGATTACACCTTAACTTCCTTGCTTGACTTTTTTATGTTTGTTTGTGATTGTGTATTAGATGCTTTATATGTATGATTACGACCCCAGATTAGGGACCAAAACCAATCATTTTGGTTTTGCTTTGTTTGCTACACGAAGTGAATACTTTGCTATGTTAGTTTTCTCATTTTTCGCTACGCGAACACCGTGGTTCACTGCGCGAAATGAGAGCGAGTCACTAGGGTGCGTGTCAAGCTCGCATGAGAAACAATAGACACGTGGTTCGTATGTGGCGCACATCTTAAGACACGTGGTTCATTGCGTGAAGCAGCCAGTTCACAACGCGAAGATCCCAACACTATAAATAGGCGATACCATTCGAATTCTTACCCTCATTCCTCACTCCTTTGATCCCTAAAGCCACTCTTTCACTTCCAGAAGCTTATGCTCTCATTCTTGAGCGAGGCTATACCAAAATCTAACCCAAAAACCCTAGTTTTGACCCTACCATTGTGATCATCATGTCGAAAGCTTCACAACCCTTGGTTCGTGGCTTTGCTTCATCACAATATATTGAGGTATCAACGTATGCCCAACATCCTTGTCCGTGTTGTTCGTGGTTCGAGGTCAAAGTTATCTGTGGGTTCGTGTAAGTAGCATACAATTAGGAGTTACTAGATGAGGAGGAAGAAACCTCAATTATTAGAAGGAAAGTGTACTATATAACTATTAATATGTACAGGGCTCCTCAAACCCGACAATGGGTTGGACAACCATGATACCTAAGGATAAGTGTCGTGAATTCCTCAACCATAGGAAGGATCATTTGTTGTTCGAGGTTGCATGATAATTTGCATGTGTATGTATCTTACTGGTATGTTGTGGTGATAACATGTTACTATGCCTCTAATATTCTAATGATATTCATATATATGTTGTTATGTAGCTTGTGTGTTGTTATGCTGATATGTTGATACGTTAGCTAAACCATATGCTTAGTTGTAGGTTCTAATTTTTGTGGAATTTAAAGGATGATTGGCAATAGGATAAGCCGGTAAACAATATCATAGTGTTAGTATTATGGTTCATGTAGGGTTGAGCAAGGGACTGGTTGGGTCGAATTATACTTGTCCCTAACCCGACTCTAAATTTTAATCGGATCAATTCTTTAGACCCTAATCTGTCCCTAGACCCAAACAAACTCAATGTTTTGCGGCTCAAATTAAGACTGGGTATATTTAAGACAGGATCGAGTTGGCTCAAAGAACAATTAAAATAAAATTATAAGATGGTCATTTAAATATGACTAAAAGTTAAAAGTGAAACATTGAATATTTTTAGTGTTTTACATGTATCAAAGTCAAACAATGACTCTTACAATTATATTTTGCTATAAGATTATTAACCAAACTAACATGAATTCCATCTTGAGTATTTTCTTTATGAAGTATCATCACAAATAATAAAGTTAACAAATGGGTGAGTAAGAGACAAGTTATATCTTACCTTAACATGTCCCTAAATTTGGTCGGGTCCAATATTTAGGCCATAACCCGTCCCTAGACCCGAACTAACCTGATGCTCTGCAGGTGAAATAGGACAAGGATGAGACGAGTCTTCTAGTTGGGTCTTGTTCACCCTTAGATTCAAGAATATGAAATTTAGCAGAGAGATGTTGAGATGGGAGGAATACCTATTTGTGTGGGCCGTAGTTGCCCACAAATCTTCCTTCCGTGTGGGCTGCAGTTGCACACAAAGTTACTGTCTATGTGGGTTGCAGTTGCACACAGAGCTACCTTCTGTGTGGGTCGTAGTTGCATACAAAGCTACCGTATGTGTAGGTCATGGTTGCATTACAAAACTATCTCTTTATTTATTATTAAAAGGGACCACAAAAACAGAAAGAGGCCTAGTACAAAAAGAAAAATAGAAAGAGGCCTAAGTCACTAAACGAGGAAGACTGCTGCCCAAGCCCAACGTATCTTCCCAAAGAATTAACGCAAGCCTTGGGGGCGCTTTATCAAGAACCATTCCGTAAAAATATCCCATGACAAAAATTTCCCATAAAATCAGTTGAACTTTAAGCTTCGTAGTACACATGAATTGATCTCCACCGTGAGTGTTCAATCAACTTCAGTGTTTCATCTAGAAATGGTTGGAGGAACCTGTTCTGAGACTTCTGAAGGTGTTGACAACCACCATAGAATCAAGCTCAACGATGACAGAAGATACTTTCATATTCTGAGCTATCTTCACTACCAGATTCAAATCCCATAACCTGTATAAATACAAGTACTCTGTACTTGTCACTTGCTGAATGAATCATTCCATTCATTTTTCTCACATTTGATATACTGGACATATGGTTCCTCTGTGTGTGTGAATTACTCCAGTTAATATCTCTTTGTAGACATTGATTTTTATAGATCCAACTGTTGAATATCGTCATATTATGTTAATAATCATGCGTACCAAATTTTAGGTTAATTGGACATTCGTAACTATGTAATCATATGGTCAATATTTTACTTGTAAATAAAAATGTGTAGTATACATTAGATTGAAGTGATCTGATGAAATATCAAATATTTTTAAAATTTCATAAAGTTTTATAGAGTTGATCTACTCAACCTGAACGTTTAATTTGACGGTTCGATCGATGAAATTTGATGTCTATGGAGAGATATTAACCATAGTAATTCAAGTTACTCCGCTTAATAACTCTTTGTAAATATTAAATTTCATCAATTAAACCGTTGAATATTGTTATATTATATTAATGATCATGATACCAAATTTTAGATAAATTGGACATCTATAACTATGTAATAATATAGTCAACATTTTACTTGTATTTTTAAACGCATAGTATATGTCGAATTAAAGTTATTTAATGAAGTATCAAATATTTTTAAAATTTTATATAGCTGATCTATTCAATAAGAACTCTAAATTTAACGATTTGATTGATGAAACTTAATGTCTACAAAGAGTTATTAAACGGTGTAACTCAAACAAGAGTTACTCCTATTGGATTGAAAAATACTATCACATAGATCATATCTATAAAAAAAAATTCATCAATCTAAGATCATTTGATGTGTCCTTAAAATGCATCAAGATTAACGTCGTTTAATAAAAGTGCATAAGACGTTAATCTTGATACATCTTAACGACACATTAAATGATCTTAAATTAATGAAAATATAAATATGATCTATGAGATAATATTTTTCAATCCAACAGTAAATTTGGTAATGCAATATATTGAACAATGTAACTATACCCAAGTATTATATCACTGTAACTCTCTCTCTCTCTCTCTCTCTCTCTCTCTCTCTCTCTCTCTCTCTCTATATATATATATATATATATATATATATTCTGCAATAAGTATATTAACAGTTGGAAAAATAAGAAATCGATGGCCTAAAAGAGGTTACACCGACTCGACCACATTCTACCGACTCACCACTTTTCTCTAGATCTGGCTGATTCAAACCAGTTCATACTGATTCTAATGCACAACCAATTAACTAATTTTCTAAGACCGCAACCAGTTCCCTGGTTAAAAAGGTCAATCTAATCCAAGTTTTATACCACTGGTTAGTCCTACCTTTGGCATATTTCACTGCTAGGACAGCCTCCATTTTGGAACCCATGACCAGGACAGATAATGTGTTTTTATGCAATATATTCATTCAGTAAGCAATAAGCATCATCCAACGTGAAACGGCAGTTAAATACCTTGAATGCTTCAAGGGCACTCAAGGATTTGGTGACATGGCAACATTTATAAGACTACATAAATTCGATAATATTGATCAAAGATATAGTACCATTATTTGACTTTGTTTAAGATTCTACAACATTACGCTGACATTGAAGCATGAAACTATCTAAATGAATAAAGGACAGATAAGTTGTCACACAACCATGAGTTTCAGAGCTTTATCGCCCACTAAACTAAAGCAATTTGCTGAAATAAAATCTAGTCCTGTCATGACCCAGTTTTACAATCGGTCGGCCCTTCAGGCTTTTTTCACCAAGGACTGGAATTTAAACCCTAAAAAACAAGGACTGAAATCATTCTTCTGCAGGAGGTGATTGGCTGCATCATCACAAATGTACACAATTAAAACAACGAAGAGAACAAACGGATGAAAAGAAGGCAGAATAAAATAAACAATAACGACAAAAACTAAATGTCTGCAAACCTGCGGTATTGTTCATGCATGGGACTTTCAGGACCACCATAGTTGGGACTGTCCCTGGGTTCAGGCATAGAATTTGGGCTCCCACCATAACCATTGTATGGGCTGGGGTTCCCTTTTGCATCAGGACTTTGTCTGGAGCCATGGCCATTTTCAGGGCTAGCCTTCACAGTATCATAAGGACTATTGCCAGAACCATGACCATTTTCAGGGCTTGTCTCCTTTATTTCTCCGGGACTACGGGAGGGAGACCGGTCAGTTCTCCCTCGCTCTTTGTGATACGGACTGCGGCTGGTGTCACGAACAGGGTCAGAACCATCCCTCCCTCTTCTATATGGACTAAGGCTTCTACGTCCATAAGCAGGGCTACCTCGCTCTCTCCGATGGGGGCTTCTACTACGGCTGCGGCCATGCCCATAGTCAGGGCTACTCCTCTCCCTCTTATATGGACTGGGCCCACGACCATAATCAGGACTACCCCTTTCTCTACGATAAGGACTCGGTGATCGCCTTCCATCACGGCTTCTGTCGCGTGGACGATCACGGCCTCTGTCTGGGCTATGCCCATTTCGCCTATCATCATCATCTTTGGCAGCAAATTCAACTGAAATAACCCGATCCATCAACTTGCTGCAAATCAGGATTTGAAAAGAATTCAGGTTCTCATTCCAGTTGTAAATCAATTACTAAAACATAATGGGAAGGTAAAACTGCCTAGAACTTAAAATCAAGGGACATCCATCATGATAACATAATATCTACCCATACAAACTGACTAAAGGACACAGGTACAAAGACATACCAAACCATACCCAAATTCACCTGAAGTTAACAATAATCATGTAATGACTAGGCAATGCAATGACAGTTTTGAAGGAAGAAAAATTCTCGACCAAGACGCTTTTAACTTACTGCCTGAAAGAAATTTACAGATACACTGAATTACCTCATATTTGTAGCTTCCAGTGCTCTGCAAGCATCATCCTCTGATTCATACTGGACAAATGCAAAATTCCTTCTGATTCTCACACTGACTATCTTACCATACGGCTCAAAGTGCCTCTCCAAGTCCCTTGTTCTGGTATGGTATGTATCAAAATTAATTACAAATAAGGTCTTTGATGGTCTCCCATTAGCTGAAGATCTTCTTGAAACAGCAGGCCTTCTGATGCCGGTGCCACGGTCATGCTGCAACCCAATGCACTCAACGGTGATGAAAACATAGCAGGCAAAAACAACATTCTAGTAATAAACTACTAATGATGCACTACCTTTGTCCATTCTACACGAAGTCTGCGTCCCTTTCGTCCAAATTCTGCCCGATCAAGAGCACGAATTGCAGCCTCAGCATCTCTCTCATCTTCCATGTAGATAAAAGCAAATCCTGCAAACCACAAAAAGTTTTTTCACTTTAGTATATCATAAAACTGAAAAAGACAATTCAGTCAATTAATCCAATCAATGAACACTTCCTTTGTGATGCGACAACTGACCCTTCAGCTATGCACAAACAATCTCAACACTAACATCTTGGAAATTAAAATTTTGGTAAACCTCCTTATTTCTAAAAACTAATTTGACCAATAGAATTAGTAACAGACCTTGAGTAATAAACAAATTGGTGTCAAGAACAAGAATCCAAAAGTGTAGGTCTCATGGTGGGTCAATGGAAAGTGAGTGCCTTCTCCATCTATTGTGCTGCCTCTGCTGTGAGGTTGGCAATATTTCAACCTCTGTCCAAAAGTGAAGGCTGGCAAAAGGCATGAAAATTGAAAAGCAAATGTGTCTGAGGAATGCGTGGAATTGTGCCATTGCAGATCAAATTGAACAGTTCTTCATTAAAAGAAGATGTGCATCACAGGCATGAAACGGGTTTCTGAAAAAGCCCATCCATTAGCTTGAGAGTAAATGGATATGCCAAGATAATCCTGCGCCAAAGAAAATGTTGAGTATGGGGGTTGATGCTTCAAAAAACATGATTTGTGACTTAAAGATATCTTGAACCCCCAACAAATGCTCAACAAGGTGCTATACACCAAGGTCCAACTCTTAAAACAGAATCTCTGATCTTGGAAGATGCTACGTAGCTGCTGAACCACAGGTTGGGTGACGCCGAACATTGGATGAAGTTTCTGATGCTGCTCCATTACTGCTGGATGTCTTAAAGGTCTAATTGCAAATGTGTAACATGTGCAATGTTTATTTCTTACTACCATCTAGAACGTGCAGTTTTGGATGACAAACCGTAGAGGTATTTTTACTGTCAAGTGTTTCCAGTTCTCAAGTTGGAACACTTAAATTATAAATCAACCAATTTATTATTTTAAACAGCTATATCTTGTTACCGGGATGGTTCTCATCTGAGACTCTGTACCACCATAACTCGTTCTGAAATCCCCTGGAGAAGATAAGTAATATAGAGTTTCTATTTAACTACTGAATTCAATTATATGGATATTAATTCAGTCGAGAGTTCCCAAGTAACAAAAACTCAGTGCTCCTTTATGAATTCGATTGAAAGCAGCAACCTGGTCTAAAACTCATGTATAACTATTATACACACAATAAACTTGTCTATTAAAATTTTTTATAATATGCTAAATTCAAGAATAACAGGTCGTCATTAAAATTCAACCTTTTATAGGCTCTATGTTTCACCAGTAAACCCTTTATGTAGTAAAAACCCATTCAGCCCAAGCTCAACCTCAACTATCCGGTCCACGATAATTTACCCAAACAAAGAAAGAACAGAGTGAATGAAAGACTATTAAGACATCCATCTTAAAATGTACAAAGGGATGATTAATGATAGAAAAACAAACAAAACCTTACCAGACTTCATATCCACCCTATCAACCTTCCCGTATCGTTTAAAAAGCCGCTCCAGCTCCGACTGCCGGGCATCATATTCAAAATTTCCACAGAAAATAGGTTTCATTTTCCCTGAGCACAAAGTTCACAAACATTCAAAACCTAACGCCACACCAGGCATGCATGGGTAAGCATAACTAGATAATTCTCACAAAAAGAAAACTCATTTTGAGTCTTGACTCGAGAATACACAAATCCCTTGGAGCTTATACACATGTTTATCTACTAAAAGAATAAATTAACCATTTCTGGAAAAATTAGGCATTACGATTGACAAATCAAAAATTAACAGTAACGAGTAACATATTTCTAACAAAAAGAACAAAAAATCTATTACTACTCTTCCTTGTCAGTTGTACGGTTATATAAAATAAAAATAAAAACACTAAAAAAGGAAACAAGGGGGTTCAACACAACTAATAGAGGGAGAAAATGGTTATGCAAGATTTGTAGAACATAAGGAGGCAGAGAGTTATTGGATCTAGAACAGACCAAGGAAAGAGATGTGAAACCGATTGATTGGCGAGAATCTGAGAGGAGAGAGCAACAAACTTGAATCGAAGCGTTAAAATCTCGGATCTAGGTTTTACCTGCAAGTTGGAAAGAAGCGATAAAAAACAATGTTGAATTGAAAGCTGGGATTTGTGGGATGGGAATCGAATAAATCGGGTAATGATGGATGATCACCTAACCTTTGCAAGAGAATTAAGAGGCGTTCAGTTGAAACCCTAAGCAGAGAGATTGCGCAGATATTTTTGGTTTTGACTAACACAAATGAGCGGATCTCAGAAAATGCATCAGCATATATTGTGAGGGATGGATGTGATTGTCTTTTTCCCGTTTTTGCCCAGGTGCCCTTCTACCTTTCGAGTTTTGCGCGCTAGTCCTTCTATTGGATATTTCACGGATCGGATCGGAGGAAAACGTGGGTCCAGATCAATCAATTTTAAGCAATCCGGTTCACTTTTATACGGTAAATAAATACCCAAATGGATTCTCACGGAGATCAATTTAGTTATTGACAAAAGAAAAATGTCAATTTGGTTTATAAGATTTTTAAATATGGGTTAAATTAGTAAAATATTCCTAAAAATTATTTTAAAATAACTAATTTGACCTATATTTGAGATTCTTAAATACCAAAATGATATTTTTCATTTCTCAAGTACTAGATCGGTCTCTGTGTTTTTTGCCGATGATCAATTTGGATATTTATTCTTTTTTTATAGGTAATAACTAAAGACACCTTCATTTTACTAGCATGCACCCACCATCCAGATTCTGAAAGTGTATCATTTTGTCGTTCGGAAGTTCATTTTCGGACAAATTATGTCATCTGAAAATAAACTTCTAAAGGGGTGGGCGCATGATAAAAAAATATTGGGTGTTTTTAGTTATTTCCTTTTTTTAATAGACAATGGGCTAAAAAACCTAGAAAAATAAATCTATAGAGTCACTAATCGAGAAGTAGAAACTCCCATTACATCAAATAACGAAACCTGGAATAATTGAGCAGCTGGATGCTCATAGATAATTGTTGGTAAGAAATTCATCGTTTCGAGCTAGTTAGTGGATCAAAGTAAAATAATAGCAATCTATGGCCTAGAGAAAGAAAGCACGTGGTAACAATACTATTCAAACCAAGGGTTAGTTCGAACCATTGAAGCAAAAAAAATGGCTAAGTTATATAGCCAATATTACAGCAAATCACCAAGTGCTCCTATGCTTCCAGCAATACGAAGTAGTTCCAAGGTAATGATTCACGAAAAATGGATAATTATAGAAGCCAAGTCAGCATCCAAGTCAGCTAAGACATTTGGAAGACCTATGGATCGAAAGGGCTGAAGAATACATCTGAGAGCAGTTGTTCGGAACTGCATCACAGACTTAGCGCTAAAAGTCGCGTGAAGGAGTTCGAAGTGTTGCGTGCTGTATACAGATCAAAGGCTTTGCATCATGAAGCCTGAAAGCGAAGTAAGTGCCAAATGAATGGAAGTTACCTACACTTAGGGAGGTAACATACTCCAAAAGCAATGAACACAACAATTATCAAGAAAATTGCCACAAGTAGAAGGTGGGACCGATTGCACTAAATAATTTTTAAATCGAAATTAATTTTTACATTTATATTAAATGACACTCCCTCCGGTTCTTATCATAAGGAACAAAATGACCCATTTTGTCCTAATTATGAGAAATATAACATCAATTTTCAAAAGTATCAAATGTCTAATTTCCATTTATACCTTTATGTATAATGAAATTTATATTTGCGAGATACACATTTCCTATGCAAGTAAGTTGGTTTTAGACGTAACATTGGTTCTTGTTATGTGATTCTTTCGGAATTATGGGGGATTGACACTGTTCTCCTTACGACTTGAAGCAAAGGACTTCGTAATGTTATTGTGGAATGTGATTCCATGGATGCCATGGCTACGATTGATACGGGTGTGGCTCAAGTGCATCCTTTGTTCAAAATTGTTGATAATATTCGGAGTTTATTAGCAAGAGATTGGAGAGTTTCTATTAGTTTTGTTGGGATACGCTGTAACCAGTTAGCAGACTATCTTATGAAGTCTACTCATTTGATGCCTTTGGATTTCCATGTGTATGAAAGACCGCCCAAAGGTTGAAAGACCGCCCAAAGGTTGTTTTTCAGTTTTGTTAAAGGATGGTATTAATGTTAACCACTCCATGAATAATCATGTGTAATTGGCCTTTTGGCTTCTGCAGTATCAAAAAAAATGATGACAAGTGTGCAACCATTCCATATTGGGTCGGCCAATTAAGGGCAAAGTGCTACCTCGTGTAACACTCTATTTCCGGAGTGCTACAGTATAATAAATAAATAAATCTTTAATGAATAACTAAGCAATATAGATGTATTGAAAATGATATTTTATTAAAACTGAATAATTAAACATGTACATATTTTCACGGAACCCGTGTCTTGGGCCCACAAGTTGTATAATATATATATATATATATATATATATATATATATATATATATATATATATATACAGATTCTGACTCATTGACTTTTATTCACTGGCTGTAACACGTAACTGAAGAGAGTGACTCGTATTGAGTACCCTTAGTGCTCTCCACGCAATATTTTCATCGGATCCACGCATATCTGTTTTATATGAAAGAGAAGATACAAAACAGAAGAAAGGAGCTAAGAATCACAATACACACTATAAAAGTGGGAAAGCGGGAATATAATGCATATATAAATGGCACCCACACATAAGCACAACAAATACCAATGTTTACCTGGAACCACATTCATTATCTCTTGGTTCTATACCACTTTTCTAAACCTAGCTCCGTCAACTTCCCTTTCACATCTTATTGATAAGTCTTCATCACATGTAGATTTATAGTGCTTAATTGGATATTTGTGTTGTGATTGAAGAGAATTCAAAGTGATTACTTGCTTAAATTGAGTAATTTAGTGTATTCACTTGGATTCATTCTAACGTTTGTGCATTAATGTTTTCTATGATTTTTTATCTCTAAGTGCACAGAAATGGGAGCATAGCTAAATGATTGACTTGAAAGCGCGTCTGGAAGCGCTGTTTCCTGACATAGAAGATTCCAAAAGCTATATCTTGAGCCACACTAATCCATATGAGATGATCTTGGTCTTGTTGGAAAGATAGAAGAATTATCTACAACTTTGATGAAGGAACCGAGACCTAAATCAATCTCTAAGTTGGGGTAATTTGTGCTACAAGTTGATAATGTGATTCTGTCTCAGCCTAGCACATGTTCAATGTTTTAATCATATCTGGAGTTGTAGGTGTCCAAATGAGATGAAACTGGTGCCATTGGAAAGCTAAGATCCATAGATTCAACTTTCATGAAGACACCTTGAGCTAATTCGGACTTTACAGAGGTGAAAAACGCATCACAACATGGAAGAACGGGTGCAGGATTGATCGCGTGCGCGTGGAGCGCATTTGGAGCGCATCCTGAGAGCGAATTCTGGTCCCTTGCTGTTTGGCTGCGCGCAGAGTGCGCGCGAAGCGCACTCGGAGCGCTTCTGACGTGCTGAAACGTTAAAAACTCGTGTTTTTGATGTTTTGCATCATTCTTTACCATTCCAAAGACCTAAAAACGCTGGGAGGCTGGTCTAGGGTGCTAGGGATTCATTCTCCACCATCTCCGAGGAGGATTCAAGCTTGGGAACAAGGATTTGAGTCTTCAATGGAGTGGTTCTCTACCATTGTTTCTATTTTCTGGTTTGGTTTCTCTTTCTCTACGAGTAACTAAACTCTTTTAGGCTAGGGTTAGATGAATTTTGTGGAAACCCTTATGTAATTGGATTCTATTATTTCTATGCAAGTTTATTCATGTTAATTGATCCTTTATCTCTGTTCTTAATGGCTTTTGATAATTGATAATTACTAAATTGAATTTGGGTTATGCTCATGATTGGAAAATTGGGGTTTTTAACTAGCATTGAGATTGTTGGACATATCTATAGGGTTATAGGAATATAATTCTATTTGGTATGAGTTTGTATGAATCTTTATTCTTTATGCTTGATTAAATTAATTTGTACCTAAGGGATTAGGCCTTATTAGTTAAATCAAAGGGATTAAGAGGAAAGGAATTTTCGTTAATCTAATTTAGAGGATTTAAACTTTAATTGTTCATGAGTATCGCTTGCATTGGTTTTGAATTCAATTGCATAAAGGTGGAAACAAAATGATTCAACCCCTAGTCGTTTTTAATTATTCGAACTCAATTACTTTTTATTAATTTTAGTTGTTACAAATAGCATCAATTCCAATACAAAGAATTTGTTCATGTTCAAAATAGTTACAAAGTTGTTGAGTTAATTAGTCAATCACAATCCTAGTGGATTCGATCTTTTTATTACTTGACGACGAAATCGTACACTTGCGATTTAGTTCAACACTTATCACCCTACTCGTATCCTACTTTAAATTACTCTGCACCTAGCTGTCAGCCTAACAATGTTATTGTCTTTTCACCATTCTAACTCAGTCTTCCCTATAGTTTATCAAGTCTATCCTACTAACTAAGGTCTAATAATTGTTTGATACTCCTATTATATCAATAATTCACCTCAATCACAGGCAGAGTCAACAGTCAAAGACAAAGTGTATTCAAGCATCAGACAACACATGAAGCATATTATCTAACATATTACTCAGCAACATAATCACATAGATACCAACAATTATCAACAGCATAGCTTGTCAACCATTATCAGTCAACACATCCTTAATCAGCATCTATTATCAATAACTATATTAGTATCATATCATCCAACATTGATTATTAACTTATGGATTACCCCTAGCATCGCTCAAGCGACCTGCTACTGACATATTATCAAAACATAAAGAAATCATAAGTTGTCTATCCTAGGGTTTTCCATACACACCAACAATTATTCTTATGGTTGATGGACTAGCGATTACTATCCTTAGCAGTCGTAGTCACAACACCCCTCCGAGGATGTTGGAGACATCAACCCCTAGTAGGGCTTGAGTCACCCAACGCACATTTATATATATTACTCTATCCTACAATCCCTAGAGTGCAATGTTTCTTGCTCCCCCTTGGTTAGAAGACCGTTGCAGCTGCTGTCACCTTCCGTGTCCTCACAGCTCCTGCTATCCTTACCCCTACCTCAGAATACTCCTATTTAGCCTAATAAGCCACTCTCATCCTCTCCTCGTAGAGGATTACCTATTAAGAGCTTTCTGATGCACAAGATCCTCTCCTGAGGTAAGTACAGAGCATACTTGCTCCTTAGTGGCCCTCTAAGTCTCACTCCTATTCTCAATCTCTAGGATTACTTACTAAGGATTTTTCTGATGTGCCAGATCCTCATTAAAGACAAGCACAGAGCATACTTATTCCTTAGAAGTCCCTAGAGAGAGAAGACAAGAGAGAGAAGATGTTGAGAACGTACCTGACTTATAAGACCGCCGTCACTCGCGCTCCTCACTCTTCCTCCTCCTCGAGCTCCCTTCGCACCTCCAATGACCAAATGGAGAGCCTTGCGAAATGAAGGGGGAAGAGCTCTATATATAGGCAAAACTTGGCTCCGTCGCGTCGCGATGGTGTAAGACACAATTGGCCATCGCGTCGCAATTAGGCCACGTGTCACGCACTCATTCGCTGCGTCCACCGACTTAACCACCTACTTACTGGTTCCAGAATCTTCCCATCGCATCGCGATGGATTTCAGTTCAATCTCGGTCGCGTCACAACCGTACCTGAGGACATAATTGTACTTTTTTCCATTCTAGACGTTTCTAGGGTTTCTAGATCCTTTCTAAGGGTATTTTTGGTCCTTTTTAATATTTCTTTAACACATTCAGGCCTATTTCCTTTCCAATTAAGGTTTTTAATCTCCATTTACTACTTAATCACCAATCTAATTTATACTTAAAATATTATTAAAGATTATCTAAAAATCAGGATGTCACACATCGCGTTGCGGTTCCCTTCCCAAGGAGCAAACACTCGATTACTTGGTTAAGTGACAAGGCGTCGAACCACCGCGCCATCAACGTTGGGTTAACAAAATCATATTTTATATAATAGAAGATAATAAATAATAGATATTTTAAAATTTAAAATTTAAAACATATGAATGAATTTGAAGGAGAAATGAAAACAATATATGTGTGTATGTGTGTGTATTGAAATTCAACGGTTCATTTTATGAAATTTGATCTCTATACAGAGTTATTGATCGGAGTAACTCAGACAAGAGTTACTCTTGGAGTAACTTGATCCCTCCCTATATATATGTGTGTGTGTGTGTGTGTGTGTGCTGCATAGTCGATAGTTGTCTATACATGTATATGAGTGTATCCATGTAACAGAAAGATTGGTCGCGCTTAACATTTTATATTTCAACGAATTTAAACTACATTGATTATTTTTATTTATTTTTTTATAAATAAAAGTTTAAGTGAGTTGGGTCCCGGGGGCTCACGTCGGGGAAAGCCTCATGACTCAGAAAATGTTTAAAGAGATACTTATATATTACCCACCAATAAAGTTCTCACATCGGCAACGAGATTCAAACTCACATCTTTGTGAGATGAGTCGCATCCTTACCAATTGGATGGTTAAACTACATTGATTATAGTTTAATGAATATACACCAACTATGTAAAAAAACTTATGCAGATGTTAAAATCATATTTCATTATGATGCCACTTTTTGCTGTTACCACGTTATAAATGCGAAGTATTCATCAACTTTGTCAATGACTAATCTTTCATTGCATGGTTCCACTCAGCAATTTGGGACTGCATTATACCCGAGCTACTGATGGGGCGAGCAGGTCATGATATTGTTGATATGGGAATGCAAGTGCGAGCTTTCCATCTATAACATGGAGATGTCATGTTCTTCCAACGTGCTCATCGCATATTTGTTGGTAACTTGAAGACCGACCAGTTTGATACTGTTAGTTATGGGATTCACAGGTTTCAATCCTTGCAAATATTTTCACTTGACCTGTCGTGGTGGCCCACTCCAATTCCATCAATAACATAACATGGTGTGTGTAGGGTGGTGAGTATTTGGAAAAGAAGAAAATCGTTTTATTTTTTATTTTAAAAAAATATATATGTTGTTGATTATGCATAATTGTTTGTTTCCTTTGCGCTGTAGTTTGATTTTTGACTTACAGTTCTCATTCTCATGGGGAATATTCGTACCAGGTGATTATATGCAACTTGGTTTAATTTTATCTGAGTTTTGAAAACCAGACCTGTCGTTAAACCGGTAAAAGTATTGGTTCACGATTTAATGATTCGACTGTGGTCGAATTGGAGATAATAAATAAATAATTTTAATATTATTAAATTTATTAAGTAATATATCTATATAAATATTAAGAGAATATGATAAAACAAATTATGAATAAACATAAATTGATCATATTATATATTTTAAAAGATAAAAAATAAATAAAAAAATGCTAAATAATAAAAATTAATGAGTATAAATATTTATTACTTGTCATTGTACCTTTATTTGGCTAAATAAAGTATATTTTTTAGTTTAAAAATACAAAAAATAGGAAACAACCGGTTCAAACCGGTTTTTCATCACCAGTTTTTGGGCGGTTTTGTACCGGTTTGATAGGTTCCTAGCCGGTTCTCACCGGTTCTTTGCCCCTGCTAGTTTTGTGTTTTGTATGGACTGGGCACATGACTGGTTCCCGGTTCAACCGGCCGATTCGGTTCGATTTTCAAAACAGTGGATTTTACCTAAAACTACTCACAAGCGCTCTCTCTCTCTCTATATATATATATATATATCCACATTCCTCTGACATATATAAATTCAGATTTTAACTTTTTCCTCTTAGCCTTTGGAGAGCATATCATCAATCATTTCAACAAAAATAATTTGTTTCTACAACTGCAACAGTATAATTTGTCTGTTTGGATACCAATGGAGTGCTAAATGCGTGTGTGTTTCTGTGTTTGTGTGTATTTATATAAACTACTGATCCGCAAAGTGAATATAAACTTTTCATATACAAGTTGTCTGTAACACTCGCACCTCAAAGTAAATTGAAAGTACGACAAATTACATTAAAGCATAGGAATTACTAATAATTTACAAACTTGATTACAATAATCCAAGTCATAAATTTAAAACCTAAGTCATTAATCTAATAAATAGATTACAATCTCAAAATAAAAACTAAATCTGAGTTCCAAGCCTGGAGCTTCGCCTCGTCCGTCTTCGATACCTGTTTATCTGAAAATAATAAAAGGAGCGGGGTGAGATTAAAAATCTCAGTGAGTCCTTCACGGACTCCTCACCATTCTCTTATCGGATCATACTAGCCTAAAAAGACTAACTTAGGCATTCTATTCCTAAACCTACTCTCCTTATATTCCATAAGGATTTGACTTGAAAACATCTTAAACACCCTAAGCGAGAGCGTCTTAAAATGTGATATCTTGAACTTAAAGCTTAGCATATGGCAGGGTAGGATCATCCTAAGTCTAATATACCACTTATAAACTTGTGTTTAAACTAAACATAGAAATGTAAAGCAAACACACATAGATGATACAGACATTCTTTCTTTAACCTATGCTTAGCACACTTATATGTAAATGCAACTTTCTTAACTAAGAACGTATAATTCTTACTTACTTTATGCTTAGCACGACGATAATAAATGCAATGCTACCTTAATCAGAACATAATGTTCTTCTTTGGGCTGTGTTACTGGGTAGTGTCATATGCTTACGTCCATACAACCCCAATAACACACTATCGATATGGTGGTTAGACGTCTTAACCATCCAAGAGCGTCCCACAAAGCTAACCATACCGATCATCCTTATTTTGAGGCATCTTAGTGTCTTTTAAGACTCTTACACATGACTTATGCTATGACAATGCATACACTTAATGAAATGAACAAATTAATATAATTCAATCATCCATAATAGGCAACTAGACCTCTTAGTCTTATACAACATTTACTTATTGTTCGCTATCAAACACGGCTTAACCTTAACTATAACAACATTTTTCAAACAATTGAAAACTCAACATTTAGGATGAAAAACTAATACATGGAATAACCATTCATTTAGCATTTGTGACCTAAGCCTATTATGTTAGGGTCACCGAATTTCATTGAACTATCATCAACTCACTAATTTCATGATCAACTTATACTGAACCACTACTAATCATGCTAGAACCTCAATTCCAAGAATCATACCATGAACTTAGGGCTCTATGTCGAGCCTCGAAACTGACCAATTTAATGGACACACATACATCAAACTCGTCCCCTTGAAGCACTATGGAGCTTACAAAGGAGCAAACATCAAACATACATACATTTGTGGGGGGTTGGGGGCAGCCATCCAACCTCTTTTTAACCAAACCCACTATAAAATCATAACAATAATAATATCTAACTCTACTTCGTAAGGATATTCAAAATCCCTAACTTGAACATAGGGTTCACATATTACTTATGGAAAAGAAATTCCTATATGTGGGACTTATGGTTGCCCATCACCTAAGGGATGAAGAACTCACCTTTATTCTTCAAGACTTTGAGCTAGAATGGTTGAACCTTGCCCTCTTGACTCTTCTTCACGTTTTCCCTCTTTGCTCAACTTAGGGCTTCTTAAAATACTCTATCCAATGCTCCATTTTGGCTTCCAATCTTCTATTTCGTGTGAGGATGGAAGGACCTTGCCCATTACACACTAATTTCTCTCTTTTCTTCTTTCCAATTTCATGAAACCCTAGACTTCTTCTTCTCCTTACTCTTCCCCTTTCAATGGAACGAAAATGAGAGAGAATAGAGAGAGAGGATCATCGAGTAAATGAGAGGAAATGGAGGAGGAAATGGTCCTCATGGAACCCTAGCTTCTTCTTTCCTTTCTTCTTCCTCTTCCTTTCTTTTCTTCCCTTTTTCCCCTTTTTCCTTTCTTTCGCGATCTGCTGCGTTTTGCTGCGTTTTTAAGCAAATTTCAGGCTGTGAATTGATTCACAACTTATGTGTGAATCGATTCACACATGCAAAAAATGTGACAACTCGAATTTAAGTGAATGAATCAATTCCCAGGCTCTTCAATTCGACCCCCAAAGGCTTGTTCTTGCCTGAATCGATTCACAGAGTGAGTGAATCGATTCACACTGTATAAAAATCAAGGGAACTCAATTCTAACACCAAATCTTGAGACTTTCTCCCCAAACCAACTTCAATTAACTTCTAATCAATACTTCCAATCATTTAAGGATCAAATCCAACTTATTTCTTAACTCAAAATCAACAACTTACACCTTAAACTTTTATGTAATCATATTCTCTCAATTTGAAACCAAATTAAGCTTAAATACAATCACACAACTTCTCACGGCTTATACTTAACTAAGCTTAGAGAATTTGAGGCGTTACATTGTCCATTCTCGATGATTGAAAGTCATGGTGTTCAGTAATAGACTATAAGGTGATATAGTTAATGGAAACTGGATTTTTTCTCTTTATTTCTTCACTTGTTTACCAAAAAAAAAGATTCATAATGATGTTGGAGTCATTACAAAAGGAGATCCACCTGTTAGCAAGAATGTTCACAACACAGTATTAGTATAAGCTTGCAAATCAGCATGTTACAAGACATAATGGTGGATGGCATTGCAGGATATGACAGAAACACGACAGACTAAATAAAAATATAACACACATGTGTGCGCGCACACACGCATGCGCGCACACACACACATATATATGACTGAAAACAGCTTATTCCATTTCAATAAAAATAGTATCAACAATAGAAGCAGGAACATGATTCATAAAGTGACTATAATGCTTAGGTATAGCCACCCTAGTTAACAAATAAACAACCATATTGGCTTGTCTTCGAATAAACCGAACCTTAAAATGTGGTTTGGATTGAAGGATAGCTCTACAGTCATGGATAATGGCACCAAATTCAGTCACATCTATTTTAGGGCTGTAGACACTATCCACTACTAATTTAGAATAAAACTCACAAATAACATGGTCCAAGTCTAAATCTTTTCCCATGTTCAAAGCAGATAAAAGACCCCACACTTGTACCAAAAAAAAAAGACCCCACATTTTCTCTTCTTTAATTGACAGCATAGGTTCACACCACCTAGTTTTAATCTGTAAAACTACCCCAAAACTATCGCTTAGGCAAATCCCATCTGTGGTTGAAAAAACCTCGCATCTGATTTACACTTTAAAACCCTTGAAGGGGGTTTAGACCATTTCAATAGAGCCTCTATTGGAACTCATATAAACTCATATATTATATAAAATAACATAATTATGGAAAATGATACTTTTAAATCATTAATTAAACTTAAATTTATATGCATATATGTGATGTGATGTGTATGACTTTATTTGTTGGCTTTCTTATATATTTTTTTAAAAATTTATTCTTATTTTAATATTGAGTTTACTAGTCTTTTTTGGACAAATTTTATTTATATTTCAGTAAAATTTTTATAAACTACTATCTAATTAAAAATTGTTAAATAAATTTTATAAACTACTATCTAATTAAAAATACTTTTATAACTCTCTTAATTTAAAAATAAAAATTTTATTTTATTATGCACTAAAACATTAAAATTATAGCTTCATACATATATTTTAAAAATATTTTAGCTAATGAAATTAGTGTAGAATAAAAAAAATTGCGCGTAAACAATTTTTCTTTTCTAAAATTGATTTTTGAAGAGAAAAAAAAAAGAAATATTTTAACACATCTAATCTAATGATCGAATACTACTAGAGTGGCCCTGCCTAGGGTTTTCCATCTTGGCTGGCATTCACGCTCGCTTCTCTTCTCTTTCTTCAGTGTTCACCCAAAAAAAAAAAAATTATCTTTCTTCAGTGAACAAACACCGACGCTACGTCCAGCACCCACCCTCCTTGAAGCACAAGAACGACAACCAGCACCCACACAGCAGATCCACCTTCTTCTCCGTCTGCGGATTCTGCTCCCCGTTTCTCTATTTTCGCCGGGTTCGTGTCACCCAAACTCTTTCTGTTTTTTACTGTTGTTTTTCTTCTCAAAGTCCCTGCGTCTTTCCGCCATTACCGCGACAGGGTTTGCGGCCACCATGGCCCGCTTTGCAAAACCCGTGCCATAAAATGGTGGTCAGTCAAAATCCCGCCACCGCAAACCTCTATAACCGCTTTCTTTTTTATAACACTGGAATGTAAAGTATACTGTTATGCAGAAAAATCTGCAGCTTTGAAAAGTTGTGGCAGTTTAAGATTTACTCTAAACGATCTAGGAACCTTAGACCAACCTAGGTACCAAGTTTGCCAACCAGTTTTGATGAATTGCTCATTATAGTTACTTAAATCCGAGAGGTACCTACCCATAAGTTCAAGTTTTGTTTATTTGTATCTGAGGGACTACCCATAAGTGCAAGTTTTGTTTATTTGTATCTGAGGGGACTTGCATAAGAATGAGTATTTAATCTCATTTTTTTGTGCAAGCTTTTGCATTATTAATTATATATGCATAATTTATAACAACTAATATAAGGAAATTAAGTAAATAAAGAAGTTGAGAAATTAAGATCAAATTGTATAATATTAGGAATTTTCCTTGTGCAGCCTTTTTCAGCCTTGAAACCACACCATGCGGAGTGGTGATTTTGAAATTTTGCTTCGTCCAAACCACAACCCACCTGTTTTGCTGCTGAGGGTAGAAGCTATAGATTCTGAGATTCCATTTCCCACCCTCATCAAGAACCACTTTTCTAAACCTGGGGTCACCATAATCAGAAGTGAGAAAAGAGTTACCTTGCATGCTTATTTTCCCACCATCACCCATGCTCAACAAGGGATTTGGTGTCTTGTAGCACTGATCACTGTCAGAGGTGGAATTGTAATTGAGAATCAAAAACTGAGATTTGATAAATTTGAATGTGGAATTCTATTCTTTAATTTACTATAATATAATTTAAACCTGGTAATGTGCTGCAGAAGTAAGCAGATTAACTGTTGCAACAAAGATCTTCATTTCATTCTGATTTCTCCTGCAGTATGTAGCTCATTACTCAGAGAGTCACTCAAATTTATGATCTAAAACCAATTAGAAAATTCAACACTTAAGTCAAGCTTATAAACCAAAAGAACAACAAAGTTGAAGAAACTGAAACAAACACCTCGAACCTCCTGATCATCTAGAGCAAAGCATGTGGCTTCATATGAAAATGGTTGGACCCAATCTGCCGTGGCAAATGATGTTGAAATAAACCCGACAGCACCAAATTGGATGACCTGCATATACAAGACATCTGTTGCCAAACAATGCAATAGAAAGTCAGGTATTATCAAGTATTTATTCACTGAAAGGGTGGTAAAATAAGCAACAAATAATCTATCAAGAAAGATATGTAGGGAACAATATTATGACATCAAATGAATGCATGATGAAATGTATACTTGATGAAGGAAATGTGCCAGCAAGCATGAAAAAATAAGGCAATACAGCATTGAAAAGAGAGATGGATCAAGTTTGTTTCTTCAGTTGTCTTAAATTTGCTTAGTTTGGCTTGGATTGTGTTTTTGAGCTAAAATCTACCTACAAAATGTCATGTTTAGTGCTCTGGTTTGCTAATATTTTTGAGCTAAGATCTACCTACAAAATGTCCTGTTTAAATGTGTGGTGAGGATTGAATTAGGAATCTGACAAGGACTACTAGGTAGTAAGAACTCTGTGTTGTTGGAATCACATTTGTCTTGGTCACTGCTGTGCGATTTGCTGTCATTTTAGTCTCTAAAAGGCTGTTTAAGTGCTTAAAGCTGTTTCGTAACTATGGAGTTCTGCTGGTATTTCTAAATTATCTCAGCTTAACCAAAGTGCCAAACAGATATTGAGACCAGGATAAGTGGATAACTTTCCTTTGATGCCTCCCATTCCAGTTTCACATTCCTTCCTTGTCTCTTAAGCCAGCTGCGGCCCAAAACTCCTAGTTTAAAAACATGCAAATATAGCATCAAGGACAAAAGGTTATATTGCTAAATTTTTAGTGTTGAGAGGGTTGGGTGTTTGTTTTATTTTGTGAGGTATCGGATTGTTTTAAGTGAAGACCAGGTATGTGGAAAAAGCCTCGTTAAGTATGAAAAAGACGTTAACTTGGGAGAGGGGGGTGAGTGTTTGTTTAAAAACAAATAAGGTGGTGAGTGTTTGTTTGAAAAATAGAGGGGTGTGTGTGTCATTTAGACAGAACTAAGGGGAGGTGCGTGCAACTGCAATGTCTCCTTAAAAGAATCCTAACACCCATCACAACCTTCTCCACTGTCTTTCGTTGCTGCTGCCTAATACCCATCAGAGAAGAGCACTTTGGAAAAAAGTAGGTGTAGTAGCCCTCTTCTTTATACCAATCTTCCCAATTCATATAGAGAACCATGCTTCGCTTTTGTAGTCATGATCTGTGTACATTGTGATTCTTTAATTTTGTGTGTTTTACCCCATAAAACCACATATTCTGTTCTTTTTTTTTTTTTCCTTTTTCCGTCACTTCTGGTACTTGGTCTTTCTAGTGATTTGGAATAATTTCGATCGGTTGTTGTAACAATTTCATGTCATTCATTTAGCTTAGAGTTTAGGTTGAAAGAAAAAGCTAAGCTAAAACAGATAATTCTCAACTAGCACTTCGTTTTTCTTATATATGAAAAGTTGGTTTTCACACACTGTAGATTTATCTCCCTTGTTTTAATTGCTGGATGAATGAAATGTTTGGCTGTTGAGAGGCAAAAATGAATAAACTAATGAAGTATGATGGATTTCATGATATTGGTTGAATCTGTTACCCGTGTTCTTAATACACAAATTGGTGTTTCTTTTTGTAGCAATTTATTTGTTGTTTGTTGTTATACTTGAATTTGCGACCTGTGTTCAGGGGTTTTCATATTTGCGATTTTGGTGTATTAATACCCTACTCATATCTCAGCTTAAAGCATGGATCCAGAAGCCGCACGAATTGCACGAGAATCTTTAGACCTGGCATTTCACATGTCCAATATACTCGACACGGATCTAGACCGTCACACGCTTTGTGTTCTTATTGCCCTGTGTGATCTTGGAGTCAATCCTGAAGCACTTGCTGCTGTTGTCAAGGAACTAAGAAAAGAGAGGGCCCCATTGTCATCCTCACATCCTGCACCATCTTCTTTGTCATAAATAGATTTTTGATTAGATGCCAATCTGTTTATGCTTTCTCTAAGTCCTTTTATCCATCCTATGTGTCTGTTTTTTATTGTGTTAATTGTGGCATATTTCAGCTATGGAACGTTTCAAACTGCTACTTTAGGATCTTGCGTGCAGTGGTATTTGCAATTTACACATAAATACTTACAAGCAAGAAATGTTAGAATGGCAACGCAGCAAATTGTTTGACCTATGTGAAAATTTCTACCAATGTTTTAAAAAATTGATTAAGAGATTAAGAGATCGAACCGGCGAAACCTCCAGGTCATGGGTCAATTTGTTTATTCGGTTCAACCACACAAATGACTAATGAATACATAAATAAGTACTAAATTGGGGGGAAAATAACAACAAAAATAAAAGAAAAATCCATTGACCAGTTCAACTCGGACAATTCACGGTTCAAAGTGGTTCAATCGGTTTTTGAGCGGTTCAATCAGGCCATGATTCAATAAAATTAGATTGAACAACCAAGTTTGCCAGTTTTTGGTTGAACTGGTCGGTTGAGTCCGATTTTTATAAACACGGATTTCTACTCTTGTATTATCTTTGTTTCCACCCTTGAGAGGCCTTGCAAAATTTTTCCATGAGCTTTTGAATGATTTTGATAACTAATAATTATGAAAACATTTCATAGTAAAAATGTACACGGAATAGACTAGGCATGCTAATTTCTTATATTACTCGTGTTTTTTTGTTTTTTTAGTTTTAGCTGACGTATTAGGATTGGATGGAGTGGACTGGTACAAATTCACATCTCTACATAAGTGTGACACTCTAAGATATACTCCCTCTGGTCTTCAATATAACCAAAAAAAAAAAATCACACAAATTAAGACACACTGATGTGCAGAGCCACATTGATGCACAGGCTGCTTTTTTAATTTTTTTCTTGACACTATTCAAGCTACTTTTACACTTTTCAAGACTAAAAAGTGGTTTTAATAAGGGTATTTTATGAATGTTAGTGTAAAATTTGTTAAATTTGCTTATATTTGAAACCAAAAAATATGAGGTTTTTGTTGCTTATAATTGAGACCGGGGGGAGTATATACAAGGTTGGTGGCTCAAAATATGAAAGATCCACTCAACAACTATATATCTTCCTCCAATGCATTAAAGACAAAAGGAAATGGCAACAAAATCCTTTTATATGTGTGTGTGGATGCAAATATAGTTTTGCTGCAGCAAAAGTAGAGGTCAGGCCAACACTGTCCCATGTTAAACTGAGACCTATAAGAGAATCTGACAATGTTTTCAAATCCAATGCTTGCATTGTTGTTAATGCCATGAATTGACATCATAAATTCATAATCAACATTGATTGGATCCGCTGGCTGTGGATTAGAGGGAAAATTTGTTTAGGCTTTTTTCCACATGGGGTAATCTGTTTTCAAATTTTCTGAAGCAGCGCAAGTTGAAAAGTTATTACTATCAAACTAGTGAAAATCGCGAATATCGTGTACAGGGCCACTAAAAAAAGTTGTGAACGAAATATACAATACATTATTTTATTTATTTAATATTTTATACCAAGTCTTATACTAGATATATAATTTCCTGATTAAAAAAAATACTAGATATATACTTTAGGTGTTTTTCTTAGTTAAATATACATATTGAATTAGTCAGAGATCAGAGTTCGTGGCAGAAACAAACGATGCTGAATCCTATAGAATGATCAAGATATGAGATAAAACAAATTTTGAGGACAAGATTTAGTTAAAAGGAGGAGAGTAATGTGACATCCCAAATTTCTTAATTCGGCAAATTGAATTACCTCATAGAATAGAAGAAATTATTAACTAAGGGTTTTGAGTGTTTAGTTGATAGGAATGAATGGTTGAGGTTGAAAAAGGGTAAAAATGTCTATGTCATAGCATTAGTCATAAGTGGCGTGGTTAGTAAGTTAAGGGGTTATTAGTTGAAAAAGAAGATGTGAGTAATTATATTTTTGGAGGTTTTAGTGTTATGAAGGGGGTATATTAGAGAATTAATGTTAAAGAATAAAAATGGTTAGATTTGAGAAAGGGGTGTATTAATTAAAATTGGAGGTGTAGGAAGTAAGCTAAGTTGGTAACAGAAAAAAATAGAAGAGGGTAAGAAGGGAGAAGGGAGCCGCGAGAAGAAGAGAGAAAGAAAGAAAAGAGGAAAAGAAGAAAGAGAAAGAAGAGAGAAGGAGGAGAAGAGAAGAAGAGAAGGAAAAAAAAGGAGAAGAAGATTATGAATAAGTTGTTGGAAATGAATAGGGTGAGGTGCTGCCCCTCAACCTGTATGGGTATATGTTTTGTTTTTTTGTTCATTGTACTTCCATAGAGGTCATATCGAAATGAGTCTTGTATCATTGGAAACTAGACTCAACTCCCTTCAATTTAGACTCTTGTTTCACTGTTTTTGGTTAAGAATTGAAGGAGAAAAGTTGGCTACAAGTCACTGCTTGTTAGCCTCAGCTCGTAATGACCTGTAGTTGGTGTTATGTGCATAAATTTTTAATCAAACCTCATCTCAGGGTGATTTTTACCTTTCTGAAAAATACACAAAATTGGCTTCAAATTGGACTTTGAGTTTTCTGTTTTTCATGGAGAATTGAGGGAGAAAAGTTGGTTTTAAGTTACAGGTTGTGAACTGGCTACCCTCTCGTGCTACCAATCTGTCACTCATAGGACTCTCTACCACCACCATATGGTATTTCTTTCGTCTCCCACAAGGATTCGAACCCATGACCTGGGGCTTAAGTACATGGAAGCATTCTTGTGTCTTACCACTTCTAAGTGGTAAGACACAAGGATGCTTCAATGTACTTAAGCCTGAAGTGGTAAGACACAAAGATGTTTCCATGTATTTAAGCCCCAGGTCATGGGTTCGAATCCTTGTGGGATGTGAAAGAAATACCACATGGTGGTGGTAGAGAGTCCTATGAGTGGCAGATTGGTAGCACAAGAGGGTGACAAATCTGTTACAAAAAAAATTGATTGGTACTACCTATACCAACAAGATGCATATTCTTATCGGGAGCTCAGAACATACGAACTCCACAGTTAAGCGTGTTTGACTTGGAGCACTCGTGGGATGGGTGACCTTCTGGGAAGTTTCCCAGAAAGCGTGTGAGTGAGGACAAAATACACTGAAAAAACCCGTGTTGGTTTGTGGGGACAGTCAGCAATCCTGAAAGCAGCTCGGACCGTTACAATAATCATGCATTAGACACATGTAAATACACTAGTTTTATATTAATTGTTATTCAGCCCAACTCGTCAGTCTCATCTTAATGACAAATGATTTTTTTGGTTACACTTTATATTTTTTGGTTACAATCTTAACGATGAATGATGATATCTCATTATATTTGATATCAATTAAAGAAATTTTAATATTGATTAAAAAATTAAAAAAATTATATAACTAATGTAAATATTCTAAATGAAGGAAACAACAAAATCGTCCAACATAAATCATATTACGATAAACTTATTTTAACCAAATTAATCTAAATTTGCAAAATGAAATTTAATCAAAAATATATTCGCAAACTTACCTCGGTCTCAATTACAAATAGATCATCAATGAGAACCCTGCAAATATTTATTCTCAAAATTAAAAAAACCCTGCAAATATTCATCCAGCAATGACAATCGCTATTTCCTTCCAAATAGTTTCAAGGTAGCCGATTTTTCCTTTTAATATAATCATAACATAAAGAATAAAATGAAACTTTATTAAGCAGAAAATTCTAGAGGCAACCTTGCATCCATCAGAACTTTAAAACAAGTTTTCATTTGAACCAATAAGCATGGCTTGAAGGGCCGCCAAACTGAAACCGCTCTAGGCTACACTGTGGAGACAAGACATCGAAATTTGATTCACATTCAACTTGTGGCGCTTGAAGCTTGAGAATGTTAATCTGTGCTTGGATTTTGGCTAATTCACTTTCCGTGTCATGTATCTGTTGAACAAGCTTGGAGATAATTCCAAAACAGCCATAAACTGGATCTTGAATGCGACATTGTGCCTCATAATATAAACTATCTGCAGCCTGTGCTCGGACATAGGTTGGAATTTGCTGCAAAGTTAAAATTTTAAGATATATTTTTTAGGATACAAATCTCTGAATATATACAGATCAGATGTTTGTTACAGCAAGTCCCACATCGGTGGGTTCTTGCTTTGGTGAAAGCTTTGGAGCCTATATAAGGAGGCTTAGTAATGCTTTTATAAATCATCCCAAACATTTCTCTTCTTCCTCTTTTATTATTTCTTATACTCAACAAGAGTATTGTGAGAGTATTTGTGAGGTATTTTGTGAGAGGTATTCTTGTAATATTTTCCCACATAGTGAAATTCTTCTGGTCTTGCCCCGTGGTTTTTCCCTTATTTGTTGAGGGTTTTCCACGTAAATTTTGTGTGTTCATTTCCTTATTTTCTCGTCTCTTATTTTAGTTGTGTGACACCATTTCGATACTATGGTACCTAACGGTGGTATCGAGCTCCAAGGTTGGTGATACTATTCCACAAGGCCACTCTAGGAAGGTGTCGGTTCTTAGTATGCTCTGTGGTTGCAAAGATTGTCCGATCTTCCACATCAGAAAAGAATTGTTGCTGGAAATAGTGTGGTAGTGTAGAAGTGCATGTCTAGGAAAAGTTCTGGCTAAGGAAAGACTTGGTATTTAAGCGTGTCCATTGGTGACCCACCTCTCTTTCCTGGGAACTTACCTGGTGTACTATTTACGGTATCTGATCACTATTCCAAAGATAATGATACTATTCTCATATACGGTTACTATTCATACGTGTGGTTGTATACTTTTACAGTAATTGTTAACGTATACTAGATTTGTTCTGGTATACGGGATACGTACAATACTGTTCACGTATACTGTACTATTCACGGTGAAATAGTGTAATCCGGTTTGGTTCGTGTACAACCATGACAGCAAAATTTGAGATAGAGAAGTTCAACGGGAGTAACTTCTCCCTGTGGAAATTGAAGGTGGCGGCAGTTTTGAGGAAGGATAATTGCTTGGAAGCAATTGAAGGCAGACCTGCAGATATGACTGATGAAAAGTGGAAAGAGAAAGATGGCAATGCTGTTGCCAATTTGCACCTAGCAATGGCGGATTCAGTTTTGTCAAGTGTTGCAGAAAAGAAGACTGCAAAGGAGATTTGGGATGTACTTAACAAATTGTACGAGGTTAAGTCACTTCACACAAGAATATTCTTGAAGAGGAAACTCTACACTCTTCGAATGAGTGAATCCACATTGGTGACAGATCACATTAACACCCTGAACACGCTATTTGCTAAGCTCACAGCATCAGATTTCAAAATAGCAGAAAATGAACGTGCAGAACTTTTACTTCAGAGTTTACCAGATTCGTATGATCAACTCATCATCAACATTACAAACAATAATGTTGCTGACACTCTTCACTTTGATGATGTTGCCGGTGCAATTCTTGAAGAAGAATCCAGGCGCAAGAATAAGGAGGAAAGGTCAGAAAGTTCGAAGCAAGCAGAAGCTTTAACGATGATACGAGGCAGATCAACAGAACGTGGCCCCAGTGGGAGCCAAGATCGTGGTAGATCAAAATCTCGAAGAAGAAAGAATCTCAAATGCTACAACTGTGGCATGAGAGGGCACTTGAAGAAGGAGTGTTGGAACAAGAAGAATGGAGAGAGGACCTCAGAAGCATCAACCTCGCAAGGTTGTGTTGCAAGTACCTCAGATGATGGAGAAATCCTGTATAGCGGAGCAACAAGTTCTAAAGGTGGAAGGAAGCTCAATGATGTCTGGATAGTGGATTCAGGTGCGACATGGCACATGACTTCACACCGAGATTGGTTTTGTACTTATGAGCCAGTCTCGGTAGGATCCGTGTTTATGGGAAATGATCACACCTTAGAAATTGTTGGAATCGGTACTGTCAGAATAAAGATGCAAGATGGTACTGTTCGTAAGATACAAGGGGTACGACATGTGAATGGCTTGAAAAGGAATCTATTGTCCACTGGGCAATTGGATGACCTCGGGTGCAAGATCCATATTGAAGGTGGAGTCTTGAAAGTAGTGAAGGGCAACCTTGTGGTGATGAAAGCAGAAAAGATCACAAGCAATCTATACATGCTTTTGGGAGATACGTTGCAAGAGGCGGATGCATCAGTTGCATCAGCGAGCCATGAAGAATCAACGATGATGTGGCATCGCAGGCTAGGCCATATGTCAGAACGTGGCTTGAAAGTTCTTGCGGAACGCAATCTATTACCCGGGCTCAAGACGGTAACTTTACCCTTCTGTGAGGCGTGTGACAAGTAAGCGAAGATAGATTGAAATTTGCAAAAGTAGCTACCAAGCATAAACGCATACTAGACTTGATACATTACGATGTGTGGGAGTCAGGAAACATCCATGGGGAGCAAAGTATTTTGTATCATTCATTGATGACTACTCCAGGAGATTGTGGGTGTGCCCGATCAAGAAGAAGTCAGATGTGTTTCCGGTATTCAAGGAGTTCAAAGCACAAGTAGAGCTTGAAACTGGGAAGAAAATCAAGTGCTTGAGGACGCATAATGGAGGAGAATATGTAGATGGTAACTTTCTATCATTCGCAAGCAAGAGGGTATTACGAGACAATTCATTGTTGCACATACACCTCAACAGAATGGTGTAGCAGAGCGGATGAACAGGACTCTCCTAGAAAGAACAAGAGCTATGCTGAGAACATCGGGATTGGCCAAATCTTTTTGGCGAAGCGATCAAAGCGCACATTACGTGATAAATCGATCGCCATCAACGGCGATTGGTTTGAAGTCACCAATGGAGATGTGGAAAGGAAAGTAGAGATTATTCTTCTTTACATGTGTTTGGATGTCTTATGACGTAATGTACAACTCCCAAGAAAGAACAAAATTGGATCCAAAATCCGTAAAATGTATATTCTTGGGTTATCGCCGACAATGTCAAGGGGTATCGCTTGTGGGACCCCACTACCCGCAAGCTTATTGTTAGCAGAGATGTAGTCTTTGCGTAAAATGAACCGCAAAGTGAGCGTAAAAATGACAAGACTTCCAAGGAGATCGCTATAGTGCGGTTGGAGAGAAAGACTCAAGAAGATGATTCTTCCGGGCGTAACCAGAGCACATAGAACAAGAACGGATGAGGTCAATGATGAAGGAGTTCGACGATCAACACGTCGGATAACAGCACCATCATGGCACTCGGACTATGTTATGGTCGCCATGATGCATACCGTCTTTCGATCAAGAAGGTGAACCATCGCCTCTTCAAGAAGCGTTGAACGATTCAGATGCTTCTCAATGGATGACAAAGAATGCAGAAGAAATGGAAGCCCTACATAGAAATAAGACTTGGGAACTTGTTGAACTTCCAAAGGGTCGGAAAGCCATCGGGAACAAATGGGTGTTCAAAATTAAACGAGACGGCAATGATCAAGTGGAGCGGTATCGTGCGGACTTGTAGTCAAAGGTTATGCTCGTAAAGAAGGGATAGACTTTGACGAGATATTTTCTCCGGTTGTCGACTTACTACTATCGTAGTGTTGGCAATGTGTCTTGCATTTGATTTACATCTTGAACAGTTGGATGTAAAGACTGCTTTTCTTCATGGAGAGCTTGAAGAAGAAATTTATATGCTCCAACCGTAAGGCTTTAAAGAACAAGGAAAAGAAAACTTGGTTTGTAGGTTGACCAAATCTCTCAGACGGCCTAAAGCAAGCGCCAGATGTTGGTACAAGAGATTTGATTCCTTCATAATTAGCCTTGGTTACAACAGATCGAGTTGAGACCATCAGACGTACTACAAGAGGTTTGATGATAATGATTTCATCATTTCTTTGTTGTATGTGGATGACATGTTGGTGGTAGGCCCCAACAAAGATCGAATCCAGGAATTAAAGGCACAGTTGGCTAGGGAGTTTGATATGAAGGACTTGGGACCCGCAAACAAGATTTTAGGGATGCAAATTCACCGAGACATAAATGTTAGGAAGATTTGGCTTTCTCAAACGAATTATCTAAGGAAGGTCTTGCAGCGCTTCAACATGCAAGATTGTAAGCCAATTTCTACCCCGCTTCCTGTCAATTTTAAATTATCCTCAGGTATGAGTCCTAGCAATGAAGCGGAGAGGATGGAAATGTCTCGAGCACCGTAAGCATCAGCGGTGGGAAGCCTTATGTATGCCATGATATGTACTGCACGGCACATTGCACAAGCGATGGGGAGCGGTTAGTCGGTTTATGGCAAATCCAGGTAGAGAGCATTGGAATCTTGTTAAGAGGATCCTTAGATACATCAAAGGAACCTCGATGTTGCATTATGTTACGGAGGATCGGAATTCATTGTCGTGGGTTATGTTGATTCAGATTTTGCAGTGATCTTGATAAAAGGAAATCCACTACCGGGTATGTATTCACAATTGCGGGGAGCGGTGAGCTGGTTATCTAAGTTCTGCATCGTTGTAGCTTTGTCTACTACAGAGGCCGAGTACATGGCGACTACCCAGGCTTGCAAGGAAGCTATCTGGATTAAAGGTTTAATGGAGGAACTGGGCACAAGCAACAAATGATTACTGTATCAGACAATGAGTGCCTTGCACATTGCAAGGAATCCAGCTTTTCATTCCAGGACAAAGCATATAGATACCCAGTATCACTTTGTTCGTGAAGTGGTAGAGAAAGGAACCGTGGATATGCAAAAGATTCACACCAAAGATAACCTAGCAGATGTGATGACGAAGCCGATCAATGCTGACAAGTTTATTTGGTGTCGATCCTCCTATAGCCAATCAGAAATGTAAGCGACATGGAATGGCAAGGCAGAAAGAGTGGTGTGAAGATATGATTGGCTCAATCAAAATCTTCAAGTGGGAGAATGTTACAGCAAGTCCCACATCGGTGGGTTCTTGCTTTGGTGAAAGCTTTGGAGCCTATATAAGGAGGCTTAGTAATGCTTTTATAAATCATCCCAAACATTTCTCTTCTTCCTCTTTTATTATTTCTTATACTCAACAAGAGTATTGTGAGAGTATTTGTGAGGTATTTTGTGAGAGGTATTCTTGTAATATTTTCCCACATAGTGAAATTCTTCTGGTCTTGCCCCGTGGTTTTTCCCTTATTTGTTGAGGGTTTTCCACGTAAATTTTGTGTGTTCATTTCCTTATTTTCTCGTCTCTTATTTTAGTTGTGTGACACCATTCCGATACTCTGGTACCTAACAATGTTTTCATTTTCCTTAGATACATGAGTATATATATGACACTACCATGTTATGAGGGAAAAATGCATTTATTTTATTATGCATGGACCCACCTAAAAAGCAAGACATTTCCATCCACGCCTCGCAAAAAAAATAGTTTGTTGTTTTTTTTTGGGTGATCCAGAGTCTCCTTCGCCCAGAAGTCAGAGACTAATCTCTCGAAGTACTGAGATTCATTCAAACCCCTGACCACATGCTTAAGAGACTTGGTTATCTACCAATCGTGACACATCGTGTTGGTAATAGTTTGTTTCTTTTTCTTTTATGTCATATTATTAAAAAAAGGAAGAAAAAAAAAAGAAATGCAAATCTGAAAGTATTTAGGCATATCACTTTTCAGTGTTCAACTTTGATATCTGGAACAACTCTTCTTGTATATTTCAGGTTTTTAGTGACAAACTTTTTTTTTTGATGAAAGGTTTTTACTATTTAGTGACACTCTAAGGCATGATGATAGTAATTAACGAATATACTCATTAACTTGGGTCACTCAAAAGAGTTTAGTAAACATTTAGACCAAAAGTGTTTGACGAATAAATAACATAAGAATTGTTGTCAACACTCTCTTCTCAACACTCAGTCTCTTATTGGTTGAGATTCAAATGGATCCCACGTAAATTTGGTGGGACCAATGTGAATTTCAACCAATAAAAAAGAGTGTGTTAGAAAAAGAGCGTTTGAGAGCGCACTCCTAACATTTCTCAAATAACATTATGTAAAGTCCATGCGGTTCAATCTTGTTAAAAATTCGTTTATATTCTGCAATAAAAAACAGTGATAATAATTATTCTTATTTATTAAATGATTACCTGAAGCATTTTTGCAACGTTGCTGCCACCATATATTTTGTGAACGGTGGCATATCTTTGAGGATCATTAGGAGGGAAGTAAGGAGAGAAAATGCAATTTGAAGGACACTTCCTTCTCTGATTCTTGCAAGCTGCACACCGACCTGATATCATGGTATCAAATCCTCCAAAAAACGAAAATAAATCTAAAGTCAATATTTTGGCACCCACAAATTAAGATTTGCTTTTCCCAAATCCTTTTGCTCTCGATGAAGAAGAAAGAAATCTTTGCAGAGATTTTCATGTATCGGAGTATTTTGTATTGAGATACTAACGGATACTATATTTTCAAAATGCTGCTAGAACTCCAAAAAAGGTAAGTTTTACGCTTAGAATGGCACTAATAGACCAATGACCAGGAATTGAGGATTTTATTTCCATTTTTAAGATTATGTCTAATCATCCATTTAGGAGAGTAGACCATGATTTTCCGAATTCTTACATTTTTAGTTGCCCTGCTTTCCAGATGGAAGAAATGCCTCGGTATTTTATAATTGATTTAATTTATTCATGCGGCATAACTATTCATTTGTAATAATAGAGATATGATTTCGTGCTTAATGTTATGAATGTTTCCTTAAGCATATTTTTTATTCTGGGAAAAGAAATGACGATCCATTTAGGAGAGTAGACCATGATTTTCCGAATTCTTACATTTTTAGTTGCCCTGCTTTCCAGATGGAAGAAATGCCTCGGTATTTTATAATTGATTTAATTTATTCATGCGGCATAACTATTCATTTGTAATAATAGAGATATGATTTCGTGCTTAATGTTATGAATGTTTCCTTAAGCATATTTTTTATTCTGGGAAAAGAAATGACGAACTACGAACAACGAGTTGCACAAACACGTAGGAAAATTACTCGGTAACTCATCCATTCATGTAGGGCTGGAAATATGTCGAGTCGAATTTAGTTCAACTCGACTGGATAAGAATTGGTTCAGCTCGACTCGAGTTCGACATGAACATTTTTTTAACTCGAACTCGACTCAATTCAAGGTCACGAATGGCTCGGTTCAGCTCGTTAGCTCAAATCACATGAAATAATTTAAATTATGTATATTTTATTTTCATACAAAAATAAAATTAACATGAAATTAATAAAAAAAATTTAATTATATGAATTTAATAGTATAAAATATATTATTTAAATATTATTATCCATGTGTAGAAGTATAGAGTATCTGTTAGTTAATGTATACCGTTAAGTAGTTATGAGTGAGTTTGTTGTGAGTTAGTTATATGTTAGTTATTTCAGTTACAGTCTTGCAGTTCTCTTGCTGTAGAGGCTTGTATATATATAGCAAGCTTCATCCTTGTATCAAATAATTCAATTCAATACATGAAAGAAGTTATTCAGTATTATTCAATTTTACATGGTATCAGAGCAGTATTTGCATATCTCACACTGGTTCGAGTCTCTTTGTTCATTCCACTCTTGAGCCACCCTTTCACCATTGCATTACACCTCATCCAGTGAGCAAGATTTGAAGAATCTGGCTTGGGAATGGTAATGGATCCATCCACGAACCCAATCTTGTTTTTGGCACAAAGTGCATTGCTCATGTCAACAACCCACTCTCCATAATTTGCATCATTCAAAGGCTCGCTGACAAAAACTAGGCCCGGATGATCAGAGGGATGAAGGTAGAAGGGTGATGAACATCAATCTGGTTGGATGAACCCTTCGATGAATCCTTTGTAGGTTCTTCAGTATCACTGCCACTTGATGTTGCACTTGATGCTGTAGATTTTTTAGAAACAACTTTTTCAAAATTCACCATCTTCACGGAAACACGGTTTTCTCCAGGATTTCAGCTCTAGATACCATGTAAAATTGAATAATACTAAATAACTTCTTTCATGTATTGAATTGAATTATTTGAAACAAGGATGAAGCTTGCTATATATACACAAGCCTCTACATCAAGAGAACTGCAAGACTGTAACTGAAATAACTAACATATAACTAACTCACAACAAACTCACTCATAACAAACTCACTCATAACTACTTAACGGTATATACTAACCAACAGATACTCTATACTGCTCAAGAAATGTGGAATGATCTTGCAGAAAGATTTGCCAAGGTTAGTGCCCCTCGTGCATATGAATTAAAGCATGCCATATCACTTCTTAGGCAAGAAAAACTTTCTGTTATTTCACCAAATTGAAAATGCTATGGGATGAAGTTCACTCAATTTCTCCCTGGCCCAAATGTACGTGTGGCAAATGTGAATGCAACATTCAGAAAGAATTGTCCCAGGTAAGGGAAAGAGAGCAACTCTATGATTTTCTCGTGGGTCTTGATGATGTATTCAACACTGTCAAGACACAGATTCTTAGCATGACCTCCACCTTTAGCCTTGGCCAAGCCTATCATCTTGTTGCAGAGGATGAACAACAAAGAATTGTTTCGGCTCTGCACAAACCAACTGTGGAAAGCACAGCTTTTCAGATCCAAAACGCTCATTATTTTGAAGAAAATCGCAAGAATGATAAGAGGCCAAAGTGTGACGATTGTGGCAGATTGGGGCATGTTCAAGAAGGATGTTGGGAGATCATTGGCTACCCATAGGATTGGAGAAAGCCAAACAAAGATAATTGGAAAGACAAGAAAGACAAGGCTTCTTGGAACAATAAGAGGCCAGGATTCAAAGTTGCTCAGGCCAATGTTGACAGCAAAGACAGTCCCATTCCAGGCTTGAATATGCAGCAGTATGAGAAGCTGATGCATCATTTGAAATCTGATCAAGAAGGTGCAATAGGAACAAATCAAGGCAAGGCTACTGCAAACATGGCAGGTAACTCTAATTTTGGTAAATCTTGGATTGTAGATTCTGGATCTAATGAACACATTGCTTGTGATGCTGATTTGCTTGAAGAGATAGTCATATCTCATCAGCAATCAATGCATATACCCGATGGCACAAAGGTGCCAGTAAAGGGTCTAGGCAAATCAGAGTTACCAAATGGCATGCAACTTGATAATGTTCTGTATGTCCCTGATTTCAAATGCAATTTAATTTCAGTTGGTAAATTAACTAGAGAGCACAATTGCTCTGTGACCTTCACTGCTGACTCCTGTATTGTGCAGGACTCACATTTGAGGACTTGGATTGGGAGGTATAAGCACCAAGAGGGCATGTACCTTGTTGATAATTTTCATAAAGATAATGTCAAACTTACTGCCATGGGAGTTCGTAGTTCTGAAAGCCATTTGTGGCATGCTAGATTAGGACATGCTTCTGATGATAAAATTGTAAGCATAAGATTAGATGTTGACAGCAAAATTAAATTGCCATGCTGTGATTCTTGTATGAAGGCAAAGCAAACTAGACTTCCTTTTCCTTCAAGTTCAATAAAAACAGAATCTTGCTTTGATCTCATACATTGTGACATCTGGGGCGCTTATTGTACCTTGCAATAACCAGACCAGACATTACATATGCTGTCAACACTCTTTGTCAATATATGACAGCACCAAAGCAAGCTCATATGAATGCTCTTGAGAGAGTGTTAAGATACATCAAGGCAACACCGGGTCAAGGAATACTTTTGCCAAGGGAAAATAACTTGCAATTAGAAGGATATTGTGATGCTGACTGTGGAGGATGTCCTCTCACTAGAAGACCTTGTACAGGATATCTAATCACACTTGGAGGAGCTCCTATTTCGTGAAAAACTAAAAGGCAACCTGTTGTAGCCAAGTCTTCTGCAGAAGCAGAATATAGATCGATGGCAGCCACTGTCAGTGAAGTTATTTGGCTTAGATGGCTATTAAAGGAGCTGACCATCACTCAAGAAGGGCCTACTCGCATGTTATGTGACAATCAAACAGCTCTTCACATAGCTGCAAATCCGGTTTTCCATGAAAGAACGAAACATGTTGAGATGGATTGTTATTTTTGTTCGAGAAAGAGTTCGAACAGCTGAAATTGAACCTCTCAAAATTGACAGTAAAGATCAAATTGCGGATATACTCACTAAACCATTGGGCAAGGACAGATTGAATCTTCTTTTGGGCAAGTTGGCCATTGTAAATCTATACTTGCCAACTTGAGGGGGAGTGTAGAAGTATAGAGTATCTGTTAGTTAGTATATACCGTTAGGTAGTTATGAATGAGTTTGTTGTGAGTTAGTTATATGTTAGTTATTTCAATTACAGTCTTGCAGTTCTCTTGATGTAGAGGCTTGTATATATATAGCAAGCTTCATCCTTGTATCAAATAATTCAATTCAATACATGAAAGAGTTATTCAGTATTATTCAATTTTACACCATGTATTGTAATCAATTCATCCAAGCATTATGATGAAGAAGAATTTGATTGGTTATCCATCTGTTGTTACCTTTTGCATGTAAAATCATTCTTAAATATCGTCTTTTTTTTCCTTAAGTAAATACATCAACGGATACTTAATTCTTAAATATCAACGGATACTTATTCTTGATTAAGAGATAAGCTGAATTTGGAGTCGGAAATCACCCTCAATAAGCTACCAATTGTTATACGCATTTTGAGAACAAGAACTCTCCAAAAATACAATTACGAAAGAAAACCGATTTATGCATCTTACGTATTGCACATAACACCTACTAAAACAATGGACCATTTGTCGTAATCTGGACAAGAATCATGCTTGGAAAAGCTTTTTGGTAGGACTATAGGAGTTGAAACAGTTAATAAATCCAATGGTCTTTAATATAACAGGAATTGAAGGGAAGAGAAGAAAAAGGAAGCCAAGCCATGCTGTAACAGTTGTGTCTAATAACTTAAAAAACTGTAGTTAAATACAAATTCAGAAGGTTTATAACAATTCATTATTGTTTTTAGGTGAACGGAAAATGATCAAAACTAAATATTCACCTAGTGGTATAAACCTCTGCCTTTTTCTCGAGACAACATTTTGGGAAAGATACATTTGAATATTATGTAATTAGTTATTTTGAAGAACTAATGATTAATAAATAAAGACCTTATTTACTGAAAAAATGTAGTTATCCCTTGCTAAAGAGTTTAATTATTGGTATAATTTAAAAAAAAAAATTGACAAATATCAATTACACTCATTTCAGATACTCTGGAATACTTTATTCAAACCCTAAAGCATAGAATTCCTAGAATTTTCAAAATATCTGTCATAAAAATTTATGAAGCTTCCACCTTAACACTCTTAACAGTTCAAAACCGGTTATTTATGAAATTTGACAAATTTCCGCAAGAGTGGTACCTGAATCTGTTTCAATGGCCAGAGGTACAAATAAACAAAAATTTTACATTTGTATAGTTTTTCTATTTTTGATAAAATTTACATTTGTATAGTTGGATCAACGAGAAATATTACTTACACATAATATTGCCTTCACATAACTTACAAAACATCAATCTAACAATATCCCTTTCTTCCCCTTCTCTCCTTTTTCTTCCTAAAAACCAATGGCCAACCTGCTTTTTGTGAGTAATGATGTACAATGCACATCTAATTAACATCTCTTAGTTTATATATCATTTGAGATTTCTGACCAAAATTGAAAAACTAAATGGGCAATTGCTTTATGTTCCACCATTTATCAATTCATATAAGGCCCATAAGAGGATGCCAATAACAGTGTCTCTCACTAAACTCTTGACTAGGCCATCAATCCAACCACTAGAACCCCCATCATATGAATTTTTCCCCACAAGATCTCGAAACCTCAAATTCCCTGTATCAGATAGCAGTGCATATATTACACCATTCATGTGGCCTTTTCCAATGACACCCACCACCCTTCTACAGTTATTCACAGCTTTGCTTCGCTTCAGAGACCATGCAAGATACTGCAAAAACCACCATTGTTCATTTGTAGTTGTAGGATTGATCACATGCAAAAGGATACCGTAATACAATTTGAGTGGGGGGCAGTCATCATGCATGTAAATTGACTCCTTGACAATTTGAATGGAAGATATCCGTTTATTGAGAAACTTCTTGCCTGTTCAGTGTTCACTCTCTCTCCCTCCCTTAACCCTTTTTCCCCCCTACATTTTTTAGTTGGTTTATCAAAACTTCTATAAAAAGGAATAAAGGGAAATGAGCATCCTAGAGTGCTAGTGCAGTGGTGACTGTCTAGCCTTGTAATCCGAAGAAATTGTGTTCAAATCCCTTGAGGACAGTTTGTATCGCCTAAGTGTCTCCCTCTCTCTCTATTAATAAAAAAAAACTAAAAGGAAATGAGCAATATTTAAACTGAGATTAAAATTCCCCCTCTTTGAAGGGGGAAAAAAAGGAAAGAAAGAAAGTGAGATTAAAAAGGCATAATGAAACTTACAATATCCCGTTCATGTAAAAGAGGTGGCAATAGTGACGGATATGAAAAGCTCAGTTGCTCATAAACCTGAAATGTACCATCATCTGAACTTGCTTTCTGCAACCGACAACATTTGACTCTTCAGTTTTGCAAATAACTACTAAGGCAAACTTTGGCATATATTATATGGGCATCATAGATAATTATGCATCTCTCTCTCTTCCTGTCACTTTCTTTTTTTGATCTCTGTACAGCAATGAGGTCCTGCATCCTCTCACAAAATATGGTTCCTTTGCTGTTAATAGTTAATACCCACTGTAAACCCTTGTTACAGAGCACAGGTAGTGAAATGCAAGCTTGAATATGTATCTGTTACAATAAAACTGCATCAAAGTGTCTAACACAAAAATACCATAATAGCAAGCTTTCCAATAAAACTGAGTTGAGCTATGGCTCAGCTTATATTTAATAGAAGAAATGAAGAATACCTAAACAATTCACCACATCTAAGTGAATCATTCTACAAACAACAAAACTGAAATAGAAACAAATATAGATTACTAACGTGTATCAAATACACGAAAAGGAGATCTCGGTGCAATGATATGTGTTGTCGTCATATAACTAGAAGATTTCAGGCTGCCTAGGATAAATCCATAATGAGTCTGGTCCTTTCGTGAGGGAGAGCTTTGTAGCACTATATTTCCCTTAACGTAGATGAAATAAACATTTGAGTACCTTTGTTATGTATAGTATATTTGAAATGAATATCATTTTAAAAGGTTAGTTAACTATCTTGAATGGACAACTTCAAAGTCCCTCATTTTTCCATTCCTTAACAATCAAGGATCAAGCATATATAAAGCACAACATTTAGCATGAAAAAATAGTAAAAACCAATGTTGTAATATGTAGGCTAGAAGAGAAGCAACCTCAAGCTTATTTGTAGAAATGTCCGATGAAGATGTTATCCCACGAATAACTGATATCACTAAACTCAACTTCTCAGTCCATTTCAAAGCATTCCATGCTCTCTGAAGCTACAAGACAGATTATATACAATGAAAGTATAATGTTTGTAATTTACTACGTTAAATGTAACCATAAACTCCATCATCCTAGATCATACAGAATTCTTAGTTGTTTAACATGGTTCAAATTCAATATATAAAAGTTTCAAACAATTGTTGAGCTAATTTATTTTCTTTAAAGAATTATATTTGTCTGTCTTGCATGATATGTAACAGGTACATACTGTTATTTCAACTGGCCGATCTCCCAAAACTATTTGTGCACCAACTTCCTCAGAAACTTTTCGAGCAGCACGGAACTGCATAAATACAGCTTTTTATCAAAAGGACCTCTACTTCCAAGAGCTACAAATATAGTATACCATGAAACTACCTCATCACCAAAAGGGCGGTTAATATCTGAAGAGATCTTTGATGAAAAAGCAGCCAGAAGTAATCGTAATGCCAATGCAGTTTGACCACCTGACATTTAGACAAACAATAAACCGGGTTCTTTTATAGATATTAGATAGACATGTCAAAATCAACTCCTAATGGTCCAAGTGGTATTAAGCTAAATATAGATAAATATGTGATATTGTTGGGGAGTTCAGGGAAGCACATAAGCAGGGGGATCTTCTCCAATAGACCAAGTAACAAGCTAGGAGAAATTGACATCACATCTTCAACCAAAACCTTAAGGCATTGGGTATATGGGTTTTATCTCTTATATTATTTTCATTTATTAGCCCTTTCTAAGCCAATGTGGGACTTGACTTCTTTTTTACCACTCACTTGGATTTCCAAAATCTCCTTCTGCTTATATCATTGACATGGGCACTCATATGATCATAATGAACGATAAACAATTATAATGTGCTTATATCAGTGTGTTAACTGCCTTTTACTTAATCAATGACACTCCACTCTCCATATTAAATGGAAAAGTTTCATGCAACCAACGCAAGAAAAAAGATAAATTTGGCAGCAGGAGTCATAAGTGTATTTTTGTCAAGTAATCTTACAACAAGAAGGGCTGGAAATTATATGATCTAGAAACAAAAGAATTTATTGTGTTGTGGCTCGTGGGATGTTTGTTTTTCAAAAAAAAAAAAAAAAAAAAAAAAGATTTTCCATTTGCTCAAGGGATCTAAACCTAAGGAGAACTCTGAAGGTGATAACCTTAGCAAAGATATGACAAAGTAAGAAAAAGAGATAAGGTTTGACGTAAAGGGGGCACATGTGATGAAGGTAAACGAGGAAAGGCAGAAGTTGCAGCATAGGTTAATGGCGAAGCAGTACAGGATGTGAGAAATCATGGTGAGTTGTGTGATAATAATCAACTAGGATGGTGATAAAGCGCCCACCAGTTCATTTACATGATTTATGGAAGTAATACAATTCAAAAAACCGATCCCTTACACTAGTTCATATGTTCTAATGCATAAGCATAACCCAAATGCGCCCTATCCTATAGCAGAATATGTGAATAGTGATAAATTTTCTTTGCGATATCAAAATTTTCTCATGATTATTACTATAGAACAAGAACCTGTGTCCTTCCTAGAAAGTTGCAAAGGATGATAGGTGGAGAGAAGCTATGCAAAACAAGATTTAGGCCCTTGAAAATAAAGGGACATGGGTGGTGGAATGTTGACCTCCTCGAAAGAAGGCATTTGGTTGTAGGTGGGTATATAAGATAAAATACCACTCAAATAGAATTGTGGAGCGGTTTGAGGCTAGGTTGGTGATCTTTGGCAACCATCAAATTGAAGGCATTGACTATACACAAACATTTACACTAGTTGCTGAGATGATTACGGTATGGAGAGTTTTTGTTGTGGGAGCTACATCAAATGAATGTGCACAATGCTTTCCTTCATGGCAAGTTTTAAGGGGAGGTATTCATGAAAATACCTCCAGGCTTCAATGTGCAACAACCAGGCATAGTGAGGAAGCTTCATGAATCGATCTATAGTTTAAAAAAGGCCCCAAGATGTTGGTTTGCCAAACCCACTGCATTGAAGGAATAAGGTTTCAAACAATCCTATTTTGACTATTCATTGGTCACCTTACAGACAGCAAAAGGACATGCAAATTGTTATTCTTGTCTCTGTTGATGATTTGATACTCGTTGGAAATAATCATATTTTCGTTCAATGATTCAAATCATATTTGAGCATCCATTTTCACACGAAACGCAGCCTTGGACTATTTTTTGGGTATTGAAGTTGTTAGGAATCCCACTGGCATTTTTCTTTGTCAATGTAAATACGCTTTGGATATTTTGTCTGAGACAAGATTCTAAGAGGCAACACTCAACAACCTATATTCCTATTCATACACAACTAACAAATATATTCACGAAGGTATTGGGCATATCACAATTGGACCTATTTCCTCGGCAAGTTAGGCATTTAGAATTTTCATGCACCAGCTGGAAGGGGATATAAAGCTAAATATTAATAAATATGTGAAAAAACAGTTGTAATCTCCATCTTTTCAGGATTAATAGATGAGGTAATTTAGACATATCGTATCTTTGACTAAACTGATAAACACTAGCTATCCTAATATCCTAGGAGTGTTGTTAGGAGTAATAGTAAAATTATATTCATGAGTGTAAGTGTAGGACGTAGGAGTTATATATATATATATATATAGAGTTCAGATTCAGATCAATGAACAAGAGACATTTCAACACATTCTTTAAGTGACACAAGAAGTTTAGTTCTTTTAAGTCTTGCAAATGGAAAAAAATAGACATCAAACTATCATAGGAAGTTTTTTTTCCTCAAGTTAATTTAAATTAATTGTAACTCAATGTGGCTTTAATACTGAGAATCACACTAAAAAAATAGACATGTTAAACAAATTTGTGCATACCCAGGTTTAGGCTACGACCAACAGCTCCAAAAAACCCAGTCCCGCTCAAGGAAAACATATTAGACCGTAACTGTTTGCCAAGCTCATCATTGGGAGCAGCATACATGATCCCAGCTCTGGAAATGAAATCTGCAGCAATTGAAGTTAAGATGCGGATTGACAATAAATAACACATTTAAATAACTTCCTATGTTTTCATTTGGAAAATAAAATTTAGAGCTATAGAAAAAAGAAGAACAGAGAGAGGGAAGGAAAATTATGAGTTGTAGTTTGAGTTATTTTATCTGAAAACTTTAGACATTCATATTAAAGTAGTACAAGGTTGTCAGCAGGATATTTATTTTTGGTGTATTGTCACTAGGATATAACGGGAAAAGGATTTCCTCCCTTTAGGGTGGAAAAATAACCGTGACTTTTTCTCTATCTCTCTTCTCATCTTATCTCCTCTTTCTCTCTCGTAAAATATACTAAAGTTACATTGACTTTCACACCCCAAAATTGAGGAACCACACAGACCACACTAGCTTCCCTATATTGCTAAAAATAGAGTCGTTGCTTGGGCACAATTACAAGATATATGGTTTGTAGAATTGTTGAGATAATATAGTAGCCATGGTTAAGAAAATCACAACATTGACTGACATTAACAGTTGAACCATCATAGCTATGGTTTGTTTTATGTACGTGTGTGTACATGTACATATGGGAGTGTGTAAAATTAAACCTTCTAAATAATATTTTCAATATTGTTATAACTGAAATAAGATACAATAAAATTCATGTTCTGAATAAGATACAATAAATTTCATGTTCTGAAAAGAAATAGGATAAAATTCCTTTTTGGTCCCTTATCTTGTTTTTTAGTTTCAGTTCGGTCTCTTAATTTTTGAAAGTTTCAATTGAGTCTCTTATCTCATTTTTTTACTTTCAGTTTGGTCCCAACTTGGTCCCTCTTTTATTTTTTTATTCCGAAATAATTGCTTATTCTGCAATAGTTGTACCAACTTTGTCCCATTTTTTGTTTCAAAATAGTCCCTTATTTTACAAATGATATGTTATATCAATGTGGTCATTTCCTAATGCAATTCAAACAAAAATGGCCGTATTAAAACCTAAAATTAAGATAAGAGATCCAATAAAAACTTTTAAAATTTATTGGAGCAAACTGAAATATTAAGATACATGGTCCGAAATAATCACTTTAATTTTGTAATGGTTGTACCAATTTTGTCCCTTTTTTGTTTCATCGAAATGGTCCCTTGTTTTCAAATGTTATATCAATGTGGTCATTTCCTAATGCAATTCAAACGGAAAGAACCATATTGAAGCCTAAAAAAATTAAGTGTCCCAATTAAAACTTTTAAAAGTTACCGGAAAAAACTGAAAAATTAAGATAATAACCAAAAATGTATTTTAGGCAAAGAAATATGAGGGCTTGCCTGCTTCTACAGAGCTCTACAACCACATTATCAGGCCTCACGGCCCTTACCACACGCTCAACTTCCATAGCCGATTCCTTGGAAACATGGGTAGTACCCACCAACCAAATTGAATCAGGTTCCACAAATTCAGTCCTCCAAGAAGGGACAGGGCCAAACCTCTTCTTCTGGACCAAAACCAAGCTCCCATTGTCAGCTAAGTCAAGCAACTCAGGGTGAGATTCAGCTATGGCGGCTCTGGACTCTTCGGAGATTTCTAACCTGTAATCGAAGTTTGGTGGTGGGGGTTTGATGGAAACCTTGAAGGGCCTAAGAGGTCTTTCTGAGAGCGAAAATGGATTGGTCGTGAAAATTGGGAAGGTTGATTTGATGATGATGGAGTCCATGGAAACGGAAGACAAACGAGTGAGATGGATGATAAGATACTGGCGAAGTAGTGAAGTGCGAGGAAATAGTGTAAAATTTATGACCGTGAATTTAGAGAAACATTGAACCGAGAAAAACCAATCGTTATTTAGGCCACACATTATTTCTTTTGTCACATTTTTTTTATTCGTGAAGAATTTTTCTTCTTCTTTTTTATTATTTTTTGGTAAACTTTTCTTCTTTTTTGTTTATATAAACTTTTATTTAACGTAGATGTTAGTAAATTAGCGGTGACTACTTGATAGCGGGGGAGTGGGGATTGAATCTCCAACCTCCTAGTCTCTAACTCTTTAACATCTTTTAACTCACCACTTGAATGCCTCCTTGGATTTTATTTATATAAACTCTCATTTCGTCTCAATTAATCCATAACTCAATTTGCTAACCGATCCGGCGCCCCTATGGCCCATCCCTACTGGTAGTACACGAGCATGGACCCCCTACCCTTAGCACAAAGTCATCTGATTGCAGACGTCAATGATTGACCAGACAAGTTAACTCGCTGTCTTGAAAGAAACACAGGCTAGCTCAACCCGTAAGCAACCAGTTGCGTGTCCCAGAAAAAGTGGGATTACTAGTCAGTATGGCCGACACAGTAGATGTGGGTTCCCGGGCAAAAGGCCAATGACACACCTTATATATATATCTCTCTCTCTCTTCATATAAAAGGAAGCAAACTATCACAAAGAGGTATGTTATTATTCTTATTCTCTAGCCTAAGGATAAAAAACTTATTGAGTTGAGCATCGAAGTGTCTTTGTAGATATCTACTCCCCCGCTATTCACCCCAGGCAGGACCAGAGGAACTCATTCGTGGATCATATATCTGAAGTCCAACACAAAATTAAGCCTACTAGATATTTATCTCTGTACGGGCATAATTATCTTTGTACATGATCTGTTTCATCTAATATTTTTTTAATTTATAAATTACAAACATTTTAATAATTTAATTAATCAATTTATTTGATTATATTTTAGATTAACAATTTAATTAAAGTATATAATTAATACTTAAATTAATTTAAATCAATTAAACTAGTTTGAATAATTTAGTTACTTAAATTAAATTAGTTAAAATAAAATAAATCAAAAAGTAATTTTAATGGAAGTTTTTTTTTAATTCAAGAGTATTTTGGTATTTTAAAAAACAATCAACACTTCCCTCTCTTCTATTTCTCTCCTCTTCCTATTGTACCAAACAATACATGAAATCTACTATATTTATCATCTTTTTATCTATTGTCACACTCTTTTTCACTTCTTTCTTTCTTGGTAATTTTTTCTCAATTTTTAATGCATAATAAATCCTGACTGGTGGTGATTATTTTCAACAACAAAAATACTAATACTATATATGGTGTCTGATTTACTACTACAAGAATAACCCCAACTACCTAGGGACTCTTATCGAGGGTCATATGATGATAAGTACAGTTTTTTGTTACAAAGGGCTTAGGCCCTAGGAAAAATAAGGGTGACCCTTATCGAAGGCTTTGGCCCTCGGTACTCTTTTTTTTTTACCGTTAAGCATTTGTGAGGGCCTGTGGCCCTCGGTACGTCACGTGGATATGACCGTTTTGCATTAGCGAGGGCCACAACCCTCGATACGCCATTTTCCAGATTTGATCGTTGCAACTGCTTCCTATATATATACGTTCCTTTCTTCCTCTCCTTCTTCATACTTCTTAATTATTCTTCCCTTTCTTTTCTTCTCCATACTTATATACATTCCCTCTCCATTCTTCCTTTCCTTCGTAGTTCTTAATTCTTCCTCCCTTTGTTTTCTTCTCCATACTTATATCCATTCCCTCTCCTTATCTTCTCCATCAATCCATACTGATATCAGTCTCTCTGTCTCTGTCTGTTGAAAAAAATTACACTAATCTATATCTATTTTTTTGTTAGTAGATCCGGAGCCACACCTCGCCGGACTCACTACCACCGGAACCACTCACTCACAAGTTTGTAATATTTTTTTTGTCAGTATAGTTATTATGTAATTATTTGGTAATTTATTAATTATATATATGTGATATTTATTAATATATTGATATGTTTGTAGTAGTATATTAATATATTTAGAATAATCTTTCTAGCCTCACGATGAGCGTGCCCTTGAGCTTGTCCCTTATCCGGGCTCAGCCCTTTCCTTTCTGTACTATAGGGGGTCAATAACAAATGGTTCTGATGGCATAAAGTGTAACACCCTCCGAAAATAAAGTTGTCATATAGAAATAAAAATATTTAAACTGAAAAAAGCGAAAGACTTTAAAACGTATAACACACAAAATTTTATTTCATCAGAGTAATGCGGAAGAAAATACAAGTTAGTTATTACAAAATGAAACCCACTGCCCGTGGTACTAAGAACAAAATCCAACAGGACTGATCCATAACCTAAGAACTGCTGACTGAGGACCCACTCCTCACATCCCGTTTACACATGTCCATAAATAAAAACAGGACAACAACAAAACAATGCAAGGGTGAAAATCTGACTTAACGAGTTTTATCGTGATATTCGCATAAGTAAAATAAAATAATAATAAATATTATACACAGATATAATAATTATAATATCATGTAAACAAACAAGTCAAACTAACAATCATCTTCAAATAAGTTTACGTCAATCCTAACTATATGTAAGTCGAATCCTCTAGATGCATGTCAGCTATCCTATAAGAGATCAATGCCCCCCTTCATTGTAGCAGGCTACACAACTTTTCATTTAGAAGAGCATTCCTGGACTCCGAATCCAGAAACTGACTAATCGCTCAATCAGTTGCCCCAGGCAGAGTTGACCACAACTCGAAGTGAGATGACTTATTCCCAGAATAAGGATAAATGCAAATTTCCATGAATGCATTACTATTTGGTGCTATGTCCTGATCTAAGAGCCTAATCACCCAACGTCGTCTCACCACAAAAATGAGAAGTATACCCATTTGGGGCATAACTCAATTTACATTACGACTTGAGTATCAACACTCGTCGATCCAACAAGCCCAACCTGAATAATACCAATGCATATACAACGCATTGGATCATAGTTTAACTATGTCATCAATCCAACTAACAGTTCGGAATATCAACTTAATAATTGTCGCGTCTCAAGCAAGCGTACCTGGTCAGCTGTAGTAATAAATTGGGATTGTTAAGTCTCGGTTGTCGAACCCACAGGGAATAAGGATTAAATCAATCTACTCTAGGCATCTCAATTATTTAAGCGTTGAATAGTTGGTTTGTGTGCACAATGGAAAAGAGAATGTAAAAATGTACGAGGAAACAATAGGATTTGAGATTAGGGCCTTGGTTTCGTTTATCCTGTCCGTTCCCTTCTTAATTCTATTTTATTCTATTCCTCCCTTACTCTATGTTATTGACCCCTTTCTTCCTATTAGCCCTGATCCTCAGACATCCAATAACTTTTCACACTTTTGGTGAAAACATTAAGTCCTATAATAGTCTAGGAGTTTGAATTTGTCAAAATGTCTTATACCTCCCCTAATCAATTTTATTATATACGACCCCAATTCCCTTATAGGTCCATTAATTAATCTCGGATCCTCCGACAATTAACTAACTAAAATATGCAATTTAATTACCTAAGGTTCCTTTATTGCCTCGTTGTAAAACTCCGGATCATCCAACAAATTATGCAACGTCTCATACAAAGATAATTAAATCACAAGCAAACATGAAACTAAGGGACTTTAACATAGAAAATAAGTTCGGAATAGAAATAGAATAAAAACTACTAAGGTAAACTACACCAAAGACCCTAGAAGAGAGCTTAGCTACTTATGTCAAAAAGTGGAAAAACAATCCAAACAGGAAACATATTCAAGAACAACAAAAGAAAACCGGGAAGGAGTCTTTTCTAGTCTCTAGACTAATCCTGGCTCAGCTCCAAAGTCTCATTGACGGCTCCACAGGCTCCAAGATTAGGATTTGACCTTTTTCTCTCTCCAAAAGCGTCCCTTTCTCATGAGGATTAGTCCCTTATTTATAGAGTTGGGTAGAATTAGGTCAACAGGCCTTCAAAATTTTCCGATCCGTCATTATGTATGACTGTACATACTAAGGAAGTACGACTGTATTTCGAACAACTTCATAAATCAAACTTTCACGCACAGGTATATACGGTCGTACCTAAGGTATATACCACCATACATAAAGAAAACTTTGGCACTGGCCCGTACATGCGAATATGTACGCCCTTGCTAACCGAGTGTACTACACATAGGGCATGTCTTGCTGTCGTCATGTCTGTGAGGCCGAGAATTTCGTCCCTTTTTTTTCCATTCTTGTCCTGAATTGCGTACTTTTGCTCCCAGAGGGTCCTTTCGCTCTTTTCTGCACATTAAGAGCAAACATGAGGATTTGTCAAATGACATGGGTTAGAAATTTGGGGAAATATACTTGAAATACTCCTTAAAATATCACAAATTTCCTACTCATCAATTCCTCCACACTTGATTTTTACTTGTCCTCAAGCAAACACAGGCTCAAAAATCATCTTCCAAAATAATAAAGACAGAAAAAATTGGGGACCCAAAATAAGACAAGTGGGTGACAGTACTCATGCAATTGGGGTTGTAGTTGAGGTGCCCAATTAGAGGCTGGAATTTCCTACAAAATAAATTAATGTGAATGGGGGCACCCATCTCACTGCCTCTCCAAGTGTTTAAGTAAGTAGGAAATATTGTCACTCAAATTTCACAATCAAGCACATTACCATAAGCTTGTAACTTGACCAACATCTCTACTAAAATATTTACATGCATGTAAAATAATATTTGGGGACCAAAAAGATTGTAATGAGGCTAAGGTCAAGCATATGGGTAGGGAAAAACAAAGAAAAGGTCATCAAAGGGTTAAACAATTATGCAAAAATAATAGCGGTAATCCCTTGAAGTCACTGGAAACTTCCTGGAATATGTCATTTGTCTTCAAGCTTCACTTCTTTCCCCCCTTTATCTTCCTTTTGGGCAGGCCACTATTATTATTTTTTTTTTCCTTCTTCCTTCCTTTTGCTTTAAGGTCAAAATTCATTTTTCTTTTCTGAAAGGAAGAGAGATTTACTACTTTTGATCCTGCTTTGTTGTTGTGCTGGGGAGATAAGTGTATCTTGGTTGCTCCTTCTTCCATTCTCAAGGGGTACCAAAAGATCCTGCATGAACATTACTGGGTACCAAGGAATATATATATATATATATATATATATATATATATATATATATATATATATATATATATATATATATATGACAAAATAGGCTCAAAGGGGGCAACTAAGGAATAAAATTGTGACAACAACTACAATGGCTTGAACAATGTCTAAATATGCCCCAAAATATTTTACATGATGCAAGTCAGTTTTTCGCTTTGAAGTGGTCTAGAGACAAGTTCTAAAATGTGACAAAATTGGAAATGCACTCAAATGAGAAAATTTCGGGGGCAAAATTTAATAATTTCAAAGCATCCCCTATTCAAGGTCCAAGATCTCACACTTTAGAAGCTAATTCAAATCAACAATTAAGCAAGAAATATATGCTAATTTTCAGCTCCATAAATGACCCCCCAAATCAAGCATATTAGTGTACTAGTCACCCATAAAATTTTTGTGGGGTTCCCTGGAAACACAAGTCTTTAAAATTCAAGAAAATTTTCAATTTTTGAGCATAAAAATTAGGATACAAGTGTAACGCCCTTAATTCAATTAACATTAAATCAGAGACACTAAACAAATTATGATACTGTAAAAACGCGAATAAATTAAAACTTGGTTACTCGACAAGTACTAATTTATAAGGAGTTACATATCCATAAGATTACAACCCATTAAAGGTGTGTTTCCAAAATAACACATTACAAAAGTCTTACTACTTAGATTACATAAGGTATAAAAACCTCAAAATATAATTACAAAGCAAAATATATGGAATCATCTCCTAAGAAGAATTCCTCAGAACTGCCATCAATCACCATGAACCTGTCTATCTAAAAATCATAGATAGAAAAGAGTGAGATTTGAAAATCCCAGTGAGCCCTTCACGGACCCCTCGCCATCACTTTGCTTAATATAACATAACTTCATAAACAATTTTTAAAACATTGCTCGTAATGCACTATAATTTGTAAAGGAATCATAGATGTGCCAACTTGGTTCAATTGTAATTGAGACCCATTGAGAGTAATGCGCACTACCAAGAAGGCCTCCGTCGCCGAATTGCAATCCGAACATTGTACGACAGGTTTGTCGTCGGCCATGAAACACCGGGCTGACAAACATCGCACAAGAAACAAATTTCAAGTAATCAATGCACTACACAAACATTCTTTCAATTGCATAAAATATAAAGCAAATCCCTTCATTTGTTATAGCAACATAACTAGGGTTGAGACCCTACTAATCACGGACCAACATCCTAAGTTTAGCCATTAATCCTTTAGGATTTAGAGTTCTAAAAACAAGCATTCATGACCTTAAAAGCCCTAAAAATGTGAAAAATTACAAAACCGCACAAACTGGCACGCTTGGCGCGCGCCAAAACCTTGTGGTTCTATTTCTGCGCGCACAGGGCGCGCTTCACATGCTGGTCATGCGCTCTTCAACTCTGTGTTCTGTCTCTGCGCGCGCCACGTGCATTTCTGTTCTTTGCTTCTGTTTCTACACGCGCAGAGCGCTCTTGGGGCGCCCTTCACGCGCGTCCCCTGCAGAATTCTGTAGAAAACTGGTTTTTTCTGCATAACCCAATTCCAACCTTCAATTCTACTCAATCCAAGCCAAATCCCAAGCAATTAAGGACTCAAAAACAAGGATCAACACATGAAAAGTATGAGAAGAACACACTTAACATAACATCATGAATACAATATGCTTTAAACATCTTAACATTCATCACAATGAACAACATTTTCCAAACCCATTTCCCATCACATGATTCTCAAAATTCCCCAAATAGGTATCAAGCAATCATACAAAACAAAGGAAATGGAAACCCTAATGGGGTCTTATGGTTGGCCACCACCTAAAAGAAGAAGAAACTCACCTCAATGCTCAAGGAGTTGAGCTAGAAAGTGAATAACTATATCCTCTCCTCTCCTTCTTCCTTCTTTTTCTTCTTTCTCAGGACATCAAAACGAGAGGGAGGGATAGAGTGAATGAGCTGAGAGTGAGAGAAAGAAAAGAGGAAATTTGTTGTGGACCAACTTGTCCTTACTTCCTAAAGCTAACATACCCTTATTTTTTACTCTAATTCTCCTCTTGCCATTAGTAACTACACCCTTAAATTAATTAGTTACACCCAACTTAATTTCCCAACTTTAAATTTGAAAGCATAATAAAGCCTAAATTTATGGAGCTAAATAATTAAATTAGGCGGGATGTTACAACAATCATGAGTCAAAGTGATGTAATATATTTCTCCCCTACACTTAAATCAAGCAATGTCCTCGGTGCTTCTGTAAAGTAGTTAGAGTAAGAATGTTGAGGACTTCCCGGAAGTAGGATGGTTGCCAGAGACTTTGTTCTTTCGGTTAAGAGAAAAGAAAACACATTATAACTGCAAAAAAAAAAATTGAAAATAAGTGCTAACCAACAGGTTGTCTCCTGTCCAGCGCTTGTTTAACGTCGCGAGTCTGATGTTAATGAGTGAGGGTCTCAATATTTTCTTGAGGGTGTTCACCGCCTGTGAACCGCCATTACATGGCGAAGTTGTGAAACCTCATGTGGTAGGGAGTAAGTTGGATCTCTAAGCATCCCCATTTCATACAACAGACTATAGGCTTCTGAAGGCTTATATTTAAAAAGTGTTTTTTCACATTTGGCCTCCATAGCCTGTTGGCTAAGGTTACATAAGCTACCGTGAAATATTTGGGCTGGTGCCCAAGACTGGAAATCATAGTTTAGGCAGCTTTCTATAAGCTTCTGGAATCAATGCCAAGCCTCTATAGGTGTTTCATGCGTGAGTTGAGTGAAGTTTGCGATTTCAAATCGCTTTCCTGCAGTGATGGACTTGGGATAAAATCTCCCTAAGAAATGCCTGGCCACCTCTGACCATGGGATAAATGAGTCTGTTGGGATGCTTTCGTACCAAGTATGGAGGCAGTCCACCAGAGAGAATGGGAATAGACACAGTTTTGCCACATTACGTGTAGCTTTGTTCTACGAAAATATCCACCATCTTTGTAAACCTTAACAAATGAGCTACGGTATCCTCGCCAGGTTCCCCTCTAAACTTGTCAGCGCAGATGACTTTACTGACCAAAGAAGGTGCAATCTCATGTATGGGACCCTCTTGGCGGTTCTACTGAACATAGTCAGTGATTTTTGTAAATGCCCCTTCAACAGAGTTATCTAACATGGCTCCTCCGCAGATGTCATCAATACGCCGTCTCCCTTCGACTGAGAGTCCCAAATAAAAAATTTGAAGAACTTTCCAAGTCGCAATTCCATGCTGAGGGCATTCTCTTAAGATGTCTTGAATTCGGTCCCATGCCTCAGTCAAAGTTTCGTGTTCTAACTGGAAGAATTTGAACAAGTTCCTTCTGGCTCTTGCTTGGCGGACTTGAACCGGAATTGGTGGTGCAGGATTGGGGACTTCCGTGGCTGGTTCTCACAATGCAAAAGTGGGTGCAAAACTGAATTTTCTTTTGTTTTCCTTGCCAAAGGTGAATGTTATCTCATCGTCCCAAGTGCGGATAGTAAGTTCACCCTTCTTCATTTCAAGGAGAGCCTCCGATGTGTATAAGAATGGTCTCCCTATAATTAGTTCGGCACATGAATCCCCGGGTATATCCATAATAAGGAAGTCCACTATAAAACCTTTTGTGTCTACCTGTACTAGAACATCTTCTGCTACCCCTGATGGGTGCACAGTCGATCTGTCTACCAATTGCATTTGCACCTCAGTGGACCGTGTCTTCAAATTTAATTTGGTCATTATTGAAAGTGGCATCACATTAACTGCCGATTGTATGTCACACAAGGCTTTCTTGAAGTACATACCCCCGATGGAGCAAGGAATGCATAAATCTCCTAGGTCCCCTAATTTCAGGGGTATCTGAGGTCTTAACTGAATGTCCTCCTGTTGAGCTTTCTTGGAAGGTTTACTACTTCCCTGACTGGAGGAGCTGACAGTTATAGCTTTGCACGGTTCTGTCTTCTCTTTTGGGTTAGGCTCTGTCTGAGATGGTAGTGTTCCTTGTGTTCTCTGCTGAAGTAAGCTAGTTATGATCAGGGGCGAACCTAGAAATTTTAGATAGTGGGGGCAATTAAGTTCACATTCAAAAAGTTAATAATAGTTTGAGCTAATATTTGTATTTTCCCCTTGTCTGAAATTATTTGTATACTACCAACATTAATCACTAGCCACAGTGATAGCTCCATGTCATTATTATCATGAAACAAATAAAAAATAAACACAAATATTGGAATTTGCTGGTAAGCAAATTTTTACGGCTTTTAAAAAACTAACGCATTTACAAAGAACTTGTGAGAAATATTTTTTCTTAAAAAACACATTTTTTACAAAAAAATAAAATTGCTTTAGGCAATTGGCCTAACCAGAAGAGAGGGACGTATAATTTGAGTGCAGATGTTATTGTTTGATAAATTAAAATAATAATTTATCAACAAAATTAAATTCATAATAATTGCGGCTGTTATTTGAGTGTACCATTACAAGTAACTCCTTGACAAGTTACAAGATACTCAAGTCTCAAAGTACAATGATTTATAGTTTGTATAATAAATACAACCAAATTGGAATGATTTTTCTAGCCAGGGTTGTATGTTGCAGAGTAGGGATTATTCTGACTTTTGTTGCTGACAAAATTTGCCTCTTCTATCTGACTGTGCCATGGGTTCCCTGGGCAACTCTCAGTGTCGTGACCTGTTATTTCACATTTTCCAAAGGGAAGTTCAGTTGCTGGTGGGGCTGGTTGGCTGTGTACTTTCATCAAGCTCTCCAACTGTTTTGTAATTACTTCTAACCGAGCATCCAGAGCTGTAGTGGCTTCAACCTGATACAATCCTCCCTGCTTCTTTATGTGCCTATCGCTAGAGCTCCATTGCCCATTGTTGATTGCCATGTCCTCTATGAATGCATAAACTTCTCTAGGCTCCTTTTTTAAGATAGACCCTCCACACGAGAGCCCATTGTAAAAGATTTGAATGAGTTGCCATTCCTCATACTTGTGGTAGGGGCAACTGCGCAACATGTCCTGAAGTCTCTCTCATGCCACTGCTAAGGACTCACTCTCAAACTGGCTGAAACTAGCAATCTCGGCTTGAAGTTTTGCAGGCTTGGAGTACGGGAAGTATTTGTTGAGAAACTTCTGAGTCAGTTGTTCCCATGAGGTGATGAAGCCCGCTAGTAATGATGAGAGCCATAGCGTAGTTTTGTCAGCCAGGCTAAATGGGAACAATCGCAGTCGAATGGCATCCGCAGGCACCTGGTTATACTTGACTGTGTCTGTGATGCAGATAAACTACTTCAGGTGAGCATTAGGGTCTTCAGATGCAAGTCCCCTGAATTGGACTGGCGACTAAACCATGGTGATGAGGGCTGGTTTCAGTTCGAATGTGTTGGCTACTACTTCCGGTGCTGTGATGCTCTCATTTAATGCTATAGAAGGGGTAAAGTAGTCTTGCAGAGTCCTTCTGTCTCCCATGTTTCTTCTTCGGTGCTTTGCTCTAGCTCTCCTTGCAGTTCATTCGATCTCTAGATCAAAAATCAGGGGAGGTTCCTGAGAACGGGTAAGCATAAACTATCACAACTCTGTAAAGAAGGCAAACCAGATTATTAATAACTAAATAAATAAAAAAATAAAAATTATTAGTGACTAAATAAATAATAAAAAACAAGAATTCCAAAAATAAATGTAAAGTGCCGAAAATAAACCAGATTTTTTTTAAACTAAAAAGATGAACGAAAAGTGCTTAAATTAACCGAGAATCATTTTTCGATTAATAATATCCGTTATTCCCCAGCAACGTCGTCAAAAACTTGTGAACGTGAACACAAGAAGGGGGTTGAGTTGTGTTGAAAACTTTTCGCAAACTTTAAGTTAAAAACACTTGTTTTGAAAACTGTTTGTTATCGGATGCTGAAAGTGAGCCGAACGCTGGAATGAAGTTTATAAAAACTTGTTTTCCTTTGCGAAACAAAACTAAGTGTAAAGCAATAAAGTAAGAGACACAGAGATTTATACTAGTTCACCACCAAACTGGTAGCTACATCTAGTCCCTTCGTTCCTGAAGGATTTTCACTATAATCAATCTGATTACAAATTCCTTAAGAGTATTCTACTATCACAAACTTGACAATACTCTTAACTTCTTAAAACGACTCAGTACGATCGAGCCTTTGAGGAATTAAGCCTGTAACTAGGCAATACAACTTTCACAAAGTAGTTTTGAATACAATCAAATAACTCTCACAGAGAGGATGAAACACTTTAGCTCAAAACAATAGCTTTCTAAAAGAAAGAATATAAGACTATGAAGTTCAGTTCTTGGTTCTCAGACAAATAAATTCTTCTCAAATTCTCTTTGTCTTCCTCATCTTGAGTAACTGGCTTCAGATGAGGTAGAAGAGCTTTGTCTTTCCAATGCGTTGCCATTTGATTCCAATTGAATCCAACTTCAAGATGTTTACAAATTGATCCCCATTGTTGTTGCAGTTTAAAAACACTACGAGGCCTAATTACAAAACACTGCAGCATATCATCAATATGCAGAATGGCAAGATTTATGTCATAGACTCTGGTGATAGAACCAACAGTTGGAACTTCAGCTTTCTCTTCTTGACTTATTTCAGAAGCACCGATATGTCTGGAATCCCTTGAGATTCGAGTTTGATACACTTGCATGACATGGTTCTCGGATAGCTTTCTAACAGGTTTCTGAGAGAAGGACTTTGTGTTGTATCTTCTAGGAGCTTCTGCAAACTCTTTGAGAGTCATAATCTTTGGAAGTCCCTGAGGTGGTTTATTTTTCCTCTTCTCAGGAATTAACCACGGAAGCCATCTTTGTCTGTCAGGCACAATCTTGACAGTGGCCAAAGAGGAATCTTTGTTCAGAAGAACTAATTCATGCCTCTTCATCTCCAGACAATGGTTCATGAAGGCCCTTTCTTTGTCAGTAATCCACCTTCCACACTCTTCCAGAATGAGAGGTTCATTTTGTGGTAGATTCTGAGGGAGTTCAACTGAGAATGGAATAATTCCACGGTTTGGAGGAGGTCTCAATCTTCCACCAAATGTAGTCTTCAGTCTATTATTATAGCTGAATGGGGCAATTTCCAGTCTAGCTACCCCTAAAGTAAAGGTCTTCAAATGCCAAAGAGAAGGGTGATCATATATTGGTCGGTACTCTTCTTCTCTAATTGGCACTTGTCTAATAGTGGACTTGAAGGCACCAATACCGGGGTATTTGATGTGGGAGTAGTAGAGGTGGTTGTGGATGTGCATATGAGAGTGAGAGTAGGAGTGGAAGTCACATTGACTTTGTAAGTTTTAGGCTTGTTGGGTGTGACCTTAAACAACTGATTAAAGGGGTGAGAGTGAGATGAGAAAATGTATGATGTGAAAGAAGTGTTTGAGGATATAGAGGATTGTGGTGTGGGTAATGTAAGTGTTTCTGATGGGGCTAGTGTTTGGGTAGGTTTGGGTGATTGGTTTCCCAAGTACCATGAAATGGTTCCTGAGGGGGTGATGTAAGGTTTAATGCAGTGGCGGATCTTGAACCAAAAAGTTAGGGGAGCCAAAATAATTCTTCATGCAAAAATCAAATATGTAATATTATATGTCTAAAATTTAAGTTGCAATGTAAACACAGAGTTGATGACAAAAATAATATTAAAGTAAATGACTAGAAAATGCTTTAAAGTGCTGCTCTACGCTCTTTGAGTGACTTGAAATCATCAATAATTGATTCAGAAGTAAAATTTGCAGCAATCTCTCTTTCAATGTAAACTACCATGCTATCTGCTAGAAAATCAGACTCCATCTTGTTTCTCAACCCAGTCTTGATAATTTTCATTGCCAAAAAAGATCTTTCAGTTGTAGCTGTAGAAACCGAAAGAGTCATGATGAGGCGGAGTAGTCTGTCGATCAAGTAGTAAACTTCTGACTTTTTTGTTGCTGCCAAACATGTACACAACTCCTGGATAGTTGATAAATTCTTCAGGTTTGATTCTTGACGAGCATCTATAATGAAATGTTGAAGTTGAAATTGTAAATTAATCTTCTCCTGCTCATTGAAATCCATGGGATAATAATTTTCCACAAGAGTGCATATATTATCAATATCAAAAGCTTTGTAAGTATCCTTAGGAACCAAAGCAGAGCTTAGAGTTAACAAATTCATTGCTTGCTCGTTGAATCTACTATTCAACTCTTGCAATTGTTTGTCAATGGTAATAAAAAATAATCCACTCTAAAATAATGCTATGTTGTGATGTGATCCTTTTGGTGACTAGAACGCCCTTGTCTTGCTACATAAGGAGCATTCAATTGAGGAACCTTGATATCATGTTTATCACAAAAAGATGTCACATTTTTCAACAACTTATCCCAACCATTTTCTCTCAAGTTTTGAATAAGTGCTTTTGTAGAACGAACTACATGCATGGAATTAACTACATCCTGAGACTATTATTGTAAAGCTTGACAAAGAATATCTGTTACCCCCATAATATCTCTCATCAAATGCAAGATCAATATAAACTCAAATGAGATCAGGCTATTGCAAGCACTGTCAGCATCCCCACGTTGAGAATAAGTTGATCCATCAACAATAATTTTTTCTAAAAAAGAACAAGTTGCACCATACATATTTATCAAGCTACAAACATAAGAGAAATGTGATCCCCACCGAGTATCCTCGGCTCATTTCAAAGTACCAATTTAATTTGCCCCTTTACCAGTTTCAAGCTCATCAATCTGTAGCAACTGTGCAATTTCATCTAACCTGGCATCTTGTAACTCATCATGACAGTTACTAGAAGAACAAACAATATTGATGATAAAAGTCAACTTTGAAAAGAATTGATGAATTGGAATAACTTCTCTTGATGCAGTAACCAAGGCAAGTTGTAACCGATGGGCAAAACAATGAATGTAGTATGCATAAGGATAATCATTCAAAAAGAGTGCCTGTAAACCATTCCATTCTCCTCTCATATTGCTAGCACCATCATACCCTTGGCCACGGATGTTAGAAACATCAAGATTATGTCAAGAAAGTATAGCACATACTTCTTCCTTAAGAGTTAATGATGTGGTGTCTTTAACATGCGCAATATCAAAAAACTGCTCTTGTATAAAACCATTTTTATCAACAAATCTCAAAACAAGAGCCATTTGTTCTTTCTTTGATTAATCACGAGCTTCATTAACAACTATGCAAAATTTGGAATCGCCAATTTCCTCACGGATATGGTTTTTCACTCTACTAGAAAGAATGTGTAAGATCTCTTTTTGAATTAGACGTGAAGTATACTTGGAATTATATGGAGCATTTTTCAACACAACTTTTGCAACTTCATCATTATATGATGCTAAAAGTTTTATCATCTCAAGAAAATTACCTTGGTTTCTTGATTCACTGGTTTCGTCGTGACCCCTAAAAGTACAAGCTTGAAGTGTTAAGTACCGAATCGTGTCAATTGAAGTCTTGAGACGTAGTCAATTCTTCACAATTTGGTCTGAGCTTTGCACATGAATTACATTCCTAATATGCCCACCTTGATTCAACAAGTCTTGACAAGCCATCACTGCATTATTGTGTGGTGAGCAAGGATCCTTCCCATTGTGTTTAAGAAAAGCACAATTCTTTCCATTATTAACTTTCCTCCAACTTCTAAAACCTGTAGCAATGAAAACATCTGATCCAGGGCATCCTGGTCTTTTGCTAAAAATATAACAAGGTAAGCAATATGCAGCATCTTCTGAAGGTGACTATTCTAGGCATGAAGGAAAGAGGCTAAACCAAGTGTGTTGAAATTGTCTTAGATGGTCATCTTTACCAGAAAAAGGATAGTGTTATAGATGCATTTGATATGGACCCCAATTTAGATAAGCCCTTTGTACTTCATCCATTTGATTTGGTGGGTATTGCTAAATTTGGGAGCGCTTTCCAGGATCACGTTCTAAAGAATTCCCATCGTATTCAACTCTAGGAATATTGGAAAGTTTCTTCTCATTTTCTTCAATTCTTGGCTTCTCAACACATTTTTCCGGTTCAGAATTGAATTTATATTGTCCTCATCTTTCTCACAAGCTTTCCTTTTGAAAAAAGAATCAATTCTTCTACTCTTGTTCATTGTTTTCCTGACAGAAAAAAAAAGCGTGACAAACAAAAATAACACAAGCTGTGAGTTGAAATACGGGAAAAAATTCCTCTCCAACATGGTAACACCACCCATTAAGAAATACAATATCTTAAACTGAAAATTTGTCTTCTATCTAGTAGCTTCGGTTGACTTCTCCCATTGGCAATTTGGCATAAAAAATGAGTTTGTCACTCTATTATCCCTTTAGACTCAATCATTTTCTTTACTCATAAAACCCCTTAACACTTCACTATTTCATTCTGTTAGGCATATAATAAAATCCCTAATTTGTTATCACTCTAAATTCATTAATAAAAATAAAACATATTGGATATAGTTATATAGAAATAGAAAATAATTAGTGGCTAACATACCTTGACCTTGACATTGGAATGTTGGACCAAGCATGTGTGTGACGGGAAATTATCTTGGCTGGGGCGTGCGAGTGCGACAAAAAGAATGCTTGGAGTGAACTGAGGTGAGCGGGAATTGTGGGGGGGAATACACAGTACGTGACTTTCTGTGAGGTAGGGTATAATTAATATTGATGGGCTGGGCTTTTACTAACTTTTGTACTGAGCCTTTTTTACTATTTTCTATATGTATATATATATATATCAGCATTTTTTAAAATGCCCGGGGGAGCCTAGGCTCCTTTCGGTCACTACAATGTTCCGTCACTGGTTTAATGGATTTGTTTTGGTAGTATGGAGGAAGTGGTGGTTGTTGAGTGATAAGGGTAATGGCTTATGATTTAGATTTTGTGGTTTTCTTGGAGGATTGTGGTTTGGTGGGTGGAGGTTGTGTGGACTGAGTTTGTGGTGTGGAAATAGATAGTGGTGGTGCAGTAATAGGATCATCAGAACCAAATGAAACTACAGAATCATCAGCAGTAAAGTCCAGTACCTTGGGAGTAGGCTTCTCAGAAAGCCTGTACAATATCCTTTTCTTGCCTTGAGGGGCATCAGCTGGTTGAGGAGAAGGAACTTGCTTCCTACGGCCAGACGCTGAAATAGGCTTTTCAGCTTCTGTCTTTCTCTTCATCTTCTCCATGATGTTTCTGATGGGGACTCTATCCTCATCATCTTCTGGTTCATCCTTCTTTTCTGGTGCAGGAGCACTACAAGAAAACACGGGATTACCGACGGCCTAAAGCCGTCGGTAAGCGATAAAAGCCGTCGGTAACCCACTTTTACCGACGGATAACCGACGGCCTACAACCCGTCGGAAATATGATCGTCGCAAAGGATTACCGACGGACTCTTCTTCGCCGTCGGTAATACCGACGGTTATACCCGTCGGTAAATGACGTCGACACGACGCAAAGCCGTCGGTAAATGACGTCGATTTCCGACGACGTAACCGTCGGTAAATCTGATTGTTTCCGACGGCTTAGGCCGTCAATCGACTGACGTGACCGTCAGAAATCTGAATCGTTCAAGCGGCTTAGGCCGATGTAATCGGAATTTTTTTAATTAAATTTATTAATAAATTAAATTTAATTAAGGGCCATCTAATTTTATTCTTTAATTAATTAAATAATTTAATTATTTATTTGTTTAATTATAAAAATAATTTACTCTCATATTAAAAATATTTATTTATTAATTTAATTAAAAATTACTTGTAATTTAATTTAATTTAATTATTAATTGATTTTCCATATATAAAAATGTGATAACGTAAACTAAAAAGCAAAGTAAAAAGAAAACATAATAAATAAAAATTCAACAAATAAAAATCAAGAACTAAAATAATATACGAAACGAAAAAATGATATCCAAAAATATGAAAAATATAAGTACAAAAGAACTAATAGTCCTGGTACTTCCGATCATGATCGAGATGCTCTACATCATCTGCATCATCGACATGACCATGAGTACGCTGGAGGCGAAGGCGAGGCGGAGGCGAGGTCGAGGCCGAGGCCGAGGCGAGTAGGTCGGCCGGGCGAGCCAGCAACCGTACATCTGCTTCCTGCCGCCGCAAAGACCTGAGTCAAAAGCTCGCCGCCGGGCCACGGTCCGCTTCAACTCGGCTATCTCTTGGTCATCCGCGCAGAGCGACCGGTGGCAAGACACTACTACTCGACGACTCTCCAAGGTGTGGCGGCGGGCCCCTTTGTAGTTCTTTGGCAAGGTCGCCAAAGACCATATAGGCGACCTCTTCTTCTTTCCGCCAACCACTTCCGCCAAACCTGGCCGGTGTAGATAGATCGTCAGGGCTCGAGATGGAGAACATGATGAGCTCTGAGATCTAAGCCGAGACATCCTCGCCTCAAACTCCTCTGTTAAACAAACAAATAAGTCAAATCTTTTTTTAACAAAACAATATAAACATTATTAAAAAATATTTATTATATTTTATAATTACACGAGTCCGCCTCGACGCTCATCAACGAAATCACGATTACTCCTCTTCGTATGAGTTGCAAGATGAAGCTCGTGCAATTGAACTTCTCTCCCAACCTCCTCGATCGAGATTGTATTAATAAAAATTTAAATAAATAATAATAATAATAATAATAATAATAATAATAATAATAATAACAATTTTATAACACGCACAAGTCTAATTGCTGCGTCTCGATCGACACCGCTTGCCTCAGCAGTGCAAGCCGCCACCCTTCTCGAGGCCCTATTCTTCTTGGCCTTCGCGATGGTCGCTTTGGAACTCGGGGAGTTCCAGGCGCTACCATTCTTGCGAGCTCGTCCTATCCAACTGGTGGCGATCACGATCACGGGCATCTCGAAGCATGTCGAGAAAAGCGGTGGGAGGCCTTCATATGAAAATTCTTCTCCATCGGCTCCTCATCTTTTTCCTCCCAAGCAACCTCGTATCAATATAAGACATTATTAAACATAATTGAAATTTATGAAAATAAAATATGCAATAAAATAAAAATTGCAGCTTACTCTGAAAGAATTAAACATATGGTCCCGCTCAAAATCCTTCAGTGTCCCCCAGGTGGGCCAAAACTCCTGGTAATTCTCCTCAATTGTTGCTGTGATAGCTAACGCAGCAGGCTTTGAGGGAAGAAACCTGAACAATAAAAACATGTTAAATAAAATATATATATATATATATATATATATATATACATGTAAATTATTAATAACTCGAAAAAATTGCAAATACTTACCCTTTACCAGATGGCCTGATAAGAACTCGACCATCATACAACATCTCAAGAGTGTCAGGCTCCTGGCCCCCCCTGCTCAAGAACCTCCTCCTGCTGAACCTCCTGCTCCTCCCCGCCCCGCCCAACATCGGTGTCATCGGGTGTATGGCGTACTATAATCATGGTTTGACCGATGAGCATCGGCCACCGGATCGAGCACAACATGGGAACTCAAGCGCCATGTGCAAGCTGGAACCGGGGTGGGGATCATGTCAATGTGAGGCAAAGGTGCCGAGCGTGCCAGTCTGTGTAGCTGGTGCCCAATGTGCTGAGTCTGTGTAGGTGGTGCAGAAGGCTGTCTAGGTGCAGGAGGTGTATCAGGCTGTCTCGGCGTAGATGTACTAGGACGACGTGTAGATGACAACGTCGAAAACCCAGTAGGGTCACGCCTAATGATGGCCGGCCTCTGACGACGAGGGGGGTCGAGCGCGATCCCCTTCCCCTTCCATTTACCACCACTGGGTGGTCGGAAGTCTGCTCCTGAACCTTGCGATGCCATATCTGTCTATAGAGCAATTGAATAATAACAGTCATGAAATATTATATTTAAACATAACAATATTACAAATGAATTCCATAAAAATAAACAAGTTATGAAAATAACTGACAAATTAAAATATATTGTTACACATTAATTTCTCAAATTGTAAAAAGTTAAACAATATCAATCGCCCATTCTCGCCCACTCAATTTCAAAGATCGTCTTGAGATCTTGATGGTTACGCCACTTCTTCATTTAATTCCTCATCCCCATCTACATCTTCATATGTGATTGGATTGTCACGTAGTCGAGTAATGGGTTCAACCGTTTACTACATTGACATGAGACATCTCATCCACTTGATAAGCCACTTCTTCACGTGTGTCATCCGGTTCAATGCGACCCGTGGTTTTATCTTTATTGCGACACACCAACCTTGTTTGTCCCTTCGAGTTGATGGATAAGGGACATAATACACTTGTCTTACATGTTGTGCCATGATAAGCGGATCAAACATTTGGTATCTTCTCGCTCATGTGTATGTCAACTGATATATTTTTGATCCACTCTTGTGCCTCTATTTGATGGATCAAACCAATTACAATAAAATAGCACTATTTTTAGTATAGTCTAAAGTATTGTACGTCAGTTCATATATATGTTGAATCACGCTAAAAAGTCATCTTCACCTCCATCCGTGGCACCTTTTACATAAACCCCGCCGTTAACTGCTTTTTTCCTCTCGCTTTTGACTGGTTTGGAATTTGTATCCATTTACAAAGAATGTGTGCCATTCTTTTACACGTGATTTAGGACCATGAGATAAATTTCTCAAGTGTTGGATTTTAGGGGATTACGCCTCGCTATACACTGTGTACACACCATGTGCAAACAAATTATGGTTCAGATTTTCAAACAATATTTTTGTATTTTCAAACAATAAATAATAATAATAATATATATATGACGACTCAAAAAACATACCTGGTTCTTAAACCACGTTGGGAAATATTCATGAATATAGGCGTAAGAGTCTTGTACGCCAGGGCTTAGTTAACAAGAATGCCCTGATCAAGTCATTATCAAACAAATGATCAAGAGCAATTGTGGATTAAAGAAATTGAAAGTGGTCAAAATGATACATACGTTAGATACGGTGATACTTCAAGACAGGTTGATCAACACGTGAACGTGGTGACTTCCACACTTCGCCCGTTATCCGCTTATCCACCTCTTTTCCACCATGACTAGGAAAGGCAAAATACCGATAAGGCAAGCGGGTGTCTTTCACTTTCAATTTCTACTGCTCCTACTATTTGTTGGTGTCAACATGAAGTTCGTAAAATAATGGGAACAGAAATGGATTGTCTCACGGTGCAAGTAAGTTTCACAAATAGATCCTTCAACCCTGGCCTTATTTTTCACCGACCGCTGTGTGACACCCATAAATCTACAAAATAACAACGTTGATGATAAAAATTGATACATTTAACCCTTCAAATCACTATTTATTTTAGAGAATACTTTATTATAGTACCTTTCGAAAGGATACATCCATCTGTATTGAACCTGGTCCACCAAGCCTAGCTTCATGTGCAAGATGCACTTTGCTAGATGCTCCATAGAATCAAAGAAAGCAGGGGAAATATTCTCTCCAACTTACAAAGAATGACTGGTATGTTCTGCTCCATCCTTATGAGATCATCCTCTCAATGTCGCAGAACACAAATCTTTAAAGAATTGGTGAGTTGATCGGTGGATTTAAAACATTTGACTTCAAGGAACTAAATGCAATAGGAAGTAAACACTCCATGAATACATGACAATCATGGCTTTTCATCCCAATCATGGTTCCTTTGTTCACATCGGCACATCTTGCCAAATTAGAAGAATAACCATCCGCATCCAAGTTCTTTTATCCACCGACAGATCGACTTGGCTTCCTCAAAGATTAAAGAGTAACAGGCTTTGGGTTTGTGGTCTTCCCATCCGCTAATTCGACAAATGCAAGTCCTTTCGCCTACAGTAAAGTGGTAAGTCTAGTCTGGCCTTCTCATTGTCTTTTGTTTTTCCTCTGACGTTCATCACTGTGAGAAAAACATTGTCAAAAAAGTTCTTCTCAATGTGCATAACATCAAGGTTGTGTCTCAATAAATTATCTCTCCAGTATGGCAGATCCCAAAAAATACTTCTTTTTGTCCAATTATGCCATTGTCCATATCCTTCAAATCGATCCAACTTGCCAAAATCTGTGATTTTGGGCAGTTCCATAACCCTTTCCCAGATCTGTTCTGGCGTCAACCTTGGGGGCGGGCCATCTAATTCAACTTCCCCCTTCTTGAAAGCGTTCTTATTCCGTCTAAATGCATGATCATCGGGTAAAAACCTGCGATGTGAGTCAAACCAAGAAATCTTCCCAAATTTCAAGGTAAAGGCCTTTGTATGCTCCATGCAATGCGGACATGCCATTTTACCATGAGTACCCCAACCGCACAACATACCATATGCAGGGAAGTCATTAATGGTCCACATAAGCGCCGCCTCATTGTAAAATTCCTCTTCGTGCAATATCGCACGTCACAACACCATTCCACAACCTTTTGAGATCGTCAATAAGAGGCTCTAAATAGATGTCAATACCATCCGTTTGATTATCTGGACCGGTATAACACAGTCAAGAACATATAAGGCTTAGACATGCACATTTCGGAGGAAGATTGTATGGGGTAATGATAATCGCCAACAAGAATAAGGTTTCGCCGTGGATTGAACATACGGGTAAAACCATCGAGCATAAGCCAAGTCGTACATTACGTGGATCTGCTTTGCAAAATCGGGATGCACACGATCAAAGTGCTTCCAAGCTTCACCATCAGAAGGGTGGCGCAACATATCTGAGGTGCTTCTATTCTCATAGTGCCATGTCATTTTGTCTGCAGTCTGTGGTGATGCAAACATTCTCTGCAGCCTTGGAATAATTGGCAAATAAAACATTGCCTTCACTGGAACTAGTTTTTGTCTACCCGTCCGATTATTAGTATGTGACATATACCTAGGCTCACCACAAAATTTGCATTCAACTAGCGCACCATCGTTTTTACCAAACTCATTGTCGTAATACAACATACACCCTCTCACACAACAATCAATCCTTTTAGATTCCAGCCCCAACTTGGACACTAAGCTTTTAGCCTCGTAATAACTTTTTGGCAAACCATCTTTGATAGGTGACGAGTCCAACATCATTTTCGTTACGAGATCCAAGCACACTTCGGTAGCACCACAGTTGGACTTAAGAGCTAAGAGCCTCACACACATTGATAACTTAGAGTCTGTAGACCCTTCAAACAACGGCTTATTTGTTTCTAACAATAGATTATAAAATTTTTGTGCTGTCTCATTTGGAAGTTCATCTGTGTCATCATCTTTGTTGCTTCTCGAATAACACATTCACCCCCAAGGCATCACAAACCATATCTTGCATCAATTCAATCTGCCACCACATCCCGACCCACGAATCGGTTGAAGCACCTTCGCAATTATCACCAACCCCTAAATCAACGTGAGGCAACTTTTCACCATGTCTAGTCCAAATCCAGTAATTAAGCCTAAATCCAACTGAATACAGGTGGTGCGTGACCTCACTTGGGCTCTTAATCCTTCTGCAATCGCAATTAAAGCACAGACATCTAATCCCTCCATTAGTTTTGAAATCTTTATGTGCCATTGCGACTTGGACAAAGTACGCAACCCCAGCGCAAAAATCTGGTTTCAAACCCCCTCTCCCCGGATACAACCTATCATACATCCAACTATGACTCGAAAGAAAATATTCCATCTTCTGCATATCAAAAAAAATCACAATTTCAGCAGCACGACGTTCTTACAACCGCTCTCTTTCTTTAAATGGTATGACCCTATCCCATTCGAGAAAATACTTTTTCAGAACTCGTATAATAATCATTCCTTAATTCTCGTATCTTATACTTGACAAAATTTCGGCAGCATTTCCCATTGGTCTCTGAGTACACAAAATGAACGCAGTTATGAACACCGCAATCAAGTATGCACCCAGAGAACAAAAGGAAATGAATCGAACCGAAATTTCATCAAATATAAAGATACGAGAATTAAGCAACAACTATTATACGAGTAAAGAAAAAGTTTTTCCCAAACTGTCCGACTTGGACAATTCAAGGTTCAATATACAATGACCACATGGTACCCTAAAAGAGTATATGAACTCAATAATATATTAAACCTCAAACGGAAGCTAAGGCTTCTCCGATACTAATAACAAATATCAAACATCCATTCGATCAATGATTAACATAACAATTAGACAAGCAGAAGTGACAAGGGTAGAATTAGTTTTATTATATATATATATATATTCATTTAATTTTTTATATGATAATTTTTAATGTTGTTATTTTTTATTTCTTTTTTATTGAAATTTTTTTAATTCTTCTCTTCTTCACTTCTTCAGATCTTTTTTCATTTTTGTTATATCATATTTTTTAACGATTGTTTCCCTTGTTTCTCTTTTTTTAATTCTGCTCATCTGTTAATTATTTTTACAATTCTGTTTTTTCAATCCGTCTAGTTTTTTAATTATGTTATTTTTCAACTCTCTCTCATTTCGTTTTGTTATTCTCTTATTTCTTTTTTAAAATCTTCTTTTTTATTCTATTGTTCTTAAAAATTCTGCTTTTTAATTTTTTTTTTTTTAAATCTATTTTTTAATTCTATTATTATTTGTCCTTTCCAATTCAAATCTGTCTTGTTTCTTTGAGCAATGCTCCATTTATTGTGTGTGTAGTTTTATTAATCATTTAGTTGCCACTACGCCATCCGCCATATATAATAAAAAAAAATTATTTTTCAATAAATAATAATTATTAACAATTCAATCAATATTGCAATTTTAATTTATATATTTTATTTTCTTAAAACGGAAGAGCTACTTATTCATTCAGGGTTTATTTAAACTTATTTTACATCACTTAAAATAAATGCTGATATTAATATTCAAATATATCAACATAAAAAATATATTTGAATATTATCTCTTCATTTTATTTTAATAAGCCTCTAAAGTAATTTATGAATAAATAATCACTTAAGTTTCTAAAAATAGCTCATTAAATAAATATTTTATTATCTCATTTCAGATTTTGTGCTGAACGTTAAATATTATATGTCACTTTTTAATATATAATTTTATAATATTATTTATTTCACCCGCTATTTAACTTACGCTATCTCGCTCGCTATTTTACGCTATCCTAGCTACCAATTTTACGCTATATTTCGCGATCCTCGATTAACAACACTGAATTAGAAAAATATACTAGGTCATTTAAAAATGATAGAATTAAACAAGCAGTGGCAAGGAAAGAAATGCAGAGAGATGTGCAAAGCAAATTGCGACCAAGCAACATCACCAATGTAAACTTCTTAAATTGAAGAAATTTTATCTAGTTGTAAACTTACTTAAGCGGCATTGTAGATTTTAAAATGGCGACATGTGGATATCATTGGATTTCTTCCAACTATCTTTTGTTTTAAATACATTACGTGATAAGCTATCTCATGTTGATTTACTTGCATGTTGATAATACTGATGCTGGGATTAAAAGAAATCTAAACTATAAAAGTTTAAGGTATAAATTCTATTACAGAGAAGTTCATGGTATAAATCTATTAAAAAAACCTCTTCTTATTCCTTCTGTGATTTCATTCAATATTTTCTCTTGGTGTTCGTTCTTTTACAAAAGTGACAAACATTGACGAGATGCAAACGGCGAACCAAACACGCACTCATATCTATAAAATTCAAAGCGCGTGAAATGAGAGTGACAATCCTCATATTGAGAGCATTTTCTATGCAACAAAAATAGCATTAAAACTCTAAATAAGAAATCAAGGAATTCAACATAAATCATTACTATGAATTTAGGGCTCTATGTCAAGCCTCAAAACTTACCAACATAATGGACAACACATAACCACACTCATACCTTTGGAGCTCAATGGAGCACACAAAGGAGCAAACATCAAACATATAAGTTGTGGGAGGTTGGGGGCAGGAAGCCAACCTCTTTACCAGACTCACTATACAATCAAATCAATAATAATAAACTTTAGTTTATAAGAGTATTCGAAATCCCTAACTTGAACCTAAGGTTCACATGTTACTAAAGGAAAGGAATTAATCCATACTTGCAGAAGAGAAGAATGTGGCGTCTTTGCACCCTGGAGGAAGGAAGAGGCGAGCTGTCATCACTGCAGAGTAATCGCAAACACAAGATTAAACTCAAAGAACTACACAAGAACAATAAAAGCATATACTAACAGAAAAACAAAATCATTACCCAAACAAAGGCAAAGGTCTATGGGATTGTGAATCGAAGGGGGAGGTAAGAACCGAGCGCATACCAAAGCTCAGACTGTGCAGACATAATTGGAAAACCAAACTAAACTCAGAACACACAAAGGATAAAATTAGACAAGCAGAAGTGGCAAGGAAAAGAAATACAGAGAGAAGTGCAAAGCAAATTGCAGCCAACTTGTAAATGATTTACGACCATCTTGTCCCTTATCGATTATCAACTATAAAGTCGTAACACTCGATGAAATAGCCACACATAATCACTTAAACTATCCCTCAAACAAAATTGAATTTTTCAACCAATCAGTTAAAGATTCAACTAGCCATCTCACAAAAAAAAACATACAAATTCAATAAGAATAATAAAAAAAGGGAACCAACATTACCGTATAAAGTGTAAACCACAGTTTATGCATCAAAAAAACCTAAAGATCATACTGTTAGGTGAGTTAGTATAGTAAATCAGAGCTTCTAAATGTCATTGTTATAAAAAGCCAAATGTTCAAATTAGAGTAGTTAATCCCTTCAAAGCTAAAACACTAACGAAATCACGCACACGCAAGATCACAATAAAAAGCATTAGCAACAGTTAAATTAGGAGTTTGAAGTGAGAGAGGAAATGATTGGAGTTAGGAATAGGTAACTGGAGACAGCGAGAAGGAACTGCACGAACAAAATAAAGTAAATATCTCACGAAACCAAACACTGGCAGTGTCATACACACTAGTGTCCTAATATGAAATCCATCACACACCGAACATACGAAGGCAGCATAAAAAAATTCAAATATTTCAATTTGAAAAGGAAAAAAAAACACTCAAGGGAAAATAAAGTGGGACAACTAAAAAGTCCTTATACTACGTTTCTAATCAAGCAACCATATCCAGATTTCTAAAGTAAAATAAGTGGTTCTATTCTATTGGAAGAGAGCTCATTCTAACTCATAAATGTATTTCCCCCAATAGAGCACATACATATTATGGTTTAAAGCGTAAAGCTTGTTTGAACAAGAGAAGATTTTAGACCAAAAATTGCTTCATGCTTGCTCGGCACAGCACAAATGGAAGGTTGTCAAAACAAGATAACAAATGAGCTAAAAACTAATAAAGAAGAAGCAAATTCGAAACTTTTCAATTGGGGTTGACTACATGAATTAAATGATACCATAATTTCCTATACATACTAAGTTTAAAGGTAGACAATTATGAATCTCTGTTAATGGTTTAACCTACACTTTTTATTGGTTTCTCTTCACGCCTAACTATTGAATAATCCTCCAACCCTTTAAAAATCACGACAAGACTTCCACCATCTTTTTAATAATGGGAGCAATCCCAATTTTTTCTAATTACTGTAATTATAATCACACTATTTTGTGTAACCATTCATCCAACTTAACATTCTCATCTATGTGATGAGTTTACTTATTTGGCATTACCGCCCAACATTCAATCTCATACAACATCATAGGTTAGCTATATATGGTGAATTTCCCTCTAAGCTTGAGATTGTTCATGCGCTTTTCACCAACACACACAAACACACTCCAATCCGATCAAACCAAACAAGACCTTTCTTGTTCAGTCACCATCTAAAGCATACACTCTTTTCATATATATATATATATATATATATATATATATATATATATATATATATATCCACACACATGCCAATCAAACTGAACAAGGCCTTTCTAGTTCAGCCATCATCTAAAGCATCTCCCTGTTGTCTGTAGTTCTATAGAAGCACACTATAAATCATATCATAAACAGCAACATAACAAGAAGCAGAAAATAGTCCATGCTCATATTTTTTTAATTTCTATAATTTATCCCATTGCCGAGAAGCAATATAAAAATTGAGAATGCAAATCAATGGTATTATCCCTCACCTGAAGCACCCACAAACTCAGAAGAGCCTCCAAACAAGCAAGTAACTTTCTAAATTTTTATCTTTGCCAACAAGCAAGTAATGTTTTATTGTGTTGTCCCCCAAATCAAGGTGGAGAACAAATGGACATAAGTTGAGATGTAATTGTCGGTGTGACCACAATAAGAGGTAATGCTTTTTAAGCTTTATTAGTGGATGATTCATGACTATATTACATCTCTAATAGGTTTATGATTATTTGGTTAATATGCTTTGGCTCTAATAGGTTTTACCTGAATTTCCCGACTTGAAAAGATCTAAAGTTTTGTAAGCAGAACCGCAATGCAACCAAAATTTAAATGGGCTCAATTTACACTTTCACATGAATTTCACCAGTAATAAGCCCAAATCAACCAAGGATTTTATCCAATCAAATTGTCATTGTCTCAATCTTATAACAATAAAATAATCTTATAACAGACATCATTTCAAAATTCTCTGTGGAGAGAACTATGAAGGAAATCAAATAAATATGTCGGTGTGGGGTCTCTCAGTGACCCTTTTCCACCCAATGAGTAAACCGACATTTCGTTAGAGTGCATACCTCAAAAAAGCTTCTCCTCAAATGTCAACTTGAACTGGTAGTCACGAGACAAACCTAGCTTACTGCGATGGAGAACTTGCTCGAACACCTGTTTTGAACATAACCCCCAAAATCAAACTTACAAAGAACATAATACACTTGACTTTGGATGATCAACCAACACAAAATTGATGGAAGTATATAACTTTTATAATATTTGTTTAAAGTATGACTAAAATAATTATCACACATTAGACATTCATTCAACTCCGACTAAACTAATCACACAAGTTACTTTTGTATTTTAAATTTTAAAGTTTTAATTAAATGAGACTCGTGGTTAAATACTAGCCCCTAGTTCTAAAGAAACTATGCCGGAGAAGATGCCAAAAGGAAAAGCTCAATTCCGTAACTTCACAATGACAAACATAAATAAATACGTAATGAAATCTAAACTACTATAGAAAGGATTCCTCATTTGTAAGCTGAATTTGGTCTTAGATTATAGTAGTTTTGGTCTTAATTTCATTTTGTATTTATTTGAATTGGTCTCGATTTCATACCTGGTTATGCCTTAGGTGAGTGTTTTTATTTTTAATTTCTGTGTTGGATTCCATTTATACAAAACTTGCATAATATACTGTTTGTTTGCTTTAAATTGAGTTTTAGGTTGTTAAAAATAAGCCAAATTAATTGTATGTGGTCCAGGTAATACCCACTAACATCACAAGCGCCCGAATCAGCAAATACCCACTAACAGTAGAACCTAGCAGTAGAATCAGCAAATACCCACTAACATCACAAGCGCCCGAATGAAAGACAAAAAGGAACAACACAGTGAAATGCCCGAATGCCAAAATTCAAAAACAAGACAGTGAAATGCCAAATGAACAAACCGAGGGGCACAAAGGAACCAACCTAAAAAATGCCTCAGATTACAAATCAGATTCAGAAGGGTGTCGTGATATGGAATCTGGAGAGGAGAGCCTGAGAGATGAGATTTTTGAATTAGGGTTTTAGAGGGAAATTAGGGGAAATTAAACTAGGTAGCAGAGAGAGAGCTAACGGTGAGACTCACCAATAAGCGGGCAGCGTCGGAATGTGTGATCTTTGTGTTGGTGAAGGTGTGGCGGTGGTGATCTCCAAGTGTGGTGCACCGCTACTCGTTCGGAATCTCGCACCCAGAGCAAAACAATCGTTTGGCAACGACTTTCCTGTGCAGAGACGACGGAGACGAAGAAAAGGGGTCGTGGGCGTCGCCGGAGAAGAAGAAAGGGTAGAGGGGTCGTGGGGGGTCGCCGGAGAAGAAGAAAGGGTGGGCGGGTCGTGGGTCGTGGGGCGTCGCCGGAGAAGAAGAAAGGGTAGAGGGGTCGTGGGGCGTCATGGGAGAAGAGTGGATTCGGAGAAGAAGAAGAAAGAAGAAGAAGAAAAGGAAACTGGGGGGAAGGGTCGGGTTATACAGCTAAACGATGCATACCGACGGCCATTTTAATTATACCGACTGTTTTAGACCGTCGGTAAGCTCGGTCTTACCGACAGTCATTTTACATACCGACGGGCTATACCGTCGCTACAATCTGCCCGTTGTCGTCTCACCCTTACCGACGGACTAAGCCGTCGAAAACCAATTATCTTTACCGATGGGTAGGATTTTACCGACGGGTTTACCCGTCGGTGTGTGAAAACTGGGAGGGAAAATAAAAAGTGGGGACATTCGGCGCTGGCTGGCATTTACCGACGGCTTTAGCCGTCGGAAATCGCGAGTTTTTTCCGACGGGTAATACCCGTCGGTAAAAGCCGTCGGTACCTGCGCTTTTTCTTGTAGTGGAGGCACCTTCTACCTCTTGCTCCTTGTCTCCTTGGCCGGAGACTGACCAGTTCTTTTCTCACCAGATACTGAGCTTCTGGTGGGTTTCTTTACAACTTCAACAATAGTAGCATCAGCTACTTCTCCTTGTTCTTGCTTCACTTGCTTAATCATATCACCAGTGACAAGATTCATTCTCACTAAACTATTGACTCCAAAAACATCAGGACGAATAATAGCACCTAATCCAAAATATTTTTCCTTTTCTTCCCCTTGCAAAGCTCCAAGCTTTCTTATAATTCCATCTGTAATCATCATCGCAGTAAGAAGAACACCATAAGGAATGCTCTTGTAGATGTTTCACTTCAGCAAAACCCTTTCTCGAACTGACAAGTGCATTGACTAGATTGTTGAAGATCAATCTAGGTAGATTTATCTTGTGTCCAGCCATATAGTTTCTCATTATGAACTTTTGTTCATAGTTCACAACGTCACTAGACCCAGCCTTCAGAATGACACTCTTGGGAATTATCTTGTGAAGCACCCTGTAGTGACTCTTTAGATGCTTGGCAGGCGGTGATTCCCCATATTCCTTCAACTGGCGATAATTCTCAAACAGAGCCTCATTGACATTTTCCATTCCATTGAAGGCATTTTCCCAACCAGTGTAGAAACTGATTCCTTCACATGGACACTCAATAGTATCAGGAATACTGTTAATCGTAAACACCAATTTAAAACCTCTAACATGGCCTTCTATAATACCACCCTAACTGGATCCCAAAAGAAGTAGTTCGACCAGCCCAAAGCCCTTAATCCGTCATCGAAATTAAAATCATAAAGCTTGAACTTCTCCAAATCAATCCTATTCTCAATTAGGACCTTTCCTTCAGTCATAGTGTTGTAAATATCATTGTCTTCCTAGATTCTAACTTCAGACATGATTGCAACAGAGAAAACGGTGATGGATGTATAGGGTTTTTAGAGAGAACAAAAAAAGAGAAAGAGGAAAATAGTTTTCAGCGAAAAACAGAGTGTATGAAGAAGTGTGAGGAGTGGTGGAGTAGTGGGAAAGTTTTGAAAGAAATGGTACAATTACTTTTTGTGAAAACCGCTTCACATTTCCGTTGATAAAATAAAATCAAAAAGAAAAATAAAAAATAAAGATTCGCTTTGCATTAAATGCAGTTGTCAAAAATAAAGTAAATCAAGAAAAAGATTTTATTGAAAACACAAATTTAATCATGACTCAGTAGGTGTGATGAGACGCTTTTGTCCACACACATGCGACACATGTGTACCCGGATGCACGCAACGAGTTCACCAGATGCTGAGTTATGCAATGTGAATGACATATTATGTGCTTACACATGTGAATGCTTATGTCAAACCAGATGCCGAAACATTTCACAAGACGCTGAGATTAATCATTCTTCTATAAGATGAAAATTTAAATTTCTTCTTATAAAATTGAATCTATCTTCAGCAAGGGGTTTTGTGAAAATGTCAGCCCACTGATGATCAATGTCTACAAATTTAATTTCAAGTACACCCTTCTAAACATAGTCTCTTATGAAGTGATGCTTAATCTCAATGTGCTTTTCTCTAGAATGCAATATTGGATTCTTAGTAAGACAAATTGCAGATGTATTATCACAAAAGATAGGAATGTTACTCTCTTTTATCAAGTAGTCTTCAAGTTGATATTTCATCCACAGAAGTTGAAAACTGCAACTTGCTGCCGAGATGTATTCAACTTCTACTGTTCAGAGTGCAATGGTGCTTTGTCTTTTGTTTGACCAAGATACAAGATTTGCTCCAAGACTTGTAATCTTTTGATTTCTCTGTACATTTTTTGATCTACCTTCTTATCAGTTTCATCTTTACTAAGAATACAAGTGGGATGCATAGGTGTGCACATTGGCTTGCAATCAACCATCTGGAATTTCTTGAGCAATTCCTTGATGTATTTGCTTTGATGTATATAAATACCATCATTGCATTGCTTGATTTGAATTCCAAGGTAGAACTTCAATTCTCCCATCATGCTCATTTCAAATTTAGCCTGCATTAACTTAGAAAATTCTTTGCAAAGGCTTTCATTAGTAGCTCCAAAAATGATATCATCAACATAAATTTAAACAAGTATAAAATGCTCGTTTGATGTTTTTCTAAATAGAGTAGTGACTACTTGACCTCTGGTAAAACCATTTTCCATTAAAAAGGACCAAGCTCTAGGAGCTTGCTTAAGACCATACAAAGCCTTTTTAAGCTTAAAGACATGTTCAGGAAATTCAATGTCTTCAAATCCAAGAAGTTGTTTTACATAGACTTCCTCAGTTATAAAACCATTCAAGAAAGCACTTTTTACATCCATTTGATAAAGAATTATCTCATGGTGTGCAGCAAATGAAAGTAAAATGCGAATTGTTTCTAACCTTGCAACAGGTGCAAAGATTTCAGTAAAATCTATGTCTTCTTCCTGTGAGTAACCTTGAGCAACCAATCTTACTTTGTTTCTCACTACCAATAATAGCTTGTTTATCTTCTGGTAGAGTGACTAACTTCCAAACATCATTTCTTTGGAACTGATTCAACTCTTCTTGCATAGCCAGAATCTAACCTTCATCTTCCAATGCTTGATCAATCGTTTCAGATTCCATCTCAGAGAGAAGTGCAAGATCTGCATGCTCTTTGAAAGAGGATCTTGTTCTCACTCTATCTCCAGTATCTCCTATATATGATTTGATCTTTGGGATGATTAGTTTTGTATCTCTAACTTTTTCTGGCTTCAACTTCTGCCTGAGTATAATCCTGTGTCTAGTTGTCACCACCGGATGCTGAAGAAGCAGGTTCACTATTTGATGTTCCACCAATATCTAAACCTGAAAATAACTCATCTAGCTCTGACATGGCAGTGCCAGGCTTCTTGTCATCAAACTTGACATGAATGGATTCTTCCACTATCAAAGTTTCTTTATTGTATATTTTAAAAGCTTCAGATCTTTCAGAATATCCCAAAAAGATACCTTTGTCAGCTTTGGAATCAAACGTTCCAAGTTGATCCTTAGTATTCAGAATATAACATATGCAACCAAAGGGATGAAAATAAGAAATGCTGGGTTTCCTACCCTTCTACAATTTATATGTAGTCTTCTTTAAAATAGGTCTAATAAAGACTTTGTTTTGAATATAGCAAGCTGTGTTTACTACTTTGGCCCAAAAATGTTTTGCAATATCAGCTTCATTGATCATGGTCCTGGCCATTTCTTGGAGGGACCTATTTTTCCTTCTACAACACCATTTTGTTGTAGTGTTCTAAGAGAAGAGAAATTGTGGGAGATGTCATTTTCTTCACAAAATTTTTGAAAGCTTTTATTTTCAAATTCTCCCCCATGATCACTTCTAATTGAAGAAACACAAATTCCTTTTTCATTTTGAACTGATTTGCAGAAGACAGTGAACACCTTGAATGACTCATCTTTATGGGCAAAGAATCTAACCCATGTCGATCTTGTAAAATCATCAACAATGACTAACCCATATTTATTTTCAGTTAAATAGGTTGTCCTTGTTAGACCAAAAAGATCAAGATGCAAAAGCTGAAGTAGTCTAGAGGTTAAAACGACATTTTTAGAATGAAAATAAGTTTTAACTTGTTTTCCTCTTTGACATGCCTCACAGTTAGATTGGAATCTAAGATTTGATAAGCCTCTAAAAAGACTATGCTTATTTAATTTTGAGATTAATCTCAAACTGGCATGACCCAATCTTTTATGCCAAGTCCATTGCTCATCTTCAATAGACATGAGACACTTGACATCTTGTTTTGCAAGTTCAGAAATATCAATTTTATAAATATTTTATTTCCTCTTTGCAGTAAAGAAAATAGAGTCGTCTTTCTTGCTTTTTACTGAACATCCAGTTTCTGTAAAAATGACATCATAACTAATGTCACATAATTGACTTATGCTCAATAAGTTATGCTTTAGTCCTTCAACATAAAGCACATTATCAATAGAGGGAAGAGAGCTTTTACCAATGCGACCAATTCCAACTGCTTTACCTTTTTGGATTCCTCCGAAACCAATAAATCCTTTTTCTCTAGGTCTTAGTTCTTGGAACATATGCTTTTATTCTGTCATGTGACGTGAGCATCCACTGTCTAAGTACCAAGATAGGTGTGTTGACCTTGTTTCTAAGCATGTCTGCAACATAGACTATTTTATCTTTAGGTACCCATATCTTATTAGGTCCTTTCTTGTTAGTTCTTGAAGGATATTTGTCCTTCTTAATCTTAAAAGCAGTACATGCACTTTTCAAATGACCAGGTTTATTGCAGTAAGTACAATGCAGGCATTCACTATGATCATTGGGTTTATCAGATGCTAAATTTTCATTTTGTAAAGTGGATTCATCTGATATGTAATCAAGACCTTGAGTTGTCGTTTTACTGACACCCCAAATCATTGAAGCTTGCTTGCTTCGAGTTACACTCTCTGCAAGAAACTTTTGAAAGGCATATTCATAATCATTTGATTTGCACTTAGGATTGCCTTTAGCTTGAGAGCTTTCAGCTTTAGAGCTATCAGCTTCTCTCAAGCTCTCAGCTTCTGGTTGTTTGCTAGCAGCCAGACACCGGTGATCCACCAGATGCTGATTTTCAATTTTCAGCTTCTGGTTCTCTTTATTGAGCTTTGAGTTTTCATTGTTCAAAACTTGAAATTCTTGTGATAATTTTGAAAATTTCTTTTTCAAAGCTTTATACTCAATGGAGAGAGTGACAAAATCCTTAAGGAGGTCATCAAATGCAATTTAAAGTTCAGAGTAAGAATCATATATTATTACCTCTTTAACTTCTTCTTCAGAGTCTGAGTCAGTGTTTGCCATAAAGGCAACATTGGCTTCTTCTTCATTATCATCCTAAGAGGATGATAGGTCCAGGTCTTCTCATGTAGCCATGAGACTCTTCTTCTTTCCCTTGAAAGAACTCGTTGTTGGTTTTTCCTTAAGGTTAGGACATTCGGACTTAAAGTGTCCTCGCTTTTTACATTCATAAAAATGACTTGACTCTTGTCTTTGCTTTCCTTTTTGTCTTTAACATCTTTCTTCTGAAATTTCTTCTTGAAGTTTCTTTTCTTCCATATTCTTTGGATCTTTCTAGCTATGAAAGCAAGTTCATCATCTGTTCCATCATCATTGTCCCTGAAGCTTCACCTTCTGATTCTTCTTCAGCCTGAAGGGCTTTAGAAGAACTGGCTTTGTGCTTGTTGACTTTCAAAACAATAGACTTGCTTTTCTTCATAGGTTATTCCTCATTCAGCTCAAGTTCATCAGCTTTCAAAGAACTTAAAAGATCTTCAAGCCGTAAGACGTTTAGATCTTTTGCTTCTTGTATAGCAGTGACTTTGGGTCTCTACTGTTTGGTCAGTCTTCTCAGGATCTTTCTCACATGGTCAGGAGTATAGTAGCTTTTTCCAAGGGCTTGTAACATGTGAACAAGTGTTTGGAATCTTCCAAACATAGATTCAATGTTTTCACCATCTTCCATTTTAAAAAACTCATATTGGCGAACCAACATGCTAGCTTTAGTTTCTCTTACTTGGGTAGAGCCCTCTGATGTGTTCGAAATAACATATAGTTTAGTATTATTTTTGCATTACATCTTAGTCATTTTAGCCATTTTAATCCATGTTATTTATGCATTTTTGTTTGATTTAAATAATGCACTTGATCTTTACTCTTTTGTGCTTAAAGGAAGGTATTTGACCTTAGAAAAAGGAGAAAAATCACTTGGACGGGCGTTGGGATCAACTCGAAGACCAAAATTCTAAATTTGGGCAAGAAAAGAGGAAGCACGGCCTACCCATGTGCTCCAACACGGCCGTGGCTCAGTTTTTGGTGTTCAGCGCGAGAAACCGAACGAACCACGACCAGGTCGTGTCACCCAGCACGGCCCGTGCCTCGCAAAACATCTTTGCGCGCATATCTGCAGTGCAGCACTGCCAGCCCGTGTTAAGCAGCACGACCGTGCTGTGGGCGCCACCTGATTCACAAATTCACGTTTTTACTCGTTTCAGCTTGGTTTTTCACCCCTTTTTGACCTAGACTATAAATAGACATTTTAAACACTTGCAAAGGATCCGAACTTTGATTCTTGGAGGCATGGTGAAGGATAGGATTCAATCTCTTTCTCACTTCTTCATGAATTTCTAGTTTGGTAACAACCATGTTAGAGTAGTTTCCTTTATTCTAGGATTTAGGGCTATGCCTTTTGATGTCTCTTGAATGATTATTTGAAATACTCTCTTATTACTTTGAATGCAATTTAATTCCATTTTTATTGTTGTTAATATTTCTTATGAATTCGGTGTGCATTTGTTCATATGTGTTAGAATTCTAGGGATGAACTGAGAGGTGAACCTAGTTGTCGGAACTATAAGAACAGGATTTAGGATTAAAATCACAAGAGTAGTTTTTAGTCCTTCGAAGATAAAACAAGCTATCATATTTCTTAATGGGTTTAATTCGATTTCAATTACCACGAGAGTAGGAGTTGTATCGCTTAAACATGGTTTCTATATCCTGATAGAGAACTTTTACTAATTCAGGATATCTTGCTTTCAATTGAATTCATTCGTTAATAAGAGAGTAGTAAATTAGGATTTCTGAGCATCATTGTGTACCCCCGGATCCTAGAAGCTTTTCCATATTATTAAAATCATCAATTATATTGTTCTTAATTTATTTTATTTCTGTTACAACAACAAATTCTATTTCTTAAATTAATTTAATTAGCATAAAAGTAGTCCCTGTGGGATCGATATTTTATTACTTGGCGACAACTTCGTGCACTTGCGGATTTGGCACATCACCCTCATAAGACAAAACAAGAGAATTCCAAATTTCTTTGGTAGTATCAAATTTACCACATTTATCATACTCTTTTCCTGATATAGTACAAATAAGAATGAATCTAGCTTTTTGATTGAGCTGATATCTCTTTTTCTGCTCATCATTCCAATTTTCTCTGGCTATTGCAACACCAGCAGCATTAGTGGGAATAAGGTATCCACTTTCAACCATATCCCACAACTCAAGTTGGTGTGTCTCAAAGAAAGCTTTTATCTTGTCCTTCCAGTAATCAAATTTTTCTCCAGTAAAGAGAGGAGGACAATTCATGTGACCACCTTTTGCAGACATATTCACAAGTATAAGATATTTTCTCTTAACACTGTCAAGTGCTCAACCAAGAGGTTGAGCTCTGGTACCAACTGAACGTGAACACAATAATGGAGGTTGAATTGTGTTGAAAACTTTTCGCAAACTTTAAGTTAAAAACACTTGTTTTGAAAACTGTTTGTTATCGGATGCTGAACGTGAGCCGGACGCTGGAATGAAGTTTATGAAAACTTGTTTTTCTTTGCAAGACAATAGTAAGTGTAAAGCAATAACACAAGAGACACAGGGATTTATACTAATTCACCACCAAACTGGTAGCTACATCTAGTCCCTTCGTTCCTGAAGGATTTTCACAATAATCAATCTGATTACAAATTCCTTAAGAGTATTCTACTGTCACAAACTTGACAATACTCTTAACCTCTTAAAACGACTCAGTACGATCGAGCCTTTGAGGAATCAAGCCTGGTACTAGGCAATACAACTTTCACAAAGTAGTTTTAAATACAATCAAATAACTCTCACAGAGAGGATGAAAAACTTTAGCTCAAAACAATAGCTTTTTAAAAGAAAGAATATAAGACTCTGAAGTTCAGTTCTTGGTTCTCAGAAACTTGGCACAGAAACTTGGTTGTTTACTAAGTAATAGCTCTTGCAGTATATCGTTTCTAGAAACCTTCTTCAATGAAGACCTTGAGATATTTATAGGAGTCTTGAGGATAATACCGTTGTAGATATTTCAGCTCCAAATCATTGGGTGAGGTAATTTGAAAAAGCACGTTCTTATCTTCCTTTTTCAGAGAATATCAGAATAGTACATATTACCGTTTTTGTACTATCTGCTTTTCACACAATTTCCTTGTACGAATTTGTCTTATTCTAAATGTGTCACTTTTGATACCTCGTATATCAAAATGAGTGCACAAAATCAAATTCGAATTTCATTCCAGAAAAGCTGAGGGCAGAGAGAATAAACGTGACCATCACGTGATCATTAAAGGACCGAATGCTCGCTCAGAAATCAATAGGACGCTCGCAGTAATTGAGTAAAACACGTGTCATAAGAGTACATAACTGGACGCTCGCTAAGAGTGCATAGAACGAGATGCTGGAGTGAACCGGATGCAGCCACATATGAATGTATTCATCTTCTTGTGAAATTCTTCTTCTTGCTTGTGTGAGTCATAAAACATGAATGATTTTAATACCTACACACTTCAAGACTTACTAGAAGTTAAATTGTTCACGTGCAAATACTTTGTTATCATCAAAATTAATGAGGGTCTAAACTTCTCAATCGTTTAGGTTCCAACTACTTGTTGCGTCTCAAGCAAGCGTACCTGGTCAGCTGTAGTAATAAATTGGGATTGTTAAGTCCCGGTTGTCGAACCCATAGGGAATAAAGATAAAATCAATCTACTCTAGGCGTATTAATTATTTAAGCGTTGAATAGTTGGTTTGTGTGCACAATGGAAAAGAGAATGTAAAAACGTACAAGGAAACAATAGGATTTGAGCCTAGGGCCTTGGTTTCATTTATCTTGTTCGTTTCCTTTTTAATTCTATTTTATTCTATTCCTCCCTTACTCTATGTTATTGACTCCCTTCTTCATATTAGCCCTGATCCTCAGACAACCAATAACTTTCCACACTTTGGGGGAAAGCATTAAGTCCTATAATAGTCTAGGAGTTTGAATTGGTCAAAAGGTCCTATACCTCCCCTAATCGATTTTGTTATATAAGCCCCAGTTCTCTTATAGGTCCATTAATTAACCCCGGATCCTCCGACAGATTAACTAACTAAAATATGCAATTTAATTACCTAAGGTTCCTTTATTGTCCTGTTGTAAAACCTCGAATCCTCCAACAGATTATGCAACGTCTCATACAAAGATAATTAAATCACAAGCAAACATAAAACTAAGGGACTTTAACATAGAAAATAAGTTCGGAATAGAAATAGAATAAAATAGTCACTAAGACATAGCTAAGGAACTACTAAGGTAAGCTCCACCAAAGACCCTAAAAGGGAGCTTAGCTACTCATGTCAAAAAGTGGAAAAACAATCCAAACAGGAAACATATTCAAGAACAAGAAAAGAAAACCGAGAAGGAGTCCTTTCTAGTCTCTAGACGAATCTTGGCTCAGCTCCAAAGTATCCTTGACGGCTCCATAGGCTCCAAGATTAGGATTTAGCCTTTTTCTCTCTTCAAAAACGTCCCCTTCTCATGAGGATTGGTCCCTTATTTATAGAGTTGGGCAGAATTAGGTCAACAGGCCTTCAAAATTGCCTGATCCGTCATTATATACGGCCGTACATACTAAGGAAGTACGGTTGTACTTCGAACAACTTCAGAAATCAAACTTTCACGCACAGGTATGTACAGTCGTACCTAAGGTATATACGGCCATACATAAGGAAAACTTCGGCACTGGCCCATACATGCGAATATGTACGCCCTTGCTGACTTCAGGGGGTGTACGGCCATACATAGGGCATGTGCGGTCATACCTCCTGCACAGGAACTCAGAACTTCGTCCCTTTTTGTCTGTTCTTGTCCTGAATTGCGTACTTTTGCTCCCAGAGGGTCCTTTTACTCTTTTCTACACATTAAGAGCAAACATGAGGATTTATCAAATGAAATGGGTTAGAAATTTGGGGAAATATACTTGAAATTCTCCTTAAAATATCATGAACTTAAACCAACAGACAATATAATCCAATACAAAATCATATGCCAGTTGAATCATGCATAATCAAACATACACCAAATTCAATCCCAAAATAATTGTATATTAAAGTTTAATACCCATTTCCAAAACAACAAGTGATGAAACTCTCAAGGAGTTTTCATCCAAACAATATTCCAAAACAAACAAATATACAAACACACAAACACACCACAACTTATGTTTTCTCAAAACTCCAAGAGAAATTCCCCTTACCTTAGGTCTTTAAGTTTCCACTTTCTTACCAAAATTCCTTCTAGCTCTAAGATCAACACAAGCTTACACATCACCTGCAAATCCCTAAGAGGAGATGGTGAAGATCCTAGATCTTAAGCTTGCTCCTTGAATCCCCTTCATGGAGGTTGAGTTAATCTCTTCTCCTCTTCCATGCAAGACCATTTTCTTCTTGATTCTTTCACTCCTTCATCTTCTTCTTCCATGGTTCTTCTTCTCATCTTCTTCTCCATGCTAGCCTTTATCCTCTCAAGAGCCCCCCTTCTCTCCCTCTCTCTCATGGCCTTTTCCCTCTCTTTTTCTCTTTCCCTCTTCTCTCTTCTCTTCTTCTCTCGTCTCTTCCTTCTTTCTTTTCTAAAACTTGTTGAAATGAAAATGGGAGAGAGAATGAAAAATGATGCAAGATTTGGTATTTATAAACAATTTTGGAATTCAAAAATTAATTAAATTAAGTTTTGTAACTAAAAAATTATTAACTATGCTTATGTAACTCAAAAATTTATCAAAACTAATTTTTTTAATCCAAAGATAAATTAATTTTAATTATGTAGTCTAAAAATAAATTAAATATAGTTATGTAATTCAAATATATATCAAATATAATTATGTAACTCAAAATTATTCAATTTAATTATGTAACTCAAAATATTATATAATATACTTTTGTAACTCAAATAATAATCAAATACAATTTATTTATAATTTTCATAATTCTCTAAAATAATAATTAGGAATTATCCTAATTATACCACTTAAAAACTCATCGTGCGATTAAAAACGTTATGTAATTTAACTGACATATGTAAAATCAACAAAGCAGTAATAAAATTAATACCTTCTCTCAAATTGTCATCTATTGACAGGTAGTAAAAATTTAAAAATATGAATGTGTTGGAGTCCAAACAGACTTTTTTGTTGGTAAAAACATTAACTGGGTAGTCAAAACGACGTATGGTTTCCCATCATAATTAAAATCTGAAAATATCATCACTAGCAAAATAAAATATTTGGTATTCAACCGTGAAGTCCGTTTCCAAAAATTACGCAGTTTTCAAAATGACCAAAATACCCCTGTATATAAAAATATACAGAAAACACGTTTTTGAAAAACTAAAAAAATAGGGATATTACATAAAGTTTGTGTGCGCATCACAATCACCACCAACACCACTCGGGCTTCAGTATAACATCACGTTTGAGGAGCTGAAATCAAAGATTCACCGCAAACTCAATCTTGGAGAACGAAGGGTGCAAAAGGCAATATATTGTTGTCCTCGGCTTGATGCACGTGAGAAAATTATATACCATAGCAAGGAAATAGATAACGGTTTTCACGTAGGTTTGATGTTCATCATCCACTGACAGTATATGTCCCAAACCCCGATCGAGTTGCTTGTTCACGTAGTACTGCCTATAGAAGATCTTGACATCACTAACCTGAGGGAATCATAAGGATGTAATGTCTGATTGTGTTTCATTTTAAAAATATAATTTCAATATCTTTATATTTTGCCAACTCCATCGTGTTCTTCAGTTATGCAATAAGAATCATTTTTCGCAAGTCAAATGTGTTTATTTTAAAATAAATAAGTAAGTAATAATAATATTAGGTATAAAATAAAATATAATAATATTTTTTTAATTTAAAATAAGAAAGAAGGAGAATAACTTAGTTGGAGTAAAATAAAAACAGAAGGAATTAATTTGAGAAAAAACTGAAGAAAAAAAGAAAAATTCTAAAAAAAGGGTGTAATTTGCAATGGGCTGGTGGCCCATTCCCAATTACACCCCCATTACTTCCTGGGTGCCCCTCAGCCTAGCTGCTCCGCACGCATGCACCCCCCTTTTTCCCTTTCACGCCCCCTCAAGCCCAACAAACCAAAACCACAACCTGGCCCAATTGTCCCATTTAACACCCATTAACCCACATTTCCCTCATTCCCTCACTCTCTCTCACCCTCATCCGCCCTACCGCCTCTCACTCCCACTTCTGCTCCTTCGCCTCTCTCCTCCTCTGGGGACCTTCCCCTCCCTTATCCTCTTCTCCCGTTTTCTCTTCCCTCATTCTCTTCTTCCCTCTTCCTTTCTTTTGAACCCTAATCTCTCCCTCACTCCCTCAACCCTAATCTTTCCTAGCGCCGTCTTCCCCTTTCTCTGCTCTTTCCTTCTTCATGTTTTTTCCCTTTTGTTTTCAAACCGAACCCTAATCTCTCCCTCACTCCCTCAAACCGAACCCTAATCTCTCTCTCATTCCCATTTCTTTAAAAAATTTCTGTTTTTATTTTGATTTGCCTGTTTAATTAGGATTCTATGCTTCCTTTTTTGCAGAAGATGAAGAGGAAAAGGGGGATCGATCTAGATGAAGATGAAGAGGAAAAGTTTCCACAAAGATATGGCTATCAAAGCCCCATGAACAAGAAGGAAAAAAGGGGATCGATCAAGAGGAGAAAAGGAGCACCAAGAGCAATTTGGGAGCAACAAAAAGAGAGTGAACTTTATGGGTTCAGCCCCACTATGACGTTATTTTTTTTTGTTCTATTTTTGAATTTTTGGGTTCATTTTTTTTTTATATTTCTTGTAATTTTGATTTTCTGGGTTATATTTTTGAATTTTTAGGTTACATCTTTTGGTAATTTTGAATTTGTGGGTTCCGATGTATTTCTGGTTACATCTTCTGCTTTCTGCAATTTGTGTTTGCAAAGAACCCTAATTTATTTATGCAATTTCTACATTCTATTTTTTCTGTAATTTCTGAAATAATATGACCATTTCTGTAATTTCTGAAATAATATGACAATTTTTACAATTTATTAAAATGGACTTGTTTGCAAAATTACAAAAAATATTGTTTACATAAACAAACTTGTTTTTAGTTAAATTTGGATCAGTTTGCAAATTCTAAAACAATAATTAAATTTAATCAGTTTAAACTGACTAAATTTAATTATTATTTTTTTAAATAATCTGTGTCCCTTAGCAAATGCCTTTGCCCTTGATAATTACCTAGAGATCACCTAGAGTCTGGGCCCCTTAGTACTTACCTACGTCCTGACAGCTCTCGATAATTACTTAGAGCTTTAGGCCCTCAATAATTACCTGTGTTTTTTTTTTTTTTTGGAGACTCTTAGTATACGTTTTTTACTATTGATTAACTTACGGTCACATGGCCCACTATTGTCCCTCGGTAGTGACACACTGAGCAAGAGCTTTTTGGTGATAATTCTTGTATTTCTCGTAGTGTACACCTTATACGGCTTGTCTTTAACAAATGATGTCCAATCATACGCTTTATTTACTGTGCTCAAAATCTATTTTACTGTCACACTGTCCGAAACATCGAGTCAGACAAAAAAGGGCAAACGGTCAATTGATGGAGATTTTGTGCACGCACATACAGACAAAACAACATCAATGTTGATTGGTTGGATAGCAATAGAGCTAAATTGGCTTTAGGTTCTTCAGTTGTATTTTCAATTTTTCCAATTAAATTTTGATGTTTTGTTTTGTTATTGCATGTTCACAAATTACCATAGTCATCGACATAAATTAATTAAAATATAAATATTGTTCCAGTTAAGCAATTTTAAATAATTTAATAACGCGTACAACATCCATGATTTTTTTCCCTAAAAATTATACTAGTAGTACGGTAAACTCTTGCAGAAATGACTGGGTTGCTTTTTTTATAGATACCTGACCTGACCTGATGGATGGGGCTGTGGGGGTCGCAGATTCGCAGCCGCAGGTCGCTTGACTGTGCTTGACCAGACCCTCGTTTTGTTTTTGCCTTCTTTTCAACCCAGTTTTCGGATGGCCCTCCCTCTGTGCCTGAAAATTATTGCTGCAAGTGCCAAACAAACACACGTGACACGCGTGTCTCCCGTGATTAGGTTGGACACGGCACAGAGGACACGGTTTTTAGTTAATTAATACTACTTTGATCTAATTATTAGAAAAAAAATTGTGTTATTTTATTTTATTTTATTGATTTATTGAAGTGTTTATATAAAGTACCAGATTAGTACTCGTCCTTTTATATAAAAAAAAAAGATGATTACTCGTCCAGATAATAGCTTATAAATTCTTCAAAAAATATGATTAGCCTGATTATTCTCGTCAAAAAAATTGATTAGCCTGATTATTATTTAACCGTGCTTTGTTTGTCTTTTTAAATAGAATCAAATAAAATTCATTCTTTATAACTGAATTTATATATCATATAAAATATAAGTAAAAACTTTGTAAAAAAACATATTAAAATAAAAAATATATCTTATGTCGACGTGAAAACAGAATTAAAAATTAAACTTTTTATTTTTACAGTTCTAATTAAAGAGCAAAAAATAAACTCAAAAATTATAGAACATTATTATTTTTTAAAATTCAATTTAATTCTTATAAAAAGAACGAAAAGCTTAATGTCATTATATATCATTTTTACCATATTACTTTTAACAATATATCATTATAGCAACTTATCATATAAATAAGAAATATACAAAATAAATAGGATTTAATTTATATGTATTGTCGGTGTAAATAAATTTTATAGTGATAAATGATTACATTTCACCATTTTGCTTTAGTGTAAAAAGATTTTAAGAAGAAACATTATAATTTGATAAACTAATGAAATATGATTAACATTTTTAGTTACAATATTTGTGTATAGTTATTGAACTCATAAATATTAGTTATAAGCAATTAATTTGTTAAAAATAATAAATTGTATAATATGTATGGGACTTGAAAAGCATCTAGTAATTTATATTTGGTGTTTTTTTAGAAAAATAGTATGATAATCTTTATATTGAATTTTTCATCTAATTCATAATTAAAATACAATAATTCATATATATATGGGTGGGTGTGTGTGTAAAAATTTAGGTATTATTTGTTTCAATTAATATTATTACATTGGCCTTAGTTGGGGACCCGAAATCTGCCTTCTCTTTTTGGGGTGCCGAGCTTCGAGCGTGGAGAGAGGGATGAAGTACCTGCAAAGAGCACTCCAACGCTTAAGTCGATATTTGGCATAGGTGGCGAGAAGGTGAATAGTGCACTCACGTGGAAAGTGGGTCTCCACTCAATTATATACCGAAGACGTTGTACTTGGATTCTCCTATTGGCAGATATGCCTCTGCTTGGTCAGGGTACGACAGAGTCGAATTGCTCTGGGTATGCCTCTTGTTAGTCGCTCCCCTGTTTTATGCTTGTCCCCTACATCAAGGTCCGATATTTCGGACTCTTGGATCTTGAGATGTCTTTACATGCTGACGAACGAGGTGAAGGGACAAATCATTGTCAAGAGATTCGCGTGGAAACTTGTTCATACGTGGTTGATAGTGTCTGAATTTGGAAATTCTGGTGGCCAACTCTTCTATTGGACCCCACTTCATCTTAGGCAGACCCAACGATCGAGGTTCGGCCCAATTTGAAAGGCCCGGCCTAAGTGAAATTACCCGGATCAATTATCATGGAAGAACAGAATGATAATTGATGAGGAGTATAATTAGAATGAGTCTAGACTTGCAGGATGTGGCCCAGGGAGTGAGGAACAAGATAAAATTGATCGCAAGTTCGCAAAGGCAGTTGGTGACGACATCCATCGATTCATTTATGGAGGCTCCCAAAATATGAAAACCTCAAAATACCTCTAAATCTCTGACTAAAAATTTCTTAATTGCTTTTTTTCTATTTCCGGAGGAGTGCTTGTTATTTTTTTCATCGGTCAGACCATAAAATATATACCAAAAATTGTCTATTTATGGTACATATTTAAAAAAAAAACATAAGTATATTGTTTATTTACGATGCTCCTTTTTTTTGACATACAGTACTCATTTAAAAAAAAAATCCTAAATAGACAATTTATGGTACCTATTTTCTAAAAACTATATATCATAAATTGTCTATTTACGGTATTTTTTTTTGAAAAAATACATACCATAAATAGTCTATTTACTGTGTATATTTTTTACAAAACGAGTACCGTAAATGGGTAACTTACTGTAAAAAAAAATAAAATTAAAGTGGTGTGGGTGTGATGAAAAAGAGATAAAGTAGGTGTATTTTTGTCAAATTAGACTTATATGGGATGTGGTAAATGAAGTGTTAGTCATGCATACCAAGTGCTTTCGCAAAACATGCAATGCAGATTTTTTTAACCCAAAAATAATTTCCCGGACATACGTTGCTTTCGCGAATAAAGGTAAGATGACGACGGATTTTACTTTTTATGGACAAAAAAAAAGACGATGGATTTAACTTTTTCCTAAAATAGGCGATGTATTCTGAAAATAAATAATATTATAATCATTAAACAATTGAATAACTAAGATCCTAATAATTTTTTATTTTATGTGTGTGTAACACCCTATTTGATCATAAATTCAAAATCCTTTTTTTTATCCTATAAAGAAAACATAAAGCAAAGAAAAGAGAAAAAAGAAAGAGAAAAGGTTATAAGAGATTATACCATTTGTTAGTATACCTCTTATTACATGCGGATGTATCTAGTGAGGGAAAGATTTTTTCTAGAGTGTCAAATAATATTTTTTTTTTTGACAAAAAGAGTGAGATAAACAAATAAATATCGACTATATAACCATATATATGTGTATAGTCATCCAGAGAGCACAATTTGGTAGTAAAACATACGTAAGAGTTGTGTGGACACTGAAAACAAGGTTCGTACCCGTACCGCTTCACTTCCTCTCCCTTTTAACTCCCCCCCATTAACCATCTGTACTAGGACAAAAAAAAATATGTTTATAGTCAAACATTAAAACTTCACCAAGAAAAACATTAAAAGTTTTTAATAGCCACATCATCATTTAAAAAAGTCACACAACTTCATTGTTTTAATTTCGACCATCTGTGAATAAATTTAAAAGTCAAGATTTACTAATTTCACTCACAAAGAAAAATGACCATCTCACTTGATACATTTCCTTTCATTGGGTCAGAGAAAGCCTTATATAGTGGTTCAGCGTCTATATTTTTTTTTGTTACAAGGTTTAGTGTCAATATTGAGTAGTGGTTTCAATCACTAAGTAAATTAACAAAATAAAAAAGTGAGAGATACACTGTATAACGGTTAAGAAGTGCTAACCAATATGAGAATGGCTAACCAATATAACCCTAATAAAAACTAAAAAGTTAGGTTTTCACATAGATGATACAAACACCAAGTCGGGGTTTGGGAGAAAAGAAGAACATAACAGAAACACAAACTTCACCGAAGAACCAAGTTAGGGCATGTTACACATGACAACAATGATACTGACAAAACATTACAATTGTTGAAAACTAATAAAGAAAAAAAGGTCTCATTTTGTGGGTTCATAGATAGAGAGAAGAAGCAAATAAGGGGATATCAAGAGAGAATAAGCAGAAAGAGCAAGAGAGAGTGTGAGAGAATGAGGGTGAACTCTGAACTAAATAGAAAATAGTGAGAATGTTTGAAAACCTATCACACCCCTTGGGATTTATAACATTCTCCTTGGGAACATGGTCACTCAAAATGTCAAAAGAATAGATCATCTGAAACCCCGTATTAACGAATGCACATATGTACCAGTTCCATCTATTAACCACTACAAAATTACATAACAAATGTAGTGGTTTCATCCACTAATTAACCGCTACCCAATATTATGCAGGACATTCAAGTAGCCATTATTACACATAGAATTGCTGGTGAAATCTTACAATTTCGTAGCGGTTGTAAGTAAATATCTGTGTATATTTTTTCCTCAAAGGGTAAATTTTTTATGCCATACCACTACATTATGGTCGTTATATTATCCTAATATTGGCCTAGTGCTTGTTGCCACTGTGTCCTCGTTGTGGTGTGTTGATATAAGAAAGACAGCTATATTCCCTTTCATACCTAGCAAAGCCGCTCACACTAGCAAAAAAACTCTGAAACTATCACAAAACCATTATCTCCCACTAATTTGTTCGCTCCCATCCTATCACTATTCTTCACCCTTGTCATGTGCATAAACAAAGCATGTCACACAACTGGCTATGCCAACAAACTCAATCAAACGGTGTAAAGGTCAAAATTCTTTAACACAAAATGATTGCAGTCAAAGGCATTAGCATAAACCCTAGCAAAAAATAAAGAGTGGAACTAAAATTGGGGATGTTGAAGCATGAGGCAAGAAGATTAAGGATGCATAGAAACTAATGAGATTTCAAGGAATAAATTAGGGTTTGGGAAATTCCATAGTGCAAGTTCAGGTGAGGAACTAGAGTCAGAAGAAAAATATCACCGAGCAGAAAGGAGGGTTCGTTCTCCTTAAAGGACTTGTCTTTAAGAGAGGGTTTCATGAGTCTTGGACTTAACGAATAAGTTGTGTCCCTTGCGTTTGCAATCTAGTTATAGGAATTGTAAGAGGTGGCCACAAGTTCATTAACCTTTTTGATTAGCGTAGATCGAAATGGGAGTAGAGCTTTTGGTTGTTTCCCTCGATTTTGCCCCAGAGGCATAAATGCTTGAAACTAAGCTTGCTTTTGAACCAGTGGTTCGATAGTGACGGGCAACGGAAGCTTTTGAAGACTGACTTGTGTGACGAGAAGGCAATGCTACTTGTGTTTATCGAAATCTCGACAGTGCGATCAGATGCACACAAATTGAGACCTTCCTCATCTCCTCCACTATTCCTCGTATTTGCCTTCAACATTATAGACAATATTCTGGAACCCACTTTGGAAGAGAAAGCCCTAGGTGTGTGTTTCTAATTTTAAAAAAATATATAATTTGAATTGTTCAATAAAATAAGAAGACTGTTGGCAACACACTTTCTAACACTCTCTATTATTGGTTGAAATTCGCGTGGATCTCATTCCCAAAGTGGTGGGACTCACGTGAATTCCAACCAGTAATGGAGAGAATAGTTAAAAGAGTATATTGTTAGCACTCCTCATAAATATAATAATATATTTGATTGTTTAAATATATGTTCCACAATGAATCACCTATTTGTGGTGGTCCAAATAGTCTTAGTCGTTTGATACACATGATAAAGTATCGCTGGAAAATTAAATATTTTATGTTTAATAATTTTTTGGTAATAATGTTTAATAAAATTCAGTACCATACAATGTTGGTGTTAGTATTACATTGCAAAAGCTATTGTAATGATATATATGTTATATTTTAGTGATGCATTTTTAACATATTTCATTTAGTTTTAACACTACTAATTAAGAGAAACATTAACATGTTTCATCTAATCAAAATAACATTAACACATTTTACAAAATTACCTTTTGCTTAAAACATAATATATTTACATAAATGTGTTATGTTTTATTTAGACAACGCTATCTATTTTATGGATAGATAGCACGTTTGTGGAAATGCGCTATGTATGGGTAAAATAGATAGTGCTTTGTTGACAATATGATATCTAAGTGAATACCAATAATGTGTTATACATGGAATATATTATATGTTAGATAGAACATTGTCAACGAAGTACTATCTATGCTTAATTTTATTTAACGCTTTAAAAGCGCTATGTATTCTTGGGGGGAAAAAACAATGTATATTCCCTTTTTGGTATAGTGTGAACAGAAAGGAAAGAAAAATGCAAGTGAGTAACTCAATGAGGGGGGAGACATCAAGATGACGTGAGTGTGTTGGTCGAAGATGGCATGACGGTTTGATAAGGATGACGACGACGGCGGGATGACGATAGGGGAGTTGTTTCTAGGGCTTCTCACAAAATGGGAAATGCAAAGCCTAAAATATAAGTTTTTAAAAAAAGTTGTAACACCTCTTATTATGGTTTCATAGGTTGTGGTTTGATGAACCCGGTACCCGACCCAATGACAATGAGTTTAAGAATTTTGAAATCGAATTTACCCTGCTACTCGACCAAAAGACAATGGATTTAAGATTTTTGAAACCGAATTTACTTGCTAACCGACCAAAATCTGTTTTTGTGGGTTGAGACGAGTTGGGTCGACCCTACTCATAAGCACTCCTAACGATACCTGAACTAAAAACCTCAAGTTTGCATTTTTCAAAATTGAACCACACCAATGACCCAAACTAATCTGAATTTTTTTCCTATTAGTTCAGTTCGGGTGGTCGGGTCATCCAATTGACCAAGACTTAGACCACGTACGCTAATCATGTTGGGTCACATATGTGATTTTAGATATAATTTATCTGCAATAATGTTAAAAATTTAAATTTTAAAAGTACCACTGATGAGAAGAATTTTATCCGACAGGTATATCCGGATCTGAGTGTGAGGGGATTGTAAAAGAATACTACCATAAGGGGGAAAAAAAGGTCGTTATCGTGGGGCATTTATTTGTTAGTAGTACCCGTTAAGACAGACCCATGTACTAGTACTAGTACTAATAATAGGAAACGAGTGAAGTTGACGATACCAGCTAATAAAATTTGTCGCCTAATACGTGTTCATAGTGTGGCCTCAATTTGACGTACACACGTACCCCTACAATAAAGTTGTATGAATTGTATAAAGCCCAATAATAAAAGCCCTGTCCGCGACTTCTCCACGCTTCATCCCATTGGTTCACTTTCACTATAAACCCCACTCACTTTCTCACTCACCCAACCTTGGATTAAGAAGAGGTTAATTTCCCACACACACACACACACTCTCTCTCTCTCTCTGTTTCTTTTCCTTTTCACTCTGTGTGCCTCCCTACTCGTTATATCAAAACCCTTACTTACCTAACCACCATCACTATGTACTGCTGCTGCCAGTGCCACTAGCTATCATCACTCTCTAAATTCTAATCTCATCTCGACATACAATCATACATAAAAACAAGGAAAACAACAACGCATTCATTCCTTTCCTTCTATGTGCCTAAAACAACAACAACAACAGCAACAACAACATCTTCATCTCCATCATCTTCTACATGGATGGCAACCCTCCTCCCTTTGGAAACGTGCCACCTATACAAGTCCCTGAAAATACTACTCTTGTTTCCTCCTCCTCATCCACACCAACAACTCCCTCTTTTTTTTCTCCAGCAACTTCCGGTTCCGGCGTCGTCGTGCGCTACCGTGGAACCCGTTGCCGGAGCGGGAAATGGGTATCGGAGATACGAGAGCCACGTAAAACAAAGCGCATTTGGCTCGGAACCTACCCTACACCGGAAATGGCTGCTGCTGCTTATGATGTTGCTGCTCTCGCCCTGAAAGGCCCTGACACCCCTCTCAACTTTCCCAATTCCATTATCTCTTACCCTATTCCAGCTTCATTGTCTGCAACTGATATCCGTGCTGCTGCTGAAGCTGCTGCACAAGCCAGGCTCGTGAGGCCTCCAGAAGAAAGCAGTACTGCAGCACATGGACAACAGCAAAACCCTTCTTCAGGTTCAGGTGTTGGGGGGTGTTCAAGTTCAAGCGGTGGTGGTGGACAGCAACAGCAGCAGCAGCAGCAGCAAGGGGAGTACATTGATGAGGATGAGTTGTTGAACATGCCGAATTTGTTGGATGATATGGCTCGTGGAATGCAGGTTAGTCCACCAAGGATGAGCTCCTTTTCTTATTCTTCTGATGATTCACCTGGAGGCAATTCTGATGGTGATAACCTTTGGAGTTACACTTTTTGAAGACTCTATATCATTAATTTTTATGAATAATAAGTTTTTGGTTTGTTTGATTTGGAGAATTGAAGAGTGTGTGTACGGCTTTGCCCTCAATTTCTAGCTAGCTAGGTTGGGACTTTCTATTGCTTTCTTTCCAGCGTCTTGTTTCGATTTCTCACTGCTAGCTGGGAAGTTTTTGGCCTTTGCCGTGTATATAGACTTTCGATTAGGTCATTTCCCTTTCATCATCACTTCACTGTGTTTTTGGGGAATGATCTGATCAATTTTTTCCGTAGTGTTCCGTACGATCTAATCTCTTTGAGGAGCACCTAGCTAGCTAGATCTTATATATGTGATCTCAGTGGAGAAAGATTCTACTTTTGATCTTGGGTCTTTCCTTTCCACTCTATCGACATACGTATACGATTTCATCTATGTCTGGGGTTTGCCCTTTTCTGATTTTTTTTTTTTCCCTTCCGGTTGAGGCCGATTTGTGTTAATGAAATAAATTTCTTCTGGCAGTTTATTAATTTGCTGCTGAGATAGTGCTGTTTTTGTAGAAAGTTTCTGGATATTTCGTATCTGTAAGCTTGCTGCTGATAATAGCTAATTAGTGCTATTTGTGGAAGTTTCGGGAATTTCATGTGTAACAGTGCAAGCTCTTTCTATAAGGAATGACCATGTATATGATCAGTACAGCCTTGTATCTCTTGTACTATCTGGAGTCAGAAATTACAGTGCACCGGTACCCCATGTTTTTGCTTATCATGACAAGTGATTGTTAACTTGATTTCTGCTCTCATTACATGATTTAAGGTTCGTCAGATTATAACATATATGTGACCCCATCAGCATTTAAAAAGTTGGGATATATATGATTAGTTTCAAAATAACAGGTTTGCTTCTCAATAATTGAATCAGAAGAAAATATTGATAGTCCTCTTTGGGAGTTATAAGGTGGATGGGTCGGTTTAGGGTGATAAAAGATGTCATGGGTTCAACTCTCCTACTAACATAACAGATTAATTACTAACATTTTTTGTTAAAAACAAAAAATGATAATTTTCGTTTTCATTCACCGATGTGTTAGAACTTCAATCTCAGAATCACGCAAGGAGAGTGAATTGGAGAGAGTTCCATTTCTTTGAATCTCATAAAATGAAAATCTCTCCAATTCACTATCCTTGGGTGATTTTGAGATTAAAGTTCTAACATATGAAATTCTCTCCAATTCACTCTCTTTGCGTGATTTTGAGATTGAAGTTCTAACACGGTGACAAGGGAGATTTTCTTGGCATTAAAATCCCAAATTCTCGAGCGTCTTTCAGACATTTCAGATCACTCAAGATAAAGGCTATAAATCACGGTTGTGGTAACAGTCACGATTGATATTGCGGAGAATTGTGGTCAATTAATACAACCAGGGGTGGATTTACGTTACATCTGGGGTGTGTAGGTGCACACCCTCAAATTTTGAAAATTCCACTTATTACCCCTATAATTTTTATTTTGACTCTCTTGATTTTATTATTTTGCACCCCTTCTCCACACCCTCTTCCCTAACATGATAGTCTCTCATCTCTCTGTGAAAATTTGAGGCCTAAGTCTGGTCTGTTCAAAAAATTTGAGGCCTAAACCTGACTTGTTAATTGTCATAGGCTTTTTTCAGGTCTGGTCTGGTCTTTTTGAAAGTATCATATGGTCTGTTTTAGTATGCTTAATGGCCTATTTCATATTAACATCTTTAAATAAGTCATCTGACCTATCTTTAAATAGACTAACGTTACTAATAAGCCAATGAGATCAAATTATATTTCGAATAAATAGTAAAAAATTAAAATTAAAACCACTATTACTAAGAGACATAAGACATAGAGATGAAAATAGATAAGACAAGTTGCATTCGATAAGGTATGATTCTGTTTTATTTGTATGATATAAATCATTTTAAAGGTCTAATCTGATCGTTTAGAGGATTTGACCTTATATATGTAGTCTATTTAAATTCTATATTCCAATAAAACCTTTAAATATGTAAAAAAAATGTAGACCAATATGCTTAAATTATTGAAAAGGTCAGCAAGTATATAATTTAACACATTGTACAAAATCTAATATAATAATAATAGCAATAAAAAAGTTATTGTTTATATTTACTTAAATAGGCCAGCCTGTTAGGCCTAAAAGGTTTTCTGGGTGGCCCGATGCCTGACCTTTTTAACTATATATGTTTCTCAAATAGCGTTGGTCTTGTCTACTTAAAAGAAAGTCTGGCTTGGCCTAGACCTGATTTAGGCTAGGCCATAGGCTCCTGTCGGGCGGTCTAGCCTATTCCCACCCCTAACGGGGGATAAATGGATGAATGATTGTCTAGTGACTTATATTAAGAAAAAGATGTTCATGAACATTGATACTGAGGTGATCATTTAACGATTTCAAAACATGAAATTGCGTATAGGACAATTATAAGTATGTATGTAATTTATTTGATTATATATATTAAAATTTTATGATTTTAACATTTATGTTTTTATTTTTACATATTATGATTTTAAAATTTTATGAAGTTAAATATATAGTCTGATCGCCTGAGCCATGGTCCTAGACACGCCACTGAATACAACCTTCATTGCGGTCATGACGACATCAAATATCTTAATGTTGCGGCCCACGTTTTTGTCACACACGTTTTTTTAAACCTTGGTCAAGAGATCCGTCACATTCATGGTGGTCTAGCCTGATATATGTATAGTGTAGCAGGTTTCTGCTTTTAATACTTAAGTAGGATAGGATTTATCAATAAATGATTCTGAGTTCATCAAAACCTTGATCAATATGTCCAGACAATTATTATAACAAGATCATTGGCGCATCAACACATATGACAGTTACTCCTTTTCTTTTGGTTTTTCCCCCTTCTTATCGTACAAAGAATTTCTTGGACTACACCCAAATTTCATACAAATGTTGTGGAAAATGAAACATGGATCAAGATAAAACACCTGCCCATGATAGTGAATTGCTGCATTTACCTTTTGGCGGCCTTCTGTTGTCTATCTTTGCCGACACGATGCAAAGTTTGTGCCGACGGTTATGACAGAAATGTTAATTGATGATCTTACCAAGGCGCCTCTATTTGAACAGTAACTGCTTTTCCTTTGCAATTACTGTCCCATACTATTATTTGTTTATTAATTGTCATGTTTGACATATCAGTACCATTCAGCAGATACATAAGTATATGTTTCTGTTTGTTTGGGTGCTCGAGATATGAAAATGCCCACTTCATGAAAGATTAATGTGCTTTGTTGATGTTATTATAGGTACAGCAATAACAATAAATGCTTTTATAACCAATGAGATTTATCTAGCTTTGATTTCATTTGAAACTTGTAAGATTGTTCTCATATATATGCACTATGTGTAAGTGGAAGGCTGAGTATTATCCATTACCCTTTTCCTTTGGTTCACATTTTACTTAAATTTCAAATCTTCTTCATACAGTATAAACTGAGAATGCAGTGATTGGATTCGAGAGTTAGGAAAAAGGAGATTTGGAGGACATTAATGTTGAATAGAAAGGATATTTTTGTTGAAATAAAAATTTATTACTCCATGCTTTTAGATATATTATTGGGTATAGAATCAATTTTATGTTTTGAAATTGAAATATGCAAAGGAAATGATCATTAAACATGCATACAAGGATATCTTGAAGAAAAAAAAAGAGATAATATTACAATCTATTATGATATGATAGTCATATTTTTGTTGAAAATAAACCATATTTATAATTTAATCTTAAAAAATACCTGACCGCATTGACATTTTTTGGACCAAACATAATCTATTTCAACAATATGAGACAACGTATAGACAAATAATGCATGACCATGTGATATATAAGAGACTCGCTTGGCTCCATTATATATATACTAAATTAATTTCATCTAACTTCAATAAATTAAAAGTCTTGATGTTAAAATTTTAAATGTTAAGATAGTTTTGAAATATCTAACACTTGGAAAAAAAAAAAAGGTTAAAAACAAACTTATTATATTTCAAAAATAAAATAAATATTCAAGACTGATCTCATTGCAAAAGTGTTTTTCTGTTAATATTTGTGGAAGCTAGAACAAACATACACTTAAAAGGATGGATATTTTTCATATTCACAAGTTGAATGTCAACTTGCAGAAAATGCCAATGGCCCCACTTCCCTCCTTTCTGTTAATGTTTTGAAAAGAATCTTATATATTTGAAGATGACTTATGAAACGGTAATAATTTCATTTCAGGTCGAGGTTGAGATTTTTTCTTTTGGGGAGAGGGAGAAGTGGTTAATGAACAGATAATATATATTAGTTGAGATTTTAGATTTTTAGGGCGCATGGTTTCTTTGTGATATTTATTGATCAGTCGTAACCAAAGGCATGATCTTTAATTTGACTGTCTTAAATTACTTATTGGATGCAGATGTATAAGAAGATTGTTTTTTAACAACAAAAAAATATGTATTAAAAAAGAGTACAAGAAGTACGCTAATTACCCAATACATCAAGGACAAAGAAGAAAGAAAAAAGGGGGGACCTCCCAAGACTACACTAGACCAAAACAATCATCACCTCCTAGTACTATGAGATCAACTCACGGAAATGCAATTCAATGGATGAACGCACCATTTATTTATAATATAAACAATGCCCCTTAGGCACCCTAACAAAAAATCATCTCCATGACATGACTTTAATATATAGTCAACCACTTTCGACACACAAGGTTCTTTACATGAGAAATGTTGAGATCTTCACACATCGATTAGAGATATAAGTACTTGAGTGGTGTTTATAAAGCTTAGACAGTCCTCACCTTAAAAGCCAGTTTTGTGGGATGAGTTAGGCCTAAAGTCCAAATTCAAAAACAAAAAAAAATTCACTGATTCCTAAGACCCCATATTCCCCACAACACTGAATATCAGATCAATGTCAACCCCTTCCACTATAAAAAAAAATCAAATTAGGACGGAAATTTGGAAGGGAAAATAAAATAAATTGTTTGTGGCGGAATTTGCGACAAACCTTTGTCGCAACATTTTTCCATCACATGTATTTATAAGTTTGGGATGGAAGGCATATTCTATCTCGATTTCGGGACGGAGTTTGGGATTCTGTCCCATATTGGAGATGGAAAATCTATTCCGTCGCAAAATAATTTAGAAAATTTTTGGAGGGAATATTGACGCCAACATTGGGACGGAATAGTTATCACATTTCCGTCCCAATTTTGTTATCATTGTTCACCGTTCAACATTATTTATTGGTTTAGGACGGAGTTGATATTCCGTCTCCATTTTGGGACGGAAGTTGAATTTTCGTCTCATAGTTGAGACACATTTTTTATTCCATCTTAAATACACTACTAGAAAAATCAGTTTTAGCGAGGGAAGAAATCCCTCACTAAATGATTAAAAATCCGTCACAAATCTATTAGCGACGGAATTTTGTGACGGAGCTAAAATTGTAACTGATTTTGGCGTCGCTAAAAAATTAGCGAGGGAAATATTAATCCGTCGCAATTAGCGACGGATTTAATCCCTCACAAAATATATATTTTCCGTCACAAAAAAGTGGGGATGAAACAAAACAAAAAACTTATTTCCGTCGCAATTAGCGACGGAATTTAAAATCCGTCACTAACAGTGAGGAATATTTTCCGTCACAATTAGCGACGGATTTTAAATTCGCCTCTATTTATGAGGATAAATTCGTCATTATTTGTGACGGAAAAAATCCTCACTATTTGTGACGGATTTTAAATTCGTCGCTAATTGTGACGGAAAAAATCCTCACTATTAGTGACGGATTTTAAATTCGGTATCTATTTGCGAGTGATTATTTCCGTCGCTATTTGTGAGGGAAACGATTTTCCGTCGCTATTTGTGAAGGAATATTTGTGAGGAATATATTCCCTAGCTAATTAGTGAGGGATTGTAAAAAAAATAAACCTGGACAATTCCTTATTAGAGATGAATTACCATTTTACTCTCTTTTTTTCGGAACACAATTACTTTTTTATTCTTTTTCTAATTAATTTATTTTTCAAATAAACTTGTAGACAACAGCTCGTGCGCTGCACGGGGCAACGTCAAACTATATTTAAGCAAATTCCAAGTAACATTAATGTGAGCCCAAAGAATTTATTTTATTTTTATTTTTGGAACAAAATTACTATTTAATTCTTTTTCTAATTAATTTATTTTTCAAATAAACTTGTAGACAACAACTCGTGCGCTGCACGGGACAACATCAAACTATATTTAAACAAGTTCCAAGTAACATTAATGTCAGCCCAGCAATTTGAGAGCACCTTACATATAGCTTTGGGTGATATGCACAATGTACTTGGATTATTTGCATTATAATAAATTACAAAAAGGGGTATAAATATCAGAATAAATAATATATTGCATATAAGGCATTGTATAAAAGCTGGAAAAAACAGACTACATATTCTATAAAACTTAAATCAGTATCTTTGGTAATTACTGGCAACAAAGATGACATGGGAACTAAGCCATGCCAAGATCAAGTTTAATTACCACTATCTAAGTCTTAAGATAAGTTTCATTGAGCAGACTCTTGCTGTACCGCTTTTCGGGGAAAAAAAAAGACTCTTGCTATACCATTGTCGTTCCAGCATAATAAATTTAATTGAGCAGTCTCTTGTGAAAGATAAGAGTTTAACAGCAATCATAGGTTCTTGAGCAATCTCTTCATTGTTCTGAACAATAACTTCCATCCTGGCCATGTTTGTTCCATCAATAACTTTTGATCATCATCACAGAGAAGATTAACAACAACGGTTGAATCATCAACTAACATGATCTAGAACAAATCATGCAAGTACCATTGATTGATATAAAATATATTTGGGACAAAAAGGCAAGTCATTTACATATCCAAAGTGATTGTGTCACTCTTCCCCATGGTAAAGCAATACCCTTTCTCTCCTAGAAACCATAGTATCCACATGAACTAACAGATAACAACCACTCTATTTGATAGCAATCATGGGTTATAACAACCACTCAAAAATTGATACAATCAACAAATACAACCATGAAATAGAAAACTCAAAACAGAAATAAAAAATGACACATACATTCCATAATTTAGAGTAATTGGGAAAACTGTCGATGGTTGTGAAGGGGGGAAACCAAAAAAATTAAAAAATCAAAAAATCAAAAAAATAAAAATAAAAATGTGAAAAACAAAAATAGAGGTGCTAGGTTAGGATATTTCAACACATTCTCATATCAATATTATAGTGTTAGCCAACCGTCTTTCTCTATTTACTCTTTCCCTGACCGTAAACTTGTAATTTTTAACATCCAGCATTATGGTGAAATAAGAAATTCATGCTGTTTGATAATATATTGTAATAAAAAAGATAAAAAATGGAACAAAAGGAATAATACAACCCATCATACTATTAATAGTACTACATAAGTAACCAGAAATATTCATGGGCAGATTTATTGATTCGCTCCTTCTTGCTCCAAGAGGATGCCTCTTAAAGGTGTGAATACAGACAAATATTTTAAGACAAGAATAAAAGAATAAACACCATTGGTATATAACAAAAGCAAATATGCCAAAAGATTGAGACATATGCCAAATAATAGACTCTATCCTTCACCTAACAACTCAAACATTTGGGATAGTTGGTCCACAACATGGTAATAGAGCTTCTATGACCGAGTAGTCAAGAGCTTAATCCTTGCCGCCCCCCATCCCCCCATTCTACTAACAAAAGTGTGAGTTTCAGAACAAAGTAGAGTGGGCCGCTGATTTTCCCACACCTCAAGCCCAAAAAGAATAAGCATCCAGTGTTAGTTTCCTAGAAAGGAAGCATACAACAGCTTGTGTGAGAATACTAGTTCGGATAATTCAGTTGTAATGTTTCCTAGAAAGGAAGCATGTAACTATAATCGCTTTGTACAAATTGTCATTGATAGTTATTCTAGTCTCTCGCTTTATATAGATTGTGTACTGTAGCTAGACTTATATAATTCCGCTTTGTTCAATAATGTAAACAATGAATTCCTCGCTTTCTCTCTCTCTCTAGAAATCTAACACAGCTAGAGTATACTATGGCTATGAAAAGCTGTCAAAGTAATTCTCATTTTGGAAAATCTTATGGAAAAGAAAAGTCATGGAAATTTCAATGGTATACTACTCTAAATTATTATAATCATTATAATCATTAAAGTTGTATTTGGACAGAAGAATATGAAATTAAAAACAATTACCCAACTCAAAGAAAGATGCATCAAAGATTTGCATCGAAGTCATCACAGAGTGCTTCGTCATCGTGTTGATCATCTTCATTTGCAGGTGCAGGTGGAGGTGGTGGCACAACCAACGGAGAAGGATGAGTCAATGAAAAACTTGCCATAAACTGACGCATTTGCTCTTGTGTTGCAGCAATCGTGTCCTACTTATCCTTAAGAGCCTTGTTTTCAGCTGTCAGGTTAAAAACGTGAGTCTTCATCTCCTCATATTCAGATGGTGAGATGCCAATTGATGTGGAAGAAGTAGAAGGTTTGTATTTTGCAGCCTCAAGACCTAAACCATAAATTCTTCCCTTTTTGTCCACACCACCAACCACCTCTAAGAAGATGTTGTTGTCAGACTGGTGGCTAGACACATCATCTCCCAATGCCTCTCGGGAATCCCTTTCAAGAATCCGCTTTTCATATTCATTCTGAAAATAGAAGATTATGTAACAATAAAGAGAATTGTTACATAACTACAAAAGAGAATTGTTGCACAAAGAATCAGAACTGTCTAAAAACATTCATTTGTTTTGAACATCTAAATTTATCTTGCTTCTTTTGAACCATGTGTGATTTAAGGGGAAAAATCCAAATTTTGGCCACCTAATTTATCTTGTTTCTCTTCGTGAAGAATTATACATGAAGAGAAGAGTCATATACTCAAAAGATAAAAGATAAAGCTGACTGTACCAAATATGCCTTTGGCACAAGCATACGTTAATTTGTAAACAAGATATTATTCTCCCTCACTTTTTCTCCCCAATAATATATGTTTTTATCTCTCTTCTCATACATTCAGCAATTAATTCATTTCATGTCGACTAAATAGCAAAACTTAATAAAAGAGGTTGCTTAAAAATGAAAGGAAATAGCAAGTGGATCAATCTCGTGTAAAATAAATGCCTCTAGAAGAACAATTCATACATCTGATATACCAATTCTTGCTATTACTTCAAACATTTATCTTCTATGTCAATTAATCTTTCCAATAACTTCTAACCCATGCCTAAGAAGTTACTTACAAAGAATAGTCTCGACTTAGAGGAGACCCACTTTATCAGACGCTTTTATTTTGTGAGTCTTGCAAAATAGATCCCAACAACTTGGAGTCATATCTGAGGATTTTTTCTATAAAAAAATATAGATTAGTGTCAATTAAAATGTGTTATCAGAAAATACAAAACTATATATAACTCAATTGCTTACCATTCTCTTATAATGTTCAGTTGTTGGGATTGACCCTCCTGTATGTAGGGAACCATCAGATAAGCTTCTATTGTTAGTGCTAACTATTGCCTTTTCTTTCCAATCATCTGTGTTCCACTTTTGTTCCAATTGCTCACGCAATTCAGCAGGAATCCAACTCCCTGAATCAAGCTTACTGCACTTATACATTGCGTTAGAGTACCCATCTGAGGCCTTATGATGATATGTCTTTTTAATTTGGGCCTTATGTTCCGGTAGCCACTTAAACTTCCTCTACAACACAAAGCAATTTAACTAAAGTTAGAATAATATTATAAGAGTGCAATGTGATGAAAAGAAAATAAAAATATCAAGTTATGCAAATATTAATACTTCCAGTTCATACCTGAAACTCTTTCCACCATAGTTTTTTTAATGGTTTGTCTTTGCTCTTCACTTCTCCATATGTTTCCCAGCACCCTTCAAACTTAGTTTTAATTATCTTTGTAATTTCACGCGTAGGTTGGATGGAAGGGTCGAACCTATGCCAATAATATTAAACGAGTTGTAAGTGACAAGCATATAAGTTATTTTAGAGCTTAAAGAAAAAAGTTATAATTACTTACGTGTTCCCCGGACCTGGGCAAATCCACATATGTCCATCAGTGTCTATACTCCCAATTTGTGGAGATGAATCGACACGAGAAGTTGATGATACACAGGGGTCATGACCAGATACAACATCAGCTGGGGAATGCGTGCTAGGTGTAGAAGGGTTGGCTGAGGAATGCAAAGATCTCCGAGAAGGAAGGATGAGGGCTAGGTGTAGATTGGGGAGGTTTGGGGGAGCCACATGTGTGTCGAGTGGAAGGATGTGTGGATTGCCCGGTAGAATGATGGGTGGGTTGCACAACAGAAGGTTGTGGCAAAGTCGTTGCACCCCTACCTCTCGCTCTTCCCCTGCCTCTACTGATACCTCTACCAGTACCTCTTCCTCTGCCCCTTGTATTATTATTGTCTGCCATCTATAAAAAAAAGCAAATGTTATGGATAAAAAATATTCAAAAGTAACAACCAACTATTATAAATAAAAAACTCAAAAAGGCACATAAAAAAAAATCTACAAAGTCACATAAAATTAAACATTTTAATTTAATATACATTGGAGTAGCACACAAAATGCTCAAAAGTAATACACAAGAATAACACTTGTTGACTCAATAACTTAGTTTGCATCTGTCTCTTCATAAGCTTATTCATAATCATAATCATCTCCCTCTTCTTCACTATCTGATATAAGCTCTATATCTTCTTCTTCTTCTTCTTCTTCTTCCACTTCTTCTAAATCAAGGTTCAACATGGAGCTCGGTACTTCCTCTGCTACACCATCAGTGTCAACAAGACTTTGCAGAAAATCTTCATTTGAAACAATTATAGGTACTTGTTCTGTATCATCATCTTGGTATGCATCATTTGTTTCAAGTATATTATTTTCCAAAGTTTGAATTATATTGCGTGCCTTTGTTCTTATGACACTCAACCAACCTTGTTGCCCTTCAGGAAAGGATGTGAAATAGACTTGCTCTGCTTGTTGAGCTAATATGAAAGGATCATAATTTTGATATCTCCGTGATTTTTTTATTTCAACATTGCCATAATTATCTATCCTTGTCCACTGAGGACTAGGATCAAACCACTCACATTTGAATAAAACCACCTTCTTGGTAGGGTGACCAGTGTACTCCAATTCAACAATATCAATCAATACCCCAAAGTAATCATTTTCCATTGTATCACCTTTCCCACCTCGAACACATATACCATGATTTGTCGTACTCATCCCTTCATTTTGAGATTTTGTCATAAACTTGTAGCCATTGATAACATAATTTGGCCACTTGGTAGCTTTCCTAATAGGACCCCATGCCAAACTCGTTAAAAGCACATCATCAATCGCATTTGTTGAGTCAAGCACCTACATTAGACAACAATTTTTAATTTCAACCTAACAAATTACAGTACTCTAATTTTTAAATTGATTAAAATCACATACATATGTTTTAAACCATGAGGTAAACTTTGCAGAAATTTCTTTGTCCAGGTCTGCTTCATTTGTTTCAGGATTTATTTCTCGTAACAAATCTGAGTACATACTACACACACAAGATATCAGTTAAACATGACCCTACATAAGATAAATGTATAATGTCTATTGGAAGTACTTACTTCAAGTAAAGCACCACCTCAGAACAATTTAAAAGAATATATAAATGTGCAGCTTTCATTTCCCTATCATCCAAGGTAGAATTGGCACATTTTCCGATAGAACGGCCCGGATAATTAAAGATTGACAATGGAGGATTCACAGAAGAATCTTCTCCTCCGTCATCGTTTCGTGGCACTCTTGTTCTCCTTGATAGAACATCAGGAGGATAATAATACGAAGCAAATGTAGACATCTCCTCCAGTAAATATGCTTTACAAATTGAGCCTTCCACAAAAGCCGGGTTTGTCACCTTTTGTTTTAAAGATCGTATAAACCTATTGAGTAAATCAAGATTAAGCTTAAAGGAAAAGAAAATAAATAAGGACACCTGAACAAGATATAAAGTAATATTATGAGGATCTAACCTTTCGAATGGATACATCCATCTGTATTGAACAGGTCCGCCAACTCTAGCTTCATATGCTAAATGAATTGGAAGATGTTCCATTGAATAAAAAAAACTTGGTGGAAATATTTGTTCCAATTTGCACATAATGACGGGGATGTTTTCCTCTAACATACGCAACTTATCTTCTCTCAACAATGATGAAGTAATTTCTCTGAAGAAATGACTAAATTCAGTAAGCGTGTTCAATATAGATTTGGGCAAGGCTTTGAATGCCGTTGGAAGCAACAGTTGCATGAACACATGGCAATCATGACTCTTCATGCCACTCAACTTCGCTTCCCTCAAGTCAACACATCTGCTCAAATTGGAAACATAACCATCTGGAAGTTTGAGATTTTTAACCCATTCGCAAACAAAGAAGTCTTTGTTGTTTAGTTAGTGTATAGTTTGCCTTCGCTTTACAAAGTTTCCACCCTGCTAGGTTGTAGTTCCAATCCACTCCGCCAAAGTGTATTTCCAAGTCCTTTCTAGATTTACAAGTATCCTTTGTCACTTTGGTGTCCATCACTGTGAACAAAATATTGAGAAACACATTTCTTTCAATGTGCATCAGGTCAAGATTATGCGGGAGAAGATGAGTTTTCCAATATGGCAATTCCCAAAATATACTTCGCTTTGTCCAATGGTGCTCTACCCCATAGCCTGGTGTATTATCTTGCTCTGGGGATTCCTTCACACTTTGTAAATGTTTTACCCTTTCCCAGACTTCTTGACCACTCAACCTTTGTGGAGGAGTAGAGATTTCAACCCTGCCTTTTGTAAATGCAATCTTATTCCTCCTATATGGGTGATTTTGTGGTAAGAATTTGCGGTGACAATCAAACCATGAGGTCTTTCGGCTATATGCGAGGCTAAATGCCTTGGAACGCTCCATACAAATTGGACAAGCTAGTTTACCCATTGTCATCCACCCACTTAACATCCCGTAGGCCGGAAAGTCATTGATGGTCCACATTAAAGCGGCCTTCATCAAAAAATTTTGCTTTAAGGACACATCATAAGTCATATATCCCTCCTCCCACAACTTTTTAATTCATCGATTAAGAGCGCAAATACACATCAATTTTCCTCTTAGGATTGGAAGGGCCAGGAATTAAAATAGTTAAGAACATAAACTCCCTTCTCATACACATCCATGGTGGCAAATTGTAAGGAGTGATAATCACTGCCAGAAGAATATTTCCTACCGCTTTATCAAATGGAGCAAAGCCATCGTAACACGTGCCTAATCTAACATTTCGAGGATCCCGAGAAAATGCAGGCCATGTTTCATCAAAGTGTTTCCAAGCTTCGCATCGATGGATGAGATAAAGAACTCGCCACCCTTTGATTTTCACGATGCCATCTCATTTCACGAGCCGTTTGTATTGAGGAATACAATCGGCGTAGTCTTGGAACAAGCGGGAAGTACCACATACTTTTTAGTGGCACTAATTTCACTTTACCCCGTCTCGTAACACGTCTATACCGCTCCTCTCCACAAAAATTACAGTTTTGGAGCATCTCATATTCCCGATAAAACAACATACATCCTTTCGGGCAACAGTCAATCTTCACACTTCCTAAACCTAGTTCAGAAATTGATTTTTTTGCCTGGTAAAGATTTTTAGGCATCTTATTACCATCTGGCATTACATCTCCCAATAACTGCATCCATCCATTAAAGCAACCCTCGGATAAATTATATTCTGTTTTCAAACTTAATGCCGTTAAAGAAGCTGACAACACAGAATGTTTGTCACAACCATTCCATAAAGGAGATTGTGCAGCCTTCAACATTTCAAAGAATTGTTGTGCTTCTGGGTTAGGATCTTCTGTCATTGTGTCTTCTTCATAATCACCCTCTCGCTCAAGATAGTTGCCAATTGATGGTCCCGCGGCATCCATTACCAACTGCTCATAATTATCGAACATTTCCTTTGGCCACTTCCACCATAATATGATTGATCAACAACTACTGGGGGAATCGGGGGACTAGGTTCACCATGATTTGTCCAACGATAATAATCACTCATGAATCCATTCTTACATAGATGCACCTTAACTGTGGCCGGTGTTTCATGACGCAAACACTTGCATTTCTTGCAAGGACATCTGATCTTACCTCTTCCAATGTTATCTGTAACTTGTTCCAATGCAAACTTAACAAATTCATGAATCCCAACTTGAAATTCAGCCGTGATATTCTTGTCACAATCCACTCTGTTGTCCATCCACTTTCTATTTTCAGGTACTTCCATTGCTGATGCATTGTTTACACAAGATAGCATTAATCATTGACAGTACATGAAGAAACAATCAAAAGAACTCGAATCATCATTGAGAATTGCAATTTAAAAATACATTTACCAAGTATCTTACAATAATATTAGCATATGCAATTGACATTTTACTCAACAAATAAATGGGCTATCAAGTAAATGTCATTATGTCACTCATGCATATCAAGTTATGTCACTAGCAAAAATATATATCATGCAACAGAAAGTTCATTTTCACAAGGCCAAACAAACAAGTCCATATAGTAATTCAAAAGTTCACATCCAATTCCAAAGTTTCAAACAAAACACAAAACATAATCATCGGCATCCAAGTTCGTCATAGCCATATTCAATAAGAAACCTTGAAATCATTTTTTACATACAACAAAAAGTAGAACCTTTCAAACTTTTACTACTAAATAATCATCAACAAGATCATCTTCAACAACACAAGAATTGAAAGCAAAAGAACTAAAGTAATCACCTAAAAATCCTCCAAGAGCCTGCGGTTTTAGGAGGTCAACGAGAAAGAATGATTTTCATAATCACCAAAATAATCACCAAAATAAATATCGTTAGCAGCTCAACCTTCACGATAATAACAAGATCATCGTCGTCCAAAGCCATCTCAAATAACGTTCAGTAGGAGAGTAAATCAAGCCACAGATAAAAATGTCCGCTGAAACCATAATTCATTATTTTTTTTAAAAATTCCAGAGATGCAAAAAAATCATACCTTGATTCTAGACTTTCTCGGAGAGTATAAGGTAACGGTTTTTGTCACACGTTGGGTCCTCATTGATGGGTAATTAACACGGGGCTTGTCAAGCAAGTAACTGCACAATAAATACGAGATGTCAAAGAAAGGGAATATGAGATGTAAGGAAGTATTTAAAGCAAAGTGTTCTGCCATAGATCTGAGAAAGGTAAACACCTTGAGGAATTGCAGAGGCAAATGACGCGAACGAAGGGAGAATCGGGAGGTGGTCGAAGGGAAGGGCTCACTGCTCTGCGATTTGCGAGAAACGATAGCAGGCAAATGGAGGATAAAGGCTGTGAGAGTGAGAGAGAAGAGGGACCGATCTGAGATACGTTTTTGAGGGAAGGGGAGTTTGATTTTCTGTCAACAAATTTTTTTGACACGAACCTGCCTACTTTTTTACTGTGTTTGTGGTGTTTGGGAGCTCTGTCTGCCGCCTGCCTTGCTGGTTCTAGTTCGTGGTATTTGCTCGTTGAAGGTTGACGTACGGCAAGAGAAGGAAGTTAACGGCGACGAAGAACAGGGGAGGTTGCGGCGAATGGGGGAGGATGCGCGAGAGACGAGAGGCAGCGTAGGGTTTCTGTGACCGTGACCTGCGAGAGAGACGATTTTGTGGTATGTTAATCATAAAAAAAAAGACATAAAAATAAAAATATTAGAGAAGGATTGATAAATCCGTCACTAATTGCGACGGAGTTACTCACTAAATATAAAAAAGATGTAAAAATAAAAAAAATTAGAGAAGGATTGATAAATCTGTCACTAATTGTGACGGATTTAGTGACGGAAAAATTAGCGACGGATTTTTTCCATCACTAAATTCGTCACAAACGTGATCCAAATTAAATTTTTATGAAACCTTGTTTTTCGTCACTAAATCCTTCGCAATTAGCGACGGATAAATATCCCTCACTAAAATCCCTCTCTAAAATTGATTTTTCTAGTAGTGAATACATTCAGAAATATTTTGGAGGGAAGGTTTGCGCCAAGTTGGGGGACAGAAATTTGAAAACTTTTTCCATCCCGATTGTATTATTATATTTAATATAATTTTTATGATTTTATTTATTTATTTATTTATTTATTATATTTTTGTTCTTTAATATCATTTTATTTTATTTTTTATGATATTAAATAATTTAACTGATTTGTTACCCTAATTGGCTGAAGCTAATTCTTTTAGCCCTTTTGCCCCCATTTTGTTACCCGTTTCCCCCCTTTGTTTTATTTATTTATTTTCTATTCTGTTTCTAATTCATTTAAAAAATTAAAACTTGTAACAAAAAAAAATTAAAACTATAATCAGAAAACCTAAATCCTCTTTCTGATTCTCATCTCTCTCACGGCTCTCATTCTCATATCTCTCGCGGCGACCAAACTTCAAACCTGCGAACGGCAACCACCAATGCCCACCTATGATGCCGCCACCCCAACCTCCAAACGCCCACCTGCGAAGGACGAGCAACCACCACGACCGAGTTCTTTCTTTCTCTCTTGTTCAAATATCCCCTGATCTCTCTTGCGGCGCCCAACTCTTTCTCCGTCGTCTCCTCCATTGGCATGCTGTCGGACCACCATGGATCCTCACCTCCGGCCGCGGCGACCTGAAGGAACAACATTCCTCCCTATCTCATTCTCTCTGTCAACTACCTTTGTGGCCCCAATCTTTTGAAGTTCCAATGGTTGATGGGTAAGTCCCAAATTAACACAAACCGTGAGGAGTGATTAGGTACCCCTACTGGATTTTTTTCTCTTTTTTTTTTCCTAAGCACGATTAGTTTATTATTACGTAGTGCAAAAATTCAAGGTTTGGTGCTTTCTCCTTTTTCATGTTTACACAGTTCCAGTGTTCTAATGTTTTCTCTGTTTTCCTTTTTCATTCCTGTTGATAAATAATATGACAATAGATTTCTATGGTTTATATTTGTTTCTTTCAATAAAAGTTAATGGATGGCAAACTAGGTTTGGCAGAGAAATTGTAAGGTGCATAAGATTTTTTCAATCAAATTGTAACACTAGATTAGGAGCAATCTCTGTTTTGCCTAAGAATGCAATCTTTTGTCTTGCCTAAGAATGTATTATCAATGCTCATCTTTAGTGTTTCAAATAACAAAGCAAGCTGAAACTGATATGATTATTTGGAATGGTTTTTTATCTTTTATATTTGACATTATCAACTCCATATTATAGATGATATATAGAACTGGGTTTTAATTTATGCTTTGTTGAATATTATTTGTTTCCCTTATATTGTTGTGTTGTTTGTGTAGGATAAAAGCTTTATTTCATATTGAAGACCCCATTTGCTTCTGTTTTACTACTTAAGGCTGCTTAAGCATATCATCACACTTTCTTGCAAGGTAAATTCCGATACCTTTCTCAGTCATCATCATCCTCTTCCTCATATGCTTCTATTTATTTGGCAATTGGCATGTAAACTTCTTTTCTTCTTCTAATTTGCAGCACACCTTGTATTACAATTAGACTACCCCTTGATAAAATTATCTTGGATTTATTATTAAAAAAAGTAGTTCCTTGTAATAGATGCTTAGACCTACATAGATATTTGTTTTGATACTAAACTTTAGCCACTTTAATCGTATCTAGTTATTTGCTTTGATACTAAACTTTAGCTAATGCTTCCTTCAAATAAGAGGTAAGCCTTGATGCAACATTAAAGTTGTGTATAGACAGTGGACGTGCCTGCACAAAGAGAATGGATGTGCATGCACATAGAAAATGGATGTGCCTGCATATAGAAAAAGTTTTCATCGCATATTCCGTCTTGAAAAAATTTTGGGACGGAAACTTCAACTGTTGTGCGATAAAAATTTCTATCCCAATTCGATTTTTTTCTTGTAGTGTTCTTCACCTTCCCATGAGAATTAAGTGAGCCTAAAACATTGAATAAATAGGGCAAGTCTGGAGGCATTATCGCCAAGGCACCTAAAAACAACATACCAAATATATATGGAGAATTTACGGTAAAAAAAATTACATGTGAGTTGATTCCCTAAAGTTCTCACAAAAGCACACAAGAAATAGTATAAGACTCGTAAATCACATCCCTACGGAATAGATTTTTCCTAAGTAAGAGGAATCCTTTTTAAAAAAAAAAAAAAACTAATAGGAGTCCTATTCCACAGAATTTGTCAAGAAAAAACTATTACTTTGAAGTTGCCAAGATATATGGGAAAATCGACCGTCACCTTGCTTATTTAATTTTATTATTCACAGAAGCTATAATCTGTAAAGTGAAAATCACGAGGCATTGTTGTATCCTACTATTTTCCTATAAAAACGACCCCGCTTTTCTCTCCAAACACACCATAATGAGTTCAAAAATTACCAGTAAGGCAGTAATAAGGCAGTAATGAAGCAGACTGTTAGTGAATAATAGCGTTTTGATGGTTATTACGTGCTTAAAATTTGTATCATTTTTCGTCAAAAAAATAATTTGTATTATTTTTAGTCAAGATAAATAAATACTACCCATATTCTTTACTATAAGAAGAAAAAACAAAAAACACAAAGATCAATAAAGCTTATTTAATTTCATATTATTGAAATGACATTGCAAATATACCTCTCACGCATTATACCCACCATGTCTTTAATTCATAGAGATAAAGAAGCCTGAAAATATGTAAAGTCGCAACACATGGGTATAAAATGAATTTTTGTAATGAATACATCTCTAAATTAGTTATTTTTCTTATAATTGGGACAAAAAAAACTCTAAAAATTTTATTATAATAAGGAACAAAGATATTATTGTGGAATCCAACATAACTTACTGTGTTTTATTTAAATAACTATTTTAACTATAAAATAAGAAAATGAAGGGTATATGAAATTAATTTGTAACTGGCAATTTAAATAATATTTTTAATTTGTTCTTTTTAATATTTGTTTAGTCAATTTTGTTGTACTAATTTGGAATGCATATGTAGTAGGACAACTCATCTGATGCAGGTAGCACAATTTAAAATCAATACAATAATTTGTTTCAAATTTCCCATCTCCGTGTACATTAACATTAGAGAAAGGGAAAGGGAAAGGGGCATGTCAATTATCGAGTCAGTTAGACCAACATATGCAAGCCTTTAGGATATAATCATATATTATTATCATATAAAGCTGTTTGAAAGCTGGGAATATAATACTGCAACATGGTAGTATCTCGTTAAGGATCACAAGCCACTGTTTCCTTAATTATCCAATTTTTCTCAAGGCTGCTAAAGGTTCTAACCTACGAAGCCCAAATACTCTAAAACAAAAAACGTATCTGTATCATACCCGTAACGGATACCGATATTTTTTGGATACTTCCTGATACATATCTTAAAAATATCCCTATTATCTTTTATTTTTTTAAAATATTTATTATTGAGGATACTTTCCGATACTCATTAAATACTTCTGAAGGCCCGTATTCCAGCGACAGATTCTTTCTTTCAATCCCGACAGCGGTTCTGTTCTCTCTATCCTATCGGCGTTTTTGGGTCTCCATATCTGGTTTTCTTTTTCCAACAAAAGTAGTGTTGTAGAGTTTTTATTCACTCTTGCAAAAATATTGTTCTGGTGTTCAGACATTGTATATCTTGTTTATTCTCACCATTTGTGTTGAAAGGGGTTCAAGTATTGGGTCTAGTACTATTGATTCAATATCTTTTTCCTAACAAGTATTCTGCATATATATAAGTTTTTATATAAAATTTTGTTAAAATATCCAGATCGTATCGTATTCTAAATTTTAAAAAGTTTGCATATCCTTATATCAGTGTCGTATCGTACCATATCGTATTACACATCCAGCCTTCATAGGTTCTAACCCGTATTGGGTTTTATGAGTCACTTAAAAGGAAGGTGTGCCAGACATCAGCAATTGGGGAAAGTTCTAGAGGCTAGATATTTGGAGATCCTTGGGTTTCGTTTTGTCCTCTCCTATTTTTTTTTTTTTACAACAAATCCTCTCCTATTTTAACTCGTACTATCTAGCATTCGGGTTAATTGGTGACTTTAGTGAAATCACTTGTCCTTTTTGTCTTATCCTCTCCATAATTTAGTTAGATTAAAAAATTAGTTAAATTCATTTAACATTTTTAGTATAATCAAAAATTGTTGTTTCAAAAAAAAGTATAATAGAAAAATTAATTACATTCTCCAAATTCTCCAAACTACCCCACATTAAAATTATATCATATTTCCTCCGTTTTTGTTTATAAGCAAAAGTCACTTTTTATATTTATTAAAAAATATATGTATCTCGTCTAAAATTAAATACATATATTTTTTAATGAATATAAAAAATAATTTTTGCTTATAAACAAAAACGAAAGAAACATCACCATAGTTTAAAATGTCAGAGAGAATTAGCCGCTTTCTGAACAGAGAACAGTATTTAATACTGCTCCTCCTGTTTATTAAAAGATTAGGTAGTAGTAGTAGTAGTACTTGTTTCAACCTTTTTCCTTTTGGTGGTGCAACTTGCAAGGTGATTCATTCCACTTGTAGGGGATTGAATTGAATTTAGGGAATCTCATTCCACTTGCAAGTGCAATGAACTATAAATCTATTCATGGCCGTCATATGGGCATTAGGATTTCTATAAATAGTGGACAAAACAAACCAGGTTTATTGCGAATTTACTATTTATCGTTACTGTTTTTTGTGTTTTCGCATTCAACTACTTTTGCTACAAATTTCCTTCAACAAAAATGAACCCCAACCATGATCAAATTCCTGACATCGTCCGTTCAATTGATCGGAACTGGAATATAGTAGTTGGGGTTTTTCGTATGTGGTGCACTAATGCATCACAAACAAACAGATTTCCTTTATCCACTGAAACACTAGTACAGAAAGAGGATTTTTACACCGGTTAAAAATGACTTTTTACATCGGTTTTTGTACCGGTGTAGATGCTCCCGGTGTTGTATGTTGCAGGTTTTTACACCGGTTATTTAACCGGCGTAAAATGCTGGATTTTTACACCGTTTATATTTCGGGTGTAAAATGTCAATTTTGGGTTTTATCTTATTTTCTGAATGACCTTTTACACCGGTTGTTGATAAAAACAAGTGTTAAAAGTATATCTTTTACACCGGTTTCATGAAAAACCGGCGTAAAAGGTTTTATTTTTATTTTTTTCTCGTTTTTTCTTTTTTGTTTTTGTCCATTCCTATCCAGAAGCTATCTAAATTGACAATAAACAGGCAATAAATTTTCTTACAATTGACACCAAATGTGCCCAAAATTCAAACCATTTAAACATATATCAAATTTAGTCTATAAATATATAAAATATACACATAAACAAAGTTAAACTATATATATACAAAGTACAAAGAATGATCAAGTGCTATATGCATAAACAATATATAAACAATGTACAAAGAATGATAAAGTGATATATACAAAGTCATTTTGATTATTTTTTAGATCTTTTTGATGACTTTGTTCCTTGGGATTCTTGCAATTGCATCTTCATTTCTTTCTCGTCAATCACTTGCAAAAAGAATTCTGCCCAAGTTTGTCTAACATCATCAATTTCATCTTGACCATATTCATTTGAGTCAATGAATATCTGCAAGTTCAAACATATATATATATATATATATATATATATATATATATATACGGTCTAAAAATAATAACATGTTTTTCATATTACAAATATAATAGCAAGAGCTTAAAACTTTTATTACTTTTTCCCATCCGTCAACAATTTCTACCGAGACAATTGTGTGTATACTTTTCATCACATAGTACCCACAGGCCCAACTATTCTTTTGTCGAGGCCCCTACAAATGAATACTGTAGTAACATATAATGAGTAAAAATTATACACATTAACTAGTACTACAAATGAATTAAGTAAATGAATTTCAGGTAGACAAACTATTTACCTTAGGCCGCACCCATTTAGGTTTCTTATTATATTTGTTATTATATATCCTGATAAAAGAACGTATTCATCAAAATTAAGTTGCAAATCAGGAGACAAAGAATCAATGTATATATGATAAATATAAGTTTACCTTTTAATCATGCCCTTAATTTCATCGTTTGGTTGATAGTGCAGCGAACACAACCAAACAACAACATTATTCCTAGGCTTAAGGATAAACAACTGTCAGTGCTCGCTACAAATAATGAACAACAATAAAGGTTTATCTAAAGCAGAAACAGACAAAAGCAAACTAGGCTACCAATTTGACAACAGTTAGTAACATATGTACTTACCCATGCAAATACGCTCCTAAGTAACACATTTCTGGCTCACTCTGTATCTTATTTTCCATGTAAGATTGAACTATTTCTGCAGGAAGGCAAAATTTGGAGGAAATAATCGTGACTGGGTCAAAGAATCCAAAAATATCGTTGTTGCCCTTTGCGATACAGAGGCGATGCAGATGCCTAAGATTTTTAATCAAATGTTAATTACAATTAGCAAATAGATTTTGAAATAGTTAATAAATTTTGAAATAGTTAATTACAATTGATACAAAGTGAATAAGATACTTACGTGCACCATAATGACAACACCTCGGCGAAAAGCCACTTAGTACTATCCATAATCTCATCCACGTCACGCCTTTCAATGGCGAACCATGTAGGGACACTGGAACAATGCTCCAAGTGTACTTCGAACCTTTCACCTATGAGATTCTTTAGCTTTTCAACAAAATTTTCTCTAGGTGGCCGGTCCTCAATGTCAGGTGCGCCATAATTACTACCCTTAGTGCTGACATGCATGGTAGCTCTAGGAGAACAATAAGGTGGAGCATTACAATTGCTCACACCCATGGATTGCAGTGTCTGTATCAAATTAAGTAAACATTACTAAATATTGATAAAGTTAGTATTTTTTTACACATTTCATTAATTGTGTCAAGTTACACATACTTGAAATACCTTTTGTTGGATCTCGTCCTTCATACTTATGCTTATCTCCTCCCGGATCTCCTTTGAGAGCTGAACCCGAAGCTCCTGTTGCTTCTTCTCATTCTCCCGTTGCATCTTCTCTTGGAACTCCTGTTGCACCTCTCTCCGGACCTACAGCTGGATCTCGTGCAGGAGGGCCTCAAGTACCTCACCAGAGATCATTCCTGAGGTGGAGCGTGCAGGTCCTCCATAGTAGTACATTAGGCCCACACCCCAACTAGCAGTGCAGACACGACCAAGGTGCTCTTGTCTTCCAATGGCGGTTGTCAGGATATCCTGACGTCCATGTGGAACAAAAGATCCTTGTGTGCTCTGCTTGACCAACTCTTCCTACAACATATATATAAATTTGTCAATTAATACATGATGTGAGAGAATGCATAAGTTGTAAAACAATTACATTGATGAATCGAAATATTTACTTACAATCCTAGCAACCACTGAGGCTGTGGCCTCAGTTGTATAATCTCCCCATGGCTTTTGTCGAGCCATCATCCATAGCTCATGCTGTCCTAGTTCGGGAGGAGGCTCATTTAAAACTGAGCCTGCTTCATCTCCCAAATCTTCGGTCATTTTTTTCAACCTCTCTTTCGCGACTTTCTCCTTAAGCTTTACATAACCCCCACGAGACATTCTGTGGGGGTATAGATTCTTTGCTGCATTTTGCTTGCCTTTTTGCCTTTTCGCCTGTTATAAATAACACATAACAAATTAAAAATTAGTAAAAAATTTAAATTAGCTAGGCTACCAATTAAAAAACAACCACTAACCTGAAACTCTTCATCACATCGGCTCTGGACAAACAACTGCCATGATTCCGCGGAGATAAAACTATATTTACCTAATGGCGTTGTGTTGCCATCTTTATCTCGCCCACCAAATACATAAGCCTTGGAGAGCATAGTCTTAAATTGCTTCCAACACTGCCCCGCATATACAAGCCATTTCTTCTTAAGCCACTCATCATCAGGAACAGTGAATTGTTGCTACAACAATTACACAACAAAATGGTAGCGTTAGTAAATGAAGCTAAACATAGTTTTTATGTTAATATATAAGCAACAACAATAATTGTGTTAATATTAAATACCTGGACATCTTGCCAAATCATGTCCTTGAGATCCTTGTGTTTGTCTTTCCAATTACTTTCATTGATACTAACCTTGCTACAGGCTAGACAACCAACATAACTCTTGAACTTCGCAGCATACTGACCACTGGGTTGGAAGGTAATAGGATCAAACTCAACATGGAACCTCTCACCTGGGGGACGTCTGGCAGTAAAACCAGTTAAAGTCGTGGCGTGTCTAGTCCTAGACCTCGTAAGAGAGGAGGCTAAAGAATCATCCATGATGCATGTACAGAAAAAAATAATATGTCAGTCAGAATTGTGCCACTAGCATTAATCATTAAGCATTCAAACCAGGTGCACACATAGTATAAGCATCTTATACAATGCCAAAGCACTACCAGAAATAATTTCAATATGAAACAAGAGCAGCATAATTGTAACACATAAAGCCCCTAATTGTAATTACCATATTTACAATATGTCTAACAATTGTAACACATAAATCCAGAGCAAAATTCACAGAAATAATCTCACTACTACAGCAACCCACAACATTTGCACACACTGTTTCAAAAACTAACAGACTTCAAAGAATATGCGACTCTAAGAACTAACATTGAATAATCAAAACCAAATTCAACAACATTAACATCACTTCACAACAAACCAATCCACATTTCACAACAAACCAAACAAACTAATCCAAGCTCTAATAATCAAGTAATGCCATAAACCATTCACATATAGCAAGATTCATAAGCACTTACTGTAGAATATTAATGCAGAGTAGTGGTGACAGCAACAAAGGGCAACTAGGTATAACTATCTTGTGTCACACACTCTTATTCAACTTCAAGGTCTCAAATGTCATGCCTCATATGTATTTATTATATACAATGATGAATCAAACACCCAACAGAAGAACATTCATCGAAAGAAGAAGCAGGGAAACTTATGTGTCGATGCACAAGAGGCAAAGTTGAAGCAGAGAAGACGAGCACTGACGACCGCGAAAGGAAAATTGAAACAGAGAAGATGACAAGCACTGACGAAAGCGAGTTCTGGCGAATGGTGCTAGGGCAGAAGATGAAACAGAGGCGAATGGGGCGGACGAGAAGGATTAGAACGATGGCCAGAGAGAATGACGCGAGAGAGAATGAGAAGCTTGGAGACAATGGAGTGCAAGCAGCAGTGACAGAGAAACAGTAGGATGAGATGAAGAAGAGCCCGCGTAAATGAGAATGAGAAGCAGAAGGTAACAAAATCAAAAGAAGGATATTTAACACCGGTTCATGAAACACCCGGAGTAATAATCTGTTTTTAACACTGGTTACATACATACCCGGTGTATAATATGTTCAGTTTTTAAATCTTCAAGGATTTTATACTCGTCGGGTATATAACAGGTGTAAAATGTGATGCGATAATTTCAAAATTGCCACCGCGTCACATTTTACACCGGTTAAATGCAAAACCAGTGTAAAAACCCTAATTATTTTTTGTTTCGTGTACTAGTGAAATGATCTTTATTGACAATGAGGTGAACATGTTATATATCATACGTGTCTACAAAACATTCAAAATGCGTATTGTTTACATCTAACTTTACAATTTTCATGTAGGGAACATGTGCAATGTTGATCAGTACGCATCGTTATTTCACAAGACAGTCTAGACTACAAAAATTCAAGATTTGCATTTGGATTTATGTTTTTTTGTTTCAAGTTATCTGTTTTGTTTTTTTATTATGAATTATGCATTCTCAATATTCAGAATTTTGAATTTCTAATTGTAATTAATGGTATGAGTAAGTTGTTAAAGTTAATTCTATTGACCTATGTGGTATGAGCATATACGATTACATGGAACCCCATAATTTAATCTACAATTTATGTGTCTATTAAATTTTTTTTTATCAATTAATAAAATAAAAGTAGAACAAAAATTATAAATTTACGCTAATATCTCAAACAACATATTAAAAAATTTATAAAAGTTGTAAAAAACACTTAAGAATATTCGAATTAAAATATTTTTACCAAATAAGTAAGTAATTGGTTATAAGTTAATAGTATCTTATTTAATATGAGCAAAAGTGAAAATTTGATTCATGAATAAAAAAAATATAAAGTAAACTTGTGATTCAAATTGTTTTTTATAATATTGATCAGCAAATTTAAATAAAAAATCTGAATTATATTAAGCATAATTGGTCTATACATATAAATAATAATCCATGAAATTAAATAAAAATAATAATAATAATATCGTAGACATTTCTATTTTATTAAAAAAATCACAGTTGGTACATGTAATATAGATGTGTAGGCAAACATGGAAATTATTGCTCTAAGTATAGAAATTATATTCCGCATATTACTATAGATTATTACTTGACATTTGTGATGAAAACTTGAAATAAGATTCTTAAAACACAAGTAATTTAAGATTGAAAAGAGTATATCGAACAAATTGATTTGAAATAAACATGATTAATTATGTTTTCATATTTAAAATGCTTATGATGTAATTCATCAATTAAAGCATTTCCATATTTACTACAAATAATTTAATAATTAATGTGTCATAATCGCAGATAAAACTTACCGCATTTCATTCCATATAACCTTCCCTCAATCATTAACAATTTTGAAAGTTTTTGGTATCAATCGTGACAATTAAAAAAATCATTTAGAAATCTCAAATTGAATTATTTTTACCAAATAAAGTAATTGGTTCTAAGTTAATACTATATTAATTTGTATTAGCAAAGGTAAAAATATGATTCATAAAAAAAAGTATAAATTAAATTTGCGATTCTAATTGTTTTTATATTGTTGATCACCAAATTTTTAACAATTGGTCTGACATAAATGTGATTAATTACATTTCCATATTTGAAATACTTGGGATCTCCTAGGTTTATGATCTCCCAATTTCGTTAATTAAATCGTTTCCATATTTAGTACAAATGGTTGAAAATTGAAATTGATTCTCATTGATTGACATCAAATTTGTTTTCAGCCACCGAAGGTATTGAGAACATATTTGATAGATAAGAAAATCAAAATCAAAATAATATTAAATATCTTATCTAAAAAAATTTAAATTATAAATAATAAAAATTATGAGCATTTAAAATTGGATAGACTATATCGAACAAAATGGTAAAAAAAAAATGACAAATAAAGCGTTTCCATAACTATATAAACCGTCAAAATATATATTGGTAGAAAATAAACGTCAATTAAAGGGTTTTCATAATTAAATCGTTTCCATAATATGCATTCGTATGAAATAAACATCAGTTAAAGTGTTTCCATAATTATACAAAATAAATTGGTAAACAAAAAATGTGAGATTTTGAATATATATATATATATATATATATATATATATATATATATATATATATATATAGTGTGCGCGTGTAGATTTTCCAAAAAATCACAAATAATATTTTTTTCAATAATTAATTGCACGAGTCAGAATATTAGTTTGTTAAACAATTTAAAATAAAGAGTTCCACGGAATACTTTTTCATTAACACCATGAATATATTTTTATTTTCTAAAAATATTTCTTAACAATTTTCAAGATATTCTTAACAAAAAGTATAAGTACGTAGTATTATATATTTAACATTTAATAATAGAAAATAAGAAAAACTTTTACTGGAAAAGTTATTTACACTATAATAAAATAATAAAATGTGATTAGATATTTATATAAAATTCATTTAAACTGTCAGTATATATTATTAAAAAAAATTCTCGTCAAAAAATATATTATTAAATTTTAATTTCTTAATTAAAAAGTAATCAAATATTATTATAATCTTTCATTCATTAATAATTAATATTAATATTGCATGATAATGATAATAAAAAAGTTTGCTATAATTTTTGCACTGAATTTTGTCATTTCCTTTTTGTCCTTTCATGGAGAGAGAGAGAGAGAGGGGGCCAGAGATTTATAGACTAGAGAGAGTTTTATCTTTATTGATCAGACAAAAAATCTTCTTGTAGTCAAATTTTAAATGATTTGATATTATTAAATATAATATATTTGTCTTTTTCTTCATAGCTTTAAAATAGTTATTTACTTAATTAATATCAATAAAATTATAAACTATTTTAATACCACAATACCATGTAAAAGTTTAACTTCAGGTGTCAGCAGGGATGACAATTGACACCCTCTGAATAGGGTATTATAGTGTTTATCTCCATATTCGCGTTTAAAAAAAAGCCTGTACCCAGGTCCGTATTCGCGTGTGTAGCAACTCGTACCTCTGGATACCTAAGTACCTGTACCCACACCTATTACTCGCATTTTAACTATGAAAAATAAATAAATAACAAAAAAAATATTATAACAATTAAAAAACGATCCAAAAATCTTTTAAATATGCTCATAATACATTACAAATCAAAATAGTTAACTAAATAATAACATCCAAAACATAAAAAATAAGTAAATATCGCAATAAACATCTGAAACAACAAATTCATAAACTTATATATTTAATTATGAATAAAAATGGACACCTTTTCATGAAATATATAAATTCATAAACAACAAATTAATAAAATAGACATTTTTTTTCAAAAAAAAAAAAACCAAAACCTGAGTAAAAATGTATATGTAATTACATGTGTGTGTGTGTATGCGGGTGTGGGGCAGGGTGGGCACTAGAGTGCCCGTACCCGCACCCGTACCCACTCAGATTGGCACATAATTGTCCAGACCCAACTCATACCCATAAAGCGAGTTTTTACCCTGCCCATTGTAGGTATTTTTTTCAGGTAAGCAGTGGGTTTGAGTCGAATTGTCATCCCTAGGCGCCGAAAAATATTTGAACTAACGTACGGGGTCAATTCTTGTGTCTAATGGGACATAATTTTCTCTTTTTCTTCATAATTATTTATATTTATTAATTTTAAATATATTTTTGCTAATTTAATATCAACTAGTGTATTTACCTGTATTTGTACGGGTTATCTGTATAGGTTATAAATGTATCCAATATGCAAGATAAATTTGAAGGTTTTTTTTAAAAAAAAATTATTAGTAGTTTTAAATTTTTCAAAAAAACATTATAGATAAATCATTATACATATACTTCAATTTCAAAATATAACAAATAAAACAAAAAATATCGGTTGTATTGTCTTTATATTTAGAAACTGTTTCTCAACTTTGAGTCTTAACAAAAAAATACAAAGCACACAATTGAATTATTTATCTAAATTACAGTAAGATAAATTCGAAATAAGTAACATGAAAAAGAGACAATCAATTATCTATGCTGGACAACAAATTAATCTTAGAATAAATTTTGGTTTTTCTCATGTATAATATCGGAGCTTTAAGAAGAAAAATATAAATATACATATTGATTTAACATTTATTACAATTATAATTAAGCATAAACAATCATTTGAATATTGAGATGCTGAAAATATTTATATTTCAATGAAATGCTAGAAATTTTTAAATTTTAATAATATGTAAGAGATAAAATATACAAATTATGAAAAAAAAATTAAAATTATATAATTATGATTTTTAAATTCAAGTTTATGATTAAATTAAATTTTATGATATGCATAAGAAAATTAATCATTCATCGAAAGTTATAAAATTAAAAATAACTAAATTTGTATGGTAAAATAACGATGAATAGTTTTAGTAAAAAAATAATGATGAATAGTTACTGATAATTGATATAATTTATAAATAAAAATAAATAAGTCATTTACGGGAATGTATTAATGATTTACACTGTGAAATTATTATTTGACATGAGGTAATATTTGCTGCTAAAATTAAGACAATAACTAAAAAAATAAAAGAAATTAAAACTGGTTTAGGCAACAACAAAAAATGATTCTTATGTTGTCGCATGACTTAAATAATATTTTGAGAATGACAAATGTGTAAATATGAGAATTAATTGATTGATATGTTTTAATTTATTAAATTTTGGATTTGAATTTGATTTAATTCAAATTTGATTGAATGGTAATAGTCTAGATATGAGCATTAATTGACTGATATGCTTTAATTAATAAAATATCATGAGTTAAAAAATAAAAAATAATTTTTTTTATTTTAACGGGAAAAGAATGAATGTGGAGTTCTTACGTGAAATAAATTTACGTGACAAAATTCTATTTTATATAATATAGTTGATAATTATGTACACAAATTTTTAATACGACAAAAGTACCATGTAAAATTCTAACTTCGGGTGCTGGAAAATCTATTTGAAGTTTGAACTATTGTACGGGGTCAGCCGGATTCAGATTCGATGCGGTCGACGTTTCATGCAGTCCCTACAGTCGGATAAAAATAAGTCATTGGATTCATCGTATGCTTTTTATATTCCCACATCAACCGTTCAAGTTCAACAATGGCGTTTATTTCATTTAATCACATTGTCCCGTCTCTGTTCTCTGTCTTCGTTTTTGGTCTGGAACAGGTGCAAATAATTATAAAAAATGAAAAATTCATTATATAATTTTTGTGATCAACAGAAAAGTAAAAAACTTAAGGGAAAAATATGCAACAATGAGGTGCAAAGGGTATTTCTTATCCAAATTGTGCAAAGGGTTCAACCGTTTGAAGAGGTGAACGACACTCACTATTCCCCTCTCATCCTTACCGAAAATCCTCCTGTTCCAAGGGTGCAGTCACAGTAACCGACAAGACCATAGCAGCAGCTTCTTTATAGGGTTGAACGGGTTGGGTGCTGGGGGTGACCTTCATTGCAGGTGGCGACACGACAATGATGGAGGATGGCGGTAGTTGGCTCACCGTCGGCGGGAGATGAGGAGGAGGGACAAGACGAACCAGATCCGTTGGAGAGTTGCTATTCAAAAAAAAAAAAATCCGTTGGAGAGGATGGTTTTTTACTTGGGGGAGAAATGTCGCTTTGCTTGTCACATGCAATGCATATGGTTTTGTTATGGGAAACTATATGCCTTCTATTAATATTTGAAAGTAAATCAAATGTTTGTTTGGATCACAGGATGGTGTTAAGCCAATACAAGTTGCAGCAAGTATTTGCTTACTTTTGGTTGAGGTAGTACGACACCATGTTTACTATGATTACAACATTCTCTTAAAATACAAGTATTTGCATTCCATTTCTTTTGTAAATGCCTTACCATCTAGTTTTAGGAATCATTCCATTAATAATAAATTTTCATGTAATCTTTGGTATTTACGATTTGGATATCCTTCTCATGATAAGCTTGTACATCTTCATAAACAATTTCCTTTTGTAAAGAACATATTATCTCGCACTTTTTGTTTGCATATGGTTGTTTTTTTTCCCAGGGCCACGGAGAAGGAAGCAGGAGTCATGAAAAGTATTTTCAGGACTTGCTTTAAGCCCTCAAATAAATTTTCGAAAGCCTGAAATATTTTTTAGCAGGAATGTGTAAGAGGATGCAAACATTCCCAGGTCATTGTTACATACACCCCACTTTTATGGTAAATACACCTCATCCCATTATTTTGTCAAAAATTCCCCACCCGACACCTAGTCCTGTAGCAGATCCCGAGTCCGAGCCGAAGGCTGTTCTGACTCCACCATCTCGTATCAGGATATCCACTCCACCTGTGGACCCTTCTACCGTTTGTTGGATGTGCGGCGAGACTGGTTGCAACGGTGAGAGATGATGACGACGACGATGATGGATACTAAAGGATATGCGCGAATTAGAGTGATTGCGATGTGGCACCCGCGAAGGAGGAATCCACCTATTGGACTGTTCTAGAGCTACTGATGTTGCCCTTAGCATGGCCGTTACCTAGCTACCACAACGTTAATAATGGAATTACAGGGAGTCATTGATTCCTTTTCACTATTCTTTTCAAGTTTAACATTGACTTCAGCTGGTCTGGTAGCTGAATTACAACCAGTCATGTTAAACCTCTTCAGTACTTCATTCACATATTTAGCGATTCCTGATTAACAACAAGTATTTCACAATACCGGAAATCAAAAATAGAACTCTAGCCAAGTCAAAGAGACCTTAGCCTAGTCAGTAGATATGAACAACATACCAGTAAAAGTCAGAAGACCCAGAATAAGAGCTAAAGGAGTTAAAAAGGTAATTCTAGTCCAACATAACTCAACTCTTATAGACTCTTTCCACCACCTAGACTAAGATGGTCAAACACTAACGGTAACCATTGGAGAGTCCCCCAATGTAGTCATTGACAATCTCGTCCTTGGAGATATCCTCCTCCTCCTCCCCAGACTCGATAGGCAAAACGGGACTCGTCGACTCGGGTGGTGGTGCTATTTGTCGTAGGGATGGAGGCTAATATGGAGGGAGAGAGCAACACTCCATTCATAGAGAAGGCAATGACCAGATTTAGCCTTGGCCAAGAACCATTTCCATTATGAATGTTAATCTACTAGTCTGCACTCCACCTCTTTGTCAGGTGTCACTTTTCCGCTACGGTATGATATGTGGTGGCTAGTTGGTTAGGTCAGCAGTTGGTGCTCCCCCGGGATTTGTTCACCTATCCTTAGGTGTTACTGACCTCAACCTCTAGTAGGGCGTAGGTACCCTACGCATACAATGTATATTATTCCACACTAGTAATCCCGGTAAAAATGTATTCTTATTCCAAGGCAATCGGTTAGCACTCGGTGTTCTGGGGATAGATAAGGGACACGAGTTACCGTCAGATACACCCCAGTGCCCTCCGACCCCTAGACCAATGAGCACCGGTGTTCTGGGGATAGATAAGGGACACGAGTTACCGTCAGATACACCCCAGTGCCCTCCGACCCCTCCTTTGTCCAGGCTGTCTGAGCGAACTATCCAATCCCTTGAAGATCTCTTGAGAGCATGTACCCTCGAGAAAATGGGAAGTTGGGATAAACTGTTACCCTTAGTAGAATTCACCTATAACAATACGACTGTACCTATCAAGAACAGGCCGTACTGAAGGCCTTAGGGTTGAAGATTGAACATAGGTACGGGCGTATCTATGGCAGAGTACGGCCGTACACAGTCCTTAAGTCAGGCCGTACTTACCCATTAGCCCAGGGCGTACTTAGAGCATTAGTACATGAATGACATTTTACAGTTTGTCAATATTTTTTTGTGAATAAATTGTCTTTTATTCATACTAATTTGTTAAAAATCCCAAAACAAAATACAAGGCAAGGCATTTCGTGTTATTGACAATTTAAGAATATTTGTGAGCGGCACTCGGGATCGGCACTATGGACAATGATACGACAATACCCCGTCAGGATAATTGAGCTATCTGAACGTCCCGACACAGTGGCGGCCAGACCACTGGTCTCATGCAGCTGAAAACTGTCTTCCATGTGGTACGCAAATTTTTTGGCACTTTAATTCAGTAGGCATAGGAACGTTCTGGGGAGAAGTCACTTGTTGTTGTTGATGTTCAACCATTGCAGAGAGTTTTGCGGATAAATAGAAGAGAGAAGAAGAGAGCAAGAATGCGAAAAGGGGCTAGGGTTCAAAGTGCAAGACTTCTTAGAGAGATAGAGTGAGAAAGGGTCTTTGTTTACAGCAGGAGGACACGTGGCTTTTTTTATGGACATAGGATGAATCCAATGGTTTATTTTTGTCCGACTACAACGACCGCATGAAATAGCTGACTACAGCAAATCCGAATCCGGGTCAATTCGTTTCAATGTGTATGGGACTTGGGAGTTCAAACTATATGTATATGACTATTTGTCTTTTTCTTCATAAATATTTATTAATTTAATAGATTTTTACTTATTTAATATATATAAAAAAAAACACAACATTTTATGGTTTATTTTGTTTAGGAAAAAAACATGAGAGGAAAAAGAAAGCGCAAGGAAAAAAAATAGAACGAAACAAAGGGAATTGAAAGTGAACTTGCACTTGACCGGTCCCCACGCGTTCCGATAGCGCATGATCGTATCGAAATGGCCGACTTGCTCGTCGGGATCCCCGGTTCTGTCGTATAGCTCGAATGCGGGTGGTTTTTCGAGTGAGTAGGGGATTGGAAACAGTGCGACCTCAGTGAATGGTCCAGCCTGAAGAAGGTTGTCATTGTCATCGTATCTTCGTGCGCGGCGAGGCGAGGTGCTCCCAGTAGAAGCCGACGATGCGTGGGGTGATCGATGCGACAGAGATCTCCTCCTCTAAGAGCATGGGGAGGCGTTAAGCCGTCTGATCGGAGATTGATCCGTAGTTCTGTCGGCTCGCGACGATCGGTGGTGCGTCTCCTGTCGAGTGGGAGATCGTTCACCGGACCGTCTACGACGTCGCGACCCAGCGGTACGGCGTTCTCGAACGGTGGATCAGTGGATTTCCCCAAATCTAGAGTTTTCGCGACGTCTCTTCGCCCTGGATTCCCCAGATCTGGATGGTGATCGGGATCTGCAATGAGATTCGGGTTGCGTAGCCATGCGAGTGGAGATCTATGCTTGTTGATTCTCCATCCTCACAATTCGGCAGTTCTGATCTTCAATCATTTGAGTTTGTCGTTGAATGATGGAAAACAGGTTTTCCAAGAGAGACTGTCGAGGTTCGACGGGTGGTTCAATCACCACGGCAGCTGGAGGAGCTCTGATGGGTAGAAGCGGTGACATCGGAGTGTCTCCCACCGTCACGGGAAGCTGGATCGGAACGCCTAAGTCAGTTAGGGGTTCCGATGTGACGGATACCAGCTGTCCATCTATCTAAGGTGATGGAGGACGGGATTCCGAGTTATGTCTTGTCGACTGGTGGAGTGGTTGCGACGGGCCAGCCATCGTGTGAATTGGAAGATTTGTTTAGTATGAAACAGAACTCCCACTGTGGTCGCCAATGTTCCGAACAGGGAACGTGAATCTGGCTGGAGTCGCTGAGATCGCCGTGAGCTGGTGGAGGTGACGACGAAGAACGGAGGTTGGTACCTGCAAAAGGTACTCCAACGCTCAAGTTAGTTACTCTCTCAGATTAGGTAAGTGTGATGTAATGAATGCGTACCTTATTTACTGTGGGTCCCTCTTTTATATGATTCGTTTAGAGTCCGGGTACGTGGAAGGCGATGAAGCCACGACGTCATACGTGGCATGCCATGGTCCATTGATCTTATCGATGGTTCTAGTTCGGTAGCGTGAAGACTACGCGAATTAGGAACAGTTGATGGGATGAATGGTGTGGATCGGTTGGGCTTGATCGGCCACGATCTAGTGGCAGGATTGGGACATCGCAATGGTGTGGCCTTCGACGGGGTGCACTTAGGCCCAGTCCGGAACACACACAATCTTCATGAATTTCTTGAACGAATAATCAATATGAATTTCTGCCAGGTATAGAAACATAATATCTTGTCCTCCTCAAAATTAAGTACTACATTTTTATGCAAAATATAATAGATGCTCGTTTTGCCTTCCCTGAACATTCTTTTGATTATAACTTTGAATTCTTTATGGGATAATCAGGGAATGCTCGTAGATATTTCTATCTTAATTCCATCTATCTAGAAAGCGGTAGACAAAGATGGGAAAAGAAAAAGAGACCGGACATCTATAATTGAGAGTTTGATACTCTCCGAGCAGCAAAAGCTATGTCGATTGTCGAGTCCCTTTCAAGAAATAAGGAAAATAGAGTACTGAAAGCAATAGGTGAAGTCGCACCAAATCTTTCCTGAAAATTTTTCTTCTACTAGTAAAAAAGCCTACCTGACTCCTCTCTGTTCTTTCCTTAATGGTCTTGGTTTTCAATGGTTTGGACTTTTGGGCTATGTCACAGATAATTAATTAGTGATTTAGATTTGATTGCATCCCTAATCTTCATGAAGAAAAAAGCCGCAATTAAATGGAGTCCCGGTCGGTCCCGGCCCCGGCCCCGGGGCCTATTCCACTTTCTGCTACCAGCCAGTCACTGTCACATTTTGTAATTTGTGTCGGTGGTGATCGTTGTTTATATATGCAGAAAATCAGCGTATCCATCATGGAGACTAGAAAGTAGAAATCCTGTGTCAAAATCAGCCGGTGATGAACTCTCGACCACAACCTCTTTCTTCATCCAATTTAATTATCTCTTTCTCTTCAATGCTGTAGATGGAACAAAAATGTTTGGGATATCCATTAATTAAAATGGTCAAAAAAAATTTAATCAAGTGAGACTAGAGGTCCCCACTGTTGGTTGCTTTGACAATTTCAGCGATATGGGGACACTAGGATCAGGATTCGAACCCGAGTGTTGCCCTCTAAATGTGTGTGTATTTATTGTTTACCATTTCTACTAACTGGCCAAAAAAAAAAATGAGACTAAAGCTCCACTAAATTTTGGCAAAAACTAGGTGATTCACAACGTAGCATCCATTTTAATCCTTGAATATATTATTATTTTATTAAATAATTTGAATTTCGTTAATTCTATTATTTTGTAAAAATTATAAATTAGTCCTACACCTCTTCTTCTCTGTTGGTCAACATTTGATTTTGTGATCCAGACAATTTTCCTCTCTACATATTCTTGTGTAAGAGACCCCTTGATGACTTGCTTGAATTCATGGACAAGGATATAAAGTGTACATGGGCAGGTTGGACTGAGTTTGGCTAAAATATTACTTGAACCAAGGCGTATTCTATGGTGAACAAATAACATAAGTAACACCATGGTGCACAAGTTTTTTCAACCATTCAATGGTTAAGCTCATAGATCCTATTAAGCATTGCGCATACCATATCACAACTCTTTTCCTCTCCACCTCTCCTCTCCCCCTCCCACTGCGACAGTGTCACCCCTCTATTTCCAGATCTACGGACTGTTCCTCCACCATGATCTAGCCGTCATTGACACTGTCGCTTCTTGCCCCTTCACCGGTGTGACACCCTCTCGGGACCACATGAGATTATGGTTACTTAATACCGATTTTAGTGAGAAAATTTGAAACTTTTGAAACACCAAGAGATAAATCATGCGAACAACTTGACATTTATTCATCAGAGTATTGCGGAAGAAAATACAAGTGTAGTAACTACACTACAAAAGTCATAAAGACACTCCACTGGCCATGGGACTCAAAACATAAGAAGACTCCGGACTATCACCAATATGGTCCTGACGAATTGTCTCCAAGTAAACCATCAGCTCTATCGGCATGATCTAATCTCAGAATAGAACAAGTATACATGAAAACAAATGCAAGGGTGAAAAACTTATTCATAAGTCTTCATCGTAATAACAGTATAAGAGAAATATGAAAATAATAAATACTACACCTTTCACGTCAATATTTATCATAAGTATATTATACAAGCAACATGATAATGTAATATCATAATCATGATCCAAATTATACAAGACAATATATCAGGTTGACAACTCATTTTATTAATTAATATCGTAACATGATACGCTGACTATTCGGCAAATAATGAATACCAATTCACAAATCACGTCGGTAAACACAAGACAGATAACCCTCCTGTCGAATCACTTCAGCCACCAAAGTAACCTGTCGGTATCAAACCAGTAATAAAAACTCCTGGTATCAAACCAGTAAAGAAAACCCTCCTACTGATCAAATCAGCCTAGCCGCATCATACCCATATCAAAAGGATATGAAATCTTAGATCGTGGTGAAGATCTGTTATTTTAATTTTATAATGTAGTGAATGTATCAACTTATAGTCTAAGCTATAAATTTGACTAACAATTCGATATACACAGTGAACTCAATATCAATTGAAATACACTTAACCAAATATCACAAAACAAAACGATATAAGTTCACAATGTATTTTATACAACTATAAACATCATAAGAACCCCTTTTTTTATAAATAATATATGTACTAAAACCCTAAGTAAATCTATTCATCATATTAAATCAATAACAATGTGTTGATCCTTCGACGAAGGTGCAACACACACATAACACAAATAAGCAAACAAGTCTTATACACCATCCAAGACTTATTGAGAGTAATTTCCCTTACCTTAAAAGATTTTTCTTCCAAGCTTTAAAGTGATTCTTTCAAGATAAGTTCAGACCTAAAAACTCATCAAAATATAAACTCTTTTACTAATAATTCAATTATATAATCACTTAACAAAATAAACCTCTTATACCCTAATCTTTAAAATCAAGATTTTCTCAAGAATAAAAGGATATGATAACTTGATTTTCAAACCCATTTGTTAAACATGATTATACGCGTATATAAAACTTAAAACCAAAGGTACAAGTACTTATTCTACGTATACGCATTTTATTCGCAACAGATATATAATCAAAGATTGAAGGTGCGGTAAAGCCAACTGTATCAATCATTACCAGAGATTGAAAGACAGCAGCGCCATCTAAATCAAGTCTATTATTAACCAGGGATCGAAAGACGACTGAGCCTACTAAATCGAATCTTCTGATTATTTAAACGGATTAGTGATATTGATTAATTTAATATTAAAGATTGAGGTACGGCAGAGCCAACTGTATCAATCGTCTAATATCTATAACTAGTGATCGTTTATTATCTTCTCTATGAGTTTCAATAGATAATACACCGAATTGTTCCCAGGTAAGAGATGTGAAACTTATCTCTTAAATACCAAGTCTTACCATAGTCAGAACTTTCCAAGACATGTATTATTTATCAGACTCCTAAAGCCAATTGATTTTAAACTAATTTTTATACATGATAAGAATAATTATACAAGTTCATATACAAATTTTCACAAGCATATAATCAAAAAGAAAAAGCTTACTATTTTAATATATAATGAGTTATTTATTAACCAAAACGCTACTTAAGCCAAAATCACTTATCTAATTAAGCTATATCATTTGCATATGTGAAATTCGTTAATTAAACTAGGACTAGAATATAAAACTATTAAACTAATTACTACACAAAACATATATTATAAAAACTATTAAAAACTATATAAAAACTACTAAAAAATCTTCATAAAAAAACACCTTGGAAATGCTTCAAGGAGGGATGAAAATTTATGATGGGAAGGCCTCCTATTTATGGGAAAATATGTTGTGGCTAATTACACAAAAACTCTTCAAAAAAAATTACTTAATTACATATTATATATAATATAAATAATACAATTATCTAAATATTTATTTACAAGTGGGTTATGAAAAATAAAGGCTTCCCATTGGCTATTCAAAACCGACATATACAAGTGGGTTAGGGGTGATCGCTTAATTTTCATTTTACCCGCAAAGTCTCACAATGCGCGACTTGGAAATTAGGGTTTTGTCGATCGTTTTTCACGCAAAAAATAACAAAATTTTATAAAATTTAAAAATAATATCTCTGGAAAAATAAAAGAAAAATAAAAGTAAAACGAAATTATTTTGAATATTTTATTCGGTATAAATTGCACAACGTTTACATACGCTGTCCAGAAACTGGGTGAAGTGATAGCCCAAAATTTAACCATGACTTACTCTACTGATATAGGTTTTATCTACCTACTCACTTTTCTTAAGATTAGCTCTCTAAATAATAAATCCCAAAATAGTTGTTCATTAAGTAGGCTGTACACCAAAACACGTTAAAACGCTGTCAAAATTCTGATTTAATGGATAGCTAAAAAACTAGACATAACCTATTGTTGCAGGGTTGGAGAGGATCCAAATACGGACTCAACGAGTTCTTAGAATCACTAGTCGGAGTTCGAATCCTCTCCAACCATGTTCTTTGTAGCTCTCTTTCTTGTACAAATCTTAGTCATTGGATTAATCCCACTATTGAAATATTAGATAGAAAAAATAAAAACGTTCAAGTCCCAAAATTATGTGCGCACAACGCATCCACTACAAGAAATCGCGGGATTACCGACGGCCAAAAGCCGTCGGTAATCCACAAATGCCGTCGGTAATAAAAAAATTCCGACGGATTACCGACGGGCTAATATCCGTCGGTAAAATGCGCGTCGCAAATACGTACCGACGGCTTTGGCCCGTTGGTATAATCGTTGGGTCACTTCCGACGGCTTTAACCCGTCGGTAAATTTTCGACGGCTTTCTCCGACGGTTTTAACCCGTCGATAATTCCGATGACATTTTTCCGACGGCCATGGCCGTCGGTAAAGCCGAACTTCAAATTTTTTTTAATTGAAAATTGTTTAAATTTTTATTAAAAAATTATTTAATTTTTTAAATTATTTAATTTTAATTTCTGTAATCAATTTAATTTATTTATCCATTTAATTAACGATTACTAGTTATCACATTTAATTATTAATTTATTCTTGTATCTAAAAATACAATGCGATAACATAACTATAAAACAAATTAAAAAAAAGAAACGTAACAAATAAATAAAAATTAATTTAACAAAACAAAGAATAAAAAATATCCAAAAATATAAAAAATATCGATACAACATACTTAATTATTAATTTATTCATGTATTTAAAAATACAATGCTATAACATAACTATAAAACAAATTAAAAAAAAGAAACGTAACAAATAAATAAAAAAATTCGACGAACAAAACAGTAATAAAAAATATCCGAAAATATAAAAAAATATCGATACAAACATAACTAATAGTCCTGATAATCATGATCATGATCACCATCTGCATCATCGACATGATCACCAGTACTATGAGGCGGAGGCGGTGGAGGAGGCGGCTGGCGAGCTAGCAAATGGTACAGATCCTCCTGTCATTGCGGCTTTGAGCCAACATGGCGGCCGTCGCCGGGCCTCCTCTATTTGACGGCCGCGATCCGCTGCTGCCGGCCGCCAATCGCTGCTGCTCGGCCATGGCCCGCTTCAACTCTGCTATCTCCCGCTCATCCGCGGCAACCACGATTTGGGCGACTCTCGGCAAAGCGGCGGGCCACTCTTGTAGTTCTTTGGCAATGTCGCCAAAGACCGTATAGGCGACCCTTCTTCTTGCCGCCACCAACATCTCCCCAAACCATCGGCGATACAAATTTGGATCCTCTGGGCTCTGAGACGGGGAACATGAGGATGTCTGAGATCTAACCTGAGACATCCTCGCCTCAAACTCCTCCTGTCAAACATAAACAAATTAGTCAATTTTTATTGTAATAAAACAATATAAATATTGTTAAAAAACTATTCATTATGTTTTATAATTACCTGGGTCCGCCTCGACCGCTCATCGACAAAATCACCGGTACTTTTCCTAATATGAGTTGCACGATGGAGCTCGTGCAACTGAACCTCCCTTTGCAACCGCTGAGACTGTAATTATTTAATAAGCTTAACTAAATAATAATAATAATAATATAAAACGTACAAGTCGAGCCGCTGCGTCGCTACCGATCGACCGAACCTCCGGTATGCAAGCTCCCACCCTTTTCGTGAGGCTATATTCTTCTTCGCTTCTCGCCATCGCCTTGAACTCGGGGAGTTCCAGGCGCGCTTGTAGCCGCCAGATCTCATCTCCTATCCAAGTGGGCTGCCCATTGAGGCGGGCATCTCTAAGCATATCGATAGGCGGTGGGAAGCCTTCATATGGAAGTTCTTCTTGATCCGCTCCTCTGCTCTTCCTTCCAAGAAACCTCTCTGTATGAAAATAATACGTTATTAAAAATAATTGAGATTCATGAAATAAAAACATAATATGCAACAAAAAAATAAACAACTTACTCTGAAAGAATTGAACATGTGCCTCCGCCATCATCCGTCAGGCCCCCCAGGTGGGCCAATAGGTGTGGTAATTTTGCTCAATTACTTCCGTGATAGCCTTCATGGTGGCTTTAACGGAAGGAACCTAAACAATAACAACATACCAAACAAGTTAAAAAAATATAGGTTAAACTGTAATTTTCGTCCCTTATCCTTTTTTTTTAGTTTTCATTTAAGTCCATTAAGTTACAAAAATTACTTCAATTTCGTCCTTTCTTTTTAATTATTCTTTTTTTGTCTTAGATGAAATACCATCTTACACGTGGCAGTTTGTTTTATTTTATTTTTATGCCACGTGTCAGATGGTGATTCGTCTAAGAAAATATGAATAAATAAACAGAAAAGACGAAATTGATGTGATTTTTGAAGTTTAAGGGACTTAAATGAAAACTAAAAAAAGATAAGGGACGAAATTGAAAACTAAAAAAAAGATAAGGGGCAAAAATGTGTATTCAACCTATATACTCACCATCTACCAGCTGGCCTGATAGCAACTCCGCCATCATGCAAAGATCTGAATATCATTAACCCACTCCGCTTCATCCTGGCCGCCGCTCAACCTCCTCGTCCTGCTGAACCCCGGTCTGATCAGGTGCCTGGCCCACACTATACTCCTGATCGGACACATGAGTGTCGGGCACCGTCTCAGACACAAAATGAGAGGAAGAAGCGGCAAGTGTCTGCTGGAACCCTGGGGTGGGCATCATGTAAATGGGTGTCGATGCGAAGGTCCCGCATCTTTGTGTAGGTGCCGAATGTGACGAGGTCGCGTGAGGGCGTAGATGTATGCGACGCTGTGTGTGGATGACAACATCGCATAGCCAGCATCATCAATCCTAATAATGTTCGGCCTCCGACGACGAGGGGGTCGGCAATGATGCCCTTCCTTCCGCTGACCACTTCTTTGGGTGGTGGGGCCTCGAGCTGAACCTCCCGATGCCATATATGTCTATAGAGCAATTTAATAATAATGATCATGAAATATTATATTTAAACATAACAATATTAAAAATGAATTCCAAAAATAAACAAGTTATATGAAAATAATCGACAAAATAAAATATGTTGTTAGACATTAAATTCTCTAATTGTAAAAAGTTAAACAAATTTATTACGCCCATTCTGCCCACTCTGCTTCGGCATCGTCTTCAGATCTTGATGGTTCTGCCACTTCTTCATTTAATTCCTCATCTCCATTTACATCTTCATATGTGATTGGATCGTCACGTAGTCGAGAAATGGGTTTAACTTCGTTTACTACGTTGACATGAGACATCTCATCCACCTGATAAGCCACTTCTTCCTGTGGATCATCTGCTTCAATACGACCCCTTGGTTTTGTCTTTATTGCAACACACCAACCTTGTTTGTCCCTTCGAGTTGACGGATAAGGGACATAATACAACTGTCTTACATGTTGTGCCATGATAAACGGATCAAACATTTGGTATCTTCTGCTCATGCATATTCAACAGTATTATATTTGCGATCCATTCTTGTGCCTCTACTTGACGGATCAAACCAATTACAATAAAATAGCACTATTCTTTTAGTATAGTCTAAAGTATTGTACGCCAGCTAATATATATGTTGAATCACGCCGTAGAAGTCGTCTTCACCTCCCTCTGTGGCACCTTTTACATAAACTCCGTTGTTAACTGTTTTTTTCACCTCTGTTTTTGACTGAGTTTGAAATTTGTAACCGTTTACGAAATACGTGTGCCATTCTTTTACACGTGATTTAGGACCATGAGATAAATTTCTCAAGTGTTCGATTATGGGCGATTCTGACTCGCTATACACCTGCGTATACACATGCACAAGTGATTTAGGGTTCATTTTTGCAAACAATCTTTTGTATTTTCAAACAACAAATAGTTGAAATAGGACTAAAAATACATACCTGGCTCATAAACCACGTTGGGAAATATTCATGAATATAGGCAGAAGAGTCTTGTTCGCTTGTGGGCTTAGTTAACAAGAATGCCCTGAACAAGTCATTATCAAACAAATGATCATGAATAGTTGTGGACTAAAGAAAATGAAAGTGGTCAAAAGTATACATACGTAAGATATGGTGATACTTCGGCACAGTTGATCAACACGTGAACGTGTGCTGACTTCCAATCTTCTCCCGTTAACCAGGACTTCAGCTCCTTTCCAGCATGACGACCGGGAAGGCAAAACACTGATAAGGCCAGCGGGTGTCTTTCACTTTCAATTTCTATTTCATTCCTATTATTTGTTGGTGTCAGCATGAAGTTCGTAAAATAATGAGAACAGAAATGAATTGTCTCACGGTGTAAGTAAGTTGCACAAATAGATCCTTCAACCCTGGCCTTATTTTTCACCGACCATTTTGAGTCACCCATAAATCTACAGAATAACAAGGTTGGTGATCAACATTTCAACATTTAACCCGGGGCAGTGAATAATTATGTTAAAGAATATTTGATTATATTACCTTTCGAATGGATACATCCATCTGTATTGAACCGGTCCACCAAGCCTAGCTTCATGTGCAAGATGCACTGGGAGATGTTCCATAGAGTCAAAGAAACCAGGAAATATTCTCTCCAACTTACAAAGAATGACCGTATGTTTCGCTTCCATCTTGATAAGATCATCATCTCTCAATGTTGCAGAACACAAATCTTTAAAAAATTGGCTGAGTTCTGTAAGTGGATTTAAAATATTTGACGGCAGGGAACTAAATGCAATAGGAAGTAAACATTCCATGAATACATGACAATCATGGCTTTTCATCCCAATCATTGTTCCTTTGTTCACATCAGCACATCTTGCCAAGTTAGAAGAATAACCGTCTGCCATTCGAAGTTCTTTTATCCACCGACAGACTGACCTAGCTTCCTCAACAGTTAAAGAGTAACAGGCTTTGGGTTTCAGGGTTTTCCCATTCGACTGAGTCGTCAAATGCAAGTCCTTTCGCTACGATAAAGTGGTAAGTCCAGTCTGGCCTTATCATTGTCTTTCGTTCTTCCTCTAACGTTCATCACTGTGAGAAAAACATTGTCAAAAAAGTTCTTCTCAATGTGCATAACATCAAGGTTGTGTCTCAATAAATTATCTTTCCAATACGGCAAATCCCAAAAAATACTTCTTTTAGTCCAATTGTGCCATTGTCCATATCCTTCAAATCGATCCAATTCACCAAAATTTGTGATTTTTGGCAGATCCATAACTCTGGTCAAAATCTGTTCGAATGTCAACCTCGGGGGCGGGCCATCTAATTCAACTTCCCCCTTCTTGAAGGCGTTCTTATTTCATCTAAATGGATGATCTGCTGGTAAAAACCTGCGATGTGAGTCAAACCAAGAACTCTTCCCCCCAAATTTCAAGGTAAAGGCCTTTGTATGCTCCATGCAATGGGGACATGCCATTTTACCATGAGTACCCCAACCAGACAACATGCCATATGCAGGGAAGTCATTAATGGTCCACATAAGAGCTGCCCTCATTGTAAAGTTCTTCTTTCGTGCAATATCATAAGTCACAACGCCATTCCACAACCTTTTGAGATCATCAATGAGAGGCTGTAAGTAGATGTCAATACCATCTGTTGGATTATCTGGACCCGGTATAATACAAGTCAAGAACATATAGGGCTTAGACATGCACATATCAGGAGGAAGATTGTATGGGGTAACAATAACTGGCCAGCAAGAATAAGGTTTCGCTGTTGATTGAACACATGGTGTAAAACCATCAGAACATAAGCCAAGTCGTACATTACGTTGATCTGCTGCAAATTTGGGATTCACACGATCAAAGTGCTTCCAAGCTTCCATCACATGGATGTCGCAACATACCTGAAGTGCTTTTATTCTCATAGTGCCAAGTCATTTTGTCTGTAGTCTGTGTTGACGCAAACATTCTCTGTAGCCTTGGAATAATTGGTAAATAAAACATTGTCTTCCGTGGAACTGGTTTTTGCCTACCCTTCCCATTATCAGTATGTGACATATACCTTGGCTCACCACAAAATTTGCATTCAACCAGCGCGCTATCGTTTTTACCAAATTCATTGTCGTAATATAACATACACCCTCTCACACAACAATCAATCCTTTTAGATTCCAACCCTAATTTGGACACTAAGATTTTAGCCTCGTAATAACTTTTTGGCAATCCATCTCTGATAGGTGACGAGTCCAATATCATCTTCGTTACGAGATCCAAGCACACATCTGTAGCACCACAGTTGGACTTGAGAGCTAAAAGTCTCACACACATTGATAACTTAGAGTCGGCAGACCCTTCAAACAACGGCTTATTTGTTTCTAACAAGAGATTATAAAATCTTTGTGCAGTCTAATGAGTTCGAAATAGCATATAGTTTAGTGTTGGTCTTGCATCACATTTTAGTCATTTTAGTCATTTTTATCCATGTTATTTATACATTTGGCTTGATTTGAATAACGCACTTGGTTTTGGTTCAATTGTGCTTAAAGGAAGGTATTTGTCCTAGGAAAAAGGAGAAAAATCACTTGGAATAAGTTGCGGTAATTTGTGCTACAAGTTGATAATGTAATGCTGTCTCAGCCTGACACTTGTTCAGTGTTTTCATCATATCTGGAGTTTTAGGTGTCCAAATGAGATGAAACCGGTGCCATTGGAAAGCTAAGATCCATAGCTTCAACTTTCATGAAGACACCTTGAGCTAATTCGGACGTTAAAGAGGTGAAAAATACAAAACAACATGAAACACGGCCTGGCCGTGTCAGGAAGCACGGCCGTGTTGCGACAGCACCTAAACTGTGCGAGAAACAGAATGAAGCACGGCTTGGCCGTGCCTCACACCACGGCCGTGCTACGATAGCACCCTGGACGCAGAATTTTACGTTTTTACATGTTTTGGACCTGTTTTTTACTCCTTTTCACCCTAGACTATAAATAAACACTTTAGAGACTTGTCTAGGGTTGAAACTTGGATTCTTGGGGGCACGGTGGAGGATAGGATTCGTTCTCCTCCTCTCTTCTTCCTCGATTTTTCTGGTTTGGTTTTTCTTACTTTATGAGTAGCTAAATCTCTCAGACTAGGGTAGATGAATCTTGATGAAACTCTTGTGTAGTTAATTCTATTTTATTAAAGCAAGTTTATTTCATTTCAATTGAGCTTTCAATTCTCTGCGCTTAATGGTTTTTGATACTTGGCCGCTATTGAATTGATTTGGGGTTTTTCATGATGATTGGGAAATTGGGTGAATGACTTGAATCGAGATTGCTAGCCATAGTCATGATGAGTATAGGAATATAACTTTGTGATTATGTGTTCTTGTGAATCATTGATCTTTATGCTTAACTTTATTATTGGTCACCTAAGGAATTAGGGATTTTTGGTTTAGTTAACGGGGTTATGAGACAAGGAATTGTACTTAATCTAATATCGTTGATTCGAACTTCAATTTGTATGGGATAACTTGCGTTGGTTGTAGATTAAATGCATAAGAGTGAAAACAAGAAGATTCGATCCCTAGTCATTTTTAATCCTTTGATTTTTAAATAGTTGTTATTATTAATTTTCAATTGTTACAAATCTACTTATTTCCAAATACCACTATTCGGTTCTCGTTCAAAATAGTTACGAACTTTGTTTAGTTGAATAATCAATCGCAATCCCTGTGGAGACGATCTTACTTATCATTTTATTACTTGTGCGATTCGGTACACTGCCGAAATCCTCAACAAGTTTTTGGCGCCGTTGTCGGGGATTGTTGAATTGATATTTAACAAGGCAAACTAGTGTTATTTTGAACATTTATTTTTTGTTTATATAACAAAAAAAACAACAAAAAAATTAAAATTTCTTTTCTATTCTTATAAAATTGTTGTGCTGCTCACAATTCTCTTAGCTTCTGTAGCATGCAGCCTCTTAGATGTGATTTTTGTGGAGTAAAGCATAGAAATGGCTATTGTGAGGATTTCTTAGTCATGGTAGAAGAAGAAGAGGACTATTGCATGGAAAGTATCTTGGGAGAAGAAGAGTCACATCCTAAAAAGCAAGAGAAGACAAGTGCCTTAGAAGATCCTCTTATGCAGTTCATGAAGATGACTCAATCCAATTTCAAGAAACATGAGTCTTATTTCAAAAACCAAGAGGCCTCTATCAAAAATCTGGAGAATCAAATTGGGCAACTCTCAAAGCAACTTGTGGAGCAAACCAAAGAGTCACATCCTCAAGCTTAATTCGAAGAATCCCATGACAGAGACTCTTACCTTAACAATGTTTGGGTGAAATTCATGAGAGCCAATCAAGCGTCATTTGATAACTTTGAGGTTCGTTATGAGAGGTTGTCAGAGCAATTATCCCAATTTGAGCAGAAGAAAGTGGAGATAGAGAGTGAACATAACTTCATGGTGGCATTGGAAGAAGAATTGAAAAACAAAAATAGTGACATGGAAGAGGACCTAAGGGTGAGGCACGGAGAGATTCATGTGATAGCTCAACTCTTGGGCATTGAAGAGAATCGTCCTCCGCAAGATGAATTTGATGTGCTTCAAGATAAGGAGTGGGGGAAACAATATCCCAAATGTACAATTGCTAAGGCATGGGCACACTTACTTCCCTATGCCAAGTACATGGGAATTCTCTCTAAAAGAAGGAAGCGGAAGGATGAAATCTTCTTCATGACATATTATCCACCCTAACAAGGGTGTTGAAGTGTCAAGCTAATGACGTTAAAGAAGCGCTTCTTGGGAGGCAACCCAAGTTTTTCGGTTAGTTCTTTCTTTCTCATCCTTGCTTCAACTTAAATTTTTACATTGGGGACAATGTAAGTTTTTAAGCTTGGGGTAAGGAGTTTACATTTTGTGCATTTAGTCTTGCATCTCATTTTAGTTTTTGCATCTTGTGTTAATCTTTGTTTTTGTTTGCATCATTTTATCCCCCAAATTGTCATGCTATTCTCTTGTGCTTTTCCATGTGTGCCGCAATTTTGTTGAAATTTGAGATTGCAATGATTTGGAACCCAATTATTTTCTCTTGTGATGGGCTTAAAGGTAGTGTTCTTAATGTACATAGTGACAATCTTTTGATAAGTTGAGAATTAGCATGTGGCGCTCTGATTTGATGTTTTTCACTGATTTTGACTTCTAAATGTGAGACTTGAGCTTGTATTGGGGCTTGCACTTTATCATGTTTATATGCCCCCTTCTCCTTGTATGAGTGTGTCCATCCTAATTGTGCTCTCTAGAACATGACTTGAAACCATTTCAAAACTTGAAAATTTTTGTCTACACACTTGAATATGATTAAGGCATTATAGGCATGTTTTCAAGACTCTGATTTTTGAACGAAAGCTTCCTCTAGTTGCCCCTTTTGAGCCTTAACTGAAATAAATTTTCTTGGTACCCATGCTATTGACCAATGTTTATGGTACCTTTTTAGAGTATGTTTAAGGGAGCAATTGGATGCTTAATCTTGTGAATTGTTTTGATGCTTGATCTTGGGATCTCTTCTGTTGTTTAGTTCCTCCCCAATAAATATTGCAAAATCTCAAATGAGGGAGAATAAAATAAAAAAAAATAGAAAAAAAAAACAACGAAGAGGAGTAAAAAAAAATAAAAAAGTTTTGAAAGCAAAAAGGAAAAATGAATTGCTCCACTTATGCTACTTTAAAAGGGTTGTTTGTTTATAGCCCTTGAATTTCCCCTTTCTTGTTTTTATCCCACCTTACAATTAAAATCCCATGGCCACGTTACAACCTTTTGAAGGCCTTTTGATTCTTGTGTGTTTTCATTAATTATTTGCTGAGATTTGATTAATAGTCAAGCCTATGGTAGAGCACTTTCATAGATGGATTTGAGCGAATTGTCTTAACTTGTAAACACTTTGAGAGTGGTAAGGAGAGTACCCCTATCAGTGAGAGACATGTTTTCAGAGAACTTAAATTTCTAATTGGACTTGATCTTGATTGTCTCTATTGTGTTTAATAGTCCTTTAACCTATTGCTTGATCTTGTTTTTATCTCGGGTTCCTTATCTGTTGCATCTCTTATTTCCATTTTATCTTTGGCCACAACAATTGCTTGAGGACAAGCAAAGTTCTAAGCTTGGGGTAATTTGATGAGTTCGAAATAGCATATAGTTTAGTGTTGGTTTTGCATCACATTTTAGTCATTTTAGTCATTTTTATCCATGTTATTTATACATTTGGCTTGATTTGAATAACGCACTTGGTTTTGGTTCAATTGTGCTTAAAGGAAGGTATTTGTCCTAGGAAAAAGGAGAAAAATCACTTGGAATAAGTTGTGTAATTTGTACTACAAGTTGATAATGTAATGCTGTCTCAGCCTGACACTTGTTCAGTGTTTTCATCATATCTGGAGTTTTAGGTGTCCAAATGAGATGAAACCGGTGCCATTGGAAAGCTAAGATCCATAGCTTCAACTTTCATGAAGACACCTTGAGCTAATTCGGACGTTAAAGAGGTGAAAAATACAAAACAACATGAAACACGGCCTGGCCGTGTCAGGAAGCACGGCCGTGTTGCGACAGCACCTAAACTGTGCGAGAAACAGAATGAAGCACGGCCTGGCCGTGCCTCACACCACGGCCGTGCTACGATAGCACCCTGGATGCAGAATTTTACGTTTTTACATGTTTTGGACCTGTTTTTTACTCCTTTTCACCCTAGACTATAAATAAACACTTTAGAGACTTGTCTAGGGTTGAAACTTGGATTCTTGGGGGCACGGTGGAGGATAGGATTCGTTATCCTCCTCTCTTCTTCCTCGATTTTTCTGGTTTGGTTTTTCTTACTTTATGAGTAGCTAAATCTCTCAGACTAGGGTAGATGAATCTTGATGAAACTCTTGTGTAGTTAATTCTATTTTATTAAAGCAAGTTTATTTCATTTCAATTGAGCTTTCAATTCTCTGCGCTTAATGTTTTTTGATACTTGGCCGCTATTGAATTGATTTGGGGTTTTTCATGATGATTGGGAAATTGGGTGAATGACTTGAACTGAGATTGCTAGCCATAGTCATGATGAGTATAGGAATATAACTTTGTGATTATGTGTTCTTGTGAATCATTGATCTTTATGCTTAACTTTATTATTGGTCACCTAAGGAATTAGGGATTTTTGGTTTAGTTAAAGGGGTTATGAGACAAGGAATTGTACTTAATCTAATATCGTTGATTCGAACTTCAATTTGTATGGGATAACTTGCGTTGGTTGTAGATTAAATGCATAAGAGTGAAAACAAGAAGATTCGATCCCTAGTCATTTTTAATCCTTTGATTTTTAAATAGTTGTTATTATTAATTTTCAATTGTTACAAATCTACTTATTTCCAAATACCACTATTCGGTTCTCGTTCAAAATAGTTACGAACTTTGTTTAGTTGAATAATCAATCGCAATCCCTGTGGAGACGATCTTACTTATCATTTTATTACTTGTGCGATTCGGTACACTGCCGAAATCCTCAACACAGTCTCATTTGGAAGTTCATCTGTGTCATCATACCGTGGCTCCTCGAATGATACGTTGACCCCCAAGGCATCACAAACCATATCTTGCATCAATTCAATCTGCTCACCATATCCCGTATCTACGCAATTGCTTGAAGCACCTGTGCAATTATTGTCAACCCCTAATTCAACCCGAGGTAAATCTTCACCATGTCTAGTCCAAATCCAGTAATTAGGCATAAATCCAACTCTCTGCAGGTGCAGCATGACCTCACCTGGGCTCTTGATCTTTCTGCAATCGCATTTAAGGCACGGACATCTAATCCCTCCATTAATTTTGAAATCTTCGTGTGCCATTGCGACTTGAACGAAGTGATCAATCCCATCGCAAAAAGATTGTTTCAAACCCCCTCTTCCCGGATACAACCTATCGTACATCCAACTACGATTCGAAGGAAAAAATTCCATCTTCTCGCATGTCAAAAAATGACAATTTCAAAGAAGACGACATTCTTACAACCGCTCTCTTTCTTTAAATGGTATGACTTATCCCATTCGAGGAAAAACTTTTTCAGAACTTCGTATAATAGTCATTCCTTAATTCTCATATCTTATACTTGACAAAATTTAGTGACATTTCCCATTGGTCTCTGAGTACACAAAATGATCGCAGTTAGGAACAAGGCAATCAAGTATGCACCCAGAGAACAAAAGGAAATGAATCTAACCGAAATTTCATCAAATATCAAGATACGAGAATCGAGCAACAACTATTATACAAGTAAAGAAAAAGTTTTTTCCCAAACTGTCCGACTTGGACAATTCAAGGTTCAATATACAATGAACACGTGGTATCTAAAAGAGTACACGCACTCAATAATATATTGAACCTCAAACGGGAAGCTAAGGCTTTTCTCCGATACTAGTAACAACAATCAAACATCCATTTCATCAATAATTAAAAAGTAACATGTTGAAAGTTGACATCCTCTTAAAGGATAGAATTAAACAAGCAGAAGTGGCAAGGGAAGCATAAATCCTTTTAACAATTTTTGTTTTCATAGTGGTTTGGCTTGGTATATGCCATGCAATTAGAGCTCCTATATGGCGACATCTACCATACATCCTAATCCATTAATTGACCAAATTGATACAACCAGAATGTGATAAATAAACCCCTCTTGACAAAGCCATCACGTGACACTGCCCTCTTGACAAATTGATACAACCAGAATGTGATAAATAAACCTCTCTTGTGGAAAGTTTTTTCCGTGGGAAATTTTGAGTCTGACAACCAGTTCTATTTCTTGTAATGGCCCAAGGACAATATTATTGCTTTTTTACGTGTGAATTTTACATGCTTCACGTGTAGTTTTTTTTTTTTTTTGAAACTGATATTAATAGATTTGGGTTATGATTAAATTATTTTATTATGACTCAGGTTTCTATCTCAAGTAGTGAATTAGTTCCTTCTGATATTGAATATGATTCCATTTGGACATGGATCATTGAAAAGTCTAACCTCCCAAAGACTCCACAAGGGGATATTTTAATAGAAATTTTAATGTTCATTTTTAATTTTTTTAATATACATCGTATGTAGCATGAGTCATTGTCGTTTCATCCTAATAACACTTTTATATAAGTTATATTTCAACCTTATTTCTTATTTCTTATTTTAAATTCCCACTAAATTTTGGATTTCTAATTAATGGAGTAAATTTCAATTATTAACTAATAGTTATATTGGTGAAACTTATATCTCATGAAGATAAAACTTATTCCTTTGTCTGGAAATATTACAACAATCTGGAAATATTACAACAATGTATCCTTAATTTAAATAGTAATTCAACACTCTGATTGAGAGGGAGGAAATATTACAACAGTTTCTTTTTTGGATATCTTCTATAATATATATCTGCATTTGTATTTGTATATAAGATCCACAATTTGTATTATAAAAAAAAATACGCAATTGTATTTGTATTTGTTGTTAGGGATTAAATTCGATCTTAGGGAATTGGTATTTACTAACTATCTATCCTTAACTGATAAGATGTATATTAATTGTGAAACTACGTATTTGCAACTACTCAAGCCTAAATTGAATGTTGAAAATTGCAAGAACCTGGCTCTTATATTCTGATAAGAAGCCTTGACGAATGAGGAGCCTATTGTGTATCAGACAAACACTCTGATTCTAGAAACTTTTAACTAGATATCTAGATTTGGAGCAATAATTTAGCTATACTAGAAGAAAGAACTAAACGTTACTAAGACTGGACAAGAGAAATTTGAAGTAATAATCTCATTGCCTGTTAGACAAAGCGTATGTGTGGATGGAAATTACCTTCTTTTGTATTTAAAAGAAGTTGTGTTCTTTGTGATGAACTTAACATTATTTGCGTGTCCCACCAACTGTGTTACATTCAAGCGTTGAAGTACAAGCAGGCAAGACTAGGAAATGCAGTACTAGGTTTGATATCAATGGCTCATCTAGGACTCATGATAGTGAAGGTATTGGTACCCCAATAGGGAAGTCATTTGATTGTTACAACAAGAGTTACTTAGCTAGTAACTCGCATTACAATTTTCTTGGCCCTTCATTCTTTAGTGCATCCTCATCAACAAAGCATGCTGAGAACTACATAGGTTCAACTAACTTCAGTGATCCAAATATGACAATATCTGGATTAAGGATAGGTAAGATGAATATCTCTAACTCATTCATGCAGAATTCAATTAGCAAGCTTATTGGAACGAATGACTGAAACGAATAAACAAGGAAGCAGGCAATCGTGAATAATAAGTCCGTGTGGGGGTCAACAGCCAACCCTTTTCCACAAAAAAAGAACCGACATTTCAATCATCAATGCATGATAGAAAAATATTCAATAATACTATTTAAAGCACGAAATCACTAACAATAAAATAATCTTATAACATACATCATTTCAAAATTCTCTCTGTGGAGAGAACTATGAAGGAAATCAAATAAATATGTCGGTGGGGTCTCTCAAACGACCCTTTTCCACCCAATGAGTAAACCGACATTTCGTTAGAGTGCATACCTAAAAGAAGCTTCTCCTCAAATGTCAACTTGAACTGGTAGTCACGAGACAAACCTAGCTTATCGCGATGGAGAACTTGCTCGAACACTGCTTTTCAACAGTAACACCCAAAATCAAACTTAGAAAGAACATAATACACTTGATTTTGGATGATCAACCAACACAAAATTGATGGAAGTATATAACTTTTATAATATTTGTTTAAAGTACAGCTAAAATAATAATCACACACGGACATTCATTCAACCTGACTAAACTACAAGAGAAAGCACAAAACTGATTATTACAAAAACAAAATTTTCATTTCAAGCTTCTTATCTTTATAACCAAAGGAGTAAAACAACACAAAGGCAAATAAAATGAAGAAGCAATTCCTTCCATTATTGGAAATCCCCGAATTGGATTCATAACCTAGTTTATTTAGCGATGAATTCGCTACCATATATGCGTATTTTAATTATTTATTTTCTGTATGCTCATGTTGGTGTTTCACTTACACTGAAAAACATGAATTCTTGCGGTTAGTATTTGTGGAAGTTGCGGGTCTCTCACCCAAAGCCACTGACAAGGATGTCTATGACTTTTTTGCTTTCTCTGGTGCCATTCAGCATGTTGAAATTATCAGGTAAGCTATTATTAGAATTTAAAACGTTCGTTCAACATATTTTTATAATTTTTAAAATCATATGTTAAATGGGAAAACGATTAATCATTGTTTTTTTTTTATGTTTCACAGCTTAGATAAGATTTATGTACTCTTTGATTACAGTTATTGTTCACATCATGAGGGATGAATCTATACAAGCTATACATGATTAAATATAAAATTAACTGATAATCAAACTAGCTACGACTGATTCAGTCAGTGACTTTGCATCTGCTAACTAACTAGCTCTAGTAATATATGGAAGTAAATGAGAAATTATTGAATTGAATTGTTGATGAATACAGGTCAATGAAAGCCTTTAAAATTCCCACACAAGTCAAGCTAAACCAAATTCCAATATCCAGGTCAATGAAGATTATTTCAAGCTATGAATTTAGTATCCAACAACCAGTTACCACAACACAAAAAGGACCAAAGCAAGCAAAAAAGGACCAAAGCACAAAATTTGCATATACCTGAAATGTGTGGTGTAGCGAAACGAGACGGAGCTGTGTGTGGGTGACGGAGAACGATACAGAGGTGGAGCGGTATGGCAGTGCGGAGCTGTGTGACGGTCTCAGAGAGGTGGCGGAGCTATGTGGCGATGCCAGACGAAGCTGTGTCGCTGCAGTAGTAATCACAAAGACAAGATTAAACTCAAAGAACAACAAAAGAACAATAAAGGCAACTAGAACTAGAAAAGCAAAATCATTACCCCCGGCGGGATTGTGAATCGAAGAGGGAGCTAAGAACCGATCGCTTACTAAAGCTCGATCGTGCACAAGATTGAAAAACCAAATTGAACTCATAACTATAAAAGAACAATACGGTCGACATGCAAAAGTCGATAACAACCTCCTAAACATTATAGCTACTCCATTTATCAAAGAACCAATATCATTCATAGCTAAAAATACATCAAATTCATCCCACTCTCATGCAATGATTGTAATCCCATTGTTAAACTACCAGAAACATCAATATTTGCAACCATAGCCTCTACAAACTCTCATTAATTCTCACTAAAAAAGCCAAACTCAAGTGCCAAAATTAATCAAACATTTCATTTCGAGGACCTAATTGACATTTATGAACTTCAATTTGTTTCAGTAAGATCTAAACTAAATTTTTTGAAAATAAACAATTGGATCAAAAGGAAACCTCTTTGCTGCCATCACTTAGATGGAGCATATCTTTTTTAAAGGCCACTCAGATAGTATTTTATCCAAACAGTAATTATGCCTAAATAAAAGTGAAGAATATGGAATCATAGAAAGCAATAGTTGATCCACATAGATAGTATTTGAACTATTCTATCTCCGCACTAAAGTTGTACCCAAACTGTTGTCGAAATATAGGTTTTCTAGATGAGGGGCATCCAATTATTATTTCACTTTTCCATTTTGTCTACCTACCTAGTCACCAATTGTGTAGGTCAAAGTTTTATATCTCCCATTATATCTCTTTGCAATCAGAACTAACTACCATATATACACCAAAAATGCAATTTTAACAAAGTAGCAGCAGAATAGATTTTGATCACATGAAAAAAAAAATCCAACCAATCCATATCCTAAGCCAGGAAATGTATACATACAGACTTGAAATCAGACTATTCTGCCAGGAAATGAGCAATCAAGTTAAAATAACTAAATCAGACTATTCTTTTGCATGTAAATAAACAATTCATCCAGAATAACATTCAATGTATTACGCTGACCTTAAACAATGTCCTAAAGTTGGGCTATGCAAGGAGTATGATAGGAAGGAACAAAAGATGGAGACATAAGAATAAAAGGCTCAAAGTCGTTTAATTTGTCAAGAGGGAAGCAAAACAGAAGGACCTACCTAATCGGGGGAGTTTCGCCAATCAACCCAATCATTTGTGGAGGACCAGGCATGGTGGTGGCGGTGGCTGCAAGGGGAGAGTGAGGGCGGCGTGGTGGCGTGGCGCTTTAAGATCGAGAGGTAGTTACGCCCAATCAACCCAAGCGGTGGAGGACCAGGCGTGGTAGTGGCAGGTCTTTGCAAGGGGAGAGAGGCGATGGTGTGGTGGTGGCTGACGGCGTGGTGGCGGCAGCAGCGTTTCAAGATTGAGAGGGAGGAAGGAAGAGAGGAGAGAAGAGAAGAGAAGAGAGAATGTAAAATTGGGAATGGGGGATACGGGTCTTCCTCTGGTTGTTGAAGAAGATTACCGACGGCCAAAACCCATCGGTACACTCAATGGTCCAACGCGGTGTTACCGATGACCTAATTTACGTTCACGGCGATCGATTTTAAATCGGTATTTGAAAAACACAGCGGGAATCTAAAACTCGGCAAAGTTACCGATGGTCATTACCCGTCGGAAACTCTGATTTCTGATGATCGACGGGCTTAACCATGGAAAAATTTCAACGGACGATGCGTTACAGTTATCGACGGCCTAGGCCGTCGGAAACACCGATTTTTTTGCGACGGGTGGATGCCGTCGGTAATAGGCCGTCGGTATGCTCGGTTTTTCCTGTAGTGATCGTCTCCTCCTCACAATCAACATCGGAACTGTATTTACAAGCAAGGCTCTAATGCTGCTCAACTACAAGGGCCACCACAACCCAATAGCCCTATCGTGGCTCATTCTATCTCCGCTTCATTGTATATTGTCGCAGCAACACACAACCATCAAACCCCTCTCTCATTTTCCCTTTTTCTCGCATCGTCGTCTCTTCTTTTTTGTGACTTTGAGTCTGCAGATTAACGAAGGCTCTGGCCATGGTGCTCCAAAGTGAGTGTGGCAACGATGCTCTGGCAATAGTGCTCCGGCCATGAGACTTAGAGAGAGGTAGTGAACCAAAGTTAGGGTTCTATTTATTTATTTATTTATAGTCTAATATCTCAATCATTGGACTAATCTAACGACTGAGGTTTGTGCTAGAGAGAACTGCATAGAACATAGTTGGAGAGGATCAAAACTAAGGTTTGAAAACTGAGGCAGAGATAACGGGGGACCTATGGGGTCCATGGTCTCCCCACGTTTTTTCAGAATTTTTTCAGCATACCTATATTATATATAATACTCCTTCTGTCCCTAATTATAAGCACCTTAGGACAAAAACACGCAGATTAAGAAAAGTAGTTAGTTGTCAATAATGTACATATTTTTCCAAATTTACCCTTCATTTATTAGCGACTTGTCATATCCCAAAAGTCTATTAAGAGAGAGAAAGTGTTATACTAATTGTATTAACTTGGGGTAGTATTATAAAAAAATAATTAATGCATCTTGTAAATTGAAAAGAAGCTTATAAAAAGGACAATTTTTTTTGTCCTAAAGGGCTTATAATTAGGGACGGAGGGAGTAATACACTTTTATAAATTACTTAAGTAAGCCCACTCCTTATAAAAATAAAAATAAAAATAAAAACTAAGCCCACTCCTTAAACTAAGCCCTGCCTATTGATTTATTGGTTTTTGTATCAGCACTCAGTATTGGTTTATTGTTTTTTTTTTTTTTTGTGTATTTGCATCGCTCATTTGATTTGTTGGTTTTTTTCCTTTAGCTTGGCTTATTGCTTTATTGCATCTACATTCGGCATTTTGTAGCTTGATTTAATTTTTAGCGTTTTTTTTCCTTTATTCCAACCTTGAGCATATCAGTTCCCTTTTTTTATTGCTTTAGAGTTTTTTTTTTTCTCGATTAATTAAAAGCTCTAACCTTTAAATTTTTTTCGTAAACTTTATTGCTTTAGTTTCTATAACAATGTTTTTACAAAATTTATTTTTTAGGTTCATTTGATGAGTTAAAGTGATCTCTAAGAAGAATACTATTATCTATTATTGTTGACTTATGTAAACAATTAGTAAAAACCGACAAATCAAATGTTTATCCTCTAATTAATAGATTGACTCGTCTTGGCCGCCCCTGGCAAGAATTTTATGGCTCCGCCCCTATTTGAGGTTGTGGTATTGCAATGAAGGACGATATACTTAAGTGCAGTAAAAAAGAATACTCAAATACGAAAAGATAAATTAGTAGTGTATGGTGGACCATTCGTAGAGGCGCTTCACGCCAGTACTGGCCTGACTTTTCACACATTTTCTTATTTTGCTTAAATGATTTGAAATTTTAGATTCTTTAAAAATCAATGATGTATACAAAAAATAAAGTTTAAAGTAGCAACCAACACCATCTCGTACTTCATCAAAAAAAAAAAAAACACCATCTCGTACTTTGCAAGGTTGAATTGCAATCTGCCACTAGTGGAAATGAAAGACACAACCACGAGCTTGATGGAGCCAACGTACATTGAAATTTCCGAAAACATGCATCCAAATTACTGTTAGTAGATCCCTAGTTTTTTCATATTTCTTTTTCTTTTTCATTTATAACTTTTTATTTTTGTTTTGCCCTTTTGTTCCTCTCTTTTTTTATCATATTATTATTGATTTTCTCTCTCTCTTATATATCTTTTTTTTTCCCTTTCAATTTCTTTCTTTTTTACATTTTCTTACACATCATATATGAGAGTGTGAGACAAACATTTCATATTGTTTTGAGGTTGGCCCACCAGGTGAATCCCATGAGATGGTTGAATCTTGTGGGAGCCCACTGCGTTTGGTTTGCTTCGGACTGAGAAAGGAAAAACGCGTTTCCGTGTAATGGATACCCCCACTTCTTTGACTTCTGTCCTTAATCAAACAAGAGAATATCCACTTGTAATTACTACCCTGCTTGTTTATTAATATCAATATTCTTTATTTTATTATCAATATTGATCCCAATAATAAGTCATTAAAGTTAAACGATAAATATCTATCGAGTTTACTGTTTATTATATTTTATAAATAAATTTTAAACATTTATTGTAAAATAACAGTAAGCGAGCATTTAACATTACTCTTACATATGATTTTTATGAGGTTATTTCAATAATTTTATTATTATTAATATTGTTATTATTAAAGTTTCAACGTGTTAAATATAGCATTTCTATTAAATATTTTAATTTTTGATAAGTGTTCTTATAAAATATTACTAGCAGTAGCATTTTTTTTTGTCTACGCAAATAGGATTTTATTTAAATATTAAAAAAATGAAAGGACGGTTATTAACTGTCAACCGTGTTTTGGAAAGTGACGGGCACCCGGAAAAGTTGCGTTCAGTAATCGGTGGAGTTGTCGAAGCAAAAGAACCATAAGTCAAATAAACTCTCGCTCTTTTTCTCCACCACCATCAACAACCTTCAATTTTTTGGGCTTGAGTTTGGGCCAATCCTTGGCAGACATACAAAGTTCAGCTATGAACCTAAAATTCGACCCAAAAAATACCAATAACCTATTTCAAAAGAAATTTTATTAATGAATATATGATCAACAAAACTAATAATAACTTTATGCTTTTTTTTGTTCTTTTTCACTTGTTAAAAATGATAAACAGTTTTAAATTGATAACTTTATGTATAAAAACATGCAGGGCCCAATGTATTTTTAGTCTTAGTGAAATTTGAGTTAAGGCTTTTTTAAAATTAACAATAATATTTTGTTAAAAATATTATTTTTATTTCAATTTTATCTTTGTTATAAACCTTCTATATTTTTAAAGCGTAATTATCATAGTTGATTTAAATTTTTTGTTAGTACATGCAACCACATGTAAGATTTTCTAAAGTTTATGGTTTAGGCCTTTAGGATTGTAAATTATTATTTTTGTTAAGCTTAAATAACCAAAAAAAATTGGAGGCCTAATTTTAGCGGCCTAAATAACTAAAAAAATAATAATAATTAAAGGCTTAAAGCCCTAGCCTTAGTAGCTTTAGGGTTGGGCTAGCCCTGAAAATAGGTAACATGTAAATATGACACCTATTAAAATGTTCAAATAGTGTTTTTTCAAGTTCAAAAATAAACAATTAAAGAAAAAAGAATGTTTAATAAATACTAATAAGAGTTTACTTATCAGGTAAGGTCAAATAACATATTTGGTATGGGTGAATGGAGTGAAACTGGACTCGAATCTCTTAAGCAAGATATTGGGTTCTTGTAATGAAAAAATGTGGTTAGAAGGGGAGATCTCACTAACGGTGGTCAACCAGTTTCTCCGGCAGTGATTAGTAAATCGATACTTCAAACCTATAACATTTACCCAAAAAAATAACTTTATATAATCAATAGTACTGTAGAAGGACTCTAAATAAGTGATTACATCAACCTGAGGTGAGTTGTTTAAAACAATTATTTTGAATCCAATCTCTTTCAGCAAGAAATCGAAAAACATTTAACTAATAACAGCGAAACCAACAAACAAAAGAGGAAACTAGGAAAGAAACACTTACGTGCATGGTGTACTCGAAATACCATTAAAGAAAAAGGTTTTTCACTCTTTTTTTAACATGTGCTTACGAAATTTGAACACCAAGCATGAGTTGTCCATGATCTAAATATTATCTTTCCCCACGCAAATCCAGCTAGTGAAAACAATTTGATGTACTTAAATTAAATATGGTAATATTCTTTATCAATCGGTCAAGTGGAGCGAGTTGTCTCCCGTGTTACCAATATACATGCTTCCCTCCTTTCCCTCCTTTACGTCACATTGAGCCAAACCCACCCAAACCAAGAACTAGTATAAATCTAAGGCCAACTCCGTGACTTTGACAAACACAGATTCACTTTAATTTGTCACTTTCTCTGCGCCACGCAGAGCCGGTCTCTATGGTCAGGAAAACTAAAGCAAAAGCTGTAGGTCCCATTTTTCCAGAAGTTTCTTGGTTTTATAATTATATTAATAATTATAATACATTAAAAATATATACAAATATACAATAAATATAATGTTTTCCTTCTAAAAATATTGAACTAGGATTGTATTACTTAATAGTAACTGTCTTATTCATATTATTAATTGAATTTTAATTTTAATTTATATTTATATTAATTCTAATTTAAATATATATAATTTTTGTTATTTAATATTATAAATATTGAAATATATCAAAATCACTAAATATAGTACTAACTACCGTAAATATTAAATATCTATTATGATAATTTAATAGATGATTTTGTAACAAATATAATTTAAAATAAATTTATAGCAATTTTAGTAAGTTAGTATTTTAGTTAATTAAATAACTCTATCTTATAAGTGACCTGCCTGCACCCTCTCCCTCTTCTAGTCACCTTCTCCTTTTCTTCCTTTCTTTCGCTTTCAGTCAAACATTTCTTATCCATTTTCAAAATCCAGAATTAATACAATTCTCGGGAAACAAAAACACACGTGTCATACACAGAGTCCCTGACAAGTTCAACTTTGCAATTTGTAAGCCCCAACCGAACCCATGCCCCACTTTTAATTCCTTAATCATCGTCCATACCGTGGGAAGGAAACTCCCCCTCCCTCCCATTGCCGAACTTAGCTGGCTTATCCTCATTGACACCCACTCACTGTTATTACCACCTTCCTTGAAACAAACACGTCCTGTCCTCACTTCATTTCTCATACTGCTATAGTCTATATATATTATGATTCAATTCCTACTTTCCCTCCCAAAACCACACAACTCACAAACAAAACAACAACAGAAAGCAACTGTCAAATACAAGTACTAACTAACCCATATCCAACCAAACACGTACTGTTCCAAATTCCCACTACTTCAAAAGAAAGAAAGAAACTTTTCCCTATTAACATGTTTACCGTGAAGAATATTTCTGACCCACGTCCTTCCTCCTCAGAGGGGTTTCTTGCAGAGAGCAGGCCGAAGAAGCGTGCAGGGAGGAAGAAGTTCAGGGAGACACGTCACCCGGTGTACCGTGGAGTGAGGAAGAGGAACTCCGGCAAGTGGGTTTGTGAGGTAAGGGAACCAAACAAGAAGACCAGGATTTGGCTCGGAACATTCCCCACTCCAGAGATGGCGGCGCGTGCGCACGACGTGGCCGCGCTTGCGCTTAGGGGAAGGTCAGCCTGTCTCAACTTTGCCGATTCAGCCTGGAGATTGCCGGTTCCGGCCACGGCGGAGGCAAGGGATATCCAGAAGGCGGCGGCAGAAGCGGCGGAGGCCTTCCGGCCGGGGATGGAGTCCGAGACCGATGAGGGAAGAAAGGATAATGAGTCGTCCTCGGCGGTGGCGGAGGAGCGACAAGAGGAAGAGACGGTGCCGGAGTTTCTGAGAAACATGGCGCTAATGTCACCCGCACATTGCTGGGAGAGCGAGTGTGGCGCTGCCGACGTGGAATTTGATGATGCTGAAGTTTCATTGTGGAGTTATTCAATTTAATTTAACTCAATTATTGTTTATTTTTCCTCTTTTACTATTTTGAGCAATAAAGAGGTTGTACTGTTTGTGTAGGAGTTGTAGAGCTATAGTATCCGTACTTACAATTTTTTATTAGTACGGATATTATTTATAGGTGGAGAGAATATGACAAAAGAGATACATTTTTTAGGGGTGTTGATAGTTTTAGAAATAAATAAATGTACAGATAATTTTTATTGGAAATAATATATTAGTAATTTTTACTGGAAATGATATATCAGTAATTGTAAAAGTTATAAGTTCGTTAAAAGGCTTGCAATTTTTATTTTTTTAATGAGTAATATCAAAGTTCATCTTGTGCGATTTTGGTTTCTCTTGCCATTTAATTTTTAATAAAAAATATTGATGTATCACGTGTAGGTATGACTTAATATATAATTTGGTGTAAATGAGATGTTAATTGACTTAAAAATTTAAAAATATTTACAATATTTTTTGTTATAAATTGAATGTCAATTGAACGAATGAACGAAAATCACACAATTACGTTATCTAGATGACCTAAATCGCTCAATTAGAACTTCGGGACTAAAATCGCACAATTGTAATACCTGAAGGACCTAATTCGCTCAATTAAAAGTTGGGGACTAAAATCACATAAGCAGACCAAAAATGCAATTAAACCTAAAATATCCATTGAAAAAAATAAAATATAAAATTATAACATTCAATCGAAAATTAATAGAGCTAAATCTATTAAAAAGACGTCACATACAAGTTGTCGTGAAGTACATTCATTTTGCAAGTGACCAAGATCTGGCTCTTAATTCTTTTTAAAATAAACTTATTAATCTTATCTAAATTTTTTACAATTTTAAGTGTAGCAAAAGAAAGAAAATATAAATATTATATCCTGCATGTCCTACTTTTATAATCTCATCAGAAAATTTCAAAATCAAATTAAATTAAATAAGTTATAATTGTATCAACAATAAAATCATGCCACCAAATAATTTTTGCTCATTGTCTTCTTGATTCTCTTTTAAAATATAAAAAGGGAATAGTTTTGTTTTGGCTTAATTGCACTTTGGGTTAACAGCCATTTTGGTCCCTAAATCTGTTGGGCGTTGTCACTTTGGTCCCTGACTCCATTGAAGTTACAAATAAATCCCTAACACTGTCTTCCGTTAGTCACTTTAGTCCCTGTCATTAGCACTCCGTCAATTGCACTTGCATGACATGTTTTCTGCCACTGTGGATGCTGAGATGTCATGTAAGCTTAAGACTGAAGACTCCACATGGCATGCCACGTGTCCAGGGACCAAAACGATAAAAAATGATGAAAATATCTAACATTTTCTTCTCCGACAACCCTTTGCCACCCCTTCCTCTTTCTTTTCCCCTTCTATGTTTTCCCCCGTCTCTTCTCCCCCTCCTTCCCTCTTTCTTCTCCCAGATTCAACCCTTCTTCTTCTTCTCCTTTTTCTTCTTCATAACATCCCTTAAAAACTCCAACCCCAAAACATGTGTAGAAGAACCGATTTCCCCATTAGGGTTTCTCAAGCGTGATGCATACATTGTTCCTCATTTTTGCTTCTAGTTATTTCTTCTTTTGATTGATCTATGGCATCTTCTCCCGAACCACGGGTTCCCTTAGTTACTTATCCCTCTTTTCATTACCCTAAGTTCCTTGAAGATTATAAGCTAAGCTATACATGGAAAATATTCTGAATATTACACTGTACACGATCTTGAAAAGGAAGTAATATTTTTGTTAGTCCAAATTGCAAAGTGTTCAGCGCTATCATCTTTGTAAGCTCTTTCATCCATGCTCTATTCCTAATAACTTAAATATTTATAATGAATGGAAACACATCACATGGTTCCTCTTTACAACCATAAAAAATGCCAAAAGAATATGTTCTGTGATTTTATTAGATAGACTACTCTAACACTATAAGAGAAAGGCCACAAAACTTTCTCCACCAAAGGCCTCACAATTTCGTTCATTCTTTCTGAGAAGCTTAAGGTTGAAGTACCAAGTAAGAAAAATAGCTTTTCATTTTCAAAATTTCAATTTCACATATCACTTTTCTTGTACTCTTTGTAAACTGAGCCTGTGCTAAACATATTATGAAATAATGAAACTACCTCATTATTTTTAAGACTTGCAAAAAAAAGTAGTTAAGAAGGATCTCAAAACTAGAGGAACTAATCCTTGAACTTGCAGGCACCATTATTTGAAACAAGGGGAGCCATCAAATTTTCTTTTCCAGCTTATATAACAATAGGTAACCTATTATACAGTGGATCTTTTAATCAAATAACCAATACAATGAACTTGAGTAGGTAGGAGTGAATGAGGCAAAATTTTCTTGGATTCTGCCAAACCATAATCATCCAAGCAGAGTATAGAATCATTCATTGTTAACCCAAAGAGGAATTGATATTTGGAGAAGCAAGAGGGTTGGGGTGGAGAGAGGGGGGAAAGGAAGAGGGGTGGGGTGGGGACAGTGGAAGGGGTGAAGGGAAGAGATCGACAGGGGTGGGGAAGGGGAAGAGAGAAAAGAGGAGAGAAAGTGTAACATCCCAAATTTTTAAGAAATGTGATTTTAACAATAAAATCCGGAATACTCGATAAATAAGTCAGAGAGATTGATCACCTCGATGATTTACTGAGAGTACGGGAAATTATTTTGAGCTATTTTAAATAAATAAATTATTCAAAATAGCTCAAAATAATTTCCCGTACTCTCAGTAAATCATCGAGGTGATCAATCTCTCTGACTTATTTATCGAGTATTCCGGATTTTATTGTTAAAATCACTTTTCTTAAAAATTTGGGATGTTACAGAAAGGGAGGAGGGATGGAGAGAAGGAGAGAGAGGAAAAATTCTGTTATACACGTGGCATGCCATGTGGAGTCTTTGGTGAGAGACATCTCAGCATCCACAGTGGCAGCAAACGTGTCATGCAAGCGCAACTGACGGAGTTAAGAGATGGGGCTAACGACAGGGACTAAAGTGACTAACGGAAGACAGTTTAGGGGATTTTATTTGTAATTTCGATGGAGTCAGAGACCAAAGTGACAGCGCCTAACAGATTCAGGGACCAAAATGGTTGTTAACCCTTGCACTTTTGATCTCCCAGGTATTGTGATTATACAATTTTCATCCCTCGAGTTTCAATTGCATGAATTGGGTCTTCAAACTATTGTGATTGTGCGATTTTGGTCCCTCAATTTCTCATTGTCCAAATCGGGTCCTCCAATTATTGCGATTATACGATTTTGGTCCCTCTTGTTGTTCAATTTATAATCGAAAATGATGATGTGTCACGTGTGGGTATAACCTAAAACATAATTTAGTTTTGGTGAAATGTTAGTTGGCTTAAAAAATTAAAATCCCTTTAGAGTTTTTTTTGTTATAAATTGAACGACAATGGAATAAGGGACCAAAATCGTACAATTTTGATACCTAGAGGATTCAATTCGTTCAATTAGAACTTGAAGGACCAAAATCGCACAATCGTGATACCGAAGGACAAATTTTGTACAATTAGAACCTATGAGACCAAAATCGCACAATCGCAATAGCTGATAGACCAAAAGTGCAATTAAGCCTTTTGTTTTAAGATCAAATCCGTTAGTACAATATTTTCTCATAAGTTATAAATTTAATATTACCAGAAATAGAAAAATTCAATACTAACTACTAAGCTACACGATGAATGAAATTTTTGTGTGTGTTGAGGTTGGGTAGCTCAACTGGTTTGAGCTAAGGGTATAAAGAGTTCAAGGACCAGGGTTCAAATCTTGGTAAAGGAGGGGAAAAAAACTAACAACTAAGGCCCCGTTCGGGGTGGTTTTTAGTTTTATGTTTTGAAAATTTCAAAAACCAAATCTAGTTTCTGTTCTGAGTTTTGAGTTTCAGTTCTAAATTTTGAGTTTCAGTTTTTTTTTTTTTTTGGACAAAACTTAGGTGCAGTACCATCAATCAGGGAGCCACTGGACTACTCCTCTCTGAACAGTGATTGGACCCTTAATAGCCACAGAACTCTTCCACTCTAACTCCATCAACGTTTCTCCACATTCCTGTAGCACCACCCATTCTCCGACCTCTTCTCCGCCTTTGACTGTGATCATCTTTACTCGCATATCCATCATCCAACAACCACCATAACATGTGAATCACCCCTTTTGATAAATAAAAAAAATTATAGTTTTAATTCTTTTCAATATTAATAAAAATAAAATGTAAATTGATCAACAGAATAATTGAGAAAGATAGTTAAATTTGAAAAAGAAAAGGTGAAAAAATCCACAGTCATCTCCATTAAGTGCATAGCACCAACAGTACCCAAATAGCCAAATCAAAATTCCTGAATCAGCCCAGTTCAACATACAACAACAATTATTCAAAATTCCACTCACCCGATGTCACACACGAACACAAAATATCTGATTCAAATTTTCCTTTTTCTCTTTCAATCACACTCAAACAGAACATTGAAAAAACAATGGCAGAAGAAGAAACACTAACTGCAACCGCAGCTGATCCATAAACCCAAGATCCGAAGAGGAAGCAGAGAAATCCAAGGAACGCGAAGAAGAAACAGAAACACCAATAGCAACCCAGGAAGCAGAGGAATCCAAGGAAACGCGACGATGCTGGGGCAGAAACAAACGCTGCGATGCTGGCCGTAGGAGGAAGACGGTGCAGCGGAGGAAGGTGGCAACAGGTGGAGACGGAATGGCTGGGGTGGATACCGGAGACTGGGCGGCTGCCGGAGGAAGTGCCGACAGGAGAAGAATGGCGAAAGAGCAGAGAGAGATGGTGAATGGGATGATGAACGGCACGAAAGAGAAAGAGGAGAGAGAGAGAGAGAGACGTGAAGGGACACAAGAGAGAGAGAGAGAGAGACTGAAACAAAAAACACAAAACCTATTTTTATGGTTTTGGGCCTTACAAGAAAACTATTTTAAAAATAAGTAAAAAACTAATTTGGAAACCATTTTACCCCAACACGTTTCGTTTTTTAATTTAGCTTTTAAAACAAAAAACAGGAAACTTACAACTACCCCAAACGGGGCAACATACTAACATTTGTCATTCAAAAACCCGTTTCAAGTATTGACAGCAACTTCTTAATAGTTTATATCTTGTAATTGCTCTATTTATAGCGGCGTCTGGCATGCACTCGTGGATTAGGTGGTGTGTTGCATGCCATTTTTGAATAAATTTCTATCATTCAATCTTATAGTCCCACCAAGTTTGATGGTAGTCTCTCCACTCTGGATCTCAACCTCTCTCTCAAAGCTTCTAACCACAGCAGACAGTGGCGGCAACCGGCAGCACCAGTAACCACTACTAAACCCAGCAACGAGAACCTAAAATGTTACCAACAGCCACCACCAAATTCAAATCTCTACCTTTTACCGTCCAAATTCAAATTTCTACCTTTTCCCGTGAAATTGGTTACCGCCGGAGTCACCAGAAACCACCCAAAATTGCGAGCCACATCCACCCCAAAACATAACTCTCATATCGTTAAGAAGTATTTGAGTCTACATAAGGCGAGAATCGCAGAAGAAAAATCTTTCATTGGGTGAAAAATATACCCTAGAACAATCCTAATCTTCCTCACTTTAATCGGCTCCCCAAAATCAACAGAGAAACAACCCATAAAATACAACCATAAAAAATCATCAAGACACCAAATCAAGACCCCAAATGATGGCCCAGTGCCACGTGCAATAGTTGCTGCCGAATCAAGACGCCATGGTCGCATCTTCCTCTCCCCACGATTCAAGAAGCCTCTACTATATATTGAGGAGTGGGTTATAGCCACCACCGTCCCAAACAGAAGTTCTCCCCAAGAAACCTTCGTCGAACCTCCAACTCCTACCGCCGGCGCACCACCACCAGGTCCTCCGCACCAGCACTATCGAACTTCCAAGAGAATGCTCAACACACACAGAAACGAAGAGGAGGGAGAGAAAATGAAAGGGATGGAGAGGAGGAAAGATTTGGTGTGAATGGTCCACCATAAGATCATGTAAGATTTCTCAATCCAACAGCTAAGAAAGGTTTAAAAAACTTGTGTGATACACTACCTAAAAGGCTTGTGCATCCTAGACAAAGCCCTCAAACCAATTTCAAAGTTTCTACCGTGACAAGATTCCTAACCAGTAACATGTTGCAGTGCATTGTCAACCTCCAACCAAAAAAAAAACAAAAAAGTTTACAGAATTTGGACCAAGGGTGAACAAACAATTGCCCAATCTCAGTGACAATAGATTACCAAAATTTGCATTTACTAAAAGATATAGTGTAGGACAACCAATAATTAGGCCACAAAAATATGAAGTTTGAACTGTAAGTGAAGCTTCATACTACTGATGGACCTTTCTGCTTGCTTCATCAATCACATTCAATACTTTGAAACTAGAGACTCAGTCCAGCCGTTTCCTCAAGCAACAAACGCTCCTTTAGGGATTCTAGCTTCTCCTCATTCTTTGCTCGAATATGTGGCGAAACCTTCTCTTCATAACCTGGAGCATTCATAATCTTCTCTAATCTTTCTATTTGCCTGCATGATAAAAACTCTGTCTTTAAGCAGTTCAAGTTGCGTTAAAAGCCACAGAAAAAAAAGATTATAAGCTAAAGAGTATCAATTTTTTTTAAGAAAAGAAAAACAAGTGTATTCAAATGATCTGCGACAGATTTGAAACACCACATGTAAGCATACTTGACTATTTTATTGACCCAAGTTGATATCAGTCAAAATGCAAATGACATAATATTTTCAACGTTTTCATACTTTATGACTAGCTATGTTAGAAAAGTATACTAAAAAACAAGGCGAGATTAACATACTTCTTCAGCTCATCTATCTTCTTCATCTTTGCTAGCTCAGCTTCTGCAGTACTTGTTCCTTGAAGCTCTAAATAAACAGAAAGGCTTTCATTTACGACAGCATCAGCATATCCAGAAGGAACAGCTTCATTTTCAGTGATTACCTACAAATCATATCACTGGCATTAAATTTAAAGGTGGAAATCAAGTGAAATGAGCATGGGTTACATGATTAATGACAAAAAGTCAAAAACACAACAAAATACAAGGAATGTATGAGATGAGAACACAATACAGCAACTTGTGCAACTTACCGTCAAAGAGGATAGATTAGCTAGTGTTACTATCTCCAGTTGATGGCTGTTAATAATCTCTGCAACCACCTGTGTTCGGCAGAGAACAAAAGCCGGTCGCCTAGCAACACAGGAATCATTTTTTGAATCAGTAAAGCAGATTAGATTGGATAACAACCTAATTAGCAGAGAAACTAATATTCAACATAAACAAATACGAAGTAACATTGAGAGGTCATCGCCTCCCTAAATGTTTCGTTGTACTTCTTTTGGTTATGGTAGGAGGATTTCTTATCCTCATTTATGCAACACTTTTCTTTGTCACCCCAAAAAGTAGGTTTCAGGTATTTAGGCAAAACAGAGCAGAAAACCTAAAGCACAAAAGCAAATGTTGCTTCCACATACCTGTCACGTCTCTCTTTTGCCAGTGACCTGAGAGACTTTACAGTAGACTCAAGAAGGTCCATCTCATTCTCTACCCTTTCATTACTCAAGCCCTGAAATAAAAATAACAATAAAATAAAACAACTTGATTAAAGCGAGTACCACAATTCTATTACATCCATATACCAGAAGAATATCAACCAATGAAGAGTAAATTAAAGCGAATGTACACAAAAGGGATGATCTGAAAATAGACAATGACGTAATCTATATTATGAATGGAAAAATATTAAAACAAACTAACCGCTATAGCTGATGGATAATCGCATATCATGATAGATTCTGCTCTCTTACATTCCCTGGGCGAAGGAAGGCGTTGCCACAATTCTTCCGTGACAAAAGGCATAAAAGGATGAAGCAATCGCAGACCATTGTCCAGACAAAACCATAAAGTATCTTGTGCAAAGCGTCTTTCGGAAGCAAACTTGGGATCATTACCAGCAAAGTAAGGCTTAATCACTTCAATAAACACATCACACAATTGATACTGCCACCAGGAATACACAGCAGTAGTAGCTTGTGAGAACTCGTATGATTCTAGAGACTTGGATGTTTTGGATATGGTTTTATTCAGCACAGACAGTATCCACTGGCAGCTAAATGGGAGAACATCTGGAGCCAAATTTGCAGGAGGAATATAATCATCTCCAAGCTTGCTCATAGCAAATCGTACTGCATTCCATAATTTATTACACCATTGGCGATACCCAACCACCCTTTGAATATCTAGGTTAATTTTGTCAGACTGAAATGAGTGAAAACCACACTGTTACATCACAAAAGTTAACTCAATTGGTAAAAAAAAAAAAAAAAAACATGTAACAACTGGGAGGAGATTGACACCTGAGCTGTGTATGAGACCAGAGCAAAACGGAGAGCATCAGCACCACATTGATCAATACCATTTGGAAAGTCCTTCTTCTGACCCTCCATGGCAACAGCTAGTTCTTTGGGGTCAAGGTTACCGCCTTCTAACCTCTTATGTAGACCTTCCAGTGATATCCCATTTATTACTTCAATGGGATCAATAACATTCCCCAAAGACTTGGACATCTTGCGCCCATGTGCATCACGAATCATGGGGTGCAAATAAATCTGCACCGGGTTGTAAGTACATCTGTCAGAAGGCCATTGACAAAATTTTCTATGCATGAATGAGATTGGTTAGCTTTGCTCCATTGATGTTTTCCTTGTTTTCTATTTACGCTTTAAATACAGAGGATCTATAATCCTCATCCCTTTTGAATCTTCTTTTCTGTCTTAATTAATTTATTATTTTATAAAACAGAAAAGAAAAAGGAAAATCTTTGGCATGCATGACCAAAAATCACAGTTCATGGTTAATACGTGAACACCCCACCTGAGTATCACGTAAAATTCATTATGCATATACAAGGATAAAGCTCTCCCCAAGTGATCAGCATAAGATAGTAACCTCACCTTTCTAAAAGGTAAGTCGCCACCCAACTTCATTCCTAACATAACCATACGAGCAACCCAGAAAAAGAGGATATCATGCCCAGTTTCCAAGACAGAAGTTGGATAGAATGCCTTCAGGTCTTCTGTGTCATCAGGCCATCCCAGAACAGTTAACGGGAACAGACCAGAAGAAAACCATGTATCGAGAACGTCAGGATCCCGGCTTAAATGAAACTTCTTTCCAATATACCTTTTGCTAGCCTCATTTTGGGCCTCCTCTTCATTTCTTGCAACTACCCAATGATCATTGTAAGCACCCAATTCCTGCAGTATGTCATCCCCTAAAGTAACGTACCATGCAGGTATTTGGTGACCCCACCATAGTTGCCGCGAAATGCACCAATCACGTATGTTTTCTAACCATCTGTAAAATTTTACACCTTGATTAAGACATGATTAAATTATACAGATATAGGCACGGCAGAAGATAACTGGATTGAGAGCATGCATGCTAAGTTGCCAACCACAAGATTGTGTCATAAATGTAATTCAATATTAAATTAACCCCACTACAAATTCATTTACAATAACAGCAGCCTTCTGTGTTTGCCCAATACTTGATTGAGTGTAAAAAATAAGAGATGTTGAAATTATGAAATAGGTTATAGGTAGAGAAGAAGGAAAAGAGAGAACAAACTTTGAATAGTAAAATGTAATATTGATAGAAGATGTGTAACAATGTTGCAAAATACAATTCCCTCTATCTATGCTAATAATAGACTCCAAGCTATATAAGGAAACAAATCACAAAATATAATTAAACATAAACCACTCCTAAGAGATCATCTAAGATAGTCCAAAATATTTATGATACAGTAATGATATTAAGAGATTTTTTTTATATCTTTTGACACAAGGAAAGAAGAGACAATTAATTGAATTGATTATATTTATCAATACTTCTTTGGCCTCAGTTTCAATCTTCAGCTCTACAAGGTGTCAAACTCAATCTAAAAACATTTTTCTCTCTAAAAGTTCAAAGATAATGATACTATAATATTAAAGAATCTAGAGATGCTAAAATATATCTATAGGTTGGAACTCATGCATTATGGTTGAAATCCTAGACCACATTTCAGAGTGCTCTGAAAAGTAAGTTTTGTGACTGTTCATTATAAGAAATTGCAAAAGGAAAACAACGAATATATAAGCACCTCTTCCAATCAGCCAAATATTGTTTTGGAATAATCTCTAGCGTTTTGTTTTCCTCATCTGTTGCAGCATGAAGAGCTTGCTTTGCCATATCACTGCAATTGACATACCACTGTGGCTTTATCATGGGCTCTATAACATCATTACTTCTTGAACACACGCCAAGGCGCATCTCATTGTTTTCAGAACCTCTATAAAGGCCCTACATGAAAGAAAGCAAATGAAACAGGAAATACCCAAAATTGAGTGATTTATTAGTTATTACACAGAGACAACTTCTCAAGATAGAGATAAATACTAAAATGATGGCTAGTAGCCTAGTACCTCTAGCAGAAACAAACAAGGTATGTAATAATAGATAACTAGGGTGCCAAAAGAAGAACATCAGATGTAGTCATGCAACATTTTAAAAGTAATAATAATTTAAATCATAATCCCCCTCATGTCACCAGAAAAAGCAATCATTAGTCAGATTTCACACACGTACTTTCCAACAAAAGTTTTGCCACCTAGCATATTGGTTGCCTAAGCACCAAAGGTTTCATAAGAAACAAACATGTAATCATGTGTTGCCTAAGCACCAGAGGTTTCAAAAACAGATTTCTATAACAATACCTTCTTCTGTAATGCTTCTGCTATTGCTTCTCGAGCTTTAAATCGTGGCATGTTCAAAAATTCAGAGCCACCATTGGAATTTATTTTCCCATCATCAGTGAAAACATTAATGAATTCAAGGTTGTGACGTTTTCCAACCTCAAAATCATTTGGATCATGGGCTGGTGTAATCTGAAAGGAATAAAGAAAGCATCATAACACATACAACATCACTCGGGAAAAAAAAAAAAAAAAAAAAAAAAAAACTTCAATGGAATTTTTAACCTTAAATATAGAGAATACCTTAACAGCACCTGTCCCGAACGTTGGATCCACAAGAATAGCATCACAAACTATAGGAAGTTTTCTTCCATTAAATGGGTGAATAGCATATTTCCCATGAAATTGGCTGTATCTATCATCAGCAGGATGTACGGCAATAGCAGTGTCCCCAAGCATAGTTTCTATCCTAGTTGTGGCAACAACAATTTCGCCTAGGTTCCCTTCCAAAGGGTATGCAAATTTTGTTAAAACTCCAAATTCAACAGGTTTGTCATATCCTGGAACCTTTAGTAGGGTCCTTTCTTTTATATCAATATAATCCACCTGCATGCAGCAAGCAATTACATTACATATGCAATACATCAGATGAAGCAGCCAAGTTCAACTATCACATACCTCAATATCAGATATTGCCGTTCGTAACACACAATCCCAATTCACTAACCGTAGGTCCCTGCAACAAGGACAAAAAAATTAAAATATCTACAGAACAGCCACTTAGAGTCATAAATTAAAAATTTCAATACACTAAAGCTTGTCCTGATACAATCAAGGATCTCTATCAAATCACGTTCAGGTAAAAATTAAAAAATTGGGATCAGCACCAATGAAGAACCTATGCTTCAGAAAATATGAATAAAAGCATCACATAAATACAATACATATTGCCAATGTTCACCTCACCTATAGATAAGGCCTTGCTTGTAAAGCCTCACAAAAGCCTCAGTCACAGCCTTAGATCTTTTGTCATCCATTGTGAAGCACTGCAAAGAGAGAGTGAGATGCAGAATGCAGATATATATGAAAGCCAATTATCACACTATGACAGTGAAATCACATGAGAAAAAGCTATCTAACACCCATTGGACAGACTATGTTTCAGTTATCTTAGCTTCAGTGTAGATTTCTGCTCAAGTGTTTTATAACATGCAATGAAACGGATTGTTCTTTTGAGATCATTTTCTTTCCATCCTAACAGATTCCCCCCCCCCCAAAAAAAAAACCTCACCAAAAAAAAAACAGACGAGATATATACCACCGGTATAAACACTAGACAGGTTACATATTTACCTCACGAGACCAATCCAGAGAGGCTCCTAATCGGCGTAGTTGTTGTAATATAGTGCCCCCATACTTGTTTTTCCACTCCCAAACCTACTTTTATCAATATTCATGAAAGTAAGTCATAAGAGTGAGAACAAACAAATAGAAAATAACATCAAAATATTAAGAACTTTGGCTTCAAAGATTATTTACAAATCATACCTCTGAGATAAATTTTTCACGGCCCAGATCATGCCTGGTTAGTTGCTTTTCACGCATTATCTTTTTCTCCACAACTACCTGTGGCATAATAATAATAATAATAACAACAACAACAACAACAACAACATAATTTAACGTCATCTCTGATCTCACACATAAAAGATATGCTAAAAACCGAACATTAAGATATACATCTTCAAATTGTAACCCCTAGTACATGAGCACGTAAACAAAAAATGACAAGAAATGTAGGGGAAAAAAGCTTCATCTAAATGCTGTCTTTGCTTCCCTTGACTTTATGGTGAAAGAATTATCCAATTTGTTTCAAGCTGCAAATTTGGGATGGAGAGAGATGAATGGAAAGATGAAAAATGACATTGTGTTTCAGAAGCTATCATTTTATAAGAATCCCATCACAAGGTGAACAAAAACTATTTTAAGTTAAAAACTGACAAAATTAAATTAAATGTGCACAGGGCAACAAAACCATGGGTTTTTAGGATAAGTATTTAATTGTATTCAAAAGCAAACAAAATATCTTTTTTAAAGGAAAAAAAAAAGTTCCTTAATTCATAAGTTTATCCCAATGACCGCAAAATGCAAGCCTGAGCCAAATAAGTGGTCCTTGCCCCACCACCCAACAACAAATCCACAATAAAAGATAAATTACAAGATAGCAAACAACAACTAAATCAAATCTTATCAATTTCGAAATAGAACCTGTGTAGCAATCCCAGCATGATCCATCCCAGGCACCCACAAAGTATTGTATCCAGACATTCTTCGCCAACGAATCATAGTATCCTGCAAGCAATTAATCACATTGACATCAACTGTTTTGAACAGCAAAACTGAACTGTCAAAATGGAGGATATAAGATACCTCTATTGCAGCTGTTAGAGCATGACCTATATGGAGAGCACCAGTCACATTTGGTGGAGGCAAAACCTAAAATATAGCACAATCAGGTTCTAAATACATAAAAAGGGAGCAAAAAAAACTAAAAAAGTAACTTTTACGTATCATTTGAGTCTGTGCAGCCATTTTGCACATACATCAGAAGCAAAGGGAAAAAACATATAGCCTAAATCTTTTCAAGATTACTGCAAGAGCAGGACACTATATTTCATTTAAAATTCAATAAAGAAAACCATAGATCAATAAACACAAAATTTGAGAATCTATTTGTGGCATTTCATCTGATGCCACCAAACACCCACAGTAATACCATTGAATTCTGAAAACTTCTTAACCTACAGGATAAGACACTTTAAGAAATTTACCAACAGATTTTCATTTTTCATTAGAAGGATCACTCCCACTATAGATCAAAAGGTCACTTCACACTCTATAAGTAACATAAGGTTGTTCGCACATTTAAATGTCCAATCAGACCAAATAGTCTTTAGTGCATAGATGAAAATAGAAATTGTTTTCTACTCTCGGGTAGCAAAAGTGAGGCAACATCAACTTCACATGGAATCAAAAACCAACATGTATAAGCTCAACAAGACACTCACAATAACAAAAGGTGGTTTGGAGCTGCTAGCGTCTGCCACAAAATACCTCGATTTCTCCCACCACTCGTACCACCTAAATTGTAGAAAACATAAAAGATTAGCATTTCATATAGTTGAACTTGAAGGGTAACAAACACAAAAACTGAATTAGAACCCACGATTTCTCCACAGCAGTTGGATTATACTGTTTCGCCATTTGCCGAGACATTTGTTTCTTATCACCCAATGTAGTATCAGGATCAATGTAATCCTCAGGATTCTCATCCTCTGCACCACGCTTCACAGTTTTCTTTTCACTCTTTTTAGAGGCACCGGATGATTGTTGCGCTTGTTGCTACTAAAACCAAAAGCAAGAAAATAAAAACGGAAATTCCAAACATTATTTACAAGTTCAAATTAATAGACAGTGAAAAATGGCAAAATCAAATGTTGCAATGGCACAGTAGGGAAATCAGGAAGACTAGTCACCTGAGCTTGCTTCTGAAGAAACTTTTCTTTTTTCAATTGCTTCTCTCTTGCCTGAGACCAAACAATAAAGTTGTCACATCAGGAAAACAAAAATTAACAACCATTACACAGTATTATTTAGCTCAAAATAAATGGGGTTTAAAGAAAATGGGATTGAAAAAGTATAAATTTTGTTGTAATCCCATTAATTAATGCAAATCTCGATTTGTACAACAATCGGATAAAAACTTAACAACAATCACAACAAATGGGATAACAAGAAAATGATTATGATGATGATAAGGGAAAAACCTTTTCTTCCTTTTTCTTTTTCTTCTCGGGGTCTTCGGGAGCGGTTGCGGGTGGCACTTGCTCTTTCTTGTTGTCGGAGGACTCCATGGATGAAGAGTGAGGATTATTGTGCGTATGGAGTCTGCGTACTAGGCAAAGCAAATAACGGCGCTAGCAAAACGAAGGAAAGTAAAGAGAGTCAGAAACCACAAAATAAACCTAGATGGGATGGTAAGGCACCCACTATTGTGCAACTGGAACCTGCGTACCTTACCTGGGTAAAACCCCCGGAAAAATGGGTCGGGTATCTTCATTTTTTCCTCCTTTGGGGAGTGTGAGGGTTTGTTGATTTACCAACAATTAATAACTAATAAAAACTAAAAAATGTTTTCTAGGAAAAATAACTAAAAACTAAAAATGTTTTAAGGTCTGGACGTCTGGTAAACGAAAGTATAATATTATGAGATTTGGATGAGTAAAGTGTAAAGTGGGTAATCTTAATTATTAATGACAAAATCAAGAATTGATTTGTTATTCATATACATGTGATATTAACCATTGATTTTCTCATCAATGGTTAGAATTACTTACTTTACAGTCTAAAGTGAATTGCTCACTTTAGAGGATTTAAATCCAATTTTATGGAGGCTTGTGTCAATAAAAGAACAGACCTGAATTAATTTCGAAAATCTATCGGAAAGATATTTAAAAAATGGCTATAGCTAGTATGGACCAGCATGATACGTGATTCATAATGGACAAAAATTTTATAACCATTAGATTCATTTTGTCCTCACGGCAACTTGGTACACCTTCTACATCACATCATTTCTCTGAAACCCCAACTCTACCTCCTCTCATGGACATTCGACCTCTGCTTGCTACCATGGTTCAGACACTGTATAACAGGAGTGCCATCGTGGGTTTCCCTATCCGCGCAAAATCAGTCTCCAAAGAATCTAAATTTTGTTCTAGGACTCGAACAAAAATATCACAAAACAAAGCTATGGGATTGCCATTGAAATGATCAAGAGTGAGAATCAAAAGAATCCAAATTTGCGAACTGAAGCCCTCTCAAATCAATAATTGCAAGAAAACCAGAGCAATAACTAGTGCTTGGTGGCAGAATCAAACCCAAGGGGAAGAATAACGAGATTTGTTCCTTCAATAATAAAACCAAACCCGAACAGCGGTGACTACATGTTCGAATTCGAAGAAAACATTTCTGATCGGCAACGATGGAAGCTTCAAACGAGAATCGTGAAGATCACCTCGTTCTTATCTTGTGGTAGTCGCAGAAAAATCTAAAGCGATTTTGGATAACAGCGAAGTAGATCGAAGACAAATTGTTGAGAATTGAAGAGATTGTTAAAGTGATTGGAACCACATGGAAGAGGCAGTGAGTAGGGAATAATTAGGGCAACGGTTAGGGAGGTTTGGGGTGAGAGAAGCACAAGTAGAAAGAAAAGGGAACAAAAGAGATAATGGGACTAGAGGTGTTTACGGCAGAATGGAGACGGTGGAAGGGAGGCGGAGAATGACAAGTGAAGAGAGATGACTTGGAGGTTGCGCGCAGTTGCAGCGAAAGGAAGGCCACGAGCGTGTGACAATATACAGGGGGAAGATATGGCGCAATCGATCTTTTCACTAGAGAATGAGGTTTTTCCAGATTCCAGCTATTTTTGGGGAAAAGAATGAAGGTTTAGGAAGTGATAGTGGCCGCCATGGTGGTTAGAGGGAAAAGGAAGCATAGCGAGAGTGGAGTGAGAGAACAGAATCCAGTGTAGTCAGTGCATCGTAGAATCCAATGGGACCGTTTAATCTTATGGTTCTTAAAAGTTATCCACCATGGACCATATGACTTTACTTATCCATATTAGAATTAGTCCAAAAAATATGTTGTTAATATATTTCAAGTTTTGTTGTGAAAAGGTTTTGTCTTTAATCAAGAATTCTCACATGTATAGTTATGTGATTAAACTCTTAAGTTAGAGGAGGTGGCTAGGTGAAATCTTTCAAAATAGTAACGCAAAAATTCAAGTTCTTACCGGTAAAATTCATTTGGAATAACGCTCTATTTTTACTGTGACAAACTATTATTTGGTATAATTTTCTGTTATGAATGATAAACTATTTTTACGAATAACTACAATTACTGATTTAAATTCACATGAATTACTGCTAATCCTACAATTGTTTTATGCAGAGGAGGGAGTCATGCAGTGCAGGAGATTCCATAAAATCAGATGGAAATACTTATTAGTACGAGACGAATTATGACGAATGACGTGGCAAACGTGTAAACCCACTTAATACATCAAACCAACTCTGATTTCCGTCAAAGCCGGTTTTAACATTACTCAAGAGTATGACACGAATGCATTTGTATGATTTCGTTGGAAACAGTCTCGTACTAAATAGCATCGCTCAAAATCAAATCACCAGCATAACTTAACTCTTCGACACGCAACAGTGTAATGCAAAAAATATTATTCTAGTTCTAGATCTAAACGAGATGAGAGAAGCAAGGATGATGACAAGGGTGATTGCATATGTCAGCTAGTATGGAGAAATTGTTACCTCTGATTTCAAGGTCTTGTTCACTCTCGTTGCTTTCAATGATAATACACGTCCATAATAATACACGTACACATGACACTTCACACATTCCATAATTTCTAGAGAATATTTCACCACCCTCGTATCAGGTTGAATGACACATTTACTCCTATTTTTATATTTGAACTCTTTTAGGTCACACATATCTCCCCTCTATTATGTAAAAGCCGGTAAATGTTACTCGGTTGTGCATGCCGAGCTTGTGGGAGAGAACCACAATTTGATTCTAGCAAGCATATTTTTGAGGAGGGACAAAGACCCTAATTACGATACGTTTTTACAAAAAAATAGAGGGAGTTGTGTGTCATTAAAATAAAACTGGGAAAAAGTAAATGTAATTTCTTTGACAAATAAAGATAGCGAGTGTTCATATAAAAATAGAGTGTGTGTGTGTGTCATTTAACCACATAAGGTGAGTGCAATTTCCTTAATTTTTCTTGCATTTATACCAACTCTGTATATTTCAGTTTTTTCATTAAAAAATTACTTCATTTGTTTACTTAAACTTCTAAAATAAAATTTAAATCTAAAAAAATAATTTTAATTATTTCAGAAAAATCATTTTATTTCTCAAAAAGTGTTATAGTTGCCTTTTAAAATAAAAAATATTTTTTTTACAATTGTAGCTAAATAAAAAAATATTGTTTGCTTTATACAATTTTTAAAAATAAATTCTCTTTAGCTAACTTTAAAAATTACAATTGTTTTTCAAAAATCTCAAATAGATAGGCCATTAGTTTCGCTTTTTGTTGATCATGCATTTTTCATTTACACATTGAGAATGGTTCAACCTGCCCAATTGATATGCATGGTGATGTTTACTGCTTCAATACTATTGGGAGTCGTAAGGTGGTCTAGTGGTAGGGGTGTGGGAGATAGAGGAGAGGTATAAGGTGGTGTGTGTTCTCAAATCCTCCATACCCCAAAAAAAACTAACATTACTAATAATATTTAACAACTAATATATGTCATTAAAAAAAAAAACCTGCTCAAATACTGTCATATCACTTCTGCTACTATTACCAAAAATCACCTCCTCGCAATTGAATCAATTTACAAATCATTTCCAAGCATTTTGATTACAGTAAGGTAACACCGGAGTACCATCAAGATACAACTTCCTTTACAATTCCCGTTACTCACTCAGGGTAACTATTACCATGAGAATACAAATGAAGATGAAAGGAACACAATAAAATTAAGCAATTAGAAGCGTGACATGATTAGAAACACACCATCATTAAACTTCCACAAAATCCAAACCACAACTCATACAAACCAGAAGACAACAACAATGCAAATTTAGGAAAGCTGGACAATGTGTTAGACAGACAAAATTCGCACCAATATGCACAGTTTAGGCACCGTATCAAGTTATTTAGTTGCTACCAAGTCCAATTGTTCGATGTCTCTTGTCGCCACCAACATCCCACTACACACAACTTTCAATTTTGCATTCACTTAGTTGTTCCTAATTTGTTGGATTGCTTTCCATCCAGCAATGGTCTATAAAGGGAAAGTTGCTATAAAGATTAGATCATAATATAATTTTGGATTCTCATCTTTTTTTTTTTTAGTGCTTTGTTATGCTTGGGAGTTAACAGAATGTTTAGATTAGAACCAACCATTCTCCATCTGATATATTACTAAATCGCCATAGAAACAACATAATTAAACTGCTCTTCATGTCATTGGTTGATAAGTTGGCAAAATCAAAATTCTATCTTGATGTAAAAAAAAAAAAGAAGTAAAATAACAAAACATGGTAAAAGAGAAATATGGGTTTATGCCTGAGAAATATGCTGGGTAATAGCAAATTCACCAGGTGATATTTATATTTTAATTATATTACTCAAATAATAGGTAATATTTTATATTTCATATTGACACATTATTTTATTTTTTTAAATCGTAGTGGAGATAATTAGGTGTTTTTAACGAACTAATACTCCAGTATTATATAACTAAATAATAATATTAACAAATTATATTAAAAATTGTTTCTGACATAACATGATGACTCACATCACATCGGGTTTACATTGAGATGACCTCATCTGAATACCTAAAATAGGACCCAAAAAAGGCATATAAAATCTTAGAAAAAAGAGTCTCTTTTACGAAAATCTTTCCAATATAAAAGTGATGGGAAAATCGTACTGCACAAAATAATGTGTGCCCTCCTCAGCAGCATTGCAGAAGCACCCCATACAAACCAAACACAATATTGTCTGACAACATATTTCGGCCACAAAGGTTTTGTTCCTTGCACATCCGTCTCACCGTAGAAAGTCTATCCTGAGAGTTTACCTTAGACAGGCAAAGACAAATAATTGTCCCCAATTCTTCCCATATAAAAGGGAGAAAAACATCACACACAAGACAAGTACATTGTTTTATTAACCTTAGCACGGTCATGCTCAAAATTGACTTGAGCATCAAAGTAGTTTTACATGTATCCATCTCCACTGTGTTCAGCTGCAACCTACTAGAGAAGTGAGAAGTTTGAATCGGCAGCAAAGGCCAGACAAATTTCAGGACTATGAATGATTTGGAGATGAGAAAAATAAATGAAAACTAAATCATTTTCTCTGTCTCCATGTAATTTTTTTTTTGGTGGTCCATTTTAATTATTTCCCCCTAACATTGCTCCTTTAATTTCGTGCCTATCACACATCGCTCTGTGTCACATCCAACCCTAACAATACGCTTCATCACACACAAGACAAGTACATTGTTTTATTAACCTTAGCACGGCCATGCTCAAAATTGACTTGAGCATCAAAGTAGTTTTACATGTATCCATCTCCACTGTATTCAGCTGCAACCTACTGGAGAAGTGAGAAGTTTGAATCGACAGCAAAGACCAGACAAATTTCAGGACTATGAATGATTTGGAGATGAGAAAAATAAATGAAAACTAAATCATTTTCTCTGTCTCCATGTAAATTTTTTTTCTGGTGATCCATTTTAATTATTTCCCCCTAACATTGCTCCTTTAATTTCGTGCCTATCACACATCGCTCTGTGTCACATCCAACCCTAACAATACGCTTCCTTTTTACTCAACTTTCTGCGACCTTTTCACTGATCCAATGAATCAAAATATATGCAGCTGGATTTCAAGATCATTTAAGGTGCCCACATATCCCAAACAATGTTTTTAATTTCCTTAATTAATAGCCAAATTTATCTCAAACAACGTTGAATCAGTCTTTTCCTCTGTCTCTTAGTCTTATATTAAACGCGAATACAATTAGTACATTCTTTCTGCCGCGCGCCCATGATCTATATTCACGGCTACAGTTTGCACCTAGAGTTAGTAAAATTCGGTGCCAAATAGCTACAGCTATTTACTGATAAACTCAAATGAATTGGTCAAACTGCCCCACTCTCCCACTCAACTCCGCCCTCGGCGCAAGTCTATTAGTCCAAGTCGTCTCCCACGAATTTTGTCCATAAATTGTCTAACAAAGCATGTTGCCTTCAACTTGTTTATGGGGCAAGTTATTAAATCCGTTGGGTTGGGTTTGGTCATACTTCTATCTGCTTTGTCTGATTAACGCTTCTCTTACAATCATACATATATTATTTTTAATAAAAATTCAAACTCTATTTTCTGTTTTAAAGAAAGAGAGAACAGAAAAAGAAACCGACCAAAATTTATACCTGAAAGATTTCTATGATAGAAGAACAATGGAGGATGTGTTATTTTAAATTAAGGATAAAAATTTGCATTATTATGAATTTCTCTCCCAAAGACAGAAGAGAGATTTTTTTTTTCTTGGTTCAAAAATATATTTTAATATTCATGGTTCAAAAATATATTTTAGGCTTAAATCTGATTTTGGTTCCCGTAAATATAGAAGTTTTTGTTTTTAGTTCCTGCAAAAATATTTTTTTGTTTTTTATTCCTACAATTTTCTTAATTTTGTTTTTGGTCCCTACAAAATTTTATTTTTGCTTTGCGTCCCTGTAATATATATATTATTTTGGAATTAGTCCTTATATTCTCCATATTTCAGGGACTAAAATCACATTGGTCTCTAATTTTAGGGACTAAAATCAAACATGGAAAAATATTACGAGGACTAAAACAAAACAACAAGGATCAAAAACAAAAATTCTTATATTGCAGGGATGAAAAACAAAAAATAATAATTTATAGGGACGAAAAACAAAAGTCCCTATAATTGCACGGACGAAAAATATATTTAAGCTTATATTTTAATATTCAAACAACAGAAAACTTTAGTTCGTTCAATTCCATGTATCTGCATATTCATTAAATTCTTTTTTTTTCTTCCTACTATTGCTCCAAAATTAAGGTTCCATGTCCGACTTCCTACACGTAAATTTTGAGGTATTTTTATTTTATGGCCCTAAAGAATGGCGTTACCTGATACACCTCACGCTTGCCCCATTTCTTTTGAATCTCTTTCCAGCAACCCCACTTTTTATCCTAATGGAATTGTTGGAATATATCCCTTTGTTTTGATCGATGATTTTGTATTTATGCAATTCCGGTTCAAATAAAATGAAATAGAGGACGTTTGATGCTTCCCATTGTTTTAATTGAGCATCGTGTATGTTAAGCTTGGCTATAACATATTCTCCTATGATGACCCATTCAAAAGGGGTTCACTATTTGTCTTAACTAGGCCTCAACAGTGTTAAAATGACTTGTCAACAGTGCTTCAAAGTTCAAAAACAGGAATGAATAATTAATAATATTCAAGCATGAAATTAGAAGAGGTACTTTCTGACGCTAATTGATTAATTAATCCCTAATCCAACATTCTTATCATGTTCCCGTTGAACCACTTTGGCAGCCACGATGCTATCATGGGGAGGTTAATTGGATCAACATGTCAAATCAGGTGGCAACAGAAAAAAGAATACACGTATCAAACATCCACTTTACTTGGCTGCCAGTGCTCACAAGTCAGCATCTTCTTTCCGTCACAACTCATTCTCTTTCTTCACACCACCCCAATATTTCAACGAGCCTTGAATTCTCATCCACTCCATAAAATGGATTTGAACAAAGTTTTTGGATTCTGCTCGAATGTTATTTTGACACCCCAAAATTGATACCCAGTGATATTTAATTAATGACGTGTAAAAGTTTGGTTAATTCAGTTTAGTAGATGGTTAACGATGAATACAGACACCTGGTTAATGACGTGCGAAAATTTGGTTAATTCAGTTCAATAGATAGTTAATCTGTGGATGATTAATAATGCAAATATTTGGTTAATGGATACAATTTCTCGTTAACCATCTATTGAACTGCATTAACCAAATTTTTGCACGTCATTAACCAAGTGTCGCCCAGTTATCAATTTTTAGGTGTCAAAATAACATTATTCTTCGGCTTATGCAGTCATAGATTGTATGCAGTCATGCAGTCGGCCGAGATAAGCCGTCCGATCTCGATCAGACGGCTCACAAAAAACACACGTTTTTTTATTTTTCTAAGAATATAGAATACCAAACTTGAATCTAGACCGTCTGATCGAAATCAGACGGCCAATCTCGACCAACTGCGTGACTGCATGTCGTTTATGACTGCACATAAGCCGGATCCAAAGTTTTTGCGTGATGAGAAAATACTATATGACTAGGGACGGAGCCAAAAATTTAGTCCATCAGGGGCGAAGGCAAAAAAAAACCATCTTACGAAAATTAAAAACATATTATTTTTTAATTATAAAAATAAATAAATAAATAAAATTTAAATAAAAACTTAATTTCAAAAAGTCATGCTTTTCTAGAATTGAAAATATATTTAAATCTTTAAAAAAAATTTATATTCACTTGTGAGTGATTACATGATACTCAAATGTTCATCATTTCATCAACTACTCAAAAAAATAAGGTTTACTTTGCTGCAAAACAAATCTCGCCTCATCCACTCATGTCAACAGTGTCATAGCAATCTTTGCTTCAACGGTTCTTGTGAGTTAGCTCCAAAACAGTTTTTTCTTGTTTAAACAGTTTTGATAATTGAGAAACTTAACATTCTTTATTTTTTTCCGAAGGGAACATGACGCTGCTTTTCCCTCGCAATTTAATTCCTATGCTAGCTAGCGCCTGACATCTACGTAATAAAGGCCTAGACTACTACCCGTAAAATACCGTAGTGTAGTGCAACAGGTCCATCAGGTTAGTACATTTGTGCCTTTGATATTTAAGGCATACATTTTTTTTTTCTTTCAAAACATCATAGGGGCCCAGGCCCTTGGAAGCTACCAAGTAGCTCCGTCCCTGTATATGACCATTTGTATCATAACATATAACAATGTTTCTGCCTCAACAAAAACCACTGTTTCAAATTTTCAATCAAACGCTAAACGCCAAAAGGCCATTTCGTTAAACCCAATTCCCCCACCCCAACGCCAACGGCAAAGATACTATTTAGTATTTACACATTGTTCTCCAGCTAATACACGTTACATAGTTCTATACCTATATATACTTAAGGTTGTTTCCTCAGACACATATATCATTTGTTTTCGAAGATAACATAACATGGGTTCCTCTGCTGCAACAAAAGATAGAGCAGATTCAGCATCATGGTACTGTGCCATAGCTTTATTGGCTATGATATCGTTGGGATCCATAAAGCAGAGCACTGTGGCTGAAGAAGGTGAGGAGGCTGTAAGAGGAAACCACTTCGGTGAGCGGCCGTGTGATGAGATATACATGGTGGGAGAAGGAGAGACACTCAACACCATCAGTGATAAGTGTGGTGACCCGTTTATCGTGGAGCGGAACCCACATATCCATGACCCGGATGATGTCTTCCCTGGCCTTGTCATCAAAATCACACCCACCACCAATACTAGGAAATTGTTGAAAAGGTAGAGCTTATTCAATTAGTCTAGTAAGTGCTGTTGTTTGTCTTCGTGATTAATTGTATACAAATTTTCTCAGGATATATAATACAGGGTACAATAGGAGGAAAAACAAATTTGTCAGATCATGCTCTTGATTGTTATCTGAATTTTTCTTCAAGCTTAGAGCTTTTGTATTTTATATGAAGTCGACTGATTGACTAAGAGTGTGTGTGTGTGTGTTGGACTCTTGGTTACATTAAGTTTTTTTTTTTTTTAATAGGCAAGCAAAGGTAAATGGTTAGCTTCGGTAAGCAGAGGGGATTTGTTAGCGGTAGGATTCTAGAGTCCTATATCTCCTGCTTAATATTCTTTTGGTGTCCCAAACCAAACTACTGAGCTATATTTCGGGGACTATATTAAGTTTCTTTGTCTTCTATTGTGACGCTTTTTATTTTTTTTATTTTATTGTGACCCTTTTTACCAAACTATGAACATACAGTTTCGGTTCGTTCCGCCATGGATTATTCCCAGGGGCGTATCTTTTTTTTAATTTTGTATGTGAAAAAAATTATGTTTGGTGGGGCAATAAAATTGCCTCAGACTACCGATATCATAATATAGCAGCGAGTCACCGATTGTAGAGCATTTGCGTTTGATTATTGCTGTAAAAGTTCTTTATTTGTTTTTTTTGACACAAAAAGTTCTTTATTTGTTGGTTCGGTAATTTTAATTTAAAGTTCGTGACAGTGTTATAATCTTGAAATAATATGTTTTGTTTTTAGTTTATTAAAGAAAAAAAATGATTTGGAGACTTATAGATATGGTTATTACAACATTTCTATCATATTTGACTATAGTAGAGAGGAGATTGTACTTGGAAAAGATTACTCTAAACTATATACTTTTGTCCATTGTCTTTTCAGGTTACAATTTTGTCTCTCTTTTTTTTTCTCCCTAAAATGATCCTTTATTTTGTAATGAAAAGACTTTAAAAATACATAAATATGGGTTTTGGCCTTTTTTACCGTGTACACCCCATTTTCTTCTTCCCGGATCCCTACGAATTTCTTCATGCACCCCCTTATTTCATAGTCATATTTCGCCATCTTATTCCTTTGTTTCTCTGTGTTGTTCTGTTGAAAACCTCAATCTTTTCGCTCTCATTTTCGTCCCTCTAGCTACTCGTTCTCCCTCCACAAGCCTCAATCATTGACCGTCTCTCAAGCGCCAGTTTCGGTCGCCACCATCTCTCTCTCTTTCTCTCGCTCTCGCACTCTGTTTCTCCTCGGCGGAGTCTTTACTCTTACTTAACGTGTTATTTCTGTGGTTGTACGTGTAAGCGTGGCAGATAATGTTGAGAACAATTCATCTCGTACAAGTTTTGATGAAAACAAACTCAGTGTAGGATACTTAAGATATCTAAAATTGGTGCATTGAAGCATCAAGACTACCAATGCTGTGAATCCTACAAACTATGGTTGTAGTACTAAGCATTATATATGTCCACAAAAAACATATCAGCACTTGGCCTTTTCTGGAAGTCTCATGAAAAGATTGAGAAGAATTAAAGTGAAGCTACTCTAGTTGAGTAGGTTTAAAGCAGCACGTTCTCAAGTAAGACACATCATCCTCTGACTTCCAATCTTTCATTAAGGCTGAGGACCACACATTTAATTGATCTTGTCCTCATTGGAGATGAAACAAGAGAACATTCAACACTAAATCATAAGTGAGTAAGTTCAGGTGCTTCACAGGACAGAAGATCAAGAGGATGTTGACTTGAGAATGTTCCTAGTAGTAGAAGTGACCTACGCTAATAGCAAGTACAAAAGTAGATGCACTTTTCGCTTTACAACAATCACATCCACCTCAGGCTATGTTGTCCAATCTCAACGGCTCTTCCAATGGCTCTGAAGGTTCAAAACGTGTACTTAATCAAGGCAAGTCAGAGGAGAAAAGAAGGGAGAGTGCATTGGACTATTTTATTGAAAATCAATTAGCTGAATCCATCATCCTCTCAACACACTCAAGTCACTCCACGCAGAAACTTTTGGGGTTCATCATGGAGTGTGTTGTAGCTTGTTCAAACCTATTTTAATGTAAACCCTATTGTATGTAATCAAGCTACAAATATCCCCACAAGACTTATTCATATCAAAGCCTTGTATTTAGTTTTTTTTTCCCGATCAAACTACCCAGGTTGGTGAGTGGGGGTGAGGAAAATACTAAAGGGTAGAAGTTCAGAAACTAGGAGGAAGTTTCTGGTTCTGTTACAGCTTATAGAGGCTGAGTAAAAAGACTACTAGGACTAGGTAACCAAGGAATGGTTATGCCATTGTTGTAACTATTTGGAAAATAGTGGAATACTCACAAGAGGTGATGAGTGGATGTAGCCCAAGGTCATGGTGAACCACTATAAAATTCCCTGTATTTATTTACTGCTTTACTTACTTGCATACACAATACTGCATTATCTACAAACATGCTCAAAGTTCATTCAAATTCTAAACTCGGAAATCAAAATGCAAAAGCCTTTTCAAAAGTCATTGCATTAATCTTCAACGTTGCATATTCACTGTTGTAATGATAAGATATTTCTATAATCAGATTTGAATATTTTCTATTGGTTAGAAAATTATATATAAACTCTCAGATCTGATTATCATCGAATCACTTAAGCATATTAGCACTATTCATCATCATTTAGTAATAGGATAATCATGAATAGGTTCGGTGATATGTTTATAACTAACCTATTCATCTCCAAGCCTATGCTTGAGAAAGTTTCAAAGTGCTAATCCCGCAGGAATTTAAGTAGCTCACAATTTAACCTCCCTTCTTGTGAGATTTAGTCACTTCATATAAATAATAAAGACACTTTGTTGTTTTGTGGCATAAAATATTACTTTTGAGTGACACAAGGTACAAAACAATGCCTAAAACAAGAAGCTGCTGAAAACAAGGGAATATATATGGAGGCATGAAACACGTAGAAGTGTATTCGAGGCAAAAAATACAGCATGAAATAATGAGTATTGTCTCCTACTTAACATGTTTTATATGCAGTTGTAGGTGTGAGCGTGACAGATAAATGATAAAGCCATTTTATTGTTTTGAGGCATAAAATAATACTTTTGTGTCACACAAGGCATAAAACCATGCCTAAATTACAGAGCTGCTAAAACATGGAAATATGGAAACATGAAATACGAAACACACAGATGCAGGCTAAAGGTCAAAAAAAAATTGGGAATGCGTTTTTGGCATTCGGAGCATGAAATAGTATGAGCCTTTACTCCTATTTAACGTCTTGTATCAGCGGTTGTATATGTCATCGTGGCAAATAAATGATAAAGTCGCTTTATTGTTTTGTAGCATAAAATAATACCTTTGTGTTGCATAAGGCATAAAACAATGCCTAAAACATGGAGCGACTAAAAACATGGAAACGAAGAAGCATGAAACAAGAAATACACAAATGTGTGCTCGAGGCAATAAATGCGGGAATGCGTTTTTGCCATCAAAAGCATGAAATAGTTGGAGTCTTTACTCCTACTAAATGTGTTGTATCAGTGGTTGTAGCTATGAGCATGGAAGATAAAATACAAAACCACTTTGCATCCGAAGCATGAAATAGGAGTGTTTACTCCTTCTTAACGTATTGTGTTTGCGATTGCATATATAAGTGTGGCAGTTAAATGATAAAGTCACTTTGTTACTTAGTGGCATAAAATAATACTTTGTGTGGCACTATGCATACAACAATGCTTATTTAGAAGCATGAAATAGGAGTGTTTACTCCTTCTTAACATATTGTGTTTGTGATTGCATGTGTGAGTGTGACAGTTAAATGATAAAGTCACTTTGTTATTTAGTGGCATAAAATAATACTTTGTGTGGCACTATGCATACAACATTGCTTATAACAGAGAGTTGCTGAAAATAGGGAAATGCAGAGGTATGAAACGCGGAATACACATATGTGGGATTGATGCAAAAAATGCGGGAATGCGTTTTTTGCATCCAAAGCACCGCGCAAAATAGTGAGAGTCTTTACTCCTACTTAACGTGTTGTATATGCAATTGTAGGTGTGAACGTGACAGATAAATGATAGGCCACTTTGTTATTTTGTGGCATAAAATAATACTTTTTCGTTGGATAACACATAAAACAATGCCTAAAACATAGAGCTGCTAAAACATGGAAATGTAGAGGCATGGAACACTTCTTTGCGCCGTTTTGCTGAAAACCCTGACCCTTTATCTTTCATTTTTGTCCCTTTCTCTACTTGTTCTCCTTCCACCAACCTCCACCATTGGCTGCCTCTCGAGTCCCAGTTCTTGCCGCCACCGTATCTTCCCCTCTCTCACTCTCGTGTTCTCTTTCTCCTCAATGGAGTCTTTACTCAAGTGTTGTATTTGTGGTTGCACATGTGAGTGTGTCAGATAAATAATAAAGGCACATTGCATTTTGTGGCATACAATATTTATTTTGAGTGACACAAGGCTTAAAACAATGCCTAAAACAAGGAGTTGCTAAAAATATGGAAATGTGGAGACGTGGAACATGCAAACGTGGGCTTGAGGCAAAAAATGCAAGAATTTATTTATGGAATCCAAAGCATGAAATAATGAGTCTTTTCTCCTACTCAATGTGTTCTATATGCAGTTGCAGGTGTGAGCGTGGATGATAAATCCATTTTGCTGTTCTGTGACATAAAATAATACTATAGTGTTGTACAAGAAATAAAACTGTTCCTATATTATGGAGTTGTTAAAAATAATGAAATATGGAAACATTAAATACGAAACACATAGACGTGGGCTAAAGGCAAAAAATGCTTGACATCATTTTTTGCGTCCGAAGCAGGAAATAGTATGAGTGTGGCATATAAATGATAAAGCCACTTGTTGTTTTGCGGCCTAAAATAACACTTTTATGTGTCACAAGGCATTAAAATGCCAAAAACAAAAAGCTAATAAAAAATGCGGAGGCATGAAACACGAAACACACAAACCTGAGCTTGAGGCAAAAAATGCATACATTCATTTTTGGCAAAAGCATTAAATAGTAGGAGTCTTTACTCCTACTTAACATGTTGTATTTACGGTTGTATATATGAGTGTTATAGATAAATGATAAAGCCGCTTTGTTGTTTCGTGGCATAAAATAGTACTTTGTGAGGCACAAGACATAAAACAATGCCTAAAAAAGGGAGCTGCTGAAAACGTGGAAATGTGGAGACATAAAACATGGAATACGCATATGCGGGCTTGATGCAAAAAAATGCAGGAATACGTGTTTCTGTGGTTGAATTACTGGTTACGTCGACACTGTAATTTAGTAGTGTTCACATAGTTTTTAGAGAATATTGACAATTTACTGTTTTTATTATTTTTTTTTATAAAATTTTAGCTTTTGAGTATTAGTTATTTGAAAAAATTATTTTAGTTAAAGAAGTGTTAAAATGTGTGTATGAAAAGGCTGTAAAAATACATAAAAATAGGTGTTGGGCTTTTTTACTGTGTACATCCCATTTTCGTCTTGCTGAACCCCCTCAAATTAATTCATGCATCCCTTATAGCATACTCAAAATTTGCCACCTTCTTCCTTCATTTTTCTGCATTGTTATGCTAAAAACCCTAACCTTTTCTCTCTCATTTTCGCCCGTGTCTCTATTCGTTCTCCCTCCATAAGCCTCCACCACTGGCTGCCTCTCTCTGCTCATTGTTTTCGATGTAAAATAATACTTTTGTGTGGCACAAGAGATAAAACAATGCCTAAATGACATAATTGCTAAAAACATGGAAGTGTGTAGGCATAAAACACGAACAACGCGGATGCGGGCTCAAGGCAGAAAATGTGAGAATGTATTTTTGATATTCAAAGCATGACATAATAGGAGGCTTTACTCCTACTTAACATGTTGTATTTGCGGTTAAAGGCGTGAGCATGGAAGATAAATGATAAATCCACTTCATGATTTTGGGGTGTAAAACAATACTATCATGTGCCACAACACATAAAACAATGCCTAAAACATGGAGCTGCTGAAAATATAGGAATGCTTTTTTGGCATTTGAAGCTAGAAATAGTAGGAATCTCTGCTCCTACTTAACGAATTGTATCTATAGATACATGCTTTTGGATTATAACGCAAATAATACTTTTTTGTTTTATAACATCAAACAATGCCTAAAACAAGAAGATGCTAAATACATGGAAATGTGGAAGCATGAAACATATAAATGCGGGCTTGAAGTTAAAAATACAGGAATATGTTTTTGGAATTCAAAGCATGATATAATATGAGTCTTTTCTCCTCTTAACGTGTTCTTTATGTAGTTGTTCGTGTGAGCATGACAGATAAATGATAAAGCCATTTTGTTGTTTTGTAGCATAAAATAATAATTCTGGAGTTGCTAAATAATGGAAATGTGGAAACATGAAATATGAACCACACAGATGCAGACTATATACAAAAAATGCGAGAAAGCATTTTTGGCAGCTGAAGCAAGAAATAGTTTGAGTCTTTACTGCTACTTTACGTGTTGCATTAGTGGTTGTAGGTGTCAAAGTGGCAGATAAATGCTAGATCTACTTTGTTGTTTTGTGGCATAAAATAATACCTTTATCTTGCATAAGGCATAAAACAATGCCTAAAACATGGAGCTATTGTAAACATAGAAATGAAGAAGCGTGAAACAAAAAATATGCAAATGCCTACTCGAGGCAATAAATGCGGGAATACATTTTTGCCATCAAAAACATGAAATAGTTGGAGTCTTTACTCCTACTAATTGTGTTGTATCAGCGGTTGTAGATATGAGCGAGAAAGATAAATGATAAAGCCACTTTGTTGTTTTGTGGCCTAAAATATTACTTTTTTGTTGGACAAGATATAAAAATGCCTAAAACAAGTAGATGATGAAAACATGTTTATATGGAGGCATGAAACACGAAACACAGAGATGTGGGCTTGAGGGGAAAAAAATGCAAAAATGCAAATCTGAAGCATGAAATAGTAGGAGTTTTTACTCCTAATTAATGTGTTGTATTTGCGGTTGTATGTGTTAGTTTGTAGATAAATGGTAAAGTCATTTTGTTGTTTTGTGCCATATATAATACTTTTGTGTGGCACACATAAAACAATGCCTAAAACATGGAGCTGTTTATTTTTATTAGATATTAATTTTGGAATATTATTTATTTTGAAAATTTTATTTTAGTTAAAGAAGTGTTAAAACATGTGTCTAAAATGAAAAAGTTTTAAAAAATACATAAATATAGGTTTTGGGCTTTTCTACTGTGTACACCCATTTCCTTCTTACTGAACTCCCATAAATTATTTCATGCACCCCCTTATTGCATACTCAAATATCGCCATCTTCTTCCTTCATTTTTCAGTGTTGTTTTGCTGAAACCCTAACTTTTCTCTCTCATTTTCGTTCCTTTCTCTACTCGTTCTACCTCCAAGAGACTCCACCATTGGATGCCTCTCTCTACTCATTGTTTTTCGACGTAAAATAATATTTTTGTGTGGCATAAGAGATAAAAGAATGCTTAAATGATGTAACTGCTAAAAACATGGAACTGTGTAGGCATGAAACACGAACAACACAGATACAGACTCAAGGCAAAAAATGCGGGAGTGTGTTTTTTGCATTTGAAGCATGACATAGAAGGAGGCTTTACGCCTACTTAGCGTGTTGTATTTGCGATTATAAGCGTGAACATGATAGATAAATGACAAATTCACTATGTGGTTTTGGTGTGTAAAATAATACTATTATGCGCCACAAGACATAAAACAAAGCCTAAAACATGGAACTGCTAAAAACTTAGAAACACGAAACAAGTAGATGCGTACTCGAGGCTAAAAATGTGGGAATGCTTTTTTGGCATCCAAAGCATGAAATGATAGGAGTCTTTACTCCTACTTAAGGATTTATATCTATAGTTGTAGGTGTCAGCATGCCAGATAAATCATAAAGCCACTTTGTTGTTTTGCGGCATAAAATAATACTTTTGTAGGGCACAAGGTATAAAACAATGGATAAAACATGGAGTTGCTAGAAAGTTGGTAATGCAGAGGCATGATGCATGACACACAAACCATGCATATGCATGCTAGAGCTAAAAATTTTGAGAATGCATTTTTGGCATCCAAAGCATGAAATAGTAGGAGTCTTTACTCCTACTTAAGGATTTCTATCTGCAGTTGTAGGTGTCAGCGTGGAAGATAATTGATAAATCCACTTGATTGTTTTGTGGTATAAAATAAAACTTTTGTGTGGCACAAGAGATAAAACAATGTCTAAAACATGGATTTGATGAAAATATTCAAATGCGGAGGCATGAAACAGGAAACACGTTGATGCGTGCTTGAGGCTAAAAATGTGGGAATGCTTTTTTGGAATTTGAAGCATGAAATAGTGGGAGTCTTGACTCCTACTTAAGGAGTTGTATTTGCAATTGTAGGTGTGAGCGTGCTAGATAAATCATAAAGCCACTTTGTTGTTTTGTGGCATAAAATAATACTTTTGTGGGGCATAAGGCATAAACAATGGCTAAAACATGGAGTTGCTGGAAACATGGTAATGTAGAGGCATGATGCATGACACACGAAATATGGAAATCCATGCTCAAGCCAAAAATTTTGAGAATGCGTTTTTGACTTTTGAAGCCTGAAATAGTAGGCGTCTTTGCTCCTACTTAACATGTTGTATCTACGGTTGTAGATGTGAGTGTGGAAGATAATTGATAAATCCAATTAATTGTTTTGTGATATAAAATAATACTTTTGTGTGGCACAAGGCATGAAATAATGTCTAAACATGGAGTTGATGAAAACATGTAAATGCGGAGGCATGAAACATGAAACATGCAGACGCGAGCTCGAGGCAAAAAAAATGCGGGAGTATGTTTGTGGCATCTAAAGGTTGAAATAGTATGATTCTTTACTCCTACTTAACGTGTTGTATATGCAGTTGTTGGTGTGAGCATGGCAGATCAATGATAAATCACTTTGTTGTTTTGTGGCACAAATAATACTTTTGTATGGCATAAGACATGAAACATTGCCTAGAACATGGAGCTACTGAAAACATGGAAATGCGGAGGCATGAAACACAAAAACCTGCAGACGCAGGCTTGAGGCAAAAAATGCAGCAACACATTTTTGGCATTCGAAGCAAGAAACAATAGGAGTGTTTACTCCTACTTAACGTTTTGTGTTTGTGATTGTATATGTTAGTGTTGCAGATAAATGATAAAGCTATTTTGTTATTTAGTGGCATAAAATAATACTTTGTGCGACACCAGGCATAAAACAATGCCAAAAACAAGGAGCTGCTGAAAACATGAAAATGCGGAGGCATGAAACATGGAGCACGCATACACGGGTTCCATGCAAAAAAATTCAGGAATGTGTTTTTCTGTGTGTTTGAATTACTAGATACTTCGACACTTTAGCTTTGCAGTGTTCACATTTTTGTAGATAATATTGATATTTTATTGTTTTTAATTTTTTTATTTTTATAAAATATTAATTTTGGAATATTATTTATTTGAAAATTTTATTTTTGTTATAGAAGTGTCAAAATGTATTGTAGCATAAAATATTACTTTTGAGAGACACAAGGCACACGACAATGCCTAAAACAAGGGGCGGCTGAAAACATGGAAATACAGAGGCATGAAACATGCAAACACCAGATCGAGGCAAAAACTATGGGAATGTGTTTTTGGAATCCAAAGCATGAAATAATATGGATATTTTCTGCTACTTAAAGTGTTCTATATGCGGTTGTACGTGTAAGTGTGACAAATAAATGATAAAGCCACTTTGTTATTTTGGGGCATAAAAAAAATATTTATATGGTACAAGGCATAAAACCATGCCTAAATTATGGAGATGCTAAAAACATGGAAATGTGCAGGCATGGAATATGAAAAACACGGACACGAGCTAAAGGCAAAAAAGTGCACGAATGCGTTTTTGGCATCCGAAGCACTAAATATTATGAGTATTTACTCCTACCTAACCTATTGTACTAAAGGTTCTAGGTGTTAGTGTGGCAGATACATGATAAAAGCCACTTTGTTGTTTTGTGGCATAAAATAATATTTTTGTGTTGTATAATGCATAAAACAATGTCTAAAACATGGAGCTACTGAAGTTATGGTAATGAAGAAGCACAAAAACACAAAACACGAAACACGTGCTCAAGGCAATAGATGCAGGAATGCGTTTTTGGCTTCAAAAACATGAAATAGTAGGATTCTTTACTTCTACTAGATGTGTAATTGTATCAACGGTTGTAGCTATGAGTGTGGCTGATAAATGAAGCCACTTTCCTATTTTGTGGACTAAAATAATACTTTTGTGTGGCACAAGACATAAAATGCCTAAACACAAGAAGCTAATGAAAACATGTAAATGCGGAGGCATGAAACACGCAGATGCAATCTCTTGGCAAAAAATGTAGAAATGCGTTTTTGGCATCTGGAGCATTAAATAGCAGTCTTTACTACTACTTAACGTGTTGTATTTGCGGTTCTATGTGTGAGTGTTGCAGATAAATGATAAAGTCACCTTTTTGTTTTGTGACATAAGATAATACTTTTGTTAACCACAAGAATTAAAACAATGCATAAAACGGGGAGCTGCTGAAAATATCGAAACGCGGAGGCATGAAACATGGAATAAGCGTACACGGGCTCGATGCAAAAAAATCGAGAGTGATGTTTCTATGTGTTTGAATTACTGGACATGTCGACACTATAATTTAGCATTATTCGCATTTTTTTAGATAATATTGAAATTTTATTGTTTTATTATTTTTATTTTTATAAAAATTTAGTTTCGAATATTATTTATTTGAAATAATTATTTTACTTAAAGAAGTGTTACAATGTGAGGCTTTAAAAATACATAAGTATAGGTTTTAGGCTTTTTTAGTGTGTACACCACATTTTCTTCTGACTAAACCCCAGTAAATTTCTTCATGCACCCCTTTATTTCATAGTCAAATTTCGCCATCTTCTTCCTTTGTTTCTCTGCGGCGTTTTGCTAAAAACCCTAACCTTTTCTTTCGCATTCATGTCCCTCTCTCTACTTATTCTCCTTCCACCAGCCTCCACTATTGGCCGCCTCTTATGTCCCAGTTCCAGCTACCACCCTATATCCCCCTCTCTCACTCTCGTTCTCCTTTTCTCCTCGATGGAGTCTTTACTATTACTTAAAGTGTTGTATCTGCGATTGTACATGTGAGTGTGTCAGATAAATGATAAATGCACTTTGTTGTTTTGAAGCATAAAATATTACTTTTGAGAGAGACAAGACACATAACAATGCCTAAAACAAGGAGCTGTTGAAAACATGGAAATGAGAGACATGAAACTCGAAACACGCAGATGCAGGCTCAAGGCAAAAAATACGGGAATGTGTTTTTGGAATCCAAAGCATGAAGTAATATGAGTCGTTTCTCCTACTTAACGTGTTATGTATGCAATTGTAAGTGTGAGCGTGACAGATAAATGACAAAGCCACTTTGTTGTTTTGGGCATAAAATAATACTTTTGTGTGGTCCAAGGCATAAAACCAAACCTAAATTACGAAGTTGCTAAAGACATAGAAATGTGAAAACACAAAATACAAAACACTGCAAGAATTTGTGGTATTTCCTATGGGACATTTTCGGCGGCTAAGCCCCTCGGAATGTTCCAGTGTGCATTATCGACGTCCTTGTAGTTGGAAACTTTGCGCGCTAAAAATTTAAATTTGAATTTTGAAACTTACCGAGGGTCAGGGAAATTTCAAATCGCCTGCCTCTCAGAAACTAGGGATGGCAAAACGGGCCGGCCCAGCCCAGCCCGCCATGAGCCCGCTCAAAAACAGGCTGGCCCAACCCGGCCTGCCAAGGGTGGTGGGTTGAGATGTTGAACCCAACCCGTGCCGTCACGGGTTGGCGGGCTAGCCTGTTGGAAAATAAAAATAAAAACAAAAAATAAATATAAAAACTGAAATTCGAGTTAAAACAGAGCCAAAATGACCAGTTAACCCGCCTAAAGCGAACTAAATGGCAGACTGACTTGCCCGAAATATGCAACAACAAAAAATTGTTACTCCATCTATCTGATTTTACTTGTCCTATTTGTTTATGCACACCTCTTAAGAAAATAATTGAGTTTATAAATTTTCATGATAAAATGTCACTCTTTGACTAAAATATCCCTTATTTATTGGAGTAGTGGAGTAGTTAAGTAGAAAAAAATTCATTAATATAGTTGGTTGAAATACAAGAGGTATTGTTGGAAAATAAGTAATTAATACTTTTTTCTTTTCTAAAGAGACAAATAATTTAAGACAATGAAATATTTCAAAGAGGACAACTAAAATGAGACTAATGGAGTAGAAAATAAATAAAAATATATATGTTAACCCAACGGGTTAACCCGGCCCGACCCGCTTGTGGCCCGACGGGTTGACAGGTTAGGCGGGTTGGGCTAGATGGGTTGGTGGGCTGACATGTCGTAGCCCAACCCGGCCCATTTTAGCGGGTTGGCCCGTTGGGCTCAGCCTGCTTTGCCATCCCTATTAGAAACGTCCAGCGGTAAGGGGCAGTCTGTCGGTAATACGCCTAGGGAATTTTCGAGGGTTGTTTCCAAGGGGCGCGACCCTCAGTAATGTTCAATAAGATCAGTAGCTTCGTCTTCCTCCTCCCATTCTGTGTTTTTTCTCATTCTTCCTCCATCTCTCCCTTTCATCTCTCTCATGATCTCTGCCTTTCTCACCACTACACCGTCACTCTCCGGACTCTTACTCCGTTCACCTTCACTGTGAGTATTCCTCACTAACTGTGCTCATATTTTCACTCTCTTTCTATGTCTCTAAATCTCACTTCCACCGATTATTTTGCAGGGAGCGTCGCGCAATCACGGGAGCCACCGCCACCACCGATTAGTAATATATATTTTTTATTAATTTATTAACTTATTAATTAAAATAAAATAAATACAAATTGACAAAATAAAATAACTAATAAAAATACCAGTGCATTAACGGCGGCCTAGGTCCTCGAAAAAGCCTGATGGCAGTGAGGTTAGTGGCAGCTAAGGCCCTCGGTAATCTTCGAGCATTGTCCGGCGGTCAAGGCCGCATGTAATTTTTGCGGACAACCGCCAAAAATGGTTCCCCACGAGCCAATAACCGGGGGGCCTGTGACCCCTCGGTAAGCCATCGGAAAAGTGGCATTTTCAACAGCTTTTTGGTATTACCGAGTGCCTTTGACCCCCAGTAATGGACCTTTTCTTAACGTGTTGTATCAGCGATTTGTGGATGTTAGCATGGCAGATAAATGATAAAGTCACTTTGTTGATTTGTGGCATAAAATAATACCTTTGTGTTGCATAAGGCGTAAAACAATGCCTAAAACATGGAACTGAAGAAGCGTGAAATAAGAAATATGCAAATGGGTGCTCGAGGCAATAAATGCGAAAATGCGTTTTTGCCATCAAAAGCATGAAATAGTCGGAGTCTTTCCTCCTACTAAGTGTGTTGTATCAGCAGTTGTAGTTACGAGCGTGGAGGATAAATGGTATAGCCCATGTTAGTACACCCAAACGAGGTCACATAGAGTAGGAACTCCTCTCGGGTTGCCCAGAACCCAATAGTTTCAGCTAAGGAGACTCTCGATCCCTAGTAGGCCTGTTTTTCGGGGATCGTCGGTACAGAATTTATGTCCTTCACTGGTTGTCCATATTCATTCCACCCACTAACAGATTCATTCCACCCACTAACTAAAATCGTGTTTAAATCTTGCTCAATTCGTTTGTTGACTTACCGTTTCCATCACGTTTCTTTCCTCCAGATAATTTGATCCCATCAACCATATCGTGATCCTCGGATTGCACGAAATTATCACTTTCCATAGCTATCGTGTGATTCATTTCTTTTGGAAATAAGATTTGTGGATCCTTCAATATTGTCACCAGCAAGACTTGCCTTTTATGGCCTCCATCATGTCATTTTTCACCGAAGTGATTACCACGTGAGTCAACTATAGCATTAACTCCTTGGTATTGATTGTCGTTGGATCCCTGACTTGGTGCGGTGCATCAAGACTACCCCTTTTCGATCAAATTCCCTATATTAAGTACATAAAATGGCAGTTTATCAATCTCACTGCCTGCAAGGTTGTTGTCGGTAGTTTTTGTAGAAAGTGAATTGTAAAGTGAGTATAAAAATGACAACACCTACAAAGAGGCTTCTACAATGTAAATAGAGTGAAAATCTCGAGAAAATGATTCTTCTAAAGTGAACTAAAGCACAAAGAACAAAGACCATATGAGGTCAATAATGAAAAAGTTTGACAATCATTACGCCAGATAAGGAAACCATCTTAACACCTAGAAAATGCTATGGCAAGCCATGATGCATACTGCCTTCTGACTGAAGAAGGTGAACTGTCAACCTTTCAAAAGGCTTTGAGCAAATCATATGCTTCTTTGTAGATGGTAACAATGAAAGAAGAAACAGAAGCCTTACATAGAAATAGGACATGGGAACTTGTTGAACTTTTGAAGGGTCGAAATGCCATCGGGATCAAATGGGTCTTCCAAATCAAACCAGATGGCAATCAGGGACAAAACCAGGTGTTACAGAATAGAGGCACCCGCCCCCTCAAAACACACAAAGTTGTAAGCATCTATACTTAGATTTTATATTGCCCCCTCTCCTGTAAAAGAGCTTTCAATTTGGCATCACATAATGACGCAACCCACCAACATATATGCCTTTATCGGCATTCAATTCATAATTAATATGTTGAATGAAATTAAACCAAGTTTGTTGTGTTTGAAAAATATTGCATTTGATTTTTCTCCTCTTACCCATATTTTCTGGTCCCGTCCTTGCAGTAATAATTATGTTGAACGATATCGTGTAAGATTGGTGGCAATCAGAAAGAAGGTATCGACTTAAATGACATATTCTTGCCAGTTGTCAGACTTACTACTATTAGCGTAGTGATGGCTATGTGTGTTGCATTTGATTTACATCTTGAACAATTAAATGTAAAGATTGTTTTTCTTCATGGAAAGCTTGAAGAAGAAATCTATACGCTCCAACCATAAGGCTATAAAGAACAAGGAAAAGAAAACCCAGTTTGCAGGTTTACCAAATCTTTGTACGGTCTAAAGCAGGCGCCGAGATGTTGGTACAATAGATTTGATTCCTTCATAATTAGCCTTGGATACCAAAACCTTAGTTTAGACCATTGTACGTACTACAAGAGGTCTAATGATAACGATTACATTATTTTGTTGTTGTATGTGGATGACATTTTGGTGGTAGGCCCCAACAAAGATCAAGTCCAAGAATTGAATGCACATTTAGTTATGGTGTTCGATATGAAGGACTTGGGACCAGCAAACATGATTTTAGGGATGCAAATTCACCAAGATAGAAAAGATAGGAAGATCTGGCTTTCTCAAAGGAATTACCTATAGAAGGTCTTACAGCGCTTCGACATGCAAGATTGTAAGCTAATCTCTACCCCATTTCTTGTCAACTATAAAATATCCACAGGTATGAGTCCTAGCAATGAAGCAAAGAGGATGGACATGTCTCAAGTGTCGTATGCATCAGCAGTGGGAAGTCTCATGTATGTCATGATATGCAAAAGACCAGACATTGTCCAAGTAGTGGGAGTGGTTATTCGATTTTCATGTTTTTAGAAGCTCCATATTTTAGGCATTGTTTTATACCTTGTAACACATAAAAGTATTAACACACAAAAGTATTGTTATATGCAGCAAAACAATAAAGTGGCTTTATCACTTGTCTTCCACGCTCACAATCTCCTACTTAAAGCCATTTTTGTTTGCTTTCAAAATCTCTCTACTCTACCAATTCTTTGTTGCTTACGTTATTGATAGGTCATAAGGTAAACTTGCGAGCATTGTTTGGCTTAATTCATTAAATCTGCTAGGTTGTCTTTAGTGTGAATCTTTCGCATATCCACACTTCTTTCCTCTACTATTTCTCAAATGAAGTGATACTAGATACATGTGTGTTTTGTCCTGGAATGAAAGGTTGCATTCCTTGCAATGTGAAAGAAACTCTGATTGTCACAATACACAGTAATTTGATGCTGCTTATACCCAAGTTATTCCATTAACCTTTGAATCCAAATAGCTTCCTTGGATGATTAGGTAGCTACCATGTATTCATCTTTTGTAATAGACAAAGCTACAATAGTATGTAATTTGAATAACCGGCATACTGCTCCTCTTACAAGTGTGAACACATAACCAGTAGCGGACTTTCTTTTATCAAGAACATCTACAAAATCTGAATTCACGTAACCCTTTCCAATGAAGTCTAAAGGGCATTGGAATGTTATTAAGAGGATCCTTAGATACATTAAAGGAACCTTAGTGTTACATTAAAGCCAAATTACATACTGTTGTAGCTTTGTCTACTACAAAAGATGAATATGTCGTAGCTACCTAAGCATCCAAGGGAGCCATTTGAATTCAAAGGTTAATGGAATAACTTGGGTATAAGTAGCATCAAATTAATGTGTATTGTGATGGTCAGAGTGTCTTTCATATTGCAAGGAACACAACCTTTCATTCCAGGACAAAACACACATGTATCTAGTATCACTTCATTTGAGAAATAGTAGAGGAAAGAAGCGTGAATATGCGAAAGATTCACACTAAAGACAACCTAGCAGATTTAATGAATTAAGCCAAACAATGCTCACAAGTTTACCTTATGACCTATCAATAACGTAAGCAACAAAGAATTGATAGAGTAGAGAGATTTCGAAAGCAAACAAAAATGGCTTTAAGTATGAGATTGTGAGCGTGGAAGACAAGTGATAAAGCCACTTTATTGTTTTGTAGCATATAACAATACTTTTATGTGTTACAAGGCATAAAACAATGCCTCAAATATGGAGCTTCTGAAAACATGAAAATGTGGAAGCATGAAACATGAAGACACGAATTCGAGGCAAAAAAATGCAGGAATGCAAAGCATGAAATAGTAGGAGTCTTTACACCTATAAATAGCTGCCTCATTTCTCAATTTTAGCATCCCAAAATCAGAGATAAAATATAGTTTCTCCCGTAAGGTATTTCTTAAAGTTTATTCTCCTTTATTCAAGAGAGTGTTATTGTTCTCTCTTTGTATTTAGAAAGAAGTCCTGTAATCTCTTTACGTATTGAAATTTTTTCTATTCTTATTATGTGGTTTTTCTCTTATTCGTTAAGAGTTTTTCAAGTAAATTTTGCGTGTCAGTTCCAGTTTTCTCATCTCATATTTTAGCTGTATGATACTATTCCATTACTCTAGTACCCAACAATAGGAATTTTGAATCTGTAAAAGGTCTGAGCTCATATCCAGTGAAAACATCTCAGCACAAGATGTCCTGCTAACTCTTATATGGTTACTTTCTTTCAATATTATCATTTGGCTTATATCAAAAATAAAACTTAATGTGTTGTATCTTTTCTAATCTTGAGAGTTTATATCAACTCCTTTGTTACGCATGTGATAAAGCAACGAGTTCATCAGTCCTATACACATGTTATTTTGAGGAATAGTTTCCAAGGGAATTTAAGAGGTCCGGTTGATGTCACTGTCACACTTTATACATTTCTGCAATTTCATGAGCATTGAATCTTTGTATGGAGTTGGATGCAAATTCGATGTTGTTGAACAAACTAGCTTTATGTGCAAGAAAGGGTGGTGCATGAATCGGTGTCTTTAATTTTCTTGTTATAATATTTATAATGTTATATAAAAAGGGCAGTTTCGATTATCTGAGAAGACCTTGCAAATTGTATTGTTCTAGCTTCTAACAAGTGAAGATAGACATCAATGGGTTGGTTGTTCACGCAATTCATATGGGCATTTCTTGCTGGGAGCCTGTTCTTTAATGGCTTATCTTATTCTCATGAAGGTAATGTTTCGTTGGGAAGCACTAATTTTCATTTTGAAAATTTCTAATAACTTCCTTTATTATTATTATTATTATTATTATTATTATTATTATTATTATTATTATTATTATTATCATCAAGTTGATTTCATCATCAGTTCTAATTGTTTTCTTCAACCCTTTTAATCAAAGAATTGAGAAAAGAAAAATGTGAGGAACATGTGTCTCTTTGGAACTCTTTTGATATAAGTTATTTTTGTTTGATCTCTTCCTTTCTATGCGTCAATGCAGCTCCAAAGTACACATTTATCAAAGAAGCAACTTTTTCTCCCTTTCAACCCATTTAATCAAAGAATTGAGAAAAGAAAAATGTGAGAAACATGTGTCTATTTGGAACTCTTTTGATATAAGCTATTTTTATTTGATCTCTTCCTTTCTATGCGTCAATGCAACTCCAAAGTACACATTTATCAAATAAGCAACTTTTGCTCCTTTTCAACCCTTTTTAATCAAAGAATTGAGAAAAGAAAAATGTGAGGATGTGTCTCTTTGGAACTCTTTTGATATAAGCTATTTTTATTTGATCTCTTCTTTTCTATGCGTCAATGCAGCTCCAAAGTATACATTTATCAAAGAAGCAACTTTTGCTCCTCCAATCATAACTTACGACTATATAGTCATTGGTGGAGGAACATGTGGGTGTCCACTAGCAGCAACTCTCTCACAAGGTGCTAAAGTTCTAGTCCTTGAAAGAGGAGGTTCACCTTACACAAACCCGGAGGAAATTAACATAAAGAACTTTGTTAATTCCCTTTCTGACATAAGTCCTTCATCATTCTCCCAACAATTCATATCCAAAGATGGGGTCCTCAATGCCAGGGCTCGTGTCCTGGGTGGTGGATCTGTCTTGAATGCTGGGTTCTACTCACGAGCTAGCTACAAGTACATAAGAGAATCTGGTTGGAATGAGACTTTGGCTACGAATTCATATCAATGGGTTGAAAAGAAAGTGGTTTTTAAGCCTCCAATGTTGCAATGGCAATCGGCAGTGAGGAATGGACTATTGGAAGCAGGTGTGTTACCTTATAATAGTTATACTTTTGATCATTTGTATGGGACTAAGGTTGGAGGGACAATTTTTGATAAGGAGGGTCATCGGCACACTGCAGCTGATTTGTTAGAGTATGCTGATCCAAGGAGAATTTCTGTTTATATGCATGCCACAGTGCAGAAGATACTATTCAAGTATAATAAAGGTAAGGATTTAAGAATATAGATGCATCAATTTGATATGAATCTTGGACATCTTCACTTGATCACGATGTTTTGAATTTATTATTTGTTTTTACAGAAAAAAGGAGGCCACAAGCTTATGGAGTGATTTTCAAAGATGCATTGGGAATCATGCATGCAGCATACTTAAGCTCAAAAGTCAAGAATGAGATAATTTTATCAGCTGGGGCAATTGGAAGTCCACAGCTGTTGATGTTGAGTGGTATTGGTCCGGCTAAACATCTTCAGGCTCATGGAATCAAAGTGGTTTTGGATCAGCCTTTGGTGGGTCAAGGGATGGCAGATAATCCAATGAATGTTCTAGTGGTTCCTTCCCCTCTACCTGTTGAAGTCTCTCTCATTCAAACAGTTGGTATCACTAAGTTAGGTAGCTTCATTGAAACAGCCAGTGGATTGAGCATTGGCCATTCTTGGTCTGACAGGCTTAAAGGGATTTTTGAATTTGTGTCAAATCAGGTCAGTATCACATATTCTCCTTTTCAATTGTTTGTGCTATGTTTTAATTTTGAATCTGGCTCAACTGAATTCATGGTTAATGATCAATTTAGTGAAACATTTTAGGGTAAGAATGAGGCACATAACGGATTTGAATTTGGTGCAGTCAAAAAACCACCCAGCTACTGCAGTTAATAGATCTCAATTGTTGCATGAAGATTAGATGATTCATATACAGAGTCTGTATTTTAAATCCTGTTTGGTGAATCAAAATATGAACCATTTGATCTTCATCAGATGACTAAAATATGTTAACTGCGGGAATTGTGCTATGTTTCAACGGCAGAAAATTCGGGTCTGCACATAACACATTGCTTAGCATGTCAGGGCAGTGTCATACAAAATGTGTCTAATCAGTTTTTATCCATTATTCTCTTTTTTTCTTTACTTGGGTTTCACATACTTCTAGGTGATCTTCTTATATTTAAGTTGAATCCTAAGGGTCATAGCATGCATTCACACTTAACATCATGAAGTTAGAAGTTTTTCTCATGAAGTGGAACATACTCTGAAATTTTGTTCTCATTTGAAGAGTGTCCAACCCTCCATGTTCCCGGAGAGTGTTGCAGACACAATTAGATCTTTAGCCAATCCAATTCTTAAAGGAGGAGTCATACTTGAAAAGATAATGGGACCACGGTCTACAGGTCACCTTGAGCTCCTAACCACAAATCCCAATGATAACCCATCAGTTACCTTTAACTATTTCAAAGATCCAGAAGACTTGAGGATGTGTGTGGAAGGAATGAAAACCATCATAAATGTGATAAACTCAAAAGCATTCTCAAGATTCCGCTACCAACACATGTCGGTCCAAGCTCTAATAGACATAATGTTGCTCTTGCCACTGAACTTGAGGCCAAGACATCCTAGTGCTGCATTTTCTTTGGAACAGTTTTGCATAGACACTGTCCTAACAATTTGGCATTACCATGGAGGTTGCCAATCTGGTAAGGTTGTTGATCATAATTATAAGGTCATTGGCGTGGAAGCTCTGAGAGTAATTGATGGATCCACTTTTTATCGGTCACCAGGAACTAATCCTCAAGCTACTGTAATGATGCTTGGAAGGTAACCATTGGCATCTAACAATATAGACATTGTGATTTGATAATGATGATAATTTGGGATGTGTATCTTGTCTTAATTACTCTTTCATTCATTTAATATAGGTATATGGGACAAAAGATTATAAAGAAAAGATTCCAGGGGCGGAAGTGAAGTGATCGAGTGCATATTTTCCATAGTTCCATATTTGATGTGTAATAGCTGAGTGGTTACCGAACATTTTCTACATAACTAGATTGTGACCCGCGCGTTATGCAGGTGCAATAATGTTATGTTATTATTTAAAGTGATAATAAGTATTTTAAACATGACTTGTATATTTAAATATTTGTTACATAAGGACAAAAAATTAGATATTAATGGTGACAATGTGTGTCAAACTTTTGAGGTAATAGAAAACATTCAGATGTTTCAAATTTAAATGACTGAAGTACATATCGATCATAACTGACACTCTTTTTGGTATATAATATTAGCTGTTCCACAGTGTGCTATTGGTGTGCCAAGCTCGGCTTCCCCCGGGGTGGTGATTTAAAGGTTAGAATTTTTAATATGAGAGCTCTATATGGGTTCATAGGTTGGGGTTTTGTTTTTAGCTATCTTCGAAGTTGAAATGAAAAAGTATTATAATGTTCTCAAGGAGGGAAATATTATGTACAGAAATAAAATAATGCTCAACAACAAAGGAATAGAACAGAATGCTATAAAGACAGAAAGATTTGAAATGTAACAAACAGTCGAAGTTGTAAAACAGACTAAGCCAACAAATCTCAATCCCAAAATTCCATTAGGCCCCACTCATTGGCTTCCACTCCTTCTTATCCAATCTCTCACATCATTACATAATTCTCTCTCATTATTCACTGTTTATGCTATAAGGTTGATTGGGTTTCAATTCCCTTTTTGGTTTATGCAGTTGTGTAGTCTTTATCTCCTTTGGGCTTCTGAGTATGGTTTCCATGGATTTACTACTTCAAAGAGAAATTGAACATCTTGTGAATATGACTTTTATTTGCTTCAGAAGAACCCTAAAGAAGCACTTCCCGTTTCAAAATATTTAATGATAGTTTAACTAAACAACAACAATTGAAAGCACACTAAGTCATAATTATGCTTCTTACATAAAAGGAATTTAATAATTGAAGACAGGTGTGCTATTTTTTTTAAAGCCTTATGAATTCCTTTACGATCACCTGAAGTAAGAAGCAAATCCGCAACATTCCAAACAATAAAACCCAATCTGTAACAGTTATGGAATTTAATATGGGTTGGGATCAAAACTATTGCAAACACATTTAAATAAACACATGGAGGGAGGGACTTTCGAAAGGGGAAATGACTTATATTGTGTTAACTGAACTGATGCATAAAAAAGTCAACTAAGCATTTATATAAACACAGGGATAAAAAACAACCAACACTGCATAATTTTACCTGCAACTTTGGGCAGATTGCTTCAATTGGTCCTTTAAAGTTTAAACTTTTGCGCCACCTGGTATTGGAATAATGATAGACAGAAAGCCAGAGATATCAGGCATCCAAATAAAATGTATTGAAAGTCAAATTGATATTTTTAATAGCATAATGATAAACAGATACTTCTGAGACCAGAAAATACCTACCCCAAAGCCCATTCAGCATAGTCAAAAAAAGCACCTTCATGATCCTTCCAAAAATTAAAATTACTCATGACCAAATGATGGAGGTCAGTTTCAAAAGAGCATTAAAGAAGCAACATCAGATAAGCAA